>JAZHEH010000045.1:2540000-4940000 GCA_036589455.1 Ateles fusciceps | reverse complement strand
CAAAGGGCTTTTACCAGCAGATCAAAAGAAAGGAAGAAGGGCTCCTGAGGACCCACCAGCCAGAAGTACCAGGCAGCGAGCTTCCTTTTAGGCATGTGCTCCATCCCCAGGCAATACTTTGTATTGTTAGATTTGGGTGATAGCCTGTTATATTTGAGACTTGGTGAGGCTTTCATTGTTTGATATATATTTTTATGAAGTTTACTTAGCCAACCCATTTGGCATGATTTCCTGAAGCTGCTATAGATAATCTAACCTGGCGTCGTGGCTAAAAAAGAACATGTACATAGTAATTGTAACCTGTTCTAAACTAAGACATTGAGAAATGCCAATCAGGCCATTCAGTTGCAATTGGAAATTTAAAACTATCCTTTTCATTTACAAGAAAGAAAATTCACTTCTAGCATGTTATCTTTATCATCATATTAGGCCATATTGTAGATGAGAACACTGGAGTTTAAAGAGATCAGATAGTAGGTAAGAAAAGAAGAGCCAGCATCTTTAAAAAACTATAAATGCATGTGATACTGTTTGTGGACCAGCAGGGATTATACTAGGTTGATTTAGTGAACTGTATGAATAATTAATAAATTCAAAAAATACGTATTTTTTGTTCCCATGTTTTATATTTATTTCAAGTTTACAATACAACCAAATTTAAGCTGAGCAAAGGTTCTTTGAGAAAGAGGGCCAGATATGGATCTGAAAGCTGGGAATTACCTGCTCCTCTTTCTGTCATCAACTTAATTATTTATAATTTGGGGCTAATTACTATTTCTTTAGGCCACTATATTCTTTACTCAACTAGTTTTAAGTTGTTATTTTGTTTTGTTTTGTTTTCTTGCTGTGTTGCCCAGGCTGGAGTGCAGTGACACGATCTTGGCTCACTGCAGTCTCCACTTCCCAGGTTCAGGTGATTCTCCTGCCTCAGCCTCCTGAGTAGCTGGGACTATAGGTATGCACCACCATGCCCAGCTAATTTTTGCATTTTTAGTAGAAATGGGGTTTCACCATGTTGACCAGGCTGATCTTGAACTCCTGACTTCAGATGATCTGCCTGCCTTGGCCTCCCAAAGTGCTAGGATTACAGGCATGAGCCACTGTGCCCAGCAGTTCTGTTTTTATTATTGTCCGACCCTATTGTAAAATGAGTTTTTAAGAGACTGATTTGTAAGAGATACAGAATAGTTTTAAGTTTTATTTATTCTTTGTAAATCCAGTTTTGGAAAATAGTTCTTTTAAGGGAAGATGTATCATCCCCCTTAATCCTGTATTACTGATAGCATGTATTTACTTAAAGAGTTTTTCCAGCATGTAGTATTTGTGCTCATTTTTGGATATCAAATAAATGTTGACTACATTAGTGAAACTTTAATGTTTGACTAAAATGAGACAGAAAGCTGTTTCTTTAAACTTTAGATCCTATTTAAGAAATAGAAATATAACCTATGTTTTTGATTGCCCTTTGATTTCACAAGTGATGAAGAAGTAGGTATTTAGCTTTTTCAAAAATGTCGCAGAGCTGATGTCATCTTACTGTTCAAGTGTAAAAACCTACATGTGGCAGGTGTATTTTATGGGCTTATAAATACCTGAACTTGCTCACAGGCTGATTACTAGACTTTGTAGGTTGCTTTAAAAAGTGAGAGCTTCCTACTAGTGGATAAATACTTACCCATTAATTTTTTTAAAAAAAATGTGAATTTAATCAGGAAGACCTAGAATAGATTCTTACCAAGTGCACTGTGGTATGACAGTAAACCTCACAGCATAATTTATGAATTCATGTATAATATGGCAGAACCGATGGCTACTATAAACAGCAAAGTGAGAGCATATTCCTAATTCAGACTATCTCATTTTACATTATTAATAATTAATGGAGCTTTTCATTTTTAAGTGTCACTACTGAAAGTGCTAGCATGCTCAGCAGTAAGCAGGTGAGTTCAGAATGTTATTTTAAGGTAATAGGTTCCCACTGACAACAAAAGTCAAAGGATGGACAGGAAGCACACTTCCTATTAGAAAGGGGAACCATCATGGTGAAACAGACTTTGTGGATTGTTCTCTCCAAACCTTTGTGCAAGGCCGTGTTGCTAGGTACCTAGAGCAAATGTTTCACAGTTTGAAAGCTCAGAAAAGTAAGGGTGAGGGGGAAGAGAAGTATGTTGATAGGGGAAATTGCTAAACTCTTAGATGGACTGATTGCATTAGTTATTAAAAGACTAACAATTCATTTTCACCTTTTTATGTTTGGAGAAGCATCTGGATATGGGTAGACCTTGCAGAGGCAGCCTTGTTGTTTGATCTGAGAATTGTTTGGGGGATAGAGAAGAGGAAGAAGGGATTCCTTGAGGAATGCTACCTCCTTTACAGATAATTCAGGGCTGTTTGTGAGGGAATGTGCATCGTCAGCCACGGTCTGGGCCATCTTAATGCTGTGGGGTGAGGGAGATGTGCTACAGCAAGCTGTTCCTTTTTTCTTGCTTGCTTTCTGTGCTTGGAATTCTGATTCTCCAAATGTTGAATAATAGCCATTCTGAATTAGTCAAGCAATATTGGATGGGGTTTGTGGGATAGAGTAAAACATGTATGACAAGACCTCTGCCTTCTGCTCTGAGATCTGACACCTGATCAGGCCACCATCATTCGGCAGCACATATACTAAAATTGAAACCATACAGAGGAGATTATCATGGCACCTGTGCAAGGATGACATGCAGATTCGTGAAACATTCCATATTTTTAAAAGGAATTTGAGGTGATAAAAAAGTTCTAAAAAAAAAAAATAGGTGTAAACCACACACCGTTCTTTCCCAAGGAGACAAGTGCTTTCCTTGTAAGACATTTTTAATTCATGAATTTTCAAGTACCCGTGATGTACATCATCTTTTGGTTTTGAGGTATACTAGTTGTGTGTTAGAAGTTTAACATACAAGGTATGAATTCTGTGCTTTTAAGGATTTGCAGGAAACATTGCATGTGTTAAAACAGATTTTGGATATATTTTCTGAGGTCATAAGGTATAAGAGAGCTGTCATAGTGGAGGATATTTATTCCTGGAAATGACATAGATTTCAACTGATGGCAACTTTGATTGGTAGTGGCTTCCTGGACTGCTGTGTTAGAAGAATTCTAAGCATTCCTAAATTCAATGGGAAATAAATCTATTACATTAGTCTGTCACAGTTATGAGTCTTACTATTATTGCTATTCCTGGTTTGTCTATTCTTCTTACATGAAACTAGTTGAGTAGAGACTTAGCATAGCTAGTATTTAGATGAGTTCCGAATTTGTGTTCCAAGAATTAAATCAATCAAAATTAAATTTGAGCACTTACCTTGTAAGAGATGCTGTGAAAGTAACACATTTTCAAAGTTAAATGGAAGCATTAAATGGAATAAGACCTTGAATGGTAAGAAATGGTCAAACAACTGCTGTAAGAATTACGAGGGAGAGAATACCATGCCAAGGGTCTTGCAAATCAGGGATACTAAAGAATGATGAGGCAGAGTTGGTTTTATGTAAGCAAAAGCAAATAGCAGGAAGTGTAGCCTTTTCAAAGAAATCTCAGTACCACAGCCTGTTGGGAGAGATTATTTGTGATTTGGAGAGATAGGAGCCACCAGCAAGTGGTGGCGGGCTTGGAAGTGATGGCTTTTTTTCATGGTCTTTTTCTTCTGACTCTGTTTGAGATTATAGGTCCCTAGAAGGTAAAAATTTGACCTTTCATTCCACAAAGTTTTTTGTTGTTGTTGTTTTGTTTTGTTTTGTTTTGAGATGGAGTCTTGCTCTGTTGCCAGGCTGGAGTGCAGTGGCACGATCTCTGCTCACTGCAACCTCCACCTCCCCATTCCACAAAGTTTTATCCAGCTGCTCCTCATGTGCCAGGCACCATATTAAGATGACAGGACTTGGTTTGGACTCTGTCCTGATGATTCGTCAGAGCAGAGCAGGAATAGCGAAGGGAAGAAGGGAATAATATTTGTTGGTACCTACGTGCCTCTTAAAGAAAGTTACTCTTGACTCCGTTATACAGAAGAGAAAAACCAAGGCTCAGAAATGTCAGTTTGCCCACGGTCAGCCAACAGAGCTAGATTTGAATTTAGGTCTCTCCCACTTGGAATTCTAGCTTCTTTCACCAGAGTTCCTATAAGTACACTTTGATCAACTGGTATATTTATAGGCCTTTTTTATTTAATTTTTTTCTTTGCTCATAGCCAGAAATGGAATGTTCTTTTAGTTCTTTTTTGAAAGATACATTTAAAGTCAGCTTTTTTAATTGAAGCATAATGTATATCCAAAAAAAGTCCACAAATCTTAGATGTCCAGCTTGACCAGTTTTCACAAAGTGAACACATCCTTTGTTACCACTTCCTGGAGTAGAAACTAAACACAGGATAATATTTTTTTCTTCACACTTCTTTTTCTCCTATTTCTCTCTCCTACTTTCTCTTTCTCTCCTATTTCCCTCTCCCCCACCTTCTCCCTACCACCCCATATTTTCTAGCTGAAGCATTCTCTTGGACTTCTTGATCATAGAATTTAGTCCCAAGGATTTTTATGAAACCACCTGGTGTTGGGGGGGGTGGGTCGTACTCTGAGGTGCCCCTCTTGTGGGAATTACTTGAATTATAAAAGAGTAAATGTGCCCCGAGTGGTGGCTCGGGCCTGCAATCCCAGCACTTTGGGAGGCCGAGGTGGGCACATCATGAGATCAGGAGTTCGAGACCAACCTGGCCAACATGGTGAAACCCCATCTCTACTGAAAATACAGAAAAAATTAGCTGAGCATGGTGGCTCGTGCCTGTAATCCCAGTTATTCAGGAGGAAGCTGAGGCAGGATAATCACTTGAACCTGTGAGGCGGAGGTTGCAGTGAGTGGAGATCACGTCATTGCACTCCAGCCTGGTCGACAGAGGGAGACTCCTTCTGAAAAAAAAAAAAAAAGTAAATGTAAGAGTGACATGAATCATGAGTGTTGATTTAATTCTATATTAAGTCACATTCTAACATTTATTATATAACTAGAAGGTACCAGCTTCTATGATATTTTAAAGAATATACCCATTTCAAGCTTCACAAATATTCCCATTTTACACATAAAGCAATGGATATGTTTATGGGTCAAAGTGACTTACCTAAAGTAATATACAATGTAGTAAATGGTAGACTTCCTTATACTCATCCACTTTTCCTTAAAATACATCATAGCTGCCTGCTTTTACCTTCATTCTTTGTTAAACATAAGTTTGCATGCTTAAAAATAAAACTAAATTAACTGAGAAGGACATAGGCACACCAGGTTTGTTATAGGAACTGCTTTTTTCTTCTCTTTCTTTTTTAGAAAAAGAACTTGGATTCCAGATAATTGTAGTCCTGGAAATAGGACAAAGTTTCATATTTGAGAAGTTACTCTCACGTTTCCAGTTATCCTTAAGAGCTGGTCTTTGCAGCCATGTTTAGTATCACTGTTAGCTTGAAGCTGTTGCAACTGATTTTCTTAGCAGAACCAGAAGTTCCTAAAGATTCACTGAACAATAAGTCACATTCTTTATGTTCTAGTTAATTACAGACAAATTTTAGAAACTTCACGTCAGTTACTGTCCCTTGAGTAACCCATGCCCGTGTTCCTTAGAAATGCTTTACGTACTTTCTTTCTTTCTTTTTTTTTGAGGCAGAGTCTTGCACTGTCGGCCAGGCTGGAGTGTAGTTGTGTGATGTCGGCTCACTGCACCCTCTGCCTCCCGGGTTCAAGCGATTCTCCTTGCCTCAGCCTCTAAGTTGCTGGGATTCTGGACGCGCTCTACCACCCCCCATCTATTTTTTTGTATTTTTAGTAGAGATGAGGTTTCACTGTGTTGGCCAAGCTGGTCTCAAACTCATGACCTCATGATCCGCCTGCCTCGGCCTCCCAAAGTGCTGGGATTACAGGCATGAGCCACCGTGCTGGCCCTAAGCCACCGTGCCCGGCCCTACTTTACATGCTCTTTGAGAACTGATACAAATGAAGTTCAAGAGAAGTACATCCAAGAATTTGACTGTTTCCAGCTTCTGCCATTAGAACAACTGTTATAGCTTGAATTTTTTTGCTGAAGGCCTGCTTCGTTATTTTTAGTTCTTTCTCATGCTTTTGCAAACCCAGGAACACTAACATGTTGGAATTGAGCCTGTCCTTACATTCCTGATTAGAGGCGCCATTTAATTTGATATTTTGATAAAGACTGTCTATGGCAAGTTGTCGTAGGACTAATTTCTCTAGAAAAGCAAAAGTCTGAACAAAAAGGAGGAAATGGGGGTTTAAGTATAGGTCACTGGAGATTGAAAATAATTTTTAACACTGTCTGACTCCTTTCTGGAATGCCATATTAATTCATGTTTAGTTGAATCCATGGTAAATCTTTAAATGTGCGTGTGTTTGATTTTAATAGCTGATTCTAACTCAGGGCTGATCACCACTTTGTTCTCTGGAAATTTATAAAATGTTCTAATACATTAATGATGAACATAGAGTTTCTAAGTGGAAAATGAGAGTATTTTCTTTTCTCCCTTCATTTATCTGGGAGTTTTGGCTCACCAAGGAGGCGTGTTCTATAAATGTCTGGACAATCTATGGAGCTGAACTGGCATTAGAATCAAGTAACACTCCTCCTCTTTCCATGTTCCTTATATCTTCAAAGGCATTGGGGGTTTCACCTTAGCAGCTTCCTATTTTGCCTTCTTCTTAGTTTGAACCTTCAAATATAGCTGAACGTGATAAAACACTCCTCAAATGGGGGAGTACCAGAAAGACCAGATACATGGTTTCATGCAGCTTTTGCGCTGGGCACAGATCTAGGCAAAAACAATGTTGTGTGCATATTAAGAGCTTAAATACAGATGGAATGAATGAATGATTTGTGACAATGCAGGTTTTGGAGCTTGGTGGTAATACACAAACATCTCAGAATCATGCCTGTTCGTGGAACAAAAAGTAAACAACTTTTCTTTGTAAGGTTAGAGATTGGATGGGAAAATCAGGAATATCTACGAGGCTAAAGAAAGAAATTCCTTATACCCAGATTGTTGGGTGTATTTGCAACGTTCCTCTCATTGCCTGACAATGATAAGGATTTTATTTAAGGATATGTGTGCTAAATCAAGAACCTGAGTTTTTCCTTGGAGGTAGTGGAGGAGAAAGGAAAATAATGAATGGAAGACGATGCCTAATATATTGATGTTTCACCCTTGAATCCTCTTTCCTGTTTGCACAGGGTCAGTGGAGGTTGTAGCAGGTCATTATATTGTTTTCCTAATACGTTTTGCCATTTATTTTGTTTGCCTGGGAAGCCATAAAAGTGCTGGTGTGAGCCAATTATTGTAACAATGCATGGCCAAGTCAATGATGACGTCATAGAAGATGCTGGGCTCTTAATGGAACTGAAAAATTCCTATCACCTAGTAGCATCATAGCTGTTATACTGTCTTGGCACAATGCATTGCTCACACATTTGTGGTGATGCTGGTTTAAACAAATCTACTGTATTGCCAGTTTTATGCAAGTATAGCACATACAATTATGTACAGTACATATACTTGCTAATGACAGTAAATGACTACGTTACTGGTTTACATATTTACTATACTATAGTTTTTTACTGTTATTTTAGAGTGTACTCATTCTACTTATTTAAAAAAAAAAGTTACCTGTAAAACAGCCCTAGACAGGTCCTATTTCAGAAGATGGCATTGTTGTCATAGGAGATGACAGCTCCATGTATGTTCTTGTCCCTGAAGTTCTTTCAGTGGGACAAGATGTGGAAATGGAAGACAGTAATATTGATGATTCTGACCCTGTGCAGGCAGTAGGCTAATGTGTGTGTTTGTGTTTTAGCTTTTAACAAAAATGTTGAACAAGTAAAAAATATATATATAGAGAAAAAGTTTATAGGCTGGGCGCAGTGACACACACTTATAATCCCAGCATTTTGAGAGGCCAAAGCAGGTGGATTTCTTGAGCCCAGGAGTTTGAGACCAACCTGAATAACATAGTGAAACCTCATCTTTACCAAAAATGCAAAAAATTAGCCAGGTGTGGTGGCGTATGCCTGTACTCCCAGATCCCTGGGAGGCTGAGGTGGGAGGATCACCTGAACCTGGGAGGTCGAGGCTACAGGGAGTTGTTATTGCGCTACTGTACTCCAGACTAGAAGACAGAGTGATATCCTGTCTCAAAAAGAAAAGTAAAAAAGAAAGAAAATATTTTGTACAGCTAAACAATGTGTTTGTGTTTTAAGCTCAGTGTTATTATAAAAGAGTCAAAAGTTTAAAAATTTATAAGGTAAAAAAGTTATAGTAAATTATTATTGAAAAAAGAAAAAATAAATTTAGTGTAGCCTGAGTGTACAGTGTTTATAAAGTCTATAACAGTGCACAGTCATGCCCTAGGCCTTTGCATATACTCACCATTCACTCACCGAGAGCAATGTCCACCTTGCAAGCTCTGTTGATTTTAAGTGCCCTATATAGGAGTACCTTTTTTAATGTTTTATATCATATTTTTTACCGTACCAATTGAGTGTTTAGATATGTTTTGATGCACAAATAGTTACCATGGTGTTAAAGCTTCCTAGAGTATTCAGTACAGTAACATGATGTACAGATTTATAGTCTAGGATGTACAGGCTACACCATATATCCTAGGTGTGTAGTAGGGCGTATCACTTAGGTCTGCATGAGTACACTCTATGATGTTCGCTCAACAGCAAAATCTCCTAATACCGCATTTCTCAGAAGGTAACTCCATCGTTAAGTGACACATGACTGTATTCTAAAAGAGAGTGCTCTGGTCCCTGGAAAATGCTGGATTTGATACTCTAGATCTCATTTCTTGCAGACCAGAATGCTGGCTTCACTGGAACTTTTTACTGAGTCCTCTCTGCTTCATGTAAGACTGAGTCTTTGTAGAGGGTTTACCCAAGTATCTACCTTGGTAGGAATTGGCGAATGCTCTTAGTATAGCAGGCTTTTGGGGCAGGCAGACCTGTGCTTGAACCCTAGATGTGTCAAGATTACTTGAGGAAAAGAATGTAAAACACTTAGCGTCAATAAGTACCAATAAATGGTAGCTACCAGTTTGCTAATATTAATTTTCCCTTTTCTTCAGTCTTTGTTTACCCTTAGTCCCAGGAGCCACCAAATTTACTATTGCTGAATGTGTGGCACTCAGGCTTGTGAGAGCAGAGGGCTTAGGAACAGCAGCCTGTGCTATGGAAGCTGGGCCTCTGCTGACTCCAAGCCGAAGGATTGAATTCACTCACTTGGGCAGCTGCAACTTGGCAAATGTAGCAGCTTAGCCTGTTTGTCAGTGAGGGGAGTGACTGCAGGGTAGAATGGAGACCTACCTCAGAATTAAACTTGGGGTGGTTAGCAGCCTCCAGCAATGAATTTATTTCATGGCATCACCCCTGAGGCTCTGCCCTGTCTCCCACCATTCTTAGTCATGAATTGGAATGAACTCAGGAAGCCTCCATGCCCAGGTGTCCTCTGGCAGACAATAATCATACTATAAGATTGTTTTGAACTTGCTTTTAAAAACAATGTGAGACGCTTCCTCATATGATTTTTCTGTAGGAAAAGCATGTGGTGTATATAAAATCCCATGCCTTTGGGGGAGAAACAGTGCTGATGTTGCCTTAGCAAATGTCATTGCTCTGCTTTGCTGGGCACTTCCAGACCATCATTCAGCTCAGGTGTCATTTCTAGTCATCTTTCCTGACCTTTTGACAGGATTTTTCTGCTCTGGGCTCCCACAGAACACTTCTCGTTAAGTACCCACCACATTATGGGGATATGAACTATTTACACACTGGATTCCCCCACTGTGACACATGCCCCGTGAAGGCAGGGACCTTCCTGTAGTCACTTTGGTGAATGCATCTCTTAGCCCAGCACCTGGCACGTGGTGGGGACGTCAGTCCGTTTTGCTGTAGTTGAATGGAGAACCTCACCAGCTCATCAGGGGGCTCTCTTGCTCATGTAACTACAGTTTGAGTTTAGATCCACTCTTATGAGCACACTGTAAGATATTTTGACGCACAGTGGCAAACAGTGCTCTAGTTGCCAAATATGGCCATTTTTCTCAGACATGTACTCTCCTGACTCCCCAGCCCTGAAAGGTGGCACCACCTAAAACACCCTGAAAGCTGATAAGCTTTTGGTTGTATTTATCTTGCTGCTCCTTGAAACACAGGCCTTGAGGGCCTTTGAGACATAATCTTGAGTTTCCCCTACCCCCTATTTGGATGAATAGATTTATGTAGCTGTTGAACACAAGCTGCCTCAGAATGCTTGTGTTTTAACTCAGTAGGAACCCAGCTGATCCTTTCGAAAGCAACTTTTAAGAGAAGCTGATGTCCTGTGAACACGTTAGCAAGCTGTCATTGTGACTTTGTCAGCGGGCTCATCTCAGAGCATCTGCAGACTCATTTTGAGATTGCCTAATTATTTATACACGCAGATTTCTCTCTTTCTGGCAATGGGCTGAGATGAAGCTGGTTTTTAAGTATGGGGTAGATATATTATGCATGCTTTGTCATTAAAATAGGTCACTTTTCTGTTTTACTCCTAAAGCTAGTATTAGACAATTGTATTTCTCCCAGCTTCTAGAGTTGTAAAACCATATTTTTAAAAACTCACCTTTCCAGTGTTTGCAAAATGTGAGCACAACATACACTACTGCCAGTCTAAAATGTGTGTGTTTAGACAGAGAATGTAAATTTAATCCTAGTAAGTGCTTATTCTGAAGACCATCTTCTCTCCAGCGTAAATATGTGCTTATCAGTATAGAATAAATGTATTCAAAGAATAGGAGAGTAAATGGCCTTTTATTCAAATTGCTTTTTTTTCCCTTTGGGAAATAGTGAAAGCTTCATTATCAATCACTTCATTTTCACCAGCGTCAGATTTAGAGGGTAGAAAAAGGAAGCCTTTTGGGGTCAGTGTCTTGAATCAAAACAAATCAGAAATTGGTAAAACTGTAGTTTCCTGACTATTTACTGACCTGATTGGAGTCATTTTCTTAGCTTGGAAGAGCTGTGTTCATTCATTTTTATTTGTATTTTTTCCTGCAGTCTGGGTTTAGTAGGTAATGTGGAAACCATGTACCATAAATAAATTGCAGCAAGATAAATAGAATTGGAATCTCTGCTTGCATTTGCCTCAGTTTGTGTGTGTGTGTGTGTGTGTGTGTGTGTGTGTGTGTGTGTGTTTCCTTACATCCTGCTCTGCCTGGCAAGGCCAGTCATGTGCTTTTTAGGATGTTTTGTGCCCTAACTTAAAAAACCCCATGGGATCCACAGTCATTCACACATTTTATCAAACCTAGAAAAGTGGCAGTGGGAAAATAAGTTGGAATTCAACTTGTTGTACAGGTAGAATTAAACAACGGCTGAATCAAAAAGAGCCTTCACAATGTGAAAATACCACGATTCTGTTAAACAGACTGCATTTGTAGTTTTCCGTCTAATCTAATGCATTCATGACTTTCAAGTCCCTAGCTCCTTCTCTCCACCAAGCTTGCAGGATTGAAACTAGGAAAAAGAGTGAACATCTAGAACATTCCCCAGCTGGCCTTGCCTGGGACAGTGTGCCCACCAACTCACAGGAAGGAACTTCCTCCAAAGAACAGGATCTTCACACATTACTTCTGAGGAAGGAAATAGGAATGGAGACCCCAGTATGGGACCTTGGAAGCCCCCAGAATGTATGTGGCTAATTTGAAGCTTTGGTTGTTAAAACACCACTGTGACACCTCTGATTTTGAGTTCACTCTATGCACTGTGGGTCCATGGGAGACAACAGGATGTGGTGGAAAGAGTATACACTTTGGGGTCAAGAAAAATTAAGGAGCCATTCCTGGCTTTGCCTTCTAGACAAATGACTTTATCTTTTATCTAGAAAATGGGTATAACAAGAAGAACAATAATCACTTAGAGAGCATTTTGTGCTGAGCCTTATGTTCAATAATATTCTTACCTATGAGGTAGGTTCTTGCATTTAAAGTGTACCAAACTTGAGGTTTAAAAATGCCAGGTGGCTGGGTGTGGTGGTTCACACCCGCGATTCCAGCACTTTGGGAGGCCGAAGAGGGCGGATCACTTGAGCCCAGGAGTTCAAGACCAGCCTTGGCAACATGGTGAAACCTCAAAACCTTGTCTCTACTAAAAATACAAAAATTAGCTGGGCGTGGTGGTGCGCCCCTATAATCCCGGCTACTCAGGAGGCTGAGGAGGGATAATTGCTTGAACCTGGGAATTGGAGATTGCAGTGAGCCAAGATCGGGCCACGGACTCCAACCTAGGTGACAGAGCGAGACTCTGTCTCAAAAAAAAGAAAAGAAGAAAGCCAAGCAATGGGCCACAAAGACACTCTTGGAAAGTGGTAGATCTGAGATTGAAAGCAAGGCCTGCTTTAGATCCAGAGCTCAAGTCCTTAGCCAATATGACCTTTCAGATTGCTCCAAGTGTTCATCGACATAACACAGGAACAGTGCCTAGCACAGATTCCAGCACACAGGAGACCTGCAGTAAAGATAAACCCACTTTGGCACTTCCGCTCATGGGGGAAAGCAGTCAGCCCTTAGTTTGTCCCTTAGCAGCAAGACTGCCACACCAGCCAATGCATGACTACCAGCTACTTTTGAATCTACTCGGAAGTGCAATGTGCATGCTCTGTGCCCTGCTGGCTATGGTTTAATTTTTTCATTTCTACAAGCTCTAGGTTACAGGGAGCACAGCCACAGGCAGCTAGTATGGACAGAACAACTAGTTCTGGTTGAATTATTCAGTTCTTAACTGTCTGCAGCTTTGGCATCTTAGAAACACAGCCTTAGCCTTGCATTCTTTCCACTTGAAAAATATACTGTAGGTGCCCAGCAGGGAAATTCTGTGGACAGAATAGCTGGCAAGTGGGGCTCTCTTGCCAGGGAGCAGGGAGGATGCTGAGCAAGTAGGGGTGAAGGGGAAACATGGAGGCGGAAGCTGGGGGGCTGGGACCCTGGGTGGCGAGAAGCTAAGCAAAGGTCGTCACTCTCCCTTAGGGCTAGAACCTGTGAACCTGAACCCTTTATTGAAGGGCATTGAATTTAGAAGGCAGCTCTTCTGTCTGTCACTTGTTATTTCTCTCAATGTAATCAAGAAGACTTTGAAGAAGGAATATTGTGCTAAAGCCTAGATAAGAACTGGCTCTCCATGTACGTCCCCAAATCCCTAAAGCCTTGTTTGATTTTAATATTTTTCTTTTGGATTTCACTTTGCTGCTGTGTGAAGGGGCAGCAGGTGGGGAGGGCAGAGAAGAGGGTTCCTGGGAAGCAGAAACGCTTATGGAAACCCATTTTTAATCTGGATGATGGCTCAGTAATGTAAGCTGTGAGAGTTGGCAGAGGAGTGAAAACTGTAGGATTAATGGCCTTGGGCCTAATTCCCTGGTACCTTTTAAAAGGCCAGCTAACCAGCTGGCTTCCTCTGTTTGCTCTATATACACTCCCTCCCATATCTCCATTGTTTTTTGCTTTTCTTTTTGGCTGATTTTTAACTCCTTCTCTGAATCTGAATTTTAGCACCAAAGTAAGGTGAAAGAGAGAGTTGTATATATAGGATGATTTGTATTAAAGATGCTTAGGAATTAATATACTAAAGGAAGCCTTGTACTAAAATACAAAAGGTGATGATTTGCATTATAAAGTAATCTGGGTTTTTTGGTATAAGTTGTCTTTAAATAAAAACTCTCCTTGATTTGGGCATGCATGTGTACACATGCACACATATGCATAGACAGGCCTAAGCATGTATGCCTCAATGTGAGTTTTCAAGTTTAAACCCTTGGAGTATGTGTTTTCTGTACAGGTGGAAATCAAGTCCAACAAATGTTATCAATTCTTGCAGGGTTCCAGATAGAATAGACATGCATGATCTTCTTTACGTTTTTACAACGTTACTGCTTTCTCCACGTGCCCATATATATCTCTTTCAGAAACCCATGTGATCTGTAAAGCAGATAGGCCAATGTGGAATTATATATCTGTGTGCTGGGATCCGCATGTGGGCTGCTGGAAGTTTGAGTGTGCAGGTAATGAGCGTTACTTTGGATGCAAACGGAGGCACTAGGCAGGAAGCAAAAAGGAGGGTAACTTTCTCCAGCAGAGGAGGACATGATTAGTGTTTCCAGCGTGAAACCTTTGAAGTGGGTCAGCAGGAAAGGAAGAAAAAGCAAAGCAGCCAGACATTGGAGAATCAGAACGTTTCTTGTTGCCTAGGTTATTCTGATAGACTTTGAAATGCCAGTCCCTATTAGTTTGGTTTGTAAACATTCTCATTATTTTCTGTAATTGGCATTATTATTGGAAGATAATTAATGACAGTAACATTTTCCTATGACACTCAGACCTGGATGGGTCTTAATGACTTCCGTTGAGTCTTGCGTGAAGTTGTTTACTGTTTGATTTTTGAGTGCTTGAAACTACTCTGGGGTTCTGGCTGTGAGTGGACTCTGCTGGTCCTGCTATGTTTTATCATGTAATTGCATTGACCACGCCAGTCAAATTGTCTTCGCTCTTTCTGTCCTAGTCTAATGTGTGGCCAGAACAGGCACCCAATAAAAGGTAGCAGTTATTGCAGCATTTATCAAGTAAAACACTGAAACCCCGTTTATAACTCCTGTTTATAACTCATGACTGTTTTATATCCATAGACAATGCCTGATGTTTTTGGATTGTAGAGTGCTTTTTACCAAATCAGAGGTAAACCCCACAGAGACCCTGTTAGAGCTGAGCTCAAGCAAGCCAGTTGTTATCAAATCACTCACTGTAACTTCACATTCTTCCCTGGTTTACAACGATTTTGGTCATGTCATCTAAGATGACATCATGATCTCATTGACAGTGGATTATTAGTTCACCCATCAGAGGCTGTGACAATTTGATACAGCAAACCCAGAAGCTTATAGACATTGTATTTGCCAGTTGATGCTTAATCTAATCAACCTTTTTATATTCAGTGAAACTCTCATATCTACACATTTCCATGTTTATTTTTAGCTCCTTTATCACTTCCTGTCGTTCCCTTTTGCTGTCCCTCACGCCTCAAGATGAGGTTCCAGAATTAAACTGGACATTGTAAGAAGGAAGGCGGCATCATTTAGAGTGTGTTGCCTGTAATACATTTAATTTGCCACAGTCTGGATGAGTCAAGGCCTCTCTAACTACAAATGGCAGAGGTGGCTGCCTTGGGAAGAGGCACTTGCACTGTCCATTCTCTGCTTTTAAACAGGGCCCTGGTCGAGGTTGGAAGGATGTGGCATAACTAATTCATAGTCCCCCAAGGGACATATTTCTCCAGGATTACTTAAAAAGGAATTAAAGGCAAGGAGATGATGGGGGTGGTGTGGAGGGGGAGCAGGTAATACTAGGAATATAGGTACAAGTAAGACTGTCTTTTTCATTGTTTCTGTTCATTTTAACAGCATTGTGAAATAGAGGTGGATCAGGAACTTTGTGCTGTAATCAACCCCCTTGCTGCCCAAACACCGGCCTCATACACAACACCAACAGAACCAGCATGGAGGGAAATATTCCAAGGGGTGTTTACTCTGCTGGTGTCAAAGAAAAACACACACCTGTAGTCCCAGCCACTCGGGAGGCTGCGGTAGGAGGATCACTTGAGCTCAGTTGTTCAAGATGAGCCTGGACAATACAGCGAGACCTCATCTCAACAACAACAAAAAAGTAAAAGAGAAAAGAAAAGAAAGAAAAAGCAAACCAGACAGTGATTACAGTAGTAAAAACAGATTTTAGTCAAGCAGCTATTGCAGTAGGGGCCTAGTTCTGAACATACTTGAACAAGTGGGGATATACAGCCAAAGGGCAGGGTTAGGGGTCGGTGGGGTGGATAGCCCCTAAAAGGAAACATCAGGAGTAAGGAGGATTCTTGCTAAACAGACTAACAGGAGTTGCTGAAGGCAGGCCGGGGGGATCAGGTATCACCTGGGGAATGGTGAGAAATGATAAATTCGGTCAGATAACCAGGGTGGGGATTCTTTCTAAACTGATATAACAAGATTTTCACTAAAACTAGGTGATACAGGTCTGGCAAGGATGGACTTGGAAGATCGAGGCTGATTTCATTTAATCAAGAAGGGAGTCTTGTTACTGGTCACTGTCTCATCTCAGTGACTCAGAAGTACAGCAATAGTAGCAAATGTTTCACTTACTCAAAGCATGGTTAGTCCAGGCTGCAGTGAGAGGTGGAAGGCACCAGGGATTGGGGCAAGCTCAAATGTTCATCATCGCAGGGGGTTTAGCAGCCTGCTTGAGTGTAAATATCTTGAATTGATGTTACTGGGCCCTACGGAGGTCAGCCTGGGATCCTTCTTGCCTCACTGCCCAAATTCCATTTTCACCCAGCAATCCTCAGAGGTTTCTAAGGGCCTTTTGTTCCTTTCTGCCATTCTCCCTGTAAGCTTTCCATATGGCCGTGGCATGGAGCAGGTTTATCCAATCCTGTGGTATTAACAGAGTGGCTTTGGTTGTTCTTGGAGACTTTTCCTTCTGTTCAAATGGCTTCTCTGTGCCTCATCTGTTGATAGATTGGAAAATGTTCATGTTTTTCCTTTAACTTGATTGTACTTGGAATCTTTTAGTTATTTATTTAACAGGCAGTTCACTTTGAAAAGGAAGATGATGGCGTATCATAGATATTTCTGTTCTGAAAGAAGTAAGTTCACGGAAAGAGAAAGGAGTATACCATTTATTCATGCATCAATCCATTCTCGCCTTTGGTGCACATGTGCTCATACCAGTACATTCATATATGATGTGTACTCTAATGTGTCCGCTACTTTGTCAGGAATGTTCAGAAATGAAACCGTGAACATAATTTTAAATGTAGAAGATCGTGCTGATATTTTGGAATAACATCCGAAACCAGGTTCTTGATTTCTCTGTCTTCACCCTCCCCAATGTGCCGCTTCTGCAGTTTTCCCCCTCCGTAAAAGCGAGCCCTTTCTCTGAGTTGCTCAGGCCAAAACCTTGCAGTTGTCTTTGACTCTTCTTTCTGTCCTATACGTCCCACTCATCTGCACATCCTTTTCTTTGTATCTCTAAGACACATCCAGAATTCAACCAGTTCTTACCACCTCCACTGCTGCTCTATGCTGCAAGCCACAGTTACCTCTCACCTGACCATGGCGGCAGCCTCTCACTCTCTTCCACTTCCCACCTTGGCCCCACTACAAACTCTTCTCCACACAGCAGCCACCAGGGGAATCCTTTTAAACGATAAGTCAGCTACATCTCCCCCTCTGCTCAAAATCCTCTGTGGCTTTATGTCCATATCCTTCACTGTGACCTACAGATTTCTGTAATTTGATGCCATCTCCCATCCTCTTCTTCCTCACTAGTCTCCCAGATGACGAGTGTTCTCTAAACAATAGTAGTAGTAGTTAAGTAGAAGCAGCCGCAGCAGCAGCAGTTTTCTCACCAGGTTCAAGCTGGCTTTTGCCGGCAAGACTCCTCATGTCAAAAGTATCCTTGTGAGATCATTTTACTATGGGCATTGTCCTAGGCAAATGCATTGGAGACTTTGCTGACAAGTCCTTAAGGAACATTTAGCAGGGGACTGTGTAGTTCTGGGGTTGGAATCTTCCTCTGGGTGTCCAGTGCTCAGGAGGTCGTTAAATTTGGAAACAGAAACACTGTCAGCAGAAAGATGAAGCCAACCTCTGCCATCAGTGACCCGGTGCTAAGAAAACCTTGCTTGCCCTCACTCCTGTGTAGGATGCTGCCTTTAACCTTGGTCCTTAGGGTGGGGAAAGATCTTCTGAATATTTTTTATGTGAGGAGGGGTAAAAGGTTCAATAAACACCATGACATGTGGTGCTGCCCCTGCACGCAGCAGTGTTCAGTGACTTCTTTTGAGTTCATAAGAAAAGTATATTTACATATATTGAATCCAGGGCCATGACTTTGATCACACCCACTCTGTCTTCCTGACTTAGAGCCTTCTTTCCCTCAAGGGCATTCTCAACAAAGGAGTATAACTTTCAGATCTGTAAACTGCCACCTTATTATCCTATTAGTCAATTACAGCTGCTCAAGAGCAGGGTAAGTGACAGTGTGGCAGATTACAGCAATTTATTTGCCATTCTCATAGTCTTGTTTGGCATATCATCAGGCTGTTTAAATTTAATGATAGGAGTTTTACATGTGTTTTAGAGAGCAGTTACAGTTGTAATCAAAATGTTTAGGAAAACTCCTACTGACCTGCATAAATGCTTCCTTCTTCAACGTTGCTTGTTAAGTCTGGTTGTAATCTTGATTAGTAAAACTGACTCCAATTAGGAAAAGGAACTTATTTTCCAAAGAAAGAAAGGCTTTTTGGTGTTCTTTTGTACAAAGCTCAGCAAAGAGAGGGCTGATAGAAATTATTTTACTTGGGTTAGCTCTTGTGGGCAAATAAATGGCATTTAAATAAGTCACCATAAATCCCCTGAGAAACTTGGTAGAGTCTGTGGGAACAGAAGGACCTGCAGGCCTGATGACAGGGTGGGGGTGTATAGCACAGCACTGGGAATAGTTTGGAGGAAGAAGAGCTATGGGTGAAAGAAGAGAAAATAATTGCCCTCCATTATGTCTGGTTCTCTTTCAAGCTAACGGTGATAGTTATTGTAGTAGCAGCTGCATTGAAAATAAAAGAAAACCTCTAAAAAGAAAAATTGAGTGCTTTTATAGAATCTTTATATCTTTTAAGATGGGATGAGAGATTGGAGGACCTGCTACCTTGAACTTGCTCGCACTTTTACCTTCACTGGTGGAAATGAAGGACTGTTGTTATTAATTGAATAATCAAGAGACCGGAACCTGGGAATACCCCAGTTTATTCTTAGCTTCCCTATGCTAAGAAGCTAAGAATATTGTCATTGTCAACAACTACAGACTCTCTTCATCTTTATTGAGCTCTCAGGGTGCTATGTCATTTGGAAAGTCAGCATTGCCCTGCCTACTTGAAGCATGGCTTCAAGCCAGTGTTAGACCAGAGTTTCTCAGTCTTGACACTATTGACATACTGGGCCTGAAAACCATTTGTTGTGGGGGCTTTTCTGTGCATTGTAGGATATTAAGCAGCATCCCTGGCTTCTACCCACTAGATGCCAGAAGTACCCACCCATCCCCCCAGTTGTGACCACTGAAAATATCTCTATAAGTGGCCAAAGCTTTCTTGGGAAGCAAAATTGCTCCTGGTTGAGGACCACTACTATTGAATGATCCAAACTTTACATTACCACTGGTAACTAACTTTTGATATTATTGAAATAACATTTTGAATCATACAGACTTTTAGTATATGTTAAAAAAGATTTAGTAAATCTCTTCTATATATAAGTCAGCACAGAAACCACTGAAATATATAGTTCTTACTGTTTTGTCCAGCATAGACAGTATGTATTACATGTTGATGTGAAAGATATGTTGCAAATTTTACAGTAAATTTTTGGGGAGAAATTTTTCATGCATTTTGATCAGATATTTTCTGAAAGCTATTCTAAGTGGTTTGTCAGGGAAATTATTATTTTTTCATATAAAAACTATATATTGTGTGCCAGAACCCAGCTATAGATTTTTCAGAATTGGCAAAGTAATTAAATAGCATAGTTATTAATATGCTATAAAGCGAAATCATAGAGATGTTCGAACTTTCCTATATAGTTAGATCTCATGATGATGTTGTAACTTTGGCACATTGCTTTCCTTTCATAAAATGGTGCTATTGGATGCAAAGTAATTTTTGGATACTGTTTTCTGAGGATAGAAAGGGAGGATGAACATGTCTAATCTGTTAGCAATATCAAAACAGGCATATGAAGCACCTTTTCTATGTATAGCCATGGTGATGACTAAAATTGCTGACCTTCAGGAACTTGTGTATCATTGTGGAGGTAAAACACATATCCTTCTAAAGTCATTAAAGATTTATTGGGCTCCTCTGAGCCAGGTTCTATACAAGTCCCCTAGGATATGAAATCACATGAGACACAACCCCAGCTCTTTAAGGAAAATATGGTCTAGTTCTTATAGATAAAAAATGCTAACAGCAGTGCAGGCTATAGAGCAGAGAGTCCCTGAGCTAAATCTGTTGAACGTGCTTTAACTCACAATGTATATTTTTAAAACTCAAATTAGTTACAGTGTGGGTTAGGGTGATAAATAGCTGGGAGTGACACAAAACTCAAGGAAACAGTGGCTCAAACAAGATAGAAGTTTATTTTTTACTAACCTGAATTCAGGTAGCTCAGGGCTGGTAAGCAGGCTCCATGATCATCAGAGACCCAGGGTCCTTCTGCTTTGTTGCTATACCATTTTAAACACATATCTTCCACGCTGGAATCCAAGATAGCTGCCCCAGCTCCAGCTATCACAACTGCATTCCATCTCATAGAAAAGGAATGGAGAGAGCCTCTCCCTTGGAAAGAACACTTTCTATCCCCTCTTACATGGCTGCAGGAGCTCTTGGTGAACCACCATCAGGGCTAGGAATGTGTTTGGTTGACCATAGGAATATCATCAGATTAGGTTTTTGCCTCAGGGAAAAAAGACTAGGTTATTAATAGTGGAAAGAGCATAGGCATGGGCAGGCTGAAGTTTGAAGACAGGCAGCATTACTTACTATAACTGTTAGGGGAGCAGAAGGTAAGTGCTAAATGGCAACATGTATTAGCAGAATTTAGACAAAGGATGATATGAGGGCCTGAGTCAGTAAGGAAGGTAAGTGGGGGAAGAGGTGGGACTTGAACAGATCTTGTTAGAAAGGTAGAGCTTGGATAAGCAGAGAAGTAGGGAACCCCAACGGAGTCCACTGTAAAGAGAAACCTCAACTTCTGACTTCCTTAGATGCCATGTTTGAAGAGTATTTAGCTAAAATCTGAGATCAGAGAATGATTGGGTTCCTGGGTGTCCAGCAAGCACTCAGTTTTCTCTAGGCTGTTCATAGGACACTTAACTAACCCATGTTGCTCTTTCTAGGATATTATATATATTTTGCTATGACTCTGTGTGGCAGTGGCCTTTGGGATTTTGCAGAATGAGAAATATTATATTTATTCAGCCGATTTCCCAAGCTATTAAGCAACCAATTTTGAAGGTCTGAAACTCATGCTGTCTCCATCCACAAGGACCATGAATCTATATGAATGTAATTTTTTATTTAATCTATCATTATATCATCTATTATTTTTATTATCACCATAATCTTGAGACAGTTCATTACATCATAAAAATGGTAACCTCTGTGAAAATGACTTTGTGTATTTCTGTGAACTGCATATGTTTACCTAGGTTCTGCAAGTCTGCAGACTTTTTGCTTTTACTATGTTCTTAAAAATAATTAGTCTGAGAAGAGGCATTAGATTTAGTAATAGTTTTATTGTATTTTATCAGTTTATTGATAATCCTTTAAATTATAGATATTTGATCAAAAAGAGAGGTCAGATAAGCAATGAGAAAGAGAGAAACTATTGACTAGAAAGAGTAAGAAAGGGATTGAAATGTTCCTGGAAACATGTTTTGCTTGATGGAAAGTCCTTACAAAACACTTTTGGAAAATTTCTCCTGCCTTAGTTGAGGAGAAGGAAATATCTCAGAGTCATATAAATACGATTCTGAAAGACCTGCCTAAAGACTAATTGGCCAATAGCTATCTTAGAAAATTAAGGTATGGTCTAGAACATAAACATAACAGTATTTGTTAGCTATTACAAAGAAAAGACAAAGATGATCAAAGGTGAAAAGAAAGCTTTCTTGGTTGAACTGTTAAACAGAGGTTGTATTGTCAATGGCATGCTTACCATGATTTATTTCATTCCTATTATATAGATGCATAGTTGAGGCACAGAGAGATGAATAAACCCGCTTAAAGTCACATAGCTAGGAAGTCATAAAACTGGGATTCAAACTCTGACAATCTGACTTCAGATTCTAAGTTTTTTTCTTTTTTAAAAATCTTAAGCTTTTAACCTCTGTCCTATATTATTTGGGTTTTCCAGCTAGGAAGATTGAAGCCCTTGAATAATTTTGCCCATTTAATCACCACTTCATAGCAGGTAGAAGCCACCCCCTTCTGAAATTGATAAATGGAAAGGGACGTAATTGCCCTGAGCATTGAAGAAGACGAACTCCTAGATGGCAGAGATCTATGAGTTTCTGCACGGTTTTGCCCAGTGGTGGCTGATGACTGGGTAAATATCTAGTTTTTATCTCTAAAGTGTAGCTTTTCTTTGGAATTTGACATTTTTGTGCTTAGCCAACTTGCAGGAGAATCATCAGTCACATAAGCTGAGTAGTGTGGCAGTTTGTTTTAGTAACTATTCACTGAGTCAACAACCTAGCTGCTTTGCCTTTGAGAGTAGGAGCATTCACGTTCATTCATATTTGGGGGACATAGCAGGTAGCACCAAGTATTTGTGAATCAGATTCACTGGCATGCTACTTGAATGGAAAGAAACTAACAGAACACTGGAACCCTGGTGAATGGCATTCATCATGAGACTGAATTCAGTGCAGTATAAGGTGGTTTTCATTCTC
Organism: Ateles fusciceps; assembly: GCA_036589455.1. Classification (NCBI taxonomy): domain Eukaryota; kingdom Metazoa; phylum Chordata; class Mammalia; order Primates; family Atelidae; genus Ateles; species Ateles fusciceps. The sequence goes on along the minus strand of JAZHEH010000045.1, from coordinate 4,917,391 downwards.
TACTACATCAAAGAGGATTTAATTCCTAAAATACAAAAAAAGAAAAACCTCCATTCTGAAGCCAGCTCATTTACAAGGTATAATTTTATATATACTGCAGTTGCTATTTTTTTTGAATCTTTATATGTCAGGTATTTAGTAAATATATCCATCTCATTCGTGAAGTGTATATTATTAGATCTACTGTATAAATTTTAAAACTGAGATTCAGGGAGAGGTCACACAATTGGCTTACACACAGTCATGCAACTTTTAACTGATATTTGAAACCAGGTTCAATAGACTCCAAATTCTAAGCTCATTCCACCATACTCTAGGATCTCCTACCAGCCCTCAATTAAAGGTCAAAGGGCCAATGTCCGCTGGAGAAGTCCACAGAAATTCTGGCTTTTACAGAGATAATGGAGTTGGGAAGGCCCCAAGTGTACACGTGGATTAGAGCAGACATACGAGAGAAACAAAAAGATGAATGAATTCTTTCATAGGATGTCTATTAAAGAGAAGCTCTGAATTTCCTCAGAATATGTGAATGGCTATCAAAAATACAGAGATGGGACAGGAAGAAAGTCTTGATGGAACAAGTTGGTAGGATTCTCTTGAAGAACTTCAGTACCACATTTTAAGCCAAGAAATACTTTCCCCTCCTCTTGGTATGTTACCATTTTGTACCTGTAGGAGTCAATGACATGTGTGTTCATCACTGTGTCTCGAACATGATAGTCTACATTTTTTTTGTCTGTTACTTTCCATTTTCAGAAACAAAAAATTTATTTTCCTTCTCCCCTGCCAGTACAGTTAATATTGCCAGAACAACTGTAGATATTAAGAAATATTGGCTTAATATGACAATTTGATTTTGCCATTAAATTTACATGTAAATTTCTAGGCAAGTTCCCATCTTTTAATATTTACTTAAAATATTTACTTTCACATGTATACATGACACTTGGTAGGAATACATTAAGATGAGTCTTGATTTGGTTTATTCTGTAGTACCTGATACCTTCTGTCCTGAAATGAGTTAGAAGGAAGTTATTACATAAGTAATTACTTATCTTGAAGAGTATATTGATAGGTAGGCTGTACCTTGACACCATTTTCTCACTTTCAACGGTGTATGGTAGCTGGATGTTTTGGATGTTTTCAAAATAAACAGCTATTTGTAGCTATGTTTTTAGATTCATCTCTAATGCAGCACTCGGGAAAAAATCAGCAGGCCTGTATTAACTAGAAAACCACTTTTATGTTGTATTTCGATCCATTTAAACTAAAGCTGATTAGCACTTTTTGAAACGTGAATCTAAATCCTTGTGTTAATCAAGGGAAATTGAGCCAGGTTGCTACTACAGGAAGCTGGAGAAAAGAAGGGATGTGATGGCAAGTTCCTTTTTTATTTATCATGCAGCATGTAGGGGGGTGCTGTGCCCACACCTTCCCCAACAAACCACTCTCCTAAGTGCTTGTTTAATAAAAGAACACAGCAGGTGAATATTTAAGTGTTAGTGGGATTCACATAGTTTCATTTTAGTGCAATGGACAGAATAGAAGAGAATTTGAGGGGCCGGGGGTGCTTTTTGCCCCATGCTGTTAAGAAAAGTATAGACACTGGTACACACTAATAATACAACCGTAATTTGAAGCAGGATGTGTTTGATATGCATTTGCTGTGTGTGTTTACTATAATCAGTGGCTGTTTATCCTTGGGTGGTATGAAGCCGACTGCCCACCTTCTACATTTGGCACTAATGATTGCATCTAAGTAAAAGCTCACTTGGCCAGGCGCGGTAGCTCACTCCTGTAATGCCAGCACTTTGGGAGGCCAAGGCAGGCGGATCACGAGGTCAGGAGATCAATACCATCCTGGATAACACGGTGAAACCCTGTCTCTACTAAAAATACAAAATATTAGCCAGGTGTGGTGGCGGCAGGTGCCTGTAGTCCCAGCTACCTAGGAAGCTGAGACAAGAGAATTGCTTGAAGGTGGGAGGTGGAGGTTGCAGTGAGCCAAGATCGTGCCACTGCATTCCAGCCTGGGTGACAAAGTGAGACTCTGTCTCAAAAAAAGAAAGAAAAAAAAGAAAAAGCTGACTTACCTTCATCACCTCCAAGTGGCTGCAAACTTTAACAGCTGGACAACCTGAAAGTAGACTTGACTTGTCACAGATTTCTACTCTCTACCAAGCAGTGACACCAAAAAGATATTTGCCAATCCCTTTCCCCCTTCATTTTTCTTTGGGGGTTTTTGGGAATGGGAGACTCTTCCTTGTTTTCCTGCTGTCTAGGATGGAGCAGCAGATATCAAGGAACGGGGTGGAGAAAGGAAAGGAAGGTATGATAATATTTAGTTTTCTTCGTTTCATGCTTAAACAGATTGAAGGAATTTTCAGAACAAAATCTTGTTTCAAGTATATGACATTTTTCAATTAAAGTCACTTATTAACCTCTACTTACATAAGCAGAATCTTCTGAGTCTCTTTGAAGACAGAAAAGATTTCCTTCCTCCCTCGGACTCTCTCCAAATCCCCAAGTGACACTCATAAGCTGGTTGAAAAGGGTGAAAAGCTCACAAATGTGAAGGCAGAAGTCGCTTTACACCTTTCTGGGACGGAAACTTTGAAGTCTTCTTACAGAGAAACTACACTGTATAATTCAAATTTGTAAAATGTACATTCAAGTCTAACTGCAGTTTACCTGCTAATGCTGTTAGAGGGCTGCCTGGTCTAAGCTCCAGCTGATCTGTGGTCTCAGAATACACAGCCACAGGAAGCTGCTTGCATAGCTCCCTACCCAGGCCTCTCCAGGTGCACTTCGTTACAAGGATTCCTTTGCTAGTGGACTTTGCTGACATTAGCTCTAGTTTGGGTTTGTCTGTTTGCCTGCTATGAAAGTAATGAGTTCTGTGCCTTTAGGAGAGAGACTGAGTGGACTCAAGGATTAGCCTCAGCCTTTCGGAATTGTCCGTGCCTGTTTCATAGCTGTGATGATTTTGATGAGCTTTTATTGTTGCTTTTCCTGGCAGCACCATCCGGGGCAGTAAGGATAAGCCTTGTCTGGTGAAGCACAGTTCCTGAATTACTTGGAAATAAATTGTAATCTCAAGAATTGCAGTGTAGAGGCCAAAGAAAAGTTTTACAAGAAGTTGACCAGGGGATGATGTCAAACAAATGGAACCTTAAAAGTTGATTTTTTCCTCCTCAAAGTCTGGGTGCCCATGACTAGTTTTAAATGTTCCAGTACTTCAAAGAAAAATTGAACTCACATAAGTGAACCGTCTTATTTATTGGTGATGTCAGACAAAACTTATACCTCTGGGGTGTGCTAACTGGGTTAGAACGCTTCACTGAATATTGAGTATGCATTAGTATTCTAACTTAATTTCTTTCTTTTCATTTTTTTTTCTCAACCTTGATATTACTTGGGCTTAGGCCTTTCTTTCTCCCAGACAACAAATTCACTTTGAACAAAAGTATGTTGCCATATCATTTTTTTTTTTTTTTTTTTTTGAGACAGAGTCACACTCTGTCACCCAGGCTGGAGTGCAGTGGCACGATCTCAGTTCACTACAACCTCTGTCTCCCCCATTGAAGTAATTATCCTGCCTCAGCCTCCCTAGTTGCTGGGATTACAGGTGCCCACCACCACTCCCGGCTAATTTTTGTATTTTTGGTAGAGACAGAGTTTCACCATGTTGGCCAGGCTGGTCTCAAACTCCTGGTCTCAAGTGATCCACCTGCCTCAGCCTCCCAAAGTGCTGGGATTACAGGCATGAGCCACCATGCCTGGCTACCATATCATATTTTTATATGCAGAATACCTAAAACAGTGATAGGTACCAAGCACTGATTTAGCATTCCTGCTTTGGAGAAAATGAGTTGACTTAGGGTACCCCTGTAGCTTCATAGTAATGATCTGTGTCCTTGTTCTACCCTGGGGAATTTTACTAAGACTAACTAGGAATTGGTTGAACTGAGTGTATGGGGATGGGGAGGAGAGGAGCCTTCATCATAGTGGCATTAACGGGCAAGAGGAAATTAAAGCAGGACTTCTAGACACCCCTCAACTAACCAGTCAACCATCCTGCCACTTGCCATTTAAAATTAACAGGCCAGACGTGGTGGCTCATGCCTGTAATCCCAACACTTTGGGAGGCCAAGGCGGACGGGTCACTTGACATCAGGAGTTCGAGACCAGCCTGGCCAACATAGTGAAACCCTTTCTCTACCAAAAAAATGCAAAAATTAACTGCCTGTAGTCCCAGCTATTCAGGAGGCTGAGGTGGGAGAATCACTTGATCCTCGTAGGCAGAGGCTGCAGTGAGCTGAGATCATGCCACTGCACTCCAGTCTGGGTGACAGAGTGAAAACCTGTCTAAATAAGTTAATTAATTATTTTAATTAACTAAACAAAATTCTAGCTCACTGGCTTTGTCTGGTTACAGGTTCCTTAACAGGTCTTAAATGGCAGAAAATTCCCACTAGATTGAACACCTCTTGACTTTTTTATAGTATTTCCCATCAGAATAACATTTACAGAAGCTACTCTATCCAGGATAGTCCTGGGGGATCTCTGGTGGAAGATAAATATTTCTGCTGTGTGCAGCAGCAACTGTAGCTTGGGAGGAGCAATGGGCGTGGGTTTTGTGGTTTCCTTCTGACTTTTCAGGGTAGCTCATCACTTTGACCACAAAATCACTGCCAACCTTCAGAAGAGGGAAGAAGGATTGGCCAACCTACATTTTCTTTTCTTTTAGGGACAAACAGTGACTTGAGTTTTTAGAGACCAGACAGCTTAGTTGCCTTTGGAATTTCCCAATATAGTCTTTGCAGAAATGTGAGTTGGTTTTTACTTTGCTACAAACCAATCATCTGCATTACTATTGGCGTTGGTCCTGGAACCACAGAGGTGGTTTGCTTTACCCGTTGACTCAAGTTGCCTAATTTCTGTGTCGCTAGGATGAACCAACACCTCTCACCAGCCCATAAGTTGTGAGACGACACTGCAATGAGTGAGGAATGTGGACCAGCCATTTGTTAAAAACCAAGAGTCGTTCATTCATTCATTCGACTAGTATTTATGTAGCCCTCATAAATGAGTCAGGCATTGCTCCAGGAGCTATGGATACCATAATAAACTAGATCCCTAGTCCCAAATATTCTTTTTTTTCAAAGTGCCAGGCAGTAAATATGTTAGGCTTTCAAGGCCTTACCATTTCTACTGCAACCATTAAACTCTGACATTTTTTTCTATTTGTGCAGTAGTAGCCACAGCAGTACATAAAACAAGTGCAAGCCGTGTTTTAAAAAACTTGATTTATGAAAACAGGCAATGCATGAACCATAGTTTACCACCTCTGAACTAGACCATAACTTGCCCTTGTTGTGCGTACATTCCAGTTCCCTGCACTTGCTTTCTAGTAGGTGGCTTTATTTTATAAGGAAGATATGTCCCTAAATACTACATCTAATTCAGAACAAGAGTAATGCAAAACTATTAAAAGATGCATAATGTAAAAAATATCCTACAAAGGTTAAAAGGTCAATAAACCCAGCAAACAAAAGAGCTCATAAAGAGTCAACACAAAGCAACATATATTTTAAAACCTTCTGGTGACCCATTGGTAACTGATTATGGAATACATTTTTGTAGATCTTAAACATTCATAAGAAAACAAAACCATCTTTAGCTTTTGATGAGTTGACCATTCCTTTAGTACTATGGAGGCTGTAGGAAAGCCTGTCACAAGCTTCAGATATCTCCTAACTATTTTCCCAACACCCATCCCATTATATACAAACTACTGCAAACTCCACAAATGATTTAAAGGAACAAGTTGTTCATAAACCTGGTGAATTCAGAAAATTGGTCATTCAGCACGCTGTCTTTGGCGAATTGACCATTTGTTGATTTGGTAGCTTGGCATGTTGCTTGAAGCAAATGAATCTAGAACTGGCAAGCAGAGTTCTACATACATGTTGTAATTTAAAATGTTCTTTGGATGAATGACTGAATACATGCATGGGACCAGACTTGCGAGTAGAATGGTATTTATTGTTTAGGTTATGGAGGTTGTCAAAAATTTTTACATGATAAGGGAATTTCATTCATGATTATGCATAGAGAATTATTGCTCCTGGGGCTCAAAGGCTAACTCATTATTTTTAAGTCTTACTGAAGGTCCAGGCTTACTCATTATTTTCCCCTAACATTTTATTTGTAAATTAACATAAATTTTTAAACATGTAGAGAAGTTGAAAGACTCATCCAAAGCATACCTTATATGATTTATGGATCTTGAATTGTAAGTAGTAGGCTCTCTTTTTCCAAAGTGGCTAAAATAATACCAGTTCAAATCTGTTTTGGGACCACATCTTTTTAGGAGTGACCAGGGACTGATCAGAACAATTTTTAGTTTTCTTTTGTGTTTTGGGGGGAAAATGCATAAAATACTTCTTATCACTAGATTGTGCGTGTTCTTGCACTTGCTAGGTCTCACTTTTGAAACAAAGGCCAGTGATGCCCATTCCAATTGCTAAGGTATGTCTTTCCTGTATTCTAATTTCATTTAATTGATGTATAACAAAAATTCAAGAGGTTAGTGCATAGCCAGTCTCCTTCCTTTTGCCCATACAAAGTACCATGTAGATCTCCGGAAGAATTTACTAGCTGCAAAATAAAATATAGATTGTAGTCTTCCACACTGTAATTTATTGAGTTCCTGTTTTTCTTGTGAAAAGGAATGATTGAGGGGGGAAATGAATTGTTTGACATCTAACCACAGAAAGAAAAATTAGTTTTCTCAAACTTCTCCAGGTTCTGTTTTTGTTTCACTTTACGTCCTATGTGCTACTGGTCTGGGGAGAAATTATGACATGAAAGAGAGTCATTTCCCTTCAGAAGATTCGCTCACAATTTAATAGTAATCACATGTCTGGGAAAATGGAAGGGTTAGAAATATTTTTTACATCTTTTTTTGGTAGTCAGCTGCACTTTGATAAATTCTACATCTTTTTTGGTAGTCAGCTGCACAACCTATCCATCATTGAGTGTTGTATTTGCTGTTGTTGCCTGTAGGATGATATATTCTGGAGCTGTTGACTGCTAGCTATGTTATCTGCTTTGGCCAATGAAATGAGAGCTCAAGTCACCTGTGCCACCTACAAGGAAAAGCTTGAAGAAGCATTTTATGGCTTCACCATTGTCACGGTTCCTTCTGCCATGAAAGCAGTAATGTCTTAGGGGCCGAGTGCTCTATAGCGTGGGTCCTGCTGTGAAGATGTGGAGCATAGCCCACAGCCTACCCTTGATGGATGTGCTGTTGAAAGCCATTGAAATGCTGAGGTCATTTGTTACTGCAGCAGAGCTTAGTCCACTGGCATGACATCCTCATCATACCGTTGTGCCTGTTGGTAGTTCTCAGGCTCTAGAATGGAATCATTGGAAGATTGTAAACCTGGACTTGTGTGATGATGAGAATAAGAAAGGACATTGAGCTAGTTGCATTTACAGCACTGGATATTCTTTTCTGCAGAGATTGGTTGTTCCAGAAATCTTTCTCCTTCTTTGATGCTCCTCACTTTAGCCTTTTGAGAGATTTTAAGCTGAATCAAGCAACTTGGCCATCTTTATGCCAGGTCATCTAATTTCTAAAACATGGTTTGTGTGTTTAATGATAAAGAAGAGCTCCATGAAGGCAGAGGTTTGTTCCTGATGGTGTTATCTCAAGTGCCTGGCACACAGCAGATGACCACGAAATATTTGCTCAATGAATGTGCTATGTCATTTATTTTCAATGAGTTTTCCCTTTGATTTTAGTGAAGTGTATACTCAGTGTATAATCACGTTCCTTTTTCTGCCTCTAATAGAAAACCTGACTCTGGATAGTAGGTTGAATATATATCTGTTTATTTATTTAGAGATAGAGTCTCACTCTGTCGCCCAGGCTAGAGTGCAGTGGCATGATCTCTGTTCACTCCTGGGCTCCACCTCCTGGGCTCAAGTGATTCTCATGCATCAGCCTTCCTAGTAGCTGAGACTAGAGGTCCCCACCACCACACCTGGGTAGTTTTTGTACTTTTAGTAGAGATAGGGTTTCCACCAGTTAGCCAGGCTGGTCTCAAACTCCTGACCTCAAGCAATCTGCCCACCTTGGCCTCCCAAAGTACCAGGATTATAGGTGTGAGCCACCGCGCCTGGCTGAATATTTATTTCTCTAAATAAATTAATTGACACCACAAGTTAAATCACCAAGAGGCATAGCCTCAGTTTATTATAACCAGGGTGTCATCAATTACTTGAAATATTATCTTTGCCTCATTTTTGGGAGAAGAAACATTAAAACTTGTTTAATGAAAAAGTCGATTGTGTACTCCTACTTTAAATTCCCGTTTCTGCTTGACTTTTGAATTGGGTCAGAAAGGAAACATATACCACCATACTGTACACACGGCCTCTCTGAGCCATGACACTGACTTAAGTGGGAGGGGCGGCTATATTTCCACAGACTTAGCCCATTCACTCATTTCCTCTGCTTTGTCATCGTTAGGTTGGATTTAAGTAGCATTACCGTAAAATTTCCCACTGAGAAATTTCAACATGAAGTGGTTTTCTGATCTCTTTAAAATAAAATGGTTAAAAATAGACCTTGTGGGAACAGTTTTCCACTTCAAGAACAAAATCCTGCAAAAATGTTTTAATGCAGATTTGGGACCTAATTATTTTTTGTCACCTCAGCTTGGCTGTAGTTGTGGTACAGTGGAAACAACAAGTCTCAGTGTTACAGAATCTGGCCAGCAAGTGCTCTGCACGCCCTGTGAAGGTTTCCTATTGAGTTGGCCATTGCTTACTTTGCTTCCCCCTCCCTGGAGCTTTTCTTGGGGTGGTGGCTCCAACTATGAAGAGCCTACATCTGGTCCCTCATTAATTCGGTGACCTTCTCTCATGAGGCTAGGGAAGGCCTGACCATTTCAGTTGCACTGGCCTCCAGTCTTTGCAAACATTAAAGTCTGCGCTGGGTAAAAGTGAACTAACTAAAAGGACAGCAGTGTGCAGAAGATACTCTGTCATTTACATCCAGGGTCTTCAAGGTACTCAGTCATTAGGCCTGGTTTAATCACACCTCTGTGACATGATCAGAGCGTTAGTTAGCTTTGAGACACATCCAGGGGTTCTCTATATAGGAAAATGGGTTCCTGGGTGGCCATATTGTTTTCTTGTTTTAATGCCATTCTTTTTCCCATAGCCTGGGAGCTGAAATGTCTATGGATGCTTACTTGTGACATTCCTTTACAATTTTGTTGTTGTTTACTGTTGTAGTTCTAATACCTTCAAAAAATGCCTCAGACTTAACATGTGCTCCGTAAATATTTGTGGAAGAATGAATGGTAAACAAATGAGTTTCCAGTCACTAGTGACTAGTAATTGTTTAATTTTGTGTCAATATTCAGTACTTTCTTGCCTGCTGGCCCTGATCAGGAAAAAGACTCAGAGAGAAAACATAAAGTGTTAAGATCCTTTATAATCAGATGCTATGCCATGCCCCCACATCTCCCATTTTATTATTATTATTATTTATTTTATTCTGTGTCCTTACTTCTAGCAGGTAGAAAATTGTTTTTAAAAAAAAATAGCGAAGAACCCAAATTTTATTTTATCAACACGGAATGGAATGCATTTCTTAAAATTTTCATTGGACCACATGTGTGGAACATTTTTAAAAAGCAGTTTTATAAAGCATCTATCCTTACTCTCTGAGTCTGGAGTCTAGTATGTTTTAAAATAAATTTGGGGTGTTTCCGAAATAAATTGCTCTGTGTTTCTGCCTTAGTTCTTAATTATGGCGTGCTCATTTGTATTCTCCCTTTTGACACAGGTAGTCTTTTTTTGTTCCTCTGTCTGTAAGTCCTGTTGTTTAAAATTCAAGTGTCATTTCTTCTGGATACTTTCCTTGTGAGTTAGATGCTTCTCTGTCCCAGTATACGCCGATACACTCTGAGTCCACTTCCACATAGAGTATTTATCACCCTTTACTGTTGCTGTTTGATTAATGGTTAGACTATGAGACTCTTCGTGCCTCTAGGCCAAGACCTGAATATTATTTATCTCTACATAGTGACCATCTCTTGTAGTTTCTGGCACCAATAGGTGCTCAGAATAATTGCTGCATGAATTTACTTGTGTTCTTCAGGTTCTAAAGAAAGCTTCAGTTCAGCTTTCTGTCTTCAGCATTTCTCTTTTCACTAGCCTGTTGCTCTCTTTCCTGCTGGGAAGGTTTGAATTTAGAACCTGGTTCTACCCACTGCAGTAGCACCCACGGTCAGTGCCCACTGCTTGCATGGGGAGAAGGGCCAGATGGGCATTTGCTGATCTGGAAACCTAGAATCTCAAGTCCTGATCTAGGTTTTTTCAGCATTTCTTTATATTCTTTTCTGTCCTTTTTTACTCCTTCCCTCAACTCCTCTCCCCCAGAGATGGTACTTGGCAGCTGATGATTTTTGCTCACTTAGAGACTTGAATATCATGGAAATCTAGCAAATAAGAGTGACCCTGAAAAGTCTTTAGAATGCATTGAGAGCATTGCTTAAAACAATTTCGCTTGTGGAATTAGCAGTTGGGGCTCTGAAATTACACCTGTTATTTTAGAAACAAGAGGCTGGAAGGGGTAAATACTAAGGCTTCTTCCTTTGCCATCCCCTACATTCATTCATTCATTCATTCATTCATTGATGTAGTCTTACTCTCTCACCCAGGCTGGAGTGCAATAGTGTGATTCTGGCTCACTGCAACCTCCACCTCCCAGATTCTAGCTGTTCTCCTGCCTCGGCCTCCTGAGTAGGTGGGATTACCAGCACACACCACCACACCTGGCTTTTTTTTCTTTTTTTTTTCTTTTTCTTTTTTTGTACTTTTAGTGGAGATGGGGTTTCACCATGTTGGCCAGGCTGGTCTGGAACTCCTGACCTCAAGTGGTCTGTCCGCCTCAGCCTCCCAAAGTGCCGGGATTATAGACGTGAGCCACTGTGCCTGGCCCCATCCCCTACCTTTAAATTATCTTCTTAGGCAGGTGATTTCCAGTCTTATATCCACTCACAGAGGAGAGTACCAATATTTCTCTTGCCAGTGTTTTTTTAATGTCGTATCCATAGAAAACCTGACCAACAATATTTTGCTCCTTCAAGCTGCAGTTTAAAATCTTTTATTTTCACACCTTATATATATAGAAAGGAGACTATCTGGCTAACACTACTGTCAAAACTGCTAATGGACAGTTATGAAGAGGGAATTCAGGAAATAGTGCTGAAAACTGGACAGTATTTAATATGCAGTCACCTGTATCTGTGTTTTGACACTAAAGAAGATGGAAAAGGAATGTATTTACTAGTTTCTTCTATCATTGGTATTGGAATCCATTTGGATGAAAGACTTTCTGAAGCTCGTATTGTCAGTAACATGCTGCCTAGATTTTTATGGGCACATGAGTAACAGAATAGATCAATTGGGGGGGACTGTATGATAGCTCATCTAGCAAATTACCCAAGACAATTCAGGAAAAGGAGGAAGGATTATTCTTTTTCTTTGTGAGGCAGAGTCTCTCTTGCTCTGACTGGAGTGCAGTGGTGCAATCTTAGCTCACTGCAACCTCCGTCTCCTAGCGTCAAGCGATTCTTCTGCGTCAGTCTTCCAAGTAGCTGGGATTACAGGCATGTGCTACCACACCTGGCTAATTTTTGTATTTTTTATTAGAGACGGGATTTCGCCATTTTGGCCAGGTTGATCTCACACTGACCTCAGGTGATCCGCCTGCCTCAGCCTCCCCAAAGTGCTGGGATTATAGGCGTAAGCCACCGTGCCTGGCCAGGATTGTTCTTTTTTAAAAAATACAATGGAAAAAACATTAAAGAACTAAATTGTCATCCAAACTTGACAACACATATCCATAATTATGCATTATGACATAATCTATCAAAGCCTTTTTGAACCTCTCTGTTCATGTCTATGTTAAAAAGAAATGACTATTTAAAATTAGGAATTTGTTAGAATGAACTGGACTAGCCTATTATACCCAAATTTACTCACCAGCTGCTCTGCACCTAAACTAATGCTGAGGCTAACAAGGGTGAAAAGGATTAAAGTATATTGATCACAGGAGATACTTAAGAAATTCTCCCAGGCCACTTTTTAGCATATTTACCACATTTCTTTTCAAATAGAGGAAGATAGTTTTTTGCTCCCCTCTCCCGCGAGCAACCCGAAATCAAAAATATTTTTTTTGGTGGAGATACTCTCCTCCTTTTGGGTCGGGGGCCAACCCCATCCTTTTTGCTGCCCCTCCCTGGGCCCCCCTCCTGTGAGGAGGGGTGCGGTGGCTCACCCCCTGTAATCCTAGCACTTTGGGAGTCCAAGGCGGGAAGATCACATGAGGCCAGGAGTTCAAGACCAGCCTGGCCAACAAGGGGAAGCCCCATCTCTACTGAACATACAAAAATTAGCCGGGTGTGATAGTGGCATGTGCCTATAATCCCAGCTACTCGGGAGGCTGAGATGCAAGAATCACTTGAACCCTGGAGGCGGAGGTTGTAGTGAGCCAAGCTCATATCACTGTACTCCAGCTGGGTGTCAGAGCAATACTCGGTCTCAAAAAAAAAAGAGAGGACAACATTGGTCTTAACCATATTTTCTCCATTTCCTTAACCTACAATTTCATGGGAAATCGTAGTTTTGTTGTCAGAAAGAAGTTTGCATGTATAGATTATCCTTTTAGGCAACTATTATGAATTGACCCATCCAAGTTTTAACTGTAAGAACTCAGTCTATTTGGGCAGCTAATGAACAACAGAAATTTATTTTCCACAGTTGTGGAGACTCAGAGTCCGAGCTCAGGGTGCCAACATGGTCAGCTTCTGGTGCAGGCCTGCTTTCAGTTGCAAACTGTGGGCTTGTGATCGTATACTCATGTGGCTGAGAGGGCAAGGAAGCTTTCTGCAGGTTCTTTTACAAACAAGAAGATTTCTACCCTCATGACGTAATCACTTCCCAAAAGCTCAACATCATCATCCCATCACTCTTTGGGTCAAGATTTCAACATATGAAATTTGTGGGAAACAAACATTCAGACCGTAGCAAATTCTAACACTCTTTAACTTCTCCCAAATCCTTGAAAAAATTTAGAATCTATTATGTAAAATCGTATTTTGGCTTCCTCAACCCTAAACTGGACATCCATTTCCTTTTTTTTTCCCTCTCTGCTTCAGTGTTTGATTTATACGTGTTTGGAGATCTCTGAAATTGATTGAATAGTAGAAAAATTTATATTATAGAAGTAAGATGCCAAAACACATTGTATAATATTGCCATTGCTTTTCCATTTTGTGAATAGTAAAAATAATAATTTGTCTTTTGAATAAAAGATAAATAACAAAATCAGCTTTGCTTTAATGCTGCACAATTAGCAGCTATCCAAACATGTCATCAGAAACATATTAAAATCCACATTTTGTATTTTTAGGTAACAACACACTCTGCATTGAGATACTCTTCATTTTGTAAATTAGGTAATCCCCCTAACATTTGATAGTGTTATTCTCAGTTCTTATCTGTAGCTATAGTCATTGAGCTGGATAAAATGTTGCAATGTAGCAATTAAGAACAGCCTTTTTTTTTTTTTTTTTAAATCCACAAGTTCAGTAAATTACAACTTGATTGTCTGAGTAAACAATGTTACCTGCTGTGGCTGCTTTGTTGAAGAATAGAGTTCTGCATGCAAATTAATAGCAGTTAGTAATTCCCAGTATGATAGAGTATACTCTTCCCATAACTGAAACTTCCCTTCTTCCACCCTAGGAAAACAGACTAAGAGGAGTACATATCATCATCTTATTTTTTCCCCTCCCTCCACCCCTCCCTCCCTCGCTTCCTTCCTTCCTTTTACTTCTTTTCTTTCTTTCATTTCTTTCTTTTGAGACAGGATCTCACTCTGTTGCCTAGGCTGCAATGTAGTGGTGTATTGGTGTGATGTAGCTCACTGCAGCCTCTATCTACTGAGCCCAAGAGATCCTTCCACCCCAGTCTCCCAAGTAGCTGGGACTACAGGTACACACCACCCCCTGCAGCTAATTTTCTTTTTTTGACAGAGACAGGGTCTCACTATGTTGCCTAGGCTGGTCTCAAACTCCTGGACTCCAGCGATCCTCTTGCCTCAGCCTCCCACAGTGCTGGGATTACGTCCATGAGCCACTGAGCTGGCTTATCTTTTCTCCAATACCTCGGACCCAGGCAACCATGCCCACCCCAGCCCTACCCTAGGGGATACTGTGGAAGCAGTTTTAGAAGACAAGCCCCAGAGCACCTGATGACCTCTCAGCTCTCACCAATGTGTTTAGCAGTAACTTACTAAAGCACGCACCACCTAACCTGACAATGGTAACTCATGTTCTCATTAGGGGATAGAAATGCTTGTAGACCAGAGCCCACCTAGCAGTTCTTGCATTGGGGTAACCTGTGGTATTTCAACGAGGTCCTGCTCTTGTATACTGTATATGGTTCAGTGTCAGATAATTTAACACCCAAGAAGATCTGCCTTGAATAAATTAGAACATATTTGCAAATTAATTGGTTAATTAGATTTTAGATATCTCTAGGGGGACTGTGCTGAAACAGATGTATGCAAAAGCCTCTCACAGGGGTGAGGATGAAGGCTTCTTACAAAGCCTTCTGAAGGAAGAGTTCTATCCCTTGATCCTATTGTTGGTGCCAAAGTATTCTGGTACACGCATTTATGTCAAAAGCAATAGAACTGCATTTTTGCCTTGAAGTTATTATAGGAACATGCTCAGAAGATGCCATACTCTCCAAATAATTATACTGCAAAATAATCAAAGCACTATGAGGGTTGATTTTGTTCTTGATTATATCAGAAAACTATGTGAGAATACAGCTAAAACTAAGGAAGGACAGATTAGTGAATGCTTCTAAATACTTGTGTAAGATGCAGGCAATGCATAGGAAAATTCTATACAGTACCCAAAGGTTGTGCTCAGGCCTTGGCGTTAGATATCAGCCCTTTTTACATTTTTTCCCGGTTATATCAGCTAGAGATTTGCTCTTTTAATTTTTTTTCCTCTCTATTGCTTTACCCTTCTACAGAATGAAAACTCAGTTGATATTCTCCTGAATGCTGTCTATAATACTAAGGTGATTTTTCAAACTGGATCATTAAAATGTATTTCCTTTTATTCCTTCAATCATTTTTTTTTTTTTTTGGACAAAGCTTTTATGATATACCCACTGAGTCCTGATGTGGATACAGGACACCAAGTAGAGTGATACTCTCCCTGCTTTCAACAGGCTCCCAATCTCTTTATGCTTTGTGGAATGGTTAAGTTCATCTGTGTTTTCTAACACTTGCAGTAGGAAGAGGCCTCCTACTCTGCCGTAAGTTGCGTGACAGTAAAATAAATGTAGAGCTAAGGACTGATTATGAATGAGTCACATGTCCACAGTTCACTCTAAGGTAAATAGTACAGACTGATGGACAGTTTGCTAGAATGTGGAAACAAATGGTGAGCTCAAAATCAGCATCAGACCCCTCCTTGCTCCTGGTACTTAATACCCGTTGTTACACTGATTTTCGGCTCTCAGAGGATCACCTTTCTATCCCCCTGTGCCTAGGAAAGTCCCTAGCAAATACAGACTGGCAGCAAATGTTGAATTGAGCAGATGCTCAGACATGACAATTCTCAGATGTTTGAATAAGAGAGACCCACACCTTGGCACTCACAGAGGAAAGTTATTGGTGGGAGATATGTTTTAATGCCAGTGAGCATCCAATATTACCATGGGATTTTTTCATTTTCCTAATTTTTTTTTTAAGTAAGAAGCAAAGTCTTTTTTTTTTTTTTTAAGTGTTTTGTTTTGTTTCAAGACAGAGTTTCGCTCTTGTCACCCGGACTGGAATACAATGGCAAGAGCAAAGTCGTACAAATACAGAGATGACACTTTCATTTGAAATCAGTAGTATTTCAAGGTTGGGGGACATTGATTCTTGCAACAGGGGTAGCAACGTCACTTCATTGTTTTCTTCTTTTGTGTCTCATAGTAAAATGAGTTTTTTTCTGAATTTTACAAATTAATTCATGATTCAAAAGACCATTTGATTTTGATTTTTTTTAGAACTACATTATTAAAAATACTACTCACTTGATATTACCTTATTTCAAGGAGATGTGTGTGTGTGTGTGTGTGTGTGTGCGTGAATATAAATGTGAGGAAAAATGAATGTTTATGGCTAAAAAATTTGAACTCCACCCTTTCTTTGCAAACAGAATCCATTAAAATGTAGCTTAATTAAATAGGATTATTTTAAAATCAGGAGTAGCATTTATATGCTAGTGGTTATTGTGTTTGATATTAAGATGTAGATACTATAAAGTGATATGTTATATTGAAAATGAGCTTTCTTCCGGCTACATCATACTTCAGTAAAAGCCAGTATTGCCAGAAAAAGAAGGAAATTTACTAAGTGTATTTTATTTGATTTTCCAGGCATAGTTTAGGACAAGGAGGTAGATACGTTGGAGGATTTAAAAAAATTCTGGTAATTGACTTCATCATACACTTGAGACCTGAACATTCCTGTGCATCTTGGACTTAGAGAATTGACCTGTCTGCCAGCCCCTTAGCCAGCTCTGAGGTGGAGCTGAGCTTACAGTTTGTCCTCCCAGTCATCTGGGCCACAGAAACAAATCACTATTTATGGGCAAGATCGAGCTTCACCACCTATTGGAATTTCTGTTCTGGTATTAGAGATTCGCACATTGGTTTTCTTTCATTAAATTCTTCCTCATTGTGGATGTGGAGGCAGGCTTGGGCAGGCTCACTGGGGTTTGCAGAGCAAACCGGAGGACGTGGGTCTGGAGAGAAGCCTCATGCACTGAAGAGGGGCAGACACTGGGTGGGGGCCTGTGGGTGCTGGCAGGAAGTCCAGCCCGCCAGGCAGAACACACACAGCAGGAACATAGAGTTGGGCAAAATGTGAGATTTTTGGCAGGCATTTGGCTCTGGGGAGGTCCTGAGGGCCCCAGGGCAGGTGAGTGGAGGAGGTCCAGGAGGCGGCCTGTTGAGGGCTGGCTACTCTGTGTCGGCATTCATGTGGCCTGGTAGTGGGTATCAGGCCCTGCTCTCTGGGCTGGAATTTTGGCAGGACTTCAACATTTGTTCCGAGACATGCTTTCATCATAACATACTCCTTGGTAGTGAGGATGTGTGGAAGAATATAGCTCTTCCTACCTCTACTGCAGATACTACCAGCACTGACTTGTCTCATGCCTGTAATCCTAGCACTTTGGGAGGCTGGGTGAGAGGATTACTTGAGCCCAGGAGCTCAAGACCACCCTGGGCAACACAGTGGGACTCCATCTCTACAAAAAATGAAAACATTAGCCAGGCATGGTGGCATGTCCTGTGGTCCCAGCTACTCAGGAGGCTGAGGTGGGAGGATTTCTTGAGGCTCCTAGGTTGAGGCTGTGGTAAGCTATGATTACGCCACTGCACTTCAGCTTGGGTGACTGAATAAGACCTTGTCTCAAAAAAAAAAAAAAAAAAAGGCATGGCGTGGTGGCTCACACCTGTAATCCCAGCACTTTGGGAGGCTGAGGCGGGCAGATCAGGAGGTAAGGAGTACGAGACCAGCCTGACTAACATGGTGAAACCCCATCTCTACTAAAAATACAAAAATTAGCCAGGCATGGTGGCGGGCACCTATAATCTCAATTATTCAGGAGACTGAGGCAAGAGAATTGCTTGAACCCAGGAGGCGGAGGTTACAGTGAGCCAAGATCACACCACTGCACTCCAGCCTGGGTGACAAGAGCAAGACTCCATCTTAAAAAATAAAAATTAAATTAAAATTTAAAAAAGAAGTTGACCAGCCATATTGCCTGCCTTCAATGATTCCCAACATCATCCCTGAAAAACTGTGACCTGGGAAGTATGATGACGTCCTGGGGCTTATACTCAGATCACATGCTGCCCCTAAAGCTAGGAGTGGCAATCAGTCCCACCTAAGCCAAAGGGACTGAGTGGGTTCCCCCGAGGGGAATGGGTGAGGGAAAGGAGGGCAGCAGTTATCTAAGGTAGGAAGCCACAGGGATGCCACATATGGAGTGTTGCAGCTGAAATTGCCTTAGCCTCTCTTCATGAGGTTGTTTACCCTGGTAGAGGGATCATTTACTTGGAAAAAAGAATGAATGAACATGCTGGTGGCTGATGGTGATCCCTGGAGCCAAGTTCCCGAGCCTGGGATATAAAGTACGGACTTGGTGTCTGGAACAAGGGAAACTCCGCCTGTAAGAAGCTGAGACAAATAATTAAAAGGGCTTATGGCATTAGTCATATGCTGAAGTCCTCAACATTGAATCCAAGTTTCTCAGGTTTCTCTGTTAGAAGTAAACTGGTTTCTACAACTGGGGGGTGGAACTAAACTTATAGATGAGGTGGTCATGCAAGCTCATATGATAAAACACATTAACGGTGGCGTTCAAACACATTGACCATTACCAGGTTGGTTGGTTGATAGGTACGTTTATGTTCAGGAAAGCAAACAGCCTCGGAACTGCAAAAGAGCTTTTTATGGAATAAAAGCAACGAAAGGAGAAGGCAGGGAGAAAGGATATATAGAAGTGGGTAGAAGTGGGAGTCACAGTCTCTTTGAATATTGGTAGGAGGTCATCAAGGCTTTCATCTCCAAGTTTCCAGTCCAGCCAGGTTGTTGGTGATTAAAAATCATTTTCATGTGACCATTTGCTGTTTGGTGGAGTGTTTGGAATGAGCTAGGTAATCCCAGTCCAATTCATAATGGGCAGGTAGCCAGTTCCCACAAACCACCTTGAAAATCCACACTAATTGGTTTGTCTCCATGGAATAGCCAAAAATGGAATTGCCCATGCTTGGAAATTTTCTTCTGCCCACCCTATTCCTTCATCTCTCCTCTCCCCCCACTCCCACCACCACCTCTAGCAGGAGTGATTTTGCATTTAAATAGCATCCTTTTCCCACTCATTTTCCTGGACTATAAATTTCCTCAAGCAAGCTAGCTTTCTGTTTTCTTTTCTTTTTTCTTTTCTTTTTCTTTTTTTTTGACAGTCTCACTCTGTCACCCAGGCTGGAGTGCAGTGGCACAATCTCGGCTCACTGCAGCCTTTGCCTCCTCGGTTCAAGCAGTTCTCCTGCCTCAGCCTCACAAGTAGCTGGGATTACAGGCATGCACCACTACAGCTGGCTAATTTTTTCTATTTTTAATAGAGATGGGGTTTCACCATGTTGACCAGGCTGGTCTTGAACTCCTGACCTCGTGATCCACCCACTTCGGCCTCCCAATGTGCTGGAATTACAGGTGCGGACCACCAAGCCTGGCCTTCTCAAGCATTCTTTTTTTTTTTTTCTTTATTTTTACTTTTTTGTGTGTGAGATGGAGTTTTGCTCTTGTTGCCCAGGCTGGAGTGAAGTGGCATGATCTTGGCTTACTGTCACTTCTGCCTCCCAGGTTCAAGTGATTCTCCTGCCTCAGCCTCCTGAGTAGCCAGGATTACAGATGCACACCACAATGCCTGGCTAATTTTTTATTTTTAGCAGAGACAGCGTTTCACCATGTTGGCCAGGCTTGTCTCAAACTCCCGACCTGATGATCCGCCTGCCTCAGCGTCCCAGAGTTCTGGGATTACAGGTGTGAGCCACTGCACACGGCCAAGCTTTCTTTTTAGAAGAAAGAGTGGCTTAGATGCAAGGAAAGTAAACGGAATGTACTTGAGACATTTTCAGGGTTACCAGTGTTTTCAGAGTTGGTCTTATGGCCATGGGTAGCAACAAAGAAAGCTATCTGTGAACAGAGCAAATGCACTTCATTTTCTGGGAAGGCCAGGGAAGCACATTCCTAGACAAAGATTCATACAACCTGAAAATAGTTTCAGACAGATCTACCAACACACAAAAACGTCTAACAGCTCACAGAATCATCTCCAAGAAGCGCTAATCATGCACTACTGGGAGATACTCCAAAATGGACAAAATTCTAGGTTTCTGTAACTTTGATTGATAGCTGGTTCCTGCATAAATCATTACACTCTGCATCTGTACAGTCAGTTCTGTGCCATCCCCCACTGTCCCTGAGCTTGGTTAATTCTCTGGGCATTTCTAAGGGGCCAGTGGGATTGATAGCATTCGCTCCATTTTATAAACAATCTGTTCAGTTGGCTGGCTGGGCAGCCAGCAGCACATTACAACACGTTTGCGGTCTGGAGCTGGTTAGAATCCTGGGTGTGCTCCTCACCAGCTGTGTCACCTTGGTCAGCCACTTAGCTTCTCTGTGCCTCAGTTTTTATCAGTTATCCCTGAGATGAAGTCTCTGCTTAACTGACAATTATATTTTGTAATTAAAAATATTTTTAGTGTTTTTCAGATTTTAATAGTTTAACTTCTTTCGTGGTTGTTGTTTGTTTGAGACGGAGTCTCACGCTGTCACCTCGGCTGGAGTGCAGTGCCACAGTCTCAGCTCACTGCCATCTCTGCTTCCCGGGTTCAAGTGATTCTCCTGCCTCAGCCTCCCGAGTAGCTGGGATTACAGGCGCGTGCCACCATGTCTGGCTAAATTTTATAGTTTTAGTAGAGATGGGGTTTCACCATGTTGACCTGGCTGGTCTCAAACTCCTGACCTCAAGTAATCTGTCCTCTTGGCCTCCCAAAGTACTGAGATGACAGACATGAGTCACCACTCCAGGCCTAACTTCTTGTGTATTAAAAATTTACATAAGAAAGACAAGCATCCATGAAATGATAAGCTCGAAGACCCTCTTGCTTTGTTAATGCGATAGTGCTCACACCCTTCTCCCTTCAGCTAATGGTAAATTAAAGCAATATAACTCAGTGTAAATACTTGTCAACCCAGATGCATTTTTAGACTTTCAGTGTGTGAAGACATATGGTTATTTACACAATTTATACGATTAGTGCTGTCATCTTCAGACAGGATGAATATTGTAATACAAGCAAGTTTTGCTATAAGTCTTGACAGTCAGAAATAAATAATCTTATCTGTAACTACATTTGTCTGTAGAATGAGGAAGATAGGGAACAATGTGTGTAAAATTCTCCAGCCTCCCAGGTTACAAGAAGTATGAAGGAAATGAAGTTTCAGTCACTGTAAGACAAAAGGAAGTCATTTCTAAGTAAACCCGTTGGATGTTTTTCTTGCTCTATAATCACAAAGTATAGATACCACTGAATGGAAGATGATCTCGTAGGATCTTCTTTACCACTGGTTAAAAATAAAGAAGACCAGCCTGGGAAACATAGCAATACCTCATCTTTAAAAAAAAAAAAAAAAACTTTAAAAAATTAGCCAGATTTGATGGTACACCTGTAGTCCCAGCTACTCAGGAGGCTAAGGTGTGCTTGAGACCAGAGGTCAAGGCTACAGTGAGCCACAATTACAACACTGCACTCCAGCCTGGGTGACGAAGCAAGACCCTGTCTCAAAAAAGGAAGTTTTATTTGGGCCTTCTGGCCTCCATGAAAAGTCTAGTAAGTAGCAAGTGAAATTTACAGGCGATTCAAGCAAAATCAACAAGTGTTTGTATGTAGTCAGCCAGCTCATCTCAGGCACTCCTTCTGGCTCTAAGATGTTCGTTTGGGCTTCTGTCATGGTAATTAATCTTTGATGCAGATAAATGAATACGAGTGTTATGAACTCTTAAAAAAAACAGCTTCTACTTTTTTAAAAAAAATCTGTGTAGCTTTAGAGAAGAGGAAGGAAGTACGGATTATTTAGACCAAGCTTGTCCAACCCACAGCCGTTGTGTCACATGCAGCCCAGGACAGCTTTGAAAGCAGCCCAGCACAAATTCATAAACTTTCTTGAAGCATTATGAGATTTTGTGTGTGTGCGTGATTTTTTTTTTGTTTTGAAGCTCATCAGCTGTTGTTAGTGCTAGTGTATTTTATGTGTGTCCCAAGACAATTCTTCTTCTTCCAATCTGGTCCAGGAAAGCCAAATGATTGGACACCCCCTGGTCTAGACTGTCCCAAAGAAAGCATGCAAGACTTAGTGACAGCATTTTGTGTGTAAATCACTGGATAAGGTCAAGCAAAACCAAAGCAATACAAAAGTTTAATTTAGGGAGAAAGAAAGTATGGAAACCTGTTCCTTAGTCTGGGAAAGAATTAAGTCTTTTTAAAAAATTTTTCCGATTTTTGTGGTTTTGTTGTTGAACTGCAATATGCACTTTAAGAATTTTTCTTAACATCTTTTTGCTGGGACCTATTTCTCAGCATTGCTCCTCTCCCTTTCGAGAGCATGGAGTAGGTATAGAGTTGTCTTGCTAATATTTCAGTGTGGGAAGATTCCATGCAACCTGTTGCCTGTGGAAGAGGTTGGAATGAATTGTAACAGGTGAGGGGTTAACTGGTAGCAGAAACCTTTTCTGCAACATGTGAACAACTTCATCTTTTTGAAAATCGGGTCCAGGTAGAAAAGGCTGGCAGTGATTTATGCTGACCGGGCTTATGGCTCCTCATAAGCATATATAAAATTCTCCTGGGCTCTGCGAGGCTTCTTAAAGAACTACATTAGCTCTGCTCCTTCCATCTTCTTCCTCAGCCTGTGTTACTGACATATCTGAAGTGCCCACAAGAGGAAGGAGCAGGATGTGGAGCCATCTGGAGCCGGGCAGGGTAAGCACAGGGCAAACAGCTGCTGGAAACTTTGCAGAGATATCTAGTGCACTGATTTACCGGCCTTTGGGGAGTCCATGTACAGAACCCAGACTCATGAGGAAGCTGGTGTCTGGGAAAGGTGGAAGTACACAATTGTGCTGGATTATCAGAACATATGATAAGTCTGTCGAGTTGTGTACTCTGTGCCAAATTGTAGATTTCTTATTTGGGCCGCATCAGCTGTCTGCCAGCAAAACCAAAGCAATACAAAAGTGTAACAACAACAAAAATGCCAAAAAAATAAACAGTAGCCTAGACTTAGCATAGTGATGTTCAGAGATACAGGGTCACCTTGAAATACAACAATGCTTCTGAGAATAGAGAAGTTAAGAGCATGCACTTTGGAGTCAGACCACTACAGTTCCAATCTGGGCTGTAGCGCATAGTAGCTGTGTGTCTGGGAGCAAGTCGCTTAACCTCTCTGTGTACTTGTTTTCTCCTCTGTATAAAGGGGATGATTGTAATAGTACTTGCCTTTGAGAGTTACTGTGAGAAATAAGTGAAGATTACATATGTAAAAAGTTTAGAATAGCATCTGGAAAATTAAGCACCATATAATTTTGTGTTTGTGTTTTCTGTGGAGTACATGAGTATGCATCAAAGCTAAGGACACCCAGTGCCCTGTAAGACAAATGCCTTTGACCATATCGCTTCCCTTCCTTCCTCTGCACTCCCACTTGGACTGGCTTAGTTTCCATTGTTCTTTGTGTGTGTCAAGAATGTTTCGACTTGGGGCTCTGCACATATGCTTTCCACTTCCCATATTCTTCCCACTGCCCCCTTCAGGGAGTTGGCTTCTCTTCTGTCCTCAGCCCTCAGTTTCAATGACACTTCTTCAGAGAGGACTTTCCTGACCACCCCATCTTTACTCCGATGCCACTGTCCACCCATAAGCATTCTCATGTTCCCGTCACGATTTGTAGCCACAGGTAACTTGCATTTGCATATCTTCAGTGTCAGTAAGCCACAGTCTCCACGAACCACACCCCATTCCTGTCTGATTCCCCACTGTAGATCTAACATCCAATGCCAGCAGTGCCAGGATGAAGTAAGCACTCAGTAGACATTGGTCCAAAGTAAGAATAAGTGACTGACTACTGAAGAATGTGCTCTTATAGAGTGGATTCAAAGTGGTAAGGACAATGTATTCCTCCCTTCTGAGGTGGTCAACCCTAATCCTTCCTAATCCCACCAGTCTCCACCCCTTTTATTTACATTGTCATAGGAATGAAAGAGAAGTTAAGGAAATAATCAAATACCTATTTTAGAGATGAGGTGCAGCCTGACCTTCTGCATTTGGTATCTCTTTAACTGGTAGGGGGCTGTGGAGGAGGAAGCAGGGCCTGTTCTTCCCACCTGCGTGGTTCAGTGAGGACACTTGCCATGTGGATGTGCCCCATCTACTGGTTGAATTGTGTGGCTGCATCCGTAATGATTGTAATGCCCTGTGCAATTAACACTGTCCATTCAGACTCTAACAGCAGCTGAGACTGCTAGAGTTTGTATCATACTTTATTATCCTGCTGGCAACAAAATTAACCATGAAGTGTGATTTGCTTACAGAGCACATGATTAAGCATCTCTAGTATCTACATTTTTATCAGTGTTGCACAAATTCTATTTTGTGGGCTTTGAAAGTTTAAAGCTGTCAAGTTTCACATGAATGTCAGGGGCTTAAAATTTGTACTTGGACATCAGTGTTCACCGTTTGGTTTGTCCCCCTGTGTACATTATGTTCACCAGATTTGCATCATTTACGGATTACGTTCTCTGCAAGATATCTCAGAGATATGAGCACCATAATCATTTTTTTGGTCTTCTCTTAAGGATCATGGGTTTTTAAGACAAAAACTTCAAGGCCAGGTTCAGTGGCTCACATCTCTAATTCCAGCACTTTGGAAGGCCAAGGCCGGTAGATCACTTGAGGTCAGGACTTTGGGACCAGCCTGGCCAGCATGGTGAAACCCTGTCTCTACTAAAAAATACAAAAATTAGCCGGGCATGGTGGTGTGTGTCTGTAATCCCAACTACTCAGGAGGCTGAGGTGCGAGAAAAACTTGAACCTGGGAGGCAGAGGTTGCAGTGAGCCAAGATCGTGCCACTGCCCTCCAGCCTGGGTGACAGAGCAAGACTCCATCTTAAAAAAAAAAAAAAAGATAAAAACTTCAGGGAGCAAATCACATTTCATGCTCTCCTTTCATACATACCCCCAAAAATCGGGCTGTAAATTGCCTGTAAGTCTCAATAAGTAAATTGGAGAAGATAGACTTTATTGGTTTACTTAAAGAAACATAATTATTTTAAAATGACAAACTGGTCCCTGTGTTGATAAATGTTTTATGTCTTAGCTTCCATGTCTTAATGCCTTGTGTAAATTATGAATTAGCTAGCAAACGGACTTAGCAAAGGATGCTCAGTGGGGCCTGTCAGCCCAGGGCTAAGTGGGTAGCCTTTCTGACATTCTGCTGCTTTTTAGCTGTTGTTGTGTTGGGGATGTAGATGTCTGTGGTCTCATTGTTAGGGCTGAAAGGTATGTCTCCATGAGGACTCAGCAGAGTAATAGTTCCAGTGGGTAGATGAAGGCCAGACAATTTGGAAAGGAGCTCAAAATGTCCTGTGTCATGTTGGGATAATTTTAGAGCCCACAGAAAACATTTCATATTAAAGTCAAATCATTAGTCCTTACTTGGACTAATGGCAGCTGCTTATTTGGACTAAAACAGCTGTATGCAGCATCTGAGATGAGTTGTATCTGACCACTAGCCCCTTTACCTGCAGACCAGGGGTTACTAACTCAGATGCCTACAGGGGCTACGTAAGTGATGTAATGAATGAATCAAGCCATCTCCGCTTCTGCTAATTTGCCATGAGGGAGTACAGCAGGGCCAGTGCTGGCAGATCTTCCCATTTTTCATGAGACGCCTGAAATCTGGATTTTGGCTTGAAATCTCATGATTTGAAAATGTTGGCAATTAATTTAAGAAAAATGTTTAGATTCAGTAGGGACTAAACCAAATATATCTGCAAGAAGGATACTGCTTGTGATTCTCCGATTTGCAGCTGCAGATAGAGGCAAAGGACATAGTTCCTTTACAGAGGACATACTGAATCACCAATTATTTGAAATAAATTTAGGGGGTACAAGTGCAGTTGTCTTACATGAACATATTGCATAGCGGCAAAGCCTGGGCTTGCAGTTTGCCCATCATCTGAATAGTGGACATTGTACCCAATAGGTAGATTTCTTCCCTCATTCTCCTTCGACCCTCCCATCTTGAGGAGTCTCCAGTGTCTCTTCTTTCACTCTGTATGTCCACGTATACCCATTGTTGAGCTCCCACTTCTGAGTGAGAATATGCAGTTTTTGAGTTATTTCACTTAGAATAATGGCCTCCAATTCCAGCCATGTTGCTACCAAAGGCATGATTTTATTTTATTTTATTTTATTTTTAGGCAGAGTCTTGCTCTGTTGCCCAGGCTGTAGTGCAGTAGCGTGATCTCGGCTCATTGCAACCTCCATCTCCTGGGTTGAAGTGATTCTCCTGCTTCAGCCTCCCGGGTAGCTGGGATTACAGGCACCCGCCAACACGCCTGGCTAATTTTTGTGTATTTAGTAGAGTTGGGGTTTTACCATGTTGGCCAGGATGGTCTCGAACTTCTGACCTCACATGATTTGTCCACCTTGACCTCCCAGAGTGCTGGGATTGCAGGTGTGAGCCACTGTACCCAGCCTCATTTTCATTTTGTGTGTGTGTGTGGCTGAGTTAGTATCCCATGGTATATACATACATACCACGAATTATTTAATCCAGTCATTCAGTGATGGACACTTTTTACATCAAAAACATGTTGAATTGTATGTATATGCATATAATCAAAATATATGTTTAGTAAAACCAAAAAGCTTCCAAAATAACACAATAGATAGTAATATCTCAGAATAATAAGTTTACCGGACACGTTTCATTGTTGAATATTTTTCTTCTGGCTCTTGCTTATGATAGAACAACCCAGAGGCAATATATTTATATACACCATGAACGTGCATTCAGTTGTGTGTTTTATCTTTAACTACTCTACATGGATTCACCTAACATATCCATCTAAAAGAATCCCCCTCCTACCCATACCACACTCTCCAGATTTCTAAATCAGGAGTAGTGCAAAGATCATGAAACCATCTGTCAATTATTATTTTCTTCTTTAAAAATACATATATATTGTGTAGTTGCTGACTTATTCTTCCTCATTTTTATTCTACAGTCTCCACTCAGCCTCCCAAAAGGAAGGTTTTGAACTAGTGGTTGGGTTTTGTGCCTCTGTGTTTGAACACTGAGTTACAAGACACACTTCAGAGATATTGTGTGTTTGGTTCCAGACCAAGAAAATAAAACAAAGAACACAATAGAGCAAATCACATGATTTTTTTCTGGTTTCTAGTGCATATAAAAGTTATGTTTATACTATACTGTAGTCTATTAGGTATGAAATAACATGTTTAAAAAAACCTCAATATATATACCTTAATTTAAAAATACTGCTAAAAAAAAATACTTGTGATTATCTGAGCCTTTGGTGAGTCATAATCATTTTGCTGGTGAAGGGTCTTGCCTTGTTGATGGCTGCTGGCTGATCAGGTGGTGGTTGCTGAAAGTGGGGGGTAGCTGTGGCAATTTCTTAAAATAAGACAACACTGGAGTTTGCTGCAAGGACTGGCTCTTCTTTTCATGAAAGACTTCTCTGCAGAATTCAATGCTGTTTGATAGCATTTTACATAGAGTGGATCTTCTTTCAAAGTTGGAGTCAATCCTCTCAACCCCTGCCACTGCTTTGTCGGCTAAGGTTATGTAATATTCTAAGTCCTTTGTTATTCCAACAATGTTCAAAGCATCTTCATCAGGAGTAGATTCCATCTCAAGAAACCACTGTTTGCTCATCAGTAAGAAGCAATTCCTCATCCATTCAAAGTTTTATCATAAGATTGTTGCAATTCAGTCACATCTTCAGGCTCCACTTCTAATTCTAGATCTCTTGCTAGTTCTACCATGTCTGCAGTGACTTCTTCTGAAGTCTTGAGCCGCTCAAAGTAATCTATGAAAGTTGGAGTCGACTTCGTCCAAACTCCTGTTAATGTTGATGTTTTGACCTCCTCTCATGAATCATGAACGTTCTTTATGGTATCTAGAATGGTGAATCCTTTCCAAAAGGTTTTCAACTGACTTTGCCCAAATCCATCAGAGGAATCACAATCTGTGGCAAGTATAGCCTTACAAAATGTATTTTTAAATTAACAATACTTGAAAGTTAAAATTACTTTTTTTTTCCAGTCAGTTTTATTCTGTTGCCCAAGCTGGAGTGCAGTGATGCTGTCATAGCTCACTGTAACCACAAACTCCTGGTCTCAAGTGACCCTCCTGCCTCAGCTTCCTGAGTATCTGGGACTACAGGGACATGCTACCATGTGGGACATTTTTTTTTTTTTGAGAGTCTTGCCATGTTGCCCAAACTGGTCTCAAACACCTGGGCTCAAGCAGTCCTTGTGCCATGGCCTTTCAAAGTGCTTGGATTATAGGTGTGAGCCACCATGCCTAGTCTGGCTGAATTTTTTTTGGTGTAGACATGAGGTCTTGCTATGTTGCTCAGGTTGGTCTTGAACTCCTGGCCTCAAGCAATCCTCCCACTTTAGCCACTCAAATTGCTGGGATTACAAGCATGAGCTACTGTGCCTGGCCCTAAAATTACTTCTTGATCTATGGGCTGCAGAATGGATGGTGTGTTAGCAGGCATGAAAACAACGTTAATCTTATACATCTCCATTAGAGCTCTTGGGTAACTAGGTGTCTTGTCAATGAACAGCAATACTTTGAAAGAAATTTCTTTCTAAGCAGTAGGTCTCAACAGTAGGCTTAAAATATTCAGTTAACCATGCTGTAAATAGATGTGCTGTCATCGAGGCCTTGTTTTTCCATTTATAGATAACAGGCAGAGTAGATTTAGCTTTAAAGCTATAGATACAGCTTTTAAGTTAATTCTGATGGGTCCCAGGATTTTTGGAATGGTAAATGAGCATTGGCTTCAACCTCAAATCACCAGTTGCATTAGCCTCTTACAAGAGAGTCAACCTGTCCTTTCAAGCTTTTACACCAGTCATTGACTTCTCTTCTCTAGCTGTGAAAGTTGTAGAAGGCATCTTCTTCCAGTATAAGGCTGTTTCATTTGCATTGTATGTCTGTTGTTTCGCATAGCCACCTCATCAATGATCTTATGGATAACTTGCTGCAGCTTCTAGATCAGTACTTGCTGCTTCACCGTGTACTATTATGTTATGGAAATGGCTTCTTTTTAAAAGCCTCATGAACCCACCTCTACTAGGTTCAGACTTTTCTTCTGCAGTTTCACACTTCTCTCAGTCATCATAAAATTGAAGAAGCATTATTCTGGATTATGCTTTGGCTTAAAGTGATGTTGTGGATGGTTGCTCTTCTAGGCAGACCACTAAAACTTTTTCCAAATCAGCAATAAAACTGTTTCTCCCTCTTATCATTCCCGTGTTCACTGGAATAGCCCTTTTAATTTCCTTCAAGAACTTTTCCTTTGCATTCATGACTTGGCTGTTTGGCATGAGAGGCATAGCTTTCAACCTGTCGGTGCCTTTCAACATGCCTTCTTCACTGAGTTTAATCATCTCTAGCCTTTGATTTAAAGTGAGAGATGTGCCGACTCCTTTCTCTTGCACACTTATAGACCATTGTAGGGTTATTAATTTGCCTAATTTCAATATTGTTGTGTCTCAGGGAACAAGGAGGCCCAATGAGAGAGAGAGAGAGAGAAAGAGAGAGAGGAAATGGCTGGTTGGTAGAGCAGTCAGAACACGCACATTTTTCAAGTTCACTGTCTTAATATGCGTGAGTTTGATGACATCCCAAAACAATTACAGTAGTAACATATCAAAGAGCAGTGATCACAGATCACCCTAACAGATACAATAGCAATGAAAAGTTTTGAAATATTATGAGGGTTACCAAAATGTGATACAGAGACAGGAACTGAGCACATGCTGTTGGAAAAATGGTGCTGTAGGCTTGCTTAACGTAGGGTTGCTACAGACCTTCAATTTGTTAAAAAACAAAAACAAAAACTCAAGATTTGCAAAGTGCAATAAAGTGAAGCTATGCCCATATTTACAACTAGAGAATTTTATAGTGGCAACTGAACTGAGCTGACCTGGCACTTAGTTCGGTTTTTTAGGTTCAGGATGATTTCTGACAACTTTACATGTGCTTAGCATCCTGTCAAAGCGGAGGGGAGAGAGAGGATGTAAGTGCATTATCTTATCTGGAATGTAGCAATCAGAAAACCTATAAACAAGCCATTTTAATGTTAGCATAGCATACATATAAGTTCTATGTTTTAAGGTTTAGTAGTTCATTATTTGAATGACTTACTGCAGTGGGCACCAGAATCTTTTCGTGCTCATTGCTCTGAAAGATTTCATTTATATCTATTTCTCCATATGGTATCAAAACTGCGGTAAAACATGCAAGTGAAGTTCAGCAGCATGTACGTCAGGTTCAGAGGGCTGTGTTCACGTTCTAGCTATGCTGCTCTGGCTACATAATTCTGGGAAAATTATCACACCTCTGTCAGCCTTGGTGTGCAGCTGTGAAATGGGACCATAGTATTAATGTTACAGACTGTGACACTTAGAATGTGATACTGTGTATAATTAGCATAGTGCTCGGCAAATGAGCGTGCTCTCAATAGTGTGGCTGTTATATCATGATCGTTACTGTTATTTCTACATGTTAAGGTATTATTTTATAAACATGTTTCATATTACTGGCAACAAGCCTTTCCTTTAACACCTACCAGCAGCTTTCTTCTTCATGCGGGACTTTCATTTAAATGAATGAAAAATGAACCAGGCGTGTTGGCTCACGCCTGTAATCCCAGCACTTTGGGAGGCTGAGGCAGGCGGATCACCTGAGGTCAGGAGTTCTAGACCAGCCTAACCAACATGGAGAAACCCTGTCTCTACAAAAAAATTAGCCGGGTGTGGTGGTGCATGCCTGTAATTCCAGCTACTTGGGAGGCTGAGGCAGGAGAATCGCTTGAACCCAGGAGGTGGAGGTTGTGGTGAGCTGAGATCACGGTGAGCCAAGATCAAGCCATTGCACTCCAGCCTGGGCAACAAGAGTGAAACTCTGTCACAGAAAGAAAAAAAAAGAATGAAAAATGTATTTTGTGGTCTTTAAATGTGTGTGTGTGTGTGTGTGTGTGTGTGTGTGTGTGTGTGCGGGAGGGCAGCGCATCTCCTCTCCTCCTACTACCCGCCCATTTTTTTCTTCCTGTTTTTTTCCTAAGAGAAAAACAGGAAGCCTTAAAAGATAAAGGTGGTGATGGTTTGACCTGGTCTACCCTCACAATATGATCTTCACTTTGCTGCCTCAGAGGTTCTTAAGTCGGTCCTGTAATCCCTAAATTAGTGGAGGAGGCAGATGTATGAAAATAGTGTCTTTGCTGGATGAAGCCCAGTTGTGGCTTTTCCTTTGTTCCCAGCTCCAATCTAAACCAATGAATTGAAATTCCCTCATTGACCTCTCTTACCTTAACTATTATAGTCAGCAGGAAGGGCTTGTCACCATAGCAGAAAGATACCATCACAGGGCTTCTTCTGGCCTGCAGGACCCGGACTCAGGCCTCACAGTAGTCAGTACCTGGGGAAGGGCAGAGGCAAGGGCTCCTGGGCGCTCCTCCTGTGAGCAGCTTCCTCCCCTGGGTGTACCATCCCAGCAGAAGCTCACTGCCACTTCATCATAAGGCTCCCTCTTTCTGCAATTAAGTCATTTTAGTATTTTCTATCATGGCTTTCCTTCACCCTAGAGACGTTCAGTGTTAGGACAAAACACAGGCATTCAAGCTGCTCATAGCATTTAGGGAGTTAGGGAATTTGGCTTTTAATTACCATGAAAATGTGATTATTTAGGGACTCAGCACCATATCTACAGAGCCTGTAGAATTTTGCAGCAATAGGAAAGGGGCTTATAAATAAGTGCTAAAATAGGTGAGTTGGCAAGTCTCTGGGGAAGAGCAGATAAAATGAACTAGAACAATTTTAAGTATCTTTCATTAACTCTACTCAAGTTGTTAAGGCTCTTTCTGCCACAGCTTTACTATCTGTATCATGGGTTAACGTCTGCTGCCTTAGTTATTGGTTAGCAGGTATGTGGAATCTGGAATGCTCTGACATGATCAATGTGTTTACTGAATGAAAGTGCTTATCCATCCAGGCACGCCATTGTCCTGCCTCAGCCTTCCGAGTAGCTGGGATTACAGGTACACAGCACCATGCCCAGCTAATTTTTGTATTTTTAGTAGAGAGGGGGTTTCACCATGTTGGCCAGGCCAGTCTCGAACTCCTGACCTCAAATGATCTTCCCTCCTCAGCCTCCCCAAGTGCTGGGATCACAGGCGTGAGCCACCGCACCCAGCCTCAGACATCCCAGTCTTGAATCACACTCATTTTTCCAGGCAGCATGGAGTCCTAACCTTTGTTTTGCAAACCATCCTACGGATTTAGTCTACATCACAGCAAAATGTTTTAGACTTTTGAAGATGACTAATTATGGCATGTGCACTTTGTGTTCCCAAATGTACTTTAAATTTCTTGATGACTTTTGCATCTCCTCTCAACACTTCTCAAAGCACCACATTCCAAACCCCAGTCCTGCTGGGTACTTAGCTCTTAGGTTTCAGCTTAGTCCCACCTCCTAACTAGGTCAAATTCCTCTCACATGTGCTCTCACAGAACCATCAATCTCTCCTTGGAACTACCATACCTGTTGATATTATATGATTAATTATTTACATCCGTCTCTCCCAACAAGACAGTGGATTCCGTAATTCTGAAAGGTAAAGGAACAGGATTTTTTACTTTGCTCACTACTGTATCCTGACAATAGAATGCCTGGTGCTTAGTAGGTACACGCTAAGTACTATTGGTAAATGGATGGATGGATGGATGGATGGATGGATGGATGGATGGAGGGAGGGATGAAATGTTATTGTCTCCTACAGTATTTGTTTTACGTCTCTTACCAATTTTGTCCATATGGCCGAAAGACCTGCACACATAGTAGAGACTTTACGAGCTTATTAGGGAACTAAAAATCATACTGTGGGTCTTGGTACCAAAGCCTCACAATGGATTGGGAAACTAAGTATCATATAAAGTCTTAGAAAGAGGGCTTGAAGTTTCTATGTTCCATTGATGTTCCTAAGATAAATATAGCAAATGAACAGGTATTTATTTCTCACTTGCTCTGTCTAGTCCTCAGGACCTGTTAGTAATGTGTGAGATGGAACTGACACTGGGGGCAATATCACCTCTGATCCAGAGCCACATAAAAGCTGTCTCCCAATGCCAGGGACATCTTTGGTTAGAAGACATAAATTAGTCCAGTGCATTTTGTAGTGTTTCTCATGGTGTCCCCTCATGATAGGGCTTACTTAGCTAGCCAGTGGGACATCTCCAAAAAACATTATGGAAAAGAGGCAGTGTGCACTTGTGTACAATAAGTTGGGCCCTGAAGTCAGAATACCTCAGTTCAAATCCCACCTACCTGTTTATTAAGTGAGTTTAGACAAATTAGGTGTAAACCTCAATTTCCTCTTCTACAAAATGAGAGATAGAACGCTACTTACTTCACAGGGTTGTTGGAAGAGCAAATGGCCAAATGGACATTAAGTGCTTTGCAGAGAGTCGGGCATGTAATAAATTTTCAATAAATGTTAGCTAGAACTGTTACCACCATTTTTATTCACTGAAGGAGTTTCTATTGCAATCCCAAGCCCGTCCCTATGGATGTCCTTCCATTCCAACCCTTTTCAGACTATACTGGGGCCTACCTCGTCCCCTGTCCTTTCAGCCCACACGGCTTTGGCCCAGACTTTTACTACCAGGACGCAAACACAGTGTTCAAGAATGGCACCAATTATACTGAATCTTACTGTATAATATCTTATCCAGCACTGTGAAGGCCAACCTGAACTGCCAGAAAATCTTTGTCATACAGTGGTTTGGGGTGTGTATACCCTGTATACACAGGCATTAAATAAATTAAATAATGGGTGTGTGTGTGTGTGTGTGTGTGTGTGTGTCCAGCTAAATGACACTGCTTTCTTAAATCATTTAAACATACTTAATTTAATGGAACATGTTAGAATTTCAGCAGCTTCTGAATAAAAGTTGGAGAGAAAAAAAAATCGAAACGTGGCGGCAACTAGAACCCCCCTGCAGTTATTTAAAGCAGCTTAAGCTCTTCTGTGCAAACTGGGCCCCGCTGAAGAAATAGCCACTCCTCTTACAGAATGAAACCTCACTTTTTTTTTTTTTGTCTTTTTAAAAATTCTTCCTCATATTTTTAGATTTTGGGTGAGAATGGGACTCTAAATCTATTTTCAAGCTGTCTTTTCCTTTCTCTGCTCACTCAGAATTATTCTTTTTATCTTGGTTCTGCCCCTGGTGATATCTTGGGTAAGTTACTTGACCTCTCCTGGCTGCTTTTTTTCATCTGGATATTTGGACTCGATGATCTTTGTGGTGCCTTCCAGCTGTTAACATTTGTTTGATTTTATGATTCCCTCCCTTGTTATTACAGAAAGCACAAGTGTTGTGCCTTAAGCATAAGCTAGGAAAGTATCCCTTGATCAAGTTGAAACATCTCTACTTTCCAAGTTCCAGGACTCTTAGTTTGAGCTTAGAGAGTTACAGTTGTTTCCAGGCAGTTTTTTGTGCTAAGGGTGGTTTGGGTTTTATTTCTGTTTTTCTGGAGACCTTACTGGATATATGACCATTGGATCTTGGTAGGTAATACTGTGTCTTGACACACGCCAGTGCTTTTACCCTTGGGGTGTTTTGGAAGCCTACAGGCAGGGTCCTGAGGCTGCCTGAGTCACTGTTAATGAACCAAACTGCCTGAAATGCTCCAATGGTTGACTTTTGGCACTTGGCAGAAAAATCCTTTTCATGTTAGTTTCAAGGTTGTCAGATATCATTATCCCCCAAGTATTAAAAATTTCAAAGAAAGGAGGCAGTGTGTTTGATTTATAGAATAGTTATCTAGCTTTAGCTCTGCCTTGGCTTTGGCAGTGGTTTTGCAAGCACTCGAAAATTAAATCCATTTTTTATGGCACTACAAGGTATTATCTCACAGCAAATGATAATTAAACACCTGTGAAATCAATTAGCCCTTTAAGCAGGGAAAGAAAGTTTTCCAATTATGTTTTCGCACCTCCAAAACTTTTATAATTCCAAAACCAACACTTGTGGAGAAGGATATGGTCGATTGGCCGTTGCTGGGTTAACTTTCCATAAAGATTATCCCTAAATTTTGCTTAGCCTTAATCCCACGGAAGGCAGTTTGTGATACAGGCATCCTTCCAAAGAGGCTGCAATTGGCTTTGGAGCTGACTCTTAGCAGCTATCTATCTGACACACAGCAGAGCTGTCAGCGACTCAACAAAGGAAGTTACTCACTTTGTGTTTTGATGCCAAGTTTTACTTGACAGTTTATTTAAAAGCCAAGATACCTTAATGGAAACCAAGCAACAAGACATTCCATGTGACAGAAATGCTCTCCCTTTAAGGGCCCCACAGCCAAGAGTTCTGAGCCATCTACATTACAAATTCATACTCTGAAAACAGACTGATTGGTTAATAGCTGAAACCTAATACAGTGGAAAACTGGGGCTCATGGCCGGCCGTTCAGACCCATGGTATCATGTGTGTTTAATCACTGGCTTTGGTAACAAATCAGCTATTCCAGATGTCTCTTTTGGAAAATGAGCTATACTTCTGAAGCACTAGATGGATTTTGGGTATATGCCATAACAATTTGGGAGTCAAAGAAGAGGCAAAAGAAACATAACAATGCCAGGCCTTTGACATCTTCTCCGTTTTACCTCATATGTACAAAAACTGTTCCAAGAAAATTCTGGCCTCATCCTTCCTAATATTCATAAGTGCTTTAGTTATTAGTTTGTGCAGGGTTTCATTGTATCACTTTACATAAACACCTCTAAAGATATTCTTTCTTTAAGAAATTTCTTCTCCAGACATTTTTAATGGGCTCTTGCTTTCATCGCAGATGGCATTTGGAGAGGTTGACGCATCATACCATTAACTAGAGAGAAGGCTAGCGTTGTATAAAACTAAGATGAAAGAAAACTTCTGTATATCCTTTTAGAAACTTGTCATATGGATTATCCTTGCAAACATTGCCAGCAGCTTGGACACTTTATGACCTGGGCTTTATAAACCCATGAGGAGCGGGGGAGAGTGTTGAATAATCTGACATAGGTTCAACAAATATTTCCTAAAAGATTACTGTGGGCCAGGCACCGTACAGGGTCTGGAGTCACAGTGTTAGATAAGAACAGGAAGGCTCTTTCTCTCATGGAGTATACATTACATTTGGGAAGAAAGACTGTAAGCCAGTAAGACAAAGGCACACGTGAGTCCTGACCTTGGTAAATGCCAGGACAGAGATGAAACAAGGCAAGACAAAGAAAGTGAGTGCCAGGAGCCCGGGCTGGTCTGTGCTGGCCTCTTTGAAGAAGGGCTATATGAATGCTTCTAGGTAGCTTGAGAGAGATCCTGAAGAATTCCAGGCAGACGGCACAGTAAGTGCAAATGCAGGAGATGGAAGTTCATATGCTCTGTCAAGAAATTGAGAGCAGGACGTTGTAGCTGTGGATGGTGACTGAGGATGGGGCAGTCAGAGATGTGGGCGGAGGCCAGTTCTCATGGGACCCAGTCAGCCAGGGTGTTGGCCATGAGTATTATTCTAAGTGCCAGGAGGAGCCATTGGAGGGTGTTCAGACTGGAGGTGACATTTGAAAGGTGTCTTTGGCTGCTCTATAGAATACAGACTGCAGAAAGATACGATTGAACCCATTCTGTTTAAAAACTAGTAAGAACCAGAGTATGGTTGCTCTGTTCACGCCCACTTGAGCTGAAGGAGGAATGGGATTAAGCGGGTAGAGAAAGAGGGGTGTGAGGAGACTCTGGTTGCCACTGAATTGCAAAATCCGTGAATGGGCAGCTCCTGGAGGCCTCTTGCATCATGGCTTCCCAGTGCTCGGAGTGCTACCTGACATGCAGGGGGGGCTTCCCAGTGCTCGGAGTGCTACCTGACATGCAGGGGGGCTTCCCAGTGCTCGGAGTGCTACCTGACATGCAGGGGGGGCTTCCCAGTGCTCGGAGTGCTACCTGACATGCAGGGGCTTTGTCCAGTGAGTGGATATCAGGGCACGAAGGCATCCTTGGGGCCATCTGGTCCCCCTCTCCTCAATCTGGTGCTTAAATTTTCTCTCTGTCCTACAGCTTCTTCCCCAGAATGAGGCTGCCAGGGAGCTAGCTAGCTTTATCTGCTTCTCAAGGGAATTGTTGGAAGCACGGCCAGCTGGAGGAGGAGGAGGGAGAGGTGACTCAGCTCCACAGACCATCTTCCCCGGGGCACTGTTATACTTCTGCCAACGGAAATGGCAGAATCTAGACTTGTGGGCCTCTCCAATCTCTAAGGACCCAAACTTCATGCAGAAGTAACCCTGTAAATCAATAATACGTGCCATCAAATCTTCAACCATAACCCAATTTTTCATGTCCTATGGATACACCTATGCATCTATATATTTATGCATCCACATACCCAGATGGGAATGATTAAATTTTCCATAGACAACTAGCTTCATGCAGTGTTCATATTATATTAAGTGTTGTAGAATTTTTTGAGGATGTGCCATGTCAGCCTCCACAGAGTTCTAAGGTTTTGTTTGTATATTCAGTCAAAGGCTCAGGAGTGAGGTGGTCCTGACTGTCAGAATCACAAGGCAAAAGCCTAGTGATGCAACAGTGGGAGAGGAAATGGGAAGATGAGGTTGGTGGTACCAGCCGACGTTCTACAACCTGTCATTGGATTCTCAAGATATTTTATAATCACTTAAGTGCAGGGGCCAGACAAAAGGATTAAGCACTGACAAGAATGCAGGACACTGGACAGCCTCTGCGCAGTGCTGCCCTGGGGGGTGAGAACAGTAGGAATGCCAAACATCCCCCTAATCCCAGGCCTGATCCAGGCTGGCCTTGCTGGAAAGGATATCTGGGATCAAGAAAGGAAGTGGACAGAACATTGGTTGGAGTTCAGTTTTCTGTACAGGGGGAGGGAGTCATTGCTTTCTGGACTAGCGCAGGGTCCATCACTGCAGAAGCCATGAGGAGGTTCTAGAGTTTTTTTCTTTCTTCAGTTCAGACATGGAGGAAGGCCAGGAAAAGGTTCCGTTTGAACAGCACTGTGCATGCATTTAGCTTGATTTACAAATAATGCTATTTATCAGGGCTGGAGAAACACAAATTTCTCACCCTCGTCAGTGCGCAGGGAGAAGATGACATTTTTAACAAGCTGCCAGACCTGTAGAAATAAAAACAGAGAAGGGATTTTAAAATGTTCAAAAGGAAGACTAAATAAATAACATTATTTTTCATTCCCCAAGTAAATTGGGTTTGGTGTGAGCGTAAGAATGAACTCATCCTTGGAAGAACTCAGCATGATCAAGAGTTGGGCATGTGTTTGTTAAAGTGGAGATTGCTGTATTGAAGGACTTGCATCTTATCTTTGCCTTCTTCTTGCTTCCATAGCCCCTGCACATTTTAATGCAAATCAGTGGACACTGAACACCTTACATTCATTTAACAGCTCTCTTTTTGAGTAATTACGGTAGGCCAGGCCTTGAGGTAGTTGTTGGGTCAACAAAAAGTAGGACTAAGTTCCTGTGTCCTGGAATCCAGGGGAAGGAAGATGAGAAAAATGGGCAACTTAATACAGAGCAAGCAAGAGAGAGTTAGCACAGGGTGCCCAGACTCCAGGGGTCAGGGAAGCCTTCCTCCAGGCAGTCGGAGAGGAAGTTAAGAAAAGGAAAGAAAGAGGGGCCTGTGGGGAAGAGGGCTCCCTCCACAGCCAGCCTTCTGGGACAAAGATTGTCCTAGGTGGGGAGCTGACACCCTTAGAATAGACATTCTGCACTGCCCATCCCTCTCCTGGTCTTCTCGGGCTGCCGTCCATACTTCCTGGCCCCATTCCACTTAACCAGTTCCATTGGCTTAGAGCCTGGTGAAAGGTTAATGGTAACATAATGACCTCAGGCTTCCCCATCAACACTGGGCCTGTGCGTGCCTCTTCCTGACTCATTTATCCATCTGAGGTCACTGCTGCTGCTGGCTCTTTTATTGTTAATCCCCTTTCTTCCCCCCACCCCCTCCCTGCCATGTACCCAGGTAGCCCTTTATTTAGCATTTTCAAAAACGTTTTGTTTCTATCCAGAGAATTTAGGCCCATGTGTCTTGGCATTGCATTTCTCTGAGAAGAGTTTTAGAAGTGGGTATTGCTGAGTACAGAAGCTGGTGCTGGCCAGACACGGTGGCTCATGCCTATAATCCCAGCACTTTGGGAGGCCGAGGCAGTTGTATCACTTGAGGCCAGGAGTTCAAACCAGCCTGACCAACATGGCGAAACTGCATCTCTACTAATAATACAAAAGTTAGCGAGCATGGTGGCACACGCCTATAGTCCCAACTACTTGGGAGGCTGAGGCATGAGAATCGCTTGAACCCAGGAGGCAGAGGTTGCAGTGAGCTGAAATCATGCCACTGCACTCCAGCCTGGGCAGAGAGCAAGACTCTGCTCAAAGGGGAAAAAGGAAAAGAAAAAGAAAAAGCTGGTGCTGCAAAACCTTGCCTCTTTCAGAAAGCTTCCTGAGATTAATGTCATGGGCACGAAGTATTAAACATCTCTCATTTTCATCTTTGCTGGCACCTTGTTACTCTTTCCTCCTAGGCAGGTTGAGAGATGACAGAACCGGTCGTGGATTCTGTCCTCCTCGTACAAACCCAACAAAACCTTTGACACTTTACTTCATCATCTGTAAACTGGGGCCAATAGCACCTATTCTCCATGATGGTTATAAAGATAAGGCACAATAAAGAATACAGACTGTGCAGCTCAGTACCCCACCCACAGGAAACGCTTAGTAAGTGGGGGGTATTGTTATTATAATTGATATCTGGCCAGGGATGGTGGCTCATGCCTGTCATCCCAATACTTTGGGGACTGGGAAGGATGTGGGAGGATCACTTGAGGCCAGGAGTTCAAAACCAGCCTGGGCAACATAGCAAGACTGTCTCTACAAAAAATTAAAATTAAAAAAAAGTTTTTAAAAAGTTGTTATTAGTAGCTATCATATATATATGATACCTACCTTTATGTATTAGCCATTGAGCTGTTATTTAATGAGCAAGAATTGAGATGGTCATATTTTACCCCTTTTGAAGTATGAGGTACACATGGTACATGATGTGTTCATTAATATACACAGGTAGCAGTTACCACTTGGGCTAAGTTTAAGGTTCTGAAGTCTTAGTAGACATTTAGCCTAAGGATAGGGGGTGGAGTTTCGAGTTGATAAGAGATTATGGCCCAGTGTGTTCAGGCAGGATGTTTGACTCCAAGGACCCTCTGACTCCCTCTTCTTCCCTGTGATAGGCAGTCGTATTTTTCCCCATATTGCCAGTGGTTTCGAGGCTGTCATGAGATCATGGCTGTGAGAGTGAATGCCTCCCATAGGGATTTCACGCCTCAGCCCCAGCCCACAAAATGTTACCTGCCTCCCTTCCCTATGTTGAAATCGATTTTAAGTGGACATGAAAGGGAGACTGTCTTCTGTGGAAAGCCAAGAAATGTGAAAGGGTGAATATAAATTCTTGGCCCTGGTTTTAGCTGTGCACTGCTCTCTGCAAGTGGACAGCTTGGGATCAGCAGCTTCAGACTGAGGAGAGTCACAAGGAAATAAATTCCTACACCTTGGCATGACTGGGGTGGGGGCGGGGGAGCAGTACAGCAGTTCTAGCAGCAGGCAATGCTCAAGGCAAAGAACCATCTGGGTAAGGAATTGCACCACCTCCAAATAGCAAGTGCCTTCCTTGCTGCAGGACCCCGAGCATCCCTGAAGGCGCAGCCAACCTGGCCAGCTAGGCCCAGAGCCTAGCACTGCACATTTGCGTAGCTCGTTTGTACTTGCCTGACATTGGCCTGTATAGCAGCTCATTTATGTGCACAAAGACTCTGTGTGAGTAGGCGTCATGGAGAAACTGTGGCTCCTTAAGTCCAGTGAATTCTCAAAGACCCCAGGGACGTGTACTTTTCTATATTCTATGTTTTCAAGATACCTAATTGAGATGAAACAGTGGCCAGTTGGACCCATTTTCCAGCTAAAAGATTGGCTCCCACTTACATATGTTTCTCAGTTCAAATCTTTGGCTTGGGCCAATTTCATTCTATTGCATACTGTAAACTATAGAGTTTTCTGAAAAATAACTGAAATTTTAGGCCAGGTGTGGTGGCTCACTCCTGTAATCTCGCCACTTTGAGAGGCTGAGGCGGGAGGATCACTTGAGCCTAAGAGATCAAGACCAGCCTGAGTAACAAAGTGAGACCCTATCTCTAAAAAAAAGTTTTAAAAATTAGCTTGACATGTGGAACATGCCTGTAGTCCCAGCTGTTCAAAAGGCTGAGACAGGAGGATTGCCTGAGCCCAAGAGGTCAGGGCTGCAGTGAACTGTGATCTCACCTCTGTACTCCAGCCTGGGTGACAGAGCAAGATCTTGTTTCAAAGTAATAATAATAATAGTAATTGAAATTTTAAACTAAACCTGTAAAGGCCAGGAAAGGGTCTAAGGCAACATGGTTAGTAAATAAATGACAGAGTGCCTTCTTAAACAACTCCTGGTTGCAACCTGGGGTGAGGTTTTGAGTGGGAGAGAAAGAGCCCTTTTAAATTGGCAGCAAATAGCCCATGCTGGAAACTAGGTGAACTGCTTAGGACCTGGCTTCATAAGACATGTCCGTTTTAGACACTGCATGTTGTATGAGCTGACCAAGGAGTCAATATGATGTAATTAAAATAAAATGGGCTTTAGAATCAGAAATCCGGGAGTTGGAACATGGAGGCTGGTTTGTCCTAGCTGTGACCTGCATTGGAAGGGTTTTTGAGGTCTCCAAACTTAATTGCTTAATTGCTTCTCTGTGAAGTTGGGTTATATAAAGTCCTGAGCTCACTATTGGTAACATGTCATTCTTCTGCTTAAGCCCTTCAGTGACTCCCTGATCACCCGCAAGGGATCATCTCTGAGCTCTAGGAGATGTCATACAAAGCCTTCCTAGTGGGAACCTACCAGAAACAGCAACCTGAACCTCCAATCTTCCCTCCCCAAACTGGGTGGTTTCTCTTACCTCGGTGCCTTTGTTCCTGCTATACTATCTCAACCCCCCGAAATTTCCATCACCTCCTCTTACCCCAGTGCCTGATTGCTTCTTGTTCATCCTTTAAGACTTAGCTCAGGGTCTCACTTCCTCCAAGAGGCCTCCCTGCCTACATATGGCCATTGCTTCTCTTCTCTGTGTAACCTCCGCCTCTACCTCACGTCCTATCCTCACACTCTCCTCACTGAATAATCATCATTTGATAACACATGTTTTTTGTTTTGTTTTGTTTTGTTTTCTGGACAGTGAGCTCCCTGAAGAGTGCCTGACACATGGTAGACATTCAACTAATGCTTTGTGAATGAATGAAAAAAGCACAAGGAGGTGCTCAAAGGATGTTAATTTTATATCTCTCCCCATGCGCTTTAGAGAACTACAACAGCCATAAATTATTTTTATTTTCTTTCTTTATTTTTTTCTTAAGGGATATGACTCAAACTTGAGTATAAGCAAAGATTAATTACTTATGAGGATGGGGACTGGAGGGAATAGATCAGCTATAGATGTTAAGTTACTTTATAAATAAATACATGAGACAAACTGGAACAACATCATGGGGAGACTAGAATTGTGTAGTACAGAGATGAGAGGCTGGATCACTCGTTTCTTCCCTATCATCTTTGGTTACCAAAAGGCAGGTTCACTTGGCAAATGTGTGTGCTACAGAGAGACTGTGGAAACCACAGGAGGACCTATGAGCACAGTGCACCCGCAACAGCCTTGTCTATGTAGCTTTTGATAATAAGGCAAAAGCCTTCAATTAGAAGCTGCTGTTCTGCTGTGATTCACAGCTTCTGTTTCCATTTTACTTTAAAGGGTCTGTTCCACATTTGTCTCTTGGCTCTGTCTTTGGGAATCTGGTGTAGGTTTCATTCTTTTTAATTGTTACTAGGTTTTTTTTTCTTTAAATGTTTATATCCCTCTTATTCTGATATAATTTACCATAATAACTTGCAATTGCATAGTGCTTTGCCATTTATATTCAAGGTACATGATTTCATTTGATGTAGACAACTTTGAGGTTTGGAGAGGTTGAATGATTTGCAGGGGTTACACAGGAAGTGGTAGATCAAGAACCCAAATTCCTCAGCCCAGATTTTCTAACTTGAAGCTGGCTATGTTTTCCATTATGCACCGTTATCTTCCTTCAGTCCTAATGATAATAAATACCTTTTATGATTTGCTTAAAATATGCTCGTGCTTTGGCTAAAATGTATCACTTAATCCTCACAGTATCAGTATTATCCCCCATTTTGCCAACCAAGAAACTAAGATTAAACAAATTAAATGACTTTCTCAAGATTACCCAGTTTATAAGTTGAAAAGCTGGAATTCGAACCCAGATGTGGCTGTGTCTAAAGCTGTCTAACCGCTAAGCTTTTAATTACTAAGCTCTTAACTATGGTGCCAGTGGTTCTCAAAATTTAGGGTGCATCATAATTATCTGGAGGGCTTGTTAAAACACAGAATTCTGGGCTCTTCCCCCAGAGTTTCTGATTCAGCGGGTTTGGGTGAGGCAGAGAATTTGCATTTCTACCAAGTTCCCAGATGATGCAGATGTTGCCGCTGGTTGGAAGGACACACGTTGGGAACCCCTGCACTGTGCCACACTGCCCCATCTGTCCCAGTTACACAGAATGGCTGCCAGCAAACATGTGTTTCATACAGAGGGGCAGGACTTCAACTGTGCATTAAAATAGTCCACTTTAAATGGGGTGCATCCCATACATTGTTCAATACAGCTTTAAGGATAAAAGTATTATGGCTGTAGAGTGGTACTAGTTTCTAGGTTAAATTCAAGGTCATGTCATTTCTATTGCATTTTTCTTTGTAGAAGTTTGTGAAAACTCTTCCACCTTTTGTCATCCTTTATATATATATATTCCTGCCCTCCCCACC
This sequence comes from Ateles fusciceps, assembly GCA_036589455.1. Lineage (NCBI taxonomy): Eukaryota > Metazoa > Chordata > Mammalia > Primates > Atelidae > Ateles > Ateles fusciceps. The sequence goes on along the minus strand of JAZHEH010000045.1, from coordinate 4,873,361 downwards.
TTTACCTACCCAGTGGGGAACTTATCGCACATCTGAAAAGGGTAGCAAAACCATTTATTAATTAGAGCGGCAAATTATCTGGGATTAGTTGTCTCTCTTACCTACTTACATTTTTGCTTAGGATCTGATCTGTTTCTTTTAAGTAGTGTGTGATAATGTAATTCACGTTTCTAAATGTAAGAAATAAAGGAGAATTAGTCCATCTTAAAACATGTGTCCCCCTTTGACCTGTCAAGTCTCCCTGTCTTTCTCCCCTACCCCCAACCAACGGCAGCTTCTTAGTGTTCCTTGTCCCTATAATTATGTGAGTTCATGAATGTCATATAGAAGGGATACTACAGAATGTTTGCTTTTGAGGGTGAATTTTTCAGGCAGCATAATTTCCTTGAAGTTGTTGTGTGTATCAATAGTTTGTCCTACTTGATTGCTGAGAAGTATTCTAAGCTATGGATGTTACCGCAATGTGTTGAATCATTCACACATTGAAGGACATTTGAGTGGCTTCCAGTTTGAGGTTATTACAGGCAAAACTGCTGTGAACATTTGTGGACAAGTTTCTGCGTGAAAATAAGTTTCCATTACTCTGGGATACATGCCCAAGAGTGCAATTACTGGGTCATATGGTAAGCCCATTTTTAGTTTGAAAAGGAACTGCCAAACTACTCTCCAAAGTGGCTGCATTTTATCTTCCTGCTAGAAATGTATGAAGGGTTCTAATCTCTCTACATCCTCCTCAGCACTTGCTCTCATCTGTCTTTTTGCTTACAGCCGTCCCAGTGGGTGTAAAGTGGTATCTCATTGTATTTTTGCTTTGCTTTTCCCTAATGACTATTGATGTTGAATATCTTTTCATGTGTTTATCGGCACTTTGTGTGTCTTCTTTGGAAAAATGTTTGTTCAAATCCTTAGCCTCTTTTAAAATTGGATTGTCTTTTTATTATTGAGTCAGAAGAGTTCTTTATGTATTCTAGATGAAAGTCCTTTTTCATATATATGGCAAATACATTTTTTTTTTTTTTTTTTTTTTTTTTTTTTTTGTAGACAGAGTTTTGCTCTTGTCGCCCAGGCTGGAGTGCAATGTCACGATCTCAGCTCACTGCAATCTCCGCTTCCTGGGTTCAAGCGATTCTCCTGCCTCAGCCTCCTGAGTAGCTAGATTACAGGCATGCACCACCATGCCTGGCTAATTTTGTATTTTTAGTAGAGATGAGGTTTCACCATATTGGCAGGCTGGTCTTGAACTCCTGACTTCAGGTGATCTGCCCACCTCAGCCTCCCAAAGTGCTGGGATTACAGGTGTGAGCCATCTCACCTGGCCCATTTTCTCTTTCTGTAGCCTTTTTTTCACTTTCTTGATGGAAGCTGGAGGGATGGGGAGCCCAGTGTTCCGATTGCACTCCCCCAGAGTAAAACTCCTGTAAGGCAGAACTAGTAGGGGTTGGTCATGGAACAGGTCAGGGCCCAGATGCCACAGACTCTCATGGTACTTGCCAACATTTGGTAGATTTTCTTGAATGACTGTTTCTCTATTTGTTGTTATGCCCTTAGGACAATTTCCAGAGACTTAAAATGTTTTTATGATTGTTACTAAATTGTTGTTTTGCTGGGGAGAGTGTCCACAGAGTTCTTTGTGTTTCTTCTGGAAGGCAGGCCTTCCATAATCTCCTCTTATAATGCAAGTACTCCCAGGAGATGTTTAGATCTTAAATTTTCATCTCATCAGCATTTTCTCATTGTCAGGTGCTGCTTTGGTAGCTCCAGCAACTAGAGAATACCTTCTCTGTATTCCATCAGTTGAAATAGGATAGTGTCTGAAACAGTATTTCTTGAGAGAATGAATGAATAAATGAGTAGATTTAAGCATCCACAAGGAGGTTGATGTGGAGTGTCAACGAGCATCACAATGGACTGAGTGGGAGAGGACCAAGCACGTGGTCAAACTGGAATTGTTGTCTGCCCACTTGTGGGGCATCGTTCTTCCGTCAGGTAGAACACGTTAGTTACTCATAGACTCACCGTCCAGGGAGCAGAAAAGAGAGGCTGGTTCATGGGCTGATTATGCTTAGAAATCTGAATGAAAACCGTTGTTCTGAGATATGAGTGTATATGTTCTGTATGTACCTGTGTGTCTCTATGTGAATACACACATATGTTAGACATGCACTGCATACATGTGAACAGATATATATATATACACATATATACACACATATATGGGTATGGAATTGTGCATATATATATATATATATATATATATGGTATGGAAACTTTCTAAGTAGTGGGATAGTCTCAAAGGAGGGCTTCTCACCTAAAAATGATAAGATAGAGAATAACCGAATATTAAAACTGAATCTGCAGTCATCTAGCCCAGCTAGTTCATTTTGCAGATGAGGAAACAGATAGAAAGCTCATGGGTTTTGTTAAGTCTCACAGCTACTCCTGCAAGGGTATTCTTCTCACATCTCATGTTACCTATTCTGTGCAGGAGTACAAGCTTCGACATGTCAACTTCACGTGCTGTATCAGCTCATAGTCCTTCTCCATAACCATTTAAAAGTCAGCAACCCTATATAACTGTCATTTGAATTTTTCCTGTAAGTTTTTTGCGCTTCCTCTTCTTCCACGCACTCCCTAAAGTAAATTCTGCAACTGGCAACTCTGAAACTTGTCACAATGCAGAGCATTAATAGGGTTTTACATTTTTAGTAGGCTAATGATGAGGATGTAGGACCTTCCTTGCTAGTCCCTCAGGGGTTTCCATTCTAGGCACTTATTAAACTTTGCTGCAGTCTGAAGTATATTTGACCTTTCTGTATCCAAAAAAAAAAAAAATCAGCTTAAACTTTATGCATATATTTTTCTGAGTGTGTGTGTGTGTGTGTGTGTGTGTGTGTGTGTGTGTGTGTGTACACATTTCTCTCTTCTCCATCTATTAGGCAGAGATTCAGACATTATCAACATTTGAACTTGAAGATATTTGTCAACTATGTTTGGTGAGGAAGAAGAAATCACTACCATCTAATTTATAATTTTTTTATTTAACTAAATTCAAGCCTTTTTAAAAATCTTTTTTACTTTGATGTCTATTTTGCAATTTAATTAATGCAGCAAGGGTTTTAGAAAATTTTTACTCTCAATGGAGATAATCTTAATCCATTCACGGTGACCTTTTCTTGTGCAAATTAGTTGTACACGCTTGTTTAAGCAAATGGTCCTTTGCATGACGTCTCTTCTTAATGACGGGTTTATAATTGAAAATTGGCTTACTCTCATATGCCTAGTTTGTATGAGAATATAAAAATAGATGTGGACTTTAAAAATATAAAGATATATACCAGTATCCCAAAAAGAAGAGGGAAGAATTCAGTGCCTTTAGGCTATGATTAAATTAGACTATTAGAGTCAGAAAATGGTGGGGACATATGCTACTGTCAAAGTCACACCTGTCTGCTCAGCATTGGAAGCTCTTGAAAAATGAGAGTGATTTCATCTTGGCTCTAAGAATCAGGGCCTTTACAGGACACAAGCCATCTCTACTTTCTCAATTTTCTTAAACTCATAATATACTTGAAACTGCCTATGTAGGAATGTGTTTATGGCAATCACTTTAAAAGCAATGTCGTAAACAAAATGAAATGCATTTTATCTTTTTTAAACTTCACTGGTGTAAAGAGACAGGTAACACTCATATTTTGTATTTTTTTTCAAAATGCAAAACAATGTAATACTGTTAAATGGTATTTGAGTAAAATAAAAAAATAAACTCATCTCTTCCGTAGACCAGTTTCCTGTACCCCCTACTATTTCTGATTTTTTTTTCTTTTCTTGTTTTTCTTTTTTTCCTCGTTCTTAGGCTAGCATCCTTCCCTCTAACTTCGTCTTTTTCCTGTAAGTTATGTCAGCCATTCTTAAACAGGAATATTTTTCCTGGGTAACTGAATGTTCTTGGTTAAGTGTAGAACTCCATCTTGAAGGAGAAAACAAATATTGTTTTGTGCTTGTGATAGAGGTTTCCTGGATTGTTCTTAATAGCATGGCTTTGAAGGAGTGGGGAACAAGACAGTCTTAGTTTTCTTGAATGCCATGTTGTTAAAGAAGAAGGAGAAGCAGCAGTATTTTTTTTCCTTTTTAAGCCTATGGGGCAACATATTTTATCAAGACTCGAAAATCTGATTTTGGAAGCAAAGACTGGGCAAATCAAATGGTTGCCAGAACGATCATATTGTCTTTATATATACTGCTTGCAAAAGGGATCCTAATTTTTTTCTCCAACATGATGAATCATGTTTGTTCTTCATGCGGTAACCCAACCTCCTTCTTCGAGACGGAAAAGTGAGAGCTGCCTGCTGGTGGCTTTCCTGAGTTGCTTTGTGTAAATTCACACACGTGGGCACCCACCTGTGGTCAAAATCCCCACATTCCCAACGGGTCTTCATTTGCTAATGATTCCTCCTCTCTTTCTAGGTATGATTATCGGGAAATGCTGCACAATGCCACTTTCTGTCTGGTTCCTCGTGGTCGCAGGCTTGGGTCCTTCAGATTCCTGGAGGCTTTGCAGGTAAGAGGCCCTGGAACCTTCCTAGAATAGGGCTGAGGACTGAAGCCAGATTAAGTGAGTTTAACATTATCACCTCTCCTGGGATAAGCTAAAGAGAAGGTGTGGTTTCCCTTGAGGATCTGAAATTATTTTCAAGAAAATCTAAAACATTTTTGAAAAGTGAGGGGTGGAGGGGGGGACTTAGTAACTTTAGTTGTAAGAAATTAAACGAGTCATGTTTGCAGACAGAAGGCAAATCTGATTGCCAACTTGGCCTATTGGGCAGCCTAGCTGGACTTCAGAAAGCAGCCCTGCTCTTTCCCTTTATTCGTGGTACTCCCTAAAAGCAAAATTGTCTGTTCTGCCAGTATCCTCACTGTCTCTCAGTTCCTTTAAATTTTGAGAATGATTCCCAGCATGGTGGTGCCACTCAGTTGGCCCAGCTCTTCCAAGGCTCTGCAGTTCAGAGGTCCTGGCTCCAGCCCTGGAGCCTTTGTGGTGGGAGTTTCTCCGCTCATCAACCTCACTTTGCAGAAATGTTCTCTTGAGACAGTCATCTACATTTCCCACCTGGAAGTTACAACCAGCCTTCTTCGATTGCTAAGAGAAAGCATGCCCTCACCTTCTCTCATCCTGCATTCCTCGACCTCTTGCTGCTGTGTTCTTTCCTCCTCTATGCCCTACACCATGCCGTGCTTTTGCTGCAGTGCTTTATAACTTCTTATCTCTGCCATCTCAACTGCAAATCATTCTGTCATGTCCTCCCACAGAAGAGCTTCCTTCTCTGGAATGTCTTTTCCAAGTGCTCTCTGTGTGTGTTCTGCATAGAATGCCATCACAAATGTTCTTGTAGCCTCCTGGGATGTTGCATTAAAAAAAAATTGTTCTCTGGTTTGCATTATGAGTTATTTGGAATCAGTATTTTGTCATTAACCTAGTGTTTCTTGGCTGTTTATTTCCCAGCGCAGACAGTAAATTGGTATGACTGTGGTTTAGATCACTCCTCACTGAAGGGAACAAGGTTCTGGTTTAGGTGTTTGCAGAGCAAAGGGAATGTGAACACTCTATACTGATTAAGTCTACAAAATGCTGCATAGGAATGCTGAGCTCCATTCTGCTCTTTGTTGCCCATGACATTGGGGTAAACCACTTTGCACCATGGACTTATGGCAGTTACATTGACAAGACCATTTATATTCAAGGTTGGTTTTATGCTCAGATTTTGTTGGTGCAAGCTTTTGTTACGTCAATAAAAACTTCTCCAGCAAGGCCAGTCATCTCCACGGAAGTAAGGTCAGCCAAACCATATACTAGAATAGAAATGTGGTTTTAGCATTCTAGGGCAAGACTTGCAAATATGAAAATCTAGTCTGGGTACATACAACCTTCGTGTGACTTGATAACTCATAAAAGCTTCCTTTCCTTCTGGCCTAGGCAGTCCAGGATTCATGCAGTGTCAGAAATGCCAGTCATTGAAATTGTACTGATTTCACCTCTGATTAGAACAGTTTCTGCTGTCGCTTTCCTCACATTCACGAACTCCCCTTTTTTGCTCAGGCTGCCTGCGTCCCTGTGATGCTCAGCAATGGATGGGAGCTGCCATTCTCTGAAGTGATTAATTGGAACCAAGCTGCCGTCATAGGCGATGAGAGATTGTTATTACAGGTAAGGAAGGGACCGTGGCCTTCAACACATCAGCAGATTATTGCTGCCCCCATCCAAACTTTCAAAGAAGATGAATCCAAAAGGTCAGCTCTATAAAAGAAATTTTATCAGGAGAAAATTACCTGTGTCATGGTGAATATGAAGTCATTTAATATGACATTGTTCACTTTCCAACAAAATCTGCTCAGGTCCCCAGAATATATTCTGAAAAGAAGTTGCAGGTAAAGAATGGAAGCTTTGATTTTCAAGAAGTGGATCTCCACCCACTTCAATAACCAGAATTTTTAGAAATAAAAATTTATCCTACCCTGCTGTTTCATATTACTTTCCTCTGTTTCTGCACTTGCCTTCAGATTAATTTTCAGAAAGAGAGAGGTCTCTAGGGCTTGTTCTTGTAATTAGTGTTATCATTTCTCAAATGATCTAGTCTGGGTGTCTGAGCGAGTGTTATCTTTAGGATGTATATTTAAATGAGCGGCCCCTAATAAAAGTTTGAACTGCTCAAGAGCTGCTTAGGGAGGGGGGATACAATACTCACAGAGAAATCTGAGGGCAGGAATGATCATGTATTTTTTTTTTTTTTTTTAACTAAGGATTTCCAAAGCCCTTTGTGTATTTCTGTTTTAGGATCAACACAAGTTGCCATGCTCTTTTCTCCTAAAATTATAGAACATGTTAGTGTTTTTCTTTCATTGCACCATATACTTTATCTTTGAATTACCACAAATATTTGCAGATTTTTTAAAAAATGTTTTTGCCTTTTTATTTTTTGGATATCCATTAAATTGAGTTTCTAAGTCTTTTTTTTTTTTTGGAGATGGGAGTTTTTTCTGTCACCCAGGGTGGAGTGCAGTAGTGTGATCTCAACTCACTGCAACCTCTGCCTCCTAGGTTCAAGCGATTCTCCTGTCTCAGCCTCCCGAGTATCTGGGAATACAGGCGCCAACCACCACGCCTGGCTAATTTTTGTATTTTTAGTAAAGACAGGGTTTCACTGTGTTGGCCACGCTGGTCTTGAACTCCTGACCTCAGATGGATCTACCTGCCTCGGCCTCCCAAAGTGCAGGGATTACAGGCGTGAGCCACCACGCCCGGCCTCTAAGTCTGTTGTTGATTCTGCTTCTGTGCTGCTGGCCAGTCTGCTAGCTGACATTGAAGTAATGCAGCACTTTCCCTAAAATGACAGATGAACTAACTGTACCTGAGAGACCTATGGGTTAAGCAAACTAAACTGACCACAGCTCCTGAAACATTACTTCTGTCTGACACTCAGTTTGTGATCTCCATGGTCCCTTGGACCTCAGAAACAAAGGAGGAATATGGCAGAATCCATTTTTTGGGAGGATAAGTTATTCTGCCCTGAATACAACTTAATTTCTTAGGTGTTCATTGAGAAAGGAGTCTGGAGTTTTTGTGAAAGGGTCACTTTTATGCCAATGATTTCCCATTATGATTCCTTAAGGAAAGGAAGTCCTTGTAGAAACACCGAGGAAGTTTACCCCATAGAGAGATAGTGTATGCCAAAATCATTTATTCATGAAAAGCCAAACAAAACTGATGCATGTCATGCTTGTCCATGTTGCCTTTTTCTTCCTTTATTAAAATATTATTTTAAAAATAATACATAATCATTTTTTAAAATTTGGGAAATAATCAGAATTAAAAAAAAAACACCATCTATAATTTCTCCTTTTTTACCAGTGCTCTCATGAATTTGATGTGACAAGTTGGAAGTTTGTCTTTAGAATGGAGCGCATTTTAGGATACTTAATTGTGGTTGTCCAGTTTCTTTCTTTCTTTTTTTTTTTTTTTTTTTGAGACGGAGTCTTGCTCTGTCGCCCAGGCTGGAGTATGATAGCGCGGTCTCAGCTCACTACAACCTCCGCCTCCGGGGTTCAAGCAATTCTTCTGTGTCAGCTGGGATTACAGGCGCCCGCCACCACACCCAGCTAATTTTTGTGTTTTCGGTAGAGATGGGGGTTTCACCATGGTGGCCAGGCTGGTTTTGAACTCCTGACTTCGTGATCCACCTGCCTTGACCTCCCAGAGTGCTGGGATTACAGGTGCGAGCCACTGTACCTGGCTGATTGTCCAGTTTCTACCATTTCACCAAAGTTGATGGCCATTTCACTTTCTGAAGCCACTTTTTGGGTTGACTCTGAAGATTTGGTTTTTGTCACCCTCCCCCACCCAGACTTGCTGGTGTTTTTCCCTCTCATGTTCAGTCTGTCTTTGCACAGCTGCCTCCATACTGAGTAGCAACTGTGTACTGTCATTAACAATGGTTTTAAAGAGTTGGCATCCAGCCCAAATGTCTGCTTTGGGAAATGTTTTTTTGTTATGTTACAATTTTTCATTTCCTGTTTTAGAACAGCTCGGATGTTTTTATTTGCATATATTCTTGTCATCATGTCACCAAGAGAGCTTAATGTGGCATTCCTATATCTATTCTAGTGCATTCCATTTGTTTGGGTACCGTACATGACCTTTTATTAAGACTTCATTGAGCTCTGCAACTTCCAAAACAATCCAGCCAAATTGGAATTAATTTATCACTTTCCCATACCTGTCTCTCAGGACAAGGAGATTAATAATAACCAATAGCCAAATGCCATTAAAACTTGGAACTCTGTCTCTTCAATCAATTGGGGTTGTCTTCCAGAGCACTTTGCAGAGTGTTGTCAGACACTTGTATCCTATCGCAAACCGATAGAATACACTGCACTTGATGTAGTAAGATGAAGATGTGTCTTATTTAAGAGAGGGAAACAGTATTGGTAGGTGAGTCTGTGATACTCCTTTTCTCCTTTCATAACCACAGCAGACTCAGTTTTCTGGAGACTACATAGCAATGATAGCTTTAGGCATTTTTCTTTTTTGGGGACGGAGTCCCGCTCTCTCACCCAGGCTGGAGTTTAGTGGCGTGATCATGGCTCACTGTAACGTCCACCTCCCGGGTTCAAGTGATTCTTCTGCCTCAGCCTCCCAAGTAGCTGAGATTACAGGCTTATGCCACCACGCCTGGCTAATTTTTGTATTTTTAGTAGAGACAGGATTTCACCATATTGGCTAGGGTGGTCTTGAACTCCTGACCTCATGACCCACCCCTGCCTCGGCCTCCCAAAGCACTGGGATTACAGGCATGAGCCACAGCGCTGAGCCACAGCACCCAGTCTTATGCATTTTTCTAATAGACTGTTTCCTTATGGCCATGATAAAACAGTGATGCCAACCTATATAACTCTTAGCAATTACCATTGACATTTAGAAGAGAGTATGGTTATGAATATTGAACAGGATAATTTTTTTCTAATCTTTGGCAATCTAGGTAACTTTCTCAGTGAGTAAATAAAAATAAGTTTCCTTGGACTTACAAAGGTTCTATGATACGAATAATTTCTCTACCTTCTCAAAGAATGTTTTATTTCCATTTGAGCTTGAGCTCTGGTTACAGGCTAATGTTTGTCTGCCTGTTTCTCCTTTACCTGTTGCATCTGTTGCAATCCTGTGTTGAAAATCCAGGTATCCACTTTGAGACACAGATTTAGTATCTAGTTTTGGACATTGCCAAACCAAGTGAGCTTTTCCTTCTGTTCTTACTGTGAAGCTGTTTTATGGCTCCTCCAAAGAGGAGTGTTGAATTAAAAAAATGTGCTACCACTTCCTTCCCCTCCCATGGAAACTCTGTTATAGTCTTAGTCAAATGCCGTGGGTAACTTTCCTATTAAAGCAGCTAACGGAGCATTGCTCCTTTTAGCCCAGACTCCCATATCTCTCAGATTAGTCATACGTTATGGAAGCAAGCATGCAGAAAGAGGTGAGCATGAAAGGGCAATTGCTAATCACAAGGAATCTCCCCTTAGGAGTATAGACTCTGTAAATGAAATAGACCTTGAACTGTAGGTAAAAACAGGGAACAAGCCCAGAAAACTTACCAGACTCAGGAAGTACATTTCAGAGCTCCAGACCCAAGCAGATTCCCTTGCAGACATTAAGCAATGGGTCCAACTTTTAATACTATCACTCTGATATCAATAATGATAATAGTAGTGATAATAAGCTATATTAATTAAGTTTTCTGTGTTTTAGGCACTGTGCTAAGCACTTATATAATCTTCATTAAAACCTGAGTACTTGGTCCCCCACTTTATAAGTAAGGAAGTAGAGTCTTTGAGAAATCAGCTAACTCCTTCAAGAAAGCACTGCTAGTAAATTGTAGAGGCAAGAATCCTACCTTGATCTTTCTGACTCCCATGCACCTGTGCTTAACCATTAAGCTATACTACCATTAAAAATAATAATATCCCTGTGGTGGCTTCAGATGGTCATATTCACTTCCTACCTATTTCTTAATAACCACTATATAAAAGCCACTCTGCTAACCTGAAAATGTGTAGCAAGATAACAAGATACAGGTCCTGGAAGAGACCAGTGATGGCTCAATATATATGAACATTTAAGAGATCCAGTTAGACTTGGGTAAGGGCTGAAGGCAGAAAGAGAGATATAGGGAGCAGAAAGGCTCAAAGGTGACGTAGAAGGTATGTGCACATAAAAGTGACTGACCCTAGCTTCAGGTTGGATGGGAAGGCTCATAGACATTCTCTGAAAAGTCCTTTTATAGATATTTTATGCTTTCTGGGGTAACAAATCATAGAAGTGCTTGGGGGATAAAGTCTTCTGGCCTTTCCCCAAGACCTACAGTTACTCCTCTGTAAAATTTGGTTGTTCCTGTACAAGGTCGAGGATTTCTGGAAACAGCCTTTGTGACTATAGAATTCCCTAAGCAACTGATAAACTTCTACTGAATCTTAGAGGTGAGCTGCAACTTTCATACATCAGAGGCCACTGGGGCAGATTCCCAGTAAGTGCTGTCTGTAGCTCACAGTTCTTAGGGTCATTTCAACTTAGGAGTTGATGATGTTTAGTTGATCTATATGCTAGAAGCCAAATGCTATAAAGAATAAAAGCCTAACCCAGTTGGGTTATTTTGATCAAGTGCATCCTTTGTTTTACAGTTATAATTCCTATGTGTTCACCTTGCATTACAGATTCCTTCTACAATCAGGTCTATTCATCAGGATAAAATCCTAGCACTTAGACAGCAGACACAATTCTTGTGGGAGGCTTATTTTTCTTCAGTTGAGAAGATTGTATTAACTACACTAGAGGTAAGTGAGACCGCTTGGCTCTTGGGCTTGAATAATTGTCCTTTACACACTTCTCTCAGCCTTCTGTTTTGCTATTAGGGATATGTGATTGGTCCAATGGGGCAAAAACAGATTTCTGAACTTGGACAACATATCGGTTAACCTCTTTTACCTGCTTTGCCATGCCCAAGAAAATACTCTCATTCCTGGCAAACTCCACGGAGGAAAACCTATATGGAGAGAAATTATACTCGTTCACACAGAGATTGACTCTGTCTTACATCATTTCAGGGATATGTGGGTCATGACTGTCTTCTTGTCATTTACACTCAATGGCATCCTTTGAAAACATATTTCTGGAGTTCATTTAGAAAAAAATATATAATGGCCGGACACAGTGGCTCACGCCTGTAATCCCAGCACTTTGGGAGGCCAAGGCAGGTGGATCACCTGAGATCAGGAGTTTGAGACCAGCCTGGCCAACATGGTGAAACCCCATCTCTACTAAAAATGCAAAAAATTAGCCGGGCATGGTGGCACATGCTTGTAATCCCAGCTACTTGGGAGGCTGAGGCAGGAGAACAGCTGGAACCCGGGAGGTGCAAGTTGCAGTGAGCTGAGATTGTGCCATTGTACTCCAGCCGGGGCAGCAACAGCAAAACTTTGTCTCAAAAAAAAAGATAAAAATATATAATGGCCAAGTAAGGACAAATCCTCTACCCTTCTAAAAACCTAAGTAGCTTTCTGGGTACTACAGTTTGATGGCATTGGTGGACAGCAAAATTAATTCTCAAGACTTAATGCAAGCCAGCCAACCAGCATCACTGTGGCAAAGTGGTGTTAAAAGGAGAATCAGGATCGTACTCATGTGGCACAGAAGGTGTTAAATTTATGAAAGCAGAAAATCTTTAGGCAGATGGATGTCCATCTTCAGGTTGCTTTTATTCAGGCAGGATGGAAAAAAGGAAAAGGAAGCACGGAGAGGATGAAAACCTTGGGAAATAGAGCAGGTAGCATTGGCCTGAGGCTACGCCAAAGAAGCACAAAGAGCTGGGAAAAGGTTCAGGAAACTGCACACTCATCCATTACAGGTTTGCGGGAAGGAGAGCAGAGATCTTCGGTGAGGTGAATCTGAGGTGTTCCCAAAATGAGGTGGGGGCATTTGTGGCCTCCCCTTCGCAGAATTCACTCTGGAAAAGTGACGACTGCTCCGAAAGCTAATATAATGTGGAACCTACACTGAGAAGTCTGAGTAATACCAAGAAACCGAAGTTGCCCTGCTTGGTCCACATGGCTGCTTTCTTGTCATTCTGAGTATCAGAGCCAGTGCTGTTCATGCTCCAGGCATACCGGGGGAATGTATCCACCCCACGCTGAGCTTGGGCTCCTGCTCCCACCTTAGGGAAAGCTCTGGTCAGTGTCCTCTTAAGTACACTGTATATTTTTTTCATTCAGGAACTGGATGAAAAGGGCTATTTAGGACCCAGGCCCATCCCCATGGAGGGGACAGGATCTTAATGACTTCCAAGGGCTTCCTTCCTGCAAGCATCTTCTCTGTACACTGTAGCAGATTTGAATAATTAAGAGTATCCTTTGCTTTTTTAATCCTGACCTCCACCTAAGATCCTTCATAGGCCCTTCTTAAAGAATGTTGAATATTATTTTTTCTCCCTTTTTGGAGTGCAGAGTGCCTTTTTTTTTTTTTTTGAGATGGAGTTTGCTCTTGTTGCCCAGGCACCATCTCAATGGCACCATCTCAGCTCACTGCAACCTCCGCCTCCCAGGTTCAAGCGATTCTCCTGCCTTAGCCTCCTGAGTAGCTGGGATTACAGGCGCCCACCACCACACCCAGCTAATTATTGTATTTTTAGTAGAGACAGGGTCACTCTGTTGGCCAGGCTAATCTCAAACTCCTGACCTCAGGCAACCCACCTGCCTCGGCCTCCCAAAATGCTGGGATTACAGGCATGAGCCACCATGCCTGGCCTTTTTTTTTTTTTTTTTTTTTGAGACAGGGTCTCACTCCGTCACCAGGCTGGAATGACCTCAAGCAATCCTCCCACCTCAGCCTTCTGAGTAGCTGAGATCATGGGTACGAGCTACTATGCCTGGCTAATTTTTAATTTTTTGTGGAGTTTAGGTCTCATTATGTTGCCCAGACTGGTTTTGAAAGCCCAAAGTGGTAGGATTATAGGAGTGATTGTTAAAGAAGTATACATTCATTTTAGAAACTATAGAAAACACGGCATAAAATACAAAATCATTCATTCATATAAAACCACTGTTGACATACATATCCACACAAACATATATATTCATTTTTTATATATAAATTCAACATTTATTGTAGTTTTACTTTTAAAAAGGAGTCTTTGTATATTTTTATTATAACCTGCTTTTCTGCTTAACAATGTTAATATTTTCTCATGTTATTAGATTTTTTTCTGTAATTAATGACTATAAAATATTCCATTTATGATATCACCTGATTGTTTAATCCCCAATTTGGGTAGATTCCAGTTGTTTCTGGCTTTTTATCTTTATGTACATCATTGCAGTAAATCATCTCAAGGTCATCTCATTCTTGTGCAGATTCAATATTACTTCCTTAGGATAAATTCCTTGAATTTAAAGTCCTGGCTCAAATAATATGCCAGATGCTAAGATTGTTTTGTTTTGTTTTGTTTTTGAGACAGAGTCTCAATGTGTCCCCCAGGCTGGAGTACAGTGGCACCATCTCAGCTCACTGCAACCTCTACCTCCTGTGTTCAAGCGTTTCTTATGCCTCAGCCTCCCAAGTAGCTAGAATTACAAGCGTGCGCCATGGAGATGGGGTTTCACCCTGTTAACCAAGCTGCTCTCAAACTCCTGACCTCAAGTGATCCGCCTACCTCAGCTTCCCAAAGTGCTGGGATTACAGGCATGAGCCACTGTGCCCAGCCCCAGTACATTTCTTTCTTCAGTGTTTTCTCATGCCACTTTTACGTATCTTTGGGTTGTTTCTGGCCTTTTAATTCTGTCTTGTTGTTTACCTCTAATATGTCCAGACCACGTTTCAATGTTTTAATTTTTTTCACCCTAATATGCATTCCTGCCATGAACTTCTGTTTACTTAAACAAATATACTGTTATTTACTATTAATATTCTTTTTATTTATTTTTTATAGATAACTGTATCCAATCAATGACTTTTTACATGTATCTTTAACTACATGTCTATTTCTTTAGGATGGAGTCCCTGAAGTGATCTTAATGAGCCAAAGATTCTAGGCATTTCTAAGGCTTATAATATATTTTGCCAAAATATTATCCAAAAAAATTATATTCCCCTACAGTCTCACAAGCTGTCTGGGTGTGACTCTCTTTTGCTATGCTCTTGTCAGCTTTACAGATCCATAATTAAAACAAACACATCTACCACTTTGCTGATTTGCCAGATGAAAGATAGTATCTCATTAATTACATGTCTTTTGCATATGGTGTATTGCATGGATCTGCTCTCTCACCTATTAAGTTAGCAGTGCTCAATTTTTCTAGTGTAACAGTTGGATGTCTTACATTCATCAGAATAGGATCCAAGTAAGATCAAGCTGTTTTCATCTCTGAACCTAAAAAGGCTTTTTCCCCTTGTATTTAAACCATGCGATTTTTTTTAGCAACACAGTTTTATTTTTAAACACTAAAAACCATATACTTCATTCAAATTTATAGCAACTGTCAAATCTCTTTATATAGTTCCAAGATTGGATTGTAACAGTTTGACCTCTCAACCAAATTGCATGGCAGGTACTACCCAGTTTTCCAAAATACTTCATAACTCAGATTACCCTAGAATTCAACATAATCAGAAAATCAGGGGAAATAGAAGAAAATGCCATCCACAGACACAAATAAACACAGCGAATGTGTTTATAAGAACAATAAGTATCACATATCAAAAATGTGAACTTGGCTTAGAACTTAGATAATATACTTCATTTAGTCATTGCTGGAGCTACTAAGGCATGAGAATAATTCACAGTTACCCTTAGGCAGCATAGATTTGAAGATCCTGGGCTCAGGATGTTAAGTACTCAGACTCTAGAACTCCAGGTCCTTCTCCTTGCTTTCTATATTCTAGGCCATGAGAATGGGATTATGGGGTCTTCAGACGTTATGAACCCTAGAGTTGTAGGTAGAGTGCTTAGACTCAATTGAAAATAGGACATCTCATTTTCTCTTCAATGCCAGGCTCAAGTTGTTAGTACATTTCATTGTACAGAACTCTGTCTAGAATGCCGTTAGTTTTTCCAGTTTGATTGAAATTTTCTAATGCTGCATCTTAATAATAAGGAACTATTTAATCAAGCTAGACTCTGTAGAGCTCAGTGGTTTTTTTGTGTGTGTATGTGTGCAAATTGACAAGTAACAATGGGGACAATGATAAGACATTGAAAAAACAGTGCTCTTTCATGGATTCCATTATTCGTCAGAATATCGCACAATAACCTGGCACTAAGGATTGAATCATTGGAGCTTACTCATAATCAAGATGAGTGAAAGAAAGTGCTTGAGATTCTAATAATATATGAAAACAGCCAGTGGTAGCTAGGAAGGTAGATAGTTAGTGGAGTTTTATGAAGTATGCTCCATTTTCCTCCTCAGTTATCTAATTATGCACATCCGAACCATGGTATTGCTGATGTTATCATACAATGATATTGTGAAATCGATGGGATAATGGAAATAGATTGATTTGGCTTCAAGTGAGGTGGCGTATGGTGGCATTGTGTGTCTTAGGCTACAGTGCTTTGGTTAAAAGATGAAGGGCTACACAGAATGACTGTAACCTGTAACCAATAGTCCATTATTTGAAAAACAGAGAATACATACAAAGAAAAATAAGGAGCCTTTCATTCTTCCCTATGAATTCACATCAATTAGTAATATCGTCCTTATCCAGAGTGCTATCTGAGACCATAACAAAAAAAGTCTTGTATTATGTGTTTGTGTATGTGTGTGTGTATTGATTTTGTTTATAGCCAAGGAAGCATCCGACCTCTAAATCTAATGTCTTCTTCCACAACAATAAAGAGTAAGCACTAAGTGTCATGAAACGATTCTGGGAGCTGTCCAGTATAGTGACAGGATGAATTGGAGAGGGAAAAAAAGTGATCTTTCTATATGGTGAAATGAAATCCATATTCCTTCATGCTTTTGAGAAGGCAAGTTGATATATACCTTTTAGAAAGACACTTTGCAATACTTATGAATGACCTTAAAAGTATTTTTACCCTTTGACAAAGTCCAACAGAATCAATTCTGGTCTGGCACGGTGACTCATACCTGTAGTCCCAACACTTTGGGAGGCCAAGGAGAAAGGATTGCTTGAGCTCAAGAGTTCGAGACCAGCCTGGACAACGTAGTGAGACCTCATCTCTACAAAAAATAAAAATAATTAGCTGGATGTGGTGACCCTCTTCTGTGGTCCCAGCTACTCAGGAGGCTGAGGCAGGAGTATCCTTTGAGCACAGGAGTTCGAGGCTGCAGGGATCCATAATCGCACCACTGCACTCCATCCTAGGTGACTGAATGAGACCCTGTTTAAAAAAAAAAGAAGAACTCCTGAATATGGAAAATTTTATTCATAAATATGTTCATTGCTTTGCATGGAAAAACTGCTGAACTGGTCATTAAGAATAAGTAAATCATGAATACTATTAATATGGAAAAATATCTGTAATATATAATGTCTGTGCTATTGCAACTATGTAGTAAATGGAAAAACCAGTGCCTAGAAAATGAACACAAGAATGAGTTTCTTTTTAAAGGCAAATATCAAGCCTTAAGTATAACAATTTAGGCAGCTCTTCTTAAATTCTGAGAGGCTGTTATAATCAATATGGTATTTTGTTGTTTTGTTACAAATGAGGAAAATAATACACAATGGTGGCAAATTGCTTGACCCAGGTTAAATTCAACATTTGCTGTTGCTTTCAGACCTGTCCTATATCTTTCTGTCAAGATCCGTTGGAAGACAGTACAAAATACTGTTGTTATTTCAGAAGAGTGCTATATCTTATTATCATAACCTTGAATTTTAAAAGATAACAATATTGTGATACAGAACCAAAAAGATAGTCTATGACAGTGACAAGCATACCACCCAAAGACCTGATGTGAATGATGACCCATTTTGTGACAGCTCTGAGTTCCATGCCATTTGTCTGTAGGTTCGATTTATAATGCTGTCTGTTGTCAATTTATTTTCTGTCTTGATATCCAAACATATTTAAGTGACCACATGCTAAAAGGGACATAAATTTGAAAAGAAAAAAAAATAAATAAAAAGGATCTAAAGAGAAACTATAATGGGGAAATAAATAGACAGTACATTTGGAAAGTACGAATAATAAAAAACAAGAATAAATGTTGTACAAAGTGAAATTGCTAGCTATGTAAAAAAAATCCTTCACAACTGTGACAATTTTCTCATAGTTAATGCCAAGACAATAGCATTTTAACACATCTCTGTCATACCACAAAAAGTAAAATTAAATATTTTCACTAGGTTCCTAAAATCTCCGCCAAATTAGAAACCTCTATCTACCCATATTAAATTAGCAGTTTTGATCTGGGTGAAAAGATAAAACGCAGAAATCACTGAACTAAGATATTTGAGTTCTTGTGAATTTTCTCCTTGCTTCCTTCCTTCTCTGTCATTGGGAAAATAAACATAAGATTTGCAAAGATAAATGTAGCCCGCTTTATTGCTTACCTAGTCACCATGTGGAATGAGATGCGCGTGTTAATAACCTTAGCAAATAATAAAACTCCATTTAAAATAGTCTGTACTTAAAATCACATTGCATTAAATGGAGACCTGGAAAATGGTGATTTGGGTCTTAAATCTCTTAAGACTTATGGCAGGATGTTTCTTTTTCTTAACGTAAAAAAATTTGCTGAAAACATAAAATTCCGTATCAAGTTAATTATTTGCCAAATCATATTCTAATGAGTGGATGGTATAATTATGAGAGTTTGAAAGTCACAGAGAGAAAGCTATAAAGTAGACTAATCACATTCAACTAACAAATGATTTGGGATGGGAGAATGTTCGACTCTAAATGTAGAATTTAATGATCTGCAAGGTCCCAAAGTCCAAAGAAACTAATGAACTATCTTGGCTATTATTAGTCTTCATATGCTACGGTTCTTCTCCTATTATGTAGGATGTTTTAAGCAATTGTTAACTCACTACGAGATGAAATATAGAAAAACTTCAGTAACCAGTACCCAGAGTCCTACAGTTGACTTTGAAAGGAAAATAAAATATGACAAGCAAACACATCTAACTCATGAATTAAAGGAACAGCTCAAAACCTCAATAGCTTCTAGAATATGTCATGTCTTCAATATGCTTTCCGTTCAGTGTCTACATGGTCTACGTTGACCTCTCTGTCCCCTGAGGACAGATCTTCTTGATGGGAGTCTGGGACCAGTTCTTAGATGCTTAACCATCAGGGAAAGACTGTTCCACACAGTCTATTTTGGAATGAGCATGGACTCATTATTATACAAAGACAATATAGAATTTATGGTTTAACTGAAGTTTAATTAGGAAATTTGATCGGCTATAATTCATATCTTTCTCTT
Source organism: Ateles fusciceps (assembly GCA_036589455.1). Taxonomy (NCBI): domain Eukaryota; kingdom Metazoa; phylum Chordata; class Mammalia; order Primates; family Atelidae; genus Ateles; species Ateles fusciceps. The sequence continues at coordinate 4,854,374 of JAZHEH010000045.1, read as the reverse complement.
ACTCTTTTTCATTGCTCCATTATTCTCTCTTTCTCGCAGACATTTTTATCTGGAGAATGAGAGTGGGAGGGAGGGCAGAGTCACTACTCTCAGTGCCACCATCTTTCAAATTTGGATTGAGCATCATCCTTTCTAAATATCATCGGGATCTCATCCTCACTGTGTGCTATGCTTTTGTTTTCTAGATTATTCAGGACAGAATATTCAAGCACATATCACGTAACAGTTTAATATGGAACAAACATCCTGGAGGATTGTTCGTACTACCACAGTATTCATCTTATCTGGGAGATTTTCCTTACTACTATGCTAATTTAGGTAAGTGAGGTTCCTCCAGGGAGTTGCCCTTGTTTACCCACAAGATGTCATACAGAACTAAGGGCCTTTATTCTTCTATTGTAATGGGACCCGTCTAACACCCTGCATTGAAGATTGCTTTTTCTAGATCCTTGTTATAAGTGACATAACAAGTTCAAAAACAGAGCAGAGCATTGCAAAATGAAAAAAAAAAAGATAAAACTTATCTGTGCAGCTACACTTCATATTTAGTAGAGTTATTTCTTTTTGAGAAATAGGCTTCCCAAATTATGGATCATTTTGAACATGGCAATGGGTTAGCTATCATGTTAAGCCTCATCATATATAAGATGGAGTAAGGAGAGCTCTCACCAATTTTTTTTTCCCACAACCCCAACATCTCTATTCCATACCAAAGAAAACTGAATAAGAAAAAAGGAGAAATAACTAAGAATGTATGACAAGCACAAATTTATTCACTTTTCCAAAGTTTGTTATGCTCCTTTTATGTCCTATGCTAATGTATTGCTGGGTACTAGAAATAAAAAGTCAAATAAGATACAATCTCTGCTTTCAAGCAGTTTTTAGTCTAAACGCAACAGGGAAAAGAGAATGGCAGAGGGATGAATCTCTACACCGGCTACTGTTATTGCCTTAGACTTGCATGTATATGGAGCCCCAGTCCCTCTCATGTTATGAACATCATGAACATTTCCCCCTCATTTGCAATTCTATACTTGAGAAACCCTAAGACAGTAAAGCATCTTCCAAGTTGATACAGCAAAAGGACAAGATTTTCCACTCAATGCTGTTGCTCTCCCTAACATCCTCACCCTTTTAAGTTGTACATGTGTAGCTTGAAACTGAGGAGATGAAACCTAAAGAAATTCATGGCCTGAAGCATCAACCAGTGACAAAGAACCTTTTAATCCAAACCAAACCTGTTATGGGAACCATCTCTAATTCAGTGAAGAGTCGACATTTGGGTAACATATTTAGAATTTAGAAATTGTCAGATTGAGGCAGTGGTTGACAAGAATTTCTGTATATTTCTTATACAATATTTAGATCTCCATTTGGAGTTAGCACATTAGAGGTGTATAAATGATGCTTCTTAAGCCTCATCATATATAAGATGGAGTTAGGAGAGCTAACAAACTCCATCTAAAATCTAAAAGCCGGAAAATCTAAGAGCAATGCTTGTCATTCCTGTTAAAAAAGCAATCCCTCAAACACGTTTATTCTTCTTACTTGGCAAAACTTTGTGTATCTAGATATTGGGAAGATTAACTTGTTTCTTACATACAATTAAAGTGCTACTGGATGATATAATTTTCTCTGCAAAACCTTTGTTTAATCCTGTAATACACATATAGTCTGATTCTAACCTTTATCCCATCAGTATCAAAGCTTAACTTGAATGTCCTTGCACTGTGTTGTTCACAGTTAAGCCACTAAAGTGCCAGATTAGTGGGTCTAAACTGATGAAGTTTTAAAAGGCTCTTAACCTGTCTCTAATTTCTTAGTGAGTTCTTATGGGAAAACTCCTTGGGGGGGAAGCCATCTCACCTCTGTCTCTTTGGTGGCAGTGATTGTTTTGCATAGCTATGATCCTTTTTAACCCAGTGCTTCAGAGCTCGGAATTGGTAAAAGTCTGCATCACATACTTTTTTTCTCAGCTATGTTACTACTACACAAAGAGGAGATTCTGGGAGTATGGAGCTGCTTCTCCAAAATAATAATGATGATGGTGAGGGTGATGATAATGATAGCTGCTGACATATATTGAGTAACTGTTATTTCCTAAGTCCTGTTCTAAGTGCTTTGTATGCATTAACTTCTTTTTTCCCCTAAGACAGAGTCTTACTATGTTGCCCAGGCTGGAATGCAGTGGCGCCATCTCGGCTCACTGCAACCTCCGCCTCCCGAGTTCAAGCAGTTCTCCGGCCTCAGCCTCCCGAGTAGCTGGGACTACAGGCACACACCACCATGCCCAGCTAATTTTTGTATTTTAGTAGAGACAGGATTTCACCAGGTTGGCCAGGCCAGTCTCAAACTGCTTGGCCTCAAGTGATCCATCCTCCTCGGCCTCCCAAAGTTCTGGGATCACAGGCGTGAGCCATGGCGCCCAGCCAAACTTACTGAATTTTCGCAATCCCATAAGTTTGGCACTGTTACTGACAGGTTGATTTCCCAGCTGTGGAAACAGACAGTTAAGTAATCTTTCCAAGGCCCTACCATGACTAAGTGGCTGATCTGGGATTCAGACCTCGACAATCAGACCCCAGATGCTATTCCTTTCCCCCTTTTTTCCCACTAGCTAGTTATTTGAAATACTATTAGGCAGAACCCTTTCATTACATAATTAAAAATTAGACACATGCATATACCATGGGAGAGATAGCAATTTAATTAAATCCATAAGAAGATGCAAGTGACCAGAAGTAGCACCACTCTGAAGGGTGGTGAGTGGTGTGTGTATTTAGATACTGGGTACCTAAAAAGCCAAAGGAACATCACAGAAACATCACCAAGAGGGGCAAAAGACGTCAAAGCAAGAACCTAGGAGTGGACGTTGAACTGGAATTTCTTGAGGTCTCTAGACTCAGGCAGTAGCTAGCCAGCAGCTTGTTTTTGTCCTGTCAGGACATAAGAAGCAAAGGAGAAATCATCCAGGAGGGAACATTTGCTCCGGCGTGAGGCAGTGGAGCAAGGCGGAGTAATTTTCTAAGTCTTGTTTTCCAGCGCTTCATTAGGCTCTGCTCTCCTTTTTATTTCAGGTTTAAAGCCCCCCTCCAAATTCACTGCAGTCATCCATGCGGTGACCCCCCCTGGTCTCTCAGTCCCAGCCAGTGTTGAAGCTTCTCGTGGCTGCAGCCAAGTCCCAGTACTGTGCCCAGGTAAGTGGGAAGTTGACAGAGCAGCCCCTGCCTGCTCCAGCTCCAGACCAGAGACTCCTCCCCTCCTTACCTGTTATGCCCCGGGGTCCGGGACTCTAATATCACCCTGCTACTCCCTTTCATTCTTCCTGCCTATTTACAGCCTTTCCATCTACTTAGAAATTCTCTGAAGTGAAATCTGGCACGGGAAAGGGGTGGGTTACAGAAAGACCTTAGCACTGGTATAGGGTTAAAAAAATATATATACATACACCAGCAAATTCTGTAAAGAAGATATAAGCACCCGATTTTGTTTTTAAATGTCAAAATGATAAAGTAACATCCCAAAAGCCTCCAGAGGGCCCAGACAACTAAGCTTCAATAGAAGAAGCAGACTTGTTGGTGTCATGGAGCGTCAACTTTTCTTTTCATAGCAACCATGACTAATTATAAAATTGGGAGCAGACGATTATGTCTGTAGTAACAATATTTTCCAAATCAGTGTTGCTCCCATACTTGAACAGTGGTTTTTCTGATTTGCGAATTAGTTTATACAAGAAGGTTTACAAATGAGGAAAGAATTCAATAAGGAAGTATGCAGTTTTGAACTAAATGTCTTTATTGGAAATTATAAAGTCTATAAAATCAGCAACCATTCTAGAGAATGCAAAACATGAGCTCATCCTAGTTCTAGCTTGAATTCTTTTATTTCTCCCACATTGCCTGGTGTAGTGCAAGTTCACAGCAGATGTTCAGATGCTCAGTATACATTTTTATTTAATTTGATCAGAGTTGTTATCTCACACACCATCATAAGATACCAGAATTTAGGAAACTACTTTATTAAGCTCCAGCCACCCTGAAATTCTTTTTCCTGCAGCTTTCCCCTATCCTCAGACACAGGTTTTGTTTTTTGTTACCCTTTCTGTCCTCTCTCCAGTTGTTGGGGTGTTAAGTCTCTGAGGTTGTGTGGGAATGGACTCACTTTAAAATTCAGTTTTGATGTCTGCCGTTCTGTCTTGCTGAGATCTCCAGCTCCTCTTTCTCTCTGTCTGTAAAAAGAGGCTTTGGGTTGGATATCTACATAAATACAGTCTACCCCAGCCATCTAATAAACCCCATCCTTTTCAGATCATAGTTCTATGGAATTGTGACAAGCCTCTACCAGCCAAACACCGCTGGCCTGCCACTACTGTGCCTGTCATCGTCATTGAAGGAGAGAGCAAGGTAAGACTCTAAGGGGACCCATGTAGGAAGCCACTGTGGAATCTGTTTCTCCATGGGACATTTTAGGTCTTGGCCCTAGATATTTTCTCCCTGTTCCTGGATTATTTTTCTAAAACTGTACTTTTTTCAGAATATTCTTAGCTTTGACAGCAATAGGCTTTCAAATCAGGGAAACCTGGGTCTTAATACCAACTCTTTTGTAGCTTTGTGACCTTGTGTGTATACTTAACCTCTGTGAGCCTCAGTTTCCTCATCTACAAAATAGAAATAATAATACATACCTTGTAGGGTTGCTGTTAGGATTAAATAAAGCCCGCTGCTGGCAATAGTTGTCTCTTCCCTAAATGACAAGGATGAAGATAAAGCTGATGGTGGTGGTGATGCATAAGGTTTGCTTGGCTGATTAATCTGAATGAGCTATGTTAATCAGAATGGTGGTTCTTTCTCCCATTCACCTTAAAAAGGACATTTTCATCTTAATTTTGTTTGGCATCTCCCTGTAAAGGTTCTCACAAGTGCTGTATAACTGGCCCCTCTTCTGTTCTCCAGTTCACTTTGCGAAGAGCTGAACTATCTTTCTGATCATCTCCTGGCCCTTTAAGGTCTTCATTTGCTAATGCTTCTAATTGGTAATTGAGGCTGTCTGTAATCGGCCCTAGACAGCCTTGGAATTTTTTCTCTCATTGCTTTCCCCTGCAGATCCTGTCCCCTCCCAAATTTGATCATTTATAATTATCTGAATTGCACCATGTCTCTTCCTCCCTCTGATTTTGACTTTGCCATTTGTAAATCTTGACCACCCCTCCTTAACTCACTATCTCTGATTGTCAAACATTCCCGCATATTCTCAAAGCTTCCGTTTGATGCTACTTCATCCTTGAAATTTCTTCTACTAAAGAGCAGCCGGCTCTGTTTTCTCTAGCTTCTGTTTGTTGCTTTCTTATAGATCTCACCCACTGTGAAGGAAACAGTCAGTACTAAATGAAACTGAGATTGGTGAAGCAGTGTCATCTAAAAGACTTTCCTCGTCAGTCCCCAAAGGGTCAGTCATAAGAGACTGGCTCACACCTTTGCACCAGAATGACAAAATCAGTTTATTAGGCTGAACCATTTGATATTATCATCGACTCACCAAAAGTGGCAATTTCATATGGTTTGACATAATACAATGAGAATTGTAACCGTCACACGGACAAGATGATCAGTGCATTATCTATTCAGTTCCCATTTATGAGTGTCTACTGTGTGCTGAGCGCCGTGTAACGTGCTTGGAACACAGTGGGGAATGTGACACATTTAGCCACGGCATGAGGCTGGAGTCAAGCAACTTGCTTATTAGAGAGCCACTTGGTTAGCATTTAATGAGAAAAGGTGGATATTGGAATAATCACATGCCTCCCTCGCAAATCCATCTTACCGTAAGCATGGTTTGATGTAAGCCCTTATATCCTCCCCCTCCCCATAAAATAGCCCATCATAGGAATGGCAGTGTCCCAATTCCAATGCCTGAAGCCACGAGAAGGCTCAGATGCAGGCAGTTAACTTTCCGCTTTGGGATTCTTTGTGTTGTATGCTTCCATGGGTCAAGGAGACCAGCTCTCCTTCTGGTGGAAAATGTCTTTCTTTGGATATGTCAGGATATTCAGACATACTCCAGTCTAACTGTCTGGGGGCCATTCTGATTTCTTTAGGTAGTATAGCATTTTCATGCTCTGACTCACTGATTGATTTTATATTTTCATTCTCAGTGAAAAGAAACTCCCCGTTTCTTTATTTATAAAATGGTAGTGATAATAATAGTACCTTTCTCGTGGGCTTTATCAGATGTCTCTTACAAGATGCCTCAGATCCTCCCAGCTGCATCTATATTCAGGCTCCTAGCATTTCTTCAGTCCTTGCCTCCACCTTGGGCACTGAATCCAGTGGGCTGGGTGCTTCCTGTGTCTTTTCCCTGACTCTCAGTGCCCTGGGATTACACCTCACAGTGAAGCATTTGCACGTAAGTCTTGCTTCAGGCTCAGTATTGCAGGAAACCTGGGCTAGGACATGGACCCATTTTGAGGATTAAATGAGATCATTGCATATCAGGTGCTTAGTCCTGTGCCTATTATATATGCACCAAAGGGTCAATAAATGTTAACTACTCTTTTGGGAGGCATCATGATGTTATGATTTGCATTATGGGCTCTAAAGTCAAACTTACCTTTGTGTGACTTAAAGCAATTTACTTAATATCCGTGTCTTGATGCCCCCTTTCAATAAATGGAGTCATAATATGTAACTAATAGGGAAGCCTAAAAGATCAGATTATATGAGATTACATAAATTAATGTACTGAGAAGTGTGGACGCACTGTGGACGCTCAGTAAATCTTAACTATTGTTGTGTTTTCTATAATTATTTGTGTACATTACTTATGTACCCTCCTCCCCACCCTCACAACACACACACACATATACCACACAAGACAGTAAACTTCTTGAATCCTGGTGATTTCCTAGGCATGTTTTGTTAATGGTTTTTTTTTTTTTTTTTGAGATGGAGTTTTGCTCTTGTCGCAGAGGCTGGAGTGCAATGGCACGATCTCTGGCTCACTGCAACCTCCGCCTCCCGGGTTCAGACGATTCTCCTGCCTCAGCCTCCCGAGTAGCTGGGATTACAGGCATGTGCCACCACCGGCTAATTTTGGATTTTTAGTAGAGACAGGGTGTCTTCATGTTGGTCAGGGTGGTCTCGAACTCCTGACCTCAGGTGATTCACCTGCCTCAGCCTTCCAAAGTGTTGGGATTACAGGGGTGAGCTACCATGCCTGACCAGCATGTTTTTTAATTTTAAAGGAGTTGGGCTTTCACATGGTAGCTAAATCTTTCTTAAATGAACTCACAAGGAAAACCCAGTTCACTTAGGATTGACTTTGTAAGTACATTGTACATTGGTTCCTCTCATGCTAATCCATTTAAGAAGGTTGCAGAGGCAACATATTTGAAAGAAAGCCTCTCATTTCTGCATGAGAATTTGAAAGTAGATGGCTTATAGGCTTTTTACCTCTGTTGATGAAACAGGTTCAGAAGAAAAGGAAACATCTCTTTAAAACCTGTGGTTGGGCAGATGAGGAGGAAGAAGTCCTACATCTTCCTCACTCTCCATTTAAAAATCTCCATCTCTAGCCTTGAATTTAAAGTTAATGTGTTTGCTGCTTTGGCTGCAAAATTCTGTTTTGCATTTATAGGCCTGGTCTTTGCAGTTTTCCCCTGTAGTCTTAACAAGGGAAAGGTCAGGGCGGTGCTAAGCTGGCAGCTAATGGTTTCTGCATTAGTTAGTGGACATGTAAACAGTATCAGGAAGATTGTTTCAGGCTGAGAATTCTGAGCATTCTGTGTCTATGGGGTTGCTGATCACTTTGTGTTTTATTTCAAAAGCCAGAGAAAGAAAAAGAAAAGAAAAAGCCCTGACCCAGTTGACAGATAGTGTAGGAGCAACCCCTGAAGCCGAGTATGCTACAGATATGTCCCTTGAGCTCTGAGAGATGAGTTAGAGCGGGCACTGTCCATTCATTAAAGTCCTAGGTGCTCTGGTAGCTTCACGGGCAAATAAGCTGAGTTTGAGACGAGGCCTGCGGATGAGCTGGGTTCTGGGGGTACTCAGATTTGGGGAGACTGCAGCTCTGGTAGCTAGCTAGGTACCTCCCTTCTCCTCTTTCCCTTTGTCTCCAGTGTTAAGTTGCTTCTTTCCCTGGCCTTTGTCTCTTCAAAGTTGATGGCAGGTGTGAATTCAGAGGGGGATGTCATCATTACTACTATAACTTCTGGAAGAAGGTGGTGAGCATGTGATTGGCATATGTGTTCCTGAATTCACTTTTGAGGTCCTTTCCATTTAGATACAGCCCAGTGGCCAAGGTGCTCCACAGAGTCACACCGGGGGAAAATTCTGAGTCCATCTTGGGCAAGATACTTAACCTGTGTATCTCCTTTTCCTCCCCTATAAAATGGGGTTGTTATAAAGATGAAACAAGATGATGTACATGAAGGACTTGGAACATTTCCTGGCACATGGTAAATGTTCAGAAAATGTTATTCTTATGGTATCAGCATTCTTATGGTTAGTTCTTCTATGGTACAATTAACACAAAGGTTTAAGTTGTGACTATTACAGGGTAACCACTCCACCCTCAATTTTACCAGCTGATGCCATAATCTTTAAAGCTCCCACCACACACACACACACACACACACACACACCCACTGTGTGTGCACATGTAGTGCACCATTCATTATTCTAAAACTGCCTAAACTTTATGCATGCACCACCTTCACAATTTTTCTAAATCCATCAATCATGTGTGCTATTTAATATTTTTCTTCTTTTTTTTTTTTTTTTTTTTGAGACCGAGGCTTGCTCTGTCATCCAGGCTGGAGTACAGTGGCACAATCTCAGCTCACGGCAACCTCTGCCTTCTGGGTTCAAATGATTCTCCTGCCTCAGCCTCCTGAGTAGCTGGGACCACAGGCAGCACCATGCCCAGCTAATTTTTGTATTTTTAGTAGAGACAGGGTTTCACCATGTTGGCCAGGCTGGTCTTGAACTCCTGGCCTCAAGTGATCCACCCACCTCAGCCTCCCAAAGTGCTGGGATTACAGGCATGAGCCACTATGCCCAGCCTAATATTTTTCTTTAAATCAGTATACTTTTCATTTTAGTGAAGTTATTTGTAACTTTAATATTACCTTTGATTGCTGTAGCTGCTAATATATGTGTATATTTTTTTCTAACCTGTGCTAATACATATTATAATTTACAAATGTTTGTAATTTGTAAAAGCAGCACCTTCTACAATGATCTGCTTTCCCTGTGGTTTATGTCCACACTTGGAATCACTGCCCCATCCATTCACTCTTTCAGTCAGGAAGAGTGGGTGTCAGGATGTGAGTTCTCTCCTCATTGCCTCTGTATCTGCTGAGTCCTGTCTCTAATGCTTCATTTCTATCTATACCTGGTGAATTCTTTCTGCCCATCAGGGGCCTGCTTAAATATCTCTTCTTCTACAAGGCTTTCATCTGCTCTTCCAGACAGCTGGTTACTCCATCCTGTGGTCTCCTGGCACTTTTTGATTCAAGCAAAGACTGGTCATCTGCTTCTTGGTCTCCTCTACAGACCATGAACTCTTCAAAGACAGGGAATATATCTGATTTATCTTTGTACTCTCTTTGACCAGCAAGATGCCTGGTACACAGTAGGTGCCCAATAATTGTTGAACAAATAAATCTGCATTGATAGGAGATAACATTCCTTCAGTGTTGAGGGGTGATATGATAGTAGCACATCCTTTTTTTTTTTTTTGAGACAGAGTCTTGCTCTGTTGCTCAGGCTGGAGTGCAGTGGCGTGATCTCAGCTCACTGCAACCTCTGCCTCCTGGGTTCAAGTGATTCTCTTGCCTCGGCTTCCCAAGTAGCTGGGACTACAGGTGTGTACCACCACACCCAGCTAATTTTTGTATTTTTAATAGAGGTGGGGTTTCACCATGTTGGCCAGGATGGTCTCAATCTCTTGACCTCATGATCTGCCTGCCTTGGTCTCCCAAAGTGCTGGGATTACAGGCATGAGCCACTGCGCCCGACCAGTAGCAAATTCTTTATGCGGGTGAGGATGGGAGAATTGTTCTGAAAACAAGACTGAAGTTACCTCTCTCCCTCCCCACTGCCTACCTCCTACTTCCTCCCAGGTTATGAGCAGCCGTTTTCTGCCCTACGACAACATCATCACAGACGCCGTGCTCAGCCTTGACGAGGACACCGTGCTTTCAACCACAGAGGTAAGAGCCCATGCCTGAGGAGCGGCAGGTGGGCTCTTCAGACAGTCGTCCCAAGTTGCTAGCGCTTCTCTTAGCCGTGCCTTGGCAGCAGTCAAGAACATTTTTCACAACTTCCTACAGCGCTGGTTTTAATCAGCCTGAGTCCTGTTAGCACCTTGCCGCCACCTGGCACTTTGAGGAGGGCATCTCCCCTTCATTGTCTCTGCTAATTGGCTCCTCATTTGCATAACTGGGCCTCACCTCTCCTTCTAGGCCTGCCCTCCTTTTTTGTTTTAGACAGCACAGTTGTGGGCAGGTGCACAGAACCGAGGGGAAGGGTGCCTATTCTGCATTGTCTTGGAACCATGCTGTCCAGAGCAAACAATCCCATCCTTCCCCACATATCCTATAGCCTCAGTTAGGGAACACTATTTTGGGCTCTAAAAGCAACTTTTCTATCTTGGTTTAAAGTGCTCATTTTCTTTCACCTATACAAGAGCAAATGGTTTCACTTTAAGGCTGTGATGGAGATTCCTATTTCAGATGTTCAGGTATTTGTGCCAAAAATAAGATTGCCCAGAGAATGTATGCGGAGGAGAGAGAGAGGAGGAAAGATAGATATGGTAGAAAACCAATTTTTACAACTCGAATGAGTATTGATCTCTGAAACCTTCCTTTAAACCATGCAGGGGACCAAAGACAGCTATATAAAAATGGAGTATACGAGAAATACATTATTAATGGCAACTACTAAAAAGCATGGAGACACAACTACTTATGCCTTTCCCCTCCCTTTCTTTTTTCCTTTGTGTTCACAATCATTTTTCTTTTAATGTCAACATCGGCACTTACTAACCTGCACTTTCCTGGACACCAGTCTGGTTCTAATGGCCTGCTACCCACAGAGCCAGGACTGGATGTTGGCCTAGGCTGGTGAACTCAGTATCTCCTTCTTGAAATTCCACAGATGCTTTAGATTGCAATCCGTTGGAGTTGCATACATGTTAGATGCCAGGGCAATGAATCCCAGGACAAAATGTACTGGGCCTCACCTTGTTAAAATGCTTTCTATGCAGCTGAAGCTCTATAAATACTTGTTGAATGAGTGGTTGGGCAGGGTGGGGGGATGCGGGCTTTGGGGATTAAAGGTGGACACACTGCCAATTGTATCATATGTAGGTTGGCAGGAGGAAGGGATGTTGATAAGTTTAACATTTAAAGGGAAGGACAGCTATGGAATACAGGGTACAGATCACTCCAGCTTGCATATTTTCTGCCGCTTTCTGCAGGGGGAAGCTGGAACACATTCATTCATCAGGTATTTATTGAGACTTTTCTTTGTCCTGGTCTCCATGCCAGATACTTCAGTTACACATTTCCAGCTTACATCCATCTGAGTCGTGGCAACAAACTGAATTTAAATCAGATGATTCAAATGAAGGAACTTGGAATTACTTAGGGAGGTACAGATAGGGTTAAAAGACCCCATAAGAAAGGATGAGGTACCTGGTGAGTAATGGTAGCAGAAAGCAGCTCCTTCCCTTGGCCTGAAGGAGTGAGAGAAGCAACTCCTTCTTCCAAAGGCCCTGAAAGAGGGCACTAGGAAGAAGAGGCTGCTCTGCCAGTGCTATGATCATGGGAGGACCGGGCTACTGCCAGAACTCTAGTGGCAAAGGATAGAGGGAGCAGAGAAGAGATACACTGACCCCTCTCTCTGTCCTGCCTCGATTTTCCTGCCGGTGACTCCCATTGACCTAACCTGACCAGGTGATGCAGCCCATTGGGGTCCATCATCCGAGGGCACAGGGCAGGACAAGAAGAGTAGACAGTGGATTCTGGAGGGCAGACACAGGCAAAGCATCACACTGCCATGGGGCAACAAATGGTCAAGACACCTACAGCATCTACCTTAATCATCATCCTATGACCTGCAGTATTGATTCATCTTCTCTCTTCTCCTGGGCACAAGGCAATTAGTCTCACTCTAGGATTTGTTTTTCCCTATCCCATGGTGAAATAACTTGCAACTGCTATGATGCATCCTCATGCTGGTGAATTTCTTTTCAAAGAATAGCAGTTCCGACCACTCATTGCATGCTGAGAGGAACATGTGTTGTATGTGAAGTAATTAGAAGTCAACGTGGGTTGAAAATGATATGTAAATCTAAGAGGCTGGCAGTCTGGTTTGCGTTTGCCTGCCGATCAGTGGAGTGGTTGTGTTGCCTAAAATGGTCCTGGGCAAGGATTTCTCTTCTCTTTTTTTAGGTGAATAGATTTTGGTTCACTTTTTTTCCTCTCTAAGGATCTTAGATTGTTTAAATGTCTCTCTGCAGCATTAAGGATAGATTTTTAAACAGCATCCTATAAAGGGTATTATAGAGGGTTTATAGTTATTGACATTGATCTGAATTGCTGCAAACACTGCTCAAAAGAAAACAGATGTTGGTTTTTGAAAGGGCCTTAAACTGACCTTTGCCTTCTTTGATGTGTTAATAATCTGCATGAAAGCAGAGCTATCACAAGAATCATAGTTTTTTCTGAATTTACTTTTGAGTTCCTTTGAAATGACTTGGAACAGCTTTAAGATAGTAAGAAATTCATGTGATGAGAACACCTGTTGGGTTCTGTAGTAGTTGCTAGTGCATGTGTTTCCTTTTCAAAGAATAATGGAAAACCCCAAAGAGTGCTGACAGCCAGGCTGATTCTTTGACAACAGGCTGCATAATATACTATCCCATCATTTGGCACCATTAATATTGATCGCCAGTGAAAAGATGTAGGTTATCACAACCTAATTTCAATTTTCTGGCGAATGTTCTCCATCCCCTGCGATATTTTAACTTTGAGATGACACTCTCCCTACCAAGCTTTCTTAATGACAGTTCCACCACCCTGGATTGTTTTTTCTCCCCCTCTGGATTTCCCTTACCCCACTCCACCCCACCCCCAGCCACTCTGGATTTTTGGTTGTTGTTTTTTTTTTGTTTGTTTGTTTGTTTTTGAGATGGAGTCTCGCTCTGTTGTACAGGATAGAGGGCAGTGGCACCGTCTTGGCTCACTGCAACCTCCACCTCCTGGGTTCAAGCAATTCTTGTGCCTCAGTCTCCCCACTAGCTAGAATTACAGGCATGCAACACCACATCTAGCCAATATACGTTTAGTAGAGACAGGGTTTCACCATGTCGGCTAAGCTGGACTTAAACTCCTGACCTCAAGTGATCCACCCACCTCAGCCTCCCAAAGTGCTGGGATTACAGGTGTGAGCCACCATGTCTGGCCCCCTCTGGATGTTATAGTTTGGGGGAACAAGCCATATTTTTAAGTCTTCCTTATCTTAAGAGAGGGCAGTATATTAGGATTTTTCAGGGAAACAGAATCAATAGGGGATGAATATATATATTGAATATATATGTATATACATACACACACACACACACACACACACACACACACCTGATAGAGAGATTTATTATGAGGAACTGGCTCACACAATTCTGGAGGCTGGGAAATTGTCATCTGCAAGCTGGAGACCCAGGAAAGCTCCTGGTATAATTCTAGACAGAGTCCAACAGCCTGAGAACCAGAGCCAATGGTGTAAATCCCAGTCCAAGGGCAATAGAAGTTTGATGTCCCAGCTCAGCCAGCAGGCAAAAAGAAAAAGGGGGTGAATTCCTCCTTCCTTCATGTTTGTTTTGTATTCAGGCCCTGAGCTGACTGAATATTGCCTATCTGCATTGGCGAGGTCAGTCTGCTTTTCTGAACCCACAGATTCCAATGTTAATTTCATCCAGAAACACCCTTACAGACATACCCAGAAGTCATCTTTAATCTGGGCACCTCATGGTGTAGTCACATTGACACAATTAACCATCGCAGGTCCTGCTTTTGAACCTCTGAGAGGGCAGGACCTGGATTTAGCAGTATCAGTCAGTCCTACAGCTACCATCATCACAGTGCCAAGACTCAAAGTATTTGCAAAACAGATGAAGTTTCCAATTTGTATTGCTTATCAAGAAGAGATAGGGCAAAGATTGCGAGGTGAATCATAACTCGTATAAGAGACAAATTTCTTTTAACACTGGAGTAACAGAGCCCAAAGAGAAGTTATGATACCATACATAATCCATTTGAAACCAGACTCCCTGAGTTTGAATCTTGGCTCTGCCACTTACTAGCTCAGCAAATTACTTGAACTTTAATATATCTTAGTTTCCCTTTCTGCAAAGTGAAGAACATAAAAGCCTCTACCTCACAGGGGTATTGTGAGGATGGAATGAATTAAAATTCATAAGCACCTATAACTGCCCCATTGCACAAATTATTGTGCTCATAATTTCACAATTATGAGCATTATATGATTGTTTGCTCTTACTATTTTATTTTCTGTTTATTTGTTTTTTAAATTTATTTTAAGACGGAGTTTCGCTCTTGTTGCCCAGACTGGAGTACAATGGCACGATCTCGGCTCACCGCAACCTCCACCTCCCGGGTTTAAGCGATTCTCCTGCCTCAGCCTCCCAAGTAGCTGGGATTACAGGCATGCGCCACCACATCTGGCTAATTTTTTTGTATTTTTAATAGAGACAGGGTTTCTCCATGTTGGTCAGGCTGATCTCGAACTCCTGATGTCAGGTGATCTGCCTGCCTCAGCCTCCCAGTGTGCTGGGATTACAGACATGAGCCACCCCGCCTGGCCTATTTTCTGTTTATTATTTTGATTTACCATCCATCAAGTGATCATAGAAATCAGAAGTGATTTTTGCATTTGAAAACAGAGCATTTGCTAACTATAAACGCTGGTTTATAGCAGGTTCAGAAGTACCTGCTTTAGGCTGTTAAAAGCACTGGAAAGACATTTAGCTGTATTTCCTTTTAAATAATCCTGTGGCTTCAGTTGGCCTTGTCCCCCACTTATTCTTAGTGAATTTCACTGTGGATACTTTCTTCTAGTTTCTCTTAAACTGTGCATCTTCAAACCTAAGAGGCCTGAATTATGTTTCCTTTATATCTGCTCTGTATTCCTGTTAGAACTTGTGTTTTTTTTACAAGTAATTTCTCTTACTCTTGAGAGAGTGCTTTTATTTTAGACCCTGTGGCTTTGATATATGCTGGGTATGATATATGCTGTATATTCATTCTTTGGATATACATGGGAAATTTCTCATTTATGAAACATATGTTTGTATCTCATGTGAATCAGGTCACGTGCACCTTTGAGGGAGGGGGAAGATAAGCAACTGCTTTTTCAACTTAAGTCTTAGCTGGAACAGACTGAATTTTTAAAGGGCATATCAGCAAATGTTTTTCCTTCCTTTCATTTACACACTAATCTGAAGTTTCTTTAACAGAAAACATTAAAATGTGCATAATTATGGGGCAAAATGTCAAGCAGTCAGTTTAATTTGCTGATGAATACATAGAATTAATGTTTCGCCACAGTCTCGGGATTTTGCATTATGAATTAGCAGGGAGAAGGTAATGTTTTTGTTGACATTTGTTAACACTGTTGATTGCTTGTTTGGCTTGTGTTCTGCCTGCAGGTGGATTTCGCCTTCACGGTGTGGCAGAGCTTCCCTGAGAGGATTGTGGGGTACCCCGCGCGTAGCCACTTCTGGGATAACTCTAAGGAGCGGTGGGGATACACGTCAAAGTGGACGAACGACTACTCCATGGTGTTGACAGGAGCTGCTATTTATCACAAGTGAGTAATCTGGACATGTCTTACAGACTTTACATAGCTTTTTATATTGGTTGCTGCATAAATAGGAACTTAGGCCAAATCTTGTTAAGAGCATTAATGAAAATTAGTCTGTATACCTGCTTAAGTTTTGCTAATGTGTCAAGTGTGTGTTTTTGAAACCAGTGAAACCTCTTGGTATATTTCATTTCCAAAAATTATGGTAGAGTAACATTTTCAGTTGCTCTGAAGTGTGAAAATACACTCAGGGCATATTAGGTAACTGAATATGTAGAATAACAACAATAAAAGTAAATACCTAAGTCAGTCAGTACCAAAGGGCACTGTTATAGGTGCTTGAGATTCATCATTGAGTAAAACAGAAAAAATTCCTTGCCAATGCCGTTCCTATACTGTAACGAAGAAGGACACAGTCTACATAATAATTATGTAGTTTATTAAGGAGATAAGTGATATAACAAAAAGACAAAGTAGGAAAAGGGATCAGGAGTGCTGAAGGTGGGGATGGGGCAGGTTGGGGGTGTCCAGGGTGATTCTGATTGATTGGGTGAGATTTGAGCAGAGACTTGAAGGACAGGAAGTTAGCTAAGAGGATAAGTGCAGCAAGAATGTTCTGGCAGGAGAACAGCTAGAATAAATGCCCTGAGGCAGAACACTGGAGAAACATTGAGAAGACCACTGTGACTGGGTGGAATGAATGACAGCAAGTCAGAAAAGTTGTGGGGCATGGATGCAGGACCTTGATGTCTATCATGAGGACTTGACTTTTTCTCTGAGAGACATGGGAGGAGGGCAGGGTTGGAACAGGAGGGAGAAATCCGGCTTTTCTTTTATGCATCCACTTTGGATGTTATGTTGAGAAGAGGCTATAAGGGACCCAGAGTTGAAGGAGGAAGCCCTATTAGGAGGTGAGTGACATTATCTAGGCAAGAGATGGTGGGACCCTGGGATCAGAAAGTGAATGGTGGCCGCGGTAAGTAGTGATCAGATTGTGGACATGTTTTGAAGATGCTTTAGCATAGTGCCTGGACAGTCTGGATGTAGAGTTTGATGACTCCAGGTCTTTTGACCTGAAGCACTGCAAGATTAGAGTGCTGATCAACAGAGATGAGGAAAGCTACAGATGGAACAAATATCAGGGAAAATATAGGAGTTCAGTCTTGGACATGTTATGACATCCAAAAGGATATATGGAAAAAGCTCAGAGGTGGAGATACAAATTTGGCGGTTGTTTGCATATATTTGGTCTTTAAAGCCAGGGTACTGGAATAAGATTCCCAAACTAGTGAGTGTAGATAGCTAACATTGCCCACTCAACCAGTAACAAAATCCTCGCTTTTCTCTCGTAGTAAAGGTGAACACACCACTCTTGCCTTAGTCTTTTTAAATAATGAATAGAAAATTTTACTATCTCAGGGATAGCTTGGAAATGCCCAAGGCATAAACATTTAGGCTGACTGATTCTTGATCTTAAGATTTCACTTCTTGAAAATTATTTGTTCCTGTTGCTTTTGCCACCACCACTCAAAGAATCTGATTCACTCAAATGATTTTCCCTATAAATATATGCTATATGTATATAAATACATTTTTAAAATAATAGCATGATAATTCAAATTAATTGTGGGTTTTCTATTAATGATTGAGCACCCCATTAATTCAGATTTTGCTCTAACAGGATTGAAATATATATGATTTATAGTGCACAAATATAGAACAGTCTATTGTTGGACTCAGAATCAAGGGATAATATTGAATACAGTTCTGATTAAGCCAATGATTAAAATTGTTAATGAGCTTTGCAATATATAGATGATGTGTAAGTTACTTCTCTTTCAATCTAAGTAATTAGGTTTTCTTTCTAACTGACCAGTCTGATATTAGAGTTAGACTGGGCAAGCAATGTCTGTATGTCTGTATCTCTGTGCCTTGTTTCCTCATTTGTAAAATGGGGGTAATAATAGAACCTGCCTTGTAGGTTCCTTATGAAGACTTGTAAACACTTTAGAACACTATCTGGTACATAACAAGTACTGTAAAAGTGATAGTTATTATTATCATCACCATCATCGTCATCACCATTCATGATATATTAAGGGATTCAAAGAATGAGTATGTGTTTTCTGTCTCCGAAGTTCACTTGTCACCATGTGATAATGGCCCCCTGTGAAACCCATCTTTGATTTTTACAGATATTATCACTACCTGTACTCCCATTACTTGCCAGCCAGCCTGAAGAACATGGTGGACCAATTGGCCAATTGTGAGGACATTCTCATGAACTTCCTGGTGTCTGCTGTGACAAAATTGCCTCCAATCAAAGTGACCCAGAAGAAGCAGTATAAGGAGACCATGATGGGACAGGTAAGGTGTAGAGAACCCTCTTCCCTTGCTTTCACTCACTGGTGGTTCAGCCCCAGGTAATGAGGACTCATGTTCCTCTAGGCGTTCCACCCAGGATCCTATAATGAGGAGAAACGAGAAATGAACCACATCTGAAAGCTTGGAAAGAGGTGTATGATTGGCACATGGATAATTAGGAAGACACAAGTTAAGAGTATCTTTATGCCAAGGAAATAAAGCTCTCCTGTGATGAAAAAGACATACCTTTAGAGTTTGTCTTAGTCCATTTGGGCTGCTATGACAAAAATACCATTGACTGGGTGGCTTAAATAACAGATTTATTTTTCATAGATGAAGGCACTAGCAGATTTGGTGTCTGGCGAGGGACTGCTTCCTGATTCATAGACAGTCCTCTGCTCCTTGTGTCTTCACATGGCAGAAACAAGGACAAGAGAATTCTCTGGGGTCTCTTTTATAAAAGCATAGCTCCCATTTGTGAGGACTCCACCCTCATGACCTAATTGTCCCACAAAGGCCTCACCTGCAAATATCATCATGTTGAGAAGTAAACTTCAACATACAAATTTTAGGAGGCACAGACATTCAGCCCTCAGCAGAATTAAAGCCCTACAAATAACTTATGAAAGTTGATCGTAGGTACTTTATTTAATGACTAGCAACCAATACTCTCTTTAACAGTTTTCTGGTCTTGCAGTTGAATTGAATTGTGTCTCGGTGACATAACAGGAGTCACAATACTCCATTTTCAGTTCTAAATCAGCACTTATAAGCTGCAGACAAGTCAGTTACCTTCTGAAACTCAGTTGGCTCATCTTTAACATGGAAATTGTGAAATCTACCTCACAGGGTTGAGATAATATGTGTGAAAGCTTTTATAAAAGTGAAGTAAAATATTGTGTTGAGTTATAAAATTTTATTGTTAAAGATAGTTTCAAGGAAATGGAATCCAACATTTAGGAAATGGAATCCAACATTTTCTTTTTAAAAGTAAGAAAACTAGTGAATTTAAGTATATTGCCACAAGTTGCCCAGTAAGTTAGAGACAGAACTGGGAATCAAATCCCAGGGTCTGTGGATTCCAGTGCTTATCCTTATACACCCCAGTGTCTTGGGATCAGGCCCATTTGGATATGCTGAATTTCATCTATCTTTATTCATCTTGAGCGGAGCCACTACTATATGTAAGAAATTGAAAACCTTGGCCAGGCGCAGTGTCTCATACCTATAATCCCAGTACTTTGGGAGGCCGAGTTGGGTGGATCACTTGAGGCCAGGAGTTTGAGACCATCCTTGCCAACATGTCAAAACCCCACCTCTACTAAAACTACAAAAAATTAGCTGGGCATGGTGGCGCATGCCTGTAATCCCAGCCTACTCAGGTGGCTGAGGTACGGGAATCGCTTGAACCTAGGAGGCAGAGGTTGCAATGAGTTGAGATCATGCCACTGCACCCCAGCCTGGGCAACAGAACAAGGCTCTGTCTCAGAAAAAGAAATAAAAAAATCTTAAGAAAGAGCATTAAGATTCACCCATGTTAGGAGCATCCAGCAGCACTGAGGTCAATCTGAATGAACATATTTTAAATGTTTATATCAGTTTAATTTTGAGGGGGTTTGCATGTGCCTTATTCTAACAGGTATTGGAAAACACATACAAATCTAGCTTTTGCAAAGGAAATCTTAGCTAGTCCTCATGTTAACCTGAAAGTTTTTCATTCACTAAATTTAGTAAGCAAAAATTTAAAGTTTATAAAGAATTTGAAGTTTATAAAAAGTTAATTTAGTACTTACTGAGCATGTTTTCAGGCCACTGTTCTAGGTATTGGTTATGACGAAATCACTGTAGCAGAGTCTGGTGGAAAATTCTGTTTCCTTCTAATTACTGAAAGAATGGATAAGAGGATTTGTAAGAATTTTTAAGGCTGAGAGACTATTCAACTTTAAGCAAGATGTATTGTCTATTATGTGCCCAAACATTTGTATTTACATTTTTATTTATCTCTTAAGGATGAGGACGCATTCTGAGAAATGCATCATTTGGTGATTTTGTCATTATCCGAACATTATTAAGTGTACTTACACAGCCCTGGATGGTAGAGCCTGCTACACACCTAGGCTACAGCATGTCGCTGTACTGAATACTGTAGGCAGTTGTAGCACAGTGATAAATATTCTGTATCTAAATATTTCTCAATATGGAAAAGGTACAATAAAAATATGGTATTACAGTCATATGGGACCATAGTCATCTATGTGGTTCAACACTGAAGTGTCATTATGTGGTGTATGACTGTATATTATCTCATTTAAGAACATGACATTTAAAAAAATATTTTTTTACTCAGAGTTCTTCAAAACACTAAGTGGGAACTGTAATCATACAATGCTTCTTAGGGGTCAGATTTGTCCTCCCTTCATTGATTGGCCTAATTCTACCAAACAGTATTGCTAGTAATTTCATACATCTCTACAGAAACATCTAAATTTAACCTTAGGTCTAACTAGGTATATTCAGGTACTATGTTTGCCCCCTTCTTTCCTCATACACATTAATTTATTGAATGTTTGTGTGACCGGCAAGGTAAATGGATATCATCGTCTAGGATTAGGCTTTTATTACATAAGAAAGACATCTTTTCTAATAGATGTTGGTTGACTCAAAATGAATGTTAACATCTAGAAGCAAAACGATACCTGAATGAATCAACTGAACTTAAAAAAAATGTGAATAAGAATGAGCTTAAACTTTAGCCAGTATTTCTCAGTTGCCTATATGAGTATCTTTGCCTGGGTATAGCACCCTTTGGGAATGAGTGGGCCAATCAGAAATGGTCCAAAGGTCGGGCACAGTGGCTCATGCTATAATCCCAGCATTTTGGGAGGCCAAGGCAGGCAGATTGCTTGAGCTCAGGAGTTCGGAACCAGCCTGGGAAAAATGGCAAAACCCATCTCTACTAAAAATACAAAAATTAGCCATGCATGGTAGTGTGCGCCTGTAATGCTAGCTGCTTGGGAGGCTGAGGTATAAGAATCGCTTGGACCCAGGTAGTGGAGGTTGCAGTGAGCCGAGATCACGCCACCGTACTCCAGCCTGGGTGACAGAGTGCGACTCTGCCTAAAAAAAAAAAAAAAATCCGCAAACCCATATCCATTTAGGGTCCACACAAGTTACCTTTGGGACTGTCTACTCTGATAGGAACTCAACCAGTCAGTTCCACTTGATATCTTTCTCTGATTTATCAAGTAGAGTTCTCCTCATATAAATGCTAAAGAGCGAAGCTTGAGTTCTGCCCTCTCTAGCCTTGAACAAAAAACTAACTTCCTTGAACTTGCTTCCTCAGCTCTAAAATAGGGATGTTATTACCTGGGTGGATACTTGACCAGATTGTTGTGAGATTCAAATGAACTCCATGAAAACACTTTACAAATAGTGTTTTGTTTGTTATTCTGCTGTTCAGAGATAACTTGACATTTGTGTTTATCTTCAATGTTATTTTCGAGCATGTTGACACTGGGGTTTTAAAGTGACTCTTACTGATTCTCACACTAAAATGTATCTTCCCATGGAAGTATTTTTCTAACAATGAGTACAACAAACACATTGAACACACATGCATGCATCCATATACATCATTAAAGCCTTGCCTGTTGACATAAATGGGTTTGTGGGCTTTTTTTCCCCATAATTGGGCAGCCCATCTTTTCCATATTTCATAAAAGCAGGGATTTAAGTACAATGTGCTTAGTCATTCTGTTTAAATTTCAGCACTGCAGTCATTTGAGGCATTCTTTTTAAATCAATGCCAATCATTTGCATGATCTAAAAATATTTAACCAACTTTAGGGGCCACACAGAGAGCTAAAAAGATGTTAGCCATCTTTTCTATTATCGAGAGTTAACCTTTTTTCTATTCTGGGTGAGCAGTGATTCTTTGGAGGGCTGATTCTTTAAAAAGTAACCTTTGGGGGTTTTAGTTGAGTAGGAAAGCCAACAATTCTTGGGTTAAGAGAAGAACAGAGTTTTGAGATTTTAGTATAAACATAGCAACCTGCCCCTATATGCCACTGAATTTCCCCTTCTTATCCTCATGAAGTCACTTCAATGGGAAGAAGAGATAATGAATTTTTAGATGCTGCGTAACACTAGCCTTGAGTGAAGTGTAAAAGGTGCTATTTTGTTCTTCTTCAACTATATATATGAATTTTTAACAAAGTATTCAGTAGGACCCTTATAAAGGTAAAGAGATAGTAGAAGGGAGGAAGTGATGGATAGTGAGAAAAAGACTTCTAAAAGTTGATTATTGATATTTCTAAATCAACTACATAAACAAGAAGAGTTTAGAAAACTAACTTTGAAACCACCAACACATTGTTTATCTTAGTACTTGGTCCCAAGCGCAAAGAGAAGTTAGATGGAGTAACTGTTGTAATTGAGGTTCAGTTGCTAAGTCATGGACGGACCAGAGAATTAGTCAATAAATTTTAGAGAATTAAAGTCACCATGAATCTTTGTTTTTGTGTTTTTAACACTAAGGAACATAGCATACCTTCTGAAAAACCATCAGTGATTGCACTGTCACCGGGTTCATAGATGGTGAGGCTCGGTGGCCGGACCAGACCCCGAGCTCTGCTGCTCGCTCATTTGCCCGACTCCATTTTCTGCACTGTTTCCATCTCACCTTCTCTCATCATCGTCCTTGTTTCTCCCCTTCTCCCTAGACTTCTCGGGCTTCCCGTTGGGCTGACCCTGACCACTTTGCCCAGCGACAGAGCTGCATGAATACGTTTGCCAGCTGGTTTGGCTACATGCCGCTGATCCACTCTCAGATGAGACTCGACCCCGTCCTTTTTAAAGACCAGGTCTCTATTTTGAGGAAGAAATACCGAGACATTGAGCGACTTTGAGGATTCCGGCCGAGTGGGGAAGGGGAAGCGAGAAGGGACTGGGGTCAAGCTGCTCTCTCTTCCCAGTGCAGATCCACTCATCAGCAGAGCCAGATTGTGCCAACTATCCAAAAACTTAGATGAACAGAATGACGAAAAAAAAAGACCAATGAGAACTCGACTCCTGGCTCCTGGGACTGCACCGGACTGCTCCAAACTCACCTCACTGGCTTCTGTGTCCCAAGACTAGGTTGTGTACAGTTTAATTATGGAACATTAAATAATTATTTTTGAAATGATTGCTATGCAGGTTTAAACTTTTTTAATGATCAAAACTATTAAAAACCAGAGTTCTTTGTTTAATCAAAATTGTGTTGGTTGTGAATATTTCAAAGCTGCTATTCCTCTTCCCACAGACATCATTGTCATGGCCACGTAGGGTGTCCTGCAGTTTCAAAAGTTCACACTTCATGGAAAACACAATAAGTCACTCTACCCATTATCAAACAACTGAGCATAAGTTGTAACTTCAGTATGCAACTTTGCCAGTGCAAATTGTTTTCCACTTTGAATCTTCAAATCTACTTGAACTTTTAATTCTAAAATGTCGCTGCATGAAAGAAAGTATTACGACTTCCAGGTAGGCAGTTCTAACTGAAAATTCTATGTTTGAGATAGATACGTATGATAATCATTTTCCATGGGGGGGGTGGGGGTAATTAGTACCAAGTAAACGCTAGTATAATTAAGAAATGTTCAGTTTGCACAAAGAACCATCTGGATAACCCACCAGCATGTTAGTGAGATGGAAATACAGACCCACAACAGTAACCCAATGCTTGCAGGGGTGTGGCCACGGTCATAGATTCAACCACTGACCTAAGTCTGCAAAGCACTGGGAAGAAACTTTGGTTTAGAAGTCAAGGAAGGATGAGTATATTGGGGAGAACATTATTTACAAGATGAGCTCTTTAATGTTTGTGAAAATCTCAAGTTTCAGACGTTTCTCTGTTGAGAAAGAAAAGAGGTAATAGGTGGAAAATCACACCAATGAACAAGAGGATTGCTGCAAAGTAACTGAGTTTAAGTCTCGCCATTGGGACCCTAATGCCTTTTTTGGTCAAACATGGTTTTGAGCAAGAATCTTGCAAACAAAGTAATCAAAAATAAATGTGAATACAGTTTCATTTACTTTTAATTTTTAAATCTGTGGAGAAGTTTAGTTATGCTTCTTGCTAAAAAGAACATTTCTATCCCTGAAAATGTTATCTTGGGCTTATGATTATTGTTAAACTCCAAGTATAAACTGGAAAAAAAAAAACCATATCCCTATTATGAAAAATGAAGACTTCTGACATTAAATGCTTTCTTCTACTTGGAAGAGGCCAGAGAAAACAGGGGAAGAGAAAGACATTATTGAGTTTTACCACTTATTATAGAGCATAAACAATAAGCACTTTAGAGTTCCTCCCTCGAACTCTCATGCATTTTGTATTTCTTTTCCATTTATTTTTAGTTTTAGAAGAAAAGTTCATCAGCAAATTATGTTCTGATAACTTCAAGTGGCCGTCTTAGGTCAGTGGAAACCATAAGTCCAGTGGACTTTACCTCATCCTTTCTTTGCAGACATCTGGGAGAGGAAGAGGAACTTGCAATGATAGCACGGGGATGATGTGATAAACAGGAGTGAAAGTGTTTGCAGAAGTCCAGAGAGGTGATTCAATAGGCTGCCTAGCTGCAGAACAAGGAGTAGATGGTGTGTTGAGAGGTGCATAGGCAGTGAAGTTCAATTAAAGAGAGGCTTTTCTCTGCAGCCTCATGACTCAGAACAGCTCCCTAAATACCTCTGTCATCTAATTGGACCCATCCATAGTCCATTCTCAAACATGTGACATCTCCCCTAAGTAGATGTGATTATCTCTTACGCATTTGTTGAAAAATAATTCTTAGGTCCATGGTACTTGCACTTGTGTCTTTCTATAAAATGTTTGGTCTAATAGGTTTTGTGTCATTGAAGCCGAACTTCTCAGCAAGTTAAAGGGTTAGCAATTCAGCCTTATTCATTTGGCCTTTGCAAATTTGTATTTAAGTTTTTCAGGATTGGCAAATTATTATTGTATCTTTCTCCTTTACAAAAAATAAATGCACTATTTATTTCAATGACCCCCAAACCAACTTGAAACTTAGGTGGTCATATTGGCTTGCAAAGCAATGTCCCTAATTGTACCAGTCAGTCATATGAGTGGATTCAAGGACCTGCTTTGCCAGACTGACCTGTCATCAAGCTCATAGGACACATATCCTCTCACAAACATGTGTTATATGAAGAAAAATGGTAATTATAAGTAAGAACAGGCTATGGCACAGCTTTCAACTACTTTAAATGTCCACAGTTTCATTTAATGTCATTCTCTGAGCAAATCCTCTTTGGGATGTGAGCTACTGTGTTCTTCTCCCATTTGGAATATACAGCTGGGAACAGAACAATGCTTAACAAATCAGTGAAGCCCAACAGTGATAAGTAATTTTGATTCAGTTAGGAAAGAGTTGTATCGCATTGCCACAAGTTGACAAATCATAGCCATCTCTGTAGGGTGTCAGGAGTTGTTATCTCCTAGTCCACTTTAATGATAACGAGGGGTCCCTAAGTGGGCCAACATGTGCTGCATTGGAGAGAAGCCAAGGGCCGAGAGTACAGTGCCAACTGCATAATGAATTACATGCAGAAACTCCAAAGAGGACTCAGCCACTTAAGGATTTCCACACAGCATCTTTTCCCAGCTCCACATTAAGACACAGGATCTTAAAAGTAATCTTTAAAAAGCTGACTATGTATTTATTTATATGAAAGGTTATAAATATTAAAGCTTACAAATACATTAATACATATCACCTTTGTTGAAGCTAGCAAAGTGGCTCAAAATTGAGACTACAGAGAAAAATCCAAGAAATAATCACGATAGTCATACCACAAAAGATAGCATAGCTAGGTGGGCCTGCCTGGTCGTATCAGCACACTTTCAGACAGACTCTTCAGAAAAAAGGGAAAGCTCGTTACTGGAATTTTATGTGCATTACAGTTTAATTTCTTCTTGTTACAAATGGTGCTCAAAGAAGGATCAATCCTGGTTGCATCCTTCAGTTTCCCTTTTAGAATGACTTTTGGTTTTCATTACAGTAGGCTATGTTAGCCTTTATTTTGGTGTTCTCAAATACCTGGTGACTTGAAAGAATATTATGCTGGTGGCCTTTCATAAAGGTTACTGAACTTTAATCAGGGGTGAGATGAATGAATGTGAATAGACCTATGTACTTTTTTTTTTTCATTAAAAAAAAAAACAGGGCACTTAAGAACAAACCTGTTCAGAGGGCAGGATCAGGGAGAAGACAGCCTTACTAGGTTGGAATCAGAATGAGATTCTTGCTGGACAAGGCTGAATTATGGATGCAAAAGCCAAGCAAACTTCCCAGACTTGGAAGTGTCTTGTGTACCCTTGGGTCTCTGAGAGCTCCAGTGTTTAAAAGTACCAGTTACTGCCATGAACTCTCAAATAAAAATGCCCCTGCCTTCTAATTGTGAATATAATCAACATGCAGCCAGTACATCAGGATCCCAGTTGCTGAATTCATTTACCTAGTTCCCATTTACAGCGACTATGGACAAGAACCTTTTATATATGGTTTTGTCGTTCTTGGCCAGATTTAACCAAGAAATTTCTTTCACTGCCAGCCTCATTTTCTCGGGCATGCTTACAGGGACAAAGTTGTTTCGAGTTGAGTTCTCACTGAATAAGCATTAATATCAAACTGCGCTAAACTTGTCTCACTTGGTATTAGAACTTCAGCATAGAGAGATTAGTTTATCCTTTGATTCCAAGTCTTTTTTTTTTTTTGTATTTGGGTTATTTTTGTGTGTGTGTTTTTCTTTTTTGGAGACAGTGTCTTGCTCTGTCACCCAGGCTGGAATGCAGTGGCATGATCTCGGCTCACTGCAACCTCCACCTCCCAGGTTCAAGCGACTCTTCTGCCTCAGCCTGCCTAGTATATGAGATTACAGGCACGTGCCATCACACAGGGCTAATTTTTGTATTTTTAGTAGAAACAGGGTTTTGCTATGTTAGCTGGGCTGGTCTCTAACTCCTGACCTCAGGTGGTCCACGCACCTCCACCTCCCAAAGTGCTAGGATTACAGGCATGTGCCACCAGGCCCAGCCCCAAGTCTTTTTTTTTTTTTTTTTTTTTTAAGCCAGGGGGATTGAGTACCCTAAGATAGTGGTCTCTCCCATCAGTTCAGTAATGCTGTCCACAACCTCTGGATAGAAAAGCTGTCACATCATAATTGTGATTATGAAAGTGACTCCTCAGAACCTTCTCTCCCTTTTTTTTTTTACCCTTTCCAAAACTCAAAGGCTTTTGTCTCCATGAGTTTTACCTAGTAGGGAATGTAGTTGTCACTGGTCTAGAGTTCCAGTACATTTTATATCAGGAACCTTGATGAACCACCCAGAACTGGAACTTCGATGGCGCAGTAACTAGGAGAAGGCAACCCTTGAGAAAGCTGAGTCCTCAGGATAGCACAGTCTCACCCTTGTTTAAAATCAAGTCAGGCTAGCCTTTCAGTCACTCTGGTTTTGTAATGCTTTGCCTTTTAGGTCTCAGGTCATTTGATTTCTGCAATAGTTTTCTGTTCTCCTACAGGAATACATCCTTGTCCTTTCGGTTGTAATTACTCCTAAAACTAGGGTCATGCAAATGACCTGGTTATCATGTAATGAACCTTGTGTACTTATTTTGAGAGAACAATATGTATAGGATATGTTGAGGGGCAGAAAGAAAGACATTGAAAACGAACTATTTTAGGTGGCAAATTGTAACGCAAAAAAAACAAAAGTATACCTTATTTTGTATACAATGTACATTTGGGACAGAGTTTTCTAATATGTTGCCAATGTTTTTGTAGTGTCACCACAGGTCTTTTCTAAAGTGTTTTTTCCATTTGTTATAGAGTATTGACTTAGCATAATTAAGCCCTCGAGTATGTGTGAGAGCGCGTATGAGAAAATACAAAGCCATAGACCTTGATTTCCTTCACTGACCTGTGTAACTTTATGTCTGGGTTTCGCCATCCAAGATAGATTGTTTTATAGAGAGTGTCACCAAAGACTTTTTCCTTCCAATTTATAGAAGAAAAAAAAGAAATTATTAATAAATGACATGACTTTTCATCTGTGTGGTTTTCATTCCATCTTTTCTGTTGACTGCAGAAAGACGCCAGTTCTCAGGAGGATTCTGTGTGCCAGGAAAGGCAAAGCTTCCCTGGGGGATTCTCGGGGAGACAGGGAGATGAGGTTGGACGGAAAGTGTGCTGGGTGGAGCTTCAGCACTTGCAGCCTGGTGGCAGCCCAGCACCCAGCCTTGTGGAGAACATGGGGCTGCCAGCCGCGGCCATCTTCCAGGCCAGATGCAGCTGGTGCTGTTGGAAGCAGGCCAGGGTGAACAGTGGTGATATGCCCAGTTCACAGCATTCCTTTGCATGAGTGCTGGGACAAAGTGGCAGGGCCGAGCCCCAGAGCATCTGGATCCTGACAGCTGTGGCCATTACCCCTTTGGTTTCAACTACTACATCAAGCTCATGAATTGCTGGCTGGCGAGGCATATATCACACTGGCATTCCTCAAAAGAATTTATAAATGCTTCAGGTGTGTTGCAGCTCCATGATTCAGGGCCACTGTAGTAAAGTTTTAAGGCAGTAATCAACCTCTTTCTCACAATCCTCTTTCTTTCCTATTTTCCTCACTCCCTCCTTCCATTCCAGTGGTAGCTCTCCCCCATCTCTGTTACCCTTCTTCTACTCTCTTCCTTTGGGCATTTTTACAGTAAGAACATTCAGTCACCAACTTCACATATTTACAGGAGAACAAATGGCAAATTGCATTTAGGAGTGTTGATTTGTTCTATAACATCAATCACGTTTTGTGTTCTCTATTTCACTTTGTCCCTCTGTAAATTGGTGACTTTAAAATCGTTATTTACAAAGACTTTCTGAAACACAACTGCCTACTGAGCACTGAACAAAGCAGATGTCAACGTGAGCTTGGACAAGGCCAGTCTAAGGCAAGTCTTCAGAGCAGGCTCCAAAAGGAATGTGGCCAACTCAGGTCCCAAGCTGGCACACTGTTACGATAGTGCCACTTGTAAAATCTGGCCCCATGGTGTGCCTAAGGACAGAATCATTCCCAAGTTGGAGGACAAATGAGAAGTCTTGTTGGAGAAGTAACTTTTAAGTTTGGTTCCAGCCTACCTCACGGATGTTTCAATGAACATTATAGCATGTAAAGGGATACCTTGAGCAAACCTCAATTATAGATAGTGTTGCTTTAGGGTCTGAGCATTTCCACAGAATCCACTCATGAGATGAGAGAAGTAGAATTTATGTGTAGATACATGAGTCATTCTATGTTAGCCTCCCCTGACATTGTGCAGCCTCTGTGGTTTCCAGGAAATCAAAATGTTGGGGGAGAAATTAGACTATGTTGGGTACTCCTCTAGGCTCAAATATGCTTTAGAGGATACAGTGGAGGTACTCACCTACTACAGTGGATTCAAGGTTGTTATTAGCCTTTGACCTCAAGCAAATAAAACTTTCCAAGTTTCCAGGTTAAAATTACAGTCTTTGGAGCCCAACCACCTGGGGTTGAATCTTGACTCTTTGTCTTGGTAGTTTTGTAATCTTACTGAAATTACCTGACCTCTCTATGCCTCAGTTTCTTCAGGTAAGTAGTAGTCTATACCTTATAGAGTTCTTCTGAGGATTAAATGAGTTAATAAATATCAAGTTCTTAAAAAGGCACCTGATACAAGCAGTATGTAATTTTTACCTATCAGTAATAGTTAATATTTTACCAAAATATTTTAACCTGTTGAAGAGCAAATAATCTTAGTTTAATGTGTAGGACCTTAATACTGGCCTGAATTAAGCTGTGGTCCCTGTCGTGTCACAGGCACCTCTTGTTTTCAATTATAATCATGTCTTAATGCCTCTTAACATGAAATGATCGTAAGATTCTGGAATCAGCAGCTGATCAGCAGAAATTGTGCTAACTCACTTTTTTGTTGGTCTGCCTTGGAGGGATGGTATGTTTTCCATTCTCACTCAGTGGAATGTAATTGAGGTAGCTCAGGACTGAAATGAAGTTTAGGTGCCAATTATTGTTTCTTTCTTGGTGGCTTACATTTTATAAAGAAAGAAAACGTGCTCCTGTCAATATGCAAATTATTTGCCAAGTTTGAATTTCTGTTCCAAACTAAACTGCAAATAACTGAGTTTCCTTGATCAAATACACTGGTAAAACAGGCCTAAAATAGGTCTATAATCAGACAGGACCATATATCCCATCTTAGAGTAGAAAACATGTTAAGCTATGAATAAGGAGACTTGGAGGCTATTTTAGCTACTCCCAAAGATGATATTTTAGAACATGTTTTTTTTAAACTTAATATATAGAGAACATATTTTCATGTCATTAAATCATCTCATCTTAAATTTTAATCGTGCATAGTGTTCCATTGTTTGGCAACTTCCTATGTTTCATAATTTTTTCACTCAACTTATCTTGGAAATTTAGGTGTTTTATAATTTCTTACAATTATGTGGTAACTATTTAATCAACAATTTAATGTAATGAATGCTGTGGTAAATATTCCTCAAGATAAATCTCTGTTCACATCCATGACCACTGTTTTAGGATAAATAATAAACAGGAAAATGGCAGGTCAAAAGTTATAACAATTTTAAAGGTCTTCACTGCATATTCACAGTATATTTCAATATATTATAAAGTCTACTGGTAGAAAACCTAAACTTATCCAATAAAAAGCTATATAGAATTTAAATAAGGAAATGAGTATATTTATTTTTGGTTGGCCACCAGGTTAATTGACAGGTAGTTAAAAAGAAAGGAAAATAATGCTGAGCTGTAATTGCTAAGAGTCTATGGTTTAATATTTTTTGATAATTGCAGTTTGGCAGCCAAAGTATTTAATAAATTGGGGTCCAGGGAGGCAAAATTAACAAAGCGGTCCTCGGTGGTTAAGAAAGAAAAAAAGGTGGCTATTATACCCTTGCAGAGACCAAGTATTAGTATTAGCCCTCTTACCGGATGTTGGAAAACTTTTCCTGGGTACCATGTCACTTGTGTCTTGTTTTTAGGTTGAAACATGGTGAAAATTAAGAGTCCCTCTCAAATGTTTTTCTTTTTCTTCTGGTAATATCCATATCAACTAAGTTTTAATTAAAGCATTTTAAATATCACCCCCCTTGGCAGCTAGTGCCCCTTTCCTACCAATAGCAGCCTGTTTTTTCTTAGGGGAACCTACCGCTCTTTCCTTCATAGGACCTATGATTTGGAAGATGCTGGTCCAGCCCCTCATCCTGACTCCAGGGGAGATTATAACCTGTCAGGTCAAGGAAACCCAATTCTAGATCATCTGTGGGCCCTTTTCTTTCTGAGACAGAGTTTCGCTCTTGTTGCGCAGGCTGGAGTGCAATGGTACGATCTTGGCTCACTGTAACCTCTGCCTCCCAGATTCAAATGATTGTTCTGCCTCAGCCTCCCAAGTAGCTGGGATTACAGTTACATGCCACCACGCCCGACTAATTTTTGTATTTTTTAGTAGAGATGGGGTTTTACTATGTTGTCCAGGCTGGTCTTGAACTCCTGACCTCATGTGATCTGCCCGCCTTGGCCTTCCAAAGTGCTGGGATTACAGACGTGAGCCACATGCCCAGCTCTGTGGGCACTTTTAAGAAGGAGGTCTCATATTTTCCCTAGCATTTTGTACACAATAGAAAGTGGTGAGAATTACACTAGCAGTGTAGCAAGGCTGTAAGATGTGCTGAGACCAACTTCATAGAAGATATGCATTTAACTGAGATCTTAAAAAATGAGTAGGGATTTAACTAGCTGAAAAGGGTATGAAGTAAACCTTTTTCTTGCAAAAGGACATAATGGATACCTTCCACCAGAAGTACATAGTAGAGAGAAAAGTGAGGGTCTAAATCTGTGTGAAAGACATCGTCATAACAAAGGTACAGTTTGACAGGGCTCAGGATGACTGCTTTGCTAACAGTAGATACTCCCAGAAAAATTTAAGAAGTAATAATAATAGTTCTCTTGAATCTTATTTTCCTTCACCCTAATGAAAAAGTTTCAGTGCAAAACACTGAAGTGTGGGTCATATCTGATTCTATTACACTTGCCAGAGAAAGCATGTGGAGGATAGTAGAAAGCATATTATTTTCAAAATCTTTAGAAAAGATCTGGCTCTGAAGATTTTGGGCATGAAATAATTGCCTTCCATTTTTGGTTATGATGTAGAAAGTTGCAGGAGTTTCACTCTCATCCTTATAATGAGTACAGTGAGTACAAGTTTGACAGGCTACAATACTGTGGTCACTTAAAGCCTAGCAGAGAGCAGGAGATGCAAAGAAATTTAAATAAACCAAATCTTAGGAAGACACACTGCATTGCCAGGAGAAAAGTGTCCTATGACTGCTTTCATTTCTAGTAACTCCAGGATGTTACTCTATCATAGAGTGGGGTAAGGAGAAATCAAGTGAACTGCTAATAAATTTTTGGTGGCCATGAGTGGGTTGGCATGAGAAAGTCAAATTCCAAGGTGATCCAGTCAAATATTGATCTTTACCCATCTGCCATTTTTTTCCCATGGGACATTCCCCAAGTGGAAGTACCAGGATACTCAATGCTAGAGGCAGGATAGGAGGACTGAGAGAAATCCCCGAGGCACACTGGATCTTCACTGGGTAAAATTTAGTGGGTCACCAATGACTGAGGGCAGGGTAAGAACATTGAGAAAGGTCCCCTCCATTCCAAGATGCAGAGGACTGTAACAGTGCAAGGCAGTGGCCCACTAAAGACCAGGGGAAGAGCAAGAAAGCTGAGAGATTGACCTGAAGCACACAGGAAAGATGTTCCCACCCAGGTATATTGAACTTCCACTGAATACATGGCAATGGCCAACCAAAGGCTGAGGGCAAGGTCAGGGAAGTTAAGAAAAATACCCTTGAGGTTCATAGGACCTTCACCAAGTGTAAGTCTGCAATTCCCTAAAGCCTAGGAGCAAGGCATGAGGGCTGAGAGAGTCTCTTTCAAGGTGCATAGGACGTTCATCAAATGCAAAGTAGTGACTTAATGAGAGCTGGGGAAGGGGCAGGATTGCTGAGATAGATGCCCTGAGGTGCTGTCATCAAGTGCAATGCAATGTCTCTCACTGAAGGCTGGGAGCAGTGTGTAACAGCCTGGGAGAAATAGATCTCCCAAGGTAAGGAGACCTGGGGTAAAGATGAAAAGCAAAGGGAATTTCTCTGTTCCAAAGGAAAAAAAAAAACTGGCAGCTGAACTATAAAGCATAGAGTGTTTTCATGGTACTTAGAATTCTAGAAGCTGAATTGTAAGCTGTAGAGACCTTTAGAGTCTGGTGGTGGTAGTGCTCAGATCCAAAGCCCACTGAAGGGAAAGTCTCAGCTCTATCCTCCAACATTTGAAGCCAGTAGTGAACAGACTCTAAAGCTGCAACAAAGTACAGATCCTGCTCAACTACAAATCAGATTGAGATCTCTCACCAGCGGTCTAACAGAAAAAGAGGCATGATATTTTCTGAGTACAATATTACTTCAGTAATAACTATCATTTTTATACCCAATGTCTAGCATACAATACAAAATTACAAGACATACAAAGAAACAGAAAAATGTATCTATGATAAAGAGGAAAAAATTAATAGAAGAGATCCACATGTAACCCAACTGTTGGAATTAGCAGAAAATAACTTTAATACAATTGTTATAAATATGTTAAATAATTTAGTAAGAACAATGTGCAAAATTATTGAAGAGCTGGGAAATTTAAGCAGAAACATGAAAAAATAGGAAAAAAGCTAAATGGAAATTCTATAATTAAAAATGGAAATATCAGAAATAATTTGTTTGATGGGTTTAACAACAGACTGAATATAGCAGACTAAAGAATCAGTGAACTTAAAAGACATATCAATAAAAATTACTCAAACTAAAATATAAAAAGAAAAGAATCATTTAAAACACAAACAGAGCTTTCCCAAGAAAAGGATAGTATCTAACAATCTAACATTTAAGTAATTAGAGTCCTCCAAAAAAAGATAGAGTGAATAGGGGGAGACAAAAATATTTGAAGAGACAATGGCTGAGAACTTTTGAAAAATGGATGAAAGAGATTAACTCACAAATCCAAGAAACACAATCAATTCCAAGCAGGATAAATATAAAGAAAAATATGCCTGGGCACAAAATAGTCAAGTTATTGAGAATCAAAGATAAAAAGTGGCCTCTAAATATACCCTTCAAAAGAATGGCAAGAATATTTTCAGATGGACAATGGCTGAGAAATTTCACCTCTGGCAGACCTTAACTACACAAATTACCAACATGAGGAACAAAAGTGAGAACATCACTATACTTTCCAGGTATTAAAAGACCAAAAAGAGACAATCTCTTAACTTCCTTATCCCTCAGTTTCCTTATCTAGTCAATATGGAGGTTTTTTTGGTTTGTTTATTTTTATTTCCATAGTTTTTTGGGGGAACAAGTGGTGTTTGGTTGTATCAGTAAGTTCTTTAGTAGTGATTCGTGAGATGCTGCACCATGAGGCATAAGGAAGTTAGGAGATTGTCCCTGGTCACATACTAGTTACTAGCAAACCTAAGAATCAACCAATCTA
Source organism: Ateles fusciceps (assembly GCA_036589455.1). Taxonomy (NCBI): domain Eukaryota; kingdom Metazoa; phylum Chordata; class Mammalia; order Primates; family Atelidae; genus Ateles; species Ateles fusciceps. Next base: position 4,819,463 of record JAZHEH010000045.1, on the reverse strand, counting down.
TTTCCTAGTGTGCTTTCTCTTATATTCTACTGCCTGTCTCGATCCAACAGGATCTCCAAAACCTTCCATGGTGAAGTACCACGTAGCATAGATCTCTATCGCACCATTGCATGAAGTGTAGACAAGAATACTGAACTCAGTCAGAACACTCACATGCTCCAGCTCTGGGCATGTGTTACTGTTGATTCACTTATCTGTATTGTGTTTGTTGTGGTGGGTCTGCAGTGTGTTAGGGGATGGAGTGGGGCAAATGGGGATGGTGTTGTTAATTTGCATTTTCAAGTTCTTCTTTTCTTATAAAAAATAATGTATACTCTTAAATTAACCCTTTAAAAAAGAGAACATTATGAAAAATTAATACCAATAAATTTAACAAGTTCAAGTGAAAACCTTTTTGAAAAATAGCAATATACCAAAACCAACACAAAAAGAAACAGAAAATTTGAATGGCCTTATATGTATTAAGGTTTTGAATTTGTAACAATGACCTTTTCTTTAGAAAATATCAAGGAGCAATTGGCTTCTTTACTGAATTATATCAACTGTTTAAAAATGAAATAATTTCAGTGTTACATACCCTTTTAGAAAATAAAAGGTGAGGGAACATGTTCCAATGTATTGTATGAAGTTAGCATAATGTTGATTAATAAAACCAACAAAGATAGAACAAGAAAAAACAATTATATACTGATACCCCCTCACAAAATAGATACAAAAACCCTTTTAAATATATTACTAAATTGAATACAGCAATGTATAAAAAGGATAACACGTAATCAATTGGAGTTTTTCCCCAGGGATGCAAGGTTGATTTATACAGAAAGTCAGTTCAATGTAACTCACATTGTTAGTGAAGAGAAAAATAATATGACCATTTCAAAAAATACAGAAAAAGCATTAACAAAATTCAACAACTATTTATTATAAATAGTCTGAATAAAATAGAAACAGAAGGGAACTTTATCAATCTGATTAACTTTCCCAACCTGTTAACCCTACGGGTTCTTAGGAAAAGCAAAAAGTAATCATAAAGAAAAAAATATGAAATAAAGGAATGAAAATAATTTCAACAAAAAGTTTCTTTCAATTAAAAGTTCAATAAAAGATGCCATTAAGAAAATAATGTTATGAAGTTTTGAAATTTGCAAAAATAGTTCACGATGATAATAACAGTGGTTGTCTCAGTGTTGGGATGGAGGTGAGAAATAACTGCAAAGCGTTATGAAAGAACTGCCAAGGGTAATTTTATTCTTCTATATCTTGATTCGGGAGGTGATTAAAACTGTACATATAACTGTCAAAACTCAAGGAATTGTATCCATAACCTCTGTCTATGCACTTTACTATATGTTATTTATACTTCAATTTAATATGTATGAATATACAAATTCACAGGCAATAAATGAAATGCATTTTTGAAAACAAATATTAGCCAATAAGATGACAACACAGCACCTTTCCTAAAAGTAGAGTGGGTACACCATAGGGAAACATTCAGGACTTAGGAAAGTAGGCTTTCCACTACTGTGAAATGCTAGAGCAATTGGTTTTAAACTTGTTGAGTCTCACACTTCTTTGAGATTCAATTAAAGTTATGACTTCTAGTCCAGGATACACATAAGCACATGCACACCATATTTGACATTTCATAATATGACATTATTAAAGAATTTCAGGGACTCCCTGAAGGTTATCCATGGACTCCTAGGATTCTACTAATACTGGGGTAAGGAATGCCTTCCTAAATGCTTAAAATCATGGAAAGTTACAGCAGAGAGAGCCTGTCTCTTACAAAATAAGACAGTCCTATTTCTTAGGCAGTCTTTCCATATATTGGATTTTGATTTTGTAGGAAGATTTCATTCTCCAGTTTATATGACATTTCCACTAAGTATAGCATGTGAAATCCCATCAAATCTTTTGATTTTTGCTATCCAATCTTGTGGGAGTGCTCAAGGTTAACAAAAAATAATTAATTACCTGTGGTCTCCAAATAAGATTGAATTCATTGGCCTGAAGATATTCAATGGGAAAATGAACCCACTCCAAACCAAGTCACCTTGAGTCAAAGAATCAACCAATGTGTTGACATTATCAAGAATATAATGCAACCATGTAGAAACAATTGTCTCATGGTCATGGTAGGTAACACTGCTTCTGAAGATGGGAGGGGAGGACAGGGCTAAGGGTGATGGACTTTGACAGATATGGGAAATGATCTCTATCGGGTGACTAGTATGTTTGTTATTCTTCATGATCCCAAAAACCCTTGGTCTAGCTCTGACTTAGAGCATCTATGAATGGATATAATCTGACCTAGTTTTTCCAACAAATGGGTATGATATTCCACCCCTCTTCCTTAGGTAAGAAAGAGAACATTCAGATTTTTCACTGAATATTACATCTGTGGCCAATCTGTTTCCCACCTTTTTGAAGAAAGAAGTATCTTTAAGCCAAGCACATCTCAGAAGCATTACATGTTGGTTTATTCCTTTCACTCCCTAACTCTTTATTTATAGCTTGTAGAAACTGGCAGGAACAAACTCCTTCAGCTATTTTTTGCATAACATTCTCTAAATACTTTATTTTGAGGCCCCCCTCTTTCCTCGCCCATCATCTTGTAGTTTCTATAAAAATAAAGCCTCAAACTGCTTAAAGGCACTGCTTAAAGGCAACAACTCTGCAATATATCACTTAATCTTTAATTACAGAAACAACTGTCCTCATGTTATTTAGGTGAATATCTTACACATCCTACACGAATGCTACAAAACCACTCCTTCAATGGCCATGCAAAAGCTGATTACCGTTTTAAGTTAGCCTGGATCACAGATTATCTACAAGTATCACCCAAGTTCATTACTAAAGGAGGGCCATGGCTCTTGTAAGAAACTGGGGTTAACTTATCTAGCAATTTAATGATTATCCTACCGCAGTTTCCAAAGTAAGGCCACATTCTTACATGAAGTTAAGACCTCACTCAAGGGATGAGGTCATTGATAAAGCAAGTAAACAAAAAGAGACAGAAAAAGAATCCATGTGGATGAATCCTGGGAAGGTAAGAGCTGGGATCTAGCTCTCTTGGTCCTCATCAATGGCTCCTATGGCTCCTGAATTATCAGCACCACTAAAGGAGCTTTAAAAACCATATATATTTCTATGCCCACATCCAGAGTTTGATTCAATAGGCATGGGATGTGTCCTATCATCTGAATGTTTTAACATATGAAAGGATACTTCTGATACATGGTCATATTTAGAGTTATTGCTCATACTGGCAGAATGTGGTGGCTCGTGCCTGTAATCCCAGCACTTTGGGAGGCTGAGGTAGGTGGATCACAAGGTCAGGAGATCAAGACCATCCTGGCCAACACTGTAAAATGCCGTCTCTACTAAAAATGCAAAAAACAAATTAGCAGGGTGTAGTGGCACACACCTGTAGTCCCAGCTAATCAGGAGGCTGACGCAGAAGAATTGCCTAAACCCGAGAGGTGGAGGTTGCAGTGAGCCAAGATTGTGCCACTGCACTCCAGTCTGAGTGACACAGTGAGACTTCATCTCAAAAAAAAAAAAAAAAAAAGAATTATTGCCCATACCAAGGTCCATGATCTTTTTGGGTCATGGATATCTTTTAAAATCTGATTAAAGCTATGGGTCAATTTTTTAGAGGAATGCTGTATTAGTCCATTCAAATTGCCCCAACAAAATACCTAAGACTGGGTAATTTATAAACAGCAGAAATTTATTGCTCACAGTTCTGGAGACCGGAAAGTCTAAGATCAAGGCTCCAGGAGATTTGATGTCTTGGAGAGGGGGCCTTCCTCATAGATAGCACCTTCTATGTGTCCTTATATGATGGAAAGGACAAATAGGCATCTTCAAATTGCTTTTATGAAGACACTAATCCCATTTATGAGGGCAGACTCCTCATAATCTAATCACCTCCCTTAAACCCTACCTCTTAATCCTCTTGCATTGGGGATTAAGTTACAACATATGAAATCTGGGGGAGACACAAACATTCAGACCATAGCAAATGCACATATAGAAAACAAAGTACAGGAAATGGTTTATCTAAATAATAAGTCTAACCACATTCCCCTGCTACTTATAAGCACTCAATAATTCTGCATTGCCTAGGAGGTAAGAGTTCAAACTCCTTTACATGGTTATCTATGTCTCATAATCCCAACCCTGCTGCCTCTTGCTATTCTTCCAAGTATCACTTTTTATTCAGCAATAGTGAATTATTTATTGTTACCTGCACGTATTTTATTGTTTTACTGCCTAGAATTCTGTTCTCTTCCTTTCCCAAACCTATCCCAGGTGATTTGTCACTAATTCTTTAAGAGTGAATTTAGTCAATACCTCCTCCAGAATTTCTAATCCATTTATCCCAGCATGCATCTCAGGGTATACTAGATCAGATCCCCTTTACCTGTTCTACCATAGCATCCTGTGCCTCTGTCTTTCATAGTATATACATTATGCTGGGGGGGTTCCCTTTAGGTGCCTGTCTGACACAAGATTGAGAGATACGTGAGAGCAAGGATAGTATCTTAGCCACTTTTCTGCGCCAGAGATTAGATAGCGCCTGATCCAGAGTTAATACTCAATGATTGTTGGTTGAGTGAATAACTTGGAAGATTCTGAAGGCATGGGGAGGGACATTCAGATAGGGATGGTTGAATATGTCCTCTAAGACGTGGAAATGGAATAGGTAGTTTCAAGTACTTTGTTAGGACATTTATGTGTTGATAGAACTGAATTTTTAAAACTTTTATTTTAGGTTCAGGGGCTACTATGTGCAGGTTTGTAATATAGACAAACTCATGCACAGGAGTTTGTTGTACAGATTATTTCATCATGCAGGTGCTAAGTCTAGTACTCAATTGTTATTTTTCCTTATCCTCTCTTTCCTCCCACCCTTCACCCTCAAGTAGGCCCCAGTGTCTATTCTCGTCTATGTGTCCATGTGTTCTCATCATTTAGCCCCCACTTATAAGGGCAACACAAAATATTTTGTTTTTTGTTTCTGTGTTAGTTTGCTAAGTATAATGGCCTTCAAGTCTATTCATGTTCCTGCAAAACATGTGATCTCATTCTTTTTTAAGGCTGTGTAATATTCCATGGTGTATACATACCACATTTTCTTTATCCATCTGTCATTGACAGGCTTTTAGTTGATTCATGTCTTTGCTATTATTAATAGTAATGCAGTGAACATATGTGTGCATGTGAGTTTATGGTAAAATAATTTATATTCCTTTGGGTATATATCCAGTAATAGGATTATATTCCTTTGGTTATATATCCAGTAATAGGATATTGCTGGCTCAAATGGTAGTTCTGTTTTTATCCTTTGAGGAATCACCACACTGCTTTCCACAATGGTTGAACTAATTTAAACTCCCACTAACAGTGTATAAGAATTCCCTTTTCTCTGCAACCTTACCAGCATCTGTTATTTTTTGACTTATTAATTATAGCCATTCTGATTAGTGTGAGATGGTATCGCATTGTGGTTTGATTTGCATTTCTCTAACAATCAGTGATATTGAGCTTCTTTTCATATGCTTGTTGGCCATAAGTCTGTTTCTTTTGAAAAGTATCTGTTCATGTATTTTGCCCACTGTTTTTTTTTGTTTGTTTTTGAGGTGGAGTCTCACTTTTGACCAGGCTGGCGTGAAGAGGCATGATCTCGGCTCACTGCAACCTCCCTTCCCGGGTTCAAGAGATTCTCCTGCCTCAGCCTCCTGAGCAGCTAGAATTACAGGTGCCTACCACCACACCTGGCTAATTTTTGTATTTTTAGTAGAGACAGGGTTTCACCATGTTGGCCAGGATGGTCTCATACTTCTGACCTCAGGTGACCCGCCTACCTCAGCCTCCCAAAGTGCTGGGATTACAGGTGTAAGCCACCATGCCCAGCCCTTTGCCCACTTTTTAATGGGGTTGTTTTTCTCCTTCTTGAAAATTTGTCAAATTCCATATAGATGGTAGATATTAGACCTTTGTCAGATACACAATCTGCAAATATTTTCTCCTATTCTGTAGGTTATTTACTATATTGATAGTTTATTTTGCTGTGCAGAAGCTCTTTAGTTTAATTCAATCCCATTTGTCAATTTTTGCTTTGGTTGTGAGTGCTTTTGGAATCTTCGTTATGAAGTCTTTCCAGGGCTGATGTCCAGAATGCTATTTCCTAGGTTTTCTTCTAGGGTTTTTATAGTTTGGAGTTTTAAATTTAAGGCTTTAATCCACCTTGAGTTGATTTTTGTACATGGTAGAAAGTAAGGTTTTAGTTTTAATCTTCTATATATGGCTAGCTTGTTATTCCAGCAGCACTTACTGACTACAGAGTCCTTTCCCCGTTGCTTATCTTTGCCAGTTTCGCTGAAGATCAGATGGTTGTAGGTGTGTGGCATTATTTCTAAATTCTCTATTCTGTTCCATTGGTCTATGTGTCTGTTTTTGTACCACAACCACGATTTTGGTTACTGTAGCCCTGTAGTATAGTTTAAAGCCAGTTAACTTGATATCTTCAGCTTTGTTCCTTTTGCTTAGAATTGCCTTAGCTATTTGGGCTCTTTTTTGGTTCCATATGAATTTTTAAGTAGTTTCTTCAAGTTCTGTAAATAATGTCATTGGTAGTTTGATAGGAATAGCATGAAATCTATAAATTGCTTTGGGCAGTATGCTCATTTTAATGCTATTGATTTTTCCTATCCATGAGCATGGAATATTTTTCCATTTCTTTGTATCATCTCTGATTTCTCTGAGAAGTGTTTTGTAGTTCTCCTTATCGAGATCTTTCACCTCCCTGGTTAGCTGTATTCCTAGGTATTTAATTCTTTTTGTGGCAATTGTGAATGGGATTGTGTTCCTGATTTGGCTCTCAAATTGGCTGTTGTTGGTGTACACAAATGCTAGTGATTTTTGTACAGTGATTTTATATCCTGAAATTTTGCTACAGTTGTTTATCAGCTGAACAAGCTTTTGGGCTGAGACTATGGGGTTTTCTACATGTAGAATTATGTTGTATGAAAACAGGGTTAGTTTGATTTCCTCTCATCCTATTTGAATACCCTCTATTTCTTTCTCTTGCCTGAATGTTCTGGCCTGGACTTCCAATCGTATGTTCAATAGGAGTGGTGAGAGAGGGCATCCTTGTCTTGTGCTTGTTTTCAAGGGGAATGCTTCCATCTTTTGCCCATTCAGTGTGATGTTGGCTGCGGATTTGGTTTTTGGATTTTGTTTTTGAGATATAATCTCACTCTGTCACCCAAGCTGGAGTGCAGTGGCATGATCTTGGATCACCGTGAACTCCACCTCCTGGGTTCAAGTGACTCTCCTCCCTCAGCCTCCCAAGTAGCTGGGATTACAGGCACATACCACCACACTTGGCTAATTTTTGTGTTTTTAGTAGAGAAGGAGTTTCACCATGTTGGTTAGGCTGGTCTCAAACTCCTGACTTCAAGTGATCTGCCAGCCTTGACCTCCCAAAGTGCTGGGATTACAGGCATGAGCCACTGTACCCAGCCTGTATTTGTCATAGATGGCTCTTATTCTATTTTGAGGTATGTTCCTTTAATGCTCAATTTATTGAGTCTTTAACATAAAGAGATGTTGAATTTTATCAAAAGCCTTTTCTGCATCTATTGAGATAATCATGTGGTTTTTGTCTTTAGTTCTGTTTATGTTATGAATCAAATTTATTTATATGTGTGTGTTGAACCAACCTTGCATCCCAGGAATAAAACCTACTTGATCATGGTGGGTTAACTTTTTGAAGTGCTGCTGGATTTGGTTTAAAGTATTTTGTTGAGGATTTTTGCATCAATGCTCATCAAGGATATTGTATTGTCCTGGAGTTTCATTTTCTCATGTGTCTCTGCCAGGTTTTGGTGTCGGGCTGATGCTGGCTTCATAGAATGAGTAGCAGAGGAGTCCTTCTTAACTTTTTTGCAAGAGTTTCAATAGGACTGATAACAGCTTTTCTTTGTAAATCTGGTAGAATTCAGCTGTGAATGCTTTTGGCCCTGGACTCTTTGATTGATAAAATATTTATTATGTATTCAATTTCAGAGCTCGTTATTGGTCTGTTCAGGGAATCAATTTCTCCCTGATTCAGTTTTGGGAGGGTACATGTATCTAAGAATTTATCTATTTTTCTAGGTTTTCTATTAATAGTTTGTGTGTATAGAACTGTTAGTAGTAGTCTCTGATGGTTGTATTTCTGTGGGGTCAGTGGTAACATGCTCTCGGCCTTTTCTAATTGAGTTTACTTGGATCTTCTCTCTTTTCTTCTTTATTAGTCTAGCTAGTGGCCTATCATTATTCTTTTTTTTGTTTTTTGTTTTTTTTTTTTGCAAAAAATCAACTCCTGGATTTATTGATCTTTTGAATGGTGTATATGTGTGTGTGTGTGTGTGTGTGTGTGTGTGTGTGTGTGTCTCAATCTCCTTCAATTCAGCTCTGATTTTGGTTGTTTCTTGTCTTCTGCTAGCTTTGGAGTTGGTTTGCTCTTGCTTCTCTAGTTCTTTTAGTCATGATGTTAGGTCATTAATTTGAGCTCTTCTAACTTTTTGATGTGGGCATTTAGTGCTATACATTTCTCTCTTAACACTGCCTTAACTGTGTTCCAGAGATTCTGGTATGTTTTATCTTTGTTCTCAGTAGTTTCAAAGAACTTCTTGATTTCTGCCTTAATTTCATTATTGATCCAAAAGTTATCCTGGAGAAGGTTGTTTAATTTCCATGTAATTGCATGGTTTTGAGTGATTTTTTGTAGGCTTAATTTCCATTTTTGTTGTGCTGTGGTCTGATAGTGTGTTTATTATAATTTCAATTCTTTTGCATTTGCTGAGGCTTGTTTTATCTTTGATTGTGTGGTCAATTTTAAGGTATGTGACATGTGGTAATGAGAAGAATGTATATTTTGTTGTTTTGGGATGGAGAGTTTGGTAGATGTCTATCAGATCCATTTAACCCAATGTTGACTTCTGGTCCTGAATATCTTTGATTTTCTGCCTTGATGATCTGCCTAATGCTGTCTAATACTGTCAGTGGAGTGTTGAAGTCTCTCACTACTACTGTGTGGGAGTCTAAGTCTCTTTGTAGTCCTCTTAAGAACTTGCTTTATGAATCTGGGTGCTCTTTGTTGGGTGCATAAATATTTAGGATAGTTAAGGCTTTTCATTGAATTGAACCCTTTACCATTATTTAATGCCTTTGTCTTTTTTTATTTTTGTTGGTTTAAAGTCTTTTGTCTGAAATTAGGATTGCAACCCTTGTTTTTTTCTGATTTCTATTTGCCTAGTAGATTTTCCTCCATTCATTTATTTTGAGCCTGTGGTTGTCACTGCATGTAAGGTGGGTCTCCTGAAGACAGCATACCATTTGTTCTTGCTTCTTTATCCAGCTTGCCATTCTGTGTCTTTTTAATGGGGCATTTAACCCATTTGCAACGTTAGCATTGATATGTGGGGATTTATTCTGTCATTGTGTTGTTAGCTGGTCTGTATACTTAAGTGTATTTTTGTATTGGCTGGTAATAATCTTTCCTTTCCATATTTAGTGCTCCTTTCAACATCTCTTGTCAGGTGGGTGTGGGGTTAAGGAACTCCCTCAGCATTTGCTTATCTGAAAATAATCTTATTCTACCTTTGCTAAGGAAGCTTAGTTTGGATAGATATGAAATTCTTGGTTGAAGATTTTTTTTCTTTAAGAATATTGAATATTGATGCCCAATCTCTTCTGGCTTGTAGTGTCCCTGCTGAGAGGTCTGCTGTTAGCCCGATGGAATTCTGTTTGTAGGAGACCTGTGCATTCTCTCTGGCTGCCTTTAACATTCTTTCTTTCACTTTGACCTTGGAAAATCTGATGAGTTTGTGTCTTGTGGATGATCTTTTTGTATAGATCATTCTTGTATAGAATATTGCAGGGGTTCTCTGGATTTCCTGAATTTGACTGTTGGCCTCTCTAGTGAGGTTGGGGAAGTCTTCATAGATGATATACTGAAATATGTTTTCCAAGTTGTTTGTTTTCTCCCTGTTTCTTTCAGGGAGGCCAATGATTTATTGAGTTGACATTTTTATATAATCCCATCTTTCTTGAGGTTTTGTTTATTCATTTACATTCTTTCAATTTTTATCTGACTGCCCTATTTTAGAGTCAGTCTTTGAGTTCCAAGATTCTTTCTTCAGCTTGATCTATTCAGATGTTAATACCTGTGATTGCATTGTGAAATTCTTGTAGTGTGTTTTTCAGCTCTGTCAGTTTGGTTTGGTTTTTCATACTGGCTATTTAATCTGTCACCTCCTGTATCATCTTATTGTGATTCTTAAGACTCAATTTTTGAACCTGGAGAGAGAACATTGTGTCTTTCTAAACAGAATAGGTGATCTCACACTTCTTTTGTTTTTCTTTTTGTTATCTCCCAACTTTAGTAAAATAACTTTTTAACATACAGGCTTTTGTTTTTGCCATGCTGTGAAAAATCTAGAGCAGAAGGTTAAAACTGGATACTTTACCCTATCATGCTCCCCCAACTGGAGGGTCTCCTTTGTGCTAGTCTTAGGAGGACTGGATTTCTGTGTTTGTTTACTTTTGATTTGCTTTTGGTTTTTATTGAAGAAGGCATGCAAGGGCCCACTAGTCATTCAATTATTCACCTTCATTCATTCACTCAAAAATTATTTGTGAAGTGCCTGTCAGCAAGGTCAAACACTTGACTAGCTAACTAAAGTTTTCTCTTCTTCTAGAAAAAAAGCCCTTAAACTACAGAAATTAATTTACAAATCATCAGAAAGCCATTTCTCATGTATCAAGCTGTTGGTATACATGCATGCATGTGTATGTGTATACAAACACACATGCATATTAACAAGATTTGTCTGCAAGAGCTGTTACTACAGGAAAACTTTCTGAGACCCTAATGCTTTCTGTTAATGTAAAGGGGTTCTGAGGCTGCATCTTACACCAGTCTTGGCAAGCTCAGTGCTTAGGAAAGAACACTAACAGGTGAAGCAGGAAGCTGAGGCCCTTTTTGCCATTTTTGTTTTTAATATTCACTATCCTCTTTATACCACCAGATGGGTGGTGGTTTATCCCTTGATATATTTAGAAACCTGCTATAAAAATTACTGTACTCTGGAGGGAAGAAGAAATTAGTATAGATGGTATTTTTTAAAAGCCTATTTATTAAGTTAGATTTTTTTCTATTTTGGTAATTGGTATGCAAAGCAGGAACCTTAAAACCAAGTAATGCATTATGAATCAGAGTATGAGAACACAAAACAGTTTTGTAAATAGGTCTGAAACATGTTTCACTGTAGTTTTCTACCATAAGTGGGATATGAAAGACATTGATGTGGCTTATACCCTGGTTCTGCTATATAGATCAGGGCACACTATAAAGATCTAGCTCTATCTTAACAAAAGGCTTGTGACTAGATGTCTGCTGACAGTGTATTGATCTGGGGAATCTAAAAGCAGTATAGACAGTGCCCATATTGAGGACAAGAAACATCATGGTCCTGGAGGATGAGGCATATCATAGTCCCTGTGAAAGCTGGGAAACAAAACAAAACAAAACAGGAAGATTCTATATGGTGAAAATATGTCACAAGGTTAGAGAATATGATAATCGGAAACAGTACATGAGCTACTGTGAGTGGTGAGCCAGGGACCATCATTCAAATCAAAGGCTATGGACTTCTACTTCTGACGATGGTGGTGTCACTTCTAGCAGACAAACCTACCATCAAGAACAACTAGAAAGGCACAACAAAAAAATGGGGAAGCTTTCAAGGTATGCAGGACTGGAGGCACTTATATTGAGAGGAAAGGGGAACTTAATGAGGCAAGCACAATGTTCTGTCCCCTAATTTCTACATTTGCCTATTGATAAGCTTTGTTACATGAATGGCTGAGAAGCTGGACAGAGAAATGCCACAAGGGGCAGAGAATCCAGCAGAGTCCTTGGGAATCTCATGCTGCTGAAGAGATAAAAATTAGACTTGTAACCATGAAGGCAACCATGACTTGAGAAATTAAGATTCTGGAAAGAAGATTTTGGGGAGAAGGGAAAATGTCTGAGATTTTGAGTAAAAGTCATAGCATAAAAATCAAGAATCATTTTGTCAGCTTTCCAGTAGTAAGGAGACACAAATAGTAATCTAAGACTCACAAAGGAAGAAAAGTTTTAAGTACCTTAGACTCAGTTGTGACCCCTGAAGGGCTAACTCTAGGACTGGAGGCAAACAGAAATCGCCTAAACTTTCAAAGTCTGAAATACCACCTTGAATATGTTAATTAGAATGACATGATCTACTTCACCACGTTTTTTCCTCCTTTGATGTCCATTCACAGAATCTGCCCTATGTATAAATATGCCCTGAAAGTGACCTTGTGGAATTTCTGATACTGAGACCAAAAAAAGCCTTACTGCTTTCACTTAGGCCTTTTGGAAAGTTCCCTATTGACATGCTCACACTGTGGGAAGCCAGTTGCCTTGAAGAAGTCATGCTACCTTAAGATTACAATGTGTTGAAAGTGAGTCTAGCCAGCTCTCACCTGCTCCAGCCATCACAGCCCAGGGAATAAATATGTGAGTAAAAGAGATAGCTCTGCAGAAGACATCATGTGGACAAAAACAGAGGCTCCATACATATGGCTCTATTTAAGTAGTTCCAGTTACCTTCCACCATTTGAATCTCCCCCAGCTGTGACCCTAGACAGTATGGAGCAGAGAGGAGGTATCCCTGCTGGATCCTGCCTGAATTCCTAACTCACAGAATCACAAACTTGGTAAGTGCTTAGTTTTGTTTTGTTTTTGAAACAGAGTTTCACTCTTGTTGCCCAGGCTGGAGTGCAGTGGTGTGATCTTGGCTCACTGCAGCCATGACAGCCTGGGCTCAAGTGATCCTCTCACCTCAGACCCCAAGTACAAATTATAGGCAGTGCCACCACTCCTGGCTAATTTTTGTATTTTTTTGTAGAGATGGGGTTTCACTATATTGCCCAGGCTGGTCTTGAACTCCTGGGCTCAATCAATCCTCCCACCTCGGCTTCCCAAAGTTCTGGGATTATGATTTTTTTTTAATACAACTAACTGTGGGTAGTGTTGTTAGGCAGCAATAATTAATGGAAATATGTCCTATTTTGGCTATCTGCCATATGATTGAGTAAATCTTCTCTGGAGGAAAATAACAGCAAAAGTGCTTATAGTTTTTCATATGTAATATGCAGCATTCAATCAAAAAGTATAATTTCTATCAAAAATAAGACAAAGAGAAAAATAGTAGGAACAAAACTACAGGTGATACAAAATTGTAGTCAGATATAAACTTTAAAGTAACTGTGATTAATATATTAAGAAAATAGATGACAACATGGGAACTTTCACCAAGCCTGAGATCTCTTTAAGAAACAAAGAATTACGGAGCTCCACCAAGATGGCCAATAGGATCAGCTCCAGAGTGCAGTTCCGAGTGAGAGCAATGCACAGGGCGAGCGATTGTTGCATTTCCAACCAAGGTACCAGGTGCATCCCAATGGGACTGGTTGGACAGTGGGTGTAGCCCAAGGAGGGTGAGCCGAGGCAGGGTGGTGTGCTGCCTCACCCAGGAAGTGCAGTGGACCAGAGGACCCCACCTTCTTACCCAATAGAGGCCATCGGGGGTTTCTGGCCACTCTGGAACTCTGGTTCAGTTACTGTGCTGCTTCTGCAGTCTTTACGGCCCACCGACCAGGAGACTCCCACTAGCCAACAAGTGCCGTGAGTTTCCAGCACAAAAACCCACATAAATCTGGGTGGCCATTTTAACTGGTACCTGGAATGCCTGCTAGACAGAGCCACACGTTCCCCTGAAAAGAGGGGCCTAAAGGCAGGGAGCCAGGTGATCTGACTTGGCAGGTCCCACCCCCACAAGGACCAGCAAACTGAAACACACTGGCTTGAGAGTTTTGCAGCTAGTGCAGCAGTTTGAGCTCAACCCAGGATGGTCCAGCTCTGTCCGGGGGAAAGGCATCTACCATTACTGAGGCAGTCTGCCTTTACCAAGGCAGTCCACCATTACTGAGGCAGTTCTAACTTTACCCATGTAAACAAAACTGCAAGGATGTTTACACAACAGCTGGACAGAGACTGCAGCAGCTCAGCAACGCCTCTGCAGGCAGACTGTGACTAGACGCCCTCCTTGCTGGGCAGGGCATCTCTAAAAAAGGCAGCAGCACATCAGTGATGTATAAATAAAGCCCTACCTTCCTGGGACAGACCACCTGGGAAAAGAGGCGATTGTGAGTTCCACTGCAGCAGACTTAAATGTCCCTGCCCAGCAGCTCTCAATGGAACAACGGAGCTCCCAGCACAACACTTGAGCTCTGATAAGGGACAGAATGCCTCCTCAAGTGGCTCCCTGATCCCTGTATATCCAAAGAGGCACCTCATAAAGGAGAGCTCTGGCTGACATCTGGTGGGTACCCTTCTGGAACAAACATAGCAGAAGAAGGAACAGGCAGAAACCCTGTTTGCAGCCTCTGTGGGTGATTCCCAGGCAAGCAGGGTCTGGAGTGGACCTCCAGCAGTCCTGCAGCAGAGAGTCCTGACTGTTAGAAGGAAAAATAAAAAACAGAAAGAAATAGTTTCAACATCAACAGAAAGGATGTCCACCCAGAGACCGCATCTGAAAGTCACCAACTTCCAAGGCCAAAGGTAGAAAATCCACGAAGATGGGAAGAAACCAGTGCAAAAAGGATGAAATCACCAAAACCAGAACTCCTTTCCTCCTCCAAGCAACTCCTCACCAGCAAGGGAACAAAACTGGATGGAGAATGAGTTTGATGAATTGACAGAAGCAGGCTTCAGAAGGTGGGTAATAACAAACTTTTCTGAGTTAAAGGAACATGTTCTAACCCAATGCAAAGAAACTAAGAACCTTGAAAAAGGTTAGACAAAATGCTAACTAGAATAACCAACTTAGGAATATAAACTACTTGACGGAGCTGAAAAACACAGCACGAGAACTTCGTGAAGCATACACAAGTTTTAATAGCCGAATTGATCAAGCAGAAGAAAGGATATCAGAGATTGAAGGCCAACTCAATGAAATAAAATGAGAAGGCAAGATTAGAGAAAAAAGAGTGAAAAGAAATGAACAAAGCCTCCAAGAAATATGGGATTATGTAAAAAGACCAAATCTACGTTTGATCGGTATACCTGAATGTGACGGACAGAATGAATCCAAGTTGGAAAACACTTTTCAGGATATTATCCAGGAGAACTTCTGCAACCTAGCAAGCCAGGCCAACATTCAAATCCAGGAAATAGAGATATTCCTCAAGAAGAGCAACCCCAAGGCACATAAACATCAGATTCACCAGGGTGGAAATGAAGGAAAAAAATGCTAAGGTTAGCCAGAGAGAAAGGTCGGGTTACCCACAAAGGGAAGCTCATCACACTCACAGCGGATCTCTTGGCAGAAATCCCTACAAGCCAGAAGAGCGTGGGGGCCAGTATTCAACCTTCTTAAAGAAAAGAACTTTCAACCCAGAATTTCATATCCAGCCAAACTAAGCTTCATCAGTGAAGGAGAAATAAAATCCTTTATGGACAAGCAATTGCTGAGAGATTTCATCACCACTGGGCCTGCCTTGCAAGAGCTCCTGAAGGAAGCACTAAACATGGAAAGGAAAACCAGTACCAGCCACTGCAAAAACATACCAAACGGTAAAGACCATTGACACAACGAAGAAACTGCGTCAACTAATGAGCAAAACAACCACCTAGTATCAAAATGGCAGGACCAAATTTATACATAACAATATTAACCTTAAATGTAAACAGGCTAAATGGCCCAATCAAAAGACACAGACTGGCAAATTGGATAAAAAGTCAAGACCCATCAGTATGCTGTATTCAGGAGATCCATTTCATATGCAAAGACACACATAGACTCAAAATAAAGGAATGGAGGAAGATTTACCAAGCAAATGGAGAGCAAAAAAAAGCAGAAGTTGAAATCCTAGTCTCTGATAAAATGGACTTTAAACCAGCAAAGATCAAAAGTGACAAAGAAGGGCATTACATAATGGTAAAAGGATCAATGCAACAAGAGCTAACTATCCTAAATATATATGCACCCATACAGGAGCAACAAGGTACATAAAGCGAGTTCTTAACGACCTATAGAGACTTAGACTCCCACACAATAATAGTGGGAGACTTTAACACTCCACTGTCAATATTAGACAGATCAACGAGACAGAAAATTAACAAGGATATCCAGGACTTGAACTCAGATCTGGACCAAGTGGACTTGATAGACATCTACAGAACTCTCCACCCCAAATCCACAGAATATACATTCTTCTCAGCACATCACACTTACTATGAAATTGACAACATAATTGGAAGTAAATCACTCCTCAGCAAATACGAACGAACAGAAATCATAACAACCAGTCTCTCAGACCACAGTGCAATCAAAATAGAACTCAGTATTAAGAAACTCACTCAAAACTGCAAACTACATGGAAAGTGAACAACCTGCTCTTGAATGACTACTGGATAAATAATGAAATGAAGGCAGAAATAAAGATGTTCTTCAAAACTAGTGAGAACAAAGACACAACATACCAGAATCCCTGGGACACATTTGAAGCAGTGTCTAGAGGGAAATTTATAGCACTGAATGCCCACAAGAGAAATGAGGAAAGATCTAATATTGACACATTAACTCAAAATTAAAAGAGCTAGAGGAACATGATCAAACAAATTCAAAAGCTAGCAGAAGACAAGAAATAACTAAGATCAGAGCAGAAATGAAGGAGATAGAGACACAAAAAACCCTTCAAAAAAATTCCTAGGCAAAACCATTCAGGACATAGGCATAGGCAAGGACTTCATGACTAAAACACCAAAAGTATTGGTAACAAAAGCTGAAATAGACAAATGGGACCTAATTAAACTCCAGAGCTTCTGCACAGCAAAAGAAACAATCATTAGAATGAATCAGTAACCAACAGAATGGGAAAAAATTTTTTGCAATCTACCCATCTGACAAAGGGCTAATATACAGAATCTACAAAGAACTAAAACAGATTTACAAGAAAAAAAACAAACAAGCCCATTCAAAAGTGGGTACAGGATATGAACAGACACTTTATAAAAGAAGACATATATGAGGCCAACAAACATATGAAAAAGTGATCATCACTGGTCATTAGAGAAGTGCAAATAAGAACTACATTGAGATACCATCTCAGATCAATTAGAATGGTGATCATTAAAAAAATCTGGAGACAATAGATGCTGTAGAGGATGTGGAGAAATAGGAACACTTTTACACTGTTGGTGGGAGTATAAATTAGTTCAACCACTGTGGAAGACAGTGTGGCAATTCCTCAAGGATATAGAAATAGAAATTCCATTTGACCCAGCAATCCCATTACTGGGTATATATCCAAAGGATTATAAATTGTTCTATTATCAGGACACATGCACATGAATGTTCATTGCAGCACTGTTTACAATAGCAAAGACCTGAAACCAACCCAAATGCCCATTGATAATAGACTGGACAGGGAAAATGTGGCACATATACACCACGGAATACTATGCAGCCATAAAAAATGATGAGTTTGTGTCCTTTGTAGGGACATGAATGAATCTGGAAACCATCATTCTCAGCAAACTGACACAAGAACAGAAAATCAAACACTGCATGTTCTCATTCATAGGTGGGTGTTGAACAATGAGAACACATGCACACAGGGAGGGGAGCATCACACACTGGGGTCTGTTGGGAGGAACTAGGGGAGGGACAGCAGGAGGGTGGGGAGTTGGGGGAGGGATAACATGGGGAGAAATGCCAGATATAGGTGATGGGGAGGAAGCAGCAAACCACATTGCCATGTATGTACCTATGCAACAATCTTGCATGTTCTTCACATGTACCCCAAAACCTAAAATGTGATAAAATATATATTTAAAAAATTAAAATAAAATAAAAATCAATAAACACAGGAGCTGGTTTTTTGAAATGATCAACAAAATAGACCACTAGCCAGACTAATAGCAAAGAAAAGAGAGAAGAATCAAATAGATGCAATAAATAATGATAAAGGGAATATCACCATTGATTCCACAGAAAGACAAACTACTATCAGAGATTACTACAAACAACTCTATGCACATAAACCAGTAAATCTAGAAGAAATGGATAAATTCCTGCACACTTACACCCTCCCAAGACTAAACCAGGAAGAAGGTGAATCCCTGAATAGACCAATAACAAGGTCTGAAGTAGAGGTAGCAATTAATAGCCTACCAACCAAACAAAGTCCAGGTCCAGATGGGCTCACAGCCAAATTCTACCACATGTACAAAGAGGAACTGGTATCATTCCTTTTGAAATTATTCCAAACCATACAAAAAGAGGGAATCCTTCCTCACTCATTTTATGAGACCAACATCATCCTGATACCAAACCTGGCACAGATACAACTAAAAAAGAAAATTTCAGGCCTATATCCATGATGAACATTGATGCAACAATCTTCAATAAAATACTGGCAAACTGAATGCAACAGCACATCAAAAAGCTTATCTATCACGATCAAGTAGGCTTCATCCTGGAGATGCAAGGTTGGTTCAACATGCAAATCTATAAATGTAATCCATCACATAAACAGAACCAAAGACAAAAAACACATGATTATCTCAACAGATGCAGAGAAGGCCTTTGACAAAATTCAATATCCCTTTATGCTAAAAACTCTTAATAAACTAGGTATCAATGGAATGTATCTCAAAATAATAAAAGCTATTTATGACAAACCCACAGCCAATATCATACTGAATGGGCAAAAACTGGAAGCATTCCCTTTGAAAACTGGCACTAGACAAGGGTGTCCTCTCTCAGCATTCCTATTCAACATAGTATTGGAAGTTCTAGCCAGAGCAATAAGGCAAGGAAAAGAAATAAAAGGTATTCAATTAGGAAAAGAGGAAGTCAAATTATCTCTATGTGCAGACAACATGATTGTATATATGGAAGACCCCATTGTCTCGGCCCAAAATCTCCTTAAGATGATAAGCAACTTCAGCAAAGTCTCAGGATACAAAATCAATGTGCAAAAATTACAAGCATTCCTATACACCAATAACAGACAAACAGCCAAATCATGAGTGAACTCCCATTCACAATTGTTACAAAGAGACTAAAATACCTAGGAATACAACTAACAAAGGACATGAAGGAACTCTTCAAGGAGAACTACAAACCACAGCTCAAGGAAACAAGAGAGGACACAAACAGATGGAAAAACATTCCATGCTCATGGTTAGGAAGAATCAATATCGTGAAAATGGCCATACTGCCCAAAGTAAGTTACAGATTCAATGCTATCTATGCATTGACTTTCTTCACAGAATTAGAAAAAACTACTTTACATTTCATATGGAACCAAAAAAGAGCCCGCATAGCCCAGACAATCCTAAGCAAAAAGAACAAAGCTGGAGGCATCACGCTACCTGACTTCACACTACACTACAAGGCTACAGTAATCAGAACAGCATGGTACTGA
Source organism: Ateles fusciceps (assembly GCA_036589455.1). Taxonomy (NCBI): domain Eukaryota; kingdom Metazoa; phylum Chordata; class Mammalia; order Primates; family Atelidae; genus Ateles; species Ateles fusciceps. The sequence continues at coordinate 4,799,870 of JAZHEH010000045.1, read as the reverse complement.
TACCAAAACAGAGATATAGACCAATGGAACAGAATAGAGGCCTCAGAAATAATGCCACACATCTACAACCATCTGATCTTTGACAAACCAGACAAAAACAAGCAATGGGGAAAGGATTCCCTGTTTAATAAATGGTGTTGGAAAAACTGGCTAGCCATGTGCAGAAAGCTAAAACTGGACCCATTCCTTACACCTTATACAAAAATCAACTCCAGATGTATTAAAGATTTAAACATAAGACCTAACACCATAAAAACCCTAGAAGAAAACCTAGGCAATACCATTCAGGACATAAGCATAGGTAAGGTCTTTGTGACTAAAACACCAAAAGCAATGGCAACAAAAGCCAAAATAGACAAATGGGATCTAATTAAACTTAAGAGCTTCTGCACAGAAAAGGAACAATCATTAGAGTGCACCAGCAACCAAGAGAATGGCAAAAATTTTTTTATAAGCTACCCATCTGATAAAGGGCTAATATCCAGAATCTACAAAGAACAAAAACAAATATGTAAGAAAAAAAAAAAACAAAAACAACCCTATCAAAAAGTGAGTGAAAGATATTAACAGACACTTTTCAAAAGAAGCCATTTATGTGGCCAACAAATACATGAAAAAATGCTCATCATCACTGGTCATTAGAGCAATGCAAATCAAAATCACATTGAGATACCATGTCATGCCAGTGAGAATGGCAATCATGAAAAAATCTAGGCCAGGTGCGGTGACTCATGCCTATAATCCCAGCACTTTGGGAGGCTGAGGTGGGCGGATCATGAAGTCAAGAGATTGAGACTATGGTGAAACCCCATACAAAAATTAGCTGGGCGTGGTGGCGCATGCCTGTAGTCCCGGCTACTCAGAAGGCTGAGGCAGGAGAATTGCTTGAACCTGGGAGGCGGAGGTTGCAGTGACCCAAGATCATGCCACGGCACTCCAGCCTGGCACCTGGCAACACTGCGAGACTCTGTCTCAAAAAATATATATATTAAAAACATCTGGACTACAGATGCTGGAGAGGATATGGAGAAATAGGAAGGCTTTTACACTGTTGGTGGGATTGTAAATTAGTTCAACAATTGTAGATGACAGTGTGGCAATTCCTCAAGGATCTATAAATAGAAATACCATTTGACCCCAGCAATCCCATTACTGGGTATATAAATTGATCCAAAGGATTATAAGTTGATCTATTATAAAAGACACATGCACACGTATGTTCATTGTGGCACTATTTACAATAGCAAAGACTTGGAACCAACCCAAATGCCCATCAAAGATAGAATGGATAAAGAATATGTGGCACACATACACCATGGAATACTTTGCAGCCATAAAAAAGAATGAGTTCGTGTCCTTTGCAGGGACATGGATGAATTTGGAAACCATCATTCTCAGCAAACTGACACAAGAACAAAAACCAAACACTGCATGTTCTCACTCATAAGTGGGTGTTGAACAATGAGAACACATGGACACAGGGAGGAGAAAATCACACATTGGGGTCTGTTGAGCGGTGGGGGGCTAGGGGAGGGATGGCAGGGGGTGGGGAGATTGGAGAGGGATAACATTAGGAGAAATATCTAATGTAGGTGATGGGGGGAATGGAAGCAGCAAACCACCGTAGCATCTGTATACCTATGTAACAATCCTGCAAGATCTGCACATATACCCCAGAATTTAAAGTAAAAAAAGAAGAAGAAAAAACTAGGGAAGTCAATAAACATAAAACAGAAGGAAAAAAAAGACTTAAATGGAAGCTGTAACAGATTAAGCATAGGTGAAGAGATTCTTAGTAAACTGGAACATCTAAAACAGTAGAAAAATCCAGATTAAGCATAGAGAGAAATTTAAAAGAAAGGAAGGAAAGAAGGAGGAGAGAGAAAAGGAAAGAAAGAAGAAAGGAAGAAAGAAAACATGGAAGGAAGGAAAGGAGAGAGAGAAAGAATGAGAAAGAAGAAAGGAAGGAAGGAAAGAAAGAGAGCATAACACAATTTATGAGGCAAAAAAACCCAAACATATATAGAATTATAGTTTTATAAGAAAAAAAGGAAAATTGGACAGATAATATACGAATAGAAAATCATGGAGAATTTCTCCAAATTGATTAATGGTATCAAACCATACATACAGAAATCAATATGAATCCCAAGCAAAACAAATACAAAGAAAAGCACATGTAAATGCTTCCAAATAAGCCTGCCAAAAACCAAGAAAAAAGAAAATCTGAAAAACAACCAAGTCAACAAGGATCAAACTATAAACTTTGTTTTAGTTGATAGCTAATTTCTGAACAGGAAACATAGAAAACAAAAAACAATGGAAAGAATGTTTACATTTCTGAAAGCAAAATGATGTCAACATAGAATGCTTTACCCTGAAAAATTACCTTTCACAAGTGAAGATGAAATAGTTTCAAACACTGTGAAAGCCAATTTCTGTTAAGCCTGCATGAAAAAGAAGAAATAATTCTTAAGGAGAAAAAAAATGACTCTGTAACTATGTATTAGTCCATTCTTGCATTGTTATAAAGAACTACCTGAGACTGGCTAATTCATAAAGAATAAAGGTTTAATTGGCTAACTGTTTCTCAGGCTGTATAGGAAGCATGGCTGGGAAGGCTTTAGGAAACTTACAATCATGGTAGAAGGTTAAGAGTAACATCTTACATTTCTGGAGCAGGAGGAAGAGAAAGAAGGGGGAGGTGCTACATACTTTTAAATAACTAGTTCTCATGATAATTCACTATCCTGAGAACTGCAAAGGGAAGATCTACCCCCATGATTCAATGACCTCCCACAAGGCCCCTCGTCCAACACTGGGAATTACAATTTGACATGAGATTCGGGGAGGAACGCAAATCCAAACCACGTCATTTTGCCCCATATCCTCCCAGATCTCATGTCCTTCTCACATTGTTTTACAAACTACAATCATCCCTTCTTAACAGTTCCCCAAAGTTTTAACTCATTTCAGCATTAACTCAAAAGTCCTAAGAGAGAGACGGGGCAGGTGCTACACACTTTTAAACAACCAGATTTCATTAAAACTCACCCACTATCACAAGAACAGCAAGGGGGAAGTTAGTCTTCCCATAATCCAGTTACCTCCTACCAGGCCTCTTGTCCAACACTGGGGATTACAATTTGAAATGAGATTTGGGCAGGAACATAAATCCAAACTATATCGACATAAAAGTGCAGAAATACATTTAAAATGTTCAATATTTCAATAGATGTCTGCTTGGGGGGATATTCTTCTCCATGTCCATCATTGTCTGTAATCACAGTCATTACATCCAGGGACGCTGTTACTCATCCTTTGTTCATTTCGTGCATGTCCCATTCCTGTTCTTTCAGCACACCAGGCAAGCTTCTGCTCCAAGGCCTTCACATTTTGTTTCCCTTGCCTTGAGTACTCTTACCTCAAGACATTGGCATGGTTGGCTCTCTCTCACTTTCTTTCAGAGTTTCACTTGAAGTCATCTTTTCAATGGGTGCTTTTATGACCACTGCATCTAAAATGTCTAACCCCTTGTGCTAACACTTCCTTTTTCTTAGCTCTACCTTTCCTTGCTTACACTCACCATTACCTAATATATTACAGATTTTTCTTCTTAATCTTGTTTTCTCCTCTAATAAAATGTAAACTCTAAGATAGTAGGGGTTTTGGTCTGTTTCGTACATCTGTTATGTCGTCTCTAGTACCTGTAGCAGCAATAATATCCCACTCAATAAGTATTTGTGTAAATTCATGGATAAAATGAGTTGAATACAGTGGGAAAACTATGGTATATACTTGAAAAATAGATATGTTAGTGCAACAACAGAAAGGTAAAACTGGATTTTCAGAAGATGGATAGATCACAACTGGTACGTACTCCAAGCCCCTAACAGCTGAATCTAAGAGGATAAATGGTAGGTGGAACTGAGATTTGAGGGATTCCAGGTGCAGAGTGATTCTTCGGTAGGAATCAGAGAGGGAATTGTGAGGGTATATTTGGGGAATCTTGAGAAGCCTTGTGTGAATGAGAAATATTCAGGGGAGAGTTAGAAGAAGGCTGAGGATATCAGAATACCAAAGATTTTGAAATTGAAGTGGACTTTAAGGTTTTTCAGTAAGCAGGGAAGTGACAGAATTGGAGCTGCACTTTATGAAAATCAATTCAGTAATCAATAGGGTGATTGGATAGCAGAGGGGTGGGAGATGGGTAGGCCAGTGATGAAGCCATGTTAATAAGCCAACAAGAGTCAATGAGGGTCTGAATTAGGCTGACAGCAAATAAAATAGAAAGAGGCAGAAAGAAGAGGAGTCAAGGAGAAAGAACTGACAGGTCTTGACAGCTGATCAGAAATGGGGGATAAAGGAGAAGTCAGATGTAACTGTGAGGCTTCAAGCTTGCGTAACTGACAGATGGTGAAAACATTAACAAAATAAAAGAATTGAGGGGGAGAAACTGCTTTAAGGATGGAGTTGGGATTTAGGTTCTTGATTAGATTTGGGATCCCTTATAGCACGCTTTATGTTTGGGAGAGGCTTCACCCCTTCTTCCAGGGTCATATTCCTCTGACCTATGGAAGCCCACACTTTCTAGTGTAACCTGATATAGTCGGTGCCTAAGTGCTGTGGGAGTCTCTGTGGAACGTTCCCAGTGGGCTCTTTTGGGCTCTGCCACAAGACTTGGTGAAGCCTGAGTGTGGTTCTAATTTCTTCATTTGTCTCGATTGCTCTCCTGCAGCAAAAGCTAAAAACGATAATGATTTTCTGAGCCAAAGGATCAGGATCAATTGCCTGGAGGGCTAGGCTCAAATAAAGCAGCCTCCAGTGCCAAGACATCTGTAGGTAGGAGCTCCGGCTTCCCCGGCACTCCTCCACCTAGCCCCTGGAGATGCTCGACAGCTGAAACCACCAGGTTGGCAGTGATGATGACTTCCTCCTGAGAATGCTTCCTTATAACTTACTGAGATTTTATTAAGTGTAATATACCTACTTTAACGAGCAGCAAAATACTGTTTGTAATAAAGCAGCGGTTTTTAGTTTCCTGGAATAGCCCCAGTTACATTTAATGTACTGAAATTTGGAAGGAGGGAAGGGACGATTTTCATACAGGAAGACATGGCTTAATGTTAATGTCTTATTATTGAAAGTCATAGGAAAATCAGAACTTTCTATATTGTAGCCTCTTTTAATTACTGGTAAGAAGTTCACCATTTAAGGAAAACTTACTGTCCTTTTGCAAGGAAAACAGCTATTTAACAATGCGACTATTTTCTCAATTACTTGTAAGTTGGAAAGATTTTTCAGGTAAGAAATAACATGGTAGACGGGAAGGACCTGGCTCGTCTACCTGGTGGTTTCAGTTGAACCACCAAGGTGGACAACGCTGATTTCCTATCTCACGTACATTTTGCCTTCTCCTTAAAGGAGCCTTATTTTTTGTGGTTCAGGAGTGTGCCTGATTGACTTAAGAGAATATTCTCCCTGCTTTGGCAATGACTGGTTCCTGGATGGACATGTGACTCCAAATTGGATGACTGACAGATGAGAAGGGATCTGGCTGGGGGATTCTGAGAAAGTTTTTGCTCACCCTTCAGGGACACCTTCTTTAAGTTATCCTCTTGACTACTGTATTAGTCTGTTCTCACACTGCTAATAAAGACATAACTGAGACTGGGTAATTAATAAAAGAAAGAAGTTTAAAGGACTCACAGTTTCACATGGCTGGAGAGGCCTCACAATCACGGCGGAGGGCGAAGGAGAAGAAAAAGCCACACCTCGCACAGTAGCAGGCAAGAGAGCCTGTGCGGGGGAACTCCCCTTTATAAAACCATCAGATCTCGTGAGACTTGTTCACTATCACGAGAACAGCATGGGAAAGACCCACCCCTATGATTCAATTACTTCTCACTGGGTCCCTCCCATGACACCTGGGAATTATGGGAGCTACAATTCAAGATGAGATTTAGGTGGGGACACAGTCAAACCATCTCATTTACTGAGTGTAAAAGAAAAAGCCTCCATTCTATGACCATTAAAGGAGCTGTTTTTAGGGCAATACTAAAACTGTGGATGTCAGTCAGAGGGAATCTGAGCTCTGGAGCACACTATGGAGCTTCTAGATAAAAAAATCTTGAATTAGGTACCACTCCTGGACTTGCAGTTACGTGAATCAGTAAATTTCCTAATTGTTTACAGCTGTTTGAATTGTTACATCTATTACTTGTCTCTGAAATCAGCTTAATTTATACAGCCACTAACTAATTTGAGACCTTAAGCAGATTGCTTCATTACAGTAACCTCAGAGAAAAATGAAAAGGAATAGAGAAATTTGTAAAATATGGAATTTTATAAGTTGAGCAGTGCTGCTTGCAGATCATCGAAGATGAACTCTCTGATGTTGTATTAATATTTCCACTAATGGCCATGGATTCTTCTGAACAGGTTGAGAGGTTCTGTGTTAGCCAGGACTCAGTGACATAGCTATATAATTTGCATCTTCTGCTTCAGAGTTGAGAAGCAGCTGCTTCTTTTTTTTGTTCTTGATTCCTAAATGGCCCTAGTCCTGACTCCAGTGGATGTTAGGCAAATTCTGCTGCTGGAATATTTTTGCCTTTGCCCCACTGGCCTTTTGTCTAAAGCATCTTCCGAATTTCAAAAAGGACAGAGAATTGAGAGTCCTCTGAGCTTCCAGACATGCTTGTGTGACTGTCTTCAGTCACCTGTCAATAAATGACTATTGTGTACTGGATGTGATCTGAGACTTGCTTTCATTAAAACTGGGTGTCAGCTGCCAAATGCTCCATTTCTTCTTGTATTTATCCGACAAGTACTTATTGAATACCTACTGTGTGCCAGACACTTTTTAGGCCTTGGAGAGTATATGAATTTGCCCAAACTGCCATAAAAGAAACCACAAACTGGGAGGCTTATACAACAGAAATTTATTTTCTTACAGCTCTTCAGGGTGGAAGTCCAAAATCCAAGTGTCAGCAGTGTTGGTTTATTTTGAGGCTTCTCTCCCTGGCTTCTGATGACCATCTTTTTTCTGTGATTTTACATAATTTCCCTCTGCTCATGCATGTCGGTATCCAAATTTCTTCTTCTCCCAGGGACATCATATTGGATTAGGGAATCATCCTAAAGACCTTTAACGTGTGAGTTTTGGGTGAACACAATGCAGGCCATAATAGGGAAATAGCAGGGCACCAGAAAAACAAGTCCCTGAGAGGCAGCTTCTTCTGAATGTGAGCTATTTGCCCACAATGCTCTGTTGTATCTCCTGAGTCACCTCACAGTGAAGTAATGCACTGAAGAGCAGCATACAGATTCAATTTCAGCAGCAAAGGAGCTCTTCTAGATGGGTTGCTGAATCCTTCCTCTCCTTTGCAGGAAACACTGATCCTTTACAAATATGTGCCATTACTCACTGACAGTATACCCTATTACTGTTTTTGCTGATTCCATGCAAAGTGATAAATTTAGCCTAACTCCTACTGAGTTGTAGGTAAAACACATTTAGAATTACAGAAGAAGAAATAGCAAGCTGTCTGCAAAAATGTATTTAGTGGCAGGATGACTATAATCTGTGAAGAGTGTGTTCAGCTATAGCTATAATAGCATTGTGGCTTGCTTTCACCAAGCCTTTGTTCTATTACGGGCTTTGTGCTAAATGTGTTATCCACATTACCTCATTAATCCACAGAACAATACCTTAATATGATCGTTCCCATTTTTCAGATCACAAAAACAACACACTGAGAGGTGAGGTCACTTAGCCCAGGTTTGGGCACCTGTCTACTTGCATCCAGAGCCTGTGCTATTACCTGCCAACAGCACTGCTCGGGAAAGGTAGGCGTCAATTCTTGTCTAGGGAGGGATAGAGTAGGAAGTGATAGTTGGTGAAGCTTTGCTGAACTTTAAATTATATAACTCTAAAACTGGAAGGGCCTGATGAAATCATCTCGTCCTTGCTCAAGGACATACCTTTAGGTGAGTTAAAAAGTTACAGCTATATACATAAGCAGAAAATACAATTCTGGTTTTCTGATTCCAAGTCTGGTATTTTTATCACCAGGAATTCCCTTCAATTCTTCATTTATAGTATAACAATAATCACGAAAAAATAAACCACAAAAAATTATTTCTACAGGGCCTATTAGATCTCTAAATATTGTCATCTACTTAAATTAAAAACAAGCAAACAAAATGGACTTTAATTGACTAAACACGAAATGTCCTGGTCTCCTCCAGACAAAGTGTAATTTATCCATGAGAAACAGAAATTGTCTTAGAAGCAATGTTTCTCCCCCCCAGCGTGAGTTGTTTAAGCCTCAATTCCAGCCATTAATGGATTGACTAGAATGAGTAGACTATAACTCTTGGGCATCACCCACAGGCAGGAGAAAAAAGCTTTCAGAATCAGGACATGAGATACTCAAGGTACACAGTAGAATTGCTACATGAGGGAAATTCAAGAAGTCATTTCTAGGGTACAGCAAGAGATTAATGTATTATTAAGATTTTTTGGTAGCAAGCAACAGAATTCTATAGTGGCTAAAATATGGAGGTAAGGTGGATGATGAGTATGGAGAAATGTATTGTCCTGCTAGAATGAAAGGAAAGCTGAAGAAACTGGGCTTGGAACAGAGAGGAACCAGGAACCTCCATATGGTCTCTAAAACTAGAATGAATGAACATGTACTATATCTTCTACTGTAATTTCATTTCATTCAATAACTAAAATGCCAGAAGAGAAAGTCCAATTGGCCAAGCTTAGCTTATGTGCCTGCCCTTGACTGTACTGTGTGGTATACACAAGCACCTGTAGAGGCAGCATCCCAGCACAGCTTTAGCTGACGTAATGGGAGCACAGGCACCTGGGTTTACTACCCTTTCCATTAAGAAGACAGAATGATCTCAGGATTTCTTTATACTGTTAATTATTGAGGATCCCAAAGAGCTTTTCTTTTGTAGATACCATGTTAAGTACTAAAAATGGGCAGTTTTAAACATATTTATTAATTCATCTACAAGTAACAACAGTATGATCACTCATATGAACATAAATGACATATTTTAATAATGAAAATCACTATATTTTCCAAAATAAAAAAACATTAGTGGAAAGAGCAAAGTCGTTTTATGTTTTTGCAAATCTCTTAATGTCTGGCTTAATAGAAAACAGAAATTCTCAGATCTGCTTTTGGATTTACTTGCTGTGATATTTTATTTTGGTTAAAGCATATGAAAAAAGCTGACTCACACAGATGTGTGGTAGAAAAGGGAGGGAGTATTTTAGCAGCCTTTCAGATAATTGTGGAGATTCTTTTCTGATACTATATCAAAACTCGGTAAGTAGTTTCTTAAAAATGTGAAACCTTGTTAATAAACTTTTTATACCCAGTTACATTAAAATCCCTTAATATTTCTTGCACTTTGAATGGGGCTTTCACAGGTACAATCTGTATCGTCATTCATTGGTCATTCAGAAAATATTGGTTCACTGAGTAATGCAGATCTTCCAAATATCGACCCATTTCATTTACGATATACAAAATCATAGTACTTAATATCATTACCAGTCTCATCAGAAACATATTTAAATATTAGGAAGCTATCAAACTCATAGTGGCAGATATTAAGTTTTCTAATTTTCACATGAAACCTCAAAGTTTATTATTAGCAAAAAATCTTGTCAGTTGTTTTCCTTTAAGTGACAGGCTCATTTCCTTCATATTTGAGAGGATGTCTGCTTGATAACCATCATTTGTCTGAATAACCGTGGTTTGCCTGCCAATTGTCCTTTCAACTCAAAATGGAATTCCATGGACAAAAGCAGCTACTGCAGCTCAGCCCCAAGCACGTGCACACCTTCCGGCTTTTCCGTGAGACTTCACACTTCAGCACACAGCAGGAGTGCTCTATGTATACTTCCCATTTCCCAATATTTGAGTCTTCCCAGTATTAAAATGACATGAACTCAGGGCACAATAAAATTAATAATTCTTATTGTTTCCTCAATAACATTTAAACATTAAAGCAGATTTTTCCTTTCCCTACCTCCCTCCCCTCTTCCTTCCTTCCTTCCTTCCTTCCTCCCTTCCTTCCTTCCTCCCTTCCTTCCTTCCTTTTAGTTGTGAGCATGTGGTGGTGAAGAACACACCACACCTACTACCATTTGAGGGCGCTGCCTCAATTTGTGCAAAACACCAGTGCTTTGCTCCACCATCACTTTTGTTATTTTAAATGTTCTATTTGGAGACACATTTAACTTAAAAAATTTCAAAAAAAAAAAATAATAATTCAAGGAACATCCAGACACTCTTTATTTTGATTTACCAGTTTAAAATTTTTCTCCTTTTACCTTATCGTTAACCCTCTTTCCCCCACCTCCTTTTTTTCCCCTGAATCATTTGAGGTTAAGTTACGTACATCATGGCCATTTACCCTTAAATATTTCAATGTCTGTTTGCTAAGAGGAGGAATTCTCTCTTTAATAACCACAGTAGAATCATCAGCTTCATAACGTTACACTGATAACATTTTTATTGTCTGTATTCCAGTTTTGTCTGTTGACCTAATGTGGTAATTTACAGGTACAAGATCCAGTATCAGGTAGTATTGCATTTAGTTCTCTTGTCTTTTTAGCCTCCTTTAATCTAAAACACTTCCACAACCTTTTTTTAAATTTTATGACACTTTTTTTTTTTTTTTTTTGAGACAGTCACCAGGCGCCAGGCTGGAGTGCAGTGGTGCAACCTCGGCTCACTGCAACCTCCGCCACCTGGTTCAAGCAATTCTCCTGCCTCAGCCTCCCGAGTAGCTGGGACTGCAGCACGTGCCACCACGCCCATCTAATTTTTTTGTATTTTTAGTAGAGACGGGGTTTCACCATGTTGACCAGGATGGTCTCGATCTCTTGACTTCGTGATCCGCCCTCCTCGGCCTCCCAAAGTGCTGGGATTACAGGCATGAGCCACCGCGCCCGGTCTTATGACACTTTTTTAAGAGTAGAGGCCACCTTCCTCCATGTATCCACTTAGGAAAAAATAGACGATCCTTCATTCTGTGTTTTTCTTGTGTTGCATTGTGATTAGGTTCAGATTATGCATCCTATGCCAGAATACTGCATGAGTGTCTTTCTCAGAAGCCACATGTGAAGGCACACAATCACCATGTGCCTTTCATTAATAACGTTAATTGTGATTATTAGTCAAGGTATGGTTTGAGTTTTCCACTCTTTAATTTTCTACTCTTTTAATTTTTAATTTATTTCTCTCTTTACCACAATAAGTAGTATGTGGTGAGACGCTTCAAGACTCTGCAAACTCAGCGTCTCATAAAAATCTCCTTCTAGATTTAGCATCCATTGATGATTCTTGTCTGATCCAATCTTTGGAGATTGCAACTATGGAGATAGCAAAATGATGATTCTCCAGTTTCAGCATCCTCTCCATATGTGCCAATTAGCCTTAGCATTCTACTATAAGCAAGAGTACTCTTTTCTTCTTCTATGATCTATCTATTATCTATTTATCTATGTTTTATTGGTCTAAGCTCATGAATTTCTGTTTTTTCAATTGTTTATAACATTTCCCAGAACTTAATTATTTTGGACTTAAAATTGTCCCAGATCTGGTCAAGAGGAGCCTTCCAAGCTATCTCCCACGTCTGTGGTGTGCCCCCAATCATTTTTTTTTTTCTTGACCACTTTCTCACTTTCCGGCCTAATAAATTGTTCCTGGCTCATCTTCGTATCTGCTTTGCTCCAGTCCCTGGCTCAGCTATTTATTTGAGGAGGTCTGGTTCTAACTCCCATGCTTTTGCACAATCGGTGCAAATGTCAAGTGAAAAGGGCATGTAAAGTCCTAATATTATTATGAAAACAATTTAAACCTCTTGGGTTTCCTGAGAATATTTCAGGGACTCCTTGTGGTCTGTGGACAGTTTCAGAATTACTACTGAATATAAATTAATACTACTGAATATAAGTTAACTGCATGGTAAGGTGTTTATAATTTGTCTTGCATAATGTGGGTTTAACTACTTTCACTGGGGGAGCCAAAGACTCTCAGTAGCTACAAGATCTTGGGCACTTACTTTGGTATGTCTGGAATTAGGGATAATATTACTTACTTCTCAGGACTGTTGAGAATTAAGTAACTCATCTAAATGCCAGATTCAGGGCCCAATATAGAGTGAATGTTTAGAAAGTGATGACTTCAGGGGGTGTGTAACTTGTCTCTTTAGTTTATACATCTTCAGATAAAAAAATGGTAATAAAGGGGAGGTATCCAAGGAGCCTCACTCATAGAAAATCTTACTTAGTGCATGAGATCCTGACTTTGAGATGATGCTGTAGTGGTATGAGATATGGTAGTCTTGGGAGAAAAGGTGACTATATGTCACATATGGGAGAGAAAAGAAATGGGAGGATTCTGGCAAAATAGTTTCCAAGATGGTCACGATAAGATCCATTGCACACACTCCTCTTACTATGTGACAGTGACACTCCTTTCATCAAGAAGTGAGGTCTATGTCTCCCTCCCCTTGAATCTAGAGAGAACTATGGGCATGGCAAAGTGATGCTGTGAGACATCCAAGGCCAGGTCCTAAAAGTGGTCCCAGCTGCCAGAGGGTCTCTCAAGCTGCTTCTCTTGGAACTCAGCCTTGTGCTGTGAGAAAGCTACAGTCACATGGAGGGGGCACGAGCGAGCCATTAAGTGACAGAACCAACCACCACACATCCAAATGAGAAGTCTTGGAGATGTCTTCAGTATAGGCCACTGTTTGGCTGCGGGCCACATGAGACCCTCAGGAAGAACTGTCCAGCTGAGCCTACTTATTCCTCAGAACCATGAGAGGTAATAATAAAATGATGATGTCGTTTTTGCAGGCTATCGATTTTTGGCGTGCTTGTTTACAGTCAGAGGTCACAGTGCATATATGTGGGTCGGCAAGGCTAGAAACTAAGAATGGGTGGTCTGCACCCCAAACATGGACTATGAAGTAGGTCATGTGGATATGTGGACACTTGTGCACACTTGGAGAATTCCCCAATAAGAAGCCTGATGATGAAAGACTCAGAAGACAGTTATATGTATTGACTATTGTTGTGCTGGAACCAAACTGTAATGTGTACATCGTTTCTGGTGTTGATGACAGATCACTGGCTTTGATGACACACTCTGAGTGCCACTTGAGGCAGTTGTGAATGTCCCTACATCCTTTCCATTCCTGTATCTCCCCTCTCCTCTCCTGCACTTGTCCTCTCATTTACTCTTCCTCCTCGTAGCAGTTTGATAAAAAAGAAAAGGAACATCAATTTTAAAGTTAAGAAGGCCTAGTTTTGAAAGGAAAAGAAATCATTATATAAAAAAGATACCTTCGCCCATAAGTTTATCACAGCACTATTGACAATAGCAAAAATATGGAATTAAGCTAAGTGCCCATCAGTGAAAGTCTGGATGAAGAACATGTGTTACATATGCACAACGGAATGCTGTTCAGCCACGGAAAATTAAAATCATGTCTTTTGCAGCAACGTGGATGGAACTCAAGGTCATTATCTTAGGTGAAACCAGTCAGACACAGAAGAGCATCTACTGCATGTCTCCCGCTTACAGATGAGAGCTAGATAATGTGTACACATGGCCATAGACTGTGGAATCATGGACAACAGAGATTCAGGAAGGTGAGAGGATGTGAGTGGGATGGATGATGAGAGATCACCTAATGGTTACGATGCATGTGATTTGAGTGATGGATACCCTAAAAGCCCTGACTTCACCACTATGCAATCTATGCATGCAACCAAATTACAGTTCTACCCCATAAATTTACACAAATTGAAAATAAAGAAAGCCTAGATCTGAACCCACTTATTAGTTGCTTGACTTTGAGCAAGTTATTTTTTTTCTCTCCTAGCCTTACTTTTTCTATCTCTAAGCTGAAACTAATACTACATGGAGTCATTGAGATGAGTAGTTGCGAATATTAAAAGCATTCAGCACATTGCTAGGCACGTAGTAGGTCTAAAATACACTGTACGTGTTGCTTTGATTCACTTTCCCTTTAGTACAGCTGGAGTTTTCTTGTTTGCTTACTCCAAAGTTCCTTGGCCTCTGTCCCTATATTATCCCATTTCACAGATGCTGTTTTGTTTCCACTCACGGTTAGCTCTGCCAATGCATGCGGCATACCTACAAATTCCAGATGCTAAGAGAAAAGCCCTTGATTCGGGCTGAATGAAGAGATAATATTTGCTAAAATGCAGATGGCACATTAGGTACCTGTGGGAAGCTTGTGTATTGGATTGGAAACAAACAAAAACAAAATTTCCTGGCAAAAACACCCTCTCAGTAGAGCGCAGGCAGGAAGGAACAGAGGTAAATGGAGGCCAACTGATATTTCAGTGTTGCCCTCCTGGAGCTGAAATTACCTGAAATATTCCCACCATGGCCCAGGTACAAATGAAGTAGATCCTCTTAGGAAAGAGAGAGTGGCTCTGTTTCTGGGGAAGAAGAGTAATTTATCTGCAGGTTATGAAAGGAGAGCTCTCAGGAAGCTCCAAGGGCTGCAGGCAACAGTGCTGCCAGGAAACCCCTTACATCTTGGAGAATAAGACTGAAATCCATAGAATGTTGAATTATCCATCTTTGTGTTGAACAGTGGTGCCGATTAAATCAGGCAATGAGTACACAAAGTCAATGGGAGTTTCGAGGGCAGATCAAAAAACACCACTAGGAGTACCGTGAACTTCGCAACCAAATACGGGCATTCTCGGAGCCAAATGGTATGATAAAACACCACACAGATCTAGGCATGACAAACAGAAAGGGGTCACAGAGAAAACTGCATTCATTACAGACCATTGCAATAAACCAAAAGGTAGGAAATACAACTCCAAAGGAGAAAGCAAGAGCTGTTTTTGTCCAAGGGATCCTCTGTGCCAGATACTTGCATTTCCAAACAAATCTTTCTCTTTTGGCAACTAGTTTCTATTTTCTTAAACCCTGATACAAGTGTTCATATGGATCCACAGATTGTTAGTGCTAAAGAGAAGCTTTGAGATCATCTTATTCCACCCATCATATCTTGGCTAGGATACCTTAGGCCCAGAAAAGTCTAATGAATTCCTCAAGGTCATACAGCTAATTTGGGGTATGGCCAATGCTAGAAGCTTGGCTGGTTGATTTCCAGTCCAATAATCTTTCCCAGTTCTTCTTTTCTCTTATATCATCCCCAAAATTACAGATTCTGCTCTGGTCAATGATCACTTATGAAAAATATTTATTAGATGCCTCTAGGCAATTCTACACCCATGTCTTTGCTCTAAGTGAGGTCACTTCCTTCTTCAGGAAGGTTCCTAATGATTTCAGCAGAGAAATACACTTTAAAAACAGGTTATATTTCAGCAAAAACTAGTTCAAGATTGTTTATACGTTTATTTCATTGATATTTATTAATCATCTACTATGTGCCAGCTACTGTGTTAATCACCATAGTTTCAGTAATTTAACAAAAAAGACAAACACGGAGAACAGAGACTCAACACATACATAAACAATAGAAAGAGACCTGGCATTCATAGTTGACCATAAGTCTAATACATTGTGGGAAAAAAAGGAGTATGTTCTATGAAGGCTGGGAAGTGGTTATTTTTGCTATGAATTAGTCAGATACTCATAATGTCATATTTGGCTCATAAAAACTGCAGAAGAGTCAGAAAAAAATATTGTAGAGAGTTTAAAAAATGACTCCCCATACTCCTATGAAGACAAAAATAAAATGCAGTGAGGTATTTAGATTTGGACTTAGAAACATAAGAGATCGCTTGAGACTAACTTTAATATGTGGAAATGCTAACTGCTTGTCTTCTTTCTTCATAAAGAAATTTGCAAAAGAAAATGAGCTTAAGATACAATAAGGGAGATTGTAGTTGGACATAAGAAAGAAACATTTCCTTAGCACTCAAGGTGATATACCTAGGCCTTTGGGTCTGTAGAGGGGGGCCCAAATCTCCTTCTCATGTAGGTCAGCCCTCTTCCAAGTTCTTGGTCAGAACGGTTAGGGTGATCTTTTCATTCCTTTCACCAGGTTTTTTGCAGATTCATGAAATCCCTGAGGAGTTGCAGCCCTTGAGGTCCCACTCTGCTCCTCTGGGACTGAGCCCCACTACTTCTGATGGCAAGAGCCACCTTTCCAGGGTTTAGTGCCCAGGACTTCTGTCTCAGACACCCAATCATGTCTACTAACACAAGGGTTAGGGCCTTGTACTCAGAGTGGGGTTCTGGGCCCAGCAGTATCAGCACCATCCAAGAATCAGAAACTGTAGTTTAATACAATCCTCAATGATTACTATTATTTGAAGTTTGAAAAGATTTGTTCTAAAACACTGGCCCCTGGGTCAGAAAGACTTGATTTCAGAGCTTGCCACTGCCACTGTCTGATTCTCTGACTTTGGCTAAGTCACCTTACCTGTGAAGATTCAGTTTCTTTATCTGTAAAATGGGTACAAGAATTGTTACCTCTTAGGCTCTCAGCAAGGCCCTTCTTTGTCACTTTATTTTAAATGAATCCTTTCTAATATATTTATCTTGGTCTTTTATTATTGTTTTTCCCTTGAGAGCAGTTACTACAGTTTTGATTTATTTGTGATTATACTGTTTGAATGTAAGTTCTATGAAGGCAGAGACCACGCCTCTCTTACTTATTCTAGCATCTCTGGGGCCTAGCACACTACCTGGTTCCTAATAAGTGGCTCAATATTTGTTGAATAACTGCATATTGTAAGTATTAGTTGATGCAAGAGAAGCTCCAGGTCTAACTTGGAGAAAAATGTTCACTAAATGACAGCTGTCCACAAAAATTGACTGTGTAATGTATACTACAAAATGAAAATGAGAGACTCTTGCTAAAAAATGATCAAGTATTTCAAGATGGCAATAACAGAGAATTAAACTAAGCACGGGGTCCTTCTCATCACAGGGCCTTTTATGACTGCACAGGTAAGCGTGCCCCAGGAAGCCAGCTCTGGCTATTGGTGGTTAGTATAATAGTGGTGATTCTGCCAGAGGTGTTGCCATTACCCAGAATGGGCCATCTCTCCCTTCTCCTTGATGTGTGAAGTCGTGGGCACATGACTTCCTGGGCTGCACAGGTCATGTTGCCTTCCTGGGCTCAGCTCCCTGTTGTTTCCAGGCTCAGGTGAGGAGGGCTAGAGAGAGCCTGAAACTTGAGAAAGTAACAATTGGATGCTGTCAATTCAGCTGGCCCTAAAGTATTCCCCCACAGCAAAAGGCTGATTTACACCTGATTGGTAAGTGAGGCATTCATTGAATCAGCAAAAGTTCTGCAAATGTGTGCTAAACAGAATTTTAAATGAGTTTCCCTAATGTATGGCTTTTAATTTACTTGATAATATAAAAATACAATTCGAGATGAGGAACGAGGCTGACAGTCACTCAATTCTAATGTAACAGCGTTTCTTTATGAAAGACTGAAAACAAGAGCAAGGCTCAGAATATAAAACAGTCATGAGGAATGGAAGCTAAAAAACCAGGAGAGATGAGCTCACTCAAACACAGCCAGCCTGGCTCTGGTTCCAGGATTGGCTGAATTGGGGGGGAAGGTGATTACTGAGACCAAAAGCAAAGTGCCTGCAGGGCTCCCAACCCTGCTGGGTTTAGAATGACATCCTGACTGGGCTGAGTTTATCATCAGAGACTTGGTCCCTTTAGCTGTTGAGTAGGGAAAATCACCCATCTCCTGCCTACCTCCCAGATGTAAAGAGAGAAAAGGACACTGCTCTTGTGGAAATGCTTTGTTCAACATTATGGTATAAATAAGAAGGGTGGTGTACTTCTCAGAAAGAGCACTATCTGGGAAGCCAAAAACCTAGTTTCTGAATCAAATTATCCTATTTATTCACTCCCCCATCCGCAGTCCTTTGGAGCCAGGTAAATAGACTTGAGTGAGAATTCCAAACCTGCCACTATGTAGCTGTGAAAATGTGGTCAGTTTCTTCAGGTTCTTAGAGCTTCAGTTTTCTCATCCGTATGATGGGGTTGAGCTAAATCCTGGGCAGTAGTTAGTACACCTGACACAGGACAAGTCCTCAACAAATCTTTCTTGTCCTCACTGTTTTCTTCTGTTGAGGGGGGATAATAATGTTTAGAAAGTGACAAGGCACTCTCCTGACGTATGATATTACTGTCTGCTAAATTCAAGCTGGGGAAGACTTCTTGCTCCTGCAGCTCTGCTTCCTTTTCCGCTGTCCCAAAATTCCCCAGAGTTTTCTGGTTCTGTTGTTGCAGGGTCTTTCTGTTCAGATTTGTCTGTTCCTACTCTTTCCAGGACTGTTAATTTGTAACTATGACCGGAACCCTCTCATAGGGGCTTACACTTGAATTGTGAACATTTGAAACTAAAAGAGCTTTCCAGAGGCAAAAATCCAGCAGGCAGGTGGAGCTCATATTTTGGGGCATCTGGTCCTACTGGATGTCACTTCAAGTCAGAGAGCTTGGGCTCCATAGACACATTAGAGCTACTTGACACAAGATCTTAAATGCATGTCTGGCTAGAATCGCAAATATATCTTAATATTTTTGCTCAGCCTTCATAACTGGGTGATTTTGATGATGACCACCATTCCACCATCTATTATTTTATTCTGCACAATCCTTGACTGTACATATAAGTCTGTTTAGTAGACACAGATCATGGTGGCTGTCCAGTTTATAATTTCCCCAGCAAGCATGTATGTGTTTCCCCAGCTGCTTCTAGTACCAGATGCTGCCCATTTCTAGCCAGCCTTATAGATGCAGGACCTAGGCTGATCCAATTGCCATGGCTTTCCTCTGGCCACAGTGAATGGATCAAGAAGTGGCCGTACGAATCAAGGCAGGCCAATTTCTTTCTTTCTCTGGATTTTCCCAACAAACTGGAGAACACAATGAAAAATGTGAGACCAGAATGGTCTATAGCTCCATTTCCCTGTTGGCACACAATAATAGAAATGAGAGACAGATGGGCAATCACAGAGCATCCTGAGGATGTTCTGGCCAGGTCCATTCCTGCCCATTTCAAGGTTTGGGAATGTGAAGCAGTAAACAAACACTCCCTTCCACCTTTAGTCCTGAACAGGGTGACTTAGTTTCTGCCATTTATAAATGAAAGTCTTCACTGCACAAGCTGATAAAAATATCCATGTGGTTCACCAAAAGGAAGTCATTTCTCTTGGAGTTGTGGTGACAGATGTGCTACTCCGGGGGTAATAGAGTGAGGGGTGGTGATTAAGTAGAGGCTGGTGGGTGCACATTACTCTTGCAAGAATGTTGGTGGAGAGTGAGAAAAGAAAGATCAGGCAATAGTAGGGTAGCAGGCTTAATGGAAGGAATGTTTCACAGGCTAGAGGAAAATTTTGACTGCGTGGGTTATCTGTCTTTTCTTTAAGATAGACAGGAGAGAATCAATGGAGCAATGTCCCAGGGAAACTGCAGAAGAGAGCACCAGAAGCAACAGCAGCAGCAGCATTGGTCAATAAGGAGATGCTTCTCTTTTGAAAGCACAAAAAAGGAAGAAAAAGTGATCGTAGAGAAAAATAGAGATGGAGACAAGTTGAGGAAGCTCATGCTAAAGTGGCCACAGTTTTCTTTCTGCAAGAGATTTGAGGCATTTAATTGCTGTTTGAACAGGAGTGGGATCCTCCAGCTCCCAGCTGCTCTCCCAACTCCCTCGGACTACTCAGAAGCCAAGAAAATGAGAGGTGGTGGCTACAACAGACTTCAGAAATGACAAGACCTTTAGGATTGATTCCTACATTGTAATCAATGTGTTGACATTGACTCTCATAGTTCATCCTCCTGTGCATGGCAAGAGCATCTGTTGGGGATATGCATGTGGCCTTAGAGAGAAGACAGATTCTGTGAAGTCAGTGAACCTAATAGAGTAGAGAAAATCATGGGACATGTGCCCATGTAGTCTTTCTTTCATGTCCTAGTTAACTGCTGTAACAGAATTTCCCAAAGGGAAATTTTTCATTTTCCCAATCCATTGGGATTGTGGAGCGTGATTGTCCTGCAATGCCATGGTTCCCCGACTCTCTTTGGTCCCCAAAGGGCAGACTGATGTGAAGCCTTGAAAGAACTGCTGCTGTCTTAGCAACCCTCACCACCTTAAGAATATTCTGAATCTAGGGCATACCCATTGTTTGCCAACTTAGCTTTTTCTTTTTCTGTTTGGCCTTTATATTCTGGTTAGACAGTATAAAATGTAGAGGTTAAAGGTACTGGTTGCAAAATTAGGTGGACTGGATTCAAATCTTACTGTCACCTCTGATGACCTTGCATGATCTTTATGAAGTTATTTGACCTCTTTAATACTGTATTCATCTTTAAAAAAATCAATGAAAATATCTATTTAATCTTTTATGAGTATTAAATGAGATAACATGTAAAGTTCTTAGAAAACAGCTTGGCACATAGTAGAAGCTCACATAGCTGAATTAAAGCAGAAAGCTAATAGGAGAATTCAGGTTCCTCATTCCTTCTTCTATAATGAGGAGTTTTTAAATTTGTTTTTGCTTTTCTTATTCTGTCCAGATTCCAATGTACTTAGGCATTTATTTGTACAATTAATCAGGAAGTCAATTTAAAACTGTCATTATTAGCTTTATTTTCATTTCAATGATTTACTGAAAGGTAAATCACTAGGCTTCACTGGTCAGTAAGTTTTATCATGTGCTAAATCTAATCCATTGATAGTGATTATTTGGAGCATAATTGTGAGGATTTTCTAAGCCAAATTACAAAGAGTGCTGTGATTGATTAACAATGTCTGCCACGGACATAGATAAGGCAGTGACTTTACCTATTTTTCCATCTGTGCTGACTCTGCAATAGATGAACTCTGCCTCTGTCATGGGTCACAGGTGCAAGTCATAGGCCAGGGAGGCAAGTTCAGTTACTTACCCAGGAAGGGTTACCTAATTTCCAGAATTGCCAGTGCTCATGGAGAAGGTCCCTAATAATTGGAAAAGCTAGAGAAGCAGCTGTCATTAAACTCAAGGTCATGGAAGAATGGATAGCTATAAAGAGAAAGAAACATTGCATTTTGTAGTTTTGCACTTGGAGAATGACAGTGCAGTGTTCATATATAAATCTGGAGCCTCCAGAATTGACAGGTTTAAGACTGTGTCTGCACAATTTCAGGGAAACTGCAAAGTTAAAAAAAAAAGTGCCAATTGACTGGTTGTTGCTGATGTCAGGACTTGCCTGATTTCCTGCTTCCCCCTCTGTTCCTCCCCCACATCTGGATCTACTTGAGACCCACTTGCCGCTCAGCTGGTGCCACCCCATACCCTGAACCTAGTTCTTCCCTCTGCCAACAGAGGTTTTAAGAATTCTAGTGGGCTTCTGGGGTAACCTGGAACCACCTACTCTGGTGTCTGAGCCAGCTCTGTTCTGAGTCCGACCTTGTTAACCTTCAGCCCTTGAATCCACTCTTGGGATTGACCTTGCCTATATCCCTGAACCCCCTGTTTGTCCAGATCTCTGAAATGAGTATCTCCCCTGGATTCTACATACTCACCTGTCAGGAGGTCCTGTCATTGCTTACTTTCACATATCAAAGCCTTTCTCAGATTACAGCCCACATCTTACAATTGAAGCTTTTCATTTCCACAGTGGTGACAGAAGCAACGGAGATAACATGGGCTTTGAAATCAGCCAGACCTAAGTTCTAATTTCAGCTCTGCTTTCTCTTAACTATGTGGTATTGAATATACGAGTCAGTTTTCTCCTCTTTAAGATGGGGATGCTAATAGTAACATGACAGGGTGCTGTATCCTGGAGGATAAGAGACAAAACAGGTGGATTAACTAGCACATAATAGCTACTAACAGACAACAACAATAAAATGACAATAACAACAGCTAGCATTTGCCGAGCATTTATAACCCATGAGGCACTGAGCCAAGTGCTTTACTTGCATTCTCCTAGCCCCCGTAACAAAATTAATATGATCCTCATTTCACAGATGAAGAAACTGAGTCTTGGCAAGTTCAGTTACTTACCCAGTGTCACGCAGAGAATAAAAGGCAGATCCCGGATTTAAGCCAAGATCTGTTTGTCCAATTCTAAAGCCTTGTGTCCTTTAATCACACTATACTGTCAACAACTAGGATAAACGTCTTCCACCCATTTGGATGAATTTTTTTTCTGTTCTCAGAAGCTGGGTTTGTCCCAGGTATTTACTATGCCCCTCTGAACATAAATGATTATGATTTTTCTCTTCCCACTCCCCCCAGTATGCCCCATTCTGTTTCCAGGGAACATTTTATGACTGGCCATGTCACAAGATCTGACAGCCTCAACTCCATTATGCCAAACAAATTTGAGTTTTAAAACATTGAATTGGTTTTAGATACAGCCATGGGAGTAATTTTAAAATCTGGGCTTCCAACCAACAAAGTAATTTCCCTTTATTAATGGGAAAATAAACATCTCCTGTAAAGAGCGTTGCCTTCCTTCTATGGCCCTTGTCCTCAAAAATCCAAGGCAGGGTGGGCACCATTCATGCCAGAGGGTGTTATGTGATACTAGGTGGGCCAGTTGTTGACCCAGAGCAGACCTTATGTATTTGTCTACTTGGCCCTGTTCTATGAGTTTGATTCCTGCTTCCTCAGTTCTTATTAAAGATTATCTCTGTCTTCACATTAAAGTTGGGCTCTAGCCATGGAGGAAAACTTTCCTAGGACATCTGTAGCAAGGCAATTCCTCATGAGGGAGTTATTAAGTTTTCGCCACTTGGAGGGACCTTCAGGGTTATCTAGCAACAGAGAATAGAAAAAACTATAATTTATTGATCCACAAATGTTTTCCTAAGTACTTTGTATACATTTTCTTACTTAATTATCCAATAATCCTATCAGGGAATCATTATTATTCTCGTTTTTCTAGCACTGTGGTTTGGCAGAAATTAAATAACCATCTCAGATCAAATAGTTACTAAATAATGATACCACCCAATAAATTTTATCTTAAAGATACTCCATTTTTAAGGTTCAAATAGTGAATAATGAGTGTTAACTCTCAAAACTGGCATCAGAGATTCTCATTAATTCAATACCTATTATATCAGATTCATAATTAGAATCTACCCCAAACCGATATAAGCTTTCAGCCAGAGTCTGAAATTGAGAGATGTCATTCAGTTATTTGCATACAAATAGACTACAATTATATGAAGTATATGGTTCATTATGAAATTCAGTTTAGCTTGCATTTTAGCTGAAACCATAAAAAGTCAGCCAGGAAATAGTTTTATCAATTACATTTTTGTGAACGCAGTTTTGTTCTTTAAGGTTTCTGAACTGATGTGTTCAAGAAGGAAAAAAATACCCATGGGCTAAAATTGTGCAATCAATACTGTAGATTGAACTTTTTGAAAGTTTGGATCTTTTTCTAAGGAATGTTCCAGAAACCTTAATATCACTTTGATTTTGTTTCTGATCTCAATGATCTCAGTGCTGGACTGTCAGCCTTGAGCCAAGCTTCAGGTAGTATGGTCTCCCTGGATTCCAGGCTCAGACCTCTGGCTGTTTCTCTTTTCTTTCTGGACAAGCACCAAGGCCATTCTGCTCAAGGGCTACCATGAGACATAATGTATGGGATTTAGAGTTAGACAGACATGGGTCTGAGCACTATCCCATTACTTAGCTGTAAACAATTTCTTTTACCTCTATGTTTTAGAGTCTCCTCATCTGAAAAATGGGGATTATAATAGTATGTATCTCAAAGGGTTGCTCTAAGAATTAAATGAGATAACAAATGTAAAGTCCTCAGTACGGTTTGTGGTACAGAGTGAAATCATTATAAACACAAATCATTATTATTATTATGGAATTAATTTTTAATGAACATAACCATAAATTCAGTGATCCCTGTGGTCATAGCGTGGTATGTCACATTCAAGGGAACATAGTCTAACAACTAAAGGCAGGTAAAAGCAACCGAAAATTCCTGTTTGCATTTCTTGGAAAACATCTAAGAGAATCCTGTTACTAAGCCACCTTGGTGCTTCATAATGCCACCTTTTCTTTTTCTCTCCAATTCCCTTACACCCTGCAGTTGCTCTAGTGTTTCCTTCTTATAAACTTCAGCTCCAAAAAAACTCTTCCTTGATAACCAGTCTGCAACGTGTTTTTGATCTCTCTTCTCTTTACCCCCTTATCACTTTATTATGTAGGTCACCTTAGCTTCTCTCTCAGCAAACAAAACTCCTTCCTTAGTAGGACTGGGAAGGAGTGGGAGCCTAGAAGTCCATGGAGGGCTATTTTTAATGGGCTGGAGGTGGGTTGGGGGTGGTTGTGAGCACTCATATAGACTAATAACTTCAGTTACATTGCATAAATATAATTTCCAGTGCAAGGAAAGTTTTGGCTTCTAAACTCTTACCCTGTACCTGAAGACCTACTTCATGAGGAATGTTGATATATCTAACCATGTAGACAGGGAAAGATCAGCAAAAATGAATCTTTTGTCAATGAAAGATCATTCCATAGGAAAAGTGTTAGAAAAACCTGAACAAAGGAAAACTTGGGGGTGACGTGATAGCTGCCTTTAGATAACCCAACATTGCAAAACTAGAATCAATAAAATATACAGGAGTGGCTTTTAGCCCAGTTTAATGAGACATAAATTAAATGTCTCATTAAACTGGGATTATAATCAGAGCTGTTGAAAGACAGAATGAGCTTCCTTGGGATTTAGTGTGTTCTTCCTAACTGTAGATACTTAAAGTGAGGTGGATGACTTCTAGGCCGATGTATTGTAAATGGTGTAAAGCATCCAAGAAGGGTTGATATATTTCCATGCTGAGATTCTGCAATTCTATTAATCCGAACAGTGTTCTAGACATGTTTTCAATGTTGACAACTTGCAGCTCCGAATCTCAGGTCCTTCCAGTCACGGTGATAAAGAAGTAATTTTTATGTTTGTGGGATTCTGTGCTCTAGTGCCTTCTCTGCCCTTGTCCCATGTTTATTTGGTTTCAGTAGCATGGTTCTCCTCCTCCGTCCAGTCCAGGTCTTCATTCCATTGAAAATGATTGATGTGATTTCAAACTTCATTGCTTTCTTTGGGAGAATCTAGAGGGTCAGAGGAGTTATGCCTAGTAAACCAATATTATGGCACGGTGCTTGTCTAGACCTTAGAAGCCCCAGGATCGTGTCTAGGCTGTAACACTAACTAATTCTGCAAGACTCCTCACCTTTCTGGGTCTCTGTTCTTTGAACTCGTAACTCTAAGGGCCTAAACTCTCCACAGTAGGAAGTTAAATGACTTGGGAACTTGTTAATAAACTGGAGCAGATTTGGAGTCTCACTATGATATTATTCAACAAATATTCATTGTACACTTAGAATGTGCCACATGCTCTTTTAAGGCACAAGGGATCTAGCAGTTGACAGGGTAGATGAGGTACGTGCCTTTATAGCAGCTTACTTTCTAGAAAGCTATAGAAATTGTAGAAAGATAAATAAGTAGACAAACTCATTTCATAATATGAAGACGGCAAAATAGGGTGTTATTTTGAGACTGACTGCAGAAGTCAAGAACAACCTAAGGGAGTTCATTTGAGCTGACTATCGAATCATGACAAGGGGCCGGCTCTGTGAAGATATAGGAGGGAGAAGAGCAAGAGCAATGCTTTTGGTTTGCTGAGGAAGCATAAAGAAGTCCAGGGTGTGTAGCGTATAGTGCTATGCAGGGTGCATGATGCTGGGAAGAGGAAAGGCAGCACCCAGCTCAAGAAACATGGGAAGAGTTGAGATTAATTTATGTGGAATGGTTTGCCATTTGATGGTTTGGGGCAAATAAAATCAATGATGTTAACAGTATAAAATCAGCAACCAGCATGTGCAGAATGGATATAAGAAGAATGGATGACCAAGACGGTCATAAGAAGTTCAAAAAAAGGGCTATGATTTGCATAATAGTCCTGGACTGGCATGGCAGCAGGTGAAGTGGAGAAGAAGATGCATTCCCAAAGCATGACATGATGGAATGGAGATGTGCTGGGAGGCAGGAGGCACCGTAGGAATTTATGATCATTCTTTGATTTTTCTTTCCGAGCACTTCATAATCGTTATGTCCTGAGAAATAAACAGATATATTAAAAATAATAATGGCTATTTGGATATTATTTGTTGGACATTTGTTATAGAAGCCTTGTGGGGGATTACTTTTGTCTGCTATATGTCTCTAGTTCAATAAATTTGTTAAAAGACAATGAACGTCAGACACTCTTTTAAGAAATTTGACTATATTATTTTATTTAATTCTCAAAATAATCTTAGGTTGGCTTTATTTTACACAGTGACACAGGGAGATTAAGTAACTTGCTCAAAATAACACAGCTAATAAGGCACAGAACCAGGATTTGAACCCACGTCAGTCGGATTCTAAAATCTAGGTTTTAATATCTGTAAATTTAATATCTGTAAATTTATTTCCTAGCACACCAGATGGCACGAAGGGAGCTGCTAACCAGCTCTGGGGACCTGAGTGGTCTCCTGAGAGACTTCCTCAGACAGTCTCACCACAGAAACATTGCCATGAGCAATGATTTTATTTATAAACATTGGAAAATGCTGGAAATTAATTTGAGTATCTGAAGCTCAACTAAATAAAGCTTCTATACTATGGCTTCTCCTAGTAAAGCAAGGCTTTAACATTGTTTCCCAAATTTAATTTGAAAATCTTCAATATCATAGTTGTACAATGAAGCCCAAGTCTTATGTAAAATAGATAGTCACAAATCTAATCAATTAATATCTGGATTTTTTTAGCTGTCAGAAAAAATCTCTTTCTGTAGAGAAAGATAGATAAAAATGTAATTTCAATCATCTAATGATATCAAACAGAAAAATGTTTTTTTTTACTTACATGCACATAATTACCAAAACTTATGCACACTGGGTAAAGTGTTCTGATTTTCTAAATTCTGAAGCCAGTTTCATCTTTAGGGATTAAAAAATAGTCTTTAGGTGCAGTGGCTCATGCCTGTAATCCAAGCAAGTTGGGAGGTTGAGGCAGGTGGATCACTTGACATCAGGAGTTCGAGACCAGCCTGGGCAACATGGTGTAACCCCATCTCTACTAAAAATACAAAAAATTAGCTGGGCGTGGTGGCAGGCACCTATAATCCCAGCTACTCGGGAGGCTGAGGCACAAGAATTGCTTGAGCCCAGGAGACAGAGGTTTCAGTGAGCCATGATCGTGCTACTACATTCCAGCCTGGACAACAGAGAGAGATTCTCAAACAAACAAACAAACAAACAAAACCTTTAAGGCAGAAACTTCCAGACTGAATCCAGAAACAGGAATCAAACTAAAGGAACGTATTATTTAGCTTATAATTCTAGGACGAGATTCTCCTTTCCCTATCTTAAGACATTAGTAATAACAACTGAAATTGACAAAGAAATAGAAAGTAAGCCAATTTTTGCAGTAACAAGCTGGGGTATTGCCAATTACTCCCTGTTTTATCATTACTCACTGACTGCCCTTCAAGGACTAATTACAGTTGGTAAAGCTACCTCTCTTAGATCTTGCCAACTCCTCCTTCCTTTGCTATGCTTTTATTCCTGAACTGTTACTCTGTTGTACTTAACTAACAAATTGCAATGCGGCATGATTACATGTTTGTCAACACTAGTCTATGAGCACCTTGAGAGCTGATTGTATTTCATTTGTTTTCTTCATGTGTTCTATAAGTTAGAATGTATATGACTGCAAATAACGGGAAGAAAAAAAGGAAAACCTAAGCTAATGTGAACAATAAGCAAAGGTATTGGATTCTATAACAGCAAGCCCAGAAGTAGGATGACTTGATGTAATCTGATGGCACTGACTCTGTTTTCCTATCGTTCTTTTGGCCCTTGCTTCTCTATTTTCAAGCTGGTGGCAAGATGTAAGCAGTAATTATGGACTTCACATCCATGCTTGGCATCAACCAAGGGAGAAGGCATAATGTATTCCTGGGATAGTTTCTTCAGACCGAGGGGAACTTTCCCAGAAGCTTCAAGCCAACTCTTCTCAACCTCAATGGCCATTTGGGAACCACTCACTGGCAAGGTGAATGAATTTACCATGCTGGTCAAAAGAATGAATGACCCAGCTGCATAATGGTTATACCATGCAGGACTGTAGGAAAGAACGGAAGATTGCAGAGAAGAAAGATCCCAATATCCTCCACCTATGTTCAGAGCCTAGCACAGAAACTGGCACTTAGAGCTCAGTAAGTGTTTGCTGAGTGAATAAGTAAGTTACTATGACCCATTACCTGATATGTCCCTTCCAGAACTACTGAATTAATAATTGGCACAATTTACTTGGTTCAGTGCTTAATTACATACCTTCTATTGTTCTTTGATAATGTCTTATGTGTTAGTCTTCTCTTAACAAAGATATTAATCAGTTAAAAGCAGGGTCCGTGGCAAATAAATGCTATGGATTGAATGAACAATACTTTCTTGGTGACCACTCAAGCATGGAGATCAGGAATGGATATGTAAGACATGTGGTTCATTAGTGAGTTTTACCTGTGTAGTGAAGAGCAAAGCAAGTGTTTCTTTGACAAAAAAAAATCTTTTGTTTTTAATTTAACTAAATATCTGTGGAGCTCCATATAAATAAGCTGGATCCAATAAGAGATTGATCACTGGATAAGAAAATCTTAGCTCTTACCATAATGCTTTGCTCTGTGTTAGAGCGAACAGAAAATGCTTTCTTCTCTGTGTGCTCTAGTGAACTTGGCATGGGTTATCAGGTATAAAGTATCGGGGAGATGAGTTGTACTGAGTATTTTCCCAGGTTGACTAAAGTGTCGACATGGCTATAGAGGTGGCAGAAAAATGCCTCACAACTGCTAGCATTTATTGAGCAACTCAGCTGTGCTGGGTTGTTGGTCTAATTGTTTTGGATATAAACCACTTTATCTTCTCAACAATTCCAAGAGGCAGGTGCTATTATTTTTACTTTTATTTATTTATTTTTTGAGAGGGAGTCTTGCTCTGTCGCTCAGGCTGGAGTGCAGTGGCACAATCTTGGCTCATTGCAACCTCTGCCTCCTCGGTTCAAGCAATTCTCCTACCTCAGCCTCCCCAGTAGCTGGGACTACAGATGTGCACTACCATGCCCGGCTATTTTTTTTGTATTTTTAGTAGAGATGCGGTTTCGCCATGTTGGCCAGGCTGGTCTTGAACTCCTAACCTCAGTTGATCTCCCGCCTCAGCCTCCCAAAGTGCTGGTATTATAGGCGTGAGTCACTGAGCCCAGCCAGGAGCATTGGACTGCAGACCAAGAGGTAGAGCTATTATGAGCACCACGTTACAGTTGGATTTAAAAACTTGTCCAGGATCATACTGTTAATAAATGACAGTATCAGGATTTGAATTTAGAAAAACTGGCTTCAAAGCCAGTTCTCTTACCCGCTACTGAAGAATGTCTGAGGTTCAGGACCTAATTCAAGAAGCAAGGAGAGATCATCTGTCAGAAGACAGACTAGAAGGTTAAAAGCCAGGAAAAATTGTGCAGGAAGCAAGAAATGAGATGAATTAGAGTGACTAGTTCAGAACTATGGCATGAATAATATAAAACATTGAAATATGATTTCATTTTTTTGAACCCAAGTGTGTGGTAAATTTGGAGGAAAGCAGTCAGTCCTAATGGCTTAAAGTTGCTGTCTAGAGCTGCATAGTCTTTGCCCTCCTGCGAGTAATGATCTAGCTATGACAATAAGAATTATAGGACTGAACACTGTGGCTCAATATAATCCCAGCACTTTGGGAGGCTGAGGTGGGAGGATCATTTAAGCTTAGGAGTTTGAGATGAGCCTGTACAACATAGGGAGAGCTCATCCTTACAAAAAATAAAAAAATTTTGCTGGGCATGGTGGTGCATGCCTGTGGTCCCAGCTACTTGGGAGACTGAGGTAGAAGGGTTGTGTGGGCCTGGGAGGTTGAAGCTGCAGTGAGCCATGATCATGCCACTCAATTCCAACCTGGGTAACTTGTCCAGGAGATTCTAGACAGTAAAACCTTGTCTCAAAAAAAAAATTATATATGGAAAAACTCAGTAAATTATTTCAAAAAGCAGATACTCTGGATTACATGGACATTGTATGAGAGGTCTTTTTCTCAGTTGACATCACTCTGTTTTATAGAGATTGGGTTCACAGGCAAAAACTGGGCAGGGTCTTCCCCAGAGTTGGAAGTTCCGAGTGCCAGGGAACATCTGTCCCTGTAGTCTATGAAATTGTCTTCATGAGCAGCACTTTGAGAAAGCTGGACAGAACATCTCTGGCTTACTCAGCTGCAGTATGTCCAGTGGTGCTAGAAGAGGAACCTTTGCAGTCTGTGCATTGTTACCTGACCCTGGCTTGGATACTCTTCATGCGGGCCTTTCACAAGAAGGCTTGTTTCCTTACTGTATTTGGCTAAGACAGCGGTCCTGTGGGTGGCTTCAGTATTAGGTTTGGAACAGGGAAAGTATTGCAACACATGCCAAGAATTGAATTTTATTTTTAAAAGCTGCTCTTTACAGAATCGAATATCTGTGACCTTCTCTGGTTACATCAGAGCTACACGTGGTAATTGGCTTAAGGTCAGCGACTTGGGCATGCTTTAGTGACAGGTATATACTTTATAGGACTATTCTCAAGATGTACCACTTCCTTTCAAGAGCACTTTACAGTTTCTCAGACTCTTCATTATGATTCTCATCTCTGCCCTTGTTTATACCAATGTGTTTCAGTGTCATGACAAGCTTTGTGATCAAGGTAGATTGCTTTGCTTTAGGAAAGAGAAGGTGTATTTTGTTTCACACTCCAGTATCCTGTTCCTTCATGTGAGCACCAGGATTGAACAGTTCGAACATAAATCTGGGAGGTGGGGTTGATGGAGCAAATCAAGACCACCAATGTCTTGCCCTGTGCTTTGAGAAAGGCTTTCACTGACCCTCTGCTTCAGGTGTTCCTTAGTGAATCAGGATGTGGGCATTCCCTAAAAAGATCTAATGAGAGAATCCATGCATGACAAAACACTGGAGAGGTCTGGATGGGTAGAAGCCTAGACACTCCAATGACAGCATTACCTTCCAATCCCACTGGTCTCTAGTCTTCTGCTGATTGCTTAGTTGCAACTATGCCCTGATTTGGAGGGGATAAGTGTACTGATAACCTAAAGGATACCAAGAGGGAATCTAGACTTCAAGAATTCAAAAGCAAAGGTGACCCAGTGGGCCTGAGCATACAATGGATATTTGTTTTCTCACCACAGCATAAGGATCTTGATGTAGCTCAGTGAAAGTCATAGGTGTGGGAGGAAAGTCTCCAAAGTGCTGAAGCAGGAGACGGAAGCCTCAGCCACTTCCTGTCTAATAAATAGAATGTAGAAAGAAGAATCTAGTTAGGAATAAGTATCTTGAGTGATTATATATTAGTCTTATTGAATATTAAGCCTTGATTAAAGCCTTCTTGTACTTTATGCATAATTATCTAGGAACTTCAGGTTGCTGTGGCCAGGGACTGATATGGGACACTGGACTGTGGCCACGAGGCAAGAGCATTAATACCTGTCAAACATCGACTGGTGGCAATCAGCAGAGATAACCTGTTTAATGCCAAAACCCAGCCCTCTGTCACACCCGCATAAGGGTTGCTGCAGGGCATCTAAAATCTCTGCGGTAGCGCCAGTGCTTGGGGAAGCAACCGCTACTCAGTAGACCTTGGAAAGGAACAGCGAGCTGGAGAACACTCCACTACCCTGCGCTCCTGTAGAAAGACCGATACCTGTCAACCCAACCCACAGCTCCCTGGGGCTTAATTGTCTCTATGTGGTACTGTGCTATATTGGCCACAGTGTGTGTCTGCCTTCACTCCTTACTTCTGCACCTAGTTCCTCTTTTGAAGATAGTAAGAAGTAGCATAATTCTTGAAGCCTTCGTTCTTACTTGGCAAGCATAGCCTAAAGTGCTGATGCATCTGGCTGCCCCCTGCTTAGGCTGCTTGCAAGCCCTGGGCCCCTTGTTGGTCTACTTGCAAGCCCTTGGCCCTTTTTCCTTAGACACGTGACCCTTCCCCCCTGTTTTGTACCCAGTAAAAGTCAGATTGTCCAGGCATTCAGGGCCACTACCAGACTCCACGTAGTAGGTGGTAGTGGACCCCTGGGCCCACACTCTCTTTCTCTGGATCTCAGTGTTTTATTTCTACAGTCTCTCATCTCCGCACCCATAGAGAATACCCACCAGACCCAGTAGGCCTGGGCTCTATAATAGGCAAGATCAGTGTGCTAGTGTGAGTGAGGCATGAGGGAAGTATGAAGTAGTGTTGTACTGCCTGCAGGTGGTCTACTTTCTCCTTCTTCAGCTCTGCCTCCTAAAACTGGGGTCATCTCTCTCCATCCAAGACTGGCCTTCCAAGCTGCCTGCTTAGAAGGACTTTGGAAGCATGACAGAGATATCTGATGTCTTCATCAGAGACCTGCCAAGACAAGTGTTGCTAAGAATTGCCATCCAGTTGGCTATGTCCTCCTTTGAAATGTACTTTTAATTAGGCGATTGATGTATTTGATTTTTGACTTTGTTTAACATTGGGTATTAATTCATTCTCTGTCTTGTGAGCTGTCAGCAGTTGAAGCAGTTTCGTAGGGAGGTTCTCACCGTAAAGACTGCATCTCAACGTTTTAGATGTCTCTCCTTACTCAAGGGATTGAAAGGGTGAGGGGTGTAAGATGTAAAGAGAGGCCCTCTGACTCTTCCCCAAAGGGCTTAAATTTTATAAAACTTTCAAGGGATATCAAGGGTACTTTAAATTGATTTCAAAAATATCACAAAAAGGTAGAACCCAAGAGAGCATCATGCTCTGAGATGCAAAATCTTATTAATCCACTGAAGGCAAACGGATGCAGGTGTGTTGTGTGTGTATGTGTGTGCAGCTTCCAGCAAGGAAAACATGAGGAGAAAGGCGACCTGAAGATTCCAGAATTCACTGGAAGAAAATTCCTGTTCTCTTTTCCCAAGATCGAACACAGAGAACTCATGAGAGATCAGGCATGTACACTGAGTACAAGGTCAAGAGAGATCGGACGAAACATGTGGTAGAAAAACAACAAACAGTAAGGTAAAAGTGCTACCAGCTCAAAGTAAGGTAGCAGGTCCCAGGAAAAACAAATCGTCAATATCCATGGCTTCAGAGCTATCCTGGCCTCTAAGGGAAGCTCCTCTTCTATGCCCAACTCCAAATTTTATCCTTAAGTATAAATGCTTATAATGGATTAAGGTCAAGGCCATTTACTGTGCCACAGTGCTAGAGGTTTGAACGTCTGTGATAACAAGTAAGGGGCATCAACCCTCGGTCCCAAGTGGCATCAGTTTCTCTGGAGTCCTTTAGCATCTCTTGGAGTGTTCTTTCTTCTCCTCTCTTTCTTCCTCATGACAGGTGCAGAAATAGGCTCCATGCTGCACCTTCTTGATAGTCGCTCTGCTCTAAGGATGCCCTGCAGTTGCCCACTAGACCAGCTAAAGGGGCAAACGCTCTCTGGCTTGCTTGACCTTGGTGGGATTCTCCATGGATTTCCCTTGTCATGGCTATGAATCCAGAGGGAAAAGAAGCAAGGCCTGCTTAGATCTGCTTACCCAGGGCAGAGCCTTCACATCAGCCGTCTTTGTTCATTGGAGCTAAATTCTTATGCAATAACTGTATGTTTTTTACTGCTCTTCTCTGCATATATGTTCTTGGATCCTTGAAAAGGAGTCCGTGGGAGGGCATAATTCAAGACTTTAGGACTTTGCATTTTGGCCAAATACAGTTTTCTCAATGTCTTCCTGTCATGTCATGATTTATGGCCCACAGAAGCTGAAACAGTGGAATAAGGAGTTTGGACATAGGGCCAAGATGCCAGGAAGTAGGAAAACCATAGAAATTAAGAAAAATTATTCATTCAGCCTCCATCATTCTAAAAATGCGTATGTCAGTGCTGTATAAGATGGAGTTGCAAATTTACCTAAGACGGGATCTCTTTTGTCAGTGAGCTCACTATTTAGCAGGGCAAATAGACTTAAAAATGAATAACTATTATTAGTGGGAGGTATGCTGTACTGACAAGGAGTGTTAACAGTTGCAACCATAGAACTCCTGTCTTTCTCCCCCATAAAACCCATCTTCATTCCCCCTCCTCTGCCCGTCTTTCCCTCTTTTCTCCCTTTGTAATTATGATTATTAACATTGGAAACATACAGGCATACCTCAGGGATATGGCAGGTTTGGTTCCAGACAGCCACAATAAATAAAGCAAGTCACACCATTTTTTTTTTTTTGGTTTCCTAGTGCAATTAAAAGTTATCATTATACAATACGGTCATGTACAAATATCTGGGGTCCAACATTCAAACCAGTAACAACACTTTTGTTTCCTGGCCCTGTCCCCTGTGTGTGTGTGTCCTGTGTGCATATTTCCCAAGAGAACATCAAGGAGTATGGCTGTGACAGGTCAGGCCATGGGTGGGTGTTTCCCACTGGTGATTCAAGCTCTTTAATGAAGCTGAGGTTGAGACGAACCAGAGATGAGAACTCCTATGAGTTGTGAGATGTTGCTGACAATGGGTTCCTTTTTCTTTCCCTCCTAGAAGGGAGAAGTTGCCTGATGTTTGACATCTATGAAAAAAGTATGCTTGGGAAGACAATGGTTAAAGAGTGTGGTCAGATTATTAGAACCCCCTTATTAGTTACCTCTCTGCTGGTAAAAGAATGCGAGACCCAGGCTATGGAAGTGGGTCAGCAATGCCTTCCTAGTGTGAAGCAGGCATATTCTGAGTGAAAGCTGGCTTTAGCAGTAAAAGACTGGTTAGAATCTTAATTTTATTACTGGAACATCTCATGGAACCTCTTGGGCAAATTATTTAACTTCATGAAGTCTCATTTTCCTCATCCTTCATATAGAGATTTTTTTTTTCTCAGAGACTTTATATATGGACAAAATGCTATGCTCCGTATATATACATTGATAGCTATTGGCAGTCTCCGGCACTTAGAGAGAGCAGAATAAATGATGCTTTTGCTGTTGATATTAAAAAGAGTATTGCTAGAAGTATCAGGGCATGAGCCAACCTTCTCAAACTCTCAGTGTAGGTCAGACACAGGCTCTCTTCTTCTTGATGGTTCAATAAGGTGTATATTGGGCTGGAAGAGCAAGCTTCACTTCACATTTGTGCTTGGTGCTATGCTCAGCCCATGATTTTGGTTATCTAAAACTGCAAAACTAAATGATGGCTCAAAACAACATTTATTCTTCTATTCATTGTTCTGAAATTTGAACAGGATTTAGCAGGATCAGCTCATCTCTCTCAATGTAGCATTGGCTAGTATAGCCCATGAGGGGAGTCTCAAGAGGGCAGGAGGATATTATTCTAAGATGGCAGGCAAGTTGATGTTGGCTGTTGGTAGAGAACTCAGCTGAGGCTCTCACCAGGGCCTCAATATCCCCCATGTGGTTAATTTGGGCTTCTCATAGCATGGAGTCTAGGTTTTAAGAGTGTTTGTTCCTACAACAAGCTTTCCAAGAAGACAAACCTCTCTTTACATCATATTTGCTAATGTCCCTTTGGTCGAAGCTAGTCCCATGGGCAAACCCAGATCCACTGGGCAGGCTGTGGGGGAAGGCATGATACCAGTCATGGATGTTGGCATGCATGGTTTATTAGTGGCCATCAAAGTGAGGTTTACTACAACAAAAATTCTCCAGCTGGAGAATAAAGATTAGAAAATTCACCAGCTTCTAGTCTTTATTGTAATAGATGCTTATAAATTATTCTTTAAATCAATGCACCCATGATCTTTAAATAGCCCAGGTTAGTGCCAAGCGGCCTTCCCTAATGTGCTACTTCCCTCACCCTCCACTTTCCAAAATACAAACATTTTTAGATTAATGTGCAAAGGGTCCAGGTCTGGGTAGATCAATGATTTTGGTCTAATACATACAGTTTTCTTGAGCATGAACAGAACCTTCTAAAAATGTCCTCAAATCAGCTCCTCTCCCCCTGCTCCCCCTGCATAAACAACTATTTTTTTTTTAAATTTTATTGCCAAAGAATGAATTCTTTGAAACCTGCAGTAGGATCAGTATGTTACCAATAGGTGCACATTACCCCAATAAGCAAATACCAAGCTTTATTTGCAGGCAAATAAATAAATAAATAAATTCATTTAGTGATTGAAACAACTTGCCCTTTTATAGCTTGTAACATTAATTAGCCTGCCTCTTTCTCTTCTCTTTTAAAAAGAGAATATTTTAATTGCTGTCTTTTCCATATCCCTTGTTGTATGCTTGCATTTTCCAAATTGATACAGGGCCTGCTGGTAAGATCTTGAAAATAGGCTTGCATTACTTTTGAGAAAGACAATTTTCAATTAATTAGAAACGATTTCATTTAAAAACTCAGAAACCTACCGTGTATCCTGAACCTAGTACTTATCTTCTCTAGTAGTATGAAGTGGAATGCAGAAATAAATTTGGTTGAATATGTAATTGGCATGCTTGTGTTGAGGTTACTGTTTTAGCTTATTTCGGCTTCCCAGAGAATGAAAACTGAAATCTCCACCCACCCCCCAACTCAAAAGTTTTTAAATTCTTTGGCATCAAATGATTTAGGGGTGAAAACAAGCGAGGCACCCAGCTGGACTGAAGGGAGGGGAGAATCAAGCAGCTCTCCCTTGGGGTCCTCTCCAGATGTCTTGGTGTGGATCAACTGCTTGCAAATGTTCCATGTTGCTGATTTCTCTTAGCGATACAGGCATGAAAACAACCAGAACATTCTCATGCAACACAGTTTTATTGCTCTCTCTCTTCCTCCTTCTTGGACCTTCTCTCTTGGATCTGTGCCCTTGAGCACGTCATTTGGACGGAAGTCCAGAGACATGTTCCCTTCCTCCTGCATCTGAACTTCCTTCTTTGTCCTAGACTTGCTTCAGTGCCTATGCTCCCATAGAACAGTGTTCTAATTGATTGAATTAGGATTCACTGAGCCCTTGCCGTGTGCCTGGCACTGGACCACACTATTTACAATCAGTGTCTCCAAACTCTAGGATGTGGATGTCATTCTTCTTCTTTTACAAATGAGGAAATCGAGGTGTAGAAAGGTTAAATGATTTGTCTCAAGTCACACAGGCTTGGTCCTGAGTTTAATTCTGAAGTCCATTTTCTCAGTCATTTCTTTATCACCTATCATAGAAGAAAGAAGAAAGTTACCAGGACACATGAGACGAAATTCCCTGATGCATGTAACTTCTCTCGGCAAGGACATGCTGTGTAGGCAATTGGGCAGGGTTTTGAGGCATGACTTTGGGGTCAGCAGATGCCAGATTCACCTTTGGCTATCCATGTGACTTTAGGTCATTTATTTTATTTCACAGAGCCTCAGTTTTCTCATGTGTAAAATGAGAATAATAATACCAGTCTCAGAGAGGAGCACGGTGTAGCAGTTAAGCTGTGACCTATCTGGCAATAAAAAGTAATGAAGTACTAAAACATGTTACAACACGGGTGAACCTTGAAAATATTATGCTGTGAAAGAAGTGAATCATAAAAAAACCCCACATATTATATGACTCTGTTTAGAGAAAATGTCCAGAAGAGGCAAATCTATAGAGACAGAAAGTAGATTAGTGGTTGCCTAGGTCTAACGAAGGAGTATGGGAGTGACTGCTAATGTGTTGAGGGTTTCTTTTGGGGGTGATGAAAATGCTCTAAAATTCATCGTGGTGATGGCTGCACAACTCTGAACATACTAAAGAATCATAGAATTGTACACTTCAAAAAATAAATTATAGCATATATGAATTATGTCTCAATGAAGCTGTTATTGGCCGGACGCAGTGGCTCATGCCTGTAATCCCAGCACTTTGGGAGGCTGAAGTAGGCAGATCATGAGGTCAGGAGATTGAGAACACCCCGCCCAACATGGTAAAACCCTGTCTCTGCTAAAATACAAAAAAAGTAGCTGGGTGTGGTGGTGTGCACCTATAGTCCCAGCTACTTGGGAGGCTGAGGCAGGGGAATTGTTTGAACCCGGGAGGCAGAGGTTGCAGTGAGCTGAGATCACACCACTGCACTCTAGCCTGGCAACAGAGCAAGACTCTTTCTAAACAAATAAGTTAATTAATTAATTAAAAGTTGTTATTTAAAAAAATAAAGGCATGAGCTAGGAGACAGAACTGTAGGTTCGTACTGGACCTCCCCAGTCAGGATTTCTGTGATGGCGACACCATTAAATAATTCTGTACCTCAACTTCCTGACCTGCAAAACTGGGATCAGAGCACATACTCCATGGAGTTGTTGAGATAATTTAATGTATTGAAGTATGTAAGTAAAGTATGTGAAGAGCATGGAACAGTGCCCAGTACCTGGAAACTCTTAATAAGTGTCCTTATTCTTCTTACTGTGTTACTGTGAGGATTGAATGAAAAGTGCTTAATAAGTGGCAGATACTTGTAGCAGCAATTGGATTGTTAAGGCTTTGCTATTTTATTTATTTTTTTATTTTGAGACAGAGTTTCACTCTTGTCACTCAGGTTGGAGTGCAATGGCTCCTGTCACCACGCCCAGCTAATTTTTTGTATTTTTAGTAGAGATGGGGTTTGAGGCAAGGAGTTTGAGATCTGCCTGGCTTCACTATTTTAAAGAACCAACTGAATTTTAGAAATTCTATGCTGGGACTACTTTTTAAAAGTCAGGCATCACAGACCTAAAAAGCACCCTGCTTGTCCTGCATAGGAGGCTCTCATTTTGGGTCCTAGACCTTCTCTCCTGGATCTGTGTCCTTGAGAAAGCTCATTCAGACAGAAGTCCAGAGACATGTTGCCATTATCGTTGGGAAAGTCCCAGGGTGACTTCCTCCTCTTGCCAAGACTCTGTGTAGGGTGGGACCGCCCACTCTCAGGAGGGACAGGAGGTGGCTCTCCCTGCTCCCGAGCCTCTCTCAGGAAAGAGATGTGGGGGCCTGCCCCCCCACCACTTTTCAATATCCGAATTCCTCAGTGTTGACATGTACACACTTGCAATCTGTTCTTTTTCCTGGCTTACCTTCAGGAAAACTTGAAGCCAATATTGTGCCCAGGAACGATAATCAACTCAGTTTAGGCTACAGGGAGCACTCATCCCTTCTGTTTCCTTCCGATGAACTGTGTTGTTTTACTCTTAAATGGTCAGCATTGTTTTCTTGAAGCCTATCAGGAGCAGACGGCAATAGAAATGTTAACTGAATGAAAACACAAACAAACTTAAGACATCTCAACTATTTAATACCTGGAAGTCAAAATGATGTAAGGGGAGCTATTTTTTAAAATTCCTAACATGCAAGCCATCCAAAAGCCACATAGATCACTCAAAACCGAAGAAACTTTAAGAGTGAAGAAAGAAAACAAGGATTAGAGTTATGAACCCAGTTTCTCCGCTGTGTTCATGAAACTTTTGGGAGACTTGAACATGTGAACCAAGAGAGAAATGTACATCCTGGCTATCTGAGAGTAAAACAATGGAGAACCACTGAGAGGCCAGGCCTTTGGCAACCTCATCACTTACCTTGTCATTTACCAAGGAAAGAAGTTGAGTGCTGCAGACAGGCTTGACAAAGCTGCATTTACTGGCTAATATCTGCAGTTATCAGCCATAGCTGTTTTTTTTTTTCTTAAGAGGTAAGTTCGTGTGAAAGCCTCCATTCCTCACATGGCTGCTATGAATCATCATTGGAGTGGGGTCCGTCATGGAATGCCAAGAGACCGATCCAGGCTGATGTGTTGCCTTGGCCAAGAAATCTGGGAAAGCAGCATTGTGATAAAGTTGCTTGTTATCTGACTGCCTTTCTTTTAAAATAGAAACTTCTGTTACTCACAGGAAGGTGCCAGTGGCTGTTTGCCTCTCCCTTTTTTTTTTTTCTGTGCAAAAATGCTTGATTTTTAAGCAGCCTATTTTTATCATCCTTTCCCACCATCGCTAGGACTTCATATTGCTGTTTTGGGGCTTTGGAAAAATGTCTTCTGAACTTGAATATTAGTAATGTGGACCATGAGGTGGAGGGCAAAGGGATGGGCCATGTAGTTTGCTTGGCTTTTATTCTATTTGGAAACTGGAGAAGAAAGTCACATTTATGGTAAAAAATTAGAGTAGTTGAATGTAGAACTACTGCTAGAACCAGATTTTCCTCTGAAAATGCATTCTTTCCAAATATATGCATTAAGTGTCTACTAAGGTCCAGGTATTGTGCTATGGGCATTGGAAACTAAAAATAGTGAGACATGGTCTCTGAGCACCAGTGAAGGGCTAGTGGGGATGTTGTAAAGGAGGCAAGCTTGTAACAATAATGACAATGAAGTGTTATGATTTCTATGCTGGAATTATGTATGGGATATGGTTGGGGTGCAAAGGAAAAGGTGATTATTTCTCCCTATGGGGTGTTAGAGAAGTCTTCATATTGAAAGTGGCACTTCTGAGCTTTAAAGAGGAATTAGTGTTCACCCAATGGATAGGATATGAAGGGCATGCCAGGCTGAAGCAGCAACCTGAGAATCA
Organism: Ateles fusciceps; assembly: GCA_036589455.1. Classification (NCBI taxonomy): domain Eukaryota; kingdom Metazoa; phylum Chordata; class Mammalia; order Primates; family Atelidae; genus Ateles; species Ateles fusciceps. Next base: position 4,759,245 of record JAZHEH010000045.1, on the reverse strand, counting down.
TTTTTGCTCCAATGATTCATCCCAATTCAACATCAGGAAATGTACGTAATGCAACAGTGATTCTTCCCAATAAACGACAGCAAGGCCAGTGCTTACACTCTTGACACGTGATTGGGTGGGAACCAAAGGGAGCTACTATGGTTTATAAAAGGCAACGAGACAGGCCTGTGGCCCTGTGGACATTTGGACTGGATAACTCTGTTGTGGGAGACTGCCTCGTACAGTGCAGGATGTTTAGCAGTATCCCTGGCTTCCACCAACTAGGTGCCAGCAGCACCTTACCCCCACCCGGTGTGACAACCAAAAACATCTCCAGATATTGCTGAATGTCCCCCAAAGGGCAAAACCATTGCCACTTGGGAAACACTAGGCTAGAAAAATAGGTAGTACGATTCTGGAGCTGAGAAATGGTAAGATTAGCTGGCAGAAATTCAGAAATATTAGACACTTGCAGGCCCATATGGAGTTGCTTGGAAGAATCGTTGACCATTATTATATAAATAACTCCCTGGAGCTATTCACCCGGAGACTTGCCACTCACCTGGAGAGCAGTGTGGAGTTGCTCATGTGAGAAGCGGCTTGATGACACATCAACATCTGTGATTCTGAACATCTGTCCAAATGACTTTCCATTTGGAGCTTATAATTGAAACCACTACTGTTTCCCTCAGTCTATGGATTCTTAATTCATAGAGCAGGTCTCTCCCAATTGGCAGCTGAACAGCTTTGGGTTGCATTTTCATACCAGCTTCTCTAAAAGAGGCCAGTCTTTCTTTGTGAGGTGATCTCAGAGTCTCACCAAATAAATTTCACTTTTTAGTTATATCATCACAAACATACTCATCAGACATGTATAAATTCATGTGATCATGATTTAGTAAGATACATACAGAGAGAAGTTCCATTTTACTATATGGATATGTTAAGGTCTATCTGAAGCATTGAGCTAGTGACCCTTTTTGAGAGCCAGACCACTGCGAAGTGCACACATATGAGAGCTGCCTTGTCCCTGTTATCCAAAAGCCCAGTCTAGAATTCTTGGTGATCTTAAAAAAGTTACTTAACTTCTCTGTGTGTCAATTTCTTCCTTTGTTGTAAAGGAGATAGAGACGGGGATGAGATAATAATATGAGATAATATAAACACACAACTTCTTATAGTGACGATAGGTGTTGAAAGCAGGTCATCCAAGTGAACCACCAGCACAATGCCTGGCCTTAAGTATGTTACACATGTTAACTGCAATTTACTATCATTAATATTTTAAATGCTGTAATAAGCACGTGGCTGGATGTTCTCAGAGCACTGAGAGGGGGATGTTTAGTTGAGAATGCGCAATGGGAGTTAGGCAAGGCTCTAGGTAGCAGGAGAGACCCAATATGGAAGATGAATTAGTTAAGGGAATCCAGGCAGGAAAAGGAGAACAAGGATGGGTTTTCAGCCTTGCTGTTCCCTCTGCTGAAGGAACCTCTCTCAGATATCTGCAAGACTCACTGCCTTTCTCCAGGAGGATTTTGGTCAAATGTCTTCCTTTTAATTGAGGGCTGCCATCACATACTGTTTAAAATTGAACTTCTTTATATATATACATACATATATATATATATATATATATATATATATATATATATAAAATTGCATTTTAGGTTTTGGGGTACATGTGAAGAACATGCAAGATTGTTGCATAGGTACACACATGGCAGTGTGATTTGCTGCCTTCCTCCCCATCACCTATATCTGGCTTGCTCTATCACACTGTATCTTCTTTCTCCTTGGCACATGTCACTGTCTGACATTCTTATTGATTTTGTATATTGTCTGTCTCAACCTGTGAGAAGCGAGGTTCCCTGAGGGCAGAATTTTTATCACGCTTGTTCTCAGCTGTATAGCTACCATCTACAACAGTATCTGGTGCAGATTCGAAGTTCAATATAATATTTGTAGAATAAATGAATTCCGGGCATGTCGGCAGAAATGTGGAGGTGAAAAAGAGTATCTGTACAGGGAAATGAGAGTTAATTGATGTGGCTTAAGTGCAGAATGTATGCTTGGAAGAAATGAGAGATTAGACTGGAGAACTAAGCAGGGATTTGGCGATAGAAGGCCTTCTTTGATCTTGGCCTCTTTCTGAGGAACCACCAGTGGGTTTTCAGGGACTGGTTATGTTTTCATTCTAGAAAGTTTATACTAGCATCAGTATTAAGAGTGTGGAAGGGGGACCAGGTGTGGAGGCTCGTCCCTGTAATCTCAGCACTTTGGGAGGCCAAGGTGGGTGTATCAACTGAGGTAAGGAGTTTGAGACCAGCCTGGTCAACATTGTGAAACTCTGTCTCTACTAAAAATACAAAAATTATCTGGACGTGGTGGCACGCACCTTGCAGTGAGTGGAGATCGCACTGCTGCTCTCCAGCTTGGGCGACAGAGCGAGGGAGACTGTGTCTAAAAAACAAAGAAAAGAGGCCAGACTAAGGACAAAGATATCAGTCACTTGTCTCTTGTTTGCCAAGGGAAAAAGAATGCGGGAGGACCTGAACTGAACGTAGAGAACGCAGATGAGGAAATGTCTTTGAAGTAAAGAGGTTGAAGTGGCAAAATGGGATGGATGAGAAAGGGAAACGGAGAGTGAGAAATCTATATCAAGATTTTGGACTTGGGCATTTAGGCAAGCCAAAAAAGCAGGCGTTAGTCCAAGGCTTAGTCCATCCTATGCTCTGGCCTGAGACTGAGTCTGGAGTGAGGCTTGCAGAGAGCATACCACTGAAACTTCCAGGAGCCCTGAGGCTGCAGCAGTGCTCTGCACAGCAGCACAAGCGGCCTCCTGCTGAGATGTTTCCCGTTGCTTTCCTTTTAGCGTATTTGCCCTGTGGCCCTGTCATTATTTTGGTTTGAATTAATCTCAGAAATGGTCACTGAACCTGAGATTTGACTGCAAATCATTTATTAGGGAGGTGATCCCAGAAAACACTTGCTAGAGGAATAACATCAAACGAGGAAGGGAAAGAAGTGAAGAAAGTTGAGTTATTGTTTAGGTTACCACTGTGAGCAACTGGGGCTCGTTTCCACGGACACCTTTGGGAGATCAAGTTCAAATTGGTTCTCAAAATATGGCTGTAGGGCCAGCAGCATCAGCATCACCTGTGGACATGTTAGAAATGCAAGTTCATGGGCCCACTCTGAACCTTCTGAATCAGAAGGGGAGCATAAAACTAGCTTAACAAATGCTCCAGGTGATTCTTACAGCTATTAAAGTTTTAGAATCACTGTTATAGAACACTCCCTGAATGCTAGCCCCATGAACAGCAGAAAGTTGCGTATATTTTTCTACCAACTCCCATCTTGAGAGGGGTCATCAAATATAAAAGAAAAAAGCAAATAAGAAATGGACGGTTATACTGTAACCTTGAGTGAATTGACTTGGCGCATTTAGCTAAATAACAATTCTGTGCCATGAAATGCTTTTCATCATTACATCCAAGTTTGGCTTAAATGTGAAGTAATATTTTCAAAGCACTGTAGGAAAAGTTGAAATTCGTCTTATTCTCTTTTTTTTTCCTCGATGGGGGCTCTATGGCACCAGCTGTCACATATTCATCTCACACTGGACAAATTTAAGACGTCAAAAAAAAAAAAAATAACACACAAGGACATTTTTCTTGTGCTCGACCCATGGTGAGCAGGACAACATGTATAAAAATCATAGCTGGATGCAGTGGCTCACGCTTGGAATCCCAGCACTTTGGGAAGCCGAGGCGGGCGGATCAGCTGAGGTCTAGGGTTCGAGACCCAGGCTGACCAACATGAAGAAACCCCATCTCTACTAAAAATACAAAATTTGCCGGGCATGGTGGCACATGCCTATAATCCCAGCTACTCAAGAGGCTGAGGCAGGAGAATCACTTGAACCTGGGAGGTGGAGGTTGTGGTGAGCCAAGTTCGTGCCACTGCACTCCAGCCTAGGCAACAAGAGTGAAACTCAGTCTCAAAAGAAAAAAAAAAACAAAACCAAAAAACAAAATAAACCAACAAACAAAAAAATCACAGAGAAAAGAAAAGAGAACAAAAAGAACAGGAAGGCGTACATGCTAAAGTAGGTATGCATGAAGCACTACGTGGCAAAGACCCACTGGCTCTTGAATTGAAGTTTTTAGTCACCTTGGCTAGATTTCTGAACAATCTGAGAAAACTTCATAGGCCCAGAGGCTGTTGCCTAAATGTCAACCTGGGGACTAATGTGGGGAGAATGCTATTTGGCATTTGGCTCTTCCTTTTGTAATCTGCTCAGTGAATTTCCATAAAGTGTCTGAATGGTAGGATTTGATAGCTACCCTCTGGCCTCTCACGTGGAGATTTCACTTGGTTAACAGAGCTAACAGAGCTAGTGAGAATACAAACACTGCAAATTTGCAGATGGCACTCTTGGGGGGAGAAAACCTAATACTTAGAAGTAAATAACACACATCCAAAAGAGTATTCCTCTACTTTCACTTAACAAGGCTTCTTATATCCCAAAGTGCTATACCTTTGCAGATGAATTTTGGAATTGGGAAAGGGGAGGGGATGCCAGCTACTGGAGCGGCCTGGAAAAATCATGGGAAACATTCCTGACATCCTAATCCTATCATGTTAATTGAAAGCAAATCTGCCCATTATTCTTTGTGTGCTCACAGACAAGCTCTTCCTAGTGACAGTTAACAGTAGCTAATTATAGCAGTAATCACATCACGTTCTCTGAATCTCTTTCTTCTCTGCTTTCATTTTATTCTTCTCCCTAGGGGATCACCTCATACTCAGGGCTTTAAATATCATCTATATGTTGACAAATTCCAAATTTATATTTTGATCTCAGTCATCTCGTGTGTGTGTGTGTGTGTGTGTGTGTGTGTGTGTGTGTGTGTGTGTGCATGTGCTACAGACTCAAATATCCAACTGGATGGCTAGCAGCTTCTGTATATATCTCCTAAATCTCAGCTTGTCTAGAAGGGAGTTCCTGATCCTCCTCCAGGTTCCTGAATGCGTTCCTTCTGCAGAATTTCCCATCTCAAAAAAAAGGACACCTCCATACATACAGTTGCTCAAGCCAGAAACTCGGAAATTAACCTCATCAGTTTTCTTTCCCTTATCGTCTGTAGCTCTTCAATTACTTAGAGCTGTGCATTCTAACTTCAAACTGTAACCTGAATCTATCTCTTTTCTCTATCCATTGCTCCTGCAAAAGGCCCAGCAGAGGCCTCTTAACTGGTCTCTTGGCAGCCCCTCTGCAAAACATTCATTATGTGGCAGCTAGGGTGAACTTTTGAAAACACAGAACTGATCATGTCTCTTCCCCTGCTTAATATTCTTCAATGATTTCCTATTGCTTTTAGGATCAAGTTCAAAAGACCTGAAAGACCCTCTATGATATAGCTCTTCAGTTCATTTCCTGTTTCTCTCTTACTCAAATTCTCTCCGGATTCGAGGTCTTTATTTTTCTTAGTGCCAATCTGGGTAATTCATATCTCACTCTACATGTGACTTTTTCAAAGAAAGCCTTCCCTAATCTCATGGTTTGAAATTGTCTGCTCATGATCTATTGCTCACTCAACTTTTCTTTCATAGCATGTATCAGAAGTGCAGTCATAAATATACACATAATTATTTACTTACCATCTATTGCCCAAACTAGGCTATAAGTTCTTGAGGGCAGAGACCATATCTGTTTTGTTTCCTGCTAAATCGGTAGGACATTGTAGAGATCTAGACCTGAAGTGAGTGCTCAAGTATTTGTTGAATGAAAAACTGAGTGAATGAGCGAATGATGCTGGCAATAGTTAAAATCTGGTGTTAAAGGTGGCCAGATAATTAGTGTCTGGAAAGACTCAGGAGAGACGCATGGCACAGTGAGCCAGGGTGGGAGGTTGGAGGCAGATGGGCTGAGACTCTTCCCTCTTTTCCTCTGGGTTCTAAACTATGGAGAAGGGATCTGTGGATAACCAACCAAATAAGACCAAAATGTCCACTTAATATTGCTGAGCAAGAGTTGATCATCCCTCACAATCCAGAACTCCTGATTTTTTTTTTTTAAAAAAAACACCTTTTATTTTAGGTTCAGCGGTACTTGTGCAAGTTTGTGGTAAACTTGTGTCTTGGAAGGCTAATGTACAGATTATTTTATCACCCAGCTGTTAAGCTTAGTACCTATAGGCTATTTTTTCTGATCGTTTCCCTTCTCTCACCCTCCACCCTTAAGTAGGCCCCAGTGTCTGTTGTTCCCCTCTTTGTGTCCATGTGTTCTCATCATTTAGTTCCCACATGCAGTATTTTGTTTTCTGTTTCATATTAGTTTGCTAAGCATGATGGCCTCTAGCTCCATCCATGTTCCTTAAAAGGATACAATCTGTTCTTTTTTATGGCTGCATAGTATTCCATGGTATATATGTACCACATTTTAAAAATCCAGTCTACCGTTGATGCACTTTTAGGTTGATTCCATGTCTGTGTTATTGTGAATAGTGCTGCAATGAACATGTACATGTATCTTTATGGTAGAACAATTTATATTTCTTTGAGTATATACCCAGTAATGGGATTTCTGCGTCAAATAGTAGTGCTGCAGGACTCGTGATTAATCTTCTTGGAAAAACGTATTCACCTAGAATCTTGGGGCTGATTCACACACTCAGTTTCTGTTACAAGATAGTAATTGAGATGGAGATAGAAATGGAGAGGGAGAAGGAGAAAAAAAAGAGAAAGAAAAAGGGAGAAAATGAGAGATGCAGAGACAGAGAGGTAGAGAGAGATTCTGTCTGGTGGCGAGTCCTTTCCCATGCTGAAACAAAAAGCAGAGAAGAACGAAGAACCATTTCTGCCTGGGAACCCAGATGTCTAAAGGAGCAAGAGGTTACCTTGACAAGGCTCAATGAATGGCAATTGACCAATTAGCTTTGCTACTCCCTCTGTCCTGGGAAGAGAGTAAACCAGTAGTTGATGCAACAAGGAGATAAGCACTCATTGTCATATGCCCACCTTACTGGAAGAAAACAAGCTCTTCTGCTAGTGAGGAGATATAAGGTTTCTCCTTTGCGGCCAAGAGATTGAATGCCGTCACATGACTTATTACCACCTATGAAGAGGATTCTGAAAATTTTCTCTTTATTAATATGATGACTTCCCATTGTACTTTGTATCTGCGTTCTTTACATCTTTAATGTTATGATCTCTTTATAAATCAGTGTCTCCAGTAGCTTTTGAGCTTTGAAGGAAGGACCACAATTTTTTATTGTTGTTACCATTAGATGTATGCAGAATTTGGCACATTTGAAATACTCAATAATATTTGTTAAATGAATACATGTGAAAAATAAAGTGGTCAGAATTTGAAGATGATGAGATGTATTTGCAGCATTCCAGCTTTTAGGAGGCTCCCAGCCTTTGCTGGTACCTGTATAGCTCCCATACTGCTATGAAGCACTAAAGTTAACCCAAGTTCATTACACCTAATTCCCTAAATAATCCATGAGTATATATTTCAATACTTTTTTCCCTAAATAATCAAAGAGATACAACAGGCAATTATGATTCTAACATGCAGAGTCAACATCAATTTGCAGGACCATTTGAAGCCTACAAAAATTTCAGGGGCTTGTTGCATTATTTATAAATAATGAACCAAAACGACTAACTTCCTGATGTGTGCCTGAATGAGAATATGCTTTTTATTTCTTAACCAAGGTTTTGTGTGTGAGAGTGTGGGGGGGGGAGGCACTTTGAAATTAGAATAACTGGTACCTCACTTTTATTGAGGAACCAGAAATAATGAGATTATAGAAACAGCATGAACTTGATACTGGGTGGTTTATTTAGCCCAAGAATTTTTTTGCGACTTAACAAGACAAAGGGTTTAAGCTCCATTGATGGTTTTTTCTCTCTGTCTAATGATGAATTTACCAAAACACAAAGATCTTTGACAAAATTGCTCTTGTTTTAAACTAAGAACTTTGTTTTTCCTCTTTGCTGTGTGATCAGTAGAATGAGTCCGTTCCCAAGACATGACCGGTTTCAAAGTGGAATGAAAATGCAGAGGTTTTCTGCATACTTCTCAAAATCACCAGGAGACCATTAAAAGATTTGAGATGAAGTAACACAGTAGCAAAATTCCTAATAGAGGCAGTTTAGCTGTTAAGAGAGTCACATACATACATTTTAAGAGTAGAGACTCGTTGCATGTAGAGGAAAGAAAGAAACATTAAGTTACTTTAAAAGAGGTTCTTAGCCATAGACACTTTTTGAAGATTGTTATTTTAGTGTAATTCGTTAGAAATTAATGAAATAGGATTGGGAAGTCACTGTGATCCTGAGCCATATAAGCCTGTCATCTGTAATTTTGTGAATAGGATGAAGGAGGGAGGTCTCAGGTGAGCATAAAAGAAATTCAGGATGCCTGGGCATATCTATGAAGTGGTAGAGACAATAGCCTTTAGCCTTCTATTTATCTGAGGTGCTTTATATCAGAGCAAGAGGACTTCTTTTAAAAAGGGACTGATGTGCCTCTGTTCATGAAAGGGAAGAGGGTTGAAAGGCATGAGGAGAACATCAGAGTATCTGAACACAAACCAGCGAATTCATACTGATGCCCTATGGAAAGATTTTGGTAGAGGTTGAAGGACCCATTTCCACCAGTGAGACATGAGGAGAAAGTCCTGTTTGGGGAAAAATGTGGGACAATATATGACAGAGATTGTGAAAAAGAGAAATCTTCCTACTTCTGAAGGATACTGCTTTAGCATTGTAAAGATTTGTTTATGGATCATAAGCAATTTACACTTGGCATTGACATCAGTATTGACATGGCCCTGGACCATTTAAGTTGGAGAAAGGAGAAGTTCAAGAGCTATGTGATATTCTTAGAACTCTGTGACAAATAATGGCCAATAGTCAAAACTACATCCCTGGATCAAGACCATATGGACCCAGGCCCACACTAAGCATGCTACCATGATCATACTTTTCTCCATAAAAACTTGCAATGTGTCTCATGAAATTTTACTGCTCAGGTTGAAAACTACCGCAACCTATGCAATTTAGGATGGCTATTATGAGTATTGCCAATAATTTAGAATGGCTATTGGGAAAGCACTAGTCATTTAAATGAAACAACAACTGTCCTACATTGATTAAGAATACTTCACAATGTTGAGAAGAACCTCAGCATTCTTCAATGCTGCTTCTCCTTCACCATCCTCCTCCAACAGGAGGATATTTATGTGAATATCAAATTGGAAGGATAGTTAATGGGCCACAATGCCGAACACACAGTTTTTTTCTTTTTGGAATTTTTTCCCTCGAATACGCGATATTCTTGAGAGGAATAACCTATCACTCACCATATACAAGAATCAACTCAAGATAGATTAAAAACCTAAGACCTGAAACTACAAAAATACTAGAAAACCTAGGCTCTTCTGGACATTAGTCTAGGCAAAGAATTCAATGACTAAGACCTCAAAAGCAAATGCCACGAAAACAAATATGACAAATGGGACTTAATTAAACTAAAAAGCTTCTGCATAGCAAAAGAAATAATCTACAGAGTGAACAGATAACCTACAGAATGGGCAAAGATATTTGCAAACTACACATCTGTTAGGAGGTCATGTTCAGAATTTACAAAGAACTCAAACAACTCAACAACAACAACAAAAAACCCAAATAATCCCATTAAAAAGTGGGAAAGAACATGAATAGATATTTTTTAAAAGAAGACATAAAAATGGCCAACAAGCATATAAGAAAATGCTCAACATCACTAATCATCAGATAAATGCAAATTAAAACCACAATCAGATATCACCTTACAGCAGTCAGAATGGTTATTATTGAAAAGACTAAAAATAACAGACATTGGAGAGGATGAGGAGAAGAGAGAACACTTATACACTGTTGTTGAGAATGCAAATTTGCACAACCTCTGTGGAAACAGGATGGAGATTTCTCAAATAACCACAAATAGAATTACCCCTCCATCCTACAATCTCACTCCTAGGTATATACCCAAATGACAAGAAATCATTATGTCAAAAAGAAACCTACAGTCATCATTTGTTTACCACAGCACTATTCACAATAGCAAAGATATGCAATCAATCTAAGTGTTCATTAGTGAATGATTTGATGTGTTATATAGACACAATAAAATACCATTTGGCCATAAAAAATGAAATCATGTCTTTTGCAGAAACATGGAGAGAACTGGAGGCCATTATCTTAAGTAAAACAATTGAGAGAAAGACAAATACCACATAGTCTTACTTACAAGTGGGAGCTATATAATGTGTACACATGGACATGGAGTGTGGAATGACAGACATTGGAGACTCAGAAGGGTGGGGGTGAGCAGAGGGTGGATGATAAATAATTAATGGGGTACAATGTACATTATTTGGGTGATGGATATACTAACAACTAACACTTCACCACTGCACAATATATCCATGTAATAAAATTGCACTGTGCTCCTTACACATATACGAACAATAATAATCATAAAGATAACATATAAAGATGAGTATTTAGGAAAGTGGGTTATTTAATGAGGAAGAAAAAAGGCAGGAAGAAAAGAGCAGGTGATGGATCACAAACTTCACTACCATTACAAGCTGTTGTAGGGCTGGCTTTGCTCAAAACCATAGCCTGTTTTCAATGTGCTACATCCATCTTTGGCATTCCCACCTTAAAATGCAATTTTCCCTTCTCTGACCTTATGAATTCAGAGTAAAAGCATTCCTGCAATTGAAACCAATATATCACAACACAGTGTGGATTTCACAACATGATCAATTCTGGTTTTGCACTGGTCATAATACAGGATCTCTCATCCAAGCATGACAAGGTGCTTTATACTCAGTTTATATTATTTCCTAACTTTGGCAATTAATGGAGGAGATGGTAGAAAGATGGCTGGCTGGCTTGAAAACAGAAGCAGAGCCAGAAATAGAACCTAGAAGTCTAACTTCTTTTTTTTTCACACTCTTTCTAAAATTATAGGACCGTTTCATTCCTCCTCCTCCTCCTTGTTCCATTGCTCTTCCCACTTGTGACTGTTGTTCACACCAGTGCTTCACGGAAATGACTTCCCTGGAAGTAAAAAAGATAGAATTGTGAAAGTGAAGTCCTAAATTTTCAACCGCCTATATTCTTGGAATGCCAGAGTAGGATATTTCTCATCATTTAGAGAGATGTTCAGAAATCATTATAAAAGCGTTACCAGGAAGTTTATTCTCACATATAAGTCAGATATTATCAGACTTTGTTTCTTTATGATAAAACTTGGTATTATGACCTGTTAAATGGAGGTAAAATTACATCCTTGGTGAGTTTTATGAGGGTTAAATGAGATAATTTATATAAAGTACTTAGCTATGTTTAATTTTATGGATATAGATGAAAGGAAAAATGGTACCGTGTTACAATGTTCAATTTAACACAATTTAAATCATTTCAGTTTCATAAATACTTTGTACCTTTTTGTGTGAAGAAGTGCCATGTCCTCCTCGAAGGAGGAAGTGATACATGAGTTACATCAAGTCTTCATTCTATGTGGGTGATTACGGGAATCACTGTGGATGAAAACAGTGCACCAACAGAGTCGACGCCATCTTTGTTGGACGTTTCTTTAACGTAGTGGCCCGGAGCACATATTCTAGAACTGAAGTTGCCTTGGATCTAACGCTCCCCCCTGGGTCTTTTTGACTGTGTGGTCTTGGGCAAGTGTCTTAATCCCTCTGTGCTGCACTATCTTCATAAAAGTACCTATTTCATCGAGTTGTGGTAGGGATTTAAAAAGATCAATTCACGTAAGATTTGAAGAATTCCGCTTGGCTTGGTGATAAGTACTCCTTTACTCTTAACTCATCTCCTTATTTGGTTCAGTTTGTCCAGACAGGATGTACTGTTATTTAGCAGGCTTCGCTGGACACTCACCATGGCCTCAGAGGAGGAAGTGCCTTGGAGGGTTACTGTGTTCTAGAATCCAGTCTTCCAATTCAAACTCGCAGTTTTGTAAATGGTTTGAAACTTATAAATCTGAAGGCTAATATATTAATATTAATTTACCACAATAAATATAGTTTATCTTAGTGGTTAAAAGCAGGAACTCCAGAGATGTGTTCTAACCTTGCTTTGGCTCGATACAATTAGTTCCCTGTTCTTGAGTAAGTTACTTATCCCAGTATGCTTCTGTTTCCTCTCCTGAAAGATTACAAGACTCTGATTCTACTACTGTTTAAGAAATGTGATAAGGATTACGTAATATAATTAATATAAAACACTTAGTACAAGAGGCAGAGATTATTAGGGCGTGACAATTTCTATGCTTTCCTTTCTGAGTACTCAGAAAGTATTTCTCCATTTCCCTTGCAGTTAGATGTGACCATGTGAATGAGTTCCCACCATTGGAATGTGAATATGCATTCTGTGTCACTTTCAACCTGGCCCAACAAGCTTCTATGTGCAATTCTTGCTCTCTTTGTTAATCTACTAATTGAAGTAAGAGAGCTCTGAGGACCTGGGGGATGATGGTGTCAGGGATAAGAGAGACCTAGATTCCTCACTGAATGTGTGGATTAGAGCCTCCTTGTCCATTCCCATCCAAGACTCATACATGACCATAAGTGAAGGAAAACACTAAACTTTTATTGGGTTAAGCCACTGAGATTTACGGTTTTTGAAACAGCATTTTTGGCCTATCCTGAGTAATATAGGTCAGTAAGTGACTGCTCAGAATGACTAACAAATATTACTTAACAACCGTTATGAGCAGCCAGACCTTGATGCTCAGGGTCACGTTCCTTCCTCATATCTGGCTCCCCATGGGAAATTAAATAAGGGCTCTGTACATTTCCCAGAACATTTCTGAGTAAAGAGATCAGAGCAAAGGGAGGTAGTTCTAACCCAAAGTGATTGTAGCTAGGCAAGAATGATACAGAAAACTCGGCTTATCCCTCGGCAGTCAACTTTTTCTACTTCTGCGTTCTGATCCAAAGTCAAGATAGGGCCAATAAATGCTGATACACTGTTTCCCTTTAGGATGGTCTTTTGTAGATGGCATGCCCATCATCCCCCGCCGTGCTTACACATCTTTTCTTCCAATGAGAGTCAATGCAGTTGATAAAGTGTCAGCTCTGGCCAAGTTACCAAAAATCAATTTGTTTTTCTCTGATAAGTTAGCTCACCCTGATGTGCCAAGTTGATGCTATGTGTATGCAGTTTGAGGTAGGTTAGTATCATCTGTGCTTCCTTGAGACTATTCCCTAACTACTTTGATTATTTCCCCCAAACTCTAGGAACCGACTGGTCATTGGTAGATGGCTCAGGTCATATTTTAGGGATAGATTTTTGTCTTCAGAGACCAACTTCATTTTTAAGTTCTTAAAGTCACCTCACTCTTGCTACACTATTGTCTTACTGTTTTGAATTCTATTTATATTTGGTACCTTCTCAAGCATTCACTGAGGCCACCTACATTATTGGACATTCTGTTACATCTCAGCATTCCCAGGTATCTGTCAGCTCCTAAGCTCATGTGAGGGTGGTACTTTCAGAAGCTTGAACGTCTCTGTGTGGTAGCTGGCATAATTTATTGGCCCAACACAATGGAAACAATGAATTCCTAGAGATATACCATCTGGACTGCACCATCAGGTGAGTTAGAGAGAGCTCTCTAAGAGGAGAAACATGATAAACGTATGCCCTTCCATTACTATAATTCTGTAAACTCAACAATTACATATTGAATGTCTACTAGGCTCCAAGAAGTAAGAGTATAATTATGAATTGTTGGTAGTTTTGTGCTGGGGGGAGCACGTTGCCTGTGGGAAGAAAAAAGGTATATTATTATTACATGACTTACGTGACTTTTTTTTTTTTTTGAGACAGGTTCTCACTCTGCTGCCCAGGCTGGAGTACACTGGCATGATCATGGCTCAGTGCAGTCTCAACCTCCACAGCTCAAGCATTTCTCCTGTCTTGGTCTGCCAAGTAGCTGGGACTACAGATGCATGCTTCCATACCTGGATAATTTTTGTATTTTTTGTAGAGATGGCATTTCACCATGTTGCTCAGGCTGGTCTTGAACTCGTGGGCTCAAGCGATCCGCCCTCCTTGGCCTTGCAAAGTGCTGGAATTGCAGGCATGAGCCACCATGTGCAGCATGACTATTGCTTTAGTGACTAACTTGTTTTTGTTCATTTAAGGAATGTTTAAATAATACATAACTTTTGTTTTGTACCTTTTAACTGAGGCCTGATTCACAAACAGTGAAGTAAACAGATCTTAGGCATAGGATTCAATAAACTCTTACATCTATGCACACCTATGAGATTATTATGCAGATCAAGACAGAGAACATTTCCAGTGCCCCATAAGGCTTGTCCATGACTCTTACTACCAATACATACCACTTGGAAGAACACCTTTAGCACTATGGGTTAGTTTTGTGATTTTGAATTTCAGAGACATGGACTCATACAGCATGAGCCTGATTGTGTCTAGCTTCTTTGTCTAATATTCTCTGTGAGATTCATCCATCCTGTTCTTGGTATTTCTGGTTTGGGGGAGATGCTGATAGGGCTGCTGTGAAAATTCTCATACCTGCATTCGTTATACATAAGCACACCTTTCGGAGGGGTATATACACAGGATTGGAATTGATGAGTCACAGAGACACTTATGTTTGCTTTAATAGATACTAATAAACAGTTTTAAACAGGTAAGAATTTGTGGGTTCTCTAGCCGTGTTTGCCAATTCTAGTTGTTCTTTACTTTCACTCAAACTTAATTTTTTGTTAAGTTTTTAAAATTTTAGTCATCCTTATGTGGGCGTAGTATTAGGTTGGTACAAAAGTAATTGAGGTTTTTGCCATTACTTTACCTTTTCTTGATGACTAATTCATTTATTTGTTAATTTATATTTGTATATTCTCTTATGTGAATTACCTTTTAAGGTTTTCACCTTTTAAAAAAGTTGGATCAGTTGTTTTTCTTTTTATGAACTTGTAGTAATTCTTTACATATTTACATATTCTGGCTGAGGATTTTGTAGGGTATATTTATTGCATTATCCTTACAATTTCTACAGAAATTGCAATAATGGCTCACTTTTTTTCTCCCCTGATATTATGTCTTCTACCTTTTTTTTGTTAACCAGTGTTGTTTGGGGTTTAACAATTTGTTAATATTTTTAAAATGTGGTTGTTTTTTTTTTTTTTTTTTTTTGCCTTTGTTGATAATTTTAATTGCTTTTCTGTTTTCTAACTTATTGATATCTACTTTTATTATTATTTTCCTTTTTTTCTATTTATGTTAGATTTAATTTTAGAACATAAATTTTAAACCTTTTGTTCTAATATATGTTGTTTTGCTTTATATGGCAAGTTTTGACATGCAGTATTCTCATTGCCATTCGGTCTAAATAATTTTTAATTTTCCTTGTGACCTTTCTTTAAGCCTTAGATGATGATTGCATATTTGTTTACTTCTTTTATTTCTGTCGACTTTGCTTTATATGTACATTTAAATATTGAAATGCATGTTACACGTGTATTTTTAATAAGTTATTCATTCGTTCAAGCATTTTTTATTCATTTGTAAAACGTGAAATGAGAAAAATGCAAAACATAAAACTGTGTCTAGGTCATTTCATCATTTTATATAAGACAACTTGTTTAACGCCTATCTGTTTAGGCATACTTCCTGGCTTCAAGGAACTCATAGTCTGGTAAGGAAAATACATGTATGAATAGATAGGAAGAAGCGATTATTTTGTTTGGAAAACAGTGCTTTGGTGATTAGTTTGGGTCACCCCTATCAAAAATATCCCATGGATTTCCAGTGAAGTTAAGAAAAATCCCTTCATGTGTTCTACCACTATTTGTCTCTGTCTTCTTATTTTATGGCACTTTCTCACTTTTGTTTGTTCTAGAAAGCCCAAAAACTTGTTGCTGTCTCAGAGCTTTTGCCCTTACAGTTCTTTCAGTTTATAACCCTTGTCTCAAGCTCATGGCATGGCTGATTTTTCACCTCTCCAACTCTCAGCTTAAATATCACCTCTAAGGTCAGGCTATGCCTGACTACTCTACCCCAATTAGTCACCATCCACCACCCCACAGGCTATTTTCACATCATCACAGCTGGAAAGCACCGTGTTTATTCATTTGCCTTGTGTTCCCTCTACTAGGCTGTAACCTTCGTAACAATACACATCTTGTTTTTTGTCATCTCTGTGTCCTAATTAGCTCACAGATAGAGGATACTCAATATATAATTGTTAAATACATGAGGGATTTGGGTATGATTTGAGTCCCCATCCCTTCTCCTATACTCTCATCCCTTGTGGTTCCTTCCTTTCAAGGCCTTGATGTTAGGTGGTACCAGGATTTTGGGGAAAATTGCTGTGTATACACTGTGTGAAGAATTTGAGGAATTATATTGCTGTAAGGGGAATGGGGGGGGGTAAGGGTAGGAGCAGGCAAGATGGTAGAAAGCAGAGTCCTACACTACTTGACTCCTTTTGCTGCCTTCCCTCCCAAAGTATGAGGCTCATGAAAAATTGATACTGATGTATTATAGAAATTAAAGAAGATGTTAAATTTTATTTCAAAGTGGTGTAGCGATAGACAAAAGCAATAATAGAGGAAACTGGGGTTTGAGAGATAGAACGGAGAAGGAGATGTAAAACTCTTGGCAATTAGCAGAAATATTGAGGGAGCATTTCCTGACTCCATGAAAGAGAGAATTCAAGGTAATGTTGTGTAGCTGTCATGGGGTAGGGAGATAACCAAAGTCTTTGATACATACAGAATTGTGCCACATAGATAATAATAGAGACAATGTGGAGGGAATGACTAAGACTGTCCACTGAATGACGGAAGGGGGCTTTCTTGTAAAGTCTTTGTATACTGTGCATGAGAAGTAAGGTAAATCTTGCACAATCATTAAATGTTTTCCAGGTAGATAAAGTGGTTGAGATAAAGTGCATTTCAGAAAAGAAAGCATTATGTATACAAGAATAGTGGCATGAATTTGCCTTCATTAAAATAAATTCATTAAATCAAACTTTACTGGTGCCCACTAAATCCCAGACTCTGCACCAATTAAGTAATTGAATGGGACTTATATGAGAATGGGGTTAGAGTTGATAGCATAGGCTTGAGTCAGATAGATTTAAGTTCAAATCCCAGCTCCACTACTTCTGAGTTGTGCAAACGTGGGCAAGTTATTCAATCTCTTTGTGCCTTGGTTTCCTTATCAATAAATGATTTGTTTTTAAAGATTCATAAGCAAACATAGCTGGATTTTTGGGGTTTGTTTTTGTTTTTTGTTTTGGAGATGGAGTCTTGCTCTGTTGCCGAGGCTGGAGTGTAGTGAAGCTGGTTTCTTGACTCACTGAAACCTCCGCCTTCCCAAGTTCAAGTGATTCTCCTGCCCAACCTCCTGAGTAGCTGGGACTACAGGCATGTGCCACCACACCCAGCTATTATTTTTGTATTTTTAGTAAAGACAATTTCATCATGTTGGCCAGGCTGGTCTTGAACTTTTGACTTCAGGTGATCCACCCACCTCGGCCTCCCAAAGTGCTGGGATTACAGGCATGAGCCACCACACCCAGCCTGCAAACACATGTTGAACCCTTTGCCCAGTGCACTGCATGTGATCGATGTCAGCTACTTCTTCCATGTTGTTAATTTGCTGTGAGGACTTGTTACATGTATGTGTATGCAAGATAATCTTCTTATAATCACTGACAGACCTTTTTGTGAGTCATGATGGAGAAGGTAAGAATTCTGTCCAGGCCTCTCTCCAGGGAGCAAGGGTGGGTTGCCATTCTTGATTTCATTCTTTTGGTTATGAAGAGTTTTCACACAGAGGCAGCATGAATTTGTCTCTCTCCTAGAGGGTGGGGAGAGTTGCTGGAAGGATCCATCTGCATCACAGCCTTTCTGGGTAAACTGGTCACTCCCTCCTGATTTGTTATCATGCTAAATGTATCTCCTCCCTTCCTTTCTGGAGCTTTTGCAGCTGTTCCTGGAAGGAGACACAGTTGAAAGGGTTGTTATGGACCAGGAACAGCTGGGATCTTTAATGATCTGTCAGCAGCTTACAGCAAAGTTCCAACACCCTGAGGTAATGATGGGAGTGGGGGACGTCTCAGAGGAAGAGCTGATTATGCAATAAGCTGAAAGCCTCTTTGAAATCTGGTGACACAGCTATTGGGAGGCCAGCAGAATGGAGAAGGACGTGGGGAAGGCTGATGAGAGAAGTTCCTCTCTAGGGATGATTTGAGGGCAAACAAATGAGATCCAAGGGGAAGTTCCAATATAGGAAATAGGAGAGAAATCCTGGGGCCCAGGAAATTATAGACTCATAATTAGCTGGTCAAAGCAATCAATAGTCATGTCGATTGTCATTTGCTTGCAAATTGCACACCTGGGGTCCCATAGAAAAACTTGGCTGCAAGACTTAGGTTGCTGCTTCTGAAGGTAATAAACAATAGTTACTCTTTGTCCTATTACTCATTACAGTATCAGTCCCCAAATCCTTGGTCTCTGCATTTCAACACAAAGTAAAAAGGATTCTGCAGGTTAGCTTTGAAAAGGTTGGAAATGGTGGCATTTCCAACGACCCCATTTTTCCAATTTTCATGAAGACTAATAATGAGATAAGAAAGGGTTAGTTATTTTTGGATTTTTTTTGTCCCCATTATCAGAGATTACTGTCTTGTGTTTTTTGTTTTGTTTTTATTTTTGTTTTTGGTTGCAAGTAACAGAAACCCAACTCTAATTAATAAATGGGTAAGTGTGTCAGTGGAAATGTAAATAAAAAGAGATTTCGTTTATTGGCTGGTTCAAAAGATGACAAGCTTTGGGCCTGGCTCAGTCCAGTGGCTCATGATGTCTTCAGGACTCAGTGTTTCTCTATTGTCATCTCTAGTTCTGTATTTTTCTGTGTTGATTCATTATGTAGTTTCCTTTAGAGGGTGGCAGAGAAAGCCATTAGTTGCTCCAAGCCATTATTCTACCAGCTCCACAAGCCCAGTGGAAGAGAAAACTGCTTTCCCAAAAGGTATAAGAGGATGGAAGGCATGCCATCAGCTGAATTGCATCAGGTGCCCATCTCGGAATCAAACGCGGTGCCTCTTATTAGCAAAGCCTGAGTCATAGGTGAGTCTATCCTTGGATGGGATAGTCAGGAAATCCCATGTTGATTACATGGACAGAAAGTGGGGTGTGGTGGTTTCATAATGGCATATTAGGGTTCAATAATCCATCACCAAATGATTCATGCTGAGAGGTAAAAATTACAGATGTTCTGCTTTATGCTGTGCCCCAAACTAGACTTCAGATCTGTGCTGCTCTTCCAATCGTGAATCCGCAGAACAGAGGACAGAAAGAGGTCGATTCAATTTAACAAACACTTTCCAAGCACTTACTATGTGCCGAGATCTGTAGGAGGCCCTGGGAAACCACAGATGAATGAAACACAAATTCTGACGTCAGAGACCTCACAGTGTGATGTCTAACAGAATAATAGTCTGGATTAGATTCTGGTGTGATGAGATGGAGAGTCTCATAAAAAACTCAGAGAAGAGATTATTTAACTCTGATGGGTGGCTGGGTGCTGAGAAGCTAGTCAGAGGGTATAACCTTTGAGCCCTAAGGAGGATTAAGTTTAAGGGGGATTTTTGTTGGAGGATAAGCATCAGGGAAAACATTCCAAGAAGAGAAACTGGCATATGCAAAGGTATAGTGTTGCAGCCTCTGATTCAACATGGATGAGACAGAACAGAGAAGAAAACACTTGTTTGATTGTGGCAAATGCCCATGTGAAATGCTGAATGACTGAAATTGGACAGTGGTGGTGTGCAGGTAGATTCTAAGGTGACCCCAGTGATCCATGCTTTGGCTAATCTTCTCCCCCTCTGAGTGTGGGTGGAACCTGTGGTATCATGACCTATTACTCAGTGAGTAGGTGATGTTATATGGTGAGATTGACAAAGAAAGGGAGACTCTCTGTGTGGGCCTGGCCTAATGACATGAATCCTTTAAGAGCAGAGCTTTCTCCAGCTGGTAGGAAAAGGGGAAGTCTGAGACTTAAAGATGGAGATGACCCCATGGAAAAGACCTAAGGGTAGTCTGTGGGGACTGAGAGAAAGCCCCCACCTGACAGCCAGCAAGAAAACAGGGACCTTAATCTTACAACCGCAAGGAACAGGACCGTCTCCAATCAGAATGAGCCATGAGGAAGATTCTTCCTCAGAAACTTCAGGTAAAGACTCCACCTGGCTGGCCTTTTATTTCGGTTTTCTGAGACCTTTAGCAGATAACCCAGGTGAGTCTTCACAGTGTGAGTTAATAAGCTGGTATTGTTTTAGGCGGCAAAATTTATGGTCACGTGGTATTCATCAACAGAAAATGAATACAGGTGAGAAAAATGAAGACATCATCATTAGATGATTCCTATTAGAGTCCAAGACCCTCCAAGAGGTGTAAGCTTTTCTTGGTTGGATGTGTCTGTATATTATCTACCAATGTATCGTCAGCACTTATCACTCTGTCTGGTACATAGAAGACAGAAAGTATTATTGGTTGAATGGATGCATATGTGAATGATCAGTTCTCACTACTATCACAGGAAGGCTTCACTTTGCACATTCTCCAAATGCTAGTGAAGGCATGGCCTCCCTTTCTTAGAGTTGATAGTAAGACCCTGCCTGCAAAGCTGAATTCCCAAGACAACTCAGTTCACCAGGAACACAGCAGCCAAGGGCTTATTCCCTCAGTCAACAAAGTATTTTGGAATACGACTCCCATACACAGAGGTATGCTTGGCTTTCTACAGGTAGAACTCAGAGGCAAACAAAACAAAACAGAAACCTGCCTCCTCTCTTCAAGGTTGCAGACTTATTGGGTGTCAAGATCCTCCAACAGGATATAAATAGAGATAGTATGTTATGGGACAAAAAGTTAAGAAATTTGCAATGAGAGGATATAAATTTGAGACGTGGCCCTGCCACTTACTGGCCATGTGACTTTAAGCTATTACATAATACTCTTTGACTCTCAGTTTCCTCATCTCTTAGAGCACAGTAGTACTATTTATCTCTCCATGCTGTGGTGAAACTTATCCACAATAATGCTTGAAAAAAGTTATTTGCAAACTGTAAAGTTCAAAGTCCATATTATTAACAAATGAGATCATGAGAGTGTTAAATATATCCTAGGAAGTGCTAGAAAGAAAAGCAGAAGACACTGACCTCGCGAATGCTCAGGCAGGCCAAAGTGCTTTAGGAAGTCTTGCACAAAGTCTGGCCTGGGTTGAAATTTCAGAGAAGCTCTTGTGTGGCTTGGTAGGAGGAGGAAAGGGTCTGGAAAGGGGTAGGTGGCTCTAGGGCTGCATTATATCTAGAATTTATTTTTGAACCTCTTGGTGTACAACCTTGAGAAGGTTTTCTCCTACTGGGAAAAAAACTATATTCACCAAGTGCTGGCAAATTTGGCAAACAAAGACTTTTAGATTCTTGTATTGTTCAAGGAACCCATCTTTTCAGTGGCTAGAGGAATCCAGTGCTTTCTGAAGACTTTGGAGAATAACTCTGATCTCAATTTAAACAAGAAAACAGAGGCTTGATTAGAGTAACTACCCAAGTGTTTTCTTGACAGGCTGGTGGAGCCAATTAATAAGGTCAGAATGAATTTCTTTCCTGTCAGAAAGAAGTGCCTATGAGCAGAATCCTCCTGTGTAGTATCACCAGGGACTTGCTCCAGTTACCTCTGACCCTAGGTTTGAATTAGGCAGAAGGTAAAGCAGCTTCCCTAATCCTGGGATGCCCACTCCCTTTCTGCCTGCTAAACTATCAATTATACTTTGACAGTGCAGGAAGGGGCGCAGCCAAGGGGAGACACTGAAGAATGCATTAAGGTGACTGCAGGATGATAACAGTGGCAAGAAAACGGTAAGAAGAAATCTAATTAATTAATTAATTAATTTGTTTATTTCGAGATAGAGTCTCGCTCTGTCACCCAGGCTGAAGTGCAGCGGTATGATCTCGGCTCACTGCAACCTCTGCCTCCCAGGTTCAAGCGATTCTCCTGCCTCAGCCTCCCAAGTAGCTGGGATTACAGGTGCCCACTACCACGCCCGGCTAAATTTTTGTATTTTAGTACAGATGGGATTTCACCATGTTTCCCAGGGTGGTCTCAAACTCCTGAGCTCAGGCAATCTGCTTGCCTCAGCCTCCCAAAGTGCTAGGATTACAGGCATGAGCCACCACGCCAGGCCAAGAAGAAATCTCGAATTGTGTGGATCCCAGGCAAAACCCTTGAACTGACTGAGTCTAGAGAGAGGTATCAGCTACAGAACAGTGATGGGCATACGTTGGTTTGTCCCTCTTCATCTGGAACATAACCCTTTTCTATTCTGGGGCCTGCATGGGACTATCCCAGCTAACCCTCTCCTGTAGCCTCACAGGTGACCATGTGATCTAGATGTGTCTAGTAAAATACCCCAAATTCTGGGCCATAGTGATTCAAGATAGACACATGTCCAGGCTGGGTCAAGCAATCAAAATACTCCCTGATATACTTTTTACACAAATATTAGGGAATATCAGGCTGCTGAGTTTGCTATGCTAAGTCTTGGGCTACTGGCAGCTATCACAGAGAGGAACTATAGAGAGGCATGTCTAAGATATGGAGAAAGAAACAGAACCTTTGATGACTTTTTTTGAATGTCCATATCCAGTAATACCTGAAGGTACGCATTTCACTTTCCTGTTACATGAAACTAAAATTCCTTTTTGCCTAGATCAGTTTGTCAAGCCTCTACTGCCTACAAATGAAAATGTTTTAGGTAATGTAAGTACCAGATTCAAAGATCAAAAAGCTCTGTGAACCCTGAATATCTGAGGCAGGTGTCAGTTAATTTAGAAAGTTTATTTTGCCAAGGCTGAGGATGCGCGCCCGTGACACAGCCTCAAGAGAACATGTGTCCAAGGTGGTCAGAGCACAGTTTGGTTTTATACATTTTAGGGAGAATGAGACATCAATCAACAGATGTAAGATGAACATTGGTTAATTCCAGAAAAGGTGGGACAACTCGCAGCAAAGGCGGGACATCATAGGTAGATAAGAGACAAATGGCTGCATTCCTTTGAGTTTCTGATTTGCCTCTCCAAAGGAGGCAGTCAGATACATATTTATTTAGGGAGCAGAGGGGTGATTTTGAATAGAATGGGCAGGAGGTTTGTCCTGAACAGTTCCCAGTTTGACTTTTCCCTTTAGCTTAGTGATTTGGGAGAGCCCAAGATTTATTTTCCTTTCACAGCTCCTTTCCTTGGCAACACCCACAATTACCCATTAAGTAATTAGTTTATACAGGCATCTAGGCATTAAGTACAAGACATTATTCTAGATGTTAGGGGGCTGCTAAGATTCATGTATCCATCAATCTATAAGCATTGATTGAGTTACTTGCATGAATCAGGTGCTGTGAACACAGAGATTATTGTGACACAGTTTTTTGCTCTTGAGGACATCACAATTTAGGAAGATGTAGAAACCAATCGCTAAAGTCCACATTACTCTGAGAGTGTAGAGTACGATGCTTCATGGTTAAGAAATGACTTCCAAAATCAGATAAAGATACAAACATCTGATAAAAATGCCTAAAACATGGATCTTGTTCTTAATGAAGTTGTTGTTAATATAAAGAGGAAGGACATAGAACACAACAGGATGAAAACCCATGTGCTAGAAAACAGAATGGGGTTGGAACCAAATGACAGATGGTATAGTCAGCTGCTATGGAGCTCAGACAAGGGAGAGATCCCAGAGAGCTATCATTCAGCAGGGAAAGCTTCATTGACAAGGTTGGCCGTGGAAGGGGCTTTTAAAATTTTTTTTTTTTTTTTTTTTTTTTTTTTTTTAAGGCTAGATTGGATTCTGGTTGGTTGCCCAGGTGGGGACTTTAAATCTCTGGGTGGACGAGCCAGTAAGAGGGTGAGCAGGCAGCCCCCACCAAGCAGATCAGCCTTTCCTGGTGGCTGGGAGCCCTACGCGGGGAGGCTAAAAAAGTGCCTAAGGTAAGGATTTGTCATTAATGATGCCGGAATATTGGAAGATCTCCTAATACCTCTGTATTAGATCAGATTTAGTTTCATCTGAAACAGCAAAGACTCAAATAGCTGTAGTTTAAGCAAGAGAAACATTTCTTTCTCTCTCAGATAGCTGAACATAAGCATTCTGGGGCTCACATGATTTCTCCATGGTTCAGGGAGTTAGGTTACTGCTGTGATCTGAATGTTGGTATACCACCAACATCCCACCAAAATTCATATGTTGGAACCCAATACTCCAGGTGATAGTATTACATGGTCGGGACTTTGGGAAATGATTAACTCCTGACGGCTTCATCTTCATGAATTAGTGCTTTTATAAAAGAGGCTAGAATGAGCTTCCTTTACCTCTTTTACCATGTGAGGATGCAAGATGAAGATGTCACCCATGAAGCAAATAGAGAGCTTTCACCAGACACTGGACCTGTTTGCACATTGGTATAGGACTTCCCTGCCTCCAGAACCATGAGAAATACATTTTTGTTGTTTCTTAATTACCTAGTCTGGAGTAATATCAGCAATAATACCAAATATTACTAATAGTAATAGACTGAGACATTCCTGCTCTGATTCCTGTCAAATTCCTGAGACACTTGTTATGGCAGCAGGAAGGACTAAGCTACTATTATCTTGTTTGCTTTCCAGAGGTTAGTGCCCTTGTCCACATTGTCTAAGATGATGTCTGCATTTCAGATACAGGAAGTGGGAAAGAGAAAGACACACACTCCTCCTCTATAAAGGCAGGACTTAGAAGTGCATCCATCACTACTGTTCATAATCCATCAGCTAGAGCTGTCATATAGCCACAGCTAATGGCAAGAGGGGCTAGGGAATGTAGTCTTGTTTTGAGCATCCTTGTATTAAATCCCAGGGATTTCTAGACTGAAAAAAAGAAAGGTATACATTTCAGGACACAACCAGTGTAGGTTACAACCTCTTCTCCCAGGGAGCTGTTGAAGGGTTAAGACTAAGAAACACATGCCCTGAGACTCTTAAGAATGGCTAATCCACTTCTTTCTTCCAGCTTTAAACATTAGCTACATAATGAAATTAGGGGAAATGTAAGAAAAATAGAGATAATCTTTGCTGAGCACCGTTTTAGGAACTGAACAGCAGTTTATTTTTCACAGCATCATGATAAAGCAGCCATTATTATTTTTGTTTTAATGTGCCAAGATTCAGAAACAGGAGATAAAGGTGAGGAACTAGCATTTTTTGACCCATTAGAAAAGCCAGGCACTTCATATTTATTAAATATGCCAAACATTCGATGTTTAATAACTCATTAAATCCTCATGATTCAATGAGATAAATGCTATTTACTTCTATATATGGGGGACACCAAAACTGGGAAGATAAACCTAGAATTTTAATCCAGGTCTAACTCCAAAAGTCAAAACATTTTCATTGTACAGATGTATTACTTCCCACTACTGTTAGCTACGAAGTTTTTTGGATAAGGGTTGATTATTTTATTTATTCATTAATCAATTAATTAATTTCAACAAAGAATTTTTAAGCACTCAGGAGGTGTCAGGCATAAGTTCCTGACCTCATAGAGCTCACTTTCTAGGTGAGGAAATATTCATTTATTGAAAAAGAAACACTTATTGTATGCTTTTTATGACCAAGACCTGGTATTACACAGACAAAGTGTAAAGATTGGCATATAGTAGAAATCAATAAATATTGAGTTAATTAAAAACATAGCCCTTAGGAACACCACAACCTATTAGTGGTGGGACCAGAACAATGTGAATTTGGTAGAGGATGATTTGAATACTATGCTATATTGGTTACAGCCGCCAATCCAAAGTCTGTCTTTGGATGAGCTGAATATGAAGGAAATGTTCCTCCCTGAGCTCCCTGTGGGTAGAATCTGCTTTGTAAACCAAGGACATGCAGAAGCAGCACCTGAACCTGGAGCCAATGACTAGAAGATGAGCTGAGTCCTTGGCCAAGCCGTCTGCAGGTGTTGCCTTTTTCTACTAAAAAACCTGGTCATGATTTCAGGGTGATGAAGGGCAACTTAAAAAACAGACAAAAAGGTAAGAACTCCTTAAATACATCTGTGTTAAATAATTTCTGGATTTGGTAATGTACACGAGGTGTTCCTGAATCAGTTGAACTCAGCATGGGGGGAAAATGTTACTGAACACTTTCTGTTTATTCCCCTTTTAGTTTCTCCCCTACCTCCTATCTCCCTCCAGGGTACTTCTGATCACACACGTAAGACTTCTCTATATGCTGGAGCCAAGGGTAATGATGGCTTTGTGATGGAGATTTCTTAAAGGAAGATATGAATTTTAATGTCTGGATAGGTGCCTAGATGGAAAAAGGTCTGAAATGAGAGACATATGTGGCAGGTTTGTTGACTTGTTTTCACTGCTTAGCTGAGAGAGAATAAAACGATAATTAATTTCCCTACTTCTCTCATTTCACCCTTTCCATTTCTATCCTTTTCTCTCAACACATGCACATACCTCTGGGAAAAAAAATTTAAAAGCCACTCATGCCTTTGAATTCTAAGGTTTAAGCTCATCTGTGTGTGGGTTTGTTTGTGCCTCTGAGTGTAAGTGGGCAAATGTATGTGGATTGGATTTGAAGGATGGAGACTGACAGTTTATTTGGGTCTTGGGGTCATCAAAGAAATAATCAGCCAAGGCCTTAGTTTGGAAAATTAGATTAGTCATGGAATTAAGGCAGAATTGTCCTACAAGAAGAGGAGAGAGATAAACTGGCGTTTAAATATAAAAGTAAAGTGGGCTGGGCACACTGGCTCACGCCCGTAATTCCAGCACTTTGAGAGGCCAAGACGGGCGGATCACCTGGGGTCAGGAGCCTGGCCAACATGGTGAAACACCATCTCTACTAAAAATACAAAAATTAGCCAGGCTTGGTAGCACATGCCTGTAATCCCAGCTACTTGGGAGGCTGAAGCAGGAGAATCGCTTGAACCTGGGAGGCGGAGGTTGCAGTGAGCTTAGATTGTGCCATTGTACTCTAGCCGGGGGGACAGAGCATGACTCTGTCTCCAAAAAAAATTAAAAAAAAAAAAAAGTAAAGTGGTCCTAGAAAAGAGGTGAAGTATCCAGGGAGGTTGAGAAGAGAGAATGATGGCAGGTCCCCTAAGAGTAAGACCTGCACCCCCCTCCCCACACCGCAACAGTGGCAAAACCTCTGATGCATCCCTGAGGACAGAACACCAACCCAACTGCTTTGAGAACAATGGCAGAAGTCTCCTGTAGTCAAGCCTGTGACAAGCCCAGTACTATGAACCGCATTTCTCTTCCCAACTCCCTTCCAGAACTGTAGCCCTTGTCAATACCGGGTATATTGTGAGGCATTATGGCAGCAGAGGCAACAACCATGGCCTGATGGCATGCATCTCTTTTATTTCTTGGTACCACAGAAGCACTGGGGTAATCAGAAGATCTACAGGAAGATGTGTGTGTGTGCGGGGTGTGGTGTGGGGGAGAAGGAGCCCCAGCTGTCTTTAATAAGGCTTTTTCAGCCACATAGAATGGGGGTTCTAAGTCAGATTTCATTTGAGTTAGGAAAAAGAAATGTGATAGTTCTTGCACCTGCACAGAAAGAGCACATTCATGCCTGATATAGCTGTGCTTTTATAAATGCAATAAGAATGGAATCACACTGTATAATGCATCATAATCATTCCCTGGTATTAAATATTCTCTTGCAACATAATTTAAAATAGCTACATAGTAACTCATTGTGTAGCCAAAGTATAATTTTTCTACTTCCCTGTAACTAGATATTTAAGTAGTTTCTCCTCGTCTCTATTGTACAAATTTCTGAGATGAAACAATACAATTGCTGTATATCTTTACTCATATCACTTATTATTTCATTAAGATCATGTCCAAAAGAACTCCTGGCTCAAAAGTCTTACAGAATCCTAAAGTTCTTGAAGTCTTGATACATATTAACGAATTGTCCCAAAGAAAGGTAGAATCATCAACTTACTCTTCACCAACAAGTTAGAAAATCACCCATTTCCTGGCACTCTCTTGAATTTTCGGAAGTAACATATTTTCAATGCCAGCAGTTGAATTGGTGAAGAATGGTATTGCCATGTTTTAACACCATTTTTTTTTAAAAAAAAAGCGTAATTATTTCTGATAATGATGTTAACTTTAGACTTCTGACTGATTTGTAGACCTGATTCTCCTCCACAGAGCAGTGTGTGCCCTGCTAAGGACAGGCTACAAGAAGGCGGCTCCATCTGGATGCAAAAGAGAAGATGGGGAGGGAAGGAGTGGGCAGCCATGGGAAATGTCTCTGGCTCAGCAGCTTTTTCTCAGCAACAAATCTGCATTGTAGAAGAGGAGGCGTGCATGCATTTGGGGGCAGCTAGCCACCTTTTGACAACTGTTTGCTAACTGCAGAGCTTGTATGCACTTAGATGGATTACTCCTCTTCTCTAGGTCTCGTCTTCTCATAAGTTAAGTCAGGAAAGATAATCATATCTACCTCATCGGCTTATTGGAAGACTAAATGGGATGGTTCATATAATGCATGGAGCACATGATTGACACTTAGTAAGATTTCAGGAAGTGTCAGTGGCTATTATTAATGTCTAAGTCTTTATTTTGGGATTCTGACATTACAATTTACTTTTTAAAAACAGCCAGCATTGTTTGTACTTCATTTATCTAGATGCATGTGAATGTGTTGTTTTCCTGAACAAAACTTTAGTTTTTCAAGAAATGCACAGTACAAAAATTTAGAAAGTTTGAAATAGAGGAAAAGGAAAAATAGTCCTAAGAACACAATTTTTCCTGTATTCATTCTTGTCTTTCTTTATTTGCATGTGTTCGTATAGCTGTAATGATTGTGCATATGTAATTTTATATCTTCAGTTTTGCATTTATGTTAATTTTTATATTGGTATTTTGTCTTTTTATTTGCCATTTTTGGTGTCTGCTTATTATTCCCTTGAGTGAATGTCCTAAAATTTCTGTGAGATTCCTTTATTGTTGGACACTTGGGGATACTGCTAATTTTTTGTTATCATAAGTAGCGTGATTGTACACATTGTCTTTCATATGGTGTTGTTCATATTTTTACTTTCTCCTTAGGGTTTATGGCCAGCGATGCATTGCCAATTGTATTTGCCAACTGACAATGCCATCAGCAAACCAAAAATACATTTTATTGCCCCCGAAGTAGCAAAGCTTTCTAGCATTTGGTTATATATATTATGCAAACTTGCAAAAAGTAACCCGATTGCCTTTTGATTTGCATTCCTTTCATTACTTGTGATGAACAGTTTTCTCTCTTACTTACTAGAACTAGTTGTTCTTCCTCTTTTATGATTTTTCAAAACCATTATGATAGCTTCTTGAATTGAATTACCCTAAAAATGGTTTTCTATGTACCTCAGAACACTATTACATTGTCACCAGTAGTTATTTAGTGCTTACCTTATGCGCAGAACTGTCCAGGCACTTGGTGTGGGCTTGCTGATGGAGGAGAACTGGATTGGACAATACCATGCAGAGGAGTGATAGGGAGATAGGGCTTGGCCACTCGAGCAGATGCCGCCTAAAAGAAGAACACAGTGAAACTGAACATTTTCTCAGGTATTTATTGGCATTTGATTTATTCTTTTCTGACTTGTCTAGTTGAGTCACTTGTTCATTTTTTCTATTTTATTTTTTGAAGATTTATGGGTGCCCTTTGCATACCTTGATAATGTTTTGAAATGTTTTGTTGTGTGTGTGTGTGTGTGTGTGTGTGTGTGTGTGTGTGTGTGTGTGGGAAAGAGGGAGAGGGATAGATAATGATATCTATAGACATCTGTATGAATTGTATTAGTTTGCTCAGGCTGTCATAACAAAGTTCCATAGAATGGGCATTTTATTCTATTTTACTTTTTTAAGATGGAGTCTCACTGTGTTGCCCAGACTGGAGTACAGTGGTGCCATCTCAGCTCACTGCAACCTCCGCCTCCTGAGTTCAAGCAATTCTCCTGCCTCAGTCTCTGGAGTAGCTGGGATTACAGGCACCCGCCACCATGCCCAGCTAATTTTTGTATTTTTAGTAGAGATGGGGTTTAGTAGAGTTGGTCAGGCTGGTCTGGAACTCCTGACCTCAAGTGATCCACCCATTAGGCTTCCGAAAGTCCTAGGATTATAGGTGTGAGCCACCGCGCCTGGCCTCTGAGTTTTATACATCAGAAATTTATCATCTCACAGTTCTGGAGGCTAGAAGTCCAAGATCAATGTGTCAACAAGTTTGGTTTCTCCTAGAGTCTCTCTTGTGGGCATGTAAATGGTCCTTTTCTCACTGTGATCATTGCTCTTCCCTCTGTGTTCTGGTGCCCTGATGTCTCTCTCTTTCTAATTTCTCCTTCTTATAAGGACGTCAACCACTCAAATGGGATTAGGGCCTACATGAAGGACATTATTTTAACTTAATTTTTTTTAAAGGCCTTATCTCCAAATATAGTCACATAACCAGGTACTGGGACTAGGACTTCAACATATGAATTTTGGGGAAGACATAATTCAGCCCACAACATCAAAATATATTTATACACATATATATGCATACATACAGATATAACTATTTAAATGTATTTATATTTCCACATAATAATTATTTACATTTTTATTTAGTTAAGTTAGGTATCAGAGTTGAGTTTCCTAGACACAGACACTAAAGCAGAGATGTCTGTTTGTTTGTTGGTTTTGTTTTGTTTTGAGGCAAGGACTCATTCTGTCACCCAATCTGGAGTGCAGTGACATGATCATGGCTCACTGCAGCCTTGACTTCCCAGGCTCAGGTGATTTTCCCATCTCAGCCTCCCAAGTAACTGATACTACTGGTGTGCACCACTAAGCCTGGCTAATTTCTTGTAATTTTTTTTTTTTTTTTTGTAGACATGGGGTTTTGCCATGTTGCCCAGGTTAGTCTCAAACTCCTGTGCTCAAGCGATCTGCCCGCCAAGAGATTTATTAGTTTTTCTTGAAAACCGTATATGAAATGAGGGAATTGGGATTCAGTTTCAAGAAAACTGTAAGTAAAGTGAGAGAATTAGGATGAAAGAGGGGGAAGAAGCAAGGATATGGTTTTGGATTAGGTCTATCTTCAACTTCACGAGGCTAGGGGAAAGAGCTCACAGAGACTTCCAGCCAAGGATGCATAAGCTGCCAAAGGATAGACCTCCAGAGAGCCTTTTGTGGCAGTACCTGCAGAAACTGGCATATCACACTCACAGGAGAAAAAAAGACCCTGGGTACCTGAACCAGGCAGGCATACACAGCATCTGCAGCTTCACTTTTTGCATCATTCTTGCTGAGACTTAGTCCATAGGTAGAAGAATAATCTCCAATGTCTGATCATATTTTCTTCTAATATTTTTATGGTTAAAAAATCTACTTGTAATATTTTTCTATATGGTGTCAGGTAGAGATATAATATGATATTTTCCCAATGGCAAATGAGCTTTCTCAACATCAATCACTGAAATAGAGTATTAGGGCCTAAGAGGGTCAGACTAATCAGGAAATTTCTGCTTGGTGCTAAGCTGGGTGTAGAAGTTTAGAACATGGGCTTTCAGCAGAAGCTTTTATTCCCAGCTTTCTGACTAGTTCTCCTTGGTCTAAGAACAAATGTTCAACCCAACTCGACTCCCATAAGGAGCAAGTAATAGGGAGAGAAATGATGAAAGTTGGCAGTAAGAAAGAGAACTTATACCCTGCGTTGACATTCAGCTCTGCCAATGAGATGCTACCATCATTATGAGGAGGTTGTTCCCAGGGACAGTGCCTGGTCCCTGACTTTTAAGAATCGAGACTCTAAAAATATGGAAGTTGTTCTCCTTGCCCCATGTGCTCAAAACTGCTTCTTCTTTTGGGAGCACTGGAAATTCCTGACTTGAGTATTCTCAAATGGACTTCCAAATCTTCTTCCTCCTGGAGACGTTTTTGCCCCAGTGATTGTCATGACTGTATTTTCTTCTGTAAAGAAAGCACTTCTGCCTGGGCGTATAGTGCATCTTCCTTCCTGGTGAGCACTGAAACCACACATTCTTCCATCTTTTCTGTAATGTCCAACTCCTCTGGCAAGTGACCACTCTTCCTATCTTAGCAAAATCCTGATGAGTCCTTAGGACCCATGCCCTCTCATTCCTTTTATAGTAGAAAAAAAGTTGTTCTATTATCTGTCTTAACTTCTAATAAAAACTTCATTTTATTCTCTAGTTCACTTTTCTTATCATTTTGGAACACTCCCTTCACTTCCCAGTAAACTTCCTCTTCCTCTTGGGTAAACTCGATGTGTATATTTTCATTACTCTGGTGGCCTTTTCTTATCTCTGATGACTTCATGTTGAATTAGCTCAGTCTGGCTGGGGGAACTCACACACATGATTGCTTTCATGGTATAGTGACCTTGCTGGAAAGGTCTCCTAGTATTGCCGATGAACTATCTGAAAAATGCTGACTTTAGCCTGGTGTGTGACCCATGCCAGGGATGGGAATGGGATGCATCTCTGACTTCAGATCTGTAATGTGCTTGCTCACTCGAGTCTCTCAGAAGCTAATGTAACAGGAAATACGGTCTCCTGACTATAGCAAAGAAGGAAGTGGGGTGACTTTCCACAGTAAATTATAGCATACGGTCATTAAGTAGGATAATGATCAGGGAAGCCAGTAAATTTTCAAGTGGATGCAGTGATTCCTTTGAACCAGCCTGCAAATGATGATGTCAAGGTCATGGTCAATGGAAAAGACATGGTCAGTAATCGTGAGGTCCAGCTTTGGACCCTGAACATGGAGGTGCAAACACGGGGTGGCAGTCGCTCCTCCTGTAATGCAGCTCCAATAGGTTAGGCACGTTTGAAAGATGAGACCAATAGGGCATATTTGATCCAGTCTCTAACCAATTAAACCTGTCTTACTCCCTCATTCATTCATCTTTATGTAACAGGAACAGGCTAACCCCTGTTCAAAATTTTGAAGAAGATAGTTAAGTTTCTTTGTGTCCATCACCTCCTTTTCAGTTGGGCACTCTGCTTCTCCCCCTCTATCCGCAGAGGCTGTCATATTTGCTCTCACCCTTCCTAGATTATTCTCCTCACCATCCACCATACATAGTATTGCTTTACTCAACTCTTGCTATTTCTTCAAAACGTACCTCTCCATGGTTCTATTCCCACAGAGTCAGAGGTGAGTGACTGGCTGGATGATCTGGTTCACCACTCATCGAAGGCATGATGACATGGCAGAATTAACTCAGCAATGAGTTAACGATATGGGAATTTCTATCATTGGCGGAGCTAGTTGGATAAGTTTTTTCCAAAGTGCAGGGATTGGAGCAAGTTAAAAGCATTGATGGAGAATATAAAAGTGGTTGCCTACTTTCAAAGTAAAATTTTCAAAAAGTTTAAAAAAAATTCTTTCATATAAAATATAATGAATTCTTATCAAAATGTATTCAGTTTATTTTTTATTTTTTTAAAATTTATTTGTTGTACTTTAAGTTCTGGGGTACATGTACAAATCATGCAGATTTGTTACATAGGTATACACGTGCCATGGTGGTGGTTTGCTGCATCTATCACCCCGTCATCTACATTAGGTGTTTCTCCTAATGCCCCACCTCCTGCTATTCTTCCCCTAGCCCCGCAACCCCCAGGCCCCAGTATGTGATGTTCCCCTCCCTGTGTCCATGTGTTCTCATTGTTCAACACCCACCTATGAGTGAGAACATGCGGTGTTTGGTTTTCTGTTTTTGTGTCAGTTTGCTGAGAATGATGATTTCCAGTTTCATTCATGTCCTGCGAAGGACATGAACTCATTCTTTTTTATGGCTGCATAGTATTCCATGGTGTATATATGCCACATTTTCTTTATGGTAAAGCTAATTTAAAGAAAAATACAGGGACCAGGCATTGACAGACAATAAAAAAGAATGTTAGCTGAACTTTGCCGAATCAGAGATCAACTTCTAGGTAAGATACAAAGCTGCATAATATCCTATAGTGTGATATATCCATAACCTTAGGGGCTTTCTTTATTACTAGACAGAAATCATTTGCATGTGTACTGGAAACAAATGTACAGGTTAACTTTGAACAGTGTCCAAGTTCTAATCAATAGAAAGGAAAAAGTCAAACAGAGGTATTATATTCCTCTAGGTAGTTGAATAATCTTTGGGTGGGCCTGGAAAATGATGTGACAGTATTACACTAAAAAAGACATGCAGTCCTCTTTCTTCTTTCCAAGTTTTGGACTCTCTCTCTCTCTCTCCCCCTCCATAACAACTTCTAAAGCAGTGACTGCAGCTTGGTAGTACACTGGCACTGGTACCTAGATACTGCCCCTGAGTGGTTTGAGTATAACCTACATCAGAGTTTTTCAAAGCCAGTCCTGATAATGACCTTTATCTCTTCTCCTAGGGGGAGACTTTCTGTAAAATGACAGAGTGGTTTTTTTTTTTTTTTTTTTTACCCCATGTGGTAAGAATCCTGTGGCATCTTTCTGGATTCCTCAGTTTTCATATCTGCAGATTTTCCTTGGTCTCATTCTTCTTCACGATAAGGGCAGGACAATGAAACAGCTCCTTACCTGGCTGGCTAAAGTAGTGGGACTCCAAACAAGTGTAGAATCTGTGGTCCCAGGAATCTTGTAGCCTATTAGGATGGGGTAGCCAATTTGTGAAGGGTATATGGAGGCACAAGCCTCCTTAACCAGGGGCTATCTGGCACATGCAGACAGGAGCTTTTCAAGAGCCAGGCTTCCTAGGTGCACTACCCATGCAAAGAGCTCAGCTGTGATAGCGTTTGCTTCCTTTAGCAAGAGCCACTGCTTACTCTCTTCTTTGGAAATGTTTAAAGTGTTGTGGCTGCCTTGATGTGTTTATCCTGTCATTTCTCAGCTAAGGATGTTATTTTCACCTCCTCACTGTATTTTTCCCCCTTTCTATTCTATTCCTCAATCCCATGTTAGGCATCAGGCTCAGTTTTCTTCAAGGTCTTTACCCTCTGGTCCAGCTTCTAGCACTTGTAGTGGCTTTTCAGGTGAAATGAGAGGAAAGTGTCAGAAAAGGGAAAGAGAGGCTATAGAAATGCAGGGCATGCATCCATGAGAGGGCCCCGGGGGAGGGTCACTCCTGCTTCCTCTGTTTGTCCCATGTGCGCTACGACTACTGTTTCCTCCAAAGCCTACTCCTTGGAGATGGAAGCGTCTTATAGACTCCCATTCAACAGAGCAGCCCTGCACATGATTTTATACCTTGGGCCCTATGTAAGATTTCATGTGCAAAAAAACAACTCACTGGCCAAAAATGTGAGAAAGCCCTGAAGGTACCCCAAAATGGGGGCTCTTTTTTCAGCATTTTATGAACCTTCCAAATGTTCTTTCTCTAAAGTGTTTTCTTAGTCTGCTGGGCTGTGATAAGCTCCTTCTCACAATCAGCTGTTTTCAAGGCTTAACAGTAGACTTCCTTTTGGAAATGTGGAGTCAGAAAAGGGGGAAGTGTCCAGGCACTGAGATAACTGGTCTGTCTTCCCTGGATCCAGAGAGCCAGTGTTTGACCAAACCCTTCTTGGAGAACAGGGCCTCAGAGCAGCATGGCTAAAGGGGGGGTTACTCCATCTGGCAAGGGGAGAATGAGAAAAGTGCAGACCCTTGTTAATGAGACAACTTGTCAGACTCCATGCTCTTTTCCAAAAAGAAGTCTTACCTGAGCCAGGACCCTGCCTAACCTCCCTGGTCCAGGGTCATGCTCACCACCTTTGCAGCCACCTGTAGACCCTGCACTTCTCTCCCCAGAGTGAGGGTTCATTTGCTTCACTGGCATGTGTTTTGAGCCTCCTTTATTATGGATTGCTATAAACTTGTATTTTTTGGAATTGAGGTCTCAGTGTAACACCAGGATGGAGTGCAGTGGCACAATCATAGCTCACTGCAGCTTCAAACTCCTGGGCTCAAGTGATCCTCCTTGATCCCACCTCAGCCTCCCAAGTAGCTGAAATGACAGGTGTGTGCCACCATGCTCAACTGAACTTTGAAGCACATTCCAGCCCTTCTTCTGGCCTCCCAGAAATCTTAACTCTCCTCACTGCCCCCCATGCTCCAACAACACTGTACCACCCACTCATGGAACAGCTTCTGAGGTCTTAACAAAATGCAAGGGCACTTAAAAAAAATTTAAGAGACAGGGTCTTGCTCTGTTGCACAGGCTGGAGTGCACTGGAATGATCTTAGCTCATTGTAACTTCACATTCCTGGGCTCAAACAATCCTCCTGTCTCAGTCTCCTAAGTAGCTAGGACTGCAGGCACACACCACCACACTGGGCTAATCAAAAAAAAAAAAAAAGTTTTTGTAGAGATGGGGTCTGTCTATGTTGCCCAGGCTGGTCTCAAACTCCTGGAAGGGCACTTTTATAATAATGCCCAAGACCGGGGAGGCAGGAAATAAACAACTGGGTTGAGCATTATGTAGCCTCAGGTTTGTGCCAAGCGTGGTTCTAAGTGCTCCTGTGACAACCGTATTCAGTAGACACTATTGTCCTCATCTAACAGATGGTGAAACTGAGGCTCAGAGAGGTTAGATAAATTGCTCAATGCTGCACAGTCAATAAATGGCAGAGCAGGAATCAAACCCAGGCAGGCTGGCTCCAGAGCTGTGCTCTGAAGCACTATGTCACACCACCCTTAATGAACATTCACAATAGAATGGCTAAAATACTGGCCTAGGAAAATGTGTGTTTGGGTGTGTTCCTGGGATTCAAGAGAAAGCATTGAAAACAGTCGGAAAGGTTCAGGTTAACAGTAATTCTCAAATTAACAGGGATATTACCTGTTGTACAAAGACCATAATAAGGATAACAGTAAATACTGAATTAAATTGTCACTGTAAATTTTTTTTGCCAAACACAAATGTGGCAGATTATTACAGCTTCCCTTTGGGCATTAGGCCAACCTGAAGGAAATGTTAAATATTGAAAGAGACCCCTGTCTCAACCACAGTAAAGTGGCTATGCATGCGTCTCTTAAGAAGGTGATAAATACCCAATATGTGTTATTGTCATTTCTATGTCCAATTTTGCTCAGAAAGTAGCAGTCTTTGCAAAAAATTTCCGAGAAATGCATACAAGCATAGAATTATCTCTTATAAGAAATAATTGTACACTTATAAGAAATATGTTGTTTCTTAGAAGAAATTGTAATTATTCCTTATAAGAAATAACTGTACACTTTTCATATTATGCTGGTCGTATGGGCCTTCCTCTCCAGGTTATGGGATTGAAGTACATTCTGGAATGATAGCTTTTGCCACAGGTAGCACTGGCTGTCTCAATCCTCCTCTGGATACAAGTTCTCAGTGTGATTTCCACGGTGGAGTCCAGGATGGACACACATGCTGGGTGCCCAGGTCACCCATGATTGATGGCCACAGCTGCCTGGCTAATTGGTGTATAGGTCCTTTCTGCCTCCCTGTCATGCCGAGCTGTAGCTGGGGCTTTATTGAATGCCCCTCTTTGCTCGTCTCTGTGTTGGTGGAAAGTGCAATTTCCAGCATGTGGAGCTGCAAGCTCCAGTTCAGCCAGGCTATGTACAGGCGAAGTAATTGGAGCCGGAGCCTCTGTTGGACTCACACTGCCAGCCTGACTGGGAGGTTAAAAGACACAACTGCTAATAGGCACTGAAAGCAGTGGTGTCTCCCCTGGAGGCACAAAGACGCTCACACAGAAAATCGATATGGCAGAGATTACCTTGCTTCTACCATTGTCCCTTTTCACCAAGACTAGATAATGGAAGGGATGTCCCCAGAGTACACTTACTTTTACATGGAGAATTGGAGGTGAGACCAGAGGAGGCAATAGCTGCTCGTTCAAAGTGCCTTCTGCGGAGGACTTTGGATTTTAGGACTACTGACCAGCCTGTTTTCTAGACAGGAGATTTTCTCTTAAAAACAAAAACAAATCCTATATGGAAATTCAGTCTGAAACGGAGTGAAGCAAGTGCGGCAGGGGCCACGCATCCCTTGCTCCAGGATGTGTGGCCCAGCCGAGGTGCGAGTGCTTCGCTACCCACCAGTTTTCTTCTGCAGCCTCTACACAGGCTCTCCGCTGGTCTTCAAGGTATCGTGGCATTGAGGGGTTTCTTATACCCTCAACCAATGAGCTTCCAGTCATGGTGGAAAAATAGCTTCTTATCCCTCAGTGAGCAACAAGTGAGATACATGGATGGTCAGAAGGTTTCCAACAGATCATGCCCCTGTGGTCTTCAGAGATCCTCTATTCATGAATATACCCTTGGTGGCTCTTTCTTTCATTTTCACTATCCCCACCTGCCCTTCCTGAGAACATTTTTTTTTTTTTTTTTTTTTTTTTTATTGAGACAGAGCCTTGCTCTGTTGCCCAGGCTGGAGTGCAGTGGCAAAATCTTGGCTTACTAAAACCCGGGTTTCAAGCAATTCTCCTGACTCATCCTCCCAAGTAGCTGGAATTTACAGGTGCCCGTCACAACACCAACCTAATTTTTATATTTTTAGTGGAGATGGGATTTCACCATGTTGGTCAGGCTGGTCTTGAACTCCTGACCTTAAATGATCCGCCTGCCTCGGCCTTCCAAAGTTCTGGGATTACAGGAATGAGCCACTGCACCTAGTCCCTGAGATCATCTTTCGGTATGCCTTTGTCCTTGCCTCAAAGTCTGCATTTGTGAGAATCAAACCAAGATAGCACAAGTGCTCCAGCATAGGAGGGTGAGGGCCGGGACTAGACTACTTGGCTTGCTTTCTTCCCCCTCTCTCTGGCCCTATGGAGCTCTAGGTATGCTAATTATAAGCCATTGATTCCCTTTCCAAAATGAAAACACCTGAGACTGAATTTATTTTCCTTTCCACGTCCTGCTCTTTTCCTCATGTTTCTTGCCTTTGACAACGGCCCCACCATTCCTCCAGTTGCCCAGGGCATAAGCATGATCCTATACTTCTTATGTCCATCAGCTAAACACTGCCCCTCCCCACTGCCTCCCATATGCAATTAGCTGTGTCCCTCCTAGTTCTACCATCTAAATAGTTCCTGAGTACCTCCTCTCCTAACTACCTCCACGATCATTGCCTACTTCAGACCCCAACTGTCCTGCGGGAGGAGGGTGGCTGTATGAAGTCCTCTGTGGTAGATGCCGTTGGTGCCACACTCCAAACCCCTTAACAACTGCTACACCCTTTGCTCCAAGTGCAGTGAGTGCTGCAGCCAACAGCAACCACCTGCAGACTTCTGCAGACCATTACCCTTGGCTGACTGCTAACTTGGATCTGCCTCACTCAGGGATACTAGGAGCTGACACCTCCTACTCCCCAGAGGCATCCAATGACCGACTGATGCAGGGTGCAAATGATGCTCCAGGTGAGATGATTTTGTAGCACAGTTTATACTCAGAGCACCCTGTGGGTCAGGTCAACAGCAGACTTTGTTTGGGTCCACATCCTTGCCACGTTTCTCCTCTTTCCTTATTCTTTCCTCATTCCCTTAGCTGTTTTGTTCTGGACAGCAGTCCCTCCATAAATTACACACACTGGAATCTCTGTCTCAGCTTTTGCTGCTAGGTATCCCAACCTAAGATTCTTCATGAACTCAGCTATAGGAACCCTTAGGGGGAAACACTGGTCCCTAGGATCAGACACTTGGGCAACTTTTCTAGGCAATGTCATCCATCATCTACTTCAAACCTTCTTTGGGCTGAGTTCTCCATGTTTCCTTTTGATGCCTTTTTCCTGAATTTTCTCCTCCTGGGCTTCTTTGGATCAAAGCTCTGTTGGACCATAACATTTTGTTGCTAAACATTCTAAAGAATTTTTGGATCTATTTCCAGGGAGATATGGGTCTATAGTTTTTTTTCCTTGAAATGTCTTTGTCAGGCTTTATAGAATAATGCTATCCTCATAGTAGGAGTTGGTGAGCAATGCAGAGTTGGTTTAAATTCTTCCTTAAATATTTGGTAGACTTCCACAGTAAATCAATTTGGGCCTGGAGTTTCCTTTCTTTTCTTTCTTTCTTTCTTTCCTCTTCTTCAACTGCCCATACTTCATGGGCAAGTCCTGCCCATTCTCCACTCTGTCTAGCTTAGGCCTGGAACATCACAATTTTTAGTCTCTGGATTCTAACAGATATTGCTTATTTGTCTCCTAGAGAGATGTGGACATACCCCTTCTACTCACACGGGGCTCTTTTCATGGGTTATGCCCAAATCCTTATGTGGTGGCGAGCTCTCTGTAAAGTAAACTGTATTAGGCTTATAGACTTTCTTCTCCAGATTCCTTAGCCCCACTCACAGCGCTCTCCTGAGACCTTCTGCAGCAGGGGTGGCAATGACTGATGCTTCCATACCTAAGCTGCACCCAACAGCTCTGGGCACTCTGTGTGCAGCCACAGCTGACACAGGTTTGAAATCTGAGCCTGGGAAGCTGAGGCTACCAGCACCCTTGCTCGGTGAAGAAACTCTCCAGAGATCACATCACCCCGCCCCTCTCCAGTATAAAGAAATATTCAAGTCCAGTTCCCAGCTTGTATCTTCTTTCTTGGTCTTGATGGAGAAAGCAGTGAGGTGGTGATGACTTTGTTCTATTTGAGGACTAGACAGGCTTTGAGGGAGAGATGACAAACCTTTGAATACCACTTCTATGTGATACTCAAATTGTTCCTTCCTGGAGGAAGGAACAATCAGATACTGGGAAATGTGTCTTCTGCTTCCTCTCCTTTGGCCTTGGATGAAAAGACATGCTCTGCTCATGTGGTTTTCTCCCAAGCAAGGGCATAGTTGCCTCCCTAACATCCTCTGGCACAATTGCAGATTGGCATCTTGAAGGTCCAGGGGCATAGAACTGACATACAACACAGAGGACAACTTATACATGGCACAAGATTTTTTTATTTGGCATCCCTCAATGAGCCTTATACCTGGCCTGCTCCCAGGGAGCCCAGGGCAGGTTCCCACCACACAGGGAGGAATTTAGATTCATTCTTGGAGTAGAAATAAAATTGGTTTTTGGTGCTAGAGTGGGACAGGAGATTCTCCTTTGCCTTGGCTTAGGAACTGT
The DNA here is from genome assembly GCA_036589455.1 of Ateles fusciceps. NCBI lineage: Eukaryota > Metazoa > Chordata > Mammalia > Primates > Atelidae > Ateles > Ateles fusciceps. The sequence continues at coordinate 4,718,020 of JAZHEH010000045.1, read as the reverse complement.
AACTGGAGTGTAGATATTTCCTTTCAAACAATGCCTGGGATGCTCCACAGTGTCAATGTCCACTCCCTTCTGAAGAAATTCCACCTTGTCTCGTAGCAGTATGGTCTAGCCCTATGGTCAGACAAGATACCTCACAGCCATCCAACACTGGCACAATTCTCAAAGTCTGAATTAGTCAGTCTTATGTAGTGTTGTTACCCATGCTCATCTTTCTAGATAAAGGTAAAAGGCCTCTGCTTAGTGCCAAGATCATACTTCCCAATCGTTGCCATTGCCATTGATTGTCATTGTGATGATGATGATGATGGTAACTGCTACACTGAACCCTAGGTTTTAACCACTATGTACCTGCCTTTACAATTCCTATCTTTTTTCCCTTCTATGCATTTAGCCTTTTAAATTCTGGAATGCTGGGCCTGTTATGGCCATATTACAATGCTCTGGGACTTACTTTCCACGTTTATAAAGAGTGTTAGAATATATACATGTTAAAGTCCCCTGCTGTGTTAGCATTCTGTATTTCCAAGATTAATTTGCATACATCTTAAACTTTTACGTATTTAAAGAGGAAAATTTTCCATTCACCTTGGTGACTTGGAGTCCTGTTATTTCCTTGATCGATATAGACTCTGCAGCTACATTGCAAGTATATAAGCATTAAGGAAATATATATTTCTAATGAATTATTTACATTGTGTGTAAGCTTTAGTGCAAGTGGTTTTGTTGAAATGCAATTACAAGTCAAAAATTAGTGCTAGACAAAGAGAAAAGTCAAAAATCAGTGCTAGTTGAAGAGGAAAATCTCTCTCCACTTCCAATTAGTTGAAGAAAAATATTACTTGGGAAAAGTGGAGGTTTTAAGGACTTTTGCATGAAGGGAGGAGAGGAGGCCTGAAGGCATTTTGGCAAAGAGAAAGAAAATAATCTATTCATAGGGCGTGGAATAAAGAAAAACTTAAATGGACAGAAAGACGTGGAGATTGTGTTTACTTGGGTGGGCTCTGTGCAGGCTCTGTGCAAAACAAAGCAAAACCTAGGGCTCCCCCATTCCACTCATAGGCCAGGTGGAGCTTGTATTCATGCCCAAGAGAATTTTGTACTTCATTAAGGAAGTGAACAAGAAACATTATGAAAATAATAATAATATCAATGAGACATAAGTATAGCCAATATTTACAGAGTGCTTACTACATGCCAGGTCTGAATAGAGTGCTTTATACGTATGACCTTCTTTAATCATCCCAACATGTGGATGTAAAAGGTAACAGCATCACCTCCCCTTTACACACAAAGACACTGAAGTGTACAGGTGACAACAATTTGCCTAGGGTATGCAACTATTAAATGTTAGAGCTGGGATTCAAATTTGGGTTTGTCCAACTTCAAAGTGCTCTACTAATTCCAATGCACTAACATTTTTTTATTTTTATTTTAGTTCAATCTATTGATTCTGATGTACTATATGGATTGTGATGCACTAAAGTAAATACTTAAATCAATAACAAATCTGAATGTCCAGAAATCAACTAAGCTCTAAGGATATATCCCATAAGCTGAGCTCTTTGGCTGAGGTGACCTTAGCTCACGGCTTGAAATGTTCCCTCTTCAGAACATGAGCCATTTACACCATCCAGACTTTCTAGAGAGTCAAACATTTTCTCAGAAGTTGACTGTTTCCTTTCCTGTCTAAGAATTATAATTGGGATAATTTAATCATGGGTAGCTAAAACTTTGGAGTCACATGAGTATAAAGAAATGTTATGACCCAGTGTGGTGACTCATACCTGTAATTCCAGCACTTTGGGAGGCCAACGTGGGAGGATCACTTGAGCCCGGGAGCTTGAGGTTATAGTGAGCTATGACCACGCCACTGCACTCCAGCCTGGGTGATAGAGAAAGACCTTATTTTGTCAAAAAAAAAAAATGGCGTGTGATTTTCAGAAGAGGAAAGGTTATCTTTTTATATTTCCTCCCTCTCTCACTTCCTTCCTTGCCATCTAAATAAAATCCGCCATTTGCCTCATGTTCCTCAAAGCCTTGCCTTTTGGAAGAAAAAAATGCCTGTCAAGTTTTACCTCAAAAGATATTAGAAGTAAAGTTTCAAGCCACCAAACTTGATTTCATTTCCTGTGAAATAATTGCCATTAATTGAGCATTTTTATGTGTTGAACATTGTACTTAGCATGTACATTATTTCACAACACCTTGTAAGTAGATGCTGTTATTACCCCTAGTTTAAGTGCTATTATTATTTATAGTTTAAAAAAGAATACACTGAAGTTTGGAGAGGATAAGTCACTTGCCCAAGATCACACAGCTAGTAAGTGGTAGAAGGAGGACTGAACCTAAGCCTCCTAATCCAAAGACAGTGCACTTAATTATATTGCATGTTACCATCAGGAGGGCTAGTCCTGACAGACCCATAGGAGACAAGGACAGTGGTCTACCATTGGACATCTATTCATCTCTTTATTTAATTCTCCCATCTATCCATCCAAAAGTGTTTTTTATGTACAAGCCATTTACTTGCACTTTAAATATTCAAAGAAATCAACTGCTTGGAGTTTCACATCCTCTTTATATTCCACAACGTTTCTAAAAAGGATGGAACTGGCCAGGTGCACTGGCTCACACCTGTAATCCCAGTACTTTGGGAGGCCGTGGCAGGTGGATCACTTGAGGTGAGTTTGAGACTGGCCTGACCAACATGGTGAAACCCCATCTCTACTAAAAATACAAAATTAGCCAGACAGAATGGCATGTGCCTGTAATCCCAGCTACTCAGGAGGCTGAGACAGGAGAATCACTTGAACCCAGAAGGTGGAGGTTGCAGTGAGCCAAGATTGCGCCACTGCACTCCAGCCTGGGTAATAGAGTGAGACTCCGTCTCAGAAAAAAAAAAAAAAAAAAAAATGGATGGAACTGAAGATAAGGATGAGCTGAAAGAGAAGAGTTGAGAGTCTTATTTCTCCAAATAATTAAGGTAGTGTGTGGACATAAGTAGGCACAGATTTAAGGGGCTGGGCAGAGCATTAGGGGTAGGGTCAGAGTGGTGTATTCTTGCTCTGATTCTTGGCACTTTCTTATAATGGGAACAGAAAACATTATATGAGTCACTCAGTTTGCCCTACTTTCTTTCTGCTGTAGAGGCCCAACAGATTTCCCTATACAAAATCTTGCTTCTAAGGACTCCTTCTGCTTGGATTATATCCAACAATATTCTGTATCTACTATGTGCCAGGCTTTGAATAAGAGAGTCTCTATCCTGAAGTACTGCTCAGTACATGATAATTTTCTAGTGTTTTATAATGCAGTGGTTTCAACACTGAATTTATCACAATTGCCCACAAGTTTCATAGGCATTTTTTTTTTTTTAAGAATTTGCAGAACAAAGTGATTAGCAGATTCTGAAGCCTGACTACATGGGTTCAAATCCCAGCACCGCATGATCTTAGTCAAGTTTCTTTGCTTCTTTGGGTTTCAGTTTTCACATCATTAAGGATCATAATAACAATTCCTAACTCATCAGTTAAAATGAGGATTTAGAGCGTTAATTATATCCATAAAACACTTAGATGAAGGGTCTGCCACATAGTAAGTGCTACAGATTATCAGCTACAATTATTACTAAAAGTATAAATCACAAAACTCCATTCAGATGAATTGGATGAAAATCTCTGAAGTTGGGACCCAAGATCCTGATCTTTTCAGTTTTCCATGTGATTCTGCCTCTGGGTCTGGTTTTAGACCCCGGATATAAAGTGTCCAGCAAAATACTCCACATGTGAGTCCCTGTGAGTCTGTGTCTTCAGTCTGTTTCTCTTTTCTTTTTAGCCAAATTCTGTTTCTCCTTTATGTCCTATTGGAACTCTCACTTCTTTTAAATATCTTTTTCTTGTCTGGATTCGGTTGTGGCCCCCTCTTAAGATGTGATAATAATCAGGGCCTACTACTCAGAAACCACAGCTGATTAAGTCTTTCCCTGTGTGTGATCCATCTTCTCCGGTTGTTTGTAGTTTGTTGGCTCTGTGAGGTTTTAAATCCGTTAGTGTAGATCCATACAGATAGTGCTGCACAGTCTGAACTTAGTAACTGTCAAGTTTGGTGACGGTCCAGACTCACAGTTTAGGCAGGCATACTGATTATACCTGCTGCAGTCATTACAAGGGCCCCATTCGGCTGATGGGAGTATATTTATTGATACCTGCTGTGATAAATAAGTAACTATTTGAATCTTAAAAATATAAAACCCAGGAGGAAAAATATCACATCGTGAATAAAATATGTATTGGGGTTTGTCTCTTAAATATCAAGGACTCACTGTTTATGTGACATTGACCACACAGCCTAAGAGTAACAGAATCAGGAGGTGGTTCTAAGAAAAGCCAGTTAAGTGTTTAGCGCGTCTGCAGAGACTACATACCCAGTGACTACAAGATGAAGGACAGTAACTTTGGAAGATACAAACTGGGCTTCCTGGTCAACTACAATCCTCCCGAGGCTATCTATAGGTTGTACCTCTCCTGTTCCAACCATTGATTCTCAAGTGGGCTGCCATCCTGATTTGTCAAAGTTGACACAAGACCCATGCTGGGCCAAGCAGAGACCCCTCCTGGGAGTTCCTGATTCAAAGCTGCAGATGAGGATCATCTAGGTTAAGCTTGTCCAATCCACAGCCCAGGATAGCTTTGAATGTGGCCCAACACAAATTCGTACACTTTCTTAAACTATCATGAGATATTTTTGTGATTATTTTCTTTATTTTTAGCTCATCAGCTATCATGAGTGTCAGTGTGGCCATTTTTCTTCCAGTGCGGCCTAGGGAAGCCAATAGATTGCACCCCCCGGTCTAGATCTTCTTTAGGCCATGGCCAGCTTCATGTGCTTGGTAGCTTAGAGAATAAATACAGTAGGCAGAGAGGTACATTGATGAAAGGCAGTAAAAGGGATGAGTTGCAGTAGCAGTTGGGGCTCTGGTTTTAGTTCTAATCTTACTCCAAGCCCATCCTCTCTGCAGTGTAGTATGTGAAATGACTGCTTTCTCTTTTTCCTTATGTTAGTATGAGTTGGTTTCATTTGAATACCATAGAGTTATGACTTGGTAGAATGAAATTAAGGTTAAAGTTGAGACCCTCCAAAACTTTCTTCTATGAATATAGCTGTATAAATACAGCTGCTTCTCCACTTACGGAGGGATTATGTCCTGATAAACCCATTGTAAGTTGAAAGTATTGTAAGGAGAAAATGTATTTAATGCAGCTAAACTTCCAAACATCTTGGCTTAGCCTAACCTAACCTAACATTCTCAGAACACTTATATTAGCATACACCTGGGCAAAATCATCTAACACAAAGTCTATTTTTAATAACATGTTGAATATCTTATGTAACTTATGGACTATTTTACTGGAAAGGAAAAACAGTGCTTCTATGGGTACTCGAAGTATGCTTTCCTCTGAATGTGTCTGGCTTTTGTGCTATCATAAAGTTGAAAAATCATTAAGTAGAACTATCATAAATCAGGGACTGTCTCTACATTTTTTGGGTCTAAATAGTGTCACACTGTTAGCTCACAGCAAAGAATAGGCCAGCTAATATCCCAGACATTTTTCAAATAAATTGCTGTCAAGTAATGTTGCTGCCTTTTCCAATGGGCATTTAATTCTTTCAACTAAATGCAAGATTTTATCTTTATCTTTCTTAAATTCCATCTTCTTAGTTATGGGCCAGTATTCTCACTTATGAAAAGTTTGAACACTGATTTTTGTTATTTATCATATCATCTCTCCCTTCTGAGTTTGTATCATCTACAAATTTGATATACATGTGTTCTATATTTTCATTCGTGTATGCAAGTTAAACATGTTTACAATGTTCAAAAAATGAGTGTTTTTGATCTTGCAATTTCCCTTCTAGGCATATATCATTTCATATCTGCATAAAAAGACATGCTGAAGGATGTTTCTTGCAGAATGTTTACGAGAAAAAAGGGAATAACTACAATATACAGTAACAGGTAAATAGATACCTGTGGTATACTTATACATTGAACTATATTACTGTAAGTAAAAGAAATGAACTGGAATGCTAAGCAGGAACACTGGCTCTTAAAACACATTGATGACAAAAGCGATGTGCAGAGTGATATGTACAATGCAATAAGATATTATAGCAAAAATGTTATATGACAAAATGCTAAAAGTGGTTGATTCTGAGTGGTAGGAACTTATGTCATTATTGTGTTATGCTTGTGATTATCTGTGGTTTTTAGTGTCTCATTGCACTAGCTAGGACTTGCAGTACAACACTGAATAAGAGTGATATGGAGGGATTTTTAAAATTTTTATTGTAAGAACACAACAATTTTTGAAGCATGTAGTACAATATTGTTAACTACAAGCATAATGTTATACAGCAGATCTTTAGAACTTTACGTAACCGAAACTTTACACCTATTGAGCAATTCCCCATTTCCCTCTTCTCAAAGACCCTAGAAACCACCATTCTATTTTCTCCTTCTGTATGTCTTACTATTTTAGGTACCTCATGTAAGTGGAATCATGTAGTGTTTGCTGTTCCATGACTAGCTTATTTCACTTAACACAATGCTGACAGGTTTCATCCATATTGCACAAATGACAGGATTTCCTTCTTTTTCTAAGGCTGAATAATATGTGTAGATATCATGTCACATTTTCTTTATCTGTTCATCTGTTTGATGAATAATTAGGTTGTTTTCACGTCTTGGCTATTGTAAGTAATGTTGCAATGAACACGGGGGTACAGATATCTCTTTAAGATCCTGATTTCAATTCCTTTAGACAAATATGCAGAAGTAGAATTGCTGGATCTTATGATCATTCTATTTTTAATTTTTGAAGAACTTCCATATTGTGTTCCAAATGGCTACACAATTTTATATTCCCACCAACGGTGCACAAAGATTCCAATTTCCCACACCCTTGACAACACTTGTTATCTTTTAGTTTTAAATAATGGCCATCCTAACAAGTATGAGATAATATCTTATAGTGGTTTGATTTGCATTTCCCTGATGGCAGGTGATGTTGAACATGCTTTCATATACCTGTTGGCCATTTGTATTTTTTTAAATTCCAAAATATAATATTGGGCCCTCCAATAGCAGCATCCATCAACCTCCTTAATAAACTTATCAAGAAAGCAAATGAATTTGGTTTGATACGACAAATTTTGCAGAGACTGTCTAGAATGCTCCCAGATAGCATTCTTCTTCTTGGGCAGAGAGAAAGATTACATTTTGCAACATTCCTTGCCATTTAGTCTGGGCTACGTGACTAGATGCTGGTTTATGAAATGTGAACAGACGTGACAGAAGCCACTTTGAGACCTGGTCATCAAACTCCCTCCACAACCCTCCATGCTTTCTCCTCTCTTTCATGATGACTGTAGAGGCCAAGGGATGAAAGAGTTACCATTCAGAAGACAACTGTCAGGGCTTCGGCTTCCCTCCATCAGAATATGTTGTGAAAACAGCTAAACCTCAATTGTGTTGAGTCACTGAGAGCCAGGGAATTATGTTTTGGTGTTTAGCGCTGCTTATTCTTCTGATGTACTGACTGGCTCTTGTGCAGAGATTAATTTATTGAGAATAGTATTAAAATATTAAAGGAAAATAAAAACAGATAACTTTCTACCATCTTAAGTCAGCTTTTAAAATTTTTCTCTTTTCACTTTCTGTTATAATCTGCAGACACATTTTAAGATAGTAATTAATTTGTTCCAAAATAATTTGAAATAATTATTCCCTAGGGACAGGATTTTTGAGTAAATCTTTCTTCCTTATTTTGAGAGTTATTTTAAAATGCATTCCTGAGGTGGAAATCTCTTTAATATTTTTCAAAATAATTACATCAATTTGTAATAACATCAGCAGTTTTCCTGCAGCATTGCAAGCATTAGCTTTTAATAATTTTATTTGTTTAAATGAAAATGGGGGGCGGGCTCAGTGTCTCAGGCCTGTAATCCCAGTGCTTTGGGAGGCCAAGGTGAGAGGATCAGTTGAGCTCAGGAGTTTGAGACCATCCTGGGCAACATAGGGAGTCAAAAAATAAAAAGTAAAAAAATTAGCCAGGCATGGTGGCATGTGCCTGTAGTCTCAGCTCTTTGAGAGGCTGAGGTGGGAGGATCACTTGAACTCAGGAGTTTGAGATTACAGTGAGCTATGGTCATACCCCTGCATTCCAGTCTGGGTGACAGATGGATACACTGTCTTAAAAAGAAAAAAAGAAAGGAAAGTAGTTTTACCTTTCTATATATAAGAGTATTGCAATCTTATTTGAAAACCGTAGACAGTCCAGAAAGTGTTAAAGAAGAAAGCAAAAATCATTCACATTGCCATTATCCAGTACCTAATAATGGCATTTTGGTGTGGAGTCCTCAGTTAACAAGTATGTGGACAAATACACTCATGCACACACACAAAGAAGTTAATTTAAACTATCTTAGCAATAAATTATGAACATTTTTATCACTAACAAATACAGATCTATGCCATCATTTTAAATATGGGCTGTTCTGTTATCCTCTGCAAAGCAATGCAGGAACAGAAAGCCAAACACCGCATGTTCTCACTTATAAGTGGGAGCAGACCATGAGAACACATGGACACATTGCGGGTAACAAAACACACAGGGGCCTGTCAGGGCCATGCGGGGGAGGGAGAGCATCAGGAAGAATATCTGATGATTGCTGGGCTTAGTACCTACCTATGTCATGGGTTGATCTATGCAGCAAACCACCATGGTACACGTTTACCTGTGTAACAAACCTGTACGTCCTGCACATGTACCCCAGAACTTAAAACAAAAGTTGAAGAAAAAAAAATAAATATGGGCTGTTCAATTTGGAAGTGACCAACCAATGTGGCTATTTAAATTAAATTAAAATTAAATCAAATTAAATAACATTAAAAATTCAGTTTCCTCAGTCATGCCAGCCACATTTCAAATGTTCAACAGCCACATGGGATTAGTGGCTACTGTACTGCATAACACAACACAGGCAGAGAACATTTCCATTAGTGTGGAAAGATCTGCCCGGACAGCAATGCTATAAAGGTACAAAGATTTGTGCAGGTTTATTGAACAAATTCTCTATTCTTAGATGTTAGGTGTCCTTCAGTTTTTTTTTCTTAATTACTCAAAGAAATACTACAATGAACATTTTTGTAGCAATTTTTGGGCTACAAAACTCTGTGATTCTTTCTAAACTCTAAGACGGGTCCTAACTTCAACATCATGGTACCTGATCCTTTGTTTCTGCCCAAGCTTTTGTCACAATTATTTCCTGATTGTTTTTGCTTTGACTTTGTGGACTCACTGTTAATCTCATTTGGATTTCTCAACTTGTCATGTTTCAACTGTTGCTTTATCTGCCTATTTTATCATTTTTGAAAACACTTTTTTTAAGCTTTCATTTCTGTATCAGTCAGTATAGGCTACAGTGTGCTGCAGTAACAAGTAACCTTGACTTCTTAGTGGCTTAGTATAAGAAAGCCTTTTTTCCTCACTCATGCTATAGCTGTTGGTTGGGACTCTGCTTCAAGTTATCTTTACTTCAGCGTACAAGCTGATGGGGCTGCCACCATGCCACCATGTGGAGGGTGGCTAGACTGAGAAAGAAATCATATAATGAATTCACACCAATCTTTTTTTTTTCTTTTCTTTTTTTTTTTTTTTTTTGAGACAGAGCTTCACTTTTGTTGCCCAGGCTGGAGTGCAATGGCGTGATCTTGGCTCACTGCAACCTCTGCCTCCTGGGTTCAAGCAATTCTCCTGCCTCAGCCTCCTCGGTAGCTGGAACCACAGGTGCACACCACCACACCCAGCTAATTCTAATTTTTGGATTTTTAGTAGAGACAGTTTCACCACGTTGGTCAGGCTGGTCTTGAACTCCTGACCTCAGGAGATTTGGCTCCCAGAAGTGATTCATACGACTTCTATTCCCATTTTAATGATCAAAACAAGTTACACCATCCTGCCTAACTTCGAAGGAGACAGAAAGTATATGTATCTGGAATAAGAGCCAGAAATACTTGATTTAAAAAAAGCATTAATGATGTATCCACAGTTTATTGTTTTTATTAATGGCAATTTTTTTTTTTTTTTTTGCTTAGACATAATAAAATAGGGACAATGATAGCAATACCTAACATTTACCATGTGCTGGATATTTAGGAAAGTATTTTACAGACTGATTTAATCTTTGTGATGATGACCCTTATTTTGTAAATGAGGCATAGAAAGGTTAATTATCTTGTCTAAAGTTGCATGGCTGGTAAATGGTGGAGCTGGGATTCTGATTCTAGAGCCTGCATGCTTAAATGGTCCCCTGTTACTTTGTGTTGCCTTTTTAGATCTACACTGGTACTTTTCTCCTTATTCATTTCTGAATGTGGGAAGTTCTATTCAGGCTTGCTGCTTGTTCCTAAATAATCCGAATAAGTGAACTTTCTTCTCTAGTTATTTTGGTGCAACTGGGCTCCTCCCTATAGAAAGTAAGTGGAGGGATGTATGAGGCAACATCATATGAGCAAATATGTCTTTATCAAACCTAAAAAAATGATAGAAATGCTTCTTGAGCCATGGGCATTGAAAACCTGGTAGTTGGCATAATTTTCCTCTGTTGAAACTTCAGAAGGGGTAGCCTCACTGAGCTGGGGGGTGTATCCAGTCCCTTGGGGAAAGGTCTTTCCAGACCTGTATTGAGCCTCAGACTTAGGGCAAAGAAACACTGCAAGAAGTAATTCATTTATGAGAAAAGACTCTTTGGCCTATGGACTTCCTGATTGGTGAAGCTACAAGTGTATTCTCTCCAACACCTTCCTTTCCTTCTGTTATCTATATTTGATCAATCCTCATCTCTCCCACAGGATGCCTAGAGCTTACAGAAATTCTACCTCACACCCCATACCAAGCCCATATTCAACTGACTAGACCCACTAGTAAGTTGCCAAATATGTGAAAAATGGCTAGGAGTGGCTCAGTGCTTTATCTTCTCTTTGCCATCAGAGCTGTGGATTGTCCCCAAGCATGGGGAAAGGGACTTTGCATATGGCTTCCACCCATCTGCTTGTGACCTGCTTATGAGTTTCACCAGTTTCTGTCTTTCCCTTCCTGCAACTGCCGTTGAGGAAAGGTAGTTATTTCTTTTCACAGTTGGTACTGAAACTGGCAGAAATTCCTCACTTTGTGCTTCACATGTGGTTCGCACCACTACTGGTTCACTGCTGATGTCCTACCCCCACCCCATCTCCCTCCACTTTGGTAATTTCAGTCATTTTCCTGGGAGAGAGTGGAGATTATGTTTATGTTGTCATTCTTCCTGTAAGTCTGGTTTTTATTTTTTCAAACTTTTTTTTTTTTTTAAACATAGCAGATGTTAAAAAGTTGCTTAAATTTGCATTTCTTGATTACATGTTAGTTGGAACATTTTCCCAGACATTTGTTTCCTATTTGTATTTTCTCTTGTGTAAATTCTGTTTGTTTGAGACTTGATCACTTAGTTATTGGAATCCTAAGGGTAGTTTCTAAAAATATAGATATGTTTCTGAGATTATTAAGGAATTGCTCTTTTCTATCATTTTTGATGCAAATATTTTCTTATTCAGTTACATTTCTTTTTTATTTTAGGTACATTTTATAATGGCTTCTCTAACATGTTATCACTCTCCAGAATTATTTTCTTTCCTGATCCATTTACCTGGTATTGCCTGTCTTTTCCTTCTAGAATATAGGCTTCTTGGCAGCATGGACCCTGGATATCCTGTTCACCAGTGATTCCCTAATACCTAGAATAGTACCTGCCACAGAGTAGTTGTTTAATAAATATTTATTATATAGAATGTATATTTAATTACTCAAACTCTCCAAAGTGACCATCTCTTCTTAATGGCATAAATGTTTAATCTGCATCTTCCAGATTTATCTGACTAATTAAATTTAAGATTCTTGGAATTTACTAAAACATATCTATGTAAGTTTTCCTTGTTACTGTTATCTTAACCCCATATATCATATGGTGTTTCCTTCTTCCATTTAAATCATATATTAAATTATCCTGTTCCCTGAACTGAGTTTCTTAATTCTGAAATATTACCATATGGGTTTCATTATTATTGCTTAAAACATGTGTTAAAACAGATCTCATAAATTTCTCCTCATAGTTATTTTAAGAATATTTATTAATAATGCTATACCTATACTTTCAAGCTAATTTTAGAATTGTTTGGGGGTCTTTACTGTTGGTTCCTTATAATCATCACCATCTTTTCTAAATGTTCAGAAAACAGCTAATTGTTAATTTGGAATGGATGAACATCAAACATATCTATTTGTCATTTCTAATATCCAACTTACTTTCCCCACTTCTAATATTCTGAGTAATATTTTTCTATCTCTATGCTATGAAGCCTCTTTCATTTTTCAGAATTCCTTGAATGTTAGCAGTTGTGCTGACATTGTATCTGTGAGTTTCTTTTTTCTTTCTTTTTTTTTTTTTTTTTTTTTGAGATAGAGTCTTGCCCTGTCACCCAGGCTGGAGTGCAATGGCACAAGCCCGGCTCACTGCAACCTATGCTTCCTGGGTTCAAGCAATTCTCCTGCCTTAGCCTCCCAAGTAGCTGGGATTACAGGTGTGCACCACCATGGCCAGCTAAATTTTTGTATTTTTAGTAGAGATGGGGTTTCATCATGCTGACCAGGCTGGTCTCGAACTCCTGTCCTTGTGATCCACCTGCCTCAGCCTCCCAAAGTACTGTGATTACAGGCATGAGCCACCATGCCTGGCCATGAGTTTCTTTAGTATGCCAGAATACAATTCTCTTTGTATTATTGATTAAAACTTATTAAATGACTGAGGTACTCTTTAAACTCTGTCTTCACTGAAATCTGGAGTTGTAGTTTTTACCCCATTTGTGTTCTGCCTTTCTACTTTAAAAACTTAAACCATACTAAACCAGTAAACAAACTCATCCTCTTTTATATAATCTATGTAGCCATTTATTCACTGTCTGCCGTCATTCAATCAGAGAAGTACTTATTTTCCAGGTTCTATACTAGGCTCTGGGCTTATGGTGATGAGCAAAATGGATACTGTCTTTGTCCTGTGTAACTTAAGCTTTGAAGTCTTCTTTCCTTTCTTCTGTCTCAAAAATAACTGGAAGAAGAAATAAAGAGGGATAAAGGCATTTCTAGTCTTTAGATATCTAACCAAAACCATAGAATTTTGAGAGACACTTTTCTGTTTTCTCCCCCCCAACTTTGTCATTTTTCCACAGTTAATCATCAAAAGTGAGTAGCAATTTGTGGGCTTGGTGAGTCTTGTCAGACTCTTTGCCACATCCTGGATGTACGTTTGAAGACCACAAACCCACCCCATTGCCTGTCCAGGTCTGAGCCCATTGGACTTTACCAACCACCTTGATGAGTCTCTTCCTTTTTGAGGAACTAGCATCATTATTCCCTAAAGTATGATCTTTAAAACCCTTAGCAGTCAGCATGAGATGGTCCTATGTCATCAGGAGGTCGGGCATTTTTTGCAACATGGTACTCTGCTGTGCTTTCCTTACCCATCTTTCCTCTAGTGTTACCTCCTCCTCTTCTAATTCTTACCATTTGTTTCTCTATTCCTGAGCAGTGGAACCTGCTTTATTGCTTTCTGATTGCACTTTTTCTACCATCTCATTTTAAAATTTATCATCCTTTCCTATGGGGTAATGTGGGAGCGTGTTTTTCATCTCTTTCATTCATTTTCTTTTCTAACGGGTTATATTAGCAACAAGAGCAGTTAAGTTTTCAGCAGAACCTTTGAAAGTCACTAAAATATTTTTTATATTAGTAATTTTAATGCACAGATTAACTAACAACTTTATATGCCTATCCCCCCCCTCTGCTTGCCCCCAAGATACTCTATAAAGTTTGCAAATAGAATTGGAATCAAGTTGTTTGTCATGAAAGTTATAAAACTGAGAGATACAAATATGGACCAGACTTCTGTAATAGGTAGGCCCTGATATTAGAACTCTTAAGGAGATACTTATCTTCCAAAAAGCAGATAATGATATACTAGATAAGAAGCGCTATGACAAAGGAAGTGCAGAATGCTATGAAAATATACAGGAGAATCAACAAATCTGGATTAGGTGCATTGGAAAAGGCCTCCAGGGGAGGAAATGGCTTCACATCTAAGATCTGAGAGTGAAAACATCATGAGCTAGTCAAAAAGGAGATATAGATGGTTATGAGTGGTGATCCTGGCAGAGGGAACGAGATAATGCAGATATTCTACATCATCAAGGTACGTTAACTTTAGCCCTCTATTTTATCATAAATTAACTGAATCAGAGATCCATCTAAAATCCACTGTCTCTATCCATCTCCACTAGAATTATATTACCTTACAGATTAGAGTGCTCTCAAAGCAAAGGCCCTCTTCTCCCTGGACAGTCCTTGGCTGGGCACTGACAATGTTGGCCCTGGTGACGTTCTTTTTTTGTTTGTTTTCATAATTTAACGACTTGTGTACCAACTTATGTACGTCTTTCTTAATTCCCAATCCCAAGATTGACATAATCTAAAAACTATAATGGTACATTCAAATAGGTTGCTGCAACCTTCTGTTGGCCTAGAAACTATCCTGTCTCCATAAAGGGCTTCTATATATGTGTGTTCAGACCTATAGTTTCTATTTTGCATTCTGAGTCATAGGAGGCAATTTATTTTTCTATTTCTAGGAGTAACCTAATTGTGACTCTCCAACTTCTTGTATTGCTAACTTATTGTTTGCTTTCTTTTTCTGTAGACATAAAAGAGCACAAATTTAATCTGGAATCAAATTGATCTTCTGCCTAAAAGGCCACTGTGTAACAATGGATGTTGCCAGTCATTGAAAATGTTAAAGCATCATTTGGTGATTATATATCAGAAATTGTATATCTGTGATTCCAGAAGTACAAGGGAAGTTGACTCTGTTTTCCAAAGATCCTTCATACCCTAGACTCCTTCATTTTGTTTTTATTGAGGCAGAGTCTCGCTCTGTCTCCCAGGCAGGAGTGCCGTGGCATGATCTCGGTTCACTGCAACCTCAGCCTCCAGGGTTCAAGCGATACTCCTGCCCCAGCCTCCTGAGTAGCTGGGATTACAGGTGCCTGCCACAACACCAGGCTAATTTTTTTTTTTTTTTTGAGACAGACTCTCGCTCTGTTGTTCAGGCTAGAGTGCGGTGGCATGATCTCGGCTCTCTGCAACCTCTGCCTCCTGGGTTGAAGCCATTCCTGCCTTAGTCTTTCAAGTAGCTGGGATTATGGGCACTTGCCAACATGCCCAGCTAAACTTTGTAGTTTTAGTAGAGAGGGGATTTTACCATGTTGGCCAAGCTAGTCTTGAACTCCTGACTTCAGGTGATCCGCCGGTCTCAGCTGGTCAAAGTGCTGGAATTACAGGTGTGAGCCACCGTGCCTGGCCCCTAGGCTCCTTCTTAAAACTATCAGAGATAGAGATAGTCATCAGAAGATAAATGTGAGGGATAAAATTCTACAAATAGGGTGCAGTGTATACTGCTTAGGTGATGGGTGCTCCAAAATCTCACAAATCACTAAAGAACTTACTCATGTAACAAAACATCACCTGTTCCCCAATAACCTATGGAAATTAAAAAAAAAAAAGACCCTCATGAAACCTCAAAAAAAAAAGAAATATCCTAAAAAAAGAAAGAATAAACCACTAGCATCAGAACTAAGGTTTAATTTTGCGGGAAGGCTCTATTTTTTTTTCTTATCAAAAACTTCTAAATACATACATTAATATATTATGTATAAGGAGAAGAATGGAAAAACAAACAAAAAGCAGATAAATGTAAGAGCTGATAAAGCCCAAATGACACGCCTTCTTGTAAATAAAGGTGCAAATGTCAAGAGTAAAAGATTTTGAGGGCTATTGTTCTCATTGCATGGAGGAGGGAACAGCCTATCTTTATGAGACCCTTAGCCGAATAATACTCCCCCAAAATTAAGTCATTCTGCATTTTTAAGGTCTTAGATGAACTTTCTGGCCTGTAGAAATTAGTGGAGAAAATTTTAATGATACCCAGATCTAGTGACATTTTACATGGGGAAGTTTCTTGGAGAAATCAAGGGATAATATGCCATTTTGTAAAGTTTCAGGTCTACTTCTTCTCTTGTGCTGTTACAGCTTCTGATCACACACTTTTTTTTCCTCTTTGCTGTTTTTTTTACTTTTTCTAGAAATGAAAATGCTTTAGAAAATGTCATTCTTGTGAGTTTTGGTCAATGTTTCAGAGTTTGTCATTTTTGTTAGTCATCAGATGGCTCAGTGTCATTTATGTCAATACATGAGAGTAATTGACCAAGAAAGTTCATTGACTGATAGTGTTGCTCATTTGTACATACACGTTCAGACAGACCTCTCTGCAGTCATGTTTTAAGAAGAAAGCTCTCCTTAACTCTCATTTTCAGCTACTGAGAAGTAGCTTACTCTGGAAGAGTTCTATGACCTTTGACCTCCCTGCATGAGGGAAATGAAGAGTGACTTGTCTGTGGGTAACCACGTAATGATTCTTTGGTTATGAACTCATCCAGAGTTGACTGGCCAATGTTTGCGCAATAGTTACACAAGGCCGCAAACACTGTGGGTATATTGAGAGGTATCTGGGAAATGTAATGTACTTTAAATTACCAAGAAGTAATTTCATCTGAATAAGGCAACTCCAAGGAGAGCTCATTATGTTTTACCAAAATGTAATTGCAAACTGTAATTGGATTTCTCTTTAAGATGAACAGCAAACCCAGGAAAGTGGTGCATTTATCATTTTTGTCAATCCCTTTCTAGAACTGGAGCACTAGGGACGATGGCACACAGTGTCACCCCCTTGGGAACAGAGAATACACTATAACTCAGATAAGGCAGGCAGATATTGCTGCCACTCTTCTGTACACAGCAGCCAGTAATGGGTTTTTGAGCAAATAAGGCATTATTCAGTGGGCACTTTTAGGAGACTAATATGGGATCAGTGTTTAGAGAAGATTAGGGGTCAGAAAAGAAATTAGAGGAAGATAGAATATGAGATTGTTGTATTAGTCCAAACTTATAATGTTGGAAGTTTGGACCCAGGTCAGGAAGATGTGGGTATGAGTAATAACTCAGTGCAAGTGTACCCACAAAACTTAATAACTAGTTGCATACTGGAGATGGTGTGCAATGGAAAGAACCCTGGTCTAAGCATCAGGAAGAAAGGAATTTTCAAGGTAAGGTGGAGGCTTTGGTTTCTATTTTATAAAATAAAAGAATTGAACTAGAATGATCTCTAATTCCTTTCCAGGACTGACATTTTAAGATACAAAGATTTTAAGGCATTGCAAGTTTGCCCTCCATTCCCTGTAGGTAGGCCTCACATTCAGGAAAGAACAAAAGGTGCAGCTTCTATTTGATGTCTCTCTGTCTTCTCACTGATACCCAAGCACCCCAAATAGATGCCTGGCTAACTGAGGTCCTCAGTTTTACAGCCATATTACCCTTTCTGATCTTTCTCTAGAGCCAAAAATTGTCTGTCTTAGATGTACTTATGTTGGTGGATTATGTCTCATAAACTAGCTTGTAGTAGGGGATAAAATAGCCTATAATGGTTACAGCATTTTTTTTCTAGGAGATAATAATATTTTATCTTTGTATACTCATTCCGATCTTTAGAAATATTCACATTTCATTTAGATTTCTCAGGAACACTGTGCATATAGACATCGGTGGTGTCATTATGCCTTTTTCACAGATGAAGAAACTGAGACTTGGAACAATTAAGTAGTTTGCACAAGATCACCCCACCAATAAGTGGCAAAGTCAGGATGGGATACAGGCTTTCTGGCTCCAAGTCCAGTGCACTTTCTGCTATATTAGCATAATTGTGAACATTTTAAGTCCCCGGGCAAGAATATAGAGGAAGTACTTTCAGGGCAGGGGCATTTGAAACCGTACAAAGATCACCATTTGGCCTATTTTTCTACTTCCAAGCACAGTCCCTGAAACCATCTCAATACTCTGCTTAGTAACCCATAGCAATAATGGTCATAATTACACTTTCTCTCTGCCCATCCCAAAGAACATTTAGTATATGAATGTTGTTAATTAATCTTCATGACATCCTAGCAAATGAAGCAGATTGCAAGTCGGAAGTCCCACTTGGCTGACTAGGAAGCTGAGGTAGAAGGCAAGGTTAGAGAACTGCCTCAAGGTGAGAAAAATCAGCTGGGTTGCTAAGCCAAGAATAGCCTTTTCACAGTGAAAGCTTAAAACTCTATTGGGAACGGGCTCTCACTATTCTCCTTGGAAGATTACTGTTCAGTAACTAGAAAAAAATTGCCACTTTAAAGCCAAGATTTTCTTTGCTTTGTTATTTTTCAATGCTTCTGAGTGTGCTGTATCTCTTTCCTTGGGGTTCCCACAATTTTGCAACTGAGGTAGTTCAATCTTTCTCTCTTCTGGGAAAACATGCCTGATTTTTCTGCAGATGATAATCTTCTGAACCCCCTTAGTGTCACCTCCCTGTTACCTTCTCTGAGGCTGGAGTACTCCAATTTCCAATGGGTTCTCAGGAATTTGTCTCATTGGTCTTTCCTTCCCTTATGCGGGGGATGTAGAATGGAGTCTCACCTTTACAGCATACATTTCTCCACTGGGAAAGCATTTGTTTCCAATGTTGTATTTTAATGTTTTATTTTCATCAGAGAAAATATGGAGTGACTTCATCTCTCTGTTAAAAATGATGACTATGTCCACAACCACGTGCTCAGTCCACACTCTGTGTGGTTTCTGTGGTTACTGCAGCACTTGAGGATCAGGCGGGTGAACCAATGACTGATTACCCTGCGGCAAAGCTGCAGAGGAGAGGTGTTGTTTCTCTGTGGCAGGGAGTCCGGTTACACTGGGGGAAAGGGAATGAGATTCCTGTAGGCTGACAGGAAGACTGTATTTATCTGTGGGAAAAGGAACGATTATGTTGCTCTGTTGTTGGGAAATGTGGTTGCCTTTAACCTTGAGCCTGACCAAAGAATCCTGTTATGATTTACTTTGACACTGTATTTAAACTCCCTACAATAATTAACCATCTTTCAAACATCACAAGGAAGTGGGCTATCAAAATAATACTACTCTGATGGTAAAAGTATCTTAAAAGCCTAAGCCACGTAGCTCAGCAAAGATAAAAAGGCCAAACAAAGCCCACACCAAAACATTACCAAAATATTTACTTGCCTCTTTTCAAAACCATTTTCTGTGACCTTTTTCAAAAAGTTTCATGTGATACAGACAGGTAGCAGAGGCATGGGAAGGAGCCCAAGTCATTCTCGTTGTTGTTTTCTCGTTTGTTTGCTCAATACTTATCTTCTGTGATTTGGGACAGACTAAATGGTAGAAAAGAAGACAAAATACTGACAGACTTCTAGCAGATTCAAGAGTGGGGAAGGCAAACAGATACTATACTTGAAGCCGCTGCCTTTCCTGAGTTCACGGCAGACATCACGAATGGATCACATCCCTCTTCCATGCTGAGCCTGTCCTCAGTTTCACTGTCTTTCTCATCAAGGTGCTAAAGCTAGCTAAGATCAAGTTATAGGACTTGGTATTCCAGTTGAAAACCTTTTATAGTGTCTCGGTTTTAGAGATGTTTTAGTCTATTCTCACCCTGCTCTAAAGATACTACCTGAGACTGGGTAATTTAGAAAGAAAAAAGGTTTAATTGACTCATAGTTCTGCATGGCTAGGAAGATCCCAGGAAACTTACAGTGATGGCAGAAGGCAAAAGGGAAGCAAGGTCTTACATGGCAACAGGAGAGAGAAAGAGAGAGTGAAGGTAAAGAGCTACACATGTATCAAACAACCAGATCTCGTGAGAACTATATCATTAGAACAGCAAGGGGGAAGTCCACCCCCATGATTCAATCACCTCCCACTAGACCACTCCCCCAGCATGTGGGTATCACAGTTTAAGATGAGACTTGGGCGGGGACACAGAGCCAAACCATATCACAGAGCAAGCTGATTTGCCTGCTTTCCTCCAGAATAAAACAAAACGTACAGAGAAACATAAGTTGGGTTGCTGCTAACGTAGTTAAGCTATTTTCCAAGGGATCTGGGGTGAATCCAAATTCTGGGACTATAAAAGAATTATCTCCAAATTTAGGACACTTAAAATACTGTATCATTAACAAAATAATGTAGTTAAATCATTAATGCTTTACCTTTTGAATTAAAAGTTTGATATGCAAAGTTTGGGAAGGGTTTGTGGACATGTATCACATATATCTTGGGACAGAATTAAGGGATAGCATACATTTGGAGAGCAATTTAGGAATATCAAAAAAAAATCAAATTCACATACCTTTAGTTCAAGTAATTCTAATTCTACAAATATGTTTCCACAAGTATTTAAAGATATCCTTAAAGTTCTAAGGATATCTATTGCAGCATTGATTGCAAAAATAAAGAATACAATTGATGTGTCTCTCAATAAAATACTATGCAGACATTCAGAAGATGGGTGGAGGTACAAATGTGGTAGAAGACATTGCTTCTTGTTTTTGTTTGTTTGTTTGTTTGTTTGTTTTGAGACAGGGTCTTGCTCTGTTGCCGAGGCTGGAATGCAGTGGTACAATTAATCACAGCTCACTGCAGACTTACCTTCCCATGCAAGTGATCCTCCTGCCTCAGCCTCCTGAGTAGCTGGGAGCACAAATGCATGCCACTACACCCGCCTAATTTTTTATTTTTAGTAGACATGAGGTCTCACTGTGTTTCCCAGGCTGATCTCAAACTCCTGGGCCCAAGTGAACCTCCTGCCTCAGCCCTGCAAAATGCTAGGATTACAGGCATGAGCCACCGCACCTGGCTGATATTGTTTCTTTACAATTATTTAATTCTGTCCCATCCTTGCTATGCTTCCCTGCCCCCATTGACTTAATGCTTGGCCATTTAACATGCCTTGACCATGGGATATGAATGGGCATGATATTTACCACATTCTAAAATTTGACTGCTGCCTGGCACAGTGGCTCACACCAGTAATCCCAGCACTTTGAGAGGCTGAGGCAGGCAGATTGCTTGAGTCCAGGAGTTTGAGACCAGCCTGGGGAATATGGAAAAACCTTGTCTTTACAAAAGATACAAACATTATCTGGGCATGGTTGCACATGCCTGTGGTCCCAGCTACTTGGGAGGCTGAGGTGGGAGGATCATTTGAGCCCGGGAGGCAGAGGTTGCAGTCAGCAAAGATTATGCCCCTGCACTCCAGCCTGGACGATGGGGTGAGATCCTATCAAAAAAAGAAAAAAATTGATTGCCTACCTTGGCTGAGGCCCTTTGTTCCAGCCCTCTATCACATGAGCATAATGTCACACAGTGGCTACTTTGTCAGCTTGGATTCCAAACTGAGAGCCTACCAGGGTAGAGCCATATAAATCCAGCTAAACCAAACCCACGGAACAACAGATGACCTGCAACTTTCATGTGACATAAGCAATCAATAAATATGTATTGTGAGGCACTGAGATTTTAAGTTTGTTTGTTGCATAACATTACTGCAGCAAAACCTGACTGATAGGTCTAATTTAGAGAAAATGTCATGAGTATGTTAACTGAAAAATGCAAATTACATAACAACATTATCAACATGGTTGGCATTAAAAAAACTTTATCCATCCATCCATCCATCCATCTTTGCCTGCATTTGTATAGAAAATATCTGAAAAGATATATAGAAAACTGTCAACAAATGGAATTTTTGGAGTGGTTGGGTGCAGGAGGGATAGAGAGAAGAGACACTTGGTATTTAATTAATTTTCTTTACTGTTTAAATTTTTCATACAAATGTGCTACTTTTAAGAATGAATTGTTAAGAAAAGTCTCATTTTAGTGTTTGCTAGCTCGAATATTTGTTCTAATTTTGATGACTGATTTTTATTATATTATTATACCTTTAAAGTACTATAAGTCCTGGTAGAAAAAAAATCCACAAGGAATGCCAAGGCTCCGATAAACAAACACAGACAAGTTCTTTCTTCATTCTGTAGAGACATAACCCAAGTCCTAACTCCAGAGACCGTTCCCAAATGCTGAGGAAGTGGGAGGAGAATGAGGGGAGGTGATGATGAGTTGTTGCCTGAGTTTACCTTCCTGAGTCACCAGGACGAAGACAAAAACTGAGAAATTTAAATGCTAAGTGACAAATTCTCTCTCTCTCTCTAAAGGCCAATATTTACTTTTCCACCAGGAAAAAAACAGGGATCATATTCATGGAGTGTTTAACTTACTGACTGATGATTGAGATGGCAGCTTGCTCTGCTGCCCAAGCTGCAGTACAGTGGCACAATCGTAGCTCATTGCAGCCCTGACCCCCTTGGCTTAGGACAACCTCCTGCCTCAGCCTCCCAGGTAGCTGGGACTATAGGTACAAGCCACCACATCAGGGTAATTTTTTTAGTTTTTGTAGAGATGGGGTCTTGCTATGTTGCCCAGGCTGGTCTCGAACTCCTGGGCTCAAGTAATCCTCCTTTCTTGGCCTCCCAAAATGCTGGGATTACAGATGTAAGCCACTGTGCCCACCCAACATATTCATGATTTTAAAAATAATTATAAAGTCTGAGCCTAGGCAAAACTGGTTTTGGGGCTCAGAAATCGATACTCCAAAATGTGGTGCTTTGACATGCTAAAATGAAGTCTCAAGGTCTTTTGGGCCTCCACCCCACCACCCTGTCTCTCAGTCTTCTGTCTCTCCCAAAACACAGGATAAAATTGTTCTCTGAAGTTCCCAGATACAAGTTCAGGCCCCCCAAAGAGATTTTGAACAATTGCTTTTGGTCTCTTCTTGGAGTTGGCATTAACTAAACTCACTTCACAGGAAGAAAGACTGTCCATCAATACACCTAAGCAAATTCTTTTGTTACGATCATTGTCTGCTCTGTGGGTCGAACAGACTTTGTTCCAGGACATTGTATGTTCTTTAAGTCCATTGAACTTCCCTAAAAATCACTTACTGTCCCCTTAAAATTATCCATATGTTTCTTGTCCCCTGGAATAAAGGCAGGTAACCCCATTCTTTGGTGGGGCAATTGCTCTGTGATTCTCCCCCATGCATGCTAATATGTTTGTATTCTGTTTCTTCTATGAATCTGCCTTTGGTTAGTTGATTTTCAGTGTACCTTCATATGGTGAAGGGGGGAGTTTTCCCATGGTCCCTACACTGGTTTCTGTTGTACCCCAAGCCAAGAAAACCATTAATTTGTGATTCCTATGATGGAAAAACAATGATCTCTTTTCCCTTGAGGCTGTTGTCCCTACTCTTCCCTCTCCAGGAATATCTCTTCCCTGGCCCTGCCTTTCACCTCATTAATTTCTGGTTAATCCAGGTCTCAGATGTCACCTCATCCAGACACCTGTTCCCCAAGGCAAGATAACTACCGTTCTCTGTTGCTCCAGTATTACTGTGTCTATCACAAATGTATGGAACTATCATGCTCTGCTGTTAATGCCCATTTATTTGTTTTTCTTGCCCACTAGACTGTAAATGCTTTAAGGTCTGGCACTGTGGCTTATTTATGTTCACATTCTTAGTACCTCATCTGGTATAAATAGGTGCTCAATAAATATTCATTGAATCAATGAATAAAGTGTGTTGATTTGATACGTAATCTTTACTTAGATTTTAATATCCTTTTGTTTAGAAATTTTTGCCTTTTAATATAAAGGGAAGAAATTTTAGAAGATTTTTCCATTAACAGGCTGGTGGGGGACCTATTATTCCAGAGGAGTTTTCTGATTTATGGGGTGACTGAGTGTCTTGATTTATCTGGACTCAGGGGTTTCTTGGGATGTGGGACTTTCAGTGCTTACGTTAGGACCATTCTGAGCAAACTGGAATAGTTGGTCACTCTACTTTTAGGTCAATCACATAAAAACCACTAGTTCTTGTTATACACAAATCAAGATAAATGGTACCATCGTCTTCGTACTGAAAACAATACCACAATTAACATGTTATTGCCAATATTTCCGTTTCTTCTACCTCTCAGAGAACAGTTACATCTTCATTTATAACTCACATAGTTTCTCAATGAAAAACTAAAGTTATTGATTAAAATCTTCTATCCCTTTCTGCCGTGTCCATGGAAGATTGTTAATCAACATGAGGAACTCATTAAGTACATATTGTGCAATATTTAGAGGGCAGGGACTATGGCTGTTTCTATAGTGACAGGAATAGTACGGAATGAATTCTGCTTTCAGATCAGAGACTTTCATGCCAATAGTGGTGATGAGAGAGAGAAAGGTTTTAAGACTGTTCAGCATACTGAGTTACAAGTGATTCCTTCTGTCTAGCAGTCAAGGACCTCTATGTAAACATACCTCAAAGAGTCCTTCAAAAAATGTGTATGATAAAGTTAGACAACAAGCTCTTGTCTTCATCAAGTCTTGACTTCACCAGAAGTCAAACTGCTTCCTTCCAAAGGGGAAAGGGTTGGATAAGGCCAGCTGGCGAGCACAGATGTGAAATGCAGAGATTTCCAAATCCCAGAGCTGTCAGGAAATCAGCTCTCTGGGCAGCAGCTGCACTCCAGCTGTGACATAGCAGAAAGGGCTCTCCCAAAAGACAGCTGAGCGCCAACCAGATCCCTGCCCCAACAACTTAGCCTCCAACACCAAAGTCTTCTCTGGAAGCATTAGATGACACCAACAAGGAGTGTTCTCCAGACTGTGGCTTGGTGAATGCATTGACTTCCCCAGTTTTTCTCTTTTCTCTGTGCTTTTGAGAAAAGCAGAAAAAGAACATCAGTGCAAACAAGGGGGTGCCTTGACCATTCATCCAGTCAGCAAATATTTATTGAGCCCCTATTCTCAGCCATGTGTTCTCCATGGGAGTGGGCACAGAGCAGGCAAGTGAATCCGTGACTTTCCTCACTTCTCTCCACTCGGAGAGGCTGTTACAGCATCCTTGGGAGGAACAGCAAGGTGCTGTGCTTCCAGGTAGAAGCATATTCTACAAAAGGGAAATGTTTAAAACATTTGTTTAAAAGGAAACGTGTTAAAAAGATAGTTATTTGGATTTCTATAATAAGATATTAAGAAAAGCAGTGTGAATGCAAAGCAGTGGAACAGAGAGGGAAGGAGGTGAGGAGTGGCATCCAGGATTGGCTGTGAGCTCATCCATTCATCCTTTCCCTACCCTCACCTGAGGTTTGCTCTCAGTGTTATGGGTAAGCCTCTTAGACTGGGGGTTACTATGATGCCTGCCTTTGTTGGCTTCTCCAGTGGTTCTGGGTAGGGATGCTTTTCTAGGATGGGATCAGTAACCATGAATGATGACATGGCAAGCAACATCTGTCCCCCACAGAAAGAGAAGTTCCTGTCCTAGTTACTACTACTGAGCTACAGTAATACAGTAAAACAAACCACTTTAAAACTTAATGGAAAAAGATGACTATTTTATTTTGCTCATGGATTCTGTGGATCAGGAATTCAGACAGGGCAAAGCAGGGGTGGCTGGTCACTGCTCCATGATGTCTGGCCCCTCACTTGGGAAGACCTGAAGACTGGGAGCGACATGATAGATGAAAGCTGAAATCATCTGGAGGTTTATTCACTTACATGTTTGGAGGGTGATTGCTATGGTCTGAATGTTTGTGTCCCCTCAAGATCTATATGTTGAAATCTTAATCCCCAAAGTGATGGAACAAGGACATGAGGCCTTTGGGAGGCTTCACTCTCATGATTGGGATTGGTGCCTTTATAAAAGAGACCTCAGAGAGCTAGCTAGCTAGCTCCTTTTACCAGGGGAGGACACAGCTAGAAGGCACTGTCTATGAGGAATGGGGTCTCACCAGACAACAAATCTGCCACTACCTTGATCTTGGACTTCACAGCCTCCAGAACTGTGAGAAATAGCAGAAAGAATTTAACTAGATTCATTTCCTCTTGCAGAGTATTTAATAATGCTGGTGTTTAATTTATTCACCATGTACATACATGCATTTAAAAAATATTTTCCTTAGAAAAATTGTAGTGTCAGTGGTAGCATCCTTAAAAAATCAGAAGCTGTTATTATTAGTATTAGAGATAAGGTCCCATTCTGTTGCCTTGGCTGGAGTGCAGTGACATGATCATGGCTCATCACAGCCTCAAATTCCTGGGCTCAAGTGATCCTCCTGCCTCAGCCTCCTGAGACGCTAGGACCACCAAGCCTGGCTACTTAATTATTATTATTATTTTTGTAGAGGCAGGATCTCATTATGTTGCCCAGGTTAGTCTCAAACTCCTGGCCTCAAACAATCCTGCCACCTCATCCTCCCAAAGTGCTGGGATTGCAGGATGAGTCACTGTGCCCAGTGCTAGAAGCAATTATTTTGTAAGTAAGGTAAAGATGAATCTAGAATTTGATAGTCATGTAAGGATTGGATTGCAAATAGGAAGCAAAGGATATTCAGGGTGAACATCTTAGGAAGAAACAGTGGGACTCTTTACGGAGTAGCAGCAGGATGGGTTTTGCCTTGCAGTTATGTTAGTTAGGGGAAACTATCAGGTAAAGATATTTGTGTAGGGTATAGAGTATCAAATACTACTTTTATGATAGTGGCCTCTGAGTTAGTAGTTATAATTTAGGGATGGAAACCATTCATTTCTAAAAACATATTCCCCAAGGAATGAAGCTTCATGTGTTGCTGAAGGCAAAGAGGTCAACAAAGGTAATATAAATAGAAGGAAAACTTGATACTCTCCTTGGATAAAGCTTTATCCATGTGAGAACAAAGTGTGATTCAACCCATAAAGTATTTGGCACATAGTAAGGCCTCAATAAATGCCAGTTATCATTGTCATCCAGAAATGGGGATAATAATGAGACATTGAGTGCTTGGTTATTGTGATGATTGAATGCCCGTTAAGCTCTTAGCAGAAAGCCCAGCACACAAAGTGCATTCCAGTTGTTCTAATGGCTTATTAAGAAAAGATGGTATCAGTTTACTACAAAGAAGGTCTCTGACAATGAGTTGTTAAAGTTTCAATGGAGCCTTACATAACCATTGAAGAGTAGATGAGCATTTTACAGAAAGATGTAAAAGGAAGTCTCACTCTGGAAGAAAAAATTAGTGTTTTAATATGTTCAGCCTGCTATGACAAAGTGCCATAAACTGGGTATTTTATAAACAGAAATTTATTTCTCATAGTTCTAGAGGATGGGAAGTCCAAGATTGAGGTGCTAGCTGATTTGGTGTTTGGTGAGAGTGGATTTCCAGTTTACAGATGGCACCTTCTAGCTGTGTCCTCATATGGTCAAAGATGCTAGCCAGTTCTTTGAGGTCTCTTTGATTAGGGCACTAATCCCAATCATTCACTGTGGCAGAGATTCCCAAAGGCCCCACTTCCTAATGCCATCACCTTGGGGTTTAGGATTTCAATGTATAAACTCTGAGGGAACATAAACATTTAGGCCATAGCAATTAAAATGGACTTTGAAAAATAGCCTCCAACTTTGCCCAGATATGTGCATGTGTCTAACAACACAAGAACTAGGAACATTTCCCGGAAGCTTCAGGTAGGTCAACAGAAGATACAGTTAGAATGAAAATATGACCCTGTTAAAGAAAAGTTACACTGAACTTTGAGGGTATACAGATGAATTTGCTTGCTCTGTGGTCCTGAACCCACTACAGCATTATGAGCTCATTCCTAACCTGCCTGAGCTTTTATACATAGAGAATGCTCAGTTTCAAGGAAACGTCACTACCCTCTCCTTAACCATGCAAATGATGCCTTTCAGGATTCAGCCTTATTTGCCTAAAACTTCCTGTTTTTCCCCCAATTTTCTTGCCCTTCTGCTTTTAATTCAGAGCAACTGGGTGAACTGGCATTTCAGTGCATTGGCTGTCTCTCGCTTGGCAAGGAATAAACTCAGCTTTGTCTATGTGTTTTACCAGCTCGAGCGATCTTCGTGTTTTGATTTGACAATGCAGGTAGTAGTAAATCTGAGAATGTTTTACTTCATTTTAGACAATCTTCCTAAAGTATAACGTGACTCCATGTCAATAATACCAGCTAGGAGGACATGAGTCTCCTACAGGTTTGAAAAACTTCTCTACCAACTGTAGCCTGTGCTGTATTCGTAGTAGATGCTCACCAGTCATTTATAATCACTTGTTGAATAAATGAATAAATGCATGGCATTGAATGGGGAAATGAGTAAGTTTTTCCTCTCACAGGTCTTGGGTCTATGCCACAATCACCATAAGGGACTATGGGAAAAAGACTTCAGAATTACATTTGTAGATGATATTTACTAAATCCTTTCCCTCAAAAAGCATAAGTAACGTAGAAACCAAATTCCTGAGACCTTCATCAACTTAGTCCTTTCAGCAACCTTAGGCACCAACTTTTCCTTATCATGTTCAATGAATCAGACCCAATTAAGATTAGACATGGAGGTACCGAAGAAAATGTTTTCTGGCAATGCAAAACCACTTTTAGAAAAGGAGCATAAGTCTGAGAACACACAATTTTAAAAATTATTACTTTATAAATATTTTTGTGACATCTGGGATGGGTTAAGGATGCAACAGTCTCTTTCTCCCGATGGAAGAGAAACAGAATTTTAAATAGCTCCTCTTTTCCAGCTTGGCAGAGCTCTGACTTCGGAGGATGCCTCTAATTGCTCAGAAGCACAACCTGCCCTCCTTAAGAATCCTGGCAAATGATTTCGGCATTTCCTCTTTCTCCGCAGCCTTCCCTGTCCTCCCTACCACCCTCCCAACAATAAACATCTGCCAAACTTCAGACTCCAGGCACCCTTTTTGAAAAGATTCTACAGTGAATGAGCAAAAGATGTTCCAATGTCATTGGGTAATTCCTAATTTTTCTTAAAACAATGCTGACTGTACTCTGATTACATGGATAATTAGCATCAAACATGCAGATGCCTCTTTCATTTGGGGAGAATTGGTGGTCAAGTTGTCAGGGATTATAAAAGCTCAAGGAGGAAAAGAACTCAAATGATTCAGAGGCAGAGTCTTCAAAAACATTCCCTGGATCTTACTTCACTTCTCTGCTGCCAATACTGTTACTACTGCCACACATCTGAACTCCCCTCCAAAGTCAAAGTGAGGTTATAAGAAGCCATGAATAATTTCTATCTTGTAAAATCCAACATTCATTTTCTGCTGGAGGTCCACATAGTGACCCAGTACTCAACCACCAGGCTAAAATGCTTACCAGCTGGCAACTCTATGTGGCCAATTTCCACTCCTTCCCCCAAGCAAGGTTCCCATCAGGGAGGCCATCTGATTACCACACTTTTGCCCTGCAATTCAGCCTTCCATAGTCCTACCTTCTAGTATTTGCCTGCAAAGAATGACGGAAGTTTGTAGAAATAATGTTTACAGGCAAATGTGGGGTTTTCAGACTGAATATGTCAGAATTGAAGATTTAGCAAATTTTCAACAAATCTTTTCTGAGAGGACTGGGAGCTTTCAAAGGTGATCTTTATACACCAGCATTTTCTTCTTAATGAGTTTCAGCCCAAAGTCATTGTCTCAGACACTTTTGTTCCCTCCCCCTGTTCCTGATTCTTTGTAAAATGATTGATAAAAAATATATTCTTTGAGCTAAAAGCCATTGATACATGATATGGTTTGGCTCTGTGTTCCCACCCAAATCTCATCTCAAATTGTAATTCTCACATCAGGGGAGAGGCCTGGTGTTAGGTGACTGAATCATAGGGGTGGGACTTCCCCCTGCTGTTCTCCCGATAGTCAGTGAATTCTCGGGAATCTGGTTGTTTGAAAGGGCATGGCACCTCCCTCTTCACTCTCTCTCTCTCTTGCCACCTTGTAAGATGTGCTTTGCTTTCCCTTTGCCTTCTGCCATGATTATAATAAGTTTCCTGGAGGCCTCCCCCAGCCATGCGGAACTGTAAGTCAATTAATCCTCTTCTTTATAAATTACTCGTCTCAGACAGTTCTTCAAGGCAGGGTAAAAATGAACTAATACAATTTTGTTTCCTGTTCAATGTTTTTCTTTTTTTTTCTCTTGAATACCAAGCAGAATTTCAGATATATCACACTGGCTTTATTGTGGCTACATCATACCCAGCTCTATCCAAAGATGTGATTTTAAAGAAGGGACACATGGTGAGAAATGTAAATTGCTGTGCTCTGCTCCTCAGCCATCAAACATCCTTTGTTAAACATTCTCATTTTCCATTAAATGAGCTATTGTTGCTACAAGTCAGTGCTTCCACTACAGAATTTGTAGCACAGTAAACAAAGTGTAAAATGTATGTAATGAGGATTGCCTCTAATTTCCTTTAATTGCACATTGAGTTACAGCCAGCGCGACCCTGGCAGCAACATTACTTCCTCAATACATCGCCTTGATGTACAGCACGTTTTTCTTTCGTGACAGGTTTATTTCTTCATTGAAGAATTGTTTAAGAGATATTTCATTGTATGTTGCAACGATGTAATTGGGCTCTGGCTGGTTTATTCACTTAATAGGTATGGCAATAATTATATGTCACTTTTTAGTGTATGGGCTCCTCAATCCTCTCCAGGTTGATTGCTTTATCTAGGAAGCATTGAATGGAGTCACTCCAAAATAACATTTTGGGAAGATGAACTGCAGAGTTATTTCTCTCCCTAAACTCAGGGCTTTGATGTGTTCAGAGAAAAATGGCAGCTTTATATCAAATAAAGCTAAAAACTAAAGATAGTAGGATCTGTGCATAGGATTACTTTGACTCAATATTTAAGGTATGTTTTTCCTGAAAAATTGTGTGAGAACAGCAGGAAAAATCTCCAGCGGTATTACCCACTGAACACAAAAGAGATGATGTACATTGGGGTTAAGTTTCAAGAAAAACATTCACGGTGCTGGGTGATTTTACCTACAATACATCCCTTAATCCAAAATCGTTTTTTGTTTTATGTTTTATACCTCCAACCTTAGTCCTCACCTAATCCACTGTGGATGTTCTTCTTCTTATTGTATTTTCTGGGTCTCCATTTGCTTTCTTTATGTGGGGCCCAAGCTATATCCATCATAAGATTCAGAAATATTAACATAAACGTTGAGGATTGGGAGATCTAAGGATAGGAAAGATGCAGAAGTTTAGAAGGAACAGGAATTTCTGGGCAGAGCATAGTAGGACTAATGAATGAACCCCCCAGCAGTGGTCTGATCTGAAAGGTCATTGGCTTGGGTGCTAAAAGGATGGCATGGCTTGGAGAAGCAGCAGGATTGGCATAGCTACCGTAACATTGGTTGTGACGGAACGTGGCTGCCTCAGTGACCTTGTTGCTCTGTATCCTAAATGATGGTGGAATCAGTGGCAAGGCCTTCATTGGTCCAAGCAGTTGTTATGGTGCCTTCAGTGAGTACCAGAAGCATGACTGACATTTTTTGGTGTGAGTGACTGAAGATATCACCCTACTAAGCCAGAGAAAGTGAAGAGGAAGAAAGTTGAATCCTCACAATCTCCAATTAAGCTAGTATCCCGAGAAAGACGCCCAGTGTGGATTATCAGAACTACAAAGCCAAGCTTTGGATTGTGAGGTTGGAGGTTATTTTTCTAAGAGAACTGAAAAGGAGTAAAGGTAGAAAGTAACAGTACATCTCTTATACATTGTAGTTAGAGTCAATACAATAGCACAAAAAAGCACATAAAAAATGCCTGGCACACATTACAAATTAGCTAATTTTATTATTATAATATAGCAGCAATATTATTATTACATCTCCCTCTTGTTAAGCACTTATTAAATTCAAGTGCTGGACTAAGGTGGTTACTTGCATAATATAGACAAAAAATTTATGTTACAAGTTAAGTTCATATACTGTTATGGATGGAATTCCCCCCTCCGCCATGATTTATATGTTAGATCCCTAACCCCCCATTTGACTGTATTTGGAGTTACATGGGGTCATAAGGTATGGCCCTAACCGGAGAGGACAGATCCTTATAAGAAGAGGAAGGTACACCAGAGCTCTCTCTCTCTCTGTGCTCGTAGATAGAAGGCCAGATGAGGATATAGAGATAAGGTACCATCTGCACACCAAGGAGAAAGGCCTCGTCAGAAACCAATCCTGACAGGACTTTGATCTGAAATTTTGAGCCTCCATAACTGTGAGAAGATAAAATTCTATTTTCTAAGCCACCTCAGAAAAGTCTGTGGTGTTCTGTTACGGCAGCCTAAGCAGACTGGTACATATAGAAAAAACAAATATAAGAACTAACTCCTCCCCCAATCTTCCTTTATTTTCCATAAGTCAGTCAATTATTTTATCTGACTTTACCTCTTGCTCTACTACCCTACTGATGGGGAAAATACTTGTTCTCACCAACTCAGGTGTTAGCTTTCTGGCTTAAAATGGAGGACTGTTTAGATAGTTACTTCCCCTCTCTTCCTTCCCCAGACAGGGCCTGGGAGCAGAGGAGTACCTGCTTCTTGAAGTGATGGGGCCCGAGGTCCCTCTGGCCTTCTCCTCAGAAAGGGCTCATGCTGTAGCCCTTGCTACTGTGTCTACAACAGGATCACTTGTTTGCACATCTCATTTAAGGCCTGGTGATTTCTCCATGGTGGACTTGGGTCTCACCTTTGCTATCCCTGGAGCTTCTGATTCTTTGGGGCTGGCTGTATCTCTTGCTCCGTTTCTAGGCTCCTGGAAACCTCAAATTCCCCCACAAACCCTCAAATTCCCCTCATCTTCAAATTCACTGAGGGACAAGGGCTAAGTGGAGGGCAGGGGATAGGAGAATGTTCTCTCAATCCCTTCCTTCTGGCATGTTCCTCATTCATTTCTATTCCAGCATCTATCTACACTATGCTGGCCTTGCTGCCATGGAGGCTTAGGCATCTCTGAAAGGCATGAGCTCTGGGAAAGCAAGAAATAAGCATCTAGTTTTGATATTCCTGACCCTAACTATCAGTGTCTAGATCCAGCCCCCTCAACCCCCAACATTAACTTGAAGGGGATGGGAAAATAAATACACTTTGCTGCACCTCAACTTTGCTTCTCCCCCTTCTTAGGCTTCATCTGCCGATCTTCTATTCTCACCCCAGGGACAAAAACTGCACTTCAGTCCAATTCTCACTCTTCCCCCACCTCAAAGTTCATGCTAAATAAACCCCCTTGGCTCTTAATTTGTAAAGCTCAGCTTTTTTGTGTTCAAAGAACATTATCTCATCAAAATCCTGGATTCTGAAAATCAGAGTTCACAGAACTTTAGAGAGGACTGATGGTCAGCAAGAGGTCTAAGATCAGGACCACAAAGCAATAGAAGGCAAGGACCTTGGGACCAGAGGCATTAGCTAGGAGTGCCAGCAAACCAGCACGAAGATCAGGTGGGACCCGCTTGATTTAAATAAATGCCAGCTAAAGATGTCCAGGGATTGGTGAGAATAATTTTACCAGAAGAGATGAAAAAGGACAAAGGCTGGTGACCGAAGGCCAAGCAGAATGAGTTCCCTCAACTGAAGACCAGCAAGGGTTAGAAGCTAGGACACTATATGACACTCCTCTCCTGTCTACTGACTTACCCTCAGGTAGATGGTGAGGCGCAGTAGGGGGAAGCCTTAGAAATGATTAATTCTTACCCCAAAATGTCTAAGATTGGAATGGGATAAAGACTGACAGAATGACACTTAAATTGGCTTTATAAAAATTACCGAATACAAACTGAGTGTACTGCAATGTGATAAAATATATTTTAAGTTAAGGGAAGACTAGGAGTTTACACATGAAGTTGAATTTACTTATTAAACATTAAGTTACTTTTTTTTTTTTTTGCAAATCTGAGTTTTATACTCACCTACTATACATGTTTAATATTTTAATGAATGCTGTGAGGAAACCAGGCTCAGAGAGATGAAATAATCTGCCTAAGGTCACAGCTAGTAATTGGTAGAGCCAAGATTTGAGACTTTAATTTATTTGATATCAAGGTTTGTGTTTCTAACCACTATGCCTAAGCCTTACAGTTATATGATTATTATTTTTTACTCTCTGTATTGTTTTTAATTGCTAGGAGTGTGTGACTTGAAACATAAGAGTTATAGCCACATACTGCTGTAAATGTTCTTTATTTGCCTTTGTCTTTTGTTCCTGTTTTTCCTACTCTGATAGTCATATTTCTCTGACTTTGTTCCTTTTATTTTCATAGTCCTCCATTTTGCCTTTCACTTAGCACCCTGCTGAGACCCCAGAGTTGATAATTAGTTCTTCCCCGAGCTGCCTTTGCCTACACCTAGCTGTGTGGCCCTCAGGACATAAACTGTATCATGTGGAACCACCTGATCTGGCATTTCCCCCACACTTCAGGAGGCAGAACATGAAGACAGCCCTGTCTTTGGATTGGAAGCCAAGAAATTAAGACTTCATTGTGTTTGAGAGGTCCAAGAGAATTGGATTTAAGATGAATGGAATAATCATCTTCCAGAGAAGTAAATTTACTTGGCGGGTTTCCACTAAAATGGATTTTTTAAAATGTCAGATGGAACTAAAACATTTAAGACATATGGTGCATTAACTAAATGTTTAAACATTTGCCTTTAGCTGCATGAACATATCATTGATGAGATGAGCTCAGTGAGCTATGTTGAACGAATCGGACTGAATCACTGTCCAGTAGAGAGCTCTATTTCTTGAATCTCTCTAATATAAACCATCCCCAGATGCTTACAACAGATACCAAATATGTGTTATAATTTTACTGCTGAATGCAAATGCACATAAAAATGAAAGGTCTAAATGAGAAAATGTATCTGTAATCTCAGTCGTTACCTTTTATTTGAAATAGGTTCTGCAAGAGAAGGGTACAAAAAGAATATTTTCAGGCATGAAGCCGTGTAAGTGACTGGGATGCCACCACCCCATTCCACTTTCTTCCAGAAAATCCCTTCACATTAAAATGCATGGTCAGCAAACATGCAGCAAGTGTGGGAGTTTTCCCCCTCACCCCGAGTCCATAGCAGACATTGTTAATCAATCACAATGCTTATTTTTCCTGCTGAGCCTGCGCTTGGCCTGAGAATTTTTCTTCACCTAGCACTTCAGGCAACACTGCCAATTGATCCAAGCTCGCAATTAAAAAGAAACCTATTTGCGATCCCCAGACACAGAGCAATGGGTGTTCCTATTTCTGATATGTCTAAGAAATGTGATAATTATGAAGACCAGGCCATTGGACACTGCTGGGATTTATTCCTTAAATTACAAGGATGGTTTGGGGATCCTTGCGTTCTGGCAGAAACCACTAGGATATGGATTACCTTCTGTCTAGTTGTATAAAGGGCCAGTCTTCTGTCTTCCAGGAAGGCAGACTGATCCCACGTATACTTGTATGGGTTTCTGTTTTATCCCCTGAGTTTCACAAGCTCCATGAAAATGCTGAGAACCCTACACCCACTAGAAATAGAGTAAGTCAGGAATGACCAGAGACCATGAAATGGAGATAATCACTTGCGTTTTGATACTACAGAGAACTTCCTGGGGTAAGGGTCTGTGCATGTAGCGGTGGGGGATGGTGGGTAGCTCATATTTAAGTCTGACCTTACATGCAATCATATTTCCTAAGTAGGCTGTCAGTAATAACTACTACTGTGTATGTGCCTGGCAAAAAGTTCAGTACCAAAGCACATGTGCTTTTATTCACTCATATGCACTTCCATTCACTCTTCAGATCTTCCCCATGAAGTACAACACCCCCATTTTATAGATGATGAAACTGAGGTTGGCGATGCTAGGGAACTTACCTAAGATCACAAAGACAGTTCACATCTATGTCAGGCAGAGTGGTGGTAGAAACAGGTGGCAAATTCTGAAAAGATAATTGAAACAGTTTAATGATAGGATTATTTATGGAGATGAACATAGGATTAAGGGAACCAGTAGGGATAGTTCCAAAGTCTCCAAAGATGAGCAACAATTAGAATCCTTTAGCATCCCTAGACATCCCTGAAACAGCAACAACTAACTGTGTGAGAGAAATCCCTCCATGGGAACTGTAGCTTTAAGGAGAGGAAGTCCTTTCCTACCCAAATTAACCATGTCTTGGATAGTTGTGAAGAAGTGAGGAGAGAAAAGAGCTTGTGTTTCCCAATGATCCAGGAAGAGGAAGCAGCCGCTGAAGGGTGCAGCTCATAGAGTTCAGCACAAAGCAGAGAATGTATCCAGGCGGCCGTGAGAATAATCAGCTTGATGGAGGAGAGGCAATTAAACCCAGTAGTGCTCTGGGCCTATTCTCATAACCACTACTTTATATTCTACCTCTTGGTTGGGGTTTAGGAGGTCCAGGTCTAGAAGTACCAGCCAGTGCTTGCTTTCACTTGAGAGGGGAGAGGAAGAGAACTTAAACTTCCTGAGTGCACCATGGTAGTACACACAGTCCTTGACACATAACAAGTGCTCAGTGTCAGCTATTTGTTATTACTATTTCTTCTTCTTCCTTTTCCCAATTCTCCCTTTCTGTGCCTTAGTTCCATGACCAAAGTGATGGTACTCAGCGCAGAGAAAGTTGATTTGCAATTTCCAATGCTTTACTGACAGAACTTATTTATAATGATATATGAGGTCAGTGAGTATGTATTTCTAATTTCCAGAAGAGGAAATTGAACCTTACTTATTTGAAAGCTGGCGTCCTTCTAATACTTGAAGTTTCCTCTAGTGAATTAATGGTAACGACTCTTAAAGTATTAAAAAAAAATTAAGTTGTTTAAAAAAAAAAAGATGATGGCTTTTAAAAATTGTTATATTTATTTCAGATTTATCAAGTCACAGATTACCCAAGATACGAACCATAGAAGGTCTAGGGATTATTACTCACTCTACATGTTCTGCTCCCAACCCCTTCTTTCTTTTTCCCTCTCTCTCTCTCCTGTCTCTCCCTGTCCCTCTCTCTCCTGCTTCCCCTCTTCCTCTCCCCTGTTCCCGTCTTCTCTCTCTCAGCTCTGTTTTCCTCTCTCTCATCAGTGGTCAGTGTTTTCTCCTTTATTCCTCCTCACTCCTCTGATCATTACCTTTCCCTTTTGTTCTTTGCACTTGTCTTCTCTTTCCCATCCTTTTCCCCATGTTTTCTTTTCTCTCCTTTCTTCTGCTCCTACTTTCTCTATAGTGTGAAGAGATATAGCTTAGAGGTTATAATTGTAGGCTTTAAATGTAAACTGCCTGGATTCAAGTCCTTGTTCTGTCATTACTGGGCATGTGACTTTGTGTAAATTATTTAATCTCTTTGAGTCTCAGTTTCCTGCATATGTAAAATAGGATAATAAAGATACTCATAGTGGTTATGGAAAAGTAAAAAAAAATGAATGTAAAGAACTTACCTGCACAATTACTATTTTTCTCTTTTCCATCTTCCCTTTTACCTTACATCTTTCTGACAAAGCTATGGTACTTGGTGCCAAAATAGTTGCTGACTTGTAAATTAATAAAAAGCTAGAGAATGATGAATTCTGCAACTTGGGTTCTGGGAGAAGCAGCAGGCAGCCTGGGAATTATGTTAAAAAATGTTTACCAATGCAAAATGTGTTGTTTGTGTGTGTTTTGAAAATGTTTATTTTTGTGGGTGGAGAGGCTTCTTGAAGGCGATGTCTCTGCTGTATTCAGTTGAGAGACAGCAGCAGCCTCCAGGAATAGCAGGTATTGCTGCAGAGACTTTCTTTTGGACCAGAGCAGCAAAGACCCACGGGTTGACAAAAGAGTTGCGTAATTGTTCAGTATTTGAATCTCCCTGGAATGGCTCAAAGACGGAGCTATGTGTGAAGGAACTTGTGGGTAAATAACTCTGGCACAGAGCACCACACCATCTGCAGACATTGCAGAAATGAGCAAGGGAAGCCAACGAGCTGTGAGTGACAGAGATTAATCTTCAAAGTCACAAAGGCATGTAGTTCCGTTTGGAATTCAGGCAGTTCTGGAGAGTGTCACAGGCCCGGAACAATTCTTTGAGGCATTGAAGACATTTATCAGCCATAACTCTCAGGTGACTGGTGTGTCCTGGAATCCTTGATTCTGGTGAATCAAAAAGAACCCAAAAGAAAGACACTTCTCTTTAAAATTAGGAGAGGCAGCAGAATGATTATGCTCAATTTCTTACTTAAACAACTGTCCAAAGAATTCACCAGGATGCCTTAGATGAGGCTGGCCTTCCACATTCAGGGAGCTGAGATGGAAATAAAGAATGTCACTTACCACACCCTGCAGGCTGTGCTTATAGACTCCCTGTTTGGGACGAGTAGCTAAATAATTGTAAGACTGCAAGACCACACTAGAAAATTAAAATTATGCTTTTTGGAATATTCATTTGTTAATAAATACAATTGTTTTTATAAAATGCATTTGTATTTATAAAGTAGTTCTGTCAAAAAATTTTTCAAAAATGATTTTTTTCTAAAAATAAAAACACATTCATTTACATTTAAGCAAAATAAAAACCTTCACTTTGATTATTACATCAATTATCTGAAACATTAAAAATAACATAATAACTAGACCTGATACATTTCACATATGTTAACCAATTTCTTTGCCGTATCTGTTTCTAATGCCATTTGTCTGATATTTTTTTACAACATGGTGTCATTAAAATTTTTTTTCATAAAATTGCCTGCAGTCTTGCTCTAAGTAGTTTGCGACTAATGAAAATATCCACCATGTAGCAACTTTTTTTTTTTTTTTGAGTTTTCCAGGTACTTTAATATCTGGAAAGAGTGTATTTACTTAACTAAAAATATTATGGTCCACGAATGAGTAGATTAAATATACTGATCATTTCAAATTTAATTCCATTTTTAAAATAAACATGTATGTAGCTCAAATTATTTTTCATGCATACTCTCTTTTTACCTCCATATCTTTCTTTGAAAAATATTTTAATCAAAGTTGTTCAGTTAAGTTTTGTCTATGATTCCTTTGAATGTTTCTCTAAATTCAGATGCTGGAAAATCATAAGCATTCTTATTTTCACTTCTTTCTAGTCAGAATATAAGTTCATCTGATTAAAAATAGAAATTTAGTCAAAAAAGTGTTACACCACAAGTTGAGATACTCTAAAGTGCATTTATAGTATTCTAAATTTAAATATTAAACACAGCACTCCCGTGAGAGTTCATCCTTTTATTTGTTCCTTTCTCTTTTGGTATTTTAATGTTTAGTGATAAGTTTTACTAAATCATCACTTTTAGGAAAACCTGCAAAAAGTAACTATTAGCTTTTGAAATGAATGCCAATGTTTCTTTAGTAGAGTTTCACCTTTTCAAATGATAACTAATATCATATGGTCCCCAAGTTAGATGTCAATCTCCAGCAAACATTTTGTGCAAGTTACATGTTTGTCAATTTTCTTAAGAAGTAGAAATTCTGTACTTAAAATTTTATTAAACTTGTGCTTCTACTCCCCCTAGAATGTATTGTTCCTGAAAAAAGTTATAAAGTTTTTTTAAAGTTACCAAATAATAGCATAAATAAAAAGTTATTGATTTATAGCATATCATAAATGATAAAACCACTGTACTAGGAAGTACTCTCTATATGCTCTATGAAAGAACTCTCAGTTTTTATTCCTACATGTTTTATAGACACCTAACCTATCATTTCCAAGCTTTCCTGGCTTTGCAGCCTGGTTTGATGTTTCATGCATCTTGTAGTCTGTGGCACAGGCCATGCTAACATGACCACATGCCTGCCAGCTCCATTTGATTGACGTGGTAGGCCAGTTGGACACTTCGGCCACCATTACCACCTGAGACAGAAAGAAGTTAGCTTCTTCCCAGACCCTAGTGTACAAGTCTCTTCATTTACTTAAAAAGAGTACTAGTTACATTGCATCCAGAAAGGGTGAGGAGAAGAAAAAAAGATGATCTTTGGTTGTTTTTCAAATATAACCACACGTTAAATTAAGAATTCTGTTTATGGCCTGAGCATTTCACACTGAGACTGGATGAAACCATGGCAGAGGCTGGCAGTAAAGTGGAAGCCTCGCAAATCTGGTTGATTAGTCTGTTTCATGCTGCTGATAAAGACATACTTAAGACTGGGCAATTTACAAAAGAAAGAGGTTTAATGGACTTACAGTTCCACGTGGCTGGGGAAACCTCACAATCATGGTGGAAGGCAAAAGGCATGTCATACATGGATGGTAGCAGGCAAAGAAAGAGGCTTGTGCAGGGAAACTACCCCTTGTAGAACCATCAGATCTTGGGAGACTTATTCACTCTCACGAGAACAGCACAGGAAAGACCTTTCCTGATGATTCAGTTATCTCCCAAAGGGACCCTCCTACAACACATGGGAATTTGAGATGAGATTTGCGTGGGGACACAGCCAAACTCTATCACATGGTATGTTTTAATACAACTATTAATAATAATACTTTTGTAAAACTAAAAAATCTAAGACAAATGCTAAACCAGATGGAATATCAGGATACTAGACATACACAGAGACTGCTGGAGGCAAACCTGGGTATCTGCTTCCCCCATTTGGTGGTGAAGAGCCCAATCTTCAGACCATCCTGGATCAAATTCTGATAGTATCAATTAGCAGATATATAATCTTATCCAAATATCTATGCTTAATCTTCTCATTTACAAAAATGAAGAAAAAAAAATCCATCTTACTGGGCTGTTGTAAGGAGAAAAATTGTGGGAAGTGCCTATGGCAAGGACCAGGCACACAACACAAGACAGGGCTGCTGTCATTATCACCATGCTCCTCTTACCCATGACTTGGTGGCACAAAAGGCATAGTTTGTGACTCAGGCTGACTTTTCTCATGAAAAATAAAGCAGAACCATAAAGAATCAGTTAGAACAGAAAAGAGAAAAAAAGTGGGTGGTGTGTGGAGTAGCGTCCCTGCAGTATTGGTAAGAGTTTTGAATTTGTGTAGTTATCCCTTCTAAACAGGAGGAGAAGCAGGATTTACTGAGCACTTCCTCTAGGTCCAGCACTGGAACAAACACTTACTCCTTTTTTATAAGATGACTAT
This sequence comes from Ateles fusciceps, assembly GCA_036589455.1. Lineage (NCBI taxonomy): Eukaryota > Metazoa > Chordata > Mammalia > Primates > Atelidae > Ateles > Ateles fusciceps. The sequence continues at coordinate 4,676,954 of JAZHEH010000045.1, read as the reverse complement.
ATTGCTCTCACTGGTGATTTTTCCATAACCAACACATGGAAATATTATCATTTCCATTTTACAGATGAGAAAACCAAGGTTTCAAGTAGTTACAGAAGAAGAGCTAATAAGGAATGCAGTCAGAAATAAAACTCATGTTCTTAAAACCATGATTTAATAAATCTGACTACATTACTTCTCAAAAGCTCGAAATGTTCATGGTTTACTTATATCCGAGTGTTTAATATATGATCCTGTTCAGCAACGCTAGGCAGAATTTATGAGAAAATATGGTGGTCCTAATTAACAACCTCAAACTTAAAGAATTTATTAGCAACCTTAATTAGTTAAAAATCTTTAACAACCTGCCATGTATGGTTTACCTCTAAATTTAAACAGTAGTCTGGGCTAATTTGTAATTTTTACCTATTCGTACTAGCAAATTCCATGATATCTTTAAAATAAAGCATAAAACTTCTTAATGCAACAATAACAAATAACACGAAATCTCAGTAGTTGAGGTAACAAAGAATTCTGTCTTGGTCGTGCTACCTGTCCACTGCAAATCAGCAAAGGTTGACTCCTTGAAGTAGTGACTTGGGGGAATCAGACTGACTGACAAGATAGTCACTGTCTCAAACATTGTCGGTTGCCAGCCAGAGGGAAAAGAGAACCCTTGAGGACCTCGCATTGCATGACACAGCTCAGAAATGACACACTCATATAAGCAGACAATTCAGTAGGTGGAACTAGCCAGATAACCCCACCCAATCGTAAGGGGGTCAGGAACTATAAACCTGTCCTACATATGGAAGGAGAGAAATGAACATGTTTTGAAAACAGCAATAATAATTGATTACACATAAAATTACTACAAATGTTGTAAATTATTAAAGATTATTCTCTCTTAATTCTCATAAAATGCCAATTTCAAGCTTCAGGTGGTTCTCTCTATACGAGATATTCTATTATTAGGTAAACAAATACTTGTTCACATATTTTAACAAAATTTTCACCTTCTCTCCTAAGGAAGAACATTAAGTTTTAAGAATCACTTCTGTCTTTTCTAAAAAGTTCTTTTTAAAATGGCATCAACTGCTAGCTAAAAAGGATTCCTTAAGGAAATGTGTCATTTTCTTGTCTAGAAGTCAATGAATTCAAAGAAAAATAACAGTAAAACTGAAAGGATGTGTAATAAAAGACCCAGTTAATGCCTAAAAGATGCCAAATTGGAAAGTGTTACTATTCCTTGTGTCATCCATCACTGCAAATGGCTCAGCAGGCAAAAGACTATCTCAAGCCGGCAGTCTTGCCATAGAAACAGATTAATTCAATAACGGTAGCAGAATTACGGAGCTCAACATGGCCAGTGACATTCCACTGACTAGTTCAGAACCAAAAAAAGGTAAGAACCAAGTGAATGAAAAAACGAAAATTCAATCAAGTCCTCATCAAAGTTCAATAAATCTGGGAAAAATTCTTGTATTGGGCTTTTCTGGTCCCTAAATATTAATCAGCTGTAAATTACTTTCCAATTATCCATTCAACTTTTAAAAATGGATTGGCCTTTTCATAGAAAATCTATATTCAATGGTAAGGATGAATGAAGGTAGGAATTTAGTTAGACTTTATAGAGGTGAGCAGTCTTTCTTGGCTGCATTCTTAGCACATAATAATGAAGGAAATTGCAGTAGACATTTCAAGAGCATAGGGCTGGAGACACAGAGATAGAGACTGGGAACAGACTCAGCTTCCAGGCCATCCAGTGCCACACACAGAAAATTCTTGATTGTGTCATTGTTAAATTCCTATTTGGTAATTGTGAAAACGCAGAATAATTCAATTCAACAAATAGTTTTTGAGCACCTACTAATATACCTACAAGTGCTTTTTACACTTCAAAAAACTATATGAGATGAAAGGTATTATTGCTGTCCTTATGGCACTGTACTTGAAATTGCAGAGAAAATACAGGTCAACAAGAGCAGGCAATGAAAAGAAAAGTAGTGAGATAAACTGATGGATTGAAGTTATTGATAAGAAGGTTTATATTTTGCAGAGTAAATATAATCCCGAACAAGCACTGGTGAAAAAAGAAGACTTACTTTAGGGCCATATCAAAGCCCATTTTATATATTGTAGAGCAGAGAAAATATTTAAACCTAGTTTTATGACTATGTAATTCTAACTTCTAAAATAGTTTAATTGTCCATCATATCAGCTGATTAAGAAGGTTGTTTGTGTGATGCTAATTAAGTCAGCATATTTTGGTATTATTTGACATAACTCATGACATGGACATGGTTAGCAATTTATAACTATCAGGTGTTTTGAGGAACTGACAGTTACATCAAATGCTTTTGAATGAAATACCTTAGTGAAAAAGTAAAAGGCCACATGAAAAGGTTCTTTATAAAATTCAAAATCCTCCAACTTGTTCTTATTAATGTAATCAATTACGGCACATTGAATGTAAAAGACCCCTTTAATAAGCTTATGGTGTTAGTTAAAAATATATATAATTACAGCTAGTTGATGTAATTATGTTAATATCTGGCAAAACATTTTAAGGAAAGAAATATTACTAAAGATGCCAATTAAATAATGATAAAATATTCAATTTTCTAGAAAGATGTAATAATTCTAAACTTGTATGCACCTAATAGCCTCAAGCATATACAGTGAAAATTAATAGGACTGCAAGGAGAAAGCGACAATTTCACTATCAAAGGGGAAGATTTAAACATTTGTCTTTCACTGGTAGATCAAACACATTAAAAACTTAGTAAGACTAGAAGATTAGAATAGAACCTGATAGACTTTTATAAGACACTGTATCCAACAGTTGTAGAATACATATAATTTTCAAGGAAACATTAAAGAGCCATAGAAATTTCTCATTTCATACAAATGGCATCACACAATACGTGGCCTTTGGGACCAGTTTCATTACTTAGTATAATGTCTTCAAGCTTTATCCATATTATAGCATGTATCAGTTCTTTATTCTTTTTTATGGTCAAATAATATTTTATCATATAAATGTACACATTTTCTTTATTCCTCAGTTGATGGATATTTGGATTGTTTCTATTTCTTGGCTACTACAAATAATACTTTTAGCAACATCCACGTGCAAGATTTTGTTTGGACATATATTTGTATCTACATATATCTAAGGGTGTATATGGGCACAAAGGAAGTACATATTTATATATACCTAATTGCCTTAGGTGTGTATCTAAGAGTAGAACTGCTGAATCTTAAAGGAAATTTTATGTTTAACTTTTTTAAAAACTGCTGAACTGTTTGCCAAAGCAGTTGCATCATTTTCATTCCCACCAACAATGTATGAGGGTCCCAGTTTCTTCACATCTTCAACAACACCTGTTGTTTTTTTCCTGCCTTTTTAAAATTATAGCCAGCCTTGTGAGTGTGAAGTAGCATCTCATTGTAGCTTTGCACTTCTCTAAGGAAAATTGATGTTCAACATCATTTCTTGTGTTGATTGGCCCATTTGCATATATATATTTGTAGAAATGTCTGTTCAAATCTTTTGCCTATTTTTAAATTATGTCATTTGTATTTTTACAATTGTATTGTATTCTTACAATTATTGAATTATAAGAAATCTTTGTATATTCTGGATATGAGATCTGAATAAGATCTACGATTTGCAAATAAGCTCTCCTATTCTTTAGGTTTCTTTTTTGCTATATTCATTTGCAGCACAAAAGTTTTAATTTTAATGAAGTCCAATGTACTTATTTTTTTATTTTGTTGTTTGTGCTTTTGGTGTCATATCTAAGTACCACTTTCTAATCCAAAGTCATGAAGATTTTACACCTATGTTTTCTTCTAAGAGTTTTATAATCTCAGCCTTTATATTTAGATATTTGATCGATTTTGAGTTAATTTTTGTACATAATATGACATAGGGATCCAACTTCATTCTTTTGCTTATGAAACTTAAGTTGCCATAGCACTTAATAAAAAACTCTACGTATTTTTTTTTTTTTTTTTTGAGACAGAGTCTCACTATGTCACCAGGCTGGATTGCAGTGGCATGATCTCAGCTCACTGCAACCTCCACCTCCCAGGTTTAAGCAATTCTCCTGCCTTAGCCTCCTGCATAGCTGGGACTGCAGGCATGCACCACCACACCCAGCTGATTTTTTTTTTTTTTTCGTATTTCAGTAGAGACAGGGTTTCACCATGTTAGCCAGGATGGTTTCAATCTTCTGACCTGGCGATCCACCCACCTCGGCCTCCCCAAATGCTGGGATTACAGGCATGAGCCACTGTGCCTGGCCCAATTCAATGTATTTTAAAATTTTCTTTGTGAGTTCTTTTCCGACCCATTGGTTATTTAATATTGTGTGTTTAATTTCCACATATCTGTGAATTTCCTATTTCCTAAATTTCCTTGTTACTGATTTTGTCCCATTATGATCTAGGAACATGCTTGTACAATTTTAGTCTTTTGAAATCTACTGAGACTTCTTTTATGGCCTAACCTACGTTCCATCCTGGGGGAAGGTTCAATGTGCACTTGAGATGGATGTGTATTCTGCTGTTTAGCATAGAGTGCTCTGCAGCCGCTGCAAGGCCCAGCTTGTTTATAGTGTTGTTCAAGTCTTCTCTTTCCTTGTTTATCTTCTGTCTATTTTTTCTATCCATTATTGAGATTAGATTATTGAATTAACGTATTTCTCCCTTCAATTCTGTCAGTTTTGCTTCATGTTTTCTTGGGGTCTTCTGTTAAGTGCATATAGGTTTTTAACTGTTTTATCTTTTTGGTGGATTGGCCCTTTCATCAGTAAAAAATAGCCTTCTTTGTCTGTAGTAATAGTTTTTTTCTTCAAGTCTATTTTGTCTTATATAAATACAGTCACTTCACTTCTCTTTTGATTACTGTTGGAATGGTATATCTTTCCCCATCATTTTACTTTCAACCTCAACTCTTCACCTTGCATAAGAAATGCTTAGAGAGAAATGTGTAACTATGAACACTGATCCTAAAAGGAGGAAACATCTCAAATTAATTACCTAACCAAAAGTTAAGTTAATAATCTAACCAAATCAAACATTTCTGAAGAACAATGTTTTTATATAAGGAAAGGGAGTTGTCTTACCAGATTTAATTTTAGTTTAAAGCTATTGTAATTATAACAATGCGTTATTGCTACAAGGATTTACTAAGTGACAAATTCAACCAAACAGGGACCTCAGAAACAGACCCACAGCATACGCGAAACTTAATTTATGTCAGTTCAGCAATTGTAGATCAGTGAGGAAAGAATAAACTATTTAATAAATGGTGCTTGGACTATTGATTATACAAATGAAAAATTAAAAAAAAAAACAGTTCTGTTTTACAAACCATAAACTATACTTAATTCCAAGCAGATGAAAGATGTAAATGTGAAAGGCAGTATTTCAAAACTTCCAAGAATCTTTGAAATAGTCATATGAATTTGAAGTAAAATTGTTTCACAAACAAATTACCAAGTCCAAAGGAAATTGACGATAAAATGTACATATATTACAATGTAAAGCTTTCACTTATAGAATAAAAACACCATATAGAAAATAAAGAGAAAGACTTATACTGAAATAAGTAATTTGCAATCTATGTCAATGACTAAAGATTTGTTTGAAAATATGAACACCATAATGAAACTAAGAAGAAAAAACTTATACATCTTATAGAGTAGGAAATACAAATTACCATAAACATAAGACAAGATGCTCAACCTTATTGTTAAGCAAAGAAATGCTAATTAAAATCTCAATGGGATATCATTTCATGCCTACCAGTTCACCAAAAAATTAAAAGGTGATTAATATCAAGTGTAGTGAGGATACGGGCAATAGGAATAGTCATCTCTTGCGGACAAGAGTATAAACTGGTAGAACTAGAAAGCAATGTGTCATTATAGAGTAGAGCTGTGGATGAAAATTTCCTACAATCATACCTACACCCCTAGATATATGTCCTTGAGGAATTCTAGCATGTGCACACCAGAAAATTCAAGATTTTTCAAGCATCACTATTCATAATAGCAGAAAACAGGAAACTATCCAAATTGTCTACCAACAGTTTAACAGATTCCTAAGTTGTGGTATGTTCATAGACTAGTATAGTATACCATAGTTAAAAATAATGAAATATAGCTATTGGCTGCATGTAGTGGTTCACACCTGTAATCCCAGCACTTTGGGATGCAGAGGTGGGAGGATCGCTTGAGTCCAGGAGTTCAAGATTAACCTGGGCAACATGGTGAAACTCAGTCTCTACAAAAATACAAAAATTAGCTGGGCATGGTGGTGTGTGCCTGTAGTCCTAGGTACCTGGGAGATTGAGGCAGGAGGATCGCTTGAGCCCATGAGGTGGAGATTGCAGTGAGCTAAGATAACACCACGGTACTCCAGCCTGGGTAACAGAATGAGACTGTGTTGAAAGAAAGAAAGAGAGAGAGAGAGAAGGAAGGAAGGAAGGAAGGAAGGAAGGAAGGAAGGAAGGAAGGAAGGAAGAGAGAGAAAGAAAAAGAAAGAAAGAAAGGAAAGAAAAAAAGAGCCACAGCTATCTTCTTCAGCATTGATGAATCATAATATGGAATGTGATAAGCCTATCACAAAAAAATTACATATAGAATTTCACTTGTATAAATAAAAAAGCCAAATACCAAATGAAATATTTATTGTTTTATTTTTATTTTTTATTTTTTTTTTGAGACAGAGTCTCACTCCGTCACCAGGCGCCAGGCTGGAGTGCAGTGGTGCGATCTTGGCTCACTGCAACCTCTGCCTTCCAGGTTCAAGTGATTCTTCTGCCTCAGACTCCTGAGTAGCTATGGGACTACAGGTGTGTGCCACCATGCCTAGCTAATTTTTTTTTTTTTTAAATAGAGACAGGGTTTCACCATGTTGGCCAGGATGGTCTCAATCTCTTGACCTCCTGATCCATCCACCTCAGCCTCCCAAAATGCTGAGATTACAAGTGTGAGCCACCGCACCTGGCCTCCAAATGAAATATTATTTAAGAAGCCATATAAAGGTGATAAACTAGGAGTGAAAGAGAGTTTGAGAGATAGAGGGAGAGGAAGATAGCAAAGAGAAGGAGAAAAAGAGACAAGATTCAGGGCTGTGATTACCTCTAGGAAAACGAAAGGGTGACAAGTGGGGAGGGGTACACAGTGTGCTAATGGGGTCATAATGCTGAGTGTCTCAAATCTTTGGTGAGTACGCGAGTATTTTATTATTGTCCTCTAAGATGTACATACAGTAAACATTTTTTATTCATTCCCCTTAACACACATATTTTACTGGAAAATCTATTCAGCCACCTATGGGACTATGTTGTGTGAATCCTATGTTATGCATAAGGAGTGTACAGCTTAAGGATCAGGATAAGCTGTGGTCATTCTGGATTTTCAAGAGCGTCCTGAAGAAAAATTAATGTATGCAATAAGCACAGAGGTGACTTTTGCGCCTTTTCTCACAAGTAAATGAGATAGGGTTTTAAAGAGTTAGCTTTGAGAAAAGAAGGTCATGTCAAAGGGGCTAGCCAGTGAATGATTGCAATAATATCAGAAACTGAATAGACCTTACCATTCCCAGGAGGATTTGGTTACAGGTACTATGTATAAAGCAGAGATTGGTGTTAGCACATTGTATTTGGATCAGTGACCCCACTTTCCAAGTGTCTACAGACAAGTGGCCTGGACACATTACAGGTTTAGAGAATGACTTTAAAAGCAACCAAAACATTGTAGACAGAGCAAGAAATGTTTGCAGTATGGCAGGGATTGCATGCACTTTCACTTTTCGGGCAAATCGAGAAGATGATGACTAGAAAGTTGATGCCATAAGGAAACATGATTTCCTGTAGTGACTTTTGCAGGATGAGAAGAATTGAGATAACACATGGCATTGCGTGGCATTGCATAAAAAATTCAGAATAAATATATAAATGGGCCAGGTATTTAAAGTGTCTTTGCTTTTGTTTCTGAGGACCAGTCGCTACTCAAAACTCTTTTGACAGTTATGATTAAAAAAGAAAACAAAAAAGAAATAGATATTCTAAAAAAGACAGATCCTTTGATAGGCCAAAAAAATTTAAGTTAGGCACAGCTTAAGAAATATTGATGAGTTACTGGTCCTTCACAGTGTGAAAAATAAGGACTATAGTTGGGCTATAGGGTAAAGCTGGAATTTTGCCTACAAAGTGTACAGACCAGAAAAAAATTCTCTATGAAAGAATTGTGAATCAAAAGAGAACAGCTGAGATGGAGACTAGTTTCCAATTACAGTGCCGGAAATTAAGCAAGAAATCTTTGTATTTATTTACAGCAATGCCTAGGGCAAGTCAGTCAACGCTATTGGAGGAAAAAAGTTTGGCACAAATAATGCCAAATGACAGAAATAGGTATCATAGTGAATTAACGTTTCACTGTAAATTTCTGCAGGGTTCTGGGGGAAGGCATAGTGTAGTCAAATTACATGAGCATGCTTTTTTTTTAATGTACTCAGCACTATTTTAGGTAGTGTGGCAAAACAGTTGAACAATAAAATATGTTCCTGCCCTCAAGGACTTTATATATAACATAGTTAAGGACACACTATCCGAGTGAAATAATGAGGTAAAAATGCAAAGCAAAATAATGAGAGTACTTGCTCGGACGGAAGGCTCTCAGTAACCTCATTCTCTTGGTCCTGGTAGAAAACCAGGCAGCTGGAACATCTGTTACTTGTCTACACACGGACCCTCATTGATCCTCACTGACTCCTAGTTGTACCCCAGTTGGAATGACTCTTGTTTACCATCTACTCCTAACAGGGCTTTATTATTGGGCTTTCTACAAATTAAAAACAGGAATTTAAAGGAATGAAAAATTGCTTGGAGTGAGAGTATTGAAAACTGATAAAAAGGCCACTAACAGTGAGAAAGGCAATAGAAAGCCTGTTACAGACATGCCTCAGAAAGCAGAACAAGTGGGGAGCACTGAGCAAAGGCACAAGCAAGCTTTCCCCTCTCAGGCTCCCCTCTGACCATAATGCAGCCCTGTGTGATGGCTGATAGCCATGTGCTGACTTTACCATTAACAACAGGTTAATAGCTTCAGTATATATTTAATTAGGCTGGAAACTGTGTGACACATTTGAGAGATCTTTCTACTGAAATTAGTTTAAATAAAAGCTTTTGACATGCAGAGGGAATAAGCCTCAGTTATCAGGACAAATCACAGCAGAGACACCTCATTTCCCAACCATTCTGGCTAAATGAAGCCTTACCCTCTATCACTGAGCCTGTCATTGTGTGGTGCAGACCATATTTTCTATATTATTATAAAGTAAAATTATCATAAAATGTGATTTTTTGCAATATCACACCCTTTATAGTCATTCCTAAGAAGGAAGATAGTTAAATTTCAAGCACAGTAACAGAAAGAGGTTCTAGACAAAATTCCTTATAAACAGATAAACTCAAATGAAAGTAAGTGCACGTTTCACTCAGGTGTTCTGTTTTAATATTTGAATGTACAGTTTTCTAATGTTCTGGGATAGTGAACAGCACATGGAAAAGACCGTAAGAGAATATCATTGCCCACACATATTTGTATTATTTTAAAAAGCTATGTGTATGTATCTAGATTTTTAAGCAAAATAGAACCATGATAGTGACACTGATTTTGGAAAAAACTGGAAAGACAGAGGGAACAGGAACTCAGGCTTAAGCCATAGCACACTTTTCTTTTATTGATTCTCCATTTGTTTTGTAGGATTTCAACAGTGAAGGAGACCTGAGAAGCTGTAAAATCAATCCCTCAAATTGAAGTTGAAAAAAGCAAATCATCTCTCACACCCACCTTGATTGGTAATAATTAACTTGGGAATACTTCAGTTACTCTTTCATTAAGCAGTTCTCCTAGATATCGAACTTATATTAGTTTATTTATTGGATTCATCCTAAGCATTCAAGGTGCTTTTGAAGGATATGAGGCAAACTGTTAGCATCATTTAACATTTATTGAATTATAGCATCCACATAACTTAGAGCAGACACAAGACTTAATGAGAAAAGCAAGACATCATTCCTGTTTTATAGGGAACGTAACCAAGGCAAACAAGTAGAAGGAAGACTTGCCCAAAGTCAGATGGAAAATGTTGAGAGATTAGGGCCCACTTAGATTATTTTTGGTAGATTGCTCTTTTCGCTTATACATAGCCGAGTTTGCCAGAAAAGTACATCTCAGGAATAAAGAAAACGTATGCAGAATGAACAGTTAATTGAGATGCTTAAGCATAAACATGTGGAAAGGTGGTAGGTAAGCACCTGTGTTGACTTAGCCATCATTCTGTTTGTATTTGCCAATCAGTCTCTGCCAGTTGGTATCAGTCATTATCCAATGAGAGAAATGAGAGATAGGAAAGGAGAGTGAGACCCGATTCTCTTGAATAAGCATATAAATTGATGGTTATGGGAGAATTTTTCTCAATGTGGAAACTCAAAGTTCTTTGCCTGAGTTTGATTTCAATAAACACTTTGTTTATGTTAGTAGATCCAGAGCCAATGGGTTTATTTAAAACCTTCTTTTATGATGGCAATGAGTAAAAGGGGATCCTAGACCATCAGAGGATTTTAGCCTCAGAACTCCCCAACCTCCTAACACACACAGAGTTGGCTCTGAACTCTCTTATTTTCATAGTCATGGCTACCTGCTACTCTGTTCCCACTTGAACTTCACTGTGATTTTGTTCATATGTCAGAACGAAGCAGACTGCTTAGGGCCTTGGGTTGAGGTGGAGGGCATCTTTCTCCAGGCTAGGCATTTCAACTGGAGAGGAAAAGAAAGTAGGATTAGGAAATGATAAATACTAGAGGTCAACTGATCTGTTAAAAACAAAAATGATTATTTTTTCACTCCTGAGTTCTGAAAATATATTTGAGAGTTCTTCAACACAAGAAGCAAAAGAACAAAGAGAAAGGGGAAATCTTTGTCGTTTTATTGATCTGCCTTAATTGTATTCTTTCATCTTAGAAATAAGACAAGCTTGCATAGAAGCCACTGTCTGTGGTTCACTTTCTGAACTAGAAAAAAATCTTTTTAAAAATCAGAATCTGAGCATTTCAGATTAGAGCATGATAGGGGTCAATACTGCTTTTTTGGTGAAAACCTTGAATAGGGTGATTCAGTGAAGAACTTAATGACAAATTTAAAACAAGGAAGAACAGTTCCGTGCTCTGACAGAGGAGGGGGAGTAAGCACATCAATAATGATTATACGGGTTCCAAGTAGGATTAATTTCATAAGAGATTGGCACATATTTACGTTACGTTCACGATAGAAGGAGAAAATAATAATTATTCGGGGGACTCAAGAAGACTTCATGGAAGAGAAGGCTTTTGAGATGCGAGTAAAGAATGTTGAAGAAGAAAATAGACCTAGGCAGTCCAAATATAGAGGTAGTATAGGTAAGTGTATCCTTGGAGAAAACAAGTTGTCTATTTGACTGTAGGATACACAAGAGTGAGAGAAAGACAAGATAATAAGAGCCTTATTGTGGGAGGTCTACAGCATTTGTACTTGAATTGGCAGTCAACAGTGGAGCCATTAAAGGTTTTTAGAAATGAATGTAATAGATTCGAAATTTAAGAAAATTAGAATACGGACACAAGGAAGACTGGAATGAAAGTAACATGAGCAATCAGGAGAATTTCGTAGTAGAATTAAGTGAAAAATTGTGAGACTTTAAGCTAAGAAAGGGAAAACCCAGATGTCACTAGCTGCATTTTCAGAGAGCTAACAAGTCTAGTGATTGCATAAGCCATAGGTCCCTTAAAATATTTAATTAAAAAATCTCTGGAAATCCCCTCCCAAAAATATCACATTTATACATACTCAAAATGTTGCTTATAATTTCAGGGAGCTTGTAGAAACTTGGGAACCAGGAACCCTTTAGGATCCTGTGAACTACAAGGTAAGCACATTTGATTCTGACTGATTTGATTGACAGTTAAAGAATAAATCAATTATAAAACAAACATTACTATTTTGACATAACACAGACCAGAATTTCCTCATTTTTTTTCTCTGAATGCTGCCTTAGAAAGAAACTTCTGGAATTAAGAACCAGAAATGGAAGTGTATGGTGGTCACGTGGCAACCTGGGCAGTTTCTGGGGCATTTCACTTTTTTGTTTCTATAGCCTAATACAGTTTATGCTCAAAAAAATGTTTAAATGCTATGTAACCTCTTATCCTCTGGAAGATTAATATTTTATATCCTCATATTAAATGTTCTTCCGTAAAGAACCCTGGCTTAACTCTTTTTACTCTAGGACTCACAACCATTAATCCAGAGGTCTTCAGAGCTTGTCCCTGCAGGCTTCATCCAGAAATAACTGCTGTTCTCATAATCCATAGATAGAAATGAGACTTAGCCTCCAGGAACATAAAGTTTCCTTACATCTACCTTTACCTCTCCCAGCCCTCCTTACTCTGAACCGGGGAGGTGCATATTCTGGTCTTTTCTAACTAGCTGTGTGGTCTTGGAAAAATTATGTGTCTCAGAATTCATATCTGGAAAATGAAGTTATACATCATGAAGATCTACACTATAGCTCAGTGGTTCTCAAACTTGAGCATTCATCAGAATCATCCTGAGGACTTATTGTAACAGTTTATTGGGTCCCATATTAAAGCTTCTTATTTTAGAAGTTAAGGTGGAGGCTGAGAGTTTACATTGCTGTTGAGTTCCCAGGTGATGCCAGTGCTCATGGTCCATGGACCAAACTTAAAGAACTGCTGCTCTGGCATTTTTGGAATCCTGTGAACTCTTTTTAAAATTTTTGTTATTTTTATTGTTTTTCTTTACAACTTTTATTTTAGATTCATCATGAGCAGGTTTGTTTCAAGGGTAAATTGCATGTCTTGGGGTTTTGGTGTACAGATAATTTTGTCACCCAGGTAATAAGTATAGTATTTGATAAATGGTAGTTAAGTCCTCACCCTCCTTCTACCCTCCACCCTCAAGTAGGCCCCAGTGTGTGTTGTTCTTTCCTTTGTGTACATGTGTACTCAATGTTTAGCTCCTATGTGTAGCATGCAATACTTGGTTTTCTGTTCCTGCATTAATTCACTTAGGATAATGACCTCCAGCGCCATCCATGTTGCTAAGAGGACATGATTACGTTATCTTTTATGGCTGCATTTCATGGTTTAAATGTACCACATTTTCTTTATTCAGCCCACCATTGGTGGCATCTAGGTTGATTCCATGTCTTTGCTACTGTGAACAGTGCTGTGATGAACATACATGTGCACAAGTCTTTATGGCAGGAAGATTTATGTTCCTTTGGGTATATATCCAATAATCGGATTGCTGGGTTCAATTGTAGTTCCGTTTTGCTGTGAGCTCTTACACTCTTTCCAGTTGAGTCCTTTCCTCTCTGGAGCTGGCGATTCACTTCCTAGCTGCTCCTGGTTTGTGTCTGATGCTCAAGTTCTTGATTCATTATTCTGAGGTTATTATTCATTATTCTAATGGTTGCTATTAGTATTTTCTGAGGAAGATTGCTGCATTCATCATAAAGGAGTTTTAAAATTTCAAATATGTAGAGACCATGCTGCTTCTATAGTATAAATACCAACTTTCTAGGATACTAAGTATTGGATGAGCCCAACCAATACTGGGTGGCACACAAAGGACCTATTTATATGACATTTTTGGGGGGCCCTTTAGAATGTGACTGTTAGTGTGGGTGCTGCTATAAAGGGTTCCCTCTACTCAAAATGCATGTGAACAACTTCTGCAGAGTTAATGCTAGGACAGTATTGTGACATTGAAAAAGTTTGATTTTGGGGTCCCTTCACTTTGTATTTAATCATTTAATAAATATTTACTCATCATTAGCATATAAGGCATTAAACTAGATACTTCAGGGGATGCAAAGATAAATCAGATAAAATCCTTGCCTGCAATGGAATTTACAATTCGGTACAAGACATAAGATGTGTATATCCATGGAGACCCATGTGTGGGGCTGTTGCAATATCAGCCAGGCTGAAATGACAGCAAATCTAATTACTACTTATGAGAACTCAGACAGTTTATGTAATCCCTTTCAGTCTCAGTTTCATAATGGTTGATAGATAAAATAATAACCCATAGGATCAACTATGGCTGCATTGTGAAAATCCATATAAACCCATATTATTTAAGAAAACATATTCCAGGCTTTCTATAGTACTCTGAATATAGTATATGTTCAATAAACACAGCAGTTTATTATCAAAGTGGAGAGTGATACATGTAATAGATAATTGTTGAGTGCTTACTATGTGTTGGATATTGGGATAAATCTTTCTCATTTATTAGCTAGTTGAATCCTTACAACAAGCCTAATGAAATTGATCATAAAATTTTCTCAATTTTGTAGATAAGAAAGCAGAGCTCAGGGACCTTAAGTAATTTGCTCAAGAAAACGCAGCTTGCAAATAGTGGAGCTGGTATTTAAACAAAGGTATTCTAGTTCTAGGGTTTGTATCCTTACCATTATGTATACTGTTTCCTAATAAATGCTCTAAGAGGACTAAACAAAGCATTTAGGAGAGGTCAGAGGTGGGGGCAAAAACTTCTAAGGGGAGCTTCTAAGAAGATGAAGGCTGAAAATTTGAGCTGGGACTTGAAGAACAAGGAATTTTGGCTCTGTACATTCTTATCTTCCTTTTCCCTGTTTAATACATTTATTTATTTAATAAATACTTGTCCAGCACTTACTTTGTGCCAGGCATTGTAGTTAGGTGCTGGCGACATGACACAAGGTCCCTGATTAAAGTTTCTGCCTTCATGGAACTCATGATCCAGAGATGGAGATGGCAGTTTAACAGGCACTTATGAGTAATTACAGCACAGAAATTTAGGATGCTATTCAATTCGGGAACTATGAGCTGAGAGCTTACTCCATCCCGGATTGTGCTACATTCCACAGTGTGATACAAAACTGAGTCATTGGCTCTGCCTTTTGGTTAGACCTTACCTGGAAAGTATTGTTTGTTATTCCTCATCTGTCTTGTTGCCATTGAAATTTCTGTGATGCTAAAGCTATTCATGCAAAATCATTTATGACCTCTTAGTTTTTACACACGATCTTAGCCAAAAGGCTGAGAAGCAATACCTCTTATTTTTTAAGTAAATGAATGTGATAGGAGAACAGTTTTTTAAGTTATTGACCAATTTTTTTCTCCAAAGTTTCTCTTTTATCCCTCTCTTCCACCCTCTACTTCCAGTCATACAGCTAAAGTTTTGTACGTTTATTACCTAAGGAAATGGCTATTACACGGCAGAAAACTGAGGGTGGGGGGGGGGAAATCAATCATTTTGGCTGTGATTTTAAAAGTCTGTCCCCTCAAAGAAAGGGTGAAGACTCTGGCCATAGCCCCAATTTTAGAAGAAACTTATGAGAAATTAGGAATCTAATCTCTATCTTCAGCATAAGAAGGATTCCTGGACTGGGAAGGCCTTCAGGAAACAAAATGACTGAGATTAAATTTTTGCCACTTCAGCTGTAAATGAAGAATTAAAAATAAAATTAAATTCAATGATAGAAAAATAAAGAGAATTAGTGTCTTGCCAGATTGTATTTGTGGATGAATACTGGAATCCATTGCATTGATTCACGCTAAGCTTCACAATCCAGATAATTATGAATCTCAACAGTGACTTTTAATATTATGTTCACTCATTCCACAAATATTTATTGAACATCTACGATGCGCCAGGTAAATGGCAGAGGGTAGTATCACAGTGTCAAGCAAGAATAGACACAGTTCTTGCTTACTAAACTTTATTTTCAAGACAGAAAGTCAATAATCAAATAGTTACACAAATGCTTGTGAAATTACGAGTGTGAAAATTGTCACTGAGGAAAGATACATGTGTTTATGTGGATCATCTGGGGGATCTGAGAAGTCTCCCTGACAAGTGGCATTTGAACTGAGACCTGAAAATGAATAGGAGCTGAGTTGGTAAAACTACTCAGGGGAAAGAACAAGCATTCTAAACCAACAAAATCAGGAGTTTAGCCCTTCATGTGGTGGCAGAGCTACTAAAGAAAAATTCAGGAGGGAATGTAGAGAGAGACTTTGTTCACAACATGAGGGCAGCTGCTGCCATAAAAGGCTTTCCTGAGCATGAAGGCATGTTCTGCACATGGTGTGGCTTTTGCATGTCTTCTGTTATCTTTGTGCCTATCTCCCTGAGACCTCAAAGGCTGAACTCTTCACCTTTCCCCCACATCTGCTCCTGCTTCTACATGTCCCATCTCAACAAATGATAGCTTCATCTTTGCATTCTGTGTAAGCTAAAACCTTCAACATCATCCCTTCTGCTTCCTTCTTCCTCATCTAATCTATGTCCAATCCTTCTCCAAGCTGTGTCAATTCTGTCTCATTAACATCTCTCACATCTAAGTCACTTCCCTCCATTTCCAATGCCACTGCCTTAGCTCAGGGTCCACACCACCCACCTTGACTCTGTACATATGGAGCTGCTTTAAGTTGTTTTAAGAAGCTACACCTTTCCCTCTCTCTAGGTTTTTATGAATATTTTTCCCTCCGTTCAAAATCCTCTTTCTCTGTATCCTCAACTAGGGAATTACTGTTCTTCATGCTGGATGCATTTCCTATGAAAACTCTCCCTGGCCACCAGCCATAACCACCATGGCTATAAGGTTGGCTTTTCCTCCTTCATGTTCACTCTAAATACTTCATACTTATCCCTACCAATTATGTATCTGTTTAGACCTGGGCTGTGTAACATGGTGACCACTAACCAGTGTGGAGGCTACTGAGCACTTGACATGTGACTAGGACGAGTTAAACAGTGCTATACATGTAAAATAAACATCAGATTTCAAAAACCTAGTATGTTGCCTAGTAATTTTTAAGTACTTGTTCACATGTTGTCATGATAATATTTGGATATACCTAGTCAAATAAAACATGTTATTAAAATTAACCCCACTTACTGCTTTTTACTTTTCAGTGTGTCTAATCGAAAGTTTAAAAGTATATGTACGGCTCACATTTGTGCCTTGCATTATGTTCTTATTAGATAGTATTGCTCTGCTCCTTAGGCAATTACAGCAGGGGCTGGAAAACTATGATGGGTGGGCCACATCTAGTCTTGCCACCTGCTTTTTGAAATAAAGTTTTATTGGAACACAACCAGGTGCAATTTGTTCATATTCTCATGGCTGCTTTCCCATTACAATGGCAGAGTTGAGTACCTGTGAAAGAAACAATATGGCCCACAAGCCTAAAAGATTTACTACTTGGACCTTTGCAGAAAAATTAGTTGACTCTTTCCTAAAAGGTTGATATTGTATTTCGTTTTTCATTGTGTCTCCAAATCATGGCACAGTACCTGACACCTAATAAGCGCACAATACATATTTGCAATATTGGCTGACTGAATAAATCTCTATTTGATATATGATTGTTGAGTAAATATAAATTGAGAAGGATATTGCCAGGATCATCACTAAAATTAGTTTATGGCCCACAGTTATGGTGACCATGGGATCAAAATTAAAAATTGAAATACAACCTGACAAGTAGGTGTATACTTGGGTAATCATCATACACAACATTTAAAATGGAGACCTTCCAAGCCAGAATGGGTGGTTCTCATTCCATTGCAATGGAATATCTTGATTTTGGAATAGACAGAGATACTTTAATTATGCTTAAAACAGGATAAAGTGTTGTATATATTAGGAAACTTACCTTGTAGTTTGCATATTTGGAGTAAGGGTTTATGTTATAACAACCTCCACCACCTCTTATGGTAGTAAATCCCATGGAAGTCTGGATCTGGTTGGTGTATATGAGAATTAATTCATATATCTTAAAAATGGGGCTGAGAATCAGTGTTGGAAGAGAATTAAACACATCTTCACACTTTGATCCAAATATACTCTTGTCATTTGCTCTCTGCTCACAAATCTGCGGCTGTTAGAAGACATGGAATAATTTTCTTTTATGTTTCTCTGTCAAATTGTTGATGAACATGATTTCACATAATTGAAACAGCCAGAGTTACCATAGATGAGAATTGAATTTCAGGTCTTGGTTATGCAACATTATCTTATCTCAGAAGAAGCAGTCATTTTTTAAAAAAGTATAACATTTCTCAGTGTTGCTTTGGATCTTTTCTTTTTGCAGTAATTAAAGTTGTAGAAGCAGCTAGATATCCTTATTTCAGCAGGTAGATTCCACAGGGCTTTTCTGAAGAAACCATGGGAGGCAGAGAGTTTTCCTTTATTGAAGTCAATTTGGGAACCAAATAAGAGAAGGCAAAAAGTAATATTCATATGTGATCAATATAGAAAGAGAACAATTAAGTATTTGATGATTTTTGCTTTAGGCTGGTTCAAAGAAATGAAGGATTATAAAGTTCATAAGATCACAGAGTGAGTGATCACCCACCCACCCATCTATCCATTTCCCAACAGTTACTTATTAAATTAGTTAAGTTACATTTATTAAATTACTATTTGTCCAGCTCTGTGGTACATGTTGTGAAAGACACAAGGGAAACAAAAGATAATCTTTACTCTTGAAGATTCACATAATATTAAAAGTGAAGGTACTTTAAAAATGACATTAATGTAATTCTGTGTTCTCTTTTCAAGACAAAGACAGAGTTGTTAGGTGATTTGCTTAAGGTGATATTTAAAAATTTATGTGGTGGTCCACAAGGCCCTAATTCCCAGTCCAATAAGTTTTCTACTGTTTTTACTGAGTAAGGCAGACATGTTTGTCTGCCTAAAAAGTTGGAAAAAAATAATCCCAAGTTATTATGTAAGCAAATGTGGGATTATCCTCTATGCCTGATCTATGAGACATTCAGGAATATTCACCATTTAGTAGGAGAATTCAAGGAAGGTTTAAGGGTAGAGGTGAGCCTGGAGCTGGACCTCAAGGAAATACAGAGCCTGAGGTCACAAATGCTGGAGAGAAGATATTTTAGGTGTGATAAACAAAATAAATAAATAAATGCAGGGCAGCAGAACTAAGCAGGCATTAGACATACAGAAAAAAGAGATAAAATCAGGTTAAAAAAATTAACAAAAGTAGTGAAGATGATCCTGAGTTGCACAGAGGGGCTCTGTGGAAGAGGTGGAGGAATTAGGTTGGGCCAGTGAAGTGAGAGCAGTTGATGTAAGAAAGCTGAATGCCTGCCGGAAATTTTTGTCTATGAGTAAGAGACTAAGTGTAAGCCAAGCTTTTGGAAGATTTATACATTGCACTCCCACTCTAGAGAAAGACAAAATATTCCTCAAGGACTCAGAAAGAAACTCAAAAGGAAACAAAATCATTCTGGCAAATTAAATAGGGCAGTAAGTCTATCGGGTTCCCTTTTCCAGCTCTATATTGTACACCCTTCACAGTGTTTGACCAAAATTTACAAGTTAGGTGGGAAAATCTAAGTGGGAATATTTGGAAAAAACTTACTGCGAACTAATAATATTAAGGATATACACACACTTACTTTCAGAGGTAGCCAATTTCTATTCTACTGGGTTTGGATTTTTTTTTTAAGGTTTTGATATATAGCTTAAATTATTGCTTATGTAAGATGAAATGCATCCTTAAACACTAT
Source organism: Ateles fusciceps (assembly GCA_036589455.1). Taxonomy (NCBI): domain Eukaryota; kingdom Metazoa; phylum Chordata; class Mammalia; order Primates; family Atelidae; genus Ateles; species Ateles fusciceps. The sequence continues at coordinate 4,657,302 of JAZHEH010000045.1, read as the reverse complement.
GCTGTCATTATAATAGCTACAAATCACTCGGAACACCATCACTGACAGTAAATATTTTCTATCTTATTGAAAAATAATATTTTCCTTATAAAATTTCAAAATTATATTTCTTTTAGGCTCTTCACCAAATCCTCCCTTGAGAGGCTTAAAAATCATACAAACTTGCCAGTGAAATTTCAGTGAATACTTGTTTTGAGTTTGAATTTTAAGTTCCATGGATTTGGGATATGAAATTCTATTTATCACATCACCATTGCTGTGCATGTGGAATTAGTGTGAAAAAAGAATGCATAGACGCCACTTTCATTTATTTATTTATTTATTTTTATAATGTAAGTAGGAAACTTATATCTGCATAAATGGTGCCAACTTACAGGTATTTCTTCAACTCCATTTTGACGGGTCTGCAAAAGATTACCAGTTACTGCGACCAGGCTCTTTCAACTGCACAACAGTTGCTGCCTTTATTTGCGTAATTAACTTGCCTGTTGGTGGAGGGAGATGATGTGAGCAGAGACAAGCACAGGCACTCATTGTTTGTTGCCACTGACATAGTGAAGCTGCAAGGTGTAAGCAGGGCTGTGATTCATCCCCATCTCCTGCAGCTTGGCTTGAGTAACTGATGGCCTTAACACCTCTTTAAGCATTCTTCCTTGTTCTTTTTCAACGACCTAACAGTCTATGGAGAAAAGAGATGCAAACAACATGTACAATGGAAGAAATGCTACAAAATAGACAACGGTCATGCAGGATTTGCCCCTTTTCCCAAGTTGATAGAGAAGGTTGACTACTCATTTTAGTTTGTGGCATGCACTCTTCTGAGAATAAAAAGACATCTTTTGGTTAGCCTGTGGTTGTGAGGTTACTATCATTCTTGTCATCTTCAAATATAGGTGGGACATTCTGGACAGATGATGTTATGGATAAAAAAAGAGAAGATATTTATATGCTCATTAGCAACATGGCCAACAGTGTGGGAAAGTGGCATTCACTTTTTTGGTAATAGGATGTATTTGAGGACATCAGTAGGCTCTCTGAAAGCAACTTGGAAATATGCTCTGTGGAAGCTTTGTGTATCTTATTACTATTCTCTAATGCCTAGACTGCAACCTGAACAAATGAGTAAATGTCAAAATCTTTAAAAGTTTACATATGCTTCGATGCACAAATCCTAAGACTTGGAAATCATCATGAATGTACTGTTAAGATTTAGCTGTAGAAATACACATGATATTATTATTTATAATACTAAATGCTTGAAATGTCTCATTTAGTTTTACCAATGTGAGATTGAGTAAAAATTATATAACATCTCTCTTATGAATTATTAGGCAGCCATGAATGCTGATGTTGCATAAAAATATATAAAGAATACAGAAACATGCATGCGACTGTTTTTATGAGTAGGTCACAAAACAGTGCACAGAGTGTTAATCCAAAATTGTTATAAAATGATAAAATAAAAAATTTTCCAAAGTTGTCAAAGAAGGAACTTTATCAGAGGCTCAGGTATAGTCTCAATAAACAAAAACTCTGAAATTTTAGTGACTTAAAACAATATTGTGTTATCTGGCTATTGAGAATCAGCAGGGATCCCAGGCTGAAAATAGCATCAAAACAAATGGTATTCACATGTCATATAGAAAGAGCTCTGGAAGGTTTTGCACAGGGAATCAAAAGTTCTAACCTGGAAGTAAAATGTTGCTTCTGCTCAAACTCATTGGTCAGATCCAGTCACATGTCACATTCATGCAAAGAGAGCAAGATATTATAATCCTCCATGTAATTGGGTATGACAGAATTAAAAATATTTTGTGAGCAGTACTAAGGATACCACCTATGGTCATCAATATTCAACTGACTCAGTGTGTCCCTATGGAAACCACCCCAAAGTCTTATCCAGTCTTACAGAATAAACATATCCAGTTTTATGGCATAAAACTCTTATGTCTACAGTTTCTCAGTGGTAACCAAGTGGTCCCTTTATCAGGTCTGGATATGGCTCCTTTTGATTATAAAATCAACTGAAAAAGCCAAAAGATTATCTCTTTCCCCTGACACCTAGTACAAAATAGCAGAATAGGGGTGAGGTGTCTATAATATTGCCAAGGCTGGTTTGTATAAATTCTGAAATTTTATCGCCAGTTCCTATTTACTGGGATGAGGAAAGTTCTTGATTAGGATCTAATTTGACTCCTGGGGAAGGGTTCTCCAGTCCATGGCCCTTGATTTTATTCTTTGGAGATTCTTCCTTTTCTATTGTTGCTTTGGCGACATCTGCAGAGTGCGTTATAGAATGTACACTCCCTCAAGGATGGGAAGCTTTCTTAGTCTGATACTCGCATGTAGAAATTCACGTACCTAACCATTGTTAATATTTCTGCTTTACACAAAAGTTTTAAAAGGTTCATTATTTCTTTGGCTGTACGAGTTTCTCAAGAAAGTAATCAGCTTCTTTTTATAGTTCATTATGGTCAACTTCTTGTGCCAGTAGCCCTTTACACAGCTCTTTTTGATACATGCCTCTCTGTGTTTTCTCTGAACTGTAGATATCTCAAGCCAACTAAGCTTCAGTAGAAGAGCCACAGCTTCAGTGTTTAAAAAAAATTGGGGTCATTTTGTCCATATGAAAGACTAACTGGGTGTTATCTTAACCCATTCAGAAGTGTAACAACTGGTATGGAAACCATACACTGATTTATTCCTTGATGCAAGACTGTGTTCTTATCAGTCTGTCACTAATTAGTGATAAGAAACAATTGCTTTCTCCAGTTCTCCAAGTCTCCAAATTTCCTGGACCATCTTTATTACCTTTCATACTTGCCTGGTTGTTAATTCTGTTCTTAGCTCATCGTTTAATTGTAGTATTTTGTCAAGTGAAGCCAACAGTGATTGACTCTTGGTTGAAAAATTATGTTTTTCAATCATTTCGCCTATAGCTACAAGTTCACAAAGTGCATTACCTTCCTTTTAAGTTTTCACAGGTGACAATTTTACAAAATAGGTCATTTGTGCATAGCATAGATTGCAGTCATTCCAGCTGCAACCAAAGATTCCTTGCTGCCTGCCACCTGATCACTGAGCCAATGCCACAGACTTTATGTTTTTAATAATGATGTATTACTCCAATTCTTTTTCTAAAAAAGATACTTTAAAAAATTGACCAGAATAAGAGAAATAGTTTTCAGTTTTGTAGACCCCTGAAATTTAATTGTTATCAAATGCTTTTGTCCCAGTCCACTGGAATACACATTCAAACGTCTAAGAGATTACAGAAAAAAGTGCTGATTTTTTTTTAATTGAAAGTCCACCTAAATTACTAGACTATCTGCATTTTCTAACTAGAACATATTCTCTGGGTCAAGGGATTCCAGAAACCAATGTTTTAATCTGAATGCTTCTTTTCATTTTCTTATATTTTATTTTTGAAGATAGGGTCTTGCTCTGTCACCTAAGCTGGAGTGCAGTGGTACAATAATGGCTTACTGAGACTGGAACTCCTGGGTTAAGCAACCCTTCAGCCTCAGCCTCTGAAATAGCTAGGACTATAGGCATGCACCACCATGCCTGGCTAATTTTTTAATTTTTGTAAAGATAGGGTCTCACTATGTTGCCCAGGCTGGTCTTGAACTCCTGGCTTGAAGCAGTCCTCCTACCTTGGCCTCCCAAAGTGCTGGGATTTCATATATGAGTCACTGAACCCTGCCTGACTCCTTCTTATGACTGAATTTTATTGAATTCCTTGATCATGAGTGGATACTATTGTGGGATAATTCATCTAATTTTTGTAGAATCTTGACCTCCCTTACGGTACCATAGAGCTCAGTTTCCATTGACCAGGAGACTTTCTTTTGGACAGGGTTGTCTTTTTGTATCTCATAGTCTAGTGGGGGCAGAGAAAGATAACAAATGATGAGCATGAAGAAATGCTTTTTGGGCCAGGTGCAGTGGCTCACACCTGTAATCCCAGCACCTGTAGAGACTGAGGCAGGCAGATTTCTTGAGGACAGGAGTTTGAGGCCAGCACAGGCAACATAGTGGAACCCCGTCTCAAGTAAAAATACAAAAATTAGCTAGGTGTGGAGGCACATGCCTGTAGTTTCAGCTGCTCAGGAAGCTGCGGCATGGGAATTGCTTGAACCCGGGAGGTAGAGGTTGCAGTGAGCTGAGATTGTGCCATTGCACTCTGGCCTGGGTAACAGAGCAGCACTGTCTCAATTAAAAAAACAAAAAAACAGAAAACACTTTTCATATAATTTGTTTTTAAAATAATAAAACTGGGTAATGGTATGTGGTGAAAATTGGAGGAGAGAATGAAGAAACTGTTTTTGCTGGAATGGCCAGTAAAACCATCCTAAGGTGGGGACATTTGAGCTGAAACTCACAGGAAGGGAAACAGGCAATCATAGACGGTCTGAGGAAAGAGCATTCTGTGCAGAAGGAACAGCAGGTGAAAGAGACCAGAGACATGAAAAGCTCAGTGTGTTGGAAGGATAGAAAGAAGGGAGTTGGGAGAATGATAAGGAGAGAAGTATGTGGTCATGTCTGAGAGGCTGGCAAGGAGTGCACTGTGTGCAGTTTTGCTGGTCATGTTGGGAAGTTTCTGTTTTACTGGAAACCCAGTGGTACTGTTGGAAGCTTTTAAGCAAAGGATCAATTTGATCTGTTTCATGCTTTAAAAAGATCACTCTGGCTGACTATGGCATGGAGAGTGAAATCTGGCAGGGGAAGAGGGGAAGCAGCCCATTCCAGCCCAGCTGTGAGATATTAGTCATTTGGATTAGGGTTGTAGCAATAGAGATGGTGAGAAGTGGTGGGATCATGAATGTATTTTGGAAATAAGAGTAGGCAAGATTTGCAGATAGACTGGATGAGAGATGTGAAGAAAAGGGAGAAAACAAAGGTTATTGCTAGTGTTTTGGCTCAAGAAACTTGGTTGGTGGTGATATCAGTAACTGACAGATAAGAAAGATGGCTGTGGGTAAATCAAGAATTTTATTTTGGAAATACTAAATTAGAGATGTCTATTAGACAGCTCAGAGGTGATGTCAAGTAGGCAGTTGGATATATAAATCTAGAGCCCAGGGGAGTGGTAAGAGCTAGAGATAGAGATTTATGAGTCATCAATACAAAAATGTTATTTTAAGCATAGAAGAGGATGAGATCACCTAGAGAAGGAATTTGGAGAGAAAAGAGGGTGGAGGACAGAATTAAGGGTTAGTAGAAGGAGGAGGAAAAAGAAATGGAGTCCAAGAAGGCACGAGTTTCAGTTTAGAAGAAAATCAGGTGTGAGTAGTGTTGTGAACACCTAATGGAGATATTTTTGCAAGAAGAAAGTCATATGCTAAAAACTGACTAATGCTCTATCCCATTTCTGCTTTATATTTCTCCCACACGCCCACAATACCGTGCCCCTCTCCTTAGCATTTGAATCTACTGGAAAGGAGGTTAATTACAGAACAATGGTTGTTTCCATTATTTTTCGATTTTGGTCTGCTATTTTAGGAAGTGGATAAAATGGCACTTTGACAGATCTAGAGGGTCTTGGATCTACCTTTTAACATTGGCATTACAGATATTAGAGCACTACCACTCACTAGCTGTGGGAATATGGGAAGATTACCTAACCACTCAGAGCCTTGGTTTCCTCGTTTGTTATGTGGAGATGACAATATCAGAGGACAGATTTGTTGCGGGGGTTCATTAATATAATGCACACAAAGTGGTAGCTCAGTGTCTGGCAGAAGGTAAGTAGATCACAAATAGTAGCTTTTATTTTCTTTTTCCCAGATGATTATTGGCTAACTGTGGAAATGGATCACTATCAAGTAATCCTGGAAAGATGAGTAGACAAGATTTGCAGATAGATTGGATGAGAGATGTGAAGAAAAGTGAGAAAATAAGAGTTATTGCTAGTGTTTTGGCCCTAAACATAGTTAATTGTTTAGAACTATGTTGGAGAGATAATATCTACATATTATTGCTAGAGGATAGAAGTTAAACACTCAGTCTATAAACAAACACCCTGATATCGCCCCTGTAGCCTCTAACAAATACCCTATATCTTGTCTCTTTCAGAGACGGGATGTGTGAAACTCAGATAAGCAATGTTTTAAAGATGGGGCATCAGTGATAGACACATACTCCTGTGTACTATTAACTCTTTAATAAATATTTGTATTAGTCAGGGTTCTCTAGAGGGACAGGACTAATGGAATAGATATATGTATGTATAAAAGGGGAGTTTATTAAGTATTAACTCACATGATCACAAGGCCCCACAATAGGCTGTCTGCAGGCTGAGGAGCAAGGAGAGCCAGCCCAAGCTCCAAAACTGAAGAACTTGGAGTCTGATGTTTGAGGGCAGGAAGCATCCAGTACGCGAGAAAGATGTAGTCTGGGAGGCTAGCCCAGTCTCTCTTTTTACATTTTTCTGCCTGCTTTTAATTCTAGATGCAATGGCAGCTGATTAGATGGTGCCCACCATTAAGGTAGGTCTGCCTTTCCCAGCCCACTGACTCAAATGTTAATCTCCTTTGGCAACAATTTCATAGACACCCCCAGGATCAGTACTTTGTATGTTTCAATCCAATGAAGTTAACACTTAGTTTTAACTGTTACAATATTGTTGGATTGTTTGAGCCCAGGAGTTCAAGCTTGCAACAAGCCATGCTCATCCCACTGCATTCTAGCCTGGGAAACAGAGCAAGGCCCTGCATCTGAAACAAACAAACAAGTAAATAAATAAAGAAGCTCACTTTTAAGAGGCGTTTTCATATTGTTGTTTTCACCATGTTATTTTATATATCATTGGTAGTTTTAAAACTTTATTCCATCTTCTCTGATGTTTTAAAAAAAGAAACACCATGTTAGGAGGATCTAGCAATCTAGCTGCATGATATAATAGAGGATAATGACACCTCCTCTACTTTTATATTTATGAGAACATCTAACACATCAAAGAAAGTGTCAACACAGAGCTGGAGTCATTTAACTGAGTATGTTTATCTTTAGGGTGTTTTCAGCGCTGTGTAATAGGAAACAGTGATAGAAACTGGCTTAAATAATAAGAAATTGTATCTCAGAATGCTCAAAGTCCAGTGTTTGGATTCCTCGGTCATGTTCCAAAGTGCCCATTTTTTCCACATCTACACCATCCCTTCCTCAGAGGCTTGTCCTTGCCTTTAGTCTTCTTTCTCCTGTCGCAAAATAAATATTAGAACCCTCGGCATCATCTTCAGACATGATTCTATCTAGGGAAGGAAGAGGGCCGTGTTTTCCTCAGGTCTCTTTCTTATTGGAATCTACTGATGACCAGAAGAAATTGCTGGCATTTGTCAACCTTCTGAACAATTCTTAAAATTTTCATTCATAGGACAGCTTCTTTAGGATGTAAATGGTCTCCAGGCTTCAGCACACAATAGTTTAACAACATGTCAGCCCAGCATACAGAGGTCCTCTCTCCCCCTTGTCCCTACTTTTTCCATAGAGGTAATTAGACATTTCAAAATGTGTTACTTGCAGAACTTCATTCCTGCTTCCATTTTTTTTTTTACATCAATTTTTGTTATCTGTCACAAGCAACAGAAAACAACTCTGGCTGATTTAAACAAGAGATACAGTTATTTAAAATGTACTAAACTAGTTCCAGAAAGATCTTGAATTTTCTTTTGCTAGACAAGACACTATTGGGACAATTGGCAAATTCTGAATAAGGTCTGCAGATCAGGTCATAGTGTTGTACGTAATCTGATTTTGAAAGCTGGGCTGTGATTATGTAACATAATTACTTTTTAGCAAAAACACAATGCCATTTTAGGGAAAAAGCATCATGTCTACAATTTACTATTAAACAATTTAGAAAAACTATACAGAGAAAAAGAGGGGAGAAAGGAGAGGGAACAGGAGGGGGAGAGGGAAGAAAGAGGAGGACGAGGAGGAGGTCAATGTGGAAAAATATTAACATTAGAAATCTGGCTGAAGAGATATCCAGGAATTCTTTGAATTAGTCTTGCAACTTCAGTGTAAGTTTAAATTATGTCCAAATTAAAAAAAAAAAAAAAGTTTGGTGATACAAGATGATAAGAGGTAAGATTGCAGTGAGGCATCAGTTCCAAAACTTTGCTTTAATACACCTCTAAAGACAATGAGGAGGATACTTAGTGACCAGCTCAAGAGCAGACTAGATTGCAAAAGATCCTGGCTGAAAGATTTCAGAACAGGAAACCATGGTCCAAATCACACCACAGAGTCGAATCCTGTGGGCAATACTGCCACCACTATGACGTGCCACACGCCTGCTGCTGTAGCTGGCGCTCCACACTTTATACCACCACCAGCACAGCTGCTGCGGCTGCTCTGGATGATTCATCTTTTTATAGCCACCACCCATGCCAGAGACTTATCTCTAGGACCTCTGCTTTTTAGTTTCATGTTAAATTCAAGGTCCCGGTGCAGAAATCAGATTGATAGAGCCCAGATTTTGGGCTATCTCTAGGTGCAAGGTAAGACTTGTAAAATGAGTATCAGACTTTTTCAGTCTCCACAGGGACACAGAAATTGTGCTTTGCCCACAAAGGGAGGGATTCTCCAAGGAAGAATGGGTTTCAGATATTATGTAAGAATGACACGTGAATGACAAGAATGACAAATGTTCGTTACAGAATAGTGTTTGCAGTTCTCTCCCTTAGGATGTCATAAACACTCTGGACCTTGCTCTGTTGAAGGTAGAAGTGAAGGAAAATGGATTTCCCTCAATTTGAGAGGAATAAAGTATTTGCAGATGTTGGGTCCTACTCTCACATATAATCATAGTGGGGTTAATATGGAAGAAATTATTCCTGATGAGGTTTAACCACTTCTGACATTACATAGAAAATAGGAACCCTTTGTTTTCAGTTAGATTAATTTTATTCAGAATATCCCTTATTCTAGATATTGATATCTTGTTTTGTTCTCTCCCACACTTTCAAAGATTTTTTCCTCTTGTATTTCTTTTGTAAAAAATATTATTTTATATGAGGTTGACATTTTTTGTTTCAGAAGGTTTTCAACTCTTTCAGGAAGAAAACCCAGCCCTCAGCTCTGGTACAGTACTTAGTGCATAGCAGAGACTCACAAATTTTGTTTTTTATTCAAATCTTGTTTTGCTATACAATGTAAATATAATTATATAACATTGAGGTCTTACTCTGGCCCAGAAGTATAAATCCTGTTTGTGGTTAGGCATTAAGAATGCTTTTTTTTTTTTTTTTTTTGCCCTTTGTATCTTATTGAAAAAGGAAGACTTACTTCAGCTAAGGAAAAGGCATCTGCGTCATAATATCTAAGAACATAGTATTTTATTTTTATTAATGTTTGCCATAAAAATGATTAGAATAAAAAAAGTAAAATATGAAAAATGGTACTCTAAAAGTATTTGACATCTGGTTGGAATTGTTATATTACTTGATTGTCAAAAGTTTCTTCTGAGGGGTTGAGGGAATTTTAACATTTCATTTGACAGTGAGATTTGAGATGAATTTAACTGGCCTTCACCAGTGCTGGCCTGCTCCTGAGAGAGAGATGATTGAGAGGGAGGAAGTGGAGAGGAGGAAGAAGCCTTTACTTACACTCCTTGAGGAGTGATTCAGGTGGACAGTCTGAATTATGGGATTTATTGGCAGCAAGTAAGTATTGTCTGAGTAGATTACTGCAAAATGCTTTAGCTGGGAACGGCTTTGAAAACCACTCATCAATTACAGATGGTACCCAGTATAGCAGCAGGAGGACCCTTGTGGGTTTTCATCTACAAGAAACCTGTTATCTCTGATCTCTTCCTTCATGAGTGACCCTTGTTACCCAAAGACCTCAACTGTTTATCAAAAACCTGCCACTCAGAACTGTGTATCAATTATTAAACCAAGTCCCATGCAGGACAGGGACTTTAAATTATCTTGGAAATGAGACAGACCAACATTTATCTTTGTTAACATGCTGAGTGATTCTGTGGTCTCTAGTCACAGGTGAAAGAATCAGATTTGAGATTTCTAGATACCAGAATCACATTAGGGTTAAGCAAAACTTCATACTTTCCCAGTGAAACTTTGGCCAGAAATGTTGTTTATTTGAGATGAAAAGTAAGATGAAATGTTCTAACATGGTGGAATTGATAGGCACATTCGCCCATCTAGGGACAGTAGGGATTGGAAATGTGGGACCATGGATGCCTGGAAGGCTCACAGAAAGACTTCAGGACATTCCTGAGTCTCTTCAAAGTGTAAGCAAAATTTTGTATGCATTTCCTTATGTGCATGATATGGTTTGGCTGTGTCTCCACCCAAATCTCATCTTGAATTGTAACTCCCATAATTCCCACATGTTGTGGAAGGAACCCTGTGGAAGGTGACTGATTGTGGGTATGGGTCTTTCCAGTGCTGTTCTCGTGATGGCGACTGAGTCTCTACGATATGTGATGGTTTCAAAAACAGGAGTTTCTCTGCACAAGCTCTCTTTTTGCCTGGAACCACCATGTAAGATGTGACTTGCTCCTCCTCAGCTTCTGCCATGATTGTGAGGCTTCCCCAGCCACATGGAACTATGAGTCCAATCAAACTTCTTTCTTTTGTAAATTGCCCAGTCTCAGGTATGTCTTTATCAGCTGTGTGAAAATGGGCTAATACAGTGCATTTATTTTCTTGAAGCATGTCCATATTTTCTATTAGATTCTCAAAGGGATTTGGGACCTGGAAACTTTTTGAAATACTGCTCCATAGTAAATGGCACAAATCTCTCTGAATTAAGAATGTCTCTAGCCTTAGGCAAAGCTAGGTTAAAGACAGATCAGAGAGTCAGCCTCTGGAGTGCCCTCTATAAGGAAAATGAACACATTACTAGAGTAAGTTGATGAAGGATAAATTCATCTAACTCCTACTGGACATTGCCCTTGAGTGAAATTAAAAACTGAAAAATTTTTGTCATATCTTTTGAGCATTTTTGTAAAATAGTCATGTAGCTATGGCCAGAATTCTGGAATGAAATGGTACATATAGCCTTAGGTATCCTGCAGACCTAATTAATTGGCTCTGTTTCTTAAAGGAGTCCTATTTACAGAATTACATTTGGCCAGGTACAGTGGCTCATGCCTGCAATCCTAGCAATTTGGGAGGCCGAGGCAGGAGGTTCACTTGAGGTTGGGAGTTCAAGACCAGCCTGGCCAACATTGGTGAAACCCCATCTCTACTAAAAGTACAAAAAAAAAAAAAAAAAAATAGCCAGGTGCGGTGGCAGGTGCCTGTAATCCCAGCTACTCAGGAGGCTGAGGCAGGAGAATCGCTTGAATCTGGGAGGCAGAGGTTACAGCGAGCCAAGATTGTGTCACTGCACTCCAACCTGAGTGACAGAGTGAGACTCCATCTCAAAAAAAAAAAAAAAAAGGATGGTGGTGGGGGATAATATTGTCTCTTTCACAGGGTTGGAGTGAAAATTTAGATTTGTATCTGAGGTAGGTATTACAGTGCCAAAACTATTAACTCTTATATGTGTCCCCTTCAATCATCAATAAAATGAATGTTCTGCAACATTTCAAAATTTGATCTTCCAACAACATTGGCCTTGGGGGTAGATGGTGGTAGATTAGTGGATCACACACATTTCTGTATGCTGTAGGATGACTAATGTCAAGGTTTCTTTATTCTACCATATTTCCTTACTTGGAAAAGTCATAATACTCAGTACTTACATATATTAGTTACTGAAGATAGTTGATAATTAAACTATTATCAAGCACAAACATCTTAGCATAAATAAAAGTATCAAAGCTGAGAGGACAGACCCGAAAAATGAGTTACAGACCTGGTAAGGTAAAAGCACAAAATGGAAAATGAAAGAACAAAAATTAAATTGGCCTGTAATATAGTATATGGTTTAAACTTTGGTCACAATATAAATACTATGTTTATTGCTTATAAAATCACTTTCACGTGATAGAGGTACAGATAGAGTATCTTTTATTGTTAAGATTAAATACAAGATAAGGAAACCAAGGTACAGATTAGGACAAATGGGACAACTTTTGTTTTATTGACTCTCCCACGCCATCCTCCACACCCCGCTCTGTAATGCTGTTATTGAGAAAGACAAGTCTAAAATCCACGCTGGGGAGTTGCATAACTTTTAGGAGAGCAGTTGCTAGCTATATTCATCAAGAAGTTATAGTCACTGGTTGTATCATTCACTGGCAGCGCCTGCTATCTGGGGTGTGGAGTTTGGTTGAGATATATGTATTATTCATAGATACAGGCTAGCCTGTTATAACAAGACTTTAGAGTTGCTACCTCATGTTTATAGACACATAGCAACAACAAGGGACAGAGAAATGGACTTGGAATTTATTCAGTGAATATTTTTATAGCCTATACTCTGTGTAGAGTCACCATGGAGTGACTCAAAGAGCTTACAGACAAGTTGGGGGAGGTGAGAACCGCACATATAAAAGGTTAAATAAAAACAAAATGAAGAGGAGAAGAAATAAGATAAATGAAAATATCTTTTGGTACCAGGATTGACTATCAAATAAGTGGAAATGAGTGGCTGATAGAACATCTCATAACCTCAATTCCCACTTGAAAATATGCACCCTGAATTCATGAGCCTGCAAATCCCTCCTGACTCAGCAAAGCCCTTGTGAATAAGCATGTGCAAGGAAAAGAGAAAATGAAGAGAGAACCAGGTGGAGGCACCAGAGCAGAAGCTCCTTGTGTTCAAGGACAGAGCCTGAATTATTTTGCTGAACACCTAGGGCTTAGTATAATTCATTAGTAGGTGTTCAATAAATATTTTGCTTAGTTAATGCATGAATGGATGCATAGATGAAGGCCAGAGACTATCCTAGGACTGGAAAAACATGTTATAATATGCTCTAAGGTGGTTGCAATATCTTTTTTGTATGTTTGGCATGTAGTATGTAATAGGTGTTCAGTAAATGTGGAAGGAAGGAAGGAAGGAACGAACGAACGAACAGAGGAATGAAGGAAGGAAGGAGAGAAGGAATTAGTTAATATCATAGGATCATAGGACTGGAAGGAAACTTGTGAGCTTATCAGTCATTCCCTTAATCCACAAGGAAAAGGTGTTAGTGAGGGTGATAGAAGGAAAGAGCTAGCATTTGAGAAAGGATTCTGAACTGAAATCAGTTTAAATCCTGGCTTTGCAAATTTCTCCTTCTGCAACTTTGTACAGGCTGTTCAGTTGGGCCTCAGTTTTCTCACCTTTTCAATGGGAGTAAGAAATTATTATGCTAAGGAATTTTTATAAAGATTAAGTAAGATAGTATATTAAAGTATGCACAATATCTCATAAATGCTTTTATAAAGAAAGAAATTCCAGCTGAGCATGGTAGCTCAGGCCCGTAATCCCAGCTATTTGGGAAGCTGAAGTGGGAAGATTCCTTGAGGACAGGGGTTGGAGCCAGTCTGGGCAACATAGTCTCATTTCTTAAAAAAAAAAAGAACGAGTGAATGAAATTCCTAAAATATGTTGAGCTGTTAAATGTTAATAACTCTGTGGAGGAAAGATTTTTCTCTGGAATCTTTTAGAAGGAGAAATGCTAACCAAAATTATGAGTATCTTTTCTTAAAATTTAATTTACTGAAAACCCTAGTGATTTTGGCCGGTTGCATGTCTTAGAGGATTTTTCCTACTAGGGCAAGTGCTTTAAAAATAATGTAACATGATCGTGTAAATGATTTGGCAATAGGTTGTCATGTTGTGCCACAAAAATTCTTCAATATTTAATTAAAAACTCAAACAACTTAAAATTCAAGGCATGTTAAGAACATTAATTGGGGGTATAGAATAGCTGTTGAAGGGCTTGCGCTGTTAACTCCAAAGCCTGGTTCATATTACTGGGAAGGCTTTAAACAAGTGATCTAATTGCTGTAATAGACATCTATGGTTGCAGCGGAAAGTGCAGACGTTAGTGTCCATTTTTGATATGCCGCCTCTTTCTGAGCTCCAGGATGGATCTTTTGGAGAGTCAGAAATGGAAGGAAATAAGCTTGTCAGAGCTAACAGACCAGGACTCTCTGGGAAGTATATATGTACATAATGTGAAAATGACAGGATTCTGTAAATGTTTAAATGATAGTAAAAGGAGAGACCACTGATGGCTCTCAAAGGAGTTGAATGGACCAAAGATTCTTTGTCTTGATGTTTTTTGTCCCAGAAAATTTATATGGTTTGGCTGTGTTCCCACCCAACTCTCACCTTGAATTGTAATAATCCCCCACATGTCAAGGGTAGGGCCAGGTGGAGATAGTTGAATCATGGGGGCCGCTTCCCCCATACTGTTCTCGTGGTAGTGAATAAGTCTCACGAGAGCTGATGGTTTTATAAATGAGAGTTCCCCTGCATAAGCATTCGCGCCAGCTGTCTGTCACGTCGGAACTGCTTTTGCTCCTCCTTCACCTTCCACCGCGATGGTGAGACTTCCCAGCCGTGAGAAATTGTGAGTCCATTAAACCTCTTTTTCTTTTTAAGTTACCCAGCCTAAGTATGTCTTTATTAGCAACATAAAAACAGACTAATACAAAAATCTAACACAACTAGTTAGGGAGAAAAAAAGGGTAAAAGCAGAGACATTGAAAGTCTGTGTGATCCTCCTCTCTCCATGAAACTGTTTCATTAGGAAACAGGCACCACTCTAGGGGGCAGTTAAGCAGGGTACAAAGATTCTGTTCTGCCTGCATAGGGCTTCTCAGATACAAAAAAATAAATGAAACTGAAAAGAAAATGACTATTTCGGTTTGTGCTTATGAAGAATTGCTGAAGATTTGAACTATATGATAACAGTTTTGAATTCTCTGGGACAGGCTGATCAATTGCTACATCTGAAGCCTTCTGGTTGTCTCTGAAACCTATTAAGTCAAATAGCCAACAGGCCAGTCACTCTCTTAATGAGTCAATTCAGTCCAAATGTTAACTGATGGGATATAATGAATATAGGCATTGTATCACCTTGTCCTCAAATTCAGGGCAATGCCATCTTCTCCTAGTGGATGAATATCCCTGTGAGTTATGGTGTTTATATGCACTGAGTCATGCTGTACACCCACCCAGTGACTTTTTTTTTTAAGATGAAACAGTAAAATTCTGCAGCAAGCCAGTACTGAATGAGGAAGACCATTGGACTAGGTGGGTCCTAGACTAGACAAATCATGAAAATTTGTACGTTAGAGTAGCTGAGCATGGTGGTATGTGCTTGTAATCTCACCTCCTTGGAAGGTTGAAGCAATAGGATCGATTGAGACCAGGAGTTTGAGACCAGCCTGGGCAACATGGCGAGACCTTGTCTCAAAAATAAAAAGTATTTAAGGATAGCGCCTAAGATCGTAGTCCTCCAGATGCAGGCTACTTAGTTCAAATCATACCACCATATTTTACTTGGTCCATGAACAAGTTATATTACCTTTTGCTGTATCAGTTTCATCATCTGTAAAATAATAATTCTACTCTTATTGGAATACTGTGAAGATGAAATTAGGAAATATTTATGAAGAGCCTAGAAAAGGGCATAGCATAAAGTAAGTGCTCTAAATATTGATATTATGTATCTCATTAATATTAGAACATGATGGGTGGACATGATGCATACTTAAACACATATACAGGAACATATAAATATAAGATTATTAACAGTAATAGTAATAGAGGCAGTGATAGAGGAAATACTACTAAGCAACACTTGTGTGTGATTTAATCTCCCTAAAACACCAGATAACAATCAGCATCATCTAGCTTTTATCTTGGAGCTTAGGAAGAGGGCCGTTGCCTTGCTGGTTCCGTGGACAAAACAAAGCAGATACAAATATCATTGAGCCCTTACCCTAAGCTCAGAGATGAATGAAATGTAGATAAAATATGACTCATGTCACCAATGCTATATAGAATGATGGGGGGAAAGAACATATGAACCATTAGCTACAATCTGAAGAGTAAGAGCCATACGGTTTTTTCAGAGAAAACTGCTCGTGGTTCTTTCATGTCCTCTCCCCCACCTTCTCTGTCCTCCCTCCTCTCTCTCCACCTAGCTTCGGCACGCTGATTCCACATCCTCCAAACTCCATGTTCTTACCTTTTGTAGCCTTTATCATCACTATAATTTAAAAATTATGTTTGCAGTTTTGAGTTTAATACGTGTCCCACTTGTGAGTAACTTCTTGATACTCCAGACAGTGTCTTCTACTTACTGCTAAATCCTCAATGCTTAGCACAGCGCCAAGCACAGAAGTACTTTACAACTATTTTAGAAAGATGTAAGTAGAGGATGATGTCTAGTAGAGTTGGGAAAACGCATGTGTAGGAGGAACTGGGTTTTGAAGGGTTTTCAGGAGTTTAATGGGGGAAATGCACATTTGAACATTTAAAACCAAGGGAACACTCCCAAATAAATAACCTGCCTGATTTGTTCCTACCAAATGGTCCTATTGTTTACTTGAAGTGTGTAATTATTGTGAAGTTTTGGAGAGATATTGACTAAACAAGATAAGCTGAGTTCTAGAACTGGGTCAAGCACCTGAGTTCAACTCCTATTTCTGCCTATTAGGACCTTTGCATGAATTGCTGAACTCTTCTGGGCCTCAGCTTCCACATCTATATAGTGGAAGTGGTAACATTCACCCCTACTGAGCTATTGTGAGAATAGAGCCAGCCCATGAGGAGGAAACCTTTCGTAAACTGCTAGCATTATAGGAGAGCTGCTCATTAGTATACTTGGCTATAACTGTATTTGCAAAGGTAATAACCATAATGATAATGATTTTTAAAAAACCAGCACTCGCCATTGCTGATCCTAAAAGAAAGCCCCCTGGAAGACCCCTGAAGCAGCAGGTCAATGTGTTTCACAAACCCAGATTCTCTGCTAAATAGCACATCAACCAGACAAACTGGTCAGCTTTCTCTCCCTCTGAATCTGGGCCAGGTTTGTTACCCAAATTTTATGTTAAATAATAAAAGCACTGACATTAAATGCATTGCCACGAATCAACAACCTATTCAGGGTAAGATATTATGGCACAGCAGTCCCCAAGCAATGTGTGTTTTTAAAAATATGCTTAAAACTGCAAGTGCTTTGTGTGGCTGCTTTGCAAAATCACTAGAGCTGAAGTATTTGTATTTTAATGTTTATCCCCCAAACTGGCCTGCTGTTTTTAAATTGCCCAGGAAACAAAATGTTGAAAATGTAAGGAAACCAGCATCAGCTAGGTTTTGAAACGCAGCGTTAGTAAAGCAAGCTGTGGGGTTCTGATACCTTAACAGCACCATAAAATGCTCATAATTAAATAACAGTTCTTCTTAACACAACTATTCCTATTTTTCCCTCAACCACTTATTTGAAAGCATTTAATGTTCATTCTTTCATTACCAACTAGAGACTCTTGTAAAGAGGTAACTGGTTCCAGAAATTGTTTAAAAATATCTTAATAATGGTGTCCTTTACAAAGGGGAAAAATGTATTAGAAAACAAAATCAGGATTTAGCTATTTCCTGTGGTTATTTTTATTGGCAGTTGGCCCATAAATAATGATTTATACAGAGGAATGTCCTGCCATGGAGCCACTGCAGGAACAACAGTGGCAAAAGCAATGACAAAATGCGTTGTGATGATCAAGGTCCCTGACATGATGGCAGAGCACGAGGCTACCAGGGGCTAAAAAAGGAAGAGAAGTTTGCTGGAGAACCATGAAATGGAGCAGCCAGGCTTCCAAATAATTAAATGAGAGGAAGGAGGGGAATAGTACTATAAAGCTGGCTAGGATTTACAGTGCTCCTACCACATACCAGCATGATTTAAACACTATTTTGAAAGCCTCACACCAGCTGTGTGAGATGACTGTGTAACTGAGGCTGAGGCAGCTTAAGGAACTATCTTAAGGTAGCACAGGTAGATGGCAGATCTAGTATCATGTTTCCTATCTGTGATTCTCATTCCTATTTGCTCCCTATTATTCAATAAACAATATTACATAGTAATGTAAGCTATCAAAGATCAAAGGAAATGAGGAAGAGTTCAGGACCAGCAAAACAAAAGAAAAGGGAAAAAAGCTGTAGAATATTATTCTCAAATACGATCCTAAGACACCTACCTCAGAATCACCTCAAAGCCTTGTTAAATCTGGGGAAAAAAAATCAACTCGTCTCACTTTAGACTACAGAACTGGAATCTCTTGGTGTGAATCTCAAGGATGTAAGAATATGCATTTTTCTCCAAAAGAAACTTAAGTAATTCTCATACATACTTAGTGACCATTCATGACCACCAATGTGTCATACTTTATTTTCTGTGCTTAACTGTATGGGAGTGGTCCCCAGAGAGATACCTCTCATGGCCCTATGATTGGTGAAATATATTTTGAAAAATGTTGGTTTATATGTATGCAATTTTATTCCTCTGTAATTCATCTGTTGTGTGAATAGATGAGCCCTAGGAACAGGAGTTTAAGGTCATTGTAAATTTCTTTTCTATGGTATGATGAACACTTATAAGCGACATTCAGTCAACGTTCATGTTTCTGTACCCAATGGTAAATCTATTTTCAGCTCACACTCTAATCAGAAAGTAATTTTTCCCACAAGAGTAGTGTATTAATTATCTATTGCCATGTAACAAATCACTACAAAAATTTAATGGCTTAAAACAAAAAGCAGATGGATACGAAGGGCACTATGCTCAATGAAAAAGTCAACGTCAAAAGGTCATATACTGTATGATTCCATTCATATAACATTCTTGAAATAACAAAATTGTGGAGATGAATAGACTAGTGTTTCCCAAGAATGAGGGATAGTGTACAGGAGGGATATGGCTGCAAAGGGGTAGTACAAGGAAGATCTTTGTGGTGATGGAACAATTTTGGGTAAAATGGCATGGAACTCCACACAGATATGGGACCTGGTTTTGTTCATAGTTTTGAATCTTTACTACAGTTATGTAAGGTGTAACCATTGGGAGAAACTGGGTAAAGTGTATGTGAGACCTGTTGTACTATTGCTAAAATTCCCTGTAAAGCTATAATTATTTTAAAATAATTGAGGTTTTTTTTTCCTCAACAATTATTATCTCATTGTCAATCTTCATTGATCAGAAATACAATGATGTATACCTCTGGCTCAAAGTCACTCATGACACTTTAGTGAAGCTGTGGGTGGGTGCTGCAGTCTGACCCAAAGGCTCAATTGGAAGATAATCTGCTTATAAGCTCACTCTCAGAAGGATTCAGCTCCTCATGGATTGTTAGAATGAGAACTTCAGATCCTAACTGGCTGTTGACTGGAGTTCTCCCTCAGTTCCCACTTGAGCCTCTTCATACGTCAGCTCACAACTTGACATCTGGCTTTTCTTAAAACAAGTAAGAGACAGAAGGCAAGCACCCAAATGGCAGCCACAGTCTTTTAGAATCTAAACTTGGAGATGACATTTCATTATTTCTGTTCTTCTCATTACAAGTGAGTCAAAAAGCTTAGCTAACATTCAAGGGGAGAGGATCACACAAAGGCATAAACATCAGGAGGCAGGGATCGCTGAGCACCATCATAGAGGTTGTATATCACAAGAGCATGTTAGAATATCTTTATGTCACAGTGAAGAGAAATCATAGAACACATAGAGTGATCATATTAGGGGAAGACTGTGTTCGCTTTAGCATTGAATTAAAATTATGAGGTTAATAACTGAGGCAATCAATTGGTATTTTTCAGTCTATTAAAAAAAGCCAGTCTCCATAGCAGTAACAACATCAAAGACTATACAAAGAAGGACACCAGTAAACTCATAAGCAAATACGAAAGATTTCTTGCAAACAGTAGTAAAGGCTTTGATATAAGGAATAGACATGGATATCTATTTCAGGATAGGCCTAATGGTGCCTTTCCACATTAGGGAGGCTAGGACCAGGGTGGGGATACCCAACATTAGTATATCTCTATGCTTGTTTGCTTGGATTGTCCTCATGGGTAATGATATCCACCACAGGAGGCATGGCAGTTTTCCACTTTATCAAGTGAAAAACTTCTAAGTTCTCCCAGCCTTACAGGCAAGAACCTTCTCCTCTAGATTCTACTGAGATGAAAAACACTCTTTGCTATGGCCAGAATTGAACTCAAGTTGAGAACTGAAAAAGCTATCCTGACACACGTAGGCTAGACGGCCCTGTGGTAGTTATGTGCCACACCCATGGGCTGCTAATAGAGTATTTGGTCTGTCCTCACAAGCCAGCCTCACAATGTGGGTACTCCATGGGTAAAGCGCTGCACAACTCCTTATCCTACAAGGTGCTAAATCAACGATGTGATAGCCTCAGCTTATTTTGTGAATGCAGAGCACAACCTAACTCTGAACAGCTTGCTCTGGAGTACTGAACATTGAGGAATGGCTAGTGAATTTTTGCATAAATGAGTGTTGCCAGAAGGACTGGATTTATTGTAGTGATCTTGGTGGAAGGAAGCCAGAATTGTCACGGTGGTGATGATACACTGTATGCATAAATGTGTGTGTATGTGTGTAACTGTATGCATGTGTGTATGTGAGAACACGTATATGCCTGATATCAGCCATTGTCCACCACCCCCGGTGGCGAGGGTGGGATACAACCAACCCCTATTTATCTCTCCAAGCACATCAACCACTCCTCCCTTACTCTTGTACATGATGTTCCAACTCCTTTCACCTAGTTTTTCAGACATGCCATGCTTTTCCAACCTCTGAGTTGGAACATCTCATATGATATCCCATTGTTTGTTTCCCTCATAGTCTTCATCACGACTTACAATGTTTTTATTCAAGTGTTTACCTTTTTGGAGGGAAGGGAGGAAGGAATTATTTCTTCATGGACTGTAAACTCTATTTACATGAGCCACTTGCTCATCATTGTATTGTGGCATATGTTAGGAATTCAACAAATAAACTGAATACATTCTTAAGAGTTTTGCACAATTTCCATTCTTCCAACATGCAAGGGCTAAAGAATCAGAGACAGGTAGATAACCTACTAGTGAGCTGTCTATCCCAGTGTAGACGCACAATGAAATGGATAAAGGTATAAGACCAAAGAGAAACAGATGTGGGAAACCAGTGAAAGATGAGGCTGGACATGCATTGTTCAAGATATGTCCTGAGCCAAAATACAGGGCTCTGCCCTTGACTTCCGTGGTGGCAGGCATGACTGTGAAAAGTTCACGTAAAGGGAAAGTGGGAGAAAAACAAATGACAGTTCAGTTAAATTAGATTGTCCCCCAAGAAGCAGAAACTGGTTTTGTATCAAGCGACATTGAAACAGGTGTTAGGAATAGCAGAGGCACTTTCAAGTGTTGGCAGTTGTCAAGTGTGTTTAGCAATACTTTAACTACTATAATCAGTGGTACAAAAAGTCTAATGCAGTGCAAAAACTTGAAAAGCTAAAAAGTTAACCTGTAGTATTTTGTTTCTAAAGTGGTATTTGTTAGAAACTCCTACTGCTGAGATCCATTTGTCTTAGGAAGAGGTGGTGAACCAGCATTTACCAGTGGCACTGCCACTGCTGAAGAGCATATAGTTGTGTATCTTAGAGAAGGAGAGTCAATTTCATTAGAGGCTCTTCCCATAAGGATCTATTTGAATGTCCTAGGAAGTGCTAAATGGCGTAACACTTAAGTAGAAATTTCACACTGGCAGAGAGAGAGAGAGAGAGAGAGAGCTGGTGCTCACCAACATCTTGTTTCTCTCTTTCTTCCCAGACACCGTACTGAATATTTCCCAAAACGTTCTCATTTAGGTGGAGACATGTGCCAGAGTGTGGGCAGAAGGGAGGGTGGTCTTTTCCTAGACTGACCCATAGAATCAAAGACTAGCCCATGGAGACCATGCACAATGGATTCTTCACAGGCCCGTGATGTGAATGAGAAACAAACTATTACCATGCTCATCCATGGAGATTTGGGGATATTTGCGGTAGTTAACCTCCTCTAACTAATACAGCCATTGTTCTACAAGACAAGGTCTGCAATTAAGGATTTTCCAAAGTATCTGATGGCTCTGAGGACATGCTTCATTGCCTTGAACACAGGAACACACTGCAGGATGACCTCCAGGTTGTATTTACAAACAGAAAATAATTTAACCTAAGAGAGTGAAAAGAGGCAATTCACACTTTACCACTACCAGCAGGTGACCCATGGTTTTTTTTTTTTTTTGTTTTGTGTGTGTGTGTGTGTGTGTGTGTGTGTGTGTGTGTGTGAGAGAGAGAGAGAGAGAGAGGGGCCAACCACTAGTTTGGTTAAAATGTATACATTTTACAGTATTTGGTCACAGGCTAGTCAGTCATAATATTTCATGCCCTTGTTTATATGAAAAATTGGAGTTGCATTGAATCTAAGATTCAAGGATAGCTTTACACCTACACAAGTCTTCCATTTCAGTGCAGAAGGGTCAGTGCTAAGACAGAGGGAAACAGACAGATAAAGGAGCCTGCTCAGAGCAGATTTAACTCATCTTACACAGGAGGAAAGGGTTAATGTCAAGGAAGTCTTAGCAATGGACGTTCTTGATGAGTGGTCAGGTTCCTTGGAAGCTGAGCCTGAGATAGGGATTCTTGTGCAAGTGAGTTATTGAAGCTGTTCTCCCCAAGAAATCTGTGGGGTAGTGGAAGAAGTAAAGGAAAGATGGTTTTGAGGGAAGCCTAGCTATATCCTGATCTCTTGAAGAGCTCTGAGGCATGAATGGTACCACAGAGATGTCTCACCTTGAGGCATCAGTCTCTCATTTGCCATAAATTGTTGTCTGAGATGGAGAGTATAATTCCCAGACATTTCTGTGCAAGGAAATTCCATGGACCAATGGAAATTCTCCAGAGAAGGATAAAGCTAGGAATTATCAGCTAGCAACACTCACAATGTCTGGGAAATGGGTGCAGTGCCCCTGTAAAGAGATGTGAATGGGGCCCCAATCATCCACTCCAGTCTCTTGCTTGCATTGCTCATATCCACTTGCTTTTCATAGTATGTTTAGCCCATTCATGTAAAGTTTCTCTGAGATTCTTTGATTACAGTGTCTGGGGAAACTTAACAATGCTGGGCATTAGTGAAGCTTATATTCCAAGACTATAATTGGTCCCCATCATCTCCCTCCTTCGCAACACTTTCTGGGTCCCCCTTCCTCTAGGCTAGCTGGGCAAGATGGTTTGCCTGGTAGAGTGACCCCGACCTTCATCCTTGAGCAGTTTAAGCCCCCTGGTTCCCAGGTCCTTATCAAGCTGTGGTTTCTGTCCCTGCCTGTGCACAACTAAAACTGAGGATAGGAGTACCAAGAAGTACCTAGTGAATCTACCTAGTGAATACCTGAGTTCTAGACATATTTTTCACAGTCCTTATTCTATAGCAGAAGCTCCATATCTTCATGATAATCCAAGTTAGTTACCTTTGTCCACATGTTAACTCCTTTCTGTTGCTGTTGGTCTACTTGTACAAGGGGTCCAAAGTGATCTGGCAGAAGCAATAGTCTTAAGTTTAGTGTGAGTCTTAGTGAATCCCTGATGGAAACATTCTCTCTGGAAACAAGGAACTCTATAAAAATACAAACTAAAGTTACAGAGATGAGAAGCACACACTCCCATCCAGGTCACTGAAACCGATGGAGAGCATGAGCATTTCTACTTCACCCCTTGGTTCCTGGACCTGTGTATATGCTACTTGTTGAGCACATAGGGCCATACCACTCTGTGCTCTTGCCCTGGAATCTGATACGGCTTTTTAATTACTGTCTTGGCCAAGATGGTTCTGCCTACTGCTAAACATGCCCATTCTGATGATACATTTGAAAATTGAAGGAATACTCAGTTCCACACTTCCTGTCGGACACACTGAGATTACCTGAGCCAATACTCATTATTGGTTCCCCATGAAACTTTAATCTTTCATTTAGGCCATAATGGCACTTTGGTTCACCATGTTCAGTATTAAACCTGGTATGCAACAACCCTCAAAAGATCTGGATATTTCCCTTTCCCAGTATATTGTTACTCAAGGAAACAGTTATAGGTAATTCTGGGAAAGGGCTGCATATATTTGCTGTGGTGTTATAGAATTCTTCTTCTCCTTAACTGACGAGTTCTGATTTGAGAATCAGCTCAGCTCTGGAAAATAGGCAAAGGATCATAAATTTCCTCTGGGGCAGCTGACCTTAGCATTCTTTTTATCCATCCTTAATTCCTTTTGATAATCTATATTAAGGAATACCCTTGTTGGTTGCCCATCTATTGTAGCCTTTAAAATACCATTATCTACTAGCCATATCTATAAATCCTCATGGTTTAGAGCCATGAGGCAGCACTTTCAACCTGGATGCCAGCAAGGTAGTTGTGCCCATCTTGTTCCTGGTGGTTGAATGATGCCACCTGGCCTCTGCCACTCTGCACCATCATCACCCACATTGCTGGCAGAAAGGCCAGTTTTATAATAGCATTGCCCATTGTCAGTCCTGATTTACACAGGAGAGACACGAATGAGCTTTTCAACAATGCTGCTGTCCCCCAACACCAGAACCTTGAAAAAACAGGTTGTTCTTTGGGTCCTCTAGAGGAGCAAAGGCAGTTGATGGATTCCGGTCATATCCATTTTTGCTTGCTTACTTTTCTGAGCCTTTTGATTCTTTTCTCCATATTCTGCACCTAAAATTCTGGCAACTCTACTGCATTTAATGTCACCATTACTTTTTCCAATCTCTGAGAACCACTGCAGCAGTGTATCAGATACAATTCTTGGGCCCTTACCAAGATATAAAGTCCTGTGTCAGGGAAGGTGTCATCATATCCATACATTATTCCTTTCCAGCTTTTTATCCCTGACAATACCCTCAAGATCCTCTCCTGGGCTTAACTTTTCTCCTACTGATGCCCTGATTTTGCATAAAGAGTCTTGTCAAAACAGAGTCGTGTCCCCCTCCTGAAGTTTTCCAACTCTTACAATTATGTTCTGGGCTTGATTTTCAGCACAATTGTCTCTCCAACCACAGGAGGTGAAGGTCTTTTAAAACAGCATCAACGAGGCTTTCTGACTTTCACACCTTGCCTTCATACTGTGATTAACCTACCTAAGTCTGCATTTTCTCTCTTCATAAAGCAGCTACCAAATTATATAATTCTTATAATTACCACTGCCTCAATACTTCTCAAAGTCCAGGGATAATGCACAGAAGCCAGTGTATGCCCTTCTACCCCGTATTCCAACCCATTTCATTCTAGGTGAAAGATTCAAGTACAGCTACACATGCCAGGGACTCTCAATAATCCATCTGCCTCTGGGGGTGGGGCTTTCATTACCATACAGAGCTGAAGATGAGAACTCTTGTGCAATTAATTTATTAAGAGAGTGTTCTCAGGAGAAACCTTTAAAGAAGTGAGGATGTAGGATATGACAGGGGAAGAAGTTAAGCAAAGACCACACTAGCTGAAATCTAGTCTAATCCTGTTCATATAGGGAGCTCTGGTCACTGACACCACAGAATTGCTTCACTTTGAGCCAAGGGGTCCAGACTTTTGTATATTTGGATCATTATGTCACTGGCTATTGCCTACCCACAAGGAGGGGTTCTGTAACTTTCCAGACATCCACAGATGAGGTAGCTCCTGAGAGCTAAGGGTAATTTTCAAGAGAATGGTACAGCCATGTGCCCTTAGAAGTTAACACTTACTAAAGCTGGAGGATGAGCACACCAACCTTATCAAGGGATCTGGGCAAGGTGCTACTAGTTCTATTATAACAAAAGAGGTCTCTATAGGCTGAATAGTACAGAGAAAGCTTCCATAATTTTGGAGAGCCTTAAATGCTGTCTGAGAAGAGTGAGTGTTATGTCCATGGTCTTTGGTGTGTCAATTAGTTTGTTGATGCATTAGTTTATGCATTCATTGAGCAAATATGTTTTGCATGCCTATTAGGTACATTGCCCTTCCAGGCACTGTGTAGACAGCAATGAAACAGAAAGACATGGTTCCTGACCTTAAAGGGCTTTCAGCCTAGTAAGGGAAATAATTGCAGCACCAATGGTGTTGCATTGTGTATGCTTTAGTAATTGCCAATTAAATAATACGCACTCAGAAAGAAAAAAAAATAACCATTTAAATGGGGTGGGCTCTTTGTCCTACATCAACTCAGTGAATATATTCTCTGAATGTAGTAGAAAATGGGAGATGTGAAATAGCTATTTTCTCAATCTTAACCTAACCTAATCAGAATCTAGCCACTGTGTTAGATGTAACTCTACTGAAAATTTTTTTTCAGTTTAATTGTTAAAGTTGGCTTATTCCAACTACTGTTTCTAAAAAATAAGAATGCAGACAGTGAATGGAGGGGTACTCAGTTCTAGAAGCTTTTGAGTAGATACAATGTATGTATCTTGCTGTGAAATTTCAGCTGGATTTAGATTTTCATAATTTATTCTACCCACTTTTTATAGGTACCTGCAAGCCCCATAATATTATTGCATTAACATGCATTTTTTGTTAAGTATAGCTTATGTGAAGCAATCTGAGCCCTGAAGTAGGCAGACTTTGAGTAGGGGAAATGCTAGTTTCTTTAAGAGACAGCATACAAATAACCCTTCTTAGGTTTATTGAAGCCCAGACTGATGTGCTGATGCTGGGTCCTTGGCTTCTGTTTTGCACTGGAGGAAGAGAGCTCAGTCTTTATATTGATTGGTTAAGGACGAGCTTGGGTCAGCTGATATGCAGCAATGGCAGTATTGAGTTGTTCATTTGTATTTGTGGCTTGCCTAGAAATGAAAGCTTTTTATTGTATTATGGTGAGGATGGGTAATGAAAGCAAGTAGTCATCGATGTTATTGATGGCTTTGTGTTTTGAATCAGTAACTAGGGTACACAGTGCTAGCTGATTTGCTAGATTTAGCCATAAAGTATAAATAAGAATTAATTGGTGAAATGCTTGTTAATAGATCATAATAATGCATTCTCTCCTTGTCTATTGGAGAACATTTCAGCCTTTGAAAAGGAATTTAGGAAGATCAATATTCTGTTTGAAGCATATTTTTACAAAAAATCCATCAGGGTAAGAGAAACTATGGAGTTACATGACATCTACTGACGGTAGAGAATATCACAATTCAGGCTGCACTGAGAGATTATGTCCCCCACCTATAAATATTTGTAACAAATATCTGCATGTGGAAACATTGTGGCTCTGGTCTGTGAAACTGGAAACCTAGTGCCAGAGGTTCCCTAGTCAGCTCTTACTCTTGCCGGGGATTGGATGGGAAGTGGTTGGGCCCAGGAGCTAGTGTTCGATTTAACTTCTTTCATGCTGAAGGATGATGCTAGCAGCCTGCCTCCAGCCCTGCCAGAGAGCAGCCTACAAGAGATTTGTGGGCTGTATTGTACACAGGAGCAAAACACATCATTGTCATTCTACTAGAGGGGTACTGCTTGCTCTCACAAGGCAGAAATCTAGTATAACTCAGAAAAAGCTCTAGATCCATTGTAGCTAGGCAGAGAAAATAAAATTCCCAAGATAGGGAAGAAATTAAGATTCTTGCTGTATCCATTGCCCATTGCCACAATAATGCTGTATAAAAACAACCACAACCTCAGTGGCATATATTAATAAACACTTAGTTTTGCTCATGCATCTATGGGTTGGTGAGGTGCTGTTGCTAATCTGGGTCAAGCCTGGCTGACCTCATCTAGGCCCACTCATGTGTGTGGTCAGCTGGGGCCTGGATGTCTATGATGGCCTTGGCTGAGATGCCTTGGCTTTGTTCCATGTGGCCTCTCATTCTCCAGCAATTGAATCTAGGATTGTCCACATAGCGAGGTCGGGCTCTAAGAGCATCCAAAGCCTGTTGAGGCCTAGGCTTTGAACTGATAGGGCTTCACTTTCCCTGCATTCTATCAGCTGAAGCAAACCACAAGTGCAACCTAGGTTCAAGGTTGTAGGAAGAGCTTCAAAATCACATATAGGCTGGGCACGGTGGCTCATGCAGGTAATCACAGCACTTTGGGAGGCCGAGGTGGGTGAATGACTTAAGGTCAGGAGTTAGAGACCAACCTGGCCAATATGGTGAAACCCTGTCTCTACTAAAAATACAAAAATTAGCCCGGCATGGTGATTCGTGCGTATAGTCCCAGCTACTTGGGAGGCTGAGCAGAAGAATCTCTTGAACCGGGAGGTGGAGGTTGCAGTGAGCCGAGATCATGCCACTGCATTCAGGCCTAGGCGAGAGAGTGAGACTCCATCTCAAAAAAAAAAAAGCATTACATATAAAGGGCACAAATTCAAGAAGGAGTGGAGAAGTAGAGCCATTTTTGCAGTCAATTTACCATACCCAATTGTGCATAAAAGTTCCAGGTTAAAGGACAATTTATCTCTGAATGGTTCATGATGAGTCAGTCAAAGCTAGATCAGACCTATGTGAGAGGAATCAGTATTTCTGTGTCAGTCCTTTCTGAACTGATTTATAGAGTGGCCACCCTCTGACACAGTCAGAATTTGTCTTTGTATCCTGGTTGCTCCTCTTTGATCTATCCTTCAGTTATTTTCCACTTTTCATATCTGCTCTCCAGCTGTTTTTAGGAAAGAAGTTTATGAGTTATTTCCCACTGGGATATAAGTGATGGATAAAGACAAAGTGCATTGAGTCTCACTGTGCTTTTTCATAGCATGAACCAAAAGGAATTGAGTGCTAGGGGTAGAGTTTTAGGCATTGGACAATAAGCTGGCACTGGGCAGGAAGTGTCCTTCTTCTGGAATTGCCTCCCTGTAGAAGAGCAGGGCTGTGTTGACAGAGATCTAGGCTCAAATGAGGCTAAACTGCTCAGTAGATACGTAGGTTTTGGCAATTTACTTAACCAATAAAACAGGAATCATAATATATGCATTAAGGCTTCATGTAAAATTCAGTGAGGTAACGTAACAGGCTCTTTGCTGTGTCTGGGAAAAAGTAGATTCATAGCAAACTTCATTCCTATATTACCCCATCTCACATGATCCTCTATCTTTGGCTCTATGTGAAGGACTGACTCCACTGTTGTAGCTAAAGGTAAGAGAGGTAAGCCAGGTTAAGAGAGAGCAGCAAACCAAAATTGAGTATCTCTCAATTGGCAGCCACTGTGTTTATTGGTCATTGAGGATATAAATATGTCTATGGAATGGTCCCTGCTAGCAAGGAATTTATGGTATAGTGGTAGGTAGGAGTGAGACCAGGAGCTTGCTCGTCTGGCTAATGAATCCAGTGCTCCATCCTTACTCACTGACTTTTTCATGACCTTCTCCAAGAACCTGGATGCCGAGAGAAGAAAATATCCCACACTGAGAACCGGCTGAGCCAGTTCAGCAATGGGCAGGGCCACAGAGGTGGAACAGGAGATTTGTCGGATGAACATGTGTTAACAGTGTAAAGTTCCTCACAAGGCGCCTAGGACACAGTAGGTCTTCAAAACACTGGCTTTCTTCTTCCTTATAGTGGCCTCAGCTGAGGCCCAGGCATGTCAGCTTTATTACTGACATTCCAATATAACAAATTCAAAGTTAAAAAGTACTCAGTTACTAAAATAATTGTCAACTCCTAGAGGGCAAAAACTTCTTCTGAGTGTTAACATCTGCTTCACATATACACACATATGTTTTTAAAAAGACATATGATTCTAAAGAGATTGTATAAGAAAGTTCCTTTGTGGTGATGGAATGATTTTTTATCTTGATTGTGGTGGTGGTTACACAAACCTATACATGTGACAAAATACAGAATCACACACATATCCACGCAAGTATGTAAACACTGTACAGTCTGAGCAAGTTCTGTAGCTGGAACTAACATCAATGTCTTGGCTTTGATATTTCACTATCATTTTGTAAGATGTTCCCATTGGAGGATGCTGAGGAAAGGGCACACCAATTCTCTGTATTATTTTTGGAACTTCCTTTGAGTCTATAATTGCTTTAGAATAAAAGGTTTAAAAAAGGTATATTCATATTATTTATGTCTTCTAGCAACTGCTGTTGCCAATTCGGTGTTCTTAATCTACTACTTGCGTATCTTTTTCTCTTGAGGAATCCAGGTTTGCTTAACATTATGTATCCAGGTCTAGTCTGGCATTCAGCAAGTGGTTTTCAAATTATTTAATGAACACTTGCATGAACAACTACATGAATGAATAAATAGACATATCTGTTTTTGGGCAATCTAAGGCTTGGCTTAATCAATAAGGCCAATTAATTAAAATTAGTGAAGGCCACTTGCTTAAATTCACACAGTTGGTGGTGGCTTCAGAATCTGCTGATACCCCCTGCTGCCTAGGAGATGACTACATTAGGAAGGCAGGTCAGTTACCCAACGTTTAATGACGGTGTATTAAACCAAAATGACTGCCCACTCTGACTGTTCTCCACAGGGCAACATGTATCTGAGATTAAAGTGAAGCAAATGAAGCCTCACTCATGCTGTAGATTTTCTCTTCCCCATAGAATAGTCTGTGCTTACCTACGGCAGCAGGACCAGCTGCCCCGATGGGCGGAGAACACCACAGAGGGAAAGTTTGCCTGAGGTTTCATCAACTACCACTGCCCATGCACTGTCATTTTAATATTTGCCATTTGATTTTCCATCCACAAAACACTATGCCACCATTAACTAGAGACTTTTCTCTGATCAGAGTTGATAGCTGTCCAGTGTGCTGCCTTTAAATATTTAACTGTGTTCAGAAAAGGACAAAAAAACAAAAAACAAAAAAAACACTAATTGTCCAGGTGAGTGCATGACACCATCAAATGCCAGACAGTACTTTCCATTTTCCTCTAACCAGGATTACGTTCTTTGCAGAGCAAAGCCCAGCGATGACAGGAGATGCTATAGGAAGCAGAGAAATGTTACCATGTGGCCATTGTATTCCCAGCTTAAAATTGCTCAGGGGCTTTTCTTTGCTTTTAAAAAGTGCACATTTCTCACCAAAGCTCACAAGGTTTTAAGTTACCTGGTCTTTGCCTCCTGCACCCCTCTTTTCCTGTACTGAGCACCCCATTGTTCTCTATTCTCTGGTCCCATTGGCCTTTCCTGGCTCCCCCACATTCTCACTGTCCCTTCCCATACACAGGCCCTTTCCCAGGCACATAGTTCTTCCTTGTCCTTCCCTTCTTACCACCTTCTCAGATTCCAGCTATAATACTAAGTTGTCAGAAAAGACTTTTCTGATCCATCCTGAGCTAAATTAGGATATCCTACTTTACACTCTCAGAGTACTTGATAATTTTTTTCTAGCCATTGTCATAAATGTATTTAAACAAAATGAATTATATAATTCGCTGTTTTTGTCTGCCTTCTTCTTTATTCTGTAGGCTCCATGAAATTCTGTGGCACTAATACAAATGAATATTTGCTGAAAAAAAAACGAATCCGTGAATGAACCAACGAGTTAATTTCATGGATTAAGACAGAGGGTGGGAGGAGGTGCGTAATGACCTCCAAAGCAACACCTCATGCCTCATCTTCAGCTATGGAGTCAGCTACCCACAGAGAAGTTAAAAGGCTGCCCCAGAATCTTTATCAGCTATAAAGGCCATGAAAACAGTAGATGCCTTATGCTACTATAGATTGCTGGAGATGAAGTTAACTTAAAATTTTAAGGGAGCATGAAAGAAAAGGAAGGAAAGAAAAATGCAAGGTTATAAGCCACCTCTTCATGATTGCAGAGCTCCTAGCCTGAGTTAAATGTGGTGACCAATATACTCACTTTTAATTCCCTACTGAGTAAAAGAAAAATCTCAGGTGTAGGAATATAACATTTTGATGTGAGTTTAATAGAGTTATTTGCACTTTGAGTGAAAAAATATAATGCATATCAATATAAAAATATAAAGCATTATTTTTCTTAATCTGGCACTTACATTAAAAAAATTATTCCTTAAACTCCGTAGCCTGACATACTTGTTTCTTCCTGGGGTCACTTGCCTTCTTTCAAGCCTCATTTTGCATCTTAGAAATCCTGCATGGAGTTCTATACAAGGTTACCTGTGTCACTGAATGCCTTGTGTGTGTGTTTTTTTCAACTTTTAGGTGTTTTATCTTCCCAAGTCTCAAAAATCCAGTTTTGCCCCCACAGAGGATTTTTCTGACAAGAGTGGGTTCCTTCTCATGTTTATGCCAGCTTTTCTTTCTGAATGCCTTATATGAAGTATAAAAATATAAATAGAAGCATGAATAATAATATTAGCATATATGAATGTCTTAGTCTGTTCAGGCTACCATAACAAAATGCCACAGACTGGATGGCTTAAACAACAGAAATCTATTTTCTCACAGTACCAGAGGCTGGAAGTCCAAGATGAGGGTACCAGCATGGTCAAGTTCTGGTGAACGCTCTCTTCCTGGCTTCCAGACATCCACCTTCTCACTGTGTGCTCACCCAGCCATTCTCTGGTGTGTATGTGTGTATATGTGTGCACATGCACACATAGGTAGAAAGAGCAAGAAATCTCTCTCCCTTCTTCTTATAAGGCTACAGCCCCGTCAGGTTAGGACTTCTCCCTTAGGACTTTATTAATCTCCTAATTAACTTCCCCATCTGCAAATTCAGCCACAGTGAGTTAAGACTTTAACATATGAATTTGGGGGCGGGGGACAAATTTGATCCATAGCAATGGATAAGCATTTGAAGTTTAGTAACAAATTCTCTTTACATTTTTTTTTTAACTTTTTTTGAGTTGGAGTCTCACTCTGTCACCCAGGCTGGAGTGCAGTGGCACCATCTTGGCTCTCTCTAACCTCTGCTGCCCAAGTTCAAGCAATTCCCCTGCCTCAGCCTCCCAAGTAGCTGGGATTACAGGCACCAGCCACCAGGCCTGGCTAATTTTTGTATTTTTAGTAGAGATGAGGTTTTGCCATATTGGCCAGGCTAGTCTCAAACTCCTAACTTCAAGTTATCTGCCCACCTCAGCCTCCCAAAATGCTGGGATTACAGGCATGAGCCACTGCACCCAGCCTTATTACATTCTTTATGTGGTTTTACTCCATTATGTATTTCCAAAAGATTCAAATGCATTATTTTATTTGATTAGGGATTGATGTTTATGGATTTCAGGTTTCAAAACACTTAGAATTGAAAGAGATAAAGTGACTTTTCAAAGCCATAAGGCAAAGAAGTTTCAAGGCAGGAACTTGTTTTAGTCTGTTTCATACTGCTGTAAAGACATACTCAAGACTGGGTAATTTATAAAGAAAAGAGGTTTAATTGACTCACAGTTCCACATGGCTAAGGAAGCCTCAGGAAACTTACCATCATAGCAAAAGGCAAGAGAGAAGCAAAGGCATGTCTTACACGGTAGCAGGTGAGAGAGTGAACAAGCAAAGGGGGATTTATAAAACCATCAGATCTCATGAGAACTCACTATCTAGAACAGCATGGGAAAAATGCTACCCATGATCCAATCACCTCCCCACCAGATCCTGCCCTTGGCAGGTGGGGATTATGAAGATTACAATTTGAGATGAGATTTGGGTGGGGACACAGGCAAACTGTGTCAGGACTGGAGCTCTCATTTCCTGATTCCCTATCCAGAGTTCTTTTCAGGGAGACTCTCATTTCCAATCTCATTTGACCACTGCATCACTTTTCTCAGAATATCAATACTTTCAGGATAATCTATAACATTTAGGATAATCTATATCTAATTTTATAGCTGTGGGACTTGTGGTAAGAGGCTGAACTAGAATTCCCCCAGGAACAAGAATCAATGAGAATCATTGGTGGTTCAGGGAGCCCTGTTGTCTTTATGAAAAATTGGTAAAGCTATTTTTAAGATCTTATGTTGTAAGGGTTGGCATTACTAGTAGGAAGGTGTGACTGGGGGCACTAAGAAAACCCTTCTTTGTTCAGAATTGTCTTTCTTTTATTTAGCCATACTGCCAGACAGTTCACCAGTAAAAAAGAGTGTGTCCTATTCTAGACCTTTATACACAGGGGTCCCTACTTTAATCTCTTCTTGTTCAATAAGAACCTGTATCCTGTTCCTGAAATTCTGCTGGTTCCCTTCATTGCTCCCCCTCTTAACCACAGCTCCTGATCACCTACCACATCTGCCTTGTTTAATGGCCTTCTACAGATAGGTGCACTATTTCTTTCCAACTTTAATTTTTGCTGTTTCTCAGCACATCCAGGGAGCATTCTGAGTTGCATACCTTTGCCCAGGGCAGAGATGTGCCTATGACTAGCACTTGATAATTTCATTGGTATCTAAACCTCCTCTCTTCCCAGGGCATCATCCCCCACTTCAGCAGCTTTTGTCACCCCCCACCCCCTGCCCCTATGCCCCATGCATTGCTCAGTGCTTGGAAAATGATGCCTTTTGTCATTTCAATGGGCATTGGTTGACTTAACTCAATAAATCCCTTCCTACAGTCAGAATGAGACCACAGTAGAGTCCTGGCAATCCAAGCAACATTCATCTGATAACTGGTGGCATTGAATTCAGCTTTCTTTGCACATAGGCACGAGGTTCTATAAACTGAATTTACTTATTTACCAAAAAATTACTGAGTACAGCTATGCCTCAGGCACTTTGCCTTTCATTTGGAATATACAGAAAAATAAAACACAGTCCCTGTGCTCATAGAGCCTGTGAGCCTAGTGGGAGAGACAGATGTTTGGACAACTAATTCCAATTCTTACGATTCACTATGCTGTGTGCAGAATCAGGGTTCTTCCTTTATGGATGAGTGTTGTTGATGGTGCAAGCTGGCCAGTACCTGTTTCATCCATTTACCAAATGCATAATGGGCATGTGTTTTATGCCAGGTATTTGGTTAGACCATAAGAACACAGAGACAAATAGAATGACAGCTCCATTTTTGCGGCTCAAGGTCCTTTTTGAGGCTTGGATGAGTCTTGGTCACATGGCACATGAATCTCTGAATGCAAAAATTTCTAACAGTGACTTGGGTTATGAATGTGAAAGGAATAGATTTAGTATAGTTTTCAGATCTTGCCCAAAGATGCAATGTTATTTATATAACTCACAGGAGAATGTAATGGTTAAGATCTGTAGTCAGACTGTCTGAGTACCAGGCCTGGCCCTGACCTTTACTGATGTGTGACCTTAGGCATGCTACATAACCTCTCTGTGCCTCAGTATCTTCATCTACAAAATGGAGACAATAATAGCACCTACTTCACAGCATTGTTGTGAGTGTCGAGTGAATTAATTTATATCAAGTGCTTAGAACAAAGCCCGACCTAAAGAAAGTTCTCAGTAAATGGTAGCTATTGTTATTAGTAACAAATTATGCTTGCATAAAGTTTCCCATTATATAATGGCTCTCCAGTGGAGCAGGGAAGATGCCAAAAGCATTATTAGAGCCTTATTCAGACTTGGTATTCACTGGTATTCTTTTCCTTTCCCAATCCCAAAGTGTATGTGAAATTGGCTGTTAAATTTTGCACTCGTTTGAATATTGGCTTCTTACAAAAGGATTGAGCTCTGAATTCTAGTTTGGTTTTCTCTGAATCTTCTATATCCTGAGACTCTTTAGTTAACCTCTACCAGCCTCAGTTTCCTAAAATGGAGATAAAACAGCTCACCTTCCTGTGAAACCCAAAGAATACTAGACAGGAAGGTATATCCACCTGCCTCTGAGTCCATGTTCAGTCTCTGCTTCTTCCTGCTAGGGAGGCAGTGGTGCAGCGAGAGTCCAGGAGGCCTCATGTGGGTGATGGCTTTTCAGGCTCCATGTAGGAAGGGCCCATGCTCATTTGCCTTATCTAAGTTCCTTGAACTGGAATTTTCCACAAGAGACTGAAGAAGCTCAAAATAAAAAAATATGTATTTATTTGCAAATAATGTATTTCCTCCTATAAATTAAATGTTACCCAGATTGCTAAATAGTTAAATTAACCATTATGACCTGTTACCAGTAGGCTGCCAATCACTCCTCACCAAGTCAGGGTCTCAGCCTTGTTCCTGTGACTTCTTGACCTTGAGTTTCCTTTCTTTTTTCTCTACAGATGTGTTCTAGGATACTTGTTATCTCCCCTCTGGGTTTATCCAGCATGCAGATTTTGCTCTCCTAATTGCCTGTCTTCAGACATTCACTTTCCTTTTACCTGTGTACTTTCTTATGCCTCCTGTCATCGGCCTTTCCCAGCCCTCGTCCCTCCCTCTCCAGCCCCTGTATGCCCCGTG
This sequence comes from Ateles fusciceps, assembly GCA_036589455.1. Classification (NCBI taxonomy): domain Eukaryota; kingdom Metazoa; phylum Chordata; class Mammalia; order Primates; family Atelidae; genus Ateles; species Ateles fusciceps. The sequence continues at coordinate 4,621,119 of JAZHEH010000045.1, read as the reverse complement.
TGTTGCATTCTTGGTTTAGCTTTGCTTTGCTGCCTTTGATTCCATTTGCCTCCTCATTTCCTTCTGGTCTGCTTTGTGATTCTAGGCTTGATCCCTATGACACAGCTTACCTTCCACCTTCTCTGAGGTCCTCCTTGGCACAAAGGTTGTCTCTTCCATGGTCATTTGTCCTCCAAGGACAAGATGCATGTCATGGTTTCACAGCTAAACCATGCCCTGGCAACCAAGTCCTTGGGTGACTTCTGTTTGCTGTACTCCTTTGTCTTAACAGGGTGGGGTTATCCTTTGGGATGGAATAAACTAGCTTCCTAGATAGTGTTTCCCAAGTAAACCCTTACCAAACCAAAGCACATACTTTACCTGAGATGCCCATGACAGCCTTACAATGACTCCCTGAAAAAGGCTGACAGAAATGAAAGGATCCAGGCAGGCCAGAAGCAGCAGGAGCATAAAACCCTCCATACTTATAATCCTTTCTTATCCATTCTGTATGGTTTATAAAACACATTTTGGACACAAAAAGGGATATATGAGTATAGTTATTTTGTCCACAAAGAACCATATTTTTTTTTGAAGAGTACACCTGGGGTAAGAGGAAGAAACAGAGGTAGAGAACATACTTGAAAGGAAAAATGCAAGCATCCTCCATTTGACTCTTGCTCAAAAAAATAGAATTTCTCAGCTTTGGAGAAAGTACTCAGTGTTTTGACTTTACATACTTTCAAATAAGAGAAATATATACATACTCCATATTGATCTAAGCCTAGTATTAATAAAAGAAAGCACTTGAATTATAGTAAAACCTAATAATGTATTGAGCAAGTATTATGTACCTGGTACTTTCCCAAGATCGATTTATCTATTTATATAGTAATCTAATTTAATATTCTAGCAATTGGAATGAGGGTTAGGGATCTTTATTATTTTTACTTTCAGATGAGGCAACTGAGGCACAAAGAGGTAAATTAAACACACTCAAGAGGACAATGGTCATGGGTGATGCAGCAAAGATTCGAATCCAAGCATTTGGCTTCCACAGTGTGTCTTTCTAACTCTCTGAAAGGGCTGGCAGTGTTCCTAGGCTTACCCTTTCTTATATAAGCTTGCATTGTACTTAAAAGACTGCTGCCACTCTAGCTGTAAATTCAAATCCTCTCAACTGGCCTTGGCTAGGCAGTAAGGCTCATGGATATTCAGTCTGCAGAGATCTGACAGTGTGCCAGCAGGCAGAGCTGGTCTGCTCAGCTTTGCTTACTTAAAGTTGAAGAAGGGGCTGATTGGGCTGGCTTATGTTATTTTTATTTTGTCTTATCATGTTGGGGTACCCTGTCCTACAGTGTGATGCTGTGATGTGGGAACAGACAACCAGGCCCAAGGTCCCCCATGCTGAACACACCATGTTCAAGACCTCGGTGAAGAAGGAGTGACTCCGTGATTGGGAGAGATTCCTCTTTGGGTCCTGAGATTGCCACCCAATCCAAAGACAGCTGTAGGCAGCTATTGCATATTTGATGCAAATGTGAATCACAGTCTGTCAGGACTTCTCTGAGTGTGATTGACATATTTACTGTTGACAACACAAGGTGACTCCTGCCATCCTCTTAGGTATGTGGTCTTTTGCCTGAAGACAACATTCAGGCTGAGAAAGGAATGTGGGATTGCCTTCCAGATGCACATCTGCCTGGGTATTTTTTTTTTAAACCCTCTTGAGAATTCTCCAGGCTTCTCTTGACTGACAGCTAGCACTGAAGTCTTGTCATCTAAACATGTAAATTTTCTGGCAACCGCATATGCATTGTTTATCAAAAGAGCTTAAGATCTTGAGTGAGATGGCTTTTTATATCTGTTGGCTCCTTATACCACTGTGTGTGTGTGTGTGTGTGTGTGTGTGTGTGTGTGTGTGTGTGTGTGCATTTTGTTGTTGTAAGTTTGGGTTCCTTGACTGAAGGGTGTTCTCTGATTGGAGCTGATGAAAAGGGCACCAACTAGAAGTCACATTCCTGAAGTGATGGTAACAAAGTCTCCTCTGGAGAAGCTTTTTTTCCTACCTTGGCAAGGCCCAATATTCTGGCCAATCTAGAAGTTTCCAGCGTTGTATTCTTCAAGACATTTGGCTTGCAGAATGTTAAGAGGTGAAAAACAAACAACTTCTATAGTCAAATAAATCTGGAGTGTTCTTTTGACTGCAATGTCTCATTCTTGAAGTTTCTTGGTACATAATAAGTGTTCTCTGAAGCTCTTCAGCCAGATGCTTGAATAATTTTAGCCATATCACCTCAACTAATTAGTTGTGAGATACTTTCCAACAGCTCCTATTCATATCTGTTAATACCTATTGTGGTTATAAAGCTGATTATACAAATTGGGTCACTTTGTCATATCTAACTAAATCAGACTTGAAGGGCTGGGGAAAAGCAGCTGGGCACATAGCACCAGCTCCAGAAATTCTTCCATAAGCCCAACTTCTATAACCCTAAAACCAGCTTTACCTGGTAACTGCTACATTGGCCTGCTGTGACTCAAAGACTGTTCAGAGTGTTCCTGCCAATGATATCTTCTCTGATGAGCCCACCATAGAGAACTTCTGCCCCCTGCCCATGCCACCTATTAGCTACCTGACTACACTAAATCCTACAATTGTGATGAGTAAATATTGAACTGACCTTGAAAAACATAAAATTGTCTGGGTGTGAGGCCTGTAATCCTAGCACTTTGGGAGGCCAAGATGGGTGGATTGCTTGAGGCCAGGAGTTCAAAACCAGCCTAGTCAACATGGTAAAACCCCGTCTCTACTAAAAACACACACAAAAAATTAGCTGGGCCTGGTGGCGGATGCCTGTAATCCCAGGTTCTCAGGAGGCTGAGGTAGGAGATCACTTAAACCCGGGAGGTGGAGGTTGCAGTGAGTTGAGATTGCACCACTGCACTGTAGCCTGGGCAACAAGAGTGAAACTCCGTCTTAATAAAAAAAGGAAAGAAAAGAAAGATACAAAATCCAGCCTCCCCCTCTTTAATGGTTGAGAACCACAGTAGATATTTTAAGTTACTTTTTTACATGCATCAATTACTTCACAACTGTATATTTGTCCATATGTGGAATTACTAGGTAAATGGCTATGGATTTTATAAAGAATTTTGATAACTATTACCCAAATTACCTTTCATAAAAGTTTTATCAATTTATACTTAACTGGCTGTGTTTGAAAGTGACCCTCAGAGGATGGCGTGTACCCTTACCTACATTATAGTTACTATTATTTTACACTCATTATATGATAGTTCCTGAGAATAAGAGAGGAAAAAATAGGCCCTTAACACACACTAGAAACTTCTACTTTCCAACCCCCCAGGTAACTCTGGGGCTTTCAGCTCTGTAGGACTGTTTGCAATGACAGGATGTCATCAGCTGGCTTGAAAATAACCCGGTGCAGCATCCAAGAGATTTTGGCACTTCCAGAAAACTGTTTTCCTGGCCAATTCCTGTCTCCACACTTTAACCACGTCTGCACGGGGCAGCTTGACAATAGCCTGGTATGTACACGTGCAATCACCTCACCTCGCAAATCCAGGGCATATTATCACAAGAAAGGCATAGCCAACAGCCAGATCTGCCTGATCCTTTCATGGAAATGAGTATTGCATTTGTCACAGTCATGCAAGTCTTACTCCTAAAACAGGACTGGGAAGAGGGTTTGAACAGACTCCGTTATCCTGTGGATCCTAGATAGTATTAGACATCCTGGTATCCCCAGACCCTGTCATGCCAACATAAAATAAAATAACAAGAATAATAGTTAACATTTATTGAGGCCATACCATACCCCTAGCCTATGCTAAGCACATTATATGCATTACTGAGCAGCCTGAAGGATTCTGTTAAAGTATAAATCATGTCACCCTTTTCCTGACACTCTTCACTAGCAGCCTGTCTCACTGAAAATAACAGGCAAGTCCTTATTCCAAACATCAAAACATCTACATGGTCTTCATCTCTCACCAGCCCTAACCCCAACCCCACTGTAACCTATATGAACTCATCTCTTACTCTGCTCCAGCCACACTCCTGCCCCAAGACCTTTGCATGTGTTTCTTCCTTTGCCTGGAATGTTTTGACAACTGATATCTAAGGTTACATACCCAGAAGTCTTTACTCACAAGTGACTTTCTCAGTGAGGTCTTCTGTGGCCAATCTATCCAGTGGTTGCTTTCATTCTTCCTTTCCTGATTTATTTTTTCTTCGTAGCACTGATCCTGGGTCTGATGCAAGTTAGGTGAGTTTATTCATTTATGCACAAGTATTTATTGAGCACCTATTATTTTCCAGGCACTCCTTCTCAGGAAAATAAATATAGAAAAGATTTGAACACATCAAAAGGAAGGAAACAGTATAAGCAAAATTACAGTGGTGGCAATGTCATTGTCTGCTTGGGTATGGCCAGTGTGTGATAGCTGAGGGTGGGCACTTTGTTTGGAAAGTTAGGTTGCGGCCAGCTTGCAGTGGCCTTAGATGTTTGGCTACAAAGGCTGAACCTCACTAGGTGTGCACAGAGGGGTTTTTTTGAGATGGAGTCTTGCTCTGTCACCCAGGCTGGAATGCAGTGGTGCGATCTCAGCTCACTGCAACCTCTGCCTCTTGGGTTCAAGTGCTTCTCCTGCCTCAGCTTTCCAAATAGCTGAGATTACAGGCACCCACCATCACTCTTGGCTAGTTTTTGTATTTTTAGTGGAGACAGGGTTTCATCAAGTTGGCCAGGCTGGTCTTGAACTCTTAACCTCAAGTGATCCCACCTTGGCCTCCCAAAGTGCTGGGATTACAGGCATGAGCCACTGTGCCTGGCCCCTTTCTATATTTCTAAGCTCAAGTCAGATGCCACATCTCCATGAAGCCCCCTTCATTGTCCTTACTTCTGCTGTTCATGATAGTTGCAAACAAGGATCATCCTTTCTAGAATTCTTAAGGTGCAGGCCATGTCTGTTGCACTTTGCTCTTTTCACAACGCTGTGTAGAGGGTCTAAAAAAAAAACAACAGAAAAAAGTGCCTAATGAACACATAGATGCCACTTAATACAATGGAGTGACTTATTTCCAACTGAAAAATATTTCATAATGTGGACATCTTAGTAATCAGTGATAATAGGGTTTGATACTGAACACAAAGCTACATTTAGGAAAGGAAAGGATTAAATTGTATATTTGTAACATGGAAACCACCAGTCCACTCAATCAGCACAATTTAGAAAATCAATCAAACCAGGTGTTTGGTTGTTTGACATTTGTAGACAAAACAACAAGTAAATTGAATTTCTTCTGCCATATATGTATGTGTGTGTGTGTGTTTATATATATATATATATATATATATATATTGCTGTTAAAATGCTCTTAGACATTTCAGGTGCTCTATAGACATTAATTTCAGAAATACACAACCACTTGACAGTTTGAGATGGGGGTGAGGAGCAAGAGAAAAGGAGAACATGTTTAAAGAAGATATACATCTAACAATATTTCATGTACTAGCAAATCAGAATGTGGTCACAAGCTAAGTGTTCATCTTTAGTTCTCACATGACAACAGAATTCAATATATTGGGTAACAAGAAATAATTGGGAGGCCCACACTTCCTGGTGACTCTGTTTGTAACCTGGGGCAATTGACTTATTGCACAAGCTTTGTGATCTCATTGGTCAGATTAGGGTGCTAACAACCCCATTCAATGGCACAGGCATCTTTTTAGAACATAAGTAATTTTACATATGTATATCTATGTATAAAACACATAGAAAATATTTTAAGTTTTTAGCATCAGAAATATCTTAAGAATCCAAATGTGGTATTTTCCCCCTCTAAGGTATTGCTTGGCACCTCTAATTAATTAATTTAATTAAGTGATTTGATGACTCTCCTGGGTGAGGTACCTGAGACTGGGAAGTGCGTGGAGAGCAGCATAGGAGCTTTAATTCCACTTCTCCCAAGTTGTTTCCACTTGTCCTTCAGTGCCCTCCTTTTCCTGCCTTCCCACCTTTGGCCTGTTGCCTCCTTGATTCTCTGTCAAAGCCAGGATCACAGACTAGGGAGGATAGCAAATGGGGGGCGGAGGAGGTGCTAGTTTGGCTGGGAGGTAAGGAGCATCTAAGTTAGACTTAGGCTTCCAGGAAGCCCACCCCAAATCCTGCCTAGGTGACACATAAAATCAATGATATGAACTTTCATAAAGTCTATTACTATTTGCATTTTCAGTATTAAAATATTGTCTTATCAAGATGTGCTTTTAAAAATATCTTAGCAAAATCCTGGACTTGAGACTAGAAAACCATGACCAGTCATTTTCACATCCTGAAACACTTCTGAATAAAGCCAAGAGAATTAACTAAACAAATGGAATCTTAAGCATAAACACAGACACACCATTAATATATATTAAAAATTGTCTTTCCTCAGCTCTGGACAAAAAGAAAGGTCTAATGTTTGTCTCTGAAGCTAGAGCCATACTTAGTTCCCCAGACTGCTGGCTTTGCAGACTGTTAACACAGGTCTATGAAGAATGGTTTCTATAGACAAATTGATTCCTTAAATACTGAATGAAAGACAGTTAAACAGATTTTTTTATTTTGTTTTTTTTTCACTTAAAAAATGTTTATTTCCATAGGTTTATGGGGGAACAAGTGGTGTTTGGTTACATGAATAAGTTCTTTAGTGGTGACATGAGAATTTAGTGCACCCATCACCCAAGGAGGATATACTGTACCCAATTTGTAATCTTTTATCCCTCACCCCACTTCTACCCTTTCCCCTGAGTTCCCAAAGTCCTTTGTATTATTCTTATGCCTTTGCATCCTCATAGCTTAGCTTCCACTTATGAGTGACAACATACAATGTTTGGTTTTCCATTCCTGAGTTACTTCACTTGGAATAATGGTCTCCAATTCCATCCAGGTTCCTACAAATGCAATTATTTCATTTCTTTTTATGGCCGAGTGCTATTCCATGGTATCTATAGCACAATTTATTTATTGTAATTAGTGAAATGTAAATTTTAAAAAAAAAATTTTTTTATTTTAAGTTCTGGGGTACATGTGCAGGATATGCAGGTTTGTTGCATAGAGAACTCAGAAATGAGACCGCACATCTACAACCATCTGATCTTAAACAGACCTAACAAAAACAAGCAAGGGGGAAAGGATCCCCCTATTTAATAAATGGTACTGGGAGAACTGATTAGGCAGATGCAGAAAATTGAAACTGGACCCCTTCTTTACACCTCATACAAAAATTAACTCAAGATGGATTAAAGATTTACATGTAAAACCCCAAACTATAAAAACCCTAGAAGAAAATATTTCATTTTCTACATAACTTCTCAGAGCCTTTTGCATGCAATATCATGCATTGTGACTCTCAGAGGGAAGAATGTCACATCTGACGTTTCCCAAACTTGTTTGACAAAGGAGCACCCTCCTTTTATTTCCTAAGAGGACTTGTAAGACTGGTTTTCTATGGAACACATTTTATAAAACACTAAAGAGAAATATACATTAATGTGGATTACTTCTGTGTGAGAAACATGCACATTAAACATGACTTTCGTATGGGAGTAAATCTATGAATAAAAGCTTAAATTTACCAAAGATCTTTGGAGACAGATGTAGAATGTGAGCCAAGAGAAAGCCAAGTGAAGAAATCCTGATTTTTCTTATCCACTGCAAGAGAGAAGATAGGCTATCATGTTCAATTTGTTCATTGGATCATAATTAATGTAAAGTTGGAAAGATCTGACCATGATAAAGAGAAGACATTTGTACTGTTTATAGAAGATAGGGATGAAATTAAGCCTTTCAATTTTCATCTTTCTGGCAGAAATTGTTTACCACTCACTTTCTGTTGAAATTCAACTTCATGACAGCTAAAGGACATACAATTTCAGTGTCTACTTAGATACAGTTGTTGTTGAGGCAGGTGCCATATGGGCATCTTTTTGTGTGTGCCTCTAGTTGCAAATGGTGACAGCAACTGGTTAGGATGACTGCTCTGAGTGGCTGCCAGCTCGTCCATGACAGCTCAGCCGAGTGGGAGATAAGCTCTGATTTGCAGCCCCTCCATTCCTAAACCAGTGATTTTATACCTTTAAATCTCCTATGAGTAACTGAACTAACTACTTAAACAGTCTTTTTTGAATATAGGTTCATTTATTGGCTTAATGGCTTAGGCTGCATTCTTTGCAAATTCAGCCTTGAGGGTCCAATCCAAAGATGAAATATGTCTGGCTTGGCCACAGCAGGAATTGATTAAGGGAGGCTCTTGCATGCTTCCTGGTACTTGCTGAACAGGAATTAAAATGCAAACAAGATGCTGTCTTTATCTTCAGTGATTTGGACTGAGAGGTTTTCCTCCCACTAAAGTAGAAGTGGCTAAGGGTAGTTCAAAAGGAGAACCTTAGTTAAAAAATAAACAAATACAATTAAAATCTTTCCCAAGGGTATAACTATGAAACAAACCTGTGTTTTCAATATATCAACTTTTCAGGGAATGAAATGAAAATTTTAAGGTGTAAACACTGTCAGATCAGGTAAACTTGGGAACTCTGGGTCTTCTTTCTCCAATCCTCTATAATCAGAGTAGGATCAGATTATCTAGAAAGCATCTTGGCCACAAGAACTCTGGTAGAAACAATAGGGAGTGAGTCTCTGCACCTGCCTGAGGTTTCTATTAGGACAGGAAAAGGTGGAGTCTCCTGACTCCATCTAAAGCAGGGCTCTGGAAATCTGACTTGTCCCTTCTACATCCTATCCTATTTGTATCTCTCTTGGGATTGTGTCCTCTGCTTCTCAATTTAATCTAATCTATAGTTGTTTGACTAAACCCAAGTACAGGGACAGTAAAATCAAGACTCTGTGAGTCACAAGTTACAGAAGCCCTACTCAAATGCATTGAAAAAAGAACAATAATAACAATAAAAGCAATCACATAGAGAGGAAGAGATTGATTTTATTGCTCCCTTTACCTAGTAAGTCCAAGAGTATGTTTCCTTCAGGCACAGCTGTAACCAGATGATCAAATGTCTTCAGGAACCTACCTTTTTTCTCTTGGCTCTTTTGTCCTCTGGTTTGGCTTCATTCTCAAACAGGCTCTCCTTTCATGAGAGTAAAATAAATGGCTATCAGTAGCTCAAGGCTTTTATTCTATCAGTTGAGCAAGCCTAGTGGAAAGGGAATTTTTTTCTTAAGTCCCAAATTCATTTAATATTCCTCAAACAAGTGGCATGAAACTGAACAGACAGCAAAGCAGGTGAAGCTTCTGCCCTTTGAAATTGGCACTTCATGGGAGTAACTTAGGTTAAGTATCTATCACTGAATCAACTACTGGTTTTAGAAGACTAGGGAATGTGTACTGCCAGGCCTAAGCCTGGAGTGTCTACTGTTGGCATTCAGTGAAGCTGATATTTTGGAGGAAACTCTCCATCATCCCCAATATCTCACTACCTAAAGAATGCTTTGTCTTTTTGTCATCATCACCTCTTCTCCAGCTTGAGCAACAATTATAATAGAAATGATAGCAAGTGCTCATTGAATGACTTTGCATATATTAACTCATGTAATCCACACTAAAACCCATAGCCTTTGACTATCAGGTCATCGGTCTAAGAGGCTGTTGTTTTCTGGGTAGTTATAATTCAAGAGTTAGGTTACGTACTACTTATGCTGCCCATTTTAAGGATGAGCAAACTGAGCTACAGAGAGGTAGAGAATATTGCCATAGTACCTAGGCTGTAAGGAACTGGGAGGCTATTACTTATTGAGAACAACTTGGCAGTTATTATTACGTTTCCCCATCTAATTCCTTTCTCAAAGCAAGGAGAGAAGGTGGCCTAGAAAGAGTTCAGGGGAAAAAGATGGTCATCCCTTTCTAAGCAGCAACTTCACAAGGTATATTTCTCTTCATGTAACACCTATGTTTCTGAAATATGTTTGAAAATCTTCCTTGTTCAAATCAACTCTTCTTTTCATTTTGTAGTCTATGATAAAACACCCAGTGAGGCCTCTTTTCTGTTCCATTGGTCTATATATCTGTTTTTGTTACTGTAGCCTTGTAGTATAGTTTGAAGTCAGGTAGCATGATGCCTCCAGCTTTGTTCTTTTTGCTTAGAATTGTCTTGACTACATGGGTTCTTTTTTGGTTCTATATGAAATTTAAAATAGTTTTTTCTAATTCTGTGAAGAAAGTCAAAGGTAGCTTGATGGGGATAGTACTGAATCTATAAATTACTTTGGGCAGTATGGCCATTTTCATGATATTGATTCTTCCTATCCATGAGCATGGGATGTTTTTTTGTTTGTGTCCTTTCTTATTTCTTTGAGCAATGGTTTATAGTTCTCCTTAAAGATGTCCTTCACATCCCTTGTAAGTTATATTCTTAGGTATTTTATTCTCTTTGTAGCAATTGTGAATGAAAGTTCACTCATGATTTGACTGTTTGTTATTGACGTATAGGAATGCTTGTGAAGTTTGCACATTGATTTTGTATCCTGAGAGTTGGCTGAAATTGCTTATCAACTTAAGGAGATTCTGGGCTGAGACAATGGAATTATAATGCCATACATCTATAACCATCTGATCTTTGACAAACCTAACAAAAAAAGCAATGGGGAAAGGATTCCCTATTTAATAAACAATGCTGGGAAAACTGGCTAGCCATATGCAGAAAACTGAAACTGGACCCCTTCCTTACACCTTATACAAAAATTAACTCAAGATGGATTAAAGACTTAAACATAAGACCTAAAACCATAAAAACCATAGAAAAAAACCTAGGCAATACCATTCAGGACGTAGGAATGGGCAAAGACTTCATGACTAAAACACCAAAAGCAATGGCAACAAAAGCCAAAATTGACAAATGGGATCCCATTAAACTAAAGAGCTTTTGCACAGCAAAAGAAACTATCATCAGAGTGAACAGGCAACCTACAGAATGGGAGAACATTTTTGCAATGTATCCATCTGACAAAGGGCTAATATCCAGAATCTGCAAGGAACTTAAACACATTTACAAGAAAAAAACAAACAATCCCATCAAAATGTGGGCAAAGGATTTAAACAGACACTTCTCAAAAGAAGACATTTATGCAGCCAACAAACATATGAAAAAAACTCATCATCACTGGTAATTAGAGAAATGCAAATCAAAACCACAATGAGATACCATCTCACACCAGTTAGGATGGTGATCATCAAAAAGTCAGGAAACAACAGATGCTGGAGAGGATGTGGAGAAATAGGAACACATTTATACTGTTGGTGGGAGTGTAAATTAGTTCAACCATTGTGGAAGACAGTGTGGCAATGCCTCAAAGATCTAGAACCAGAAATACCATTTGACCCAGGAATCCCATTACCGGGTATATACCCAAAGGATTATAAATCATTCCACTATAAAGATACATGCACACGCATGTTTATTGCAGCATTATTCACAATAGCAAAGACTTGGAACCAACCCAAATGCTCATCAATGATAGACTAGACAAAGAAAATGTGGCACATATACACCATGGAGTACTATGCAGCCATATAAAATGATGAGTTCATGTACTTTGCAGGGACATGGACGAAGCTGGAAACCACCATCCTCAGCAAACTAACACAGAACAGAGAACCAAACACTGCATGTTCACACTCATAAGTGGGAGTTCAACAATGAGAACACATGGACACAGGGAGGAGAACATCACATACCAGTGCCTGTCATGTGGTGGGGAGCTAGGGGAGAAATAGTATTACGAGAAATACCTAATGTAGATGACAGGTTGATGGGTACAGCAAACCACCATGGCATGTATATACCTATGTAACAAACCTGCACTTTCTGCACATGTATCCCAAAGCTTAAAGTATAATTTAAACACACACACACACACACACACACACACACACACACACACCCAATGAGTATCATAGGCTCTTTCACTGTGCTGAAATTTTCATGAATGGATGATGACCTAAAATAAATGGACATGGGTTGGAGCTTGGGAATCTTTTTATGAGATGGTAAGTTCTGCTTTGATAGGTGCTTGTTAAAATGGGTTATCACCTGTAAGCCCTCTAGCTCACTCTAATTAAGAAGTTGACACCATCTTGTATCACTACTGTACTCATATTCTTATAGAATCAGCTGCCCTCTAATTTACTATAAAGGAAGAGTGTTGCTTTGGAGCCTTTTTTGGTAGATTTTAAAATAATTTTCATTAGCTAGGAAATATTCTGGTTTCCTTCCTAGCCTATTTGTAAGGGTCACTTATATTCCTGTGATGCTTTTACTAGAATGCACTTGAATTGAAGATTGATCATTGTAATGCTATTTCTGACTAGGTTTTGTGAACCCCGGTGACACCGTTGTCTTGAAGTGGCCAATTACCAAGCCACTCTACCAGTTAACAATGGAAAAGTGAGAAGTAGATTGTTACATACACGTTGGCTTTGACCTGTTCTTTGAAATAATGCCTCCAGGAACTGATTTTCATGTGGCTCTTGATAAAACCAACCATTTGGATGTGCAATAAGCCAATCATCAAATATAATGTTCTAATCTAAACAAGTAATCACCTTGCCATGAGTATGTTAAAGCAATTTTGTCCTCCTAAGACTTTTAGAGGAGGTAGACACAAGGTTTTCAGGAAGAACTTACATTTGTCAGTTGGTTAGAAAAATGGAACATATGTCTGCTCTTCCTTTAATACAGTTGACGTTGCTCAGAGCTCTGGAAGAGAAGACAAAATGCCCTTGACTATCAGGTCATCAATTTAAGAAACTGCTGTTTTCTGGGTAGTTAAAGTTCAAGATTTGTTATGTTTGACGGTCATTTGTAGCTTCCTTCTGAGTAGAATAAATTTTCAAATTGCAAACCACAAGGCAAGCATCAAACTGAATGAAAATCAGTGACCCATCATAGTTACAAGCATGTAGATGGCCATGCCATGATTAGTAGACCATTGCAGGGAAGGACATGCCTGATGAAGAACAGGCAAGGGCAGCTTTATTTAGCCACTTCTTCTCTCTGCCTTCTGCTCCCGCCACCCCAATCTGCCGCTGAAATGTGCCCATGAATTTAAGTCAAGTAATAATCTGTGACTAATCTAAATGCAGCTCTAAGCCATTTCTCCCATTTCAGTTTAGCAGAGGCTTCTGCACTCAACAACTTTCCGCCCTTTACTGAGATCTCTACTGCTAGCCTTGTTAACACAGAACATGCCTTACATCCTCGTGCCTCTGCTTCTTGTAACCCTGAACCTCTGTTGGCAAGAAAACAAAATCCTGTTCTTTAAGATCTTCTACTGGGAGCTGGGAGCTTCACAACAGGAAAATCCAAGTTTCTTTTATTATTATTTATAATAGCTACTGTGTCTGTGAACACTTTCTATTTGCAGGCACTATTGTAGCATTTTTGAACCTTATTTCCTAAGATTCTCTGGAGGTAGCTGTGAGATAGACATCATTACTCCCATTTTACAGATAAGGAGGCAGAGCTTCAAAGAAATTAACCTGTCCACAGTGATTTAAGACTAGGTCTGTACTCTTAGCTGTTGCACAAAAATTAGACTAACAATTTTTGTTAGTTCTTTATGCAAAATCAGGTGCCCCAGCAAGCTGTTGCTAACTCAGTCTGAATTGTTAATGTGATGGTATAAGAATGTATCATCTCCATTCAACAGACTGACAGCTAAATTTCACTGGAGTCCAACAGTTTTCACCTGGATTCAACAATTTTCACCTGGAGTCCAATGCCCCCATCAGAAGCAAATTGTCAAATCCTTCTCAATGTGATCTTTTTGAAAAATATGTTCTTAAAACAAGATTTAAAAAAATCATAGTTTTAGATTTAAAGAAAAGTTGCAAAGATAATACAGAGAGCACAGAGTTCCCATATACTCAGAACCCAGTTTCCCCTATTGTTAACATTTTACATTAGTATGATACACTTATCACAATTAATGAAATATTTCTATATTATTACTCACTAAATTTCCATAATTTATTTAGTTTTTGCCTAATGCCTTTTTTAATGTCCCAGGATCCCATCAAGAATACCACATTTCATTGAACTATCTCCTTAGCCTCTGATATGATTTGGATTTGTGTTCCCACCCAAATCTCTTGTTGCAATGTAATCCCCCAGTGCTGGAGGTGAAGCCTGGTAGAAGGTGATTGGATTATAGGGTTGGTTTCTAATGGTTTAGCACCATCCCTCTAATGCTGTTCCCATGACAGAGTTCTCATGAGATCTGGCTGTTTAAAAGCATGTAGCACCTCCTCTCTCTCTTCCTCCTGCTTCGGCCATGAGAAGATGCCTGCTCTGGCTTTGCCTTCTACCGTGAGTGAAACCTCCCTGAGGCCTCCCCCAGCCATTCTTCCTGTACAGCCTGTGGAACTGTGAGCCAACAAAAGTCTTTTCTTTATCAATTACCCAGTCTCAGGTATTTCTTCATAGCAATGCAAGAACAAATCAATACAGCCTCCTCTAGACTGTGACAGTTTCTCAGACTTTCTTCGGTTTTGATGACCTTGACAGTTTTGAGGAGTAATAATCAGATAATTTATAGCATGGTCTTCAATGTGGGTGTCTCAGATGGTTTTCTCTGGGATCTATTTTGACTAGTAAACAAATGCATGATGCTTCATCAGGAGAATATCTAGAATAAGCTTTGTATTGCCAGAGCCTAGGCCTGCAGATGAGAAGAGCAATTCCTCTATGCTACTCCAGGGTCAGTATTAAATGAGTTACTTAGGAAAAGTATACATATGTACATCGAGGACAGATATGTTCTTTTGAATTAACGAATAAAAGAACACATTTCTTTAGAAATCCTTGACCACAGAAATATCACACGCTCCCCTGCTGATCATTATAAGAAAGTTAGAAATTTTCAGAATAATATGGTAAATGAAGCCATGATTTCAGTTAATGATGAAATTGTCATTGTGAATAGCATGTTTGTGGCCAACAAAAACAGATGTCCATATAACCATTTGGAGGCATCTAATGCCTAAAGCAATTTGTAGATAATCTCCTAAACAGATATAGTATCAAAATGTATTCATTGCCAATTAGATGTACATCCAGGCTGTATGTCTAATTGACCAGTTAATTTCCAGGCTGTCTCAGGAGCTACTAAAATGGAGCCCTTGGTACTGCACCTCAGAATGACCCAATGTTGATAAACAAAAGAACAGATTCCTCCGCCTGTGCAAGGAACAGAGAGTTCAATGTGTTGTGTTCTTTATGCAAAATCAGGTGCCCCAGCAAGCTGTTGCTAACTCAGTCTGAATTGTTAATGTGATGGTGTAAGAATGTATCATCTCCATTCAACAGACTGACAGCTAAATTTATTATTTAAAGAAGGATATCTTGCACCAAAATATGATATTAGAGACATGAACATGGGGCTAAAATATCCAATCATATCAGAGAAAAAACATTATCTGATTGGAAAGCTCTTTACATAAAGAGAGGAAGCTCTTTATGATGGTTGTTTTATAAAACATACCTATGTTTTGTACATTTGGGAGAGTGAAAATGTCTCTTTCTAGCTTCTTCCAAAGCTCCTGGTTGCCAGGAGATTCTGTCTCAACTCTGGTGTCCACTTGAATGCTCAAGAAAACATTGTCTGATTGGAAAGCTCTTTACATAAAGAGGTGAAGCTCTTTATGATGATTGTTCTGTAAAACACACCTACGTTTTGGACATCGGGGAGAGTGAAAGTTCTCGTCCTAGCTTCTTCCTGAGCTCCTGGTTGTGAGGGGATTCTGTCTCAACTCTGGTGTCCACTTGAATGCTGCTTTCAACCTCACCATTGGGCCATGCCCATCATCCCCTGCTTTAATAACTACAAATAAAAAGTCACTAATTTCTTTTCACAAGAGGAAAGAATATTCATTAGAATAAATAGGCAAGATTCATTATAACAGGAAGGTGCTACTTATAAGAAGCAGTCAAGGTGATTTTCCTAAACACACTGTGGATAGTCATGAGCCGATTTGTGCATTTCTCTGCCACACTGTCTATCTGCCCTTGGCTCCAGGTATATCCATAATCCTGGAACAGAGCCAGAGAAGGAATCAGAAGAGGTAAGGGTTTCTGATGGTTGAGCACATGAAGTCTTTATTCGCAGGTAGAGCTTTCACTTTTCTTTATGGGACTTGAATTTTGAAGCCCCTCATCAACTGGAAGCCTGCACTACATCAGAAGTTGGAAGCAGACTGTTATTCATTGCAGCTGCGTCCTTGTTTGGCAGAGGAAGATGGGTGTAGAAAGCAAATGTAGTCCCATTTGGCAAGGACACATTCCAGGTGAACAACAGTTAGGAAAGACGCCTAGAGGCAAGTTACAAGCCATGGAGACAGAACTGACAGTCCTAGGATAGATAATAAGTGCTTTGTCTTTTAAAAAGAACCTCCTTCTCTCAGGCATAATGGAAACTAACAACTTCCTTGTGTACCCAGGTATTTATTTATTTACTGGGATCTAGGGCAAATGTGTGCATTCTGTGTGTGTGTGTGTGTGTGTGTGTGTGTGTGTGTGTGTGAGTGAGATCTATTGCAAGCCCTCCATAAGCTTCCCACGGCTTCTCCACATCTAAAGTGTGCCTATAGAATGGTTTGGGATATTAAACCTGGAGGTGTTTACCAGTCACACAACCCCTAAAAGTTCCTGATGTTATGATCTGTGTTTTTGCTGAGGCACAAATTTAAATTTGTTCCTGCAAGGTTTGAGCTATTTATATATAGAGTGAACTTAATTGCTGACTCAGCAAGCACATTGCAGGGAAGTTTTCTTACAGAAGAGTAACAACTCTTAAGAGAATAATAATTTTATTTCTTTGTTAAAAGATATCCTGGAATGGATGCCATTTCAGGATGCTGGATTGGGAATGACAATGTGAAGATAAACTATTGGATGCATTTGACCACATGGAGAATACTGTCAGCACCAGCACGGAGGTGGCGATGATGATGGTGGAATAGTGTAGATCTGCCAGAGGTGTAGGAGTCAGCGATTAGACATAAAAAATTAATCAAATGAAAAAGCAAGACACTGTAAACTCTAGGTAAAACAAAAGTTTCTATAAGAAAGGATGTTTTGCTCAGCAGACTATAATATTCCTATAGTCATAAAATATAAACAAACTATTATTTAACCAGAAGTGTGAATAGTAATACTCTTGAAGGATAGTCATATGGGTGAGAGTATGTGAGTCCGTGTATGTGAGGAGGAAAGCCTACCTTTATCTAACTAAGTGTTAAGTAGTCAATGCTATTAAACCAATACATAAAAAACATAAGAATAAATACATTATAAAATTATAAAGGTATATTCTGAAAGACACAATGAAGAGAGTCAAAAGTTGTTGATAACTGCTGCTTTCTACTATAAGCCTTCTGCTATTTGATTTTTCAGCAACTTTGTGCATTACTTTGATAAAAATCAAAGTTAATTTAAAAAATAAAGAGCATAGATAAATTTTTAAAAAAGATATTGAATAAATCTGTGCAATTGATGATTCGTTCTTATCCAGAAAATAGAAGTCTGGGACAAATTAAAAAGTGAACTATGCTGTATGAAAATAAAAAGCATCTGAAGATATTGCCTAAATATTCAGTTGCACTTACTGAATTTTTTGGAGGGAAAAGAATATATTTTTTACATTTGAAAATTCTTAAATATCTTTGATTATATTCCTATGAACATCAAAGATTTATTAAACTAAATGCAAACTAACAAAGCAACTAAATTTTGGAGCTATTTCTGACATCGTAAGAAGTCCATACTTCACTAGATATTTTGGGGAATTCCTTTAAATAGAAACTTCCTCTGCTCCATTTAAGTGTTTGTAGATATCAACTTCTAGTGAAGAAGATAGGGAAGATCAAGAGACAAAATACTTAAGCTAAAGAGCTAGGTGTTGCTGCAACGTCTTGAGGATTTCTTTTTTTGTTTTATTTTTAATTGACACATATTTATGGGGTATAGTGTGATGTTTTGATACATGCATAAAATGATCAAATTAGGGTAATTAGCTTCTTGATAGTTTCTAAGAAGATCAGATAAAGAATTTCAAGCACTGCAGTGTGAATTAAAAGGAAAACTTCCACCAAAGATTGCCACCTATGCTACCTTTTCTTTTTTTTGAGACAGGGTCTTACTCTGTTGTTCAGGCTGGAGTGCAGTAGTACAATCTCAGCTCACTGCAACCTCTGCCTCCTAGGTTCAAGTGATTCTTGTGCCTCAGCCTCCTGAGCAGCTGGAATTTTCAGGTGTGCACCAGCACGCCCAGCTAATTTTTGTATTTTTATTAGAGATGGGTTTTTGCCATGTTGCCCAGGCTGGTTTCGAACACCTGGCCTCAAGTGATCCACCTGCCTCAGCCTCCCAAAGTGCTGGGATTATAGGCTTGAGCCAGCACACCCAGCCTACGCTACTTTTGAGGAGCATACCCACTATGTTGTTAAGCAAAGTACATATTTACCACTGCTTAGCAGAATGACCAAATCCATAAACCCTTTCAGCATGAGTTAGAAACTGCGAAAATTAAGAAACGTCCAGACTACCCAAACATGTAACATTTTTTAAAGAAAGAAAAATATCAATCTCCTTGAACAAAATTAAAGGTGAATTTGTGTCACTTTTGAAAAATTTCTGACTCTTGTTGTTGCAAAAGCAATGTAACCGCAGCCATTGCATTTACTGGCAGGAAAGCAGCAACACGCATTGAATCTTGAAGGAGTAAACATAAAGGGCAGGTCATCCTGCATCCTCGTTAGGCAAAGCTTGCTGAGAGTGTCTTCATGTCTCTTTAAATACAGTGACATGCCACGGCCCCCTCTCTCATCACTCAAGCCTGTAATTTACCCCCGAGTTATAAAAGGACAGAGCTGGTCGAAGAGCAAGGCTGATGGCAGCTCCCATTTGGTGCACTTTATCATCTTTGCTAACTTCTAGAAAGCCACCTCCTCCACCTTCAGTACCACTACTTTCTCCTAATGGCTACTCAAGGTAGCCCCTGTGGGGTGAGATCAGCTGCATCCAACTCTCCAGAGTGTTAACAGAAAAGAAGGACAAGGAAATCGAAGCAGGAGTCTCTTTTGTTAACATTTCCAAACAGGGACATTTCAGTCTCCAGGGCATCTCACCAGGGAGAGAAGATACCAGTGCAACAGGACAGAGGTTGGCAATGTTCTCCTGTTTCCAGATTTATACATGGCTGGGGAGGAACAGCTGCTGCCAGTGCTCGTGACACATGAGCCGTGAGCACCAGCTGGGCAGTGTCTTCTTGCAGGAAACCTAGGGAAAGGCTTTTCTGCCTCTCCTTCATTGTGAACTGAGGCGGGCCCTCTATCCCACTTGCTTATTCCAGACGCCCTGGCAAATGCCTTAGGCTGCTGAGAAACTTCGGAAGAGAAGAGCTCAAATAATTTAGGATGCTGATTCCTTCTTTATTGACTGATGGATATTAATACTAGTAACTACTTCATGGGGTTGTTATGAAGATTAAATTAGTTATAAATTAAATATAAGATGATTAGATGAATCTTCGGTACAACAAAGATTAGCTATCATTATTAGCAACAGTTGTGGCAGGTTGTAAGAAATTAATTTATGGTTCTCCTAAGGAGGCAGCTGGGTGACTTGACTACTTTGTATTATCTGGTTGATATAAAGCATCACAGAACCTTTGAATAAGGATTTCTGTGCTGGGGGAAATGGATCGATGTGCACAGAGCCCTGCAAACGACCGAGAGGTTATGGAAACCGAAAATATTAGAAGTTGGATATTGGCTTCAGAATCATTGGATGTTGGAGAATAAACGTTATTCATTATTCATTCATTAATATTTTTGAGTCTTTGACTCAAGCCTTTCTTTTATAATTGAGAAAGTTGAGTGGCCAGGAGGTTAAATTGACTTCTCAAAAGACATGCAGTTAGTGGGAGTCGCCAAGAAAGCCTTTGTCCATTATAACACACCAAGTCCTCCTATGAAAGAAAGATCCCGGAAATGGAAGACCCACTCTTTCTGAGGTTGTAGCCAGCTTTGAGCCTTTCCCAGGTATACAAATAGGACAAGTCTGAAGTACTTGAGAAGGGGAGGAGGAGGTCCTAGGCACATGGACCAGGGTTTCTATGCCGTATCACAAATGATAATTAAGAGTAGTAGTGATGATAGTGATGATGCAGTGAAGTGGTGATGAGCTAGGGCTCTGCTTCAAATCCTTGCTTATCTAACTCGTGATTGTTTTTTTATTTTTTGAGACACTCTCATTCCGTCAACCAGGCTGGAGTGCAGTGATGCGATCTTAGCTCATTGCAACCTCTACCTCCTGGGTTCAAGAGGTTCTTGTGCCTCCACCTCCCAAGTAGCTGACATTGCAAATGTGCACCACCACTAAGAGCTAATTTTCGTATTTTTAATAGAGATGGGTTTTCGCTGTGTTGGCCAGGCTATTGTCAAACTCTAGACCTGAAGTGATCCTCCCACCTCAGCCTCCCAAGGTGCTGGGATTACAGGCATGAGCCACCACGCCCGGCCTGATTTTTTTTTTAAACGTGTAAAACCTGGTTAATTATGGTATCTGCATGATGGAATTCTGAGGATTAAGAGAGTTAGAGTGTAGAAGGTGCTTGATCCAGATCTAGGTAACTATTCAATAAGCGTTATCTCCTAAGAGGGATTCCTTCCAGTGTCCGAGAAACATGAATGGTAATTGTCAGAACTATGATCTGAACATAAGGTTCTCGTGAATCAACTAAAGCCTCTGACATGTATACTTAATTCGGGCAACTGCAGGGCACAGCAGAACTGAGGTGTCAAAAAAAGGGAAACGTTGGTAGCCTTGTGTTTCAGGTGCTGCTCAAATGCTCACGTTAGACTTCAAACTTAGGAAAGCAAATTTAATTCTAAACTTGGTACTATGGTTGGAATGAGACACAAAATATGTTGCCGAGTCTCTTGGGCCCCATAGGGACAGGTCCCCTTAATTGCCAGAATTCTCTTGTTCTGTGCACATGGGAGCCCAAGGGAGGAGCTAAGAGTGAGACTTGGCCCAGGCACCTAGGGAAGTGAAAAGAAAGAACTGGACCCTTACTTTTTTTTTTTTTTTTTTTTTTTGAGACAGTCTCACTCTGTCGCCAGGCTAGAGTGCAGTGGTGTGATCTCGGCTCACTGAAACCTCTGCCTCCCGTGGACCCTTACTTTTAACGCTGATGCCTCAGGCAGTCACTTAGCGTGTGAGAGCCAAGGTCTGCTTGGCCAGTGTCTTCCTTAGTAAGGATGGGGCAACCTCTCTGGAAAGAGGGCAGGTGAAGAATAGAAGAGAAAACGGCCCAGTAATAGTCATTGCTGCAGAACTAGGGCGCTGAACAGGTACAAGGAACTCCTGTGAGCAATCAAGCAATTTATATTTTAGGAGGAAGGTTAGATCCAGAAACTTGTCATATGTGATTCTGGAGATTTGGTACCTTTCCCCACCAGTGCATAGCCCCCTCCCACCGTAGCTCAGCCTTTGTTCATTCAACAAATGCTGCTACTGCCCAAGTGCTGTTCTAGGTGCTGAGGATGTGATGGTATTGCTGTTGTTGTGGCTGCTGCTGCTGC
Organism: Ateles fusciceps; assembly: GCA_036589455.1. Taxonomy (NCBI): domain Eukaryota; kingdom Metazoa; phylum Chordata; class Mammalia; order Primates; family Atelidae; genus Ateles; species Ateles fusciceps. The sequence continues at coordinate 4,599,476 of JAZHEH010000045.1, read as the reverse complement.
TGTTTTCTGTTTTCTTTTGTTTTGTTTAAAATGTGAACACAGCTCATGGATCTTACATTTTAATGTGGAAGAAGACAACAAGCAAGTAAACAAATATATAATAAAATGCTGGGCTGTGGTGTGAAAAAAATAAGCAGGGTGAAAAATAGAAAATGTTTGGGTTTAGCTATATAAGCTGAGCTGGCAGAGAAGGGCTCTCTGATGGATAATATCTGAGCAGAGAATGGTAAGAACAAGCAAGCAGCTATTTGGGGAAAGAGAATTTCTGGCAGAGGCAGAGAGAGGGAATGGCATGTGCAAAAGCCCTGAGGCACATACCTGTGTCTGGTCACAAAAGCGATGGAGCAAGGAAATGGGGTGGAGTCAGGGCAAGAGGGTGCGAGAGGAAAGTGTAGGGGAGGAAGTCAAATGAGAGAACGTGCAGGGTCTTGATGGCAGAAAAGCATGATTTGCATTCTGAAGTGGGAAGTGTCACTTCTCATGCATCTTTTAGTACGATTATTTCATCTAAGACGAAGGCCAAAAGGTTTGGCTCCTAAGTGTTGCCCAAAGAACACTCTGTCAGTTTTGAAAAGGAAAAATCTAAGTGGAGGGTACCTTGCAAAGAAGAAGAGGTTGTATTAACATTCCTTCATATTTTAAATAAACATAATTTCTACACTTGTAGAGTCTGCTTTAAAGCACAGTAGGATAACCATCTATCGATCCCTCTCTGCTATGGGCTGGAGGAAAAGAGAGGGGGATTGTGATGTAGAAAATTCAAAATAAGCAGGATTCATTTAAAGAACATCTGAGAAAACCATTTGGAAGCAATGAATATAGAAATTAATTTGTGTTATGGCCAGGCAATGGAAAAAGGCAAGAGCCCAGGGGTTGGCCTGGAAAAGCCATCCTAGTATTTGAAACTTTCAAGAAATGGTCTCCAAAGTGAATAATCCACATGTGAGTAATGGGTGACTGAAACACAATAGCAAGACAGCATTTAAGATGGAAGAAACTCCAGAACTCATGAAGTGAATTTAAAAAGAACCCGAATGCCTATCAATGATAGACAGGATAAAGGAAATGTGGCACATATACACCATAGAATACTATGCAACCATAAAAAAAGAATAAGATCATGTCCTTTCCAGGGACATGGATGAAGCTGGAAACCATCATTCTCAGCAAACTGACACAGTAACAGAGAGCCAAACACCACATGTTCTCACTCATAAGTGGGAGTTGAACAATGAGAACACATGGACACAGGGAGAGGAGCATCATGTACTGGGGCCTGTTGAGGGGGTGAGGGAAAAGGGAGGGAGAGTATTAGGACAAATATCTAATGCATGTGGAGCTTAAAACTTAGATGACGGATTGATAGGTGTAGCAAACCACATGGCACATGTATACCTATGTAACAAACCTGCATGCTCAGCACATGTATCCCAGAACTTTAAAATTAAAAAAAAAAGAAAAGAAAAGAAGTTAGCTTGAGCCTCCTCAAACAAGCAAGAGTCTAAAAAACTATCAATATGGTGATCTTAGGGAGACAAACACAGCAGTGCTTCAGGTTTTCCTTCCCCGTCACTGCACCTGTTACGAAAGCATGTTCTTTGGACTGTTGATATAAAACACCTTCGTCTTTAACATCTCAGAATCTGGTCCCATACTATGTCCTTGACATGAGAATCCCTGGCATTGTGACATCCTTGGCCCTTTGAATCTCTGAGCCACTAATATGTGTGATCCCCAAACATGGGCACTACTGTAATAATTCCCAACCCTGAACGCTGGGCACTGCTGCATCTAGCTTTGGTCAGCAGTCTACAGAGCTCAGACTCTGGTATCAGATTCCCCAGGCATTGAATCCTGCCTTCCTATTTGCTCATTGGGCTTGGATGTCCCTAGATTTCCACATTTGTAAAATAAGGGGAAATAATGTGGTACTCATGAGGCATTAATGTAAACACACACACACACACACACAACACACACACACACACACAATAGTGCAGAATGAAAGAGCTCCTCAGTCAATGTTATTAGTATTACTAGCAATATTGATGCATAGTTTTCTTATTTTTCTCTTTTTCCCCTTTCTTCTTCTTCCTCTTAAAAATTCTTTTTTCTCTTTTCTTTTTTTCTCATCATCATTACTTTTAATGGCAAAAACTGCAACTACCTTTGCACCAACCTAATATTATCATAATATTCTGAGAATAGGCTGTAGACCCATGTGATCTTGGTAAATAATGTGGCATGGTGGTGAGTGGGGTGCAGGCTGTCAATGTCAGCACTTTACGAGACTCACCACCGCTTCCTACAACCCCTGTCTTAAAAAGCAGGTAGGTGGAGAAAGGGGCAATAGGGAGGGTCTTGTGAACAAAGGAGAAAAGGTGGGGAAGATGGGAAGAGATGTGGTTAAAGAAGAGCCCCAGAGAATCCTCGGAGTGACATGGCCACACTGTAAAGAGGATGAATAGGAAGTTATCTCCTTGAGCGCTTTACCCTCTTAGGATGGGGAGAACGTATCCTCAATCATAATCACTGCTGTGGTTGATAACACCAAATGTAACTCTGTGTTTTGGGAAGGCCTGCTTTTGTATGAATGAAATTCTTGTAGGCCGCTGGAAAGGATAGGAAGGTGTAAAAATGGAGTGGAAAAGGAGACCTAGAGAGAAACAGAAGCCTTTAGGGAAATGAGATGAGCACATATTGATGCAATGTTAGCAAATGGGCTGTCTGCGAAGCCGATTAAAAACAGCGTAACTCACTTGAGGAAAGTCAGAAAAGGCTGTCTCTGTGGGGAGCAGCGATGTCATCCTCCCCATGACAACTTACCATCTGGCTGGCTGGCAGTTTTGCTTCAAGTGCTAGATGGCATTGAGAAGAAAGAAAATCCTTAATTTTTCCTTTTCAGGTGATTGCAGGAACTGCAGAGAGAGGTTTTCATCTGGAACCCGGAAAGGAAAAAGTTGAGCCATTACCTGGAACTGAAGAAATGAGCTAACTGTCTGGGGGAGACTTAGGGGCATGGACAATGAACTTGGAGCCTGACTCCTGATCCCACTGAGCCATCAGTCTCAGGACTTAAAGCCTTTACTCTGACCTACAACAGAAAAATTTCAGTTCTGCCCCATCTCACTATGTATATTCAGGCAATTTACTTATCCCCTCACAGACTTAGTTTCCTAATCTGCAAAATGGGTGACAGAAGAATTATCAGATTAACGGTTTCCATTGGAAGTCACTCCAGCACAAAGAGATGAAGGGACTGGGAACGTGGGAAAAAGCTATGTCTTTGCTTTCCTCGCATCCACCCACTGCTTCATCCAGAGCATTTCTCTTTCCTGTGTGGATTGCATCTCTGTAACCCAGGTGCTATTAGGTCTGAACAAAGGACTTCAAAGCTAAGACGGGAAACCCACTGGCTTTGGCAGTTTCTAGGGTTGCTTCTACTTATTTTCTGTTTCTGTTTTTTATGAAGTCATATGAGAGAATGTTGTGCTGAAGACATGACAGGAAAGGGGCCCAGATAGAAATTAATCTAAAAAAACGAGTGTGCCAGGAATAGAAGGTTTTTGGGGGAGGAAACCCTCAGGTCTTGCTTAGAAGGTGGTAGTGGAAAATTCCACACCTCACTGGAAGGGGCTGGTTCCTCCTGCTTCCTTCACATTGATCTCCTTAAATGTAAAACTGATCCTTCCCCACCTCGGAATTGGGCCAAATCCGATTTGAAGCATCCATTTCTTGTGAAGAGTCTGTTCTGTGGTGTGTAATTTAATTTGAAATGTATTACCAAAGACAGCATAATAAAAATAGGTGCTGCTGGTTGCCCTAATTGGGATACACATTACAGGAAGTGGTTCACAGGGTTTAATCAAAAGGCCACACTGCAGGAATGGTTACTGCAAGCATCCAGCTGTCTTTATCTACAATTGACCCCAAAGGTTCAGACATTAGCATGTTTTCATAAATGGGTTTACATTGATAAAATTGCTGGTATTCAAAATATGTAGATTGGCTAGAACTATTGTAAATGTTATAGAAACTCTTCTGCACTTCCATAAGGAAAAATAATCCAGGGAACTCAGTAGTCTATATCGTTCACAGTGGTACCAAAGTTTGATTCTGAAATTGTTCTTTGTCTAGCAACTGATTCTGAGATTGCTGGATTCATCTTCAAAGATTAATGGAGGCTCATACCTGTAATCCTAGCACTTTGGGAGGCTGAGGTGGGCAGATCATCTGAGGTCAGGAATTTGATACAAGTCTGGCCAACATGGTGAAACCCCATCTCTACTAAAAATACAAAAACTAGCTGGGTGTGGTGGCGGGTACCTGTAATCCCAGCTACTTGGGAGCCCAAGGCATGAGAATCACTTGAACTTGGGAGATGGAGCTTGCAGTGAGCTGAGATTGTGCCACTGCACTCTGGGCGACAGAGTGAAACTCTGTCTCAGAAAAAAAAAAAAAAAAAAAAAATCAACAGAATCCCTGCTTCCAGAACACTGTTACTTTTGCTTTATGCAAAGGCATGGTCAGGATAATTAAGAGGGCAAAGATTTGTGATTTATCCAGTTTATAAAGCAGATTGTATGCCTTTTTAAAATTCTGTTGCTAATAAACTCTTGTATGAATGGCAAACTTTGTTTTGCATCCTGCTTCTGATAGAACCTGGGAACAAAGTCTTACAGGCAGAAACTTATACCTTTCCCACTCAATGTATGGTGCATGCAACCATCAGCAGGACCACTCTAGACCTAGTGAGTTAACAAATGTATTCTAATAGGACCTCAGGCAATTCATAGCCAAGTTAAAATTTGAGGAGTTCTGTTACAGACTTTAACGAACTAACTCTAGATAGTTATTATTGTCTATCTAATGATCTAATAATCATGAAACACATGATTGGCTTACACTAATTTGCAACAGATAGCAAGAAGAAGAACTTCCAAGGATTTTATGTTGTGAGCCTTCTGAAAGGAACTTGGAAGGAGGGTGAAAGAAAACCAGGAAAGAAAATAAAGCTTAGCAGGGGTTGCCAACTCAGATAACTACACAGACAAGGCCAGTTAGGAAAACAAAGTATGAATGATGGCAACTATGGCAACTAGAGAATTCATGCCTCTTTCATAAACAGCTACCATTACTCAGCTCTGGGTTGGTGCCACACAGAATGTGGGCCTAGTGGTGCCTGAATTTATGATTTTGTTTCAGAAGCCCAGAATATACATTTTAATGAAAAATTCTTTGACTTTTATTCAGTGAGGCCCAGTAGATGAAGTCTAATTCTATTATCTAAAAACAACTGAACCAACTCAGTCACCAAGTTCTTCAAAGGGCCTATAGAAAGTCACTTCTTTCTGTATTTCTATTTGTATATTCCTTTCATGGGTTATTATTAGAGAACATGCAATTTTCCAAATTCATTAGAATAAGAATGATATGCTTGGGAGACCTGAGCCAAAGATTCTGAGCCTGCATTGCTGATTTCAATTGGAGACGATACTCTTGGAAAGCCAGCCATCTGCAGCTTGCCAATGGGGTTTCAATTTTTTGACAGAATATCTGAGAGTTTGAAGATCACACTACTTCATTGCTATCTGAACAGGTAGCTACTATAAGCTTTGCAGGTTGGCAATATACCATTGAGTTCAGAGTTAGTATGTTTGATTAGTAGAGTTTTATTTCTCTGAGGAGACACAGGACATTGGGTGGTGGAAGCTCTTAGAACTCCCAGGTAAATGCAATGAGCTGCTTCCCTGTCAATGTGCCTGACACTTGAATAATTTTCAATGCATTGTCTAAAGACTACCAGCAGTAGAATTTTTTATTTTGTAAAGTGCAGAATCACAGGTCTGAATACAAATTTACTAAATAAAAATCCTTGGAGTAAATTTATAAAAGAGCATTTTAATAGATACCCCAGATGATTGTTATGTATGTTAAAATTGCTGAGCTACAGCATTTCCATGAGGTGATGTTTGGTAGTAGCCAATTGATCCCCATTTCTACCAAGAACAGAATGAAAAGAAATGGACTTTCTCTGTTGCAAGAATTAGAGTGTGGTGGAAGTGACAATAGTATTAGGACGTTCTTGTGACGTCATTATGCTACGGAGCCAAGTCCCCTGATTTATGTCAGGTATATCTGGGCTATAAGCCAGTTCCTTAGGGGAAAAGAATGTTCTGACTTGTCGTATTTTCCTATTTCTGAGGTGTAAATACTCCTGCCATGGTCAATTTCATGTTACCAACATGATATCTCTGAACACAAAGTTGGGAAGGGATGGGCAGAATGGGCTGTCAAGAGCCTGTGCCAGCTGTTTCCAGCTCATCACAGAGGAGGCCCTCACATTGCAGACCCAGAAATAAATTTAAGTTCAGGGAACAATGGCAATGTTACAAAAAGAAATATTTTTAACCAACTAGAAATTTATATCAAATCCCAGTGTTGCGTTTCAGATGGCTAGGGTGAACTAGGCAGAAACTTCCTTTACTTAAATGAAGTTAGTTTATAAATCTGGGATGGACTTCTCAAAACGGAATGTCTGACTCTCCTGTGGATCGTGTTAAAATGTAACTTCCAGTTCAGTAGGCTCTGAGGGTGACCTGAGATTTGGTGTTTCTAAGAAGCTTCCAGGTGTGGCTGATGATGTTTGTCCATGGTCCATATTTGGAGACCCTCAGCCTAGACTCAAAGCGACTCACTGTGCCTTTTCCCTGGAATCCTAACCAAAGCCTCAAAAGTTATGATTCCAGAGGGCTAAAAAACTGTATCCTACCTAATTAGATTGGGAGGAAACAGAAACACAGAGCTCTAAACACTGGAAAAATTGTCCTGGCATTTGGCTGATCAGTTTAATAGTGTTCTTCCCCCAGGGAGGTAGTAACTGGAATGAGAGTAAAGACTTTAGCATAGAGACCAAAATAAAGGGTGATTCCCTGCCTTTGCGAGTGACAAAAATGGGGATCATGAACAAAACCTGAATGTGAAATCGGCTTTACTAGAGATGATTATAGACATGATAAAATGATTTACTACAGATGATTATGGACATGATAAATCAATTGCCCATCACAGACATGATAAATCAATTGCCTGTAGCTGCCACATGGGACATGGGAGTTCTGGCAACATCCACTGAAATCAGGAGTTCTGCCTGATGTCACTCCTTTAGATGTACCACTTTCGAGCTCCTAAAACATTTCTGAAGAGTTTTGAAGAGTTGAGAGCCAAGAAATCCAAAGTTGTTTGTGACATAACAAATAGCTCCTCTTTTTGTCTGAGCAATGTAGTGTTTTTGAGTGTTTATGGGTAATGCTAAGCATTGTGCTAGATGTTTCATTTGCTTTTCCTACAAATTCTCCACCAATTGTGAGGAATGGGTATTATTGTCACCATTCTCAAATGAGAAATGGAGTCTCAGTGAGACGACATAATATGCCTAACACCAAGGTGCAAGTGGCAGAGCCAGAATTCCAATCCAAGTCTGCTTCTAAATATTTTGTGTATGCTTTTTTGCTTCTTCTTATATATAAAGCTTTTGAGAGTATGGATTATGGCTTCTCTCTTTTCTTTATTTCACCATTGACTACCCAGGTATGGGTATGTGTGTGTGTGCATGCATGTGTGTGCAGAAGCATGTGTATGCATGTGTTTATATGTACAAAAAATGTATACTCAACTTTATTGGGCTCTCAGAGAATAAATTTGCAAATGGAAATAAGAGTTTTAAATCCACATTACATATTTGTATGTTCATATAGGTCAATGTGATGTAAATAATTCCAATATTCTTTTATAATTTTTTCATACAATTTTCAATATGCAACTGTTGGAATCTATTAATGAGGCACAAGAAAATGTATATGTGGTATAGTATCAGAATACATCTGGACCACTCAGAGAGAAATCAACAAACCCAACAGACGAATGGATCTGGAGATGTTTTGCACATTGCAATTGGCACAGGACTGTAGGACATTTAAAGACGTGACAAGTGTCTTGACTCAGTGGCAAGTTTGAGTCAAGGTAGGTATAAGAAGCTCTCCTCAGACTCCAGGAGTGTGAGTTCTGTCCAGTTAAAATCGGGATGACTTTCTATTCCCCCAAAGGAAGTCAGCTTGGCTCCCTAGAGACCTCAAACTCAAGGACACTCAGGAAAGGGTGTCAGATTCTCCATGCTTTAAAGGGAGCATCTCAACTCTATCATTACCAGCAGTCTTCCTGATAACCTTTCAGCCCGTTCAAGGACATGGCACTGACATTAAAAGTTGTGGACTGCAACTACCTAAAAAGGATTTCCCTACCTCTTCTGCTTGGTGTGGGGTAAAAAGTATATGGGTTTTTGTCTTACTTAAAAATATTTATTTATTCCATTTTAATTGACAAAAATTATATATGTTTATGGTGTGCAACATGTTTTGAGATATATATACATTTTGAAGTGATTAAATCAAGCTAATTAACATATCCCTCATATCATATATGGAGAAGATTTAAGATCTACTCTCAGCAATTTTCAAGTGTATAATACATTATTATTAATTAAGTCACCATGCCGTACGATAGATATCTAGAAGTTCTTCATCTTGTCTAATTGAAGCTTTATACCCTTTCATCAACATCTCCCCCACATTCCTCCCCTCATCCCCTGCCCCTGGTAACCACTATTCTATTCTCTGCTTTTATGAGTTCAATTGTTTTAAATTTCACAAATAAGTGAGATCATGCAGTATTCCTCTTTCTGCAACTGCCTTATTTCACTCAGCATAATGTCCTCCAGGTTCCTCCATGTTGTCACAAATAACAGGATTTTCTTCTTAGTTTATGACTGAATAGTATTCCCATTGTGTTTATAAAGGACTTTTTTTTTTAAATCCATACATCCACTGATGGCCACCTAGGCTGATTCCATACCTTGGCTATTGTGAACAATGCTGCAATGAACATAGGGGTGCAAATATCTTCTCAACATGCTAATTGCATTTCCTGTGGATATAGACCCAGAAGTGGGATTTCTAACAGATCTATTTTTAATTTTTTGACAAACTTCTGTGTTGTTTTGAAAAATGGCCATAATCATTGACAATCCCATTAATAGTGTGCAAGGGTTGGTTCCCTTTTCTCCACATTCTCACCAACACGTGTTACCTTTCGTCCTTTTGATAATGGCCATTCTAACAAGTGAGGTAATAATTCACTGAAATTTTGATTTGCATTTCCCTGATGATTAGTAATGTTGATCACCTTTTCATATGCCTATTTGGCCATTTGTATATCTTCTTTTGAGAAATTTTTTAGTCATTTGCACATTTCTAAATCAGGTTATATGATTTTTTTGCTAAGAAATTGTTTGAGTTGGTACATGCTTTTTGAAAGGAGAGTCAGTTCTAGCTATATCCATTTCTAAGTTGGATAATATGCCAGACACTGTTGGTGTTGGTTCAGCTACCATTCCTCTCCACTCCCTCCCTCCCTTGCTCTCCCTTTCTTCCTCTAGTCCTTCCTTCCTGACAAAACCATCCTCCAGTAATGGAGAAAATGCTATGTACTCACTTTTCCATCATACCTTACAGCTACAGATGGCCATGTGATCCATTTTGCCAAATTAGATTTAAGGAGAAATCTGTTAGGGGGCCCTGGGTAAATTTTGTTATGATGGAAAGGGATGTTGTAGCAAGAGAAGCCTTTGCATCCTTTTATTTGGCCTGTGGTCTTAGCTATGTAAACAAGTAATGTCTGGAGCTGCTGTGGCTGTCATACAACCATGAGACTCAAGGCCTTTAAACTAAAAGCCAACATGCCAAGAAAGTGTGCATGGAAGCCTGGATAGAGCCAGGGTCTTTGGTGTCATCATTAAGCTGCTGATTTAGCCCTGAGACCAAGACTTTCAGACTCTTTGTTATGGGGGATAACTAGAGATGATTTTTTGTTTAAGCCATTGTTAGATATGATTACCTGTGGTTTAAACCACCCTCAGTGATACACAAGTTATGTAATCTCTCTGAGCCTAAACTTCCTTATCTAAAGAGTGAGGCTAACATCGCCCAGGAGAGTTACTGGTAATTAAAGAATTTGGTCCACCTGATGTAATGTGCCTACTCAATGCAGGTATTCAGTACATTTTAGCTAAAATGTGAAGAAAAATTCATAGTGTTAAGCAGTTCTTTTGGCTGATATGAATATTGCTACAGCTACTTGATGAACCTTCTGATGTAGAGCATGAACAGACAGTACAATGATTTTTTTGCTTTACGCTGCTTTATATTATTACTTTATGTATAATCATCATGTGTATAGCAATATGCATGCCTACATTTAAGTATTTTTTTCCCAACCATCCTTTTCAGTGCTTTGTTAGGGAACTATTTTCCCCTTCTCTGAGAAGGCAGGTTTATCACAAAAGAGTTTAAAGGCTCAGAAAATAGTCTGTTTACTTATGTTGTCTATTCATTTAAAAGATCTCTCTACGTCTATTTAGGTTAGTATAAGCCTTATGATATCAGATTTTCCTGGTAACATTTCCCAAGTTTTTATTAGCTTCAGCAGGCCACACACTTTACCAGAACTTAGACAGGATATTCATTTCTCTAATATGAAAATATTGTGAAACCCATTTTCCTCCCTGATGGGGAAACAAGCTTGCTGGCAAAGCCGCTTTCTTCTGTCCCTTTAGAAGTGGCTGCTCTGACAGACTCTTGGGTAGTTGCTGAATTCAGCGTTATTTTTCTGCTTCTTAGAAAGCAATCAACTTGTCTATGAAAATCATTTTCCATTGTCAGGCCAACAATGGCCCTTACCGTCTCCTCTCTGTCTTGAGTGGAATTGAAAAGGCATTGGTCTCTTCCAATTCCAAAGGGGAAGAAAGAGCCGAGGCTCTGCTCCTGAAGTGCCTGAGTAAAGTACTCCTGTGCCTTCCTTCCTTTTCCACAAAGTGTACAAAATGGCCCTCCCTTGCTGGGAAATTTTCAAGAGGGGCAGAATTGACAACTTTTTGTATAATATTTTCCTCTTGTCTATTTTTTGCAGTACACTACACTTCAAGATGCAGAGACCTACTACTTTGGTAAAAGTGGCTGTGGCAGCTGGTTTGCCATCAGTTGATGCGGAACTGACAAGCTACTGGGGAAGGGAGCCGGCACACACATCCACACTGGTCATACAGGTTGAGGTCATTTGAACGTGACATCTCACTGAATTCAGATCCAAGATATTGCTCAAAATACAGCTTTCATAAGTCTTGTTAACTCCTGGAGGCAGAGATTCAATACTTTTTAGAACATTCTGGAACATACCTAGTCAAGCAAGCCACTGCTTCAAGAATGAAACATAGTACCTACGAGCACAGATTGTATAATAAGAGTGACCTGTATTTGAATCTTGCTTCTGTCACCTACTAGTTATATGTCCTGAAGACAAATTATTTAACCTCAATTTCCTCATTTGTCAACAAGGGTTTTAATAAAACCTGCCTGTATACCAAAATCTCCAAGTATACCAAAATCTGCATGTACTCAAGTCCTAAAGTGGGCCCTGCAGGTACATGGTTTTCTAATCCCGTGAATGCTCTATTTTTGATCTGTGTTTTGTTCAAATAAATCCACATATAAGTGGACCTGTATAGTTTATACCTGCGTTGTTCAAGGGTCAGTTGTATATTATTTTAAAAAATACTTCATACTCTCCTGTGGATCACTGATTCATACAACAAATATTTATTGAGTGCCTGTTATGTGCCAAGTATTGTTCTTGTGCCAGGAAACATTCTCTTTTTGCTAATGTTCAAAATGCTTCATCCACCTTGAAGGGCACATGGCTTACAACCCCCATCCCAGTCAGCTGTGATCTCTATGCAGGTGCTATATAATCAGCAATTTCTCTTAGAAAGCACTGCCCCCACCTGAAGAAGGCAGTCCACCCCCCCGAGCAGGAAGTCAGACCTCTCCTCACCCAGATTTTGTGCTCTGTTACCAAACCTGGTTTGTGAGAGCATTTCAATCCCTGCGAGAGTCCTTGGAGCACAGGTCTTCCTGAATTTACAGCTAACAAGCCTCACTTAGTGAAAGGCTAAAGCATTGCTTTGATTTGCTAGCTGCCTTTGGATCCACTGATGGTGAAAAGGCTTGAGTTTGCCTGGTGGCTTCTGAGCAAGTGTACCCAGAGACAAGGAAAATAGATGAAAGTGCAAAGGATATCTGAGTGTGGGAAATATAAAGGAAAATGATGTTAGCACCATTCTCAGATAATATGCTCTTTTTCTTTTCCATGACCTGGTTAGAAAGACCTTTGCAACCCTAAAGAAGCAGAAAATAAGATAAAGGGTTCTGTGAGAAAAGACTGCAGGAAAAAAAAAAAAGCAAGGTGCTGTTCATATGTTCCAGGGAGCTGTGGTTCTTAAGTAGTGTTGCTCATCTAGCCATAGTAGAAGGGTACATGTGGTGGTGACGGTGTTGTGGACAAGAGTACTTAATATTTACCAGGCGCTTGCTATGAATCGGGTCCATGTGAAGTCTGTGCAAATACGATTATCATTTTTTTGTTTGTTTTTTAGAGCAAGTGTTTTGTTGATGGGTTGGAGGAGTTCAAGGTCTGAAGAGTCTAACTCTTCCAGAGACATTGAGATTTTAATACTACACATCTGTCAGTGTTACAACCATGTTTTTGACTTGTGTAGTAAGTATATTGGTTAAAAACGAGGACTCTTTATTTTTTGTAGAGACAGGGTCTCACTTATGTTGCCCAGGCTGGTCCTGAATTCATGGGCTCAAACAATCCTCCCACCTCAGCCTCCCTGGGATTACAGACAGGTATAAGCTGCTGCACCTGGATACTTGGGAGGCTGAAGTGGGAGGATCACTTGAGCCTGGGAGGTTGAGGCTTTAGTGAGCCATGATTGTGCCACTGTACTCCAATCTGGTGGGTGACAGAGCAAGACTTTGTCTCAAAAAAAAAAAAAAAAAGGACCAGTACTCTGGAGCCAGACTGACGGAGATTTGAAGCCAGTTGGTTACTTTCTAGTTCTGTAGCCTTGGGCAAGTGATTTAACCTCTCTGAGTTTATGTTTTCTGGTTTGTAAAATGGAAGTAATACTATAGTTTTTATTTTAGGAAGTTGTATAGATTAAATCAGTTACATTTAGAACAGGGTCTGGCAGAAAAAAAAAATCTGCCATCTTTGTTGATTCTCTATAACTTCTCCAAGGAAAAATGTGTGCCTTGCTTTCAGTCTTCACCCTTTTTTCTAACATGTACTTAAGGTTCCTGATCTGTAAAAAGGGAATAATTTAATATCAATCTCATATGATTGTTTTCATGATTTAGTGATGTACTATATATTACTACCTCTTCGTAACAGGCTGTCAATCAGTAAGTTTGAACTATTCTTGGTATCGCAGTATAGAAGCTTATTCTAAGATTTTGCTTTATCTTTAATTTATGGGTGCCATAATGAAAGCATTCATATATAAATTTAATGATTAACATATAATTATTTTGACTTCAAAAGTATTATTTCTTGCATTGTGTTGTTTTTTTTAAAAAAAGAAGTAACTGCTTGAGGCAATGTACAAAGTAAAAAGATTATTTCCTAATCTGTGGGAACATGCAAACTACAATGAATTCTGATTCAAGCAAGCTCAACCACTATAACTGGATATCTGTGAGTGTCGTAGCGCTGTGCTGGGTGGGGAAGAGGGAGGATTAATCCCATTCCCAGGAGCTTTTCATTTACTTGGGCAGACGAAGCTTCACACACATGAAACTAAAACATTAGAGCAGAAGGCAGATGTGATCAACCCGTGAGCCCTCAGAGTTCAGGGATGACAGAAATCAGTGTGGAAAGATCTCAGGGGCAGCAGTGGGCTTTGAGATGAACCTTGAAGGCTGGTTCAGGATTTAACCAGGAAGAAGAAAGTGGGGACAGTCGGGTAGCCAGGCTGAAGAAGAGGCCGTGCCAAGGCTGGCTTCGCCCACACATGTGATTGAGGTGGTGAGAGGTGAAGCATACCAAAAGGCAACTATTGCAGTTTCCTGTGTGTGTCCAAGGGAGATGCACATTTGGGAAACAGATTTGAAATAACGACTGACAGAAATTGGAGATAGATAGGACAAAGGTGATAGAATGAAACAGGATCAAAATAGCTCTGGCCAAGGCAGGGACTTAGCTTTGCTGAGAGAGAAAATGGCAATGGTGATGCCATTTTCTGAGTTGTTGAAATTCCACTGCTTTGCTGAAGGCACTTGGAGAAAGTGCTGGCTTATGGGGTGAGTGAAATAAATGATTATGAATTTATTTTTTAAAACTTTAGCTTTTATCCAAGTAGGAATGATATCTGACATCTACAGATCCCCTTCCCTTTTCATGGAGGCACAATGCTAACTCCTTATCTCATTTCATCCTTGCAAATGATGGAGTTGTTTGCTAGGTAAGGCATTGGTAGATTTTTAAAGTATTTGGCTCTTGTAAATATAAACGTTCCTCAGAGCTGTTTAAAAATAAAACTCTTGTGAGAACATACTATTTGTCCCTTTTATAGAAGAGAAAATCAAGTCATAAGCAACTTGAAAATTCTGCTCAAAGGAACAGCTGGTAAGCAGCAGAGCTGGGATTCAGGCAGTTTGTCTCCAGGGTCCACATTCTCACCCTCTATTCAGGAATCAGCCGTGGGAGAGGGTGAGAATGCGCTAAGATGGTATTGCCCTACACCATCTGAAAGAAAAAGACCCTTCTCCCACTGACTCCTCTCCCCTCTCCCCCCACAAATACAGTAAGAATTGTAAACAAGCAAGAAAGGACACAAGACTGGTACAAAACACTTGTTACAAAATCCTTTAAAGGTCAAGGAAAAAATAATTCTCCAAACAGAGGCCAGTAGCCTTAGGAAACACCGCAAACTCTTTGATCTTACTACGCCAATGGCTACGACATTGCAAGGATTGGTAAGGACTAGCTGCATGTAGGAATATCCATCAAGACAAGCATTGTAGGAGAAAAACATGCTACTATTTAATTCAAATTCTGCCTCTGAGACTGTTTGATGCTTTAGTTATTTCTCACCTGGACTATTGTTGGTACCTTGGCAAGCCCTTTCTATTCATCTGTCATGCTTTCCTGTCTATTCAAAACACAGAAACACATTTATTTTTCCCCACCAGCTGTAACTCTCAAACCACTCTTTACTGAGGCAATTATGCCAGTTTTCTGTTTCATCAGAGAATTCAATTTAAAATTTTAGTGCCAGTGGTTAAAATACTTACTTCATACATAACTTGAAGTTTGTATGGATTTAATTCACATTTATGTTTCTGTTCACACTTTGCATCCTTTAATTGATTTATTTGTTGGCTACGCCATCTGTAGATTTTAAGTACTGAGCTTTTGCAAATGACTTTTTTTTTCCCCTTTCTCAAAGCTGTTTTGAAAATTATTTCCCTCACCTTATTGCAATTAAAGCTGTGCTACATTCTCATCTTCCGGAGTTGAACATTTTTATAGCATTACCTTCTTGTATCTTTATCATAAGTTAGATTGTACAGGTCTTGGCATATACAATAACTTTTAAACCATGTAGAGACTCTCTTTGTGTGGTATCCAATGGGAAGGAGCCCTCTAATGAGCTCTGTTGAGAAGGAGCTGTAATGAGGTCTGCTCTAGAGCACCATGAAAATCTAAGTATCAATGGAGTAAAAGCACTTCATTGTTTTTTGGGGTTGGTCTATGGATGTCCAATTTGTGAATGAGGAGAAGGCCTCTGATCATCCTAGAATTTGCATGTATGAAGAGCTCTCTTCTAGCTTATATTCCATAACCTTTGAGCAAAGGTTTCCAGCCTGGTATGCTCAGCTCCTAGCCTGGTGCCTGGAGTCTGTAGGTGATCAGTAAATGCTTGTTAGATGAGTAAATTACAAATACTAATTAGGTTAGTTCTATTAGCAGTCTAAAACAAGATGTGGCTGGCCATGTTTAGCATGGAACAGAGAACAAAGAGAAATGTAGTCTTCCTTTTGACTTCACTCTACCTCTGCAATGTCTTCAAAGTGTTATGACCTTCAAGGCTGGGAGCACATGCAATGATCCCCTTCTTTCTCTTTGCCTATAAGAGTTGCCAGCTGGCCGGGTGCGATGGCTCATGCCTGTAATCCCAGCACTTTGGGAGGCTGAGGTGGGTGGATCATTTGAGGTCAGGAGTTCAAGACCAGCCTGGCTAACATGGTGAAACCCTGTCTCTACTAACAATATAAAAATTACCCGGGTGTGGTGGCAGGTGCCTGTAATCCCAACTACTCGGGAGGCTGAGGCAGGAGAATCACTTGAACCCAGGAGGCGGAGGTTGCAGTGAGCCAAGACCATGCCATTGTACTCCAGCCTGGGCGATAGAGTGAGACTCCGTCTCAAAAAAACAAAAAACAAAAAACAAAGGGTTGCCAGCTGTATGGCATTCTCTCTCCTATGTTGTCATTACTGGTGTGATTGTGGATGACAAGGGTGAGAGGGTCTTTTGCCTCTGATACCCAAGAGTGTAAGATTAGTTGTGTATAGGTTTTAGACTTCTGCCCTCAAGAAGACGTTCTTTGCTCCAGATATTTAAATATTATTTGAAAACACAATCCTTCAAGATTCTTTCCATGCCTATAAATTTATATAGAGCTATAGTTTCTACCTTGGCTTCACATTGGAATCAACTGGGAAGCTTAAAACACATTGATGTCTGGATCCCACCTTAGAATTCTGATTCAATTGGTCTGGGGTGTGGTTTTGCCCTACGGAATTTTGACATTTTTCCAGTTGAGTCTAATGTGCAGCCCGGGTTGAGAACTGCTGATGTAGAATATTCTTGTTAAATACTCGAAAGGCTGGAACTCTAAATAGGGCATAACACATTTTATTTTATATCTGCCATGTTTTGAAGAATTTTTCATATTAAAATAGTCAACAATTCTCACTAAACTGTTTAGAACAAGATGTTTCAAATTATCAGTGACAGATCACCTGGAAAACTTGTTAAATATGCTGAGTTTTAGATTCCCCACCTTAGAAATTCTGTCTCAGTACATTTGTGGTAAATACAAAAACCTTTATTTTTAAACACACACCTGAAGGATTTCTGTAGACATAAAATCTGGAAGTACTGCCTCAAAAGACATCTAAAAGCATTAAAACAGCTTTAGGCAATTATAACAAAGAGCATGCCACTTGGTAGTGTTGTGGTTCAGTGTCATAGAAGAATGATGAAGATCTCAAAACAGAGAAAATAGAGGTTTATCCTTTGCTTGTAAATTTTCTAGTAGTTTTTAGAATGCAAATTACATAACGGCAACAGTAAGAATTTTTGAAAAAATGTATTAATTCCTTGCATCAGTGTACAATTTCTACTTTATGAAAAAGATAAACTAAAAAAATTAAATGACTCTAATAACTTTAATTCCTTATTTAAAAAACATGAAGTAATTCAAGACTGCTATCATGTTTAAACATACCCAGAATATCTTTAAATATAGGCTTAAAATTAGTCCTTGATGAATGTTTCAAAGCATTAGACAAAAATTTAAGGCATCTAGTTTTGTTGAACAAATTTAAGAACACTGAGGATAACAGACTCTTTGAAGCTTTAGGACAAGTACACATTTTAGTTTTAAAGCTGAAAAACTCTTCTATCTAGCTTAAACTTCAGTGGGAATTTAGGGAAAGAAAATGAATTACTCAAGCTGAAACTACATCAAAATGTCAAGTTAACACATTTTGGCTTGTAACAGTGCCAAGGGATCTAATGCCTGAATAATCAGGGCTGTAGATTTCTAAATCATTTTAAAGATAATGTCCTTACCAGGATGCTGGATCTTTCATTTTATTTTTTCTTAACTGTTTCCTCTCTATGCTTTTACCCAGGCTAACCAAGACCTGACAAGACCACATAGCAATTAATTGAAACAGATGCCAAGAAACAGCTGCAAATAAAAATGTAAGTACAGAAGTTCACAAATTCAGAAAAAAATATTGACTAGTAATTCCCATGATAGTCAATAATGCATTTGATTTTCTGTAAACTTTTCTTGATCTTTTGAAGGTTGGATAACTAATATTATGTCTGAGATAGTATTATAACCAAGAAAGAACAACAGTGGGCTGTGGTTGCCATTGTTTGTGGATTTTTTTTTTTTTTTTTTTTGCAAATTTTCCTGGTTGCCCCCCTTTTTCAAATATTTGTTCCTTGCACAGTACACTCTTCCATAACTCCCATGGCCACAGGAATGGGCTTATAAAGTGGATTAGTCTAATCATAGTACCCATTTATATCATCATTGGTCCATGGGTTGGTTATATTACTCAAACTTTTTAGAGTCTATTCTAGGATTGCTCAATTTTGAGCTGGAGAAGCAACCTAGCTCTGGGCTCAGGATACAGCAAAGGTGTAAGGACAGTGGAAGGCCATTTTCCTCACCATTTGGAAAAAGCCAATCTGCAGTGAGAGAGAATAGAGCAAACACAAACAGGCTAAAATTAGGGGTGGACGTAGAATCCTAGGGCACTGAAACTTGATTCCAATTCCTGAAGCCCTGCTTCCTGCCATTTTCTTTTATTCTGTGAGCTCTTCTCTAGCATCTTTTCTCACTACAGGAACTAAGAAATCCCTTTTGGCTTAAGCCATTTAGAATTGGGTTCTAATATTTGCAACCAAAATTCTAACATAGAATATGAGATTATCTAGTCTCACCCATCATTTTACAGATGAGAAAACAGAGATTTACTTGCCCAAGGGAACACACTACAATTGAATTCACCTTTCTTTGCTCCTCAACCTCTTAGTATGTTCTCCCCTCAAGAAAAAGTTGAAACTTTGAGAATTTGTGGAGTCCATGTATTTAATAACCCCTGCCATGTTCATTAATTGGTCCCAAGTAGACTTGTGAATAACTGGGTAAACCCATGTCAGTGCCGAGTTGCAAATACACCCTTTCAGAACTTGCTACAGCTCTGAGCAGAGTGTAGCTGCATTGATTATTGTTCTACGGAAATATTCTTTATGGAACCAAGGCCAAAAGAATGCAATTTCCACATTCCCTCCAAGAGTTGAATTTGAATAATCGAAGTAGAGTATGATAATTAAAACAAAACACCTTGAATAATCGAAGTAGAGTGTGATAATTAGAACAAAAAAATTAGGTTAGAACATTTCAGAACTTTCTTAGAAGTTGTCAGTACCAAAATACTAAATTGACAAGAGTAGCTAGCAATAGTGCACTACATTCATAACAGTGCAAAGAATACAGTGAAAACCTATAAAAACCCTGCGTGTCCAAATAAACTATTATATACTTAGATATTAAGAAGTATCACGGTAGGTTGGACTGTTGATCCTATTTCTTCTCCTTGTCACAGCTTCATACACCTTTTCCTCTGCCCTTTAACTTGGAAGAGCTTCACTGCAGGCAGAATCTGTGTCCCATGTAACACTGAGCTTGCACAAAACTGCTCTGATAAATGTAAAGTTGGAGGGTCTAAAGATGCTTGCATGGTTTGTCTTGTCTTCTTACACTCTGTCTAGGTGGGAATCTGCATAACTTGAAAAATATTTGCCTATTTTTTGAATAGCCAATATTTGCACGTTGTAAAATTCAAAAGGTACAAAATGATATAAAATGAAAAGTCAGCGCCTTCTTAATTTTGATCCTCAACCACCCACTTCCCCTCCCCAGAGGAAGCCTATTACCAGTTTCTTGTGTTACCTTCCAGAGAAACTTTTACGAGAAAATTCCAACAGCAATATTTTTCAGAGTCAGAACTGAGGCCAGATAGGAAGAGCCTTCTGAATCAAGCTGGAAAAGTCTTCTCTGGAAAGACTCCAACTCTTATTTGAGAATAAATTATTTGTAATTTGAGAGATCAGCTCCCAAAGGGAGATCTAAACAGGATTGAATATAGATTAAAAAAAAAAAAAAAAAAAAAAACACCCGTCATATAGAACTATCTCATTTAAAATCCCTGCAAATGTACTGTTTCCAAAACACACTCATGCTTACTTTAGGGCATACCTGAAAAATTAAGTAAGTGATTGCTTCTTGGTCTAAAGCACATAGCAAATAAGCACACAGTTGTGATTTTAATTTGTGTTGTCCTTAGATTGTTTCTCTCCTTTTAGAGACAGATCATTTAACACCAAATACTTGAAGAACATGTTAAAGTAATTTTCATCTATTCATAGAAATATACATTTTAATTGGCTTGGCAATAAAATTGAATTTAAAAAATTGAGCTGAAATGGTAACATATCTTTAATTTTAATTAATGTGTATATAGATTGTACTTGATACTTTTATCTGCAGAAATATTTAAATATTTAATTTTCTTCTAAAAGGGTAACTGATATGAGTAAATCCATTGATCAAATTTAAAAATTTATTTTAAAAACTTTATTTTGCCTTTTAAAAAACAATTACTCAATTCATAATGATTAACCAAAATACAAACCCCATCAAAGTTTATTACAATAATCTTTCATAAAATCAATAACATTAAAAAAACAGTTAATGAATATTTTAATGTAAAAATCACAATGTAAAAATAGGAACTTTAGTTTTAGTGACTAAAATAAAAGCAGATAAATAATCTTCACAGGGAAAAAATACTTGAGGGAAAAAACAACGGTGCAACATGTGTAAAGCAGGAAATTTAAATATCAGCTTAGTTCCTCATTGCCAACATGGCATTTATATCCCAGATGAGATTTCGTAATTGATCCATAATTTGCTTCAGCTGTTGATTCTTCTGTTTGAGTTTCTGTAGAAACAAAAGAATTTATCAAAAATGTTTCAGGAAATATAGACCATGAAGTTAGAAGATTAAAATGTCATTAAGTTAGGACTGTAATGATCCAGACAGAAATTAAGCTAAATATCCCTATAAGGCAGGTGGTCTCAACCCTTTTCTGGCCTTAAGTACTCACTGACAGGGATCCTAAATTCTAATCCAGCCTGCAGAGGTCTATGGTTCCAGCCCTGCCCCAGGCCCTGCTTACTCTTCCACTTCTACCATAAATAAATAAATAAATAAGCTAAACATTTATTTGTTATAAAACCTAAGCATATAGGTTTTCTAAGGGGGCAGCATAACCTAACAGTCAAGGGCCCATACTCTAGAGCCAGATCTTTGGACGTTCAGATCCTTCACAATGATTTTTTTTCCCCAAGCTGGAGTGCAATGGTGCAATCTCAGCTCACTGCAACCTCAGCCTCCTGGGTTCAAGCAATTCTCCTGCCTCAGCCTTTCAAGTAGCTGGAATTAAAGGCACCCGCCACCACACCCAGCTATTTTTTGTTGTTGTTTTTAGTAGAGAGGGGTGTTGCCACGTTGGCCAGGCTGGTCTCCTGATTTCAAGTGATCTGTGCATCTCGGCATCCCAAGTAATTACAGTGTAAGACACCACACCAGGCCAGATCCTTCACTGTGAAACTTATGACACTGACCTAATTATTTAACCTCCTGTACTTTCGTTTCCACATCAGAGAAATGGACATAATAATTGAACCTACCTCATAAGAGTTATGAGGATTAAATGATCGGATGCACGTCGAGTATTAGAATTGTACCTGACACATAAACATTCAACAAATGTTACTCATAGGCACAGAATGTAAACTGTTGATACAGAAAATAAAATATAATAAAAATACAATGCCTCATGCAATAGGTCTTTCAAAAGTGTGGCAGAAATCACTGTTTGCCTGTAGCATGAATTGCAATCTTCTTCTAATTCTAAAAACTGAAGACAAAATGACACAGCACCCGATGCAATCTCCTCTAGTAAGATTTGCTGAATGCCTGAAATGCACACAGCATGTGTCTCTGTATCTCTACACTTGGATTCTACCAGACTAAGATTTGTGAACTTCTTAAGCATTCTTTCTGCAAATTCTATGTGGTAAATGTCTGCTTAGATAAAACAAGATAAAAATAGAGAACTTCTGATCAGAGTGATTACTAGTCATAATAATAATCATTATTATTCAATAACCCCTTGGAAACATTACATTTGGAGACAATATATTTAATTAGATAATTTAAAGATACTATATATTTTTTATTATACTTTAAGTTCTGGGATACATGTGCAGAACGTGCAGGTTTGTTACATAGGTATATACATGCCATGGTGGTTTGCTGCACCCATCAACCTGTCATTTACATTAGGTATTTCTCCTAATGCTATCCTTCTCCTAGTCCCCCACCCTCCGACATGCCCTGGTGTGTGATGTTCCCTTCCCTGCGTCCATGTGTTCTCATTGTTCAACTCCCAGTTAAGAGTGAGAACATGCAGTATTTGGTTTTCTGTTCTGTGTTAGTTTGCTGAGAATGATGGTTTCCAGCTTCATCTATGTCCCTGCAAAGGACATGATCTCATAATTTTTTATGGCTGCATAGTATTCCATGGTGTATATGTGCCACTTTTTTTTATCCAGTCTATCACCGATGGGCATTTGGGTTGGTTCCAAGTCTTTGCTATTGTGAACAGGGGCTGCAATAAACATGTGTGTGCATGTGTCTTTATAGTAGAATGATTTATAATCCTTTGGGTATATACCCAGTAATGGGATGGCTGGGTCAAATGGTATTTCTGGTTCTAGATCCTTGAAGAATAAGATACTATATTAAACTACCTCCAGATAATTTAGCGTATGTTCATTAAAAAGAGGCCTAAAAATCTTAATTTTGATGTCATAAAAAAGCAAACTAAAATGAAGTAAGTTGCTTGTATTGCTTCTGTTCAGAGTTAGGGAAGTAAAAAGAAGTAGGTAGCTAAAAGGAAAGACCAAGAAACTCTTATTGGAAAATGGAAAATCAATTTACAGAGACTTTAAAAGTCTTTCATGACTAACTAAATTTAATTCACATTTGAAAAGAGAACCAGGACAATGCAGTCAGAGAAAACATGACTTATACAGTACACATGGCTTGACTCTAAAGCTCACTTTAAGTCTTTGGGTAACAGAAACTCTTGGTATTTTTAGTTACTCAGTCTCCCTGTACAAGTTTTCAGATGACCCATCTCTATATTCTGTCATTATGAGTATGTGATAGTCTGTTATTTAAGTGGTTGCATATATTATCTAACAAAATTGATTCAAATTACTGGGAAAGATGAGGAATAACCAAGCCTATAAACTCTTTTTCATCATAGAGACTAAGAAACCGACACTTCTGCCAGCAATCAAGAGTAGCAGTGAAACAGAGGAATATAAAAGTGCTATATTGGGAGGATGGCAATCTCAGTCTCAGTTCCAGCTTTGCCTCTAACTTGGTATTTGATCTTGGACAAATTCCTTCTCCTCGGTTTTCTCGTTTATGTAACTGGATTATAAAATGTAAGGTCTCTGCCAGTTGTACTTTCTGCATACCCATACATAAGATGACAATTGGTCATCTTGGTGGTTATAAACAGACGTTACAATCAATATTAACTCAGGGATTGCAGATGGCTCTCACAATGGTTCCACCATTGAAATAAACACATGACCTACCAATAAGACTACTTTCAAGAATTCTCATTTGGAAATATACATTCTGGTACTCTTTTTAAGCCTCATGATTGTTTTCTAGAAAAGAACTAAAATGTGTAGGGTATTTTCAAGATAATATTCAACTCTAGGGAAGAGAAAATTTTTAAATAAATAATATAAGGTTCTTGGGATAGCATTTCTCAAAGATGCCACAAAGTTTTAAATTAAAAAAAATTAGCATACAAATAAAATATCCAAAGTCAAAACATGTCATAAAATGATCAACAGCAAAGCTGACATTTATGCTTATTAGAGGCTAAACTGTAAATAAATTTTCATGACACGATATAGGATTTAATATATACAGACTTGCCACTGATTGATTTTAACAGAGGTTGACAGCTGCTATTTTCAAAATCCATCAGCTGTGCCCAATTTCTTACATTAACAGGTGAATGTGTAAGTAGATACTTAAAAAAAGTTTATGCTAACTTATACCATGTAATTTAATGTTCACACAAAAGCTGTGACACTTGACAAAAACTGCTTTACTTTCTAAATGCATGGACTCAACTATGTCAACCTTGTAAATACTACCTACTATCTTTTTCAATTTCCTTTTATCATCAAGGAAACAGCCTTAAGCAAAATAAAACTCATTCTGATGTCCCTAAAGCAAGCTTGTCCAACTGTGGCCCGTAGGCAGCCACATGTAGCCCAGGTTGGCTTTGAGTGCGGCCCAATACAAATTTGTCTATTTTCTTAAAACATTCTAAGATTCTTTTTTTTCAATTTTTTTTTTGGCTTATCAGCTATCATTAGTGTTAGTATAGTTTATGTGTGGCCCAAGACAATTCTTCTTTTTCCAATGTGGCCCAGGGAAGCCAAAAGATTGAACACCCCCTGCATCTAAAGCATATAGTCCCAAACAAGTATCCACCCTTTACTTGGGTATCAGGCTTAAGGATTCCAGGATATATCAAGAAAAAATAAAAAGTATTTAAATAAACCACAAATATGACTATTAAAACCAGCCATTTTGTCTTATGATGATTTATATCAAATACTGACTACAAATCATGTGCCTCAAAGTTTCATGGCACCAGGATAGTTATTGGTGATATTTGCATTGTTAGAAACCAGACAGACCATAAGGACTAAACAGTAAACACACCATCAATATGTTCTTCTGCACAATTTCAAGTATGCAATGATATGATAATATTTTGAAAATGACTAAGTAAGAGTCAACTGAGGGGTATATAAGTCTACTTATTTTATGTAGCTTATTTAGAATAAAAAGACAATATGTATTGTAATAAAATTCTGAATATTTTAACTTGAATGCAAATAATATAATTTTATTACAGATTGCACAGATCCATAAAGCAACTTAGTTATTTAATACAACCAAATGCCAATGTGTTAAAAATATGGCACAATACTTTTGTTTCTGTATATATTCATCAAAACATGAAATGGATACATGAAACAGGTACTGCTTTGTTTCCACTGGAGAGTCTTATGCCTTTCCAAGAAGAAACTTGTCCACTCTTGTGAAATGAGTATGATAGGACACAACACATCCAGCTGGTTCATGGAAGAAATTATGGTACTGAAGACAATGCCTGGCAGAGAGCAGGCACACCAATATTTAAATATTTTCATGTTTGAAGAAAAAATAACAAAAGCCAAATCAAAAAACTTCTCCCAAAACCTACAAGAATGGAAAAAAACAAGACAAGCAAACAAAAATTCTTGGCAATCATTTCAAAACTTCTTTTTTATTTAAATAACTCTTCTTAGTATAATGGCCATTATTAAAAACTACACACTTTTATACTCCCTGCCATAATATGTAAGAAGTATTTTCAATGTTTTAGTGTTACTAGCGAATATTCTGTGAAATTTAAAACTTTCATCTACTAACTGTATGAACTGAAAAAAAAGCAAACCTTTCCTTTAAGGAAAAGTCTGCCAAACCCTATACTAGATTATGGAATGTCTTCAAATTTCTCAGAAAACATAAATTACAACACAGAATTTTATAACCAGCCAAACTATCAACTGGGCAGATATGAGAGGGCTCAAAATTTAAGTGTCTGCATTCTTTCTAAAGAAGTCACTGATGTATGCACATTACCAACAAGGAAGAAAACCAAGAAACAGGAAGACATGAGTTGAAGAAATGTGAAACCAACAGAAAAGGTGAGGAAAGCCCCAGAGCTAAAAAGCAGGTTCAGCCAGCATTCCATCCAGACCTATAAGACAATAGAAAACTTGAGAGGGTGGGATGAGAACCATGAAACTGTCTGATAATTCTGAATCTGTGGAAAATTGGAAAATAGTATTGAGATGCTATCACAGATGCATAAAAAAACTACCTAAATTTTAGAAATTAAATAGGTAAGAATTAACTCCAGAAAAACAAAAAATTATTCAACCAAGGAAATGTAACCCTAGTATTGTTTAGGGTTTAGCAATAAACAATACTTATACAGCCATAATTATATGGCACGGATTATTTACTCAACCGCAATTATGATACAGCTGCACTGAAAAGTTTGAGGGAAACAATTATGTAGGTGGGTCCTGGAAAGAGAGGTGACAGACAGCTAAATCCTCATGTGAAGAAAGAATTCCTTTTATAATTCTTACCTCTTTAATTTTCTAAAATTTGTTACTTTTTATGCATCTATGACAGCATCTCAGTACTATTTTCCAATTTTTCACAGAGTCAAAATCATCAGACAGTTTCATGGTTCTCATCCTACTCTCCCAAGTCTTCTGTCATCTTGTAGGTCTGGAATGGAATGCTGGCTGGGCCTGCCTATCCTTGTATCAATTATATCCTTTACCTAAAATCCACAAAACTCTGTCAGTAGCTAATAAGACTTTCTTTGGTTTCATGCTGCCAAAGAATTACCATATTTTGATTATAAAAGAGAACTTTTAAATGTCAAAGACACATTATTTCTAAGTTATCAAATTAAGAAAAGAGGAACTTAATGAAAATTGAAGTAAAATGTAAATTTAGAAAAGTATCTTTCTGAATTTATACAGCTTTATTTTTTACAAAATACTCTAAAATCCTCTATAATACAGAACAAACTATATTTATATTAGTTACACATGTGTACTCTGAAACCAAAGTTATTATTACGATGGTGTTTTATTTATATACATATTTCATTGTACTTTATAAAAAACCCTTCTCAGAGAAAAATAAGAACACATTTATTGAGGTAATACATATTTTATCAACGGAAACATGTAACACATCTTAAAAAGTGAATGTCTCATATGTTTAGACTACCTAACACCAGTTATTTTCAGTATCTACAAGTTCCCAATCCCTCGTCATCTTCTCCCAATTTCCTGTTGTGAGTTCTTTATTATGATTGTCATTTATTACAATCAGATTTTTTGGAAATAGTCTTCTAAATCTGTATTTCACCTTTTTAAGAAGTTACAAAATTTTATTTTATAAAATCTATCCATCTTTTTCCTTTCTCCTGAGTTTTAAAATACTTAGAAATTATTCAGTATTTTGTTTTGCAGGTCTTATTTTCAACTCTGAAACTCATTTTGATATATGGTGTAATGTAAAAGCTAGCTTAATTTCGCCCCCAAAGTTTCTATTTCTAAAGACTAATTTTCCACACAAGGCCTCTTCTGTCATATTAAATTCTCATGTACAATAAGAAGCCTGTTTTTCTGGCTAGATTATTTTACGAATCTGCCTATTCTTCTGCCAGTATTACACACTTAATTACCGTTTTTATAATATGCTTATTTAATTTTTGAAGCTAAAAATTCTGCTTTATTACTCATATTTATCTACATTTTCTATGATATTTTTGTATACTTTCAAGAAAAAAATCCCATATGGATTTTATTTGGATTTGTTTGATTGGTATTGCACTAAAATTGTATTATTTTTTGCACCCTTTCAAGAAAAATCTTATTAGGATTTGGATTGTTACTGTATTAAAACTGTGAAGTAATCAAGATGGTATTTTTATAATATTTATTGCTCATTCAATAACTTTATATAATCTTTTAATCATTCAAAGCTTCCTTTATGTATCTTAATAAGTTTATTCACACATATAATTGACATAATTCCTATCTATTTAATATTAATTGTTACAAGAGTGAATAGAATCCTATAATCTAATAGGTTTACACCATTATAAAAGCATGGTGTCAATCTTGTCTTAGATCCTTTTATGGAACTTTTATAGACTAGTTGTTCATAAATTGAGTTTCTTTGATCATTCTAACAAGCTTGTACTTAATAACTTCTGTTTCCCAACTGTTATTTGTTCACTGTCTTTTTGTACTGACTATAACTTCTAAAATAACATTAAACGTAGTGGTGTAAAGCATCTTATTTCATGCCTGTTTTTAATAGGAATACTTCTATATTTTACCTTATGAAAAATGTTGGCTATTTATCTAAAAGAAAAAGTTAAAAAACAAAACACTGTCTTGCTAATAGCTTTAAGTGTCCTTTGAATCAGTAATAGTATTGAATTCTATCAGATGTCTTTTAGACATGTGAGAATATCTTTTTTCCTAGGTAGTCTACTAACATCATATATTATACATACAAAATGAACTATAAAATCTTCATATACCTCAGAAGAACCTCTTTGGCTGTAATGAATTATTAATACATTGATGAGTTATATTAATTAGAATTAAGAATTTCAGGAAGGGGTAATCTAGATTTGTCAGTGAAAGAGTGAAGCTGATAGTTTTATTCACTGTGCTATTTCTGGTAGGTTTTGCTAAGCTGGGGCCACATTTCTACCACAGAATGAACTGACACCTTTCCCTATTTCTCTCTGTTTCACGAGAACTATCTGAACATTATCTTCCAAACTTTTGAAAGTATTCAGTGATAAATACGTTCCAGTTAGAAGCTTTTTGTGGGACTGGAGTAGAATAATGCTGGGATAATTCTCTAAATTTCTTATTCAGGTGTTGAGACATTCACATTTCATATTTGTAAATTTTTATCATTTGCTGCTCCAAATATGCTACAAGCTAGAAAGCTAGAATTCTGCCCAGAGAAGAAAAAAGTAAATGGATTGTGACTAAGTGTCTAAAGAGCTCTCCTAAGAGCTTTATCGAATGAATTTTGCAATTTCTCTTCTGACTATTCAGACAGCATTTCTGCTTACCTTTCAGTTCTTGGCTGTATTCTAAATAGGGTAAGTTTGCCACAGAAACAACTTGATGTAATTTGATAATTCAAATTATGTTTTGGAGTTACATCAGACTCCCTAGCAATTTTTATCAATAACTCTAAAACATAAAATGTACAAACTAACCACTCACCTTATTTACTTCAGCAATTTCTCGCCTCTCCTCACTAGCAAAACGAGGTGGGCCAGCCCGATCGTCATTCTTTGAGCTGTCTTCTTCTACATACGGAATAAGTTGCTGGGAGTGATCAACAAAAATTAAAAGTCAAATATATAATTCAAGTTTTCTAATTACTGGTATAGAGAATATATCAGATTAAGGATAATTTTTATATTTTTATTTGTATAAAAATAAATTTCAATTCAGGGGGATGGACTGAAGTAAGAGCTTCAATAGTTTACCATTTCAATGCATTCTACACATTACCCTTTCAGGTTTCTTTAGCAAAATAGCCTTTATAACATTGGTTGTCATGTACAGTTAAACAATACTTCCAGCAGGAAGATGGGAGAAGTAACAAAAAATAAAATAATAGGAAAATTTAAAAAATACCCTACTCATTCAATCAGCAAATATTTAATTATGAGACACTACAAAAGTAATGTCAAACAAAGCGTGATCCCTGCTCTTAAGAAATTTGTAGTTTATTGGGTTCGATAAAACAGGCTTTCCTTCATCTGTAATAAAAAGAAAAGGACTTCATGGATCTGTGTTATATAAATGTCATTAACTTGCAATCTAAAACTTTAAAGTCTATGCAAACTTCTAGATGTCTTAAGTTATTTTGGTTGTAAGAATGTTTTCTATGTAGGAGAAACAAATTTATATGGCAATGAAACTTCTAGCAGAATCATAATTAAGTATGCATGGTTACTGATGGAATTTGCTTGATGAAGCCCCTCATAGGTGTGACAGACTTCAGGAATCACCTAGCCTCTACCATCGTGTATTACCAATGCAGGAATAGGCCAAAGCTAAATGATTGGTAAAACTAGGATTCACCTGATAAAACTTGGGACATATATCAACTAGCCTATGTCTACATTCTCTTCTTTTTTTTTTTTTTTTGAGATGGAGTTTCGCTCTTGTTGTCCAGACTGTGGCGTGATCTTGGCTCACCACAGCATCCGCCTCCTGGGTTCAACCAATTCTCCTGCCCTAGCCTACCAAGTAGCTGGGATTACAAGCATGCGCCACCAAACCCAGCTAATTTCTGTATTTTTAGTTTCACCATGTTGGCCAGGCTGGTCTGGAACTCCTGACCTCGTGATCCATCCGCCTCGTCCTCCCAAAGTGCTGGGATTATAGGCGTGAGCCACCATGCCCAGCTGCATTCTCCTTTTCTTTGTTTCCTCTCTCCTAATGCAGAGCTGTCCTTCCTCCTGAAGAGGATTAGTCTCCATCCCTGTGCCCTGATGACTCTGCTCTCCTGTCTTCATTATTTATACACCTTTCTCCCAACCTCTCCCTACAGCTTTCTTCCTTTATTATCCAAACATGTTCCTGTCTCTTCTATTTGAAGGGAAGCCTCCCTTCCTCCTGCAAACCTTCGATTCCATCTCTCCTTCCATCTACTGCTTTCCTCTCTTATTTTTATCAAAGCTTCTTGAAAGACTGATATCCACTTGCCAGCTCCAGCTTCTTATTTCCTGTTTAATCTTCACCCAACTGCAATCAGACTTCGTGCTGCTACCATTTCACTGAAGCTCTACTCAAAAATACCAACAATTTTCATCTAGCAAAAAAGTACTGAACAGTTTTTATTCCTTATATTCCTTGACTTATCTGCAGCATTTGACAATATAGGCCACATTCCTCATCTTTCTCCCACATCTCTGACCCCTTCTTTTTAGGCATTTTTACAGTTTAATTTTTCTCTGGTCATCTCTTACCAGCTTCCTTTGGTGGCAGAGAGATAATGTGTCAACAGGAAAGGGTCACTTATAGAAATATATACCTAATTAACTAAACAAATATGACCCAAGATTAAATTTAGAGAATATATTTAAAAAATATAGTGATTCCACTGGGCTAAATATAAATTCTAAATTAATAACAATAAAAATATTTTATCTGTAAAGTACTTCATGAAAACCACCTTAAAAGTATACGACACTATTAAAATTCCTACTAAAAATATCACTGACTTAATTCAAAGGAGACACTGACAGCAATAAAAATTGCCGGAGAAAACCATTTCTTCCTAACAACAACAAAAATCACTATAAGCCTGTCAAAGTCTACAAGAAATTGTTAATGTTAAAATATAGTAGCATTTTATGCATATATATCACATTTTCATCTTCTCCGGTCAAAAAGTAAAACCAATAAAATTCAAAACCTGGAAATATTGCTAAAATAAGAGAGAGAGGAAAAAGAATAACGACTGTCTTGACACTAGTTCACACCTTATATTCATCCTCCCTCTGTCATGAAAAATTACCTCTACTGGAATGGGATCCATCCCTCCACAGTTTTCATTGCACTTGTCATATACCAATCTCAGCTTCCTGAAGAGAACTGAAAGTTGGCGAAGATTATCCTGTAGCTTCGTTAACCGGTCTTGATATGTTCCAGTGTGGTAAGTGACACCATTTGGCAGCTTATCAGGCAAAACAAAGAATAAAAATATAGAGTAATGGAAAAAAAAAAAGATTTTCTATAAGTTAAGCCAACAAACAGAAACAATTTTTAGGCAATGCATAGATGTAAGCTGTCCCCCCAACTGTCAAGTTCAATTTTAAGAATTTAAGAGTAATACATGCCCATTTATTAACAACTTGGTATACTGTTTCACTGCTGTAAAACAGACCTAGAAAAACCCTGTGATAAACCCTCTGACTTGAAATACTTTTTCCCCTTTAATTTTTGAAGTGTAACTTTAAAAAGAATGTACAATTTTAATATTACTACTATATAAATGCAGCATGCTCCTGACCTCAACCAAAAAGTTAAAAACAAAGTACAGTTTTTTAAAAAAGTGAATCTTGTGATATTTTAGTGGAAAAAAATGAAGAATATACTGCCGGTATTACAAAAATCTCAAAATATCTTAACTCTGATAAGATAATTAAGATGCTTAAGGTACACATTAAAATATAAACCTGTCATCTAAAGTTTTACTTAAAAAAATCAATAGGAGGAGATATGGGTGCCATCTGTACTCAAACACCATTAATAAATTATTACAAGTAACTGCTATGATCATAACTCTGTCTTAGATATTGATATATTTTTAATTCAGGAATTTTATCAAAAGAACCAAAAATATATATGGAAACAATGATAAAATGACAGGTAAACAAAAATTGACTACTATTTATTTAGAATGTATAACTAAATATGTACTCGTGCATGGCTGAAATTCATGAACAAAACTTTTCTTTCTCTGTACGGGTATACAATATTTTACTCCCACAGTTTAATCTGTGGCATCACCCTAATACTTGAATCAATAATATTTATACAGTACCTCGTTTTCTAATATGTAGGTGTTTTTATTTGTAGGAATTCACATGTATACCTATTTGGGAATTTAAATCAGGTAATTTAAAAACCAAAGTACTATCTACTATCTAATAGCTAGACGATCAGTCCAGTCTTTCCAAGCTTCAGTTTGCATTTTTTTTTTTCTTTTTTAAACACATGAGGTAGGAATGCCAAAAAGCAAACAAACAAAAGCATAATACAATGTTTGGAGAGAAAGGAAAACAGGACATATGATTAAAATCATAAACATGAAAAAAGACTGGAAAGGCCTATATGTAGTTGATAAAAGATGTGTAAGATAAATCGGCTTGAATAATTTAATTTCTTCTTTTCTCACATTTCTAAATTTTCTGTAATGTTATGGTTTATGAGTTAAGGAGATGGATTGCCTGAAATTATTTGAAGTGAGAGAGGATTTTCAGAAATTTTCAAGCATTAAAACACTCGACAATGCCTCAAAGAAATGTGATAAAATACCAAAGGCTGAACTAGTCAAAACATTTTAAAGGAGAAAGGCATTAAGGGTTCATTTCTCAGTACAATGTAAGATTTCTCCTCATGAACTCTCAATTTATGAAATTCCAGACACTAACTAAAAATTCAGAAAAAGTTTAAGTGGATCCTTACTTTCTTGTTTAGGTGACAAAAAAGAGCATGATGATTATATCTTGCCTAGAACAGCACTCTGTACCTTTACAATTGCATTTATGAGGTTTAATACTTTGCCATATTTTCTACTTAGTAAATACTGAAACTTAGGTTTATATCATCATGTTTACCATAGTGCACACACACAGAAGGCTTTAAAGTACAGTCTGAATTATTTTAGCCATAAATCTACACTTAAAATTTATTAAGTGGGTATTATGTAAAAGAACTCTTGATAAATACTGTCATAAAGAAAACAAAAATCCTTTTGAAATGCAAAGAATCACACTTCCCAAATTTGCTGACTTAGAAAGATATCAGATTTTAAATCTAATATCCAAACTTACTAATTTAACTTACTAAATCATTTAAAAAAATACCACACACCTTTCATGTGTCAGCACTGTTCTAGAAGCTGGGATAGGGCAGTAAACATGAGAGAGAGCGGATCCCATACTATAGAGTATACAAGGTAAAAATGCCTAAGATACCTTGGTATACTGTGGTGTAGCTGTTCAGCTGAAAAGCTCATCAATAACCATCTCACTCATGAGTATGGATGAAAACCCGTAAATATATGATTAGATCCATAGATACTAAGAAGGCATTAAATTAAATTCGACATTTATTTAAAAAATCAACATAAAACTCAATAAAAAGTCCTCAATGTGATAACATACGTTTATTTCAGTTAAAAAGTCAGCACCATGATTAACGTGGAATCATTAGAAGCATTCTCACTAAGGTCAGAAACAGAAAAGGATGTCTACTAAGACCACTAATTCTACAAGTGAACACTGTTCTGGAAGCATTAGCCAATGCAATTAGAGAAGAAAAACAGAGAAAAAAATGTTGAAACATTAAAAAGAAAGCATCATACTCTATTTACAAATAATATGATAAAGTGCTACTAAAAATAAAAGAATTCAATAAGGAGGTAGGTCCAAGAGAAAGCAAGAGCTCTGCTTTCATCTGTAAAACCAACAAAAACATGGGAAACAAATTAAGACCCCTTTTACAATAGCAACAGAAAAGATAAAATACCTATAAAAACACTTTTAAAATCTCAAGATAAAAATAAAAACTTAAAATACTTTATAGAAAAACAGAAAAAGAATACTCCTGTTCTTGGTTAGCAAGAGTCAACATCATAACGATGTCAAGTCTTTCTAGGTTGAATGAACCTAATAAAAATGCTAACAGTTCTTTCTTAGAACATGCTGATTCTAAAATATATGTGAAAAAAATAAGAATAGCCAGGGAAATTCTGAAAAATAAGTGTAAACACATTATAGAGCCTGATAAATTATAAGAATGTTTTGCATTAATACATAAAAGATAGGCAGCTATGTGGAACAGAACATCCAGAAACAAATTCGCTTATGTAAAAACTACCTCAAATCACTGGAAGAAGCAAATGAATTATTCAGTGAACCTTTTGAAAAAGTTAAGGCTAGGCCCAGACCTCATACTTTATAGGATAAATTCCATAAGGATCACAGTTTTAAATGTAAAGACTGAAAATTTTAAAATTATACAATTCTTCCTGATTTGAGTGGGGAAGACCTTCCTAACTAGGCATAAATCCTAGAAGTCCTAAAAGACTAATAAATTCAATTACTTAAAAAAAAAAAAAAGCATGGCAAAACTACCACTAGCAGAGCCAACAGGTAAAAGACTGGGAAAAAGAATAAGCATAAGTTATATCACACAGAGCAGGTTTCTCTAATATGTAAACAGCTAACTCCTACAATTACGGTAGGTGAAAAGATGAGAAAAAGACAGAAAAAATGGGTAAATAATATGAATAAGTATTTAGCAGGAAAAAATATACAAATGATTCATAAATATTTTAAGGGATGTTCAAACTCAGTCAAACTAGGAGAAATGTAAAGTAGAATTTTCACCTGTCAAGTGATCAAGGATCTGAAAAGATATAACTCATTGTGCTGGCCTTAGGCCGTAGCATAAACTAGTATAATCTCTGTGGAGGACAATTCATCAAAATGTATCTAATTACAAAAGCACATAGCTATTTTTAAAAACTTATCCTATAGGTACAGTACACATTTGTGTAGAAGGTTATTTGCTGCAGCTTAACAGGGAGAGATGAAAAACACCCAAATGCCCTCACTAGAGAACTGGTTTAATAAATTACAGTATTTCCATGCAGTGTAAACTATACACTATAAAAAGGAAAAGGCAGTATGAATAAATTCCAAAATATATCAACAGAAAAAAGCAAGGTACAAAATGGTGGGTATAATATACTATTATCAGTGCAAAAAGGGGGAAATGAAACAATATACATAAACATTTGCTGAGTATGTAGAGAATATCTGGAAGGATACACAAAAACAGTAAGAATTACTAACAATCACAGCCTGTGGAGAGGGGTTATATACCTAGCATAACAGATAGGAATGGGAGGGAAAATGTTCATTGCACTGTCCTTTTTTATTCCTGAATTCTGAATGTACTATGTATTTAAAAAAAATAAAAGATTTAAAGAATAATAAACAGAACCAGAGCAATGGAATCTTTCACAAGGACCCTTAATCTGAGATTCAGGGATTCTCGGGGAGTGTCCCTAAATCTTCCTTTAACCCTTGACATTTTCAAAATGCATGTGTATGTTTATTTTTCTAAGAGAGTTCACAGTTTTCATCAGACTCTCAAGTGACTAACTGACATCTAGTGTATACAAGGAACCACTTCTTTAAAACAAATGCTTAGAAACAATCTTAGCAGTTTGTATTCATAGCCCTTTACTCTCATAGATCAACAATACAGAGAATTATTTTAAAATGTGAATACTTAAAATGTATTAATAAATAACTAGGTCATACGTAGTTAAGAATATCCTGTTTCTATCACCTCTTCTAGTTTTTTGGAAACGAAGGAACCTATTGTTATCTTTTCAGCCAATTATGATAGGCCCCAAAGGGCCTTACATGAGTCAGACCACAGATTTCACAAAATTAAAAGTACACATTTATAATTACAGTCCCTTAAAAGTTGGCTTTGAATGTAGGTCCACATGTAATCTAGTTATTGATAAAATAGTTTTTTTTTTTTTTTAAAGTTTAGTTCTTTCTGCATAGAATATGGACCCGTATAGTATCTTTTAATAATGCAGATTGATAGTAAGTTAGTATTAAAAAGAGGTTAGTAGGAAGAGCTATTCATCCCATGTGATGTTGGGTAATTTATTTTTTCTCTCTTTAAGCCTCAGTTTCCTTCACTGTAAAACAGCGATAAAAATGCTTCTTAACACTGCTCCCATAACAGTGTACCTGACCAGGGAAAGTACTTGGTAAGTGTTATTATTCAGTGTTTTGCATAAAACAGGACAAAAAATGTTAAAAATATACTAATTTCTGAGACATCATTTAATCCACACCTTATTCACTCTACATATGACTCTATTCATTTTTAAAATTATTGCCAAAGAACGTCATAATTTCTCCTGGATCCCCTTTGTATTATATTTCACATGGTCTTGAAAATTTCCACAGAACTGAATTATTCTTATAATCAGGAGGAAAAGACAAACTCGACCACTTAACAAAAAAAAGGAATTAAACACTTTTTAGGACATCCAAAAAAATAAGAGCTATAAGATTTTGAAAACTTGGTTTCAATTTACCCTACCACTGACTAGGTTTGGGGAAGTCACTTTACTTCTCTGAAGTACAGAATCTTCATTTGTAAAACCAGAATAATACCCACTACATGTAGTGGGTAACATAAGCAATCATTAAAAACGCTTTAGCAAAATGGTGGTGAAACAGTTGGATATCCAAATGCAAAACAATGAACCTGGATCCGTATCTGCCACTACACACACACACACACACACATGCACACACACACACTTAAAAACTCACAAAACTTAATATAGGTGTTGACCTAAATACAAAACCTGAAACTACAAAACTTCTATAAGTAAATAGAAACCCTTTTCCACCTTGGGTTAGTCAAAAATTTGTTAGGTATGACACCAAAAGCAAAATCTATAAAAGAACAAATCAGTAAGCTGGACTCCATCAAAATTAAAAATGTTTGTTCATCAAAAGATAATATGAAGAGCATAAAAAGACAAGACAGCTCATGCCTAAAATCCCAGCACTTTGGGAGGCCGAGGCGGGTGGATCACGAGGTCAAGATATCGAGACCATCCTGGTCAACAGGGTGAAACCCCGTCTCTACTAAAAATACGAAAATTAGCTGGGCATGGTGGCACATGCCTCTAGTCTCAGCTACTCGGGAGGCTGAGGCAGGAGAATTGCTTGAACCAGGAGGCGGAGGTTGAGGTGAGCCCAGATCGTGCCATTGCACTCCAGCCTGGGCAACAAGAGCGAAACTACATCTCAAAAAAAAAAAAAAAAAGACAAGACAGACTGGAAGAATTATTTGGAAAGCATCAAGACATAATAGGTGTTGATGAGGATGAGGAGAAACTATAACCCTCAAACAGCAATGTTTACATTCCCATTAGCAATAATGGGAAGGCAAATGGCTCAGGCCACTTTGGAAAAGTTTCTTGAAGTATTGATCCAGCAATTCCACTTCTGAATACCTCTCTGTCCAAGAGAAATGACAGACATGTTCACACAAAAATTTGTCAGCAAAATAATGTCGGCAGCATTATCTATAATAGCCAAAAAGTGGAAACAACCCAAATGTTCATCAACAGCAAAGGTACGCAAATGTTGATATACTGATACAATGGAACATTACTCAGCAATAAAAAGGAATTATTGATGCATGCTTAGTTAAGGATCCCAGACAAAGAAAGCCCACATACTGTAGACTCCATTTACATAAAACTCTAGCAAATGCAAATTAATTTATGATTACAGAAAGCAGATCAATGTTTGCTTAGCGATGGAAGATGGGAAGCAAAGATGTCATAGGTATATGAAGAAACTTTCTGGGGTGATGTGTATGTTCACTATCTTGATTGTGGTGATAATTTCACAAGTATACACAGTAGAGGTACATATATTTGTCAAAACTTTAGGTGAGTGTAGTTTACTGTATATTAACTATGCCAAAAACGGGGGAGGACCGGTTTTTTAAACAAGAATGTAAATTCTTCAATTCCTTGGACCTCCCCAGAAGAAATGCTAGAACAACAACAACAACAACAACAAAAAACATTTAAAGCAACCTAAAGAGGGAAGTGGAGTGCTACCACGAAAGGTGCAAGAGTTTACAAGGTAACTAAAGAGCTTGATCGAATCTAAAAATTTTGGCTTCAATTCTCCAGAAATCTGGTCTGGAAAACACCACCTCTACTGCTCCGACTTTTGGGGACACTCTGAGTGTGAATGGGGGCGACCCTACACCTTAGGTTTGCCCAGGGCAGCCCCGTGGACGCCCACGGGCCCCGCGTAACGAGGAAACCAGCGCCCTTTCCCCTCCCAGCAGCATCCCGCTGGCCCCGCGCGCCCGCCTTCCCTTCCTACCTGCATATTCCTCAGGAGCTGGAAGATCTCCATGGTGCGGTACACGATGTCCTGCACCGTCTCCTGCCCGATGCGGCACAGCGAGGCCGTGTTCACCTCCCGGGCGGCCTGCTGAGCCTGGGGCCCGGCGAAGGGCCCGGGCGCCATCCCTGACGCGGCCAACGGAGGGGTGGACATGGCGCGCCTGCTGCCTCACGCCTGGTGAGGCGAGAAGGCAGGCGTCAGGGGTCCGCCAGGAACTGGGCTGCTGCGGGGCCTCAGCGTTGGAACCAGTTTGAGAGGTCCACGCGGCCCTATTTCAAAACAGCGGCCACGACTTCCGCCCACCGTGACGTAACACGTCAGAAAACGTCACGGACACCGCCCACTAGGCTAACGATCTCCGAGCGGAGCCTGGCGGGATTGGACTGGACCTCTGGGCAGGAAAGGACGGACGGGTTGAGTAGCCAATCACCAACTGTGCTCCAGCCAAAGGGGAGATGTTTGTGGGAAACGGGGTGAGTTTCCAGAGTTCCTTTCCTAGTCTTGGCCCAGCGTTAAGAATCTTCTGTTTAGTTCCTTGCGGAGCATTTTCTCTTAACAAGCCTGAGGTATGTAGTATTATAGCTAAGAGACACGTTGAAGTATTTGTTTAGTCGCGTAAAGGTATAACGGGACACCTGCGGTTCGAATTTAGAAAGCAAGATTCCTAAGCTTGTACGCTTCTCTTGGTCCCTGCTCAGTTTTATTCTCTGAGTTTTCCTGAACCCTCTAAGCAAAAAAAGTATCAACACACACTTCTTTCTGACTCTGGCACTTATCACTGTCTGATAGTTTATATAACTTTTGATTTGTATATTTTCAGAGTTTATTTCACGCTATCTGCGCGCGCGCGCACACACAAACACGGCAAACTCCACGAAAACACGATTTATTCACTTACTGTATTCTCAACACGTAGTGATTGGCGTAAGTATCAATAAATACTTGCTGAAGGATTGTTGAGTAACATGATAAATGCAAGAAAAATCAAAATAAAATGTCTCTCACCTCTTACTGTTTATCTCCAAATTTGGGGGAGTCAAGAATGTAAAATTGGTGATAGACACAAACATTGACATTTTTAGAAGTATCTGAATGCTCCATTATACGGACTTTCCAGGAAATGGTTACTAAATAAGAAATAGGAACCATGGTGGAGATTTTAAACATGGTAATTCGCAGATGTTCAGTGAGCAATTACCATTAGACAAATATTGGTTGAGCACCTACTATGTGCTGGGTGCTAGGAATGAAGATAGAGTACTGAACAAATCAGGCAAAAGTCCCGCTCCGTGTTTGTCATGGAGACAAAAGGAACACTATTGTGATGAGTGTCTTGAAGCAGAAGTTCTTGATACCAGGGTGCTAACAATTTAGGAGATTGAGAACGAGCTGAAGGGAGCAGTGTGGGACCTGAAGGCAGATAGGGAAGGATCCCTGGAGGCTCTTCTAACCCATGTCAGGCAGTTGAGAATTTATAGAGTAAAATTGCAATCCATTGAAGAGTTTCAAGGCGAGAGGAATAATTTGAAATATTCACTTTAGAAGATTTATTCTGGTTGCTAAATGGGGAATAGTTGGTGGGTTTGTATTGTCTTCTCTCCCAAAGGGTAATGATGATGATGATCATAACCTGTGTAGAGAAAGGAGACAGAAAGTAACTTTGAATAAAAAATATTTAGTAAGTAGTATCTAGAGAACTTGATATTGACTGGATTAGGAACATGAGGAGAAAATGAAAGAATTAAGGATGGCACATATCTCTGCTTTCATGTGAAACTTCAGGTGAAATTTATGTCATTTACTACAACAGGATACACTGAAGAAAAATAAGTTACAGAGAAATTATGCTTTATGTTGATTTTCCCCTTGCATATGTAATAAATTACTATACACTTTGTGGCTTAAAACAACATACATTTCGCTGGGCACGGTGACTCATGCCTGTAATCCCAGTGCTTTGGGAGGCCAAGGCAGGCGGATCATGAGATCAGGAGTTCAAGACCAGCCTGGCCAATATGGTGAAACCCCCGTATCTACTAAAAATACAAAAACTAGCTGGGTGTGGTGGCTCGCACCTATAGTCCCAGCTACTCGGGAGGCTGAGGCAGGAGATCACTTGAACCCGGGAGGCGGAGGTTGTGGTGAGCTGAGATCGTGTCACTGCACTCGAGCCTGGGCAACAGAGCTCGACTTTGTCTCAAACAAAACAAAACCAAACCCGAAAAAACAAACAAAAAAATCCACACATTTTATTATTTTACAGTTTTTTAGCTCGAGAATTCTGAAATGGTTCTCTCTGAACTACACTCAAAGTGTTAGCAGGGCTGTGTTCTTTTCAGGAGGCTCTCAGAAGGAATCTGTTTCCTTGTCTTTTTCAGTTTTTAGAGGCTTCCCCAATTCTTTGGCTCATGACCACGTCCACCAACTTCAAAACCAGCTTTCATCATTTTCAAAGCCAGAATTGGCTAATTGAGTATGCCATATCTCTGGTTTTGAGTCCTCTGCCTCTCTCTTTCTCATTTAAGTATCCTTTTGATTATATCGAGTCTACCTAGATAATCCAGGATATCTCTTTATTTTAAGGTCAGCTATTTTGCAACTTCAGATTCCATCTGCTACCTTAATCCCCCGTTGTCATGTAACATGGCATACAGACCCTGGGAATTAGGATGTGGACATCTTTGGAGGAGTAAATATGCCTCCAAACCAAACTGTCCCTAAATTCAGACTCGCATACCTAAAAACCTGACATCTTGACTTGGATGGCTACTTGGCATCTAAAATTTATGTCTGAAACTCAACTCTTGATCCCCTCCCAACCTTCTTCTACTATACTTTTTCCCATGTCATTGTCTGGCACCACCATGCATTTAGTTGCACATGCTGGCTTCTCTCGTTCCCATCCTACTTCCAAGTCATCAGAAAATACAATGAACTCTAACTTTAAATGTATCCTGTATATGACCAATTACTTCACCTCTTTCACCCTAGTCCAAGCTGCCTTTCTCTCTTTACTTGGAATGCTGGATAACAATCAAGAGTCTCCTAATTGAACTGCCTTCCTGCTACACTTACCCCATCCGGACACTCTCATTACAACACCCACAGGCAAACTTAAAAGTTAAGTCAGGTTGTGATTCTCCCCTGCTGACCTATCCTCTCATCATGCCTAGAACAAAATCCAAAACTACATGACCTGCACATCCCCACATGTGCTGGCCTAGGCCTTTCCTGCTCTCCCAGCTCCGACAGCTCTCCTCTCACTCCAGATACATTCACCTCCTTACGATTCCTTGTGCGCTCAAAGTTCGTCTCACTTTGCAGCCATTTCTTTTGGCCTGGGAAGCTCTTCTCTCAGCTGTCTCTCCAGGTCTTTGTTTATAGTGGTCTTTTCTGGCTACCCTACTTAAAATAGCTTGCATTCGTTTTTTGTTGTTGCTGGAAAAAATTATCAATTTAGTGACTTAAAGCAGCGGAAATTTGTGTCCCCGTTTTCTTACTGATTGTAAGCTGACAGCCATTCCTAGCTTCCATGAGATGCCACATTCCTTGACTTGTGGCCCCTTCCTCCATCTTCAAAGCCATCTATGGCAGTCAAGTCTCCCCTCATGCTTTAAATTTCTTTTGCATCTTCTTCCATTGTCATTGTCACGTATCTCTAACCTTTCACTTTTGAGGGCCCATGTGATGATACTGGGTTCATCTACATTATTCTAAATAATCTCCCCACCTCGACATCTTTCACCTTAACCACATCTGTAAAATTCCCTGTTCCATGTAATGCAGCCTAGTCATAACTTCTAGGGATTAGAGGGTTAACATCTTCGTGGGGCCGTTATTCCACCTACCATTCAGCCCTCTCCATCTCTCTGTCTATTTAGCCTGCTTCATTTTTGGTAGTGTTTCTCACAAACTGATGTTGTTTTTCACTGTTTATACC
This sequence comes from Ateles fusciceps, assembly GCA_036589455.1. Lineage (NCBI taxonomy): Eukaryota > Metazoa > Chordata > Mammalia > Primates > Atelidae > Ateles > Ateles fusciceps. The sequence goes on along the minus strand of JAZHEH010000045.1, from coordinate 4,557,201 downwards.
TTCAGCTAAACAGTAAATTTCATGAAACTAGAGACTGTCTCTTTCGGTTACTTCAGTAGATTCAGCACCTATAGCAGTGCCTAAACACATAATAAGTGCTCAATAAATAGCTGATGAAAAAACCAGGAGTTTACTCAGAGGCATCTTGGGTGTGAAGTGTGTGCATGATCATCAGTGGGTGTATCTGGTAAGCAACTGAGTGTGTGCTGGGACCTGGTAGGGTTTTCTTTTATATGGTTGGAGAAGGTAGGGGGAGCATAGTGGTAAGCTCAAAATCTGTGGAGTCGAACAGTCCTGGACTAAAATCCAAACCTGGCATTTGCCCAGCAGTTGACAAATCACACCAACCTCCATAATAATAATGGTATTTAGCTTTGGGATTGTTGATAGGATTAAGTGAGATGTTACATATAACACACTTATAGTTCCTAGTGTATAGTAAGCATTCAATAAATGTGCACTATACTTCCTTCCACTATGGGTAACAGTGAGGAAAATGGGTAAAGTGAGAAGTGAGGAAGAAGCTGTTCCAGGACAGAGCCAGAACAGATCCAATGGGAACACTAAGGAACAGAAAGAGGAAGAGGCGGCAACACTATTAACAACAAAAATTGGGAAGAGCTACAAAGGTCAGAGGAAAATCAGGAGAGTATCCTGCCATGGAAGTCACAGGAAGAATAGATTGTTTCAGGAAGGAACTTGTGCTGAACAGTGTCAGACACTGCTGAGAGATTAAGCAAAATAATCCACACAAAGGAAGTATTATCTTAAATCACAGAAGAAGATTTTAGCACAAAATTATTACCCATAGTCCCATAGTTAGGGAATGAAATAGAGACTTAATTTCTATACAATATCTCTTCTGCCTTATTTTTATTTTTTTTGCAAGAGAATACCTGTTTTTTAGCAGGGAACCCAGGGTGGAAGCTATATGTCCCAGCCTTCCTTGAACCTTGACAAGGCCATTTGACTAAGTTCTGTCCCATCAGCTGCAAGTACGTATGACATGTGAGGTTACTGGCAGTTGGCCTTAGAGAAATGGGGCCTCCAGTTCCTTCTTCCTACTAACTGGGATGCAGAAGTCATGGCTACAGCCTAGCTAAGTGCTTATTTGGGGGTTTTCTGTCACACACAACTGAATTTGTTACTAATTTACCACTGCTGAAGTGGCAAATTTGAAATTTGCCCTAAGCTCCATGTGGTTTTGTCTGATATCAAAGTAGTTTCTTCTAACACAATGATTCATTGCCTCTGCTTTAAATTACCCAAAAGACAAACTGGAATCCTTCTTGACCTGAATCACTACCTGCAGCAGTGCCCCTAGCTCTTGTGTAATTGCAGGATTGGAGCTAGCTTTGTGTATGTTGTTATGGGAAGTATTGGCCTTGCAGTTTCTAGCACCTGGGAGACGTGAACAATTCTGAGATGGTTTTGTGGTGTCAGGACACCAGTCATTGAATCAAAAGGCTACATACAGGCTGCAGTATTTAGTCTCAAACTAAGACTCAATATTCGAGAATACACTGAGTGGAAAGCAGCAGGCTTTGGGGGGTAAGAATGGGAGAAATACAGACTCAAGAAAGATTTGAGGGGCTACAATGGAAGAAAGACTCCCCACAAGTCAGCATAGTGGGTTCCAGACTTGCTTTGTCATTAAATAGTTTGGTGGTTCTAGACTGACTTATAAACTAGGTGTTTCACTCTGGTATTTTCCATTATGTTACACATGCCATGGAAAAGCTTCAGAATAATCTAGGTCCATTTGGAAATATCACTGCATAGGACCTACCAAAAGAAAGGGATCTTACTGAGCCATCACTGTCGCGACCTTGGACTTCCAGTAGTAATGCAGAAATGCACCGCTTTATACGCAGTTTATTCATGACTAATAGCTTCTGTTTTTCAATTCAGCCACTCATGAACCAGAATATTCCCTCTGGACAGAGAATTATTGAATTCAAACAAACACTTATTGGGCACCTGTAATTGGTCAAACTAACAAGCATTTAGGTTGATTTAAACTTTGCCTAGACCTAATTAGCATTCCAATTTAACAAACTGTGCTAACTGGTCCCTGAAGGTTCATTACTAAAGGTTTCCTATGCTTCCCAATGCTCAATTGGAATCTCATACTTAAGAAGTGCATGAATTAAATCACAACTTCACATTCATGATTGATTCCTCCTCTATGTTTAGAGAATTTGCATGGCTTGGTCAACTGTTTTGGACAGTTTAATTGCCTAATATTTCCATTTTATACATGTCACAGTTATTGCTAACTGAAGGTCAATGTTTGGAAACAATTAGCCAGGATCAAGAGATATTTGGAAACATTGTTAATGAAGGCACATGTAATGAAATAAACATGGTTTGGCATGAAAGGAGTCAAGTTACCTATGAAGTCACCTGTTGTTTGTGGTTGATTGTCTTACAACCACATGTACTAGCACATGATGGGTGCTTCTTTGTTTTGCTAAAAGTAAATATTCTGCTCCCCTCTTTTAAAGTTTTATAGTCATCAAACTAATAAAAATTGTTACGACTTTTGTGATTGCTGATATTTCAAGGTGAGTAGTAAATGAGAGAATCAAGCAAGTAATTCACCTGCCAGAATTTCCAGGACTGTTTTCTGCTATACCTTATCTTGAACTTCTCTGTTTTCATATTTTTTCTTAGAGTACTGTGTGGAAATATCTTTTGAATTATTGTGAGTGGCCTAAAGAGTAGTCTTCGTGTTTTGTACTGTATTGCAATGATTGAATACTTGTTCAATGATACCTTTAGTGCCTGTACTTTCCCTGCCCCAAACCAGAAAAATCCACTGCTTCATTTTCTTTTCTTTTCTTTCTTTTTCTTCTTTCCTTCCTTCCTTCCTTCCTCCTTTTTCTTTCTCTCCCTCCTTCCTTCCTTCCTTTCTTTCTTTTTTATTTTATTTTTTTTTGAGACAGGGTTTTTGCTCTTGTTGCCTAGGCTGGAGTGCAGTGGTGCGATCTCGGCTCACCACAACCTCCGCCTCCCAGGTTCAAGCGATTCTCCTGCCTCAGCCTTCTGAATAGCTGGGATTACAGGCATGTGTCACCATGCCCAGCTACTTTTGTATTTTTAGTAGAGACAGGGTTTCTCCATGTTAGTCAGGCTGGTCTCAAACTCCCGACCTCAGGTGATCCGCCCGCCTCGGCCTCCCAAAGTGCTGGGATTACAAGTGTGAGTCACTGCGCCCAGCCTACTGCTTCATTGAAAAAGCAGAGTAGGCTGTTTGTTTTAAAAACGTGCTAAGTTCTCTTGCTTCAGAAAGAAATGTTTTACAACCAATTTTGTTGAGTTAGGGTAATGATATTAAATGAAAAATACCTATACAATAAAATATTTATACATTTTGAGGAATAAAAAATAAAGATATTATAGTCAAGATAATTCTCTTGTGGGGACCCTATATAAAGACTGAATTCTGAGCAGACCTTTGAATGAGGATAAACAAAATGGTGAGGAGGAGGAAGGAACCTTGTATGTATTGGCAGAGGATGAAACCAGCAAATCACGGGGTAAGGAATGATAAGACTTTAGGATAGAGAAATGTTGTAGGAAAGGATTTACTTGCCACATGCCAAGTTTTCAGAAAGGACCAGTTGTGACAAATAGCTCCTGCATTTTATTCACTCTTTCCCAAGATCAAAGAGGTGATTGTGTGGTGAGTCGGGGTCTGGGATGCCCCCACCTTTTCTCTCTCTTCCTAAGATTGGCCTTCTGGACAGAATAGTGCCTTCTCCTCTACTCCTCAGCCTCTATGCCTACCCTGCCAGGGATTGGCAGTCAATTCAAGGGGGAAGTCAATACTAAGCCATATGCTGTAATCTAGCTTTATCAATCATAGGGCTGCTATGTTACCTTCCTCTCTCTCTCTAACCATTTCTGATCTGAGAGGGCAAGAGAAAATAATATTATGACCTTTAAATCTCAACGTGTGGTTTAATAGAAAAAGAAATAGAAAATTAAGACAAATTCACTTGTCTTCCTGAAATTCCGCTTTCATCATGTCAGTTTCTACATATTTCCTTGTAAGATTCCAATGGTCTCCATAAAAAGTGTCAGTTCTCTGATTTTCAAAGCCTCCTGTTGTTTACTTCCACTCTACTAGAGCAACCCTTTTTTTTTTCTTGCTGTATTAAGGAGGTTGACAACGGTTTTGCCATCCTCACTTCCACTTTAGGTTCTTCTTCCTTAGCCATTTCCGTGACGTATGACTCCTGGTCACGGCTGATTGGATTAGGATGACCATGTGGCCCAAGGGCAACCAATTTCTAGGCTGGCCAGTGATGTGTAACTTGGTCTGGTACAAAAAGCTTTACCCAAGCAGGAATGAAGGTAATAACCTGGACCAATCAGATTGTCTTTCTCAGGACTTTGAATAGGGAAATAAAGAGTGAATTCGATAAAGGAAAAGGTGCCAGAGAAGAAGTGAACCCAAAGAGAAGCAGGACCTGAGAGAGAGACTGATAGTATTTGGAGAGAAGACTGGAGGGAAGTTGCTCTTGGGTAGTGGCCTATTGTACCCTCTATTTACTTGACTTTATTTAACTTTAGAGGGCATCCTTTCTTCACCAGCTGGTCACAATGTTGCATGTAAAATCTGGAATCCAGAACATGCCCTGGGGACCTTGTGCGTTCTGCTCATGTCCTTCCTTAGCTCTTGCATCTCTTCCGCCGTGCACTGTTCCTTCACAGCACTAGTAATCTTTGGCAATTGTATTTTTATTTGTGTATCTATTTATTCGATAACTGCTTCTTCTAGTAGGCTGGGAGCAACATGTCCGGGCAAGGATTAGTGCATTTTTGTTCACCACTGTGTTCTCAGCATTTTGCTCAGTGCCTTGGCATGGTAGATTCTTAATATTTATTGAATGAATGAATGATAGTGAATTGTTTCCCCACTTCTGCTCATTTCCCCTCTACCTTTCTCAAGTCCAGACTCAAGACCCTTCCCTTATTTCTCTGTCTCAGTGTTGCCTTCTTTGGTCTTTTAATTGCGTTTATAGTTTAACCACTACAAGGTATTTATTATACTACTGTTATTTCTTAATTGTGTTGTGTATTCAAAGTTAATTTTTACATGAATGAAAGCAGGTATAGTGACTCTTTCCATGTACCCCTTCCTTCTCCAAAATGCCTAACATTATTATTTTTTATTTTTGTGGAGACAGAGGGGTCTTACTATGTTGCCCAGACAGGCCCTGAATTTCATGGCCTCAAGCAATTCTACCACTTCGGCCTCTCAAAGTGCTGGCATTATTGGCATGAGCCACCACACCAGACCCTTTAATTTTTTAAAATTATTGTTTAATCTCACTCCACATCCAGATTATAAAAATCTTTGAAAGTAGGTACCATATCTTCTTTTTAAAAATCAAGTAGCATTTATTATCTTAATGTTGTATTTCTTGCTAAGGTAAAATTGATATACAATAAAACTGTATATATTTAAAGTGAACAATTTGATAAGTTTTGACATATATTTACACTAAAAATCTATTACCACAACTAAGGTACCAAGTATTTCTGTCATCTCCAAAAGTTTCTATGTATCATTTGCACTTCATCTTTCATTGCATTTCTACCTCAGGCAACCGCTGGTCAAGTATAGGTAAACTTAGATTTTCTAAACTTCTACAAATATGGAAATATACAGTAAGCACTCATTTTAAAAACATAATGGATTCTTTTATTAGATATAATAATTTCCAGAGTAACTCCACATTGATGCATATTAGTAGGGAACTACCTTTTGGTGGCTGAATACTATTCCATTGTATGGTTATACCATATTTTCTTTATTCACTGCCAATGAACAGTTGAGTTATTTCCAGTTTGAGATCATTGCAAATGAAACTGCTATGAATTTTTGTGTGCAAGTCTTTATGTGGACATATGTTTTCATTTCTGGTAGATAGATTCTAGAGGTGAGATGGCTGGGTTATGAATGGCATATGTTTAACTTTCCAAAAGTCTGCTAAAGTGTTTTCTAAAGTGGTTGTATGCTTTTACATTCCCACAAGCAATTTACAAGGACACAACACCCTCAACAGCTGATATTGCCAATTTTTAAAAAACATTTTTGCTATTTTAAAAGATGTTCAGGCTGGATGCAGTGGCTCATGTCTGTAATTCCAGCAATTTGGGAGGCCGAGGTAGATCACTTGAGGCCAGGACTAACCTGAGCAATATTGTGAGATCCCTCTTTCTCTACAAGAGTTAAAATTACCTGGGTATAGTTGTTTGTACCTGTGGTCCTAGCTACTTGGGAGGTTGAGGCAGAAGGATCACTTGAGCCCAGGAGTTTGAAGTTGCAGTCTCAAAAAATGTTTAAAAATTAAACAAATAAATAAATGATGTTTAATGGTATCTCATTGTTTTCATTTTTCTTCTTGATGACAAAATGGTGATAAACACTTTCATGCAGTTATTATTCATGTGTATATCTTTTTTTTGTGAAATGTCTGTCAAATCTTTTGCCCAGTTTTAAATTGGCAAATTGTAAGAATTCTTTAAATATTCTGGTTTCAAGTCCTTTGTCTGAAATGAGTTTTAAATTTTAAATATAGCTTCTTGATGTGGAACTTTAAGTCATTGAGAATGTGCTGTATTTTTCTCATTCTTTGTATTTCGAGTTATTTTGGATTCCATCTGGATATTCTCAACGTTTTGTTATATCGACTTCATGTTATTTTATATTCCTCTGAGAAATTTTGCTAATGTTTTCCTTTTTAAAATACCCACTAACTTGTTATCTGTCTCACACGTGCCTGGTCATGGGGTCAACCTGAACTATTTTTGCTTTTTGTACATAGAATTAGATGATCTATTCATCTGCTTCTCTACCTTCTGGGATTCCCTCCTCATTTTCCCATGGTGGCTGTTGTCCCAGCCTCTTTCCTTGGTTCCTGCAGCCAGAAAGACAGTGGGGCTTCCCACATAGTTTTAGCTTCCTGTACTGCAGCGAGATTCTGCAACCATAGCCCAACTTTGAGTCAAAACCATAGAGAAGCACAAAACTCACCCCCATTCTTGTTGCTGCTCCAAGGTTCCAATTACCTCTGTAATCTGCCTGCTTTTGTTTACTTGTCAAAATTTTTAGGTTTGATTTTTTTTCCCCCAGGATCTGTAGTTGTTATGGGTGGAAAGATGGTTCTGTGAGTTACACCATCATATAGGAACTAAAATTTCACCCTGTATTCTGTTTTATCCTTCCCTGTAGTCTCTTAGGGCCAGAGCCAGGGTTGAGAGAGCAGGTCATCATTTCTGCTTCTCTATGAATATATGGTGCCCAGACAAATGCAAAGACATAGAGGAAGCAAACAAAAGTGAGGAATTGGGGAATGTGATTGGAGAAGAAAGTGTCAGACTTTTCCTGAGTATCACAGAATAGGTATTTTGAGTCTTAGGTGAGTTGCCAATAAATGTTAATCTTCCTGCTTGTTTTTCCTGCTTGTTTATGATCTCTATCATTATTGAACGTCTTCTATGTGCAGGCGTTGTAGTTGGTGCTTTTCATACATTATATTTCTACAAGGACTAAAAATTTTTCTCGACTCTATTTCTTATGTTAGGGAATGGGGCTTGGAAAGGTTAAACACATTGTTCAATGTCACATAGTTTAAAAGTAGTGAAGTTTGGGACACAAACTGTGTGTGTGTGTGTGTGTGTGTGTGTGTGAGACCAGAGTCCTATTCATTTTCCCTTGATCACTCGACCTCTTAGGCTCCCAGTTCTACCCTAGTGTCTCTCCATATTATTCTGAGTAAAATAATTTACTTTTGTTAACATAAGGGGTTGTTGATCCCTCCCTAAGGGGTGACTATGTAATGTATTTCTACAATGCACAAAAATTGGGGACTGAAGAATTTTATTTGCATTGCAAAAGGAAGCCCAGTCTGGTTTCCCTAGGTAGTGCTCCTCTTTCATCTAAAGTACACTCCAGGTACTGGCTACATAAGCCTTCAATAAGCTCTTTGAAATGAATTGAGTCCTTGGGAAAGTGTTTAGTGAGAGCAAGTGAATCATTGAAATAGCTGTGCCCCTTCAAAATCACATAGAACTTAAGAGATCTATTAGCACCTTCAATTGTGCCTTAACACATACATTGTAACAACTTGAAACTCATTAACAGCTGGTTCTCTGTCTCCTATGATCAATGGTTTGCTTTCACTTATATATTTTTTTCTTGCTGAGTCACAAAAGAGATGAAGACTAATGAACAAATATACTAAATTCAGAAAATTTTTTACATTCTTAAGACTATCTTTTCCGAGTTAAAAATATGGATTTTTTGGTCCATGAATTCTTTATCTGTCATAGAAAATATTAAGAATATTATTAAGAATATTGTTATGAACAGATTATGAGTTGTTTGTGTCTGTGAACTCAATTATTCCTGAAATAGCTAGTTTATTTTTCTTTCTTTTATTTTTCTTTCTCAGTGTTCTTTTATCAAACATTTATTTAACACCTAATATGTGGCAGGCACTGTTCCCGCCCTTGGAGCTAAAGAAGTGAAGAAAATAAAGAAAAAAATGCCCCCCATATGGTGGGAGAGAAAGACAGTAAACATTAAATAAATACAATAATTTAACAAGAAAGCAAAATATATCCTATGTCAGTGGTGAGAAGGACAATGGAGAAAAATAAATCAGAGAAAGGGAATAGACAGTGCTGTTTTAAATAAGATATCAGAGAAGACCTCACATGATACATAATCTTTAAGCAAAGACTTAAAAGAAGATGAGGTATTATGCTTTGGAGTGTTTGAGGGAAAAACATTTCAGGACAACTTAAAAGTCATTAACGGCTTGTTATCTGTCTTATGTGATCAATTGCTTGAAGGAACAGCAAGTATAGAGACCCCGAATAGGGAGGCCTTGAGCAGGGAGCCACCTGCCATGTTCAAGGCTCAGCAAACAGGCCAGTGGGGCTAGCACATCACAAGGAAGGGGGCGGGAGGGGCAGGCAGCGTGAGGTTACTACATCAGGGAGAGCGTGTATTTTGAGTAAGATATCAGGGTGGAGTTTGGTTTTCACAGAAAAGATAAATGGTCTATTTCAGCAGGATTGCTCTGAATAGAATAGACTCTAAGAGACTAAGATCAGAGGGAAAAGGCAGTTGAGGCTATGAAAGTCATTCAAAGGAGAGATCTTGAAGGGTTGGACCACGGGAGTGACAAAGGAAGAGATGAGAAGTGGTCACACCCTGGATATATTTTGAAGGGAGAGCCAAAAAGAATTTGCTCAGTGGAATATGAGAGAAAAAGAGAAGTCAGGAATGAACCCCAAATTGTGGTCTGAGCAACAGGAAAAATGTAGTTGTCATTGACTGAGAGGGAAGGCTGTGAAAGGAATATGCCAGGGATAAAAGAATAAGAGCATAGTTTTTACATGTGAGGTGTGATACATCCATCAGTCACCCAAGAAAGGGCTCAAGTTGGCAATTGGATACAAGAATCCAGAGTTTGTGGGTGAGGTCCAGGCTAGAGTTGTAACTGTGAGAGTTTTCAGAATATAGATGATATGGTAGGGTGCAGTGGCTCACACCTATAATCCCAGCATTTTGGGAGGCTGAGGCGGGTAGATCACCTGAGGTCGAGAGTTCGAGAACAACCTGACCAACATGGAGAAATGCTGTATCTACTAAAAATACAAAAATTGGCGGGGCATGGAGGTGCATGCCTGTAATCCCAACTACTCGGGAGGCCGAGGCAGGAGAATTGCTTGAACCCAGGAGGCGGAGGTTGTGGTGAGCCAAGATCATGTCATTGCACTCTAGCCTGGGCAACAAGAGTAAGACTGTATCTCAAAAAAAAAAAAAAAAAAAAGAATATAGATGATATTTAATACCATGTGTATGGTTAAGATTACTATGAATCCCCAGAGTGCTGTAAAATCATGAGATTTATGAGCTGAGGAATAACAAGAACAACAGACTGAGAAGGTATGGTCAGTGAGGTCCAAGAGGTGAAGGAGAAGAGCACAATGTCCCAGAACCCAAATTAAAGATATGCTTCAAGGAAGCTAGCAATCAATGTGTTAAATGCTAACAGGGTCAAATAAGGTGTGGAACAACAATGTGGAAGTCATTGAAGGTTATGGTCGTGTTTAAAAAGTTTTATGAGGGTGGAGTGGCCAAAACACTAGCTGAAAGAAATTTTGGAGAAAATTGGAAAGAGGAACTGCAGAGAATGAATATAGAGAATGCTCTATATTCTCTCTATATTAAAAACTTAAAATTTGTTTTGTCTAAAAGAGAGACAGAAATAGGGAGTAGCTGGAGGCGATGGAGGGTCAAGAGAGTTTTTTATTTAATAAGATGGGAGAAATCACAACATGTTTGTATTCTCTTGAGATTTATCCAGTGGAAATGGGGAAATGATGATGCAGAAGAGAGGGTAGAGAATTACCAGATAAAAACAGTGAGCAGGGACAGGAGGTAAGGGGACCGACAGTACATTCAGAGTAGTAGGAGGGACAACTGAATACACTGGCAGAGAGAGAGGTGCTTATGGAATTTTCCTGCCAATTGCCAAAAGTTTTAGTTGGCAAAAGGAAGATCAAAAATTGTAAGGCTGAGGCCAGGTGCGGTGGCTCACACTGTAATCCCAGCACTTTGGGAAGCCAGGGTGGATGAATCACTTGAGCTCTGAGCTCAGGTGTTCAAGACCAGCCTGGGCAACATGGCGAAACTCCATGTCTACAAAAAAATAGAAAAATTATCTGGATATGGTGGCTTGCACCCATAGTCCCAGCTACTCGGGAGGCTGAGGCAGCAGGGTTGCTTGAGTCTGGGAGTTTGAGGGTTCAATGAACCATGTTCATACCACTCCACCCCAGCCTGGGTGAGAAAGTGAGACCATGTCTAAAAAAAGTAAAACTGCTTTTGACATTTTGACATAGAACATAAAGGCATAAAAATATTTTTGATTTTACTGGGAAAATTCAAAGCCGGGAGTGATTAGCTTGCTCAGCTCTTTCTTTTTTCAGGATGAGAAAACCAAGTCCAAGTTAACAACTAGTTGTTCAGAGAACTGATACCACAACATGTTTTTCCATTTCCTAATTCTGTGCTTAACTCACCGCGTTGTATTACATGGTCATTAAAGAAGTTACCATCTTGTATTAGTCTGTTCTCATACTGCTAATAAAGACATACCCAAGACTGGGTAATTTATAAAGGAAGAGGTTTAATGGACTCACAGTTCCACCTGGCTGGGGAGGCCTCACAATCATGGTGGAAGGTGAATGAGGAGCAAATTCACATCTTACATGGTGGCAGGCAAGAGAGCTTGTGTAGGGGAACTCCCCCTTTATAAAACCATCAGATCTCATGAGACTTATTCACTACCATGAGAACAGCAGGGGGAAGACCCACTCCCATGGTTCAGTTATCTCCCACTGGGTCCCTCCTACAACACATGAGAACTTTGGGATCTACAATTCAAGATGAGATTTGGGTGGGGACACAGCCAAACCATATCACATCTCAATTGGTAAATATAATATTTCAAATGGAATATCTTTCTGAGAAAAAAAAATCAAAAAGCATATTACCCAGTAAGCCTATAGTAATAGGAAATCATAATGGTAGTCTTTTATATCTTTCATACTATTTCACCCAACTCATGACAACATAATATGAGTTATGTATTGTTGCTGCCATTTTTGCAGATGAAAACATTGGTATGGCAAAGTAGTTAAGTTACTTGTCCAAAGTTACATGGGCATAGATGGCAGAACCGGATCTTAATTCCAGATTTTCTGAGTCAGAGCTATATATCTTATTACTTGTAGTAATGAAACCTCAAATCGTGCTTGGGTTATCCAAAAGGTTAAATTATTTTTAATGTCTTCTCTTATGGTAGAAAAATATGTAAATCAAATGCAATTAAAATAAACTTTTTCACATTTTTAGGGATAAGTTTCAGTTTTCTGAAAAATATAACACTCATACAGAACTTCTTCAATGATAAATGAGATACCCAAACACCAAAGATACTGATGTTGGAAAGCAGTTCATGAAAATAAATTGGAATTGCCTGGAATAAACTGCATGGAACCCATTACAAAAGTTAAAAACTCAACAACTGAGGTAAGCTAATTTAAATAATAAAACTCCAATAAGCTAATTTAAGAGTCACTGATCCTTTGAGCTATGAAAATGTTTTTTCCATTTTTCTTAAACCTTGAGATCATTGGTGGAAAGTAAAGCTGATATTTGAGAGTCATGCTTTAAGAGAAGATCTCTTCCAACCCAATGAGCAAAAAGTTCACATATTTTAGAATCAAAATTTTTATAGTTTTTTTGTGCCTGACACCCATGAGCCAACTAAATGGGAGATGAATCTAGTTGACTGAGAATTGTATAAGTAAAAAATTCACTGGCTAACATTGCCTCATTTTCTCTAGTTTATCCTTGAAACACATACTATTAATATTATTCCTGGACCAACTTATCTCTGTTTGGATGCTATGCTGCTTCCTTAAGTTTCTACATAGAATCTCTTGTTGTCTTTTGAGTCAATCTGTTTTCTGACTGAGATTTAAGTTTTACCATCTCACTGGTAGGAATGCATCTCTTATCTACTCTCTTGTCTTCAGTTTTTAGCAGCTGTTTACTATAGTGAAATGATTTTTTAAAAGGTAATAACAGTAATGACAATTTATGAAGTATTTACCAGATGGCAGTCATTGTGCAAAAACACTTCAAAACTGTTTGCATTCATTTTTATTCTGTCAATAACCTTATGTAGGTAGTCCTCTTCCTCCTCCTTTCCTTCTCCTTCTCCTTTCCTTTTCCTTCTCCTTCTCCTTTTCCTTCTTCTTCTTCCTCCTTCCCCTTCCCCCTTCCCCTTCCCTTCCTCTTTCTCCTCCTCCTCCTCCCCCTCTCCCCTCCTCCATAAGGTCTCACTTTGGCAGAGTGCAGTGGTGCGATAAGGGCTTACTGCACCTCGACTTTCTGAGGTTAAGTAATCCTCCTGCCTCAGCCTCCAGAGTGTCTAGGACCACAGGCACACACCACAATCACAGGCTAATTTTTTTTTTTTTTTTTTTTTGATAGAGATGAGGTCTCTCTATGTTGCCCAGATGTTGCCTAGACTGGTCTCAAACTCCTGGGCTGAAGGGACTCTGGCACCTCAGTGTCCCAAAGTATAGGGATTACAGGTGTGAGTCACCATCCCTAGCTTTATTCTTCTTCCATACAGACAAGTAAGCTGAGGTTTAGAAAAATTTGGTAACTTTTCCCAGGAACCTACAGATAGTAAACATTTCTCATCCGACTCTGGGATTCTTTCATGGCTGAGGGACTTAGGGAAAGACTAGAAACTGTCTTGCTCTTATGAGACCCCTTAGGGAGAAAACTGGAAAGGTAAGAAGGAACAAGTTGACAATAAGGGCTTTCTGGCAGTTGGGGATCTGCTTCTAGCTAAAAATCTCTATAGTCCTCAGAAAGGGAATTGTTCTGGGGCCACCAGCTTGGAGGTACACCAAGTAAGTTTTGGATTTTACTTGTGTGATCCTCTACAAGTTGAGAATCATTGTTCTAATTGAGTGAATGCTTCAAATTCATCCTGGTATTGAAGTTAATGCTATAATAAAAATGAGAACCAGACAGAAGTCACAAGCAACATGATTGGGAAATTAACATTGTATATAGTTTCCTTTCATATCTCTTGAAAGTATTCACAATGACATGTATAGCAACATCCTGTTCTTGTCCCTTTTTGGGTCTCACATTGAAAACATTGATTGTGGCCTGTAATCCCAGCACTTTGGGAGGCTGAGGCAGATGGATCTCTTGAGGCCAGGAGTTCAAGACCAGCCTTGGCAACATGGTGAAAACCTGTCTCTACTACAACAAAAATTAGTCAGGTGTGGTGGCACATGACTTGTAGTCCCAGCTACTTAGAAGGCTGAGGTACCAGAATTGCTTGAACTTGGGAGGTGCAGGTTGCAGTGAGTTGATGTCAGCCATTAGACTCCAGCCTGAGCAACAGTGTGAGATGCTGTCTCAAAACAACAACAACCACAAAACATTTATTGTGTTGCATGCTCTCTGAGTTTGCATGCTCCAGCTCACTCAAAGTGAAACCTATGAGCCTTGTCTTTGCTTCCAATTCACACATACTGCTTCTGAGATCCCTTATCTCTTTCCTTCTTGTCCTTTGACACTATAGTCTTGTCTTATTTTTGCTTATCATATCTTGGAGTTATTCCAAGGGGCCTTGATCTTACTTGGATTGTCAGGTTGGATTCTCTACACTGGCATATCTCAACACTGAAATCACTTCATTTCAGCTTGCCCTCCCATCTGCCCAGGGCCATGCCAGAGTGAGTAGATCTGTGTAATTCCAGTGCCTACCTTTTCTCCCTTACCTGATTCTCTTATTTTGAATACAGGGCCATGTTTCATTTATGTAGCCCAATCATTCATTTATTTATTCAATCACTCTTCATTTATTTAAGTCAACAGCATATTAGACACAATTCTTTCCAATGTTGAGAAATTTGTTCATTAATGTTCTTACAATTTTTCCTAAGTCTCTGAATTCTATAGAGTTTCTATCAGGTTGCACGTAAAAAAATAAAAATAGACACTGGGGCATTTCAAGAATTAATAGAAAAGCTTAAGAAATCAAAATTCACTTGCAAGCTTATTTCTATAAAAAGCCAACTAAATTGGAATTAAAGGCAAAGCAAGTTGAATAAATGTATTTAAAGACTATTATAGTATTTTTTTCAGGTCTAAATATAGGGAAAGGTATAAATTTTTATATCTATTTTGGACAGAATGTAAAAACTAAGAGAACTGCTTTAATTCAACTTCTACCACATCCAGTGTTTATCCTACTGCACAAAATTGAAGAAGTTTTTTGGTTTTGTGGGTGTTAATTTCCATATTGTTGAAAACATAACCCTTTCTTTCACTCTCTAGGAAGAGGAGTTCTGTACATGTTGAGGACAATTAAAAAAAGACTTTTCACTTGCCCATTTCCCAAGTTACTGTCATCATTAGAACTGTCACAGGTTTGTGTTGATGACTGCTTGGACACAGAAATCAGGCGAGAATATTAATGTATCAGAAGGAGTTTTTTAGGAATTTAACATCTTTGGTTCAAACTGGGAGGTTAACGTGGACAGACAACGTTGAAATCAAGGGCATATGCATCGTTTTCTGTAAAATGTGTGATGCTTTGGACCTCGAGAAGAGAAGGAAAGGCCTTGTGGTCCTGCTTTTAAAGAGTGTGCAAGAAGGCAAACAGGAGAGCATCTGGGGCCAGAACACACAGACCTGCCACCAAAACTAAGCAGCTGCAGCACATATCTTTTCTTTCATGAACACATTAATGAGGAAAAATGTCTTAAATATTGTGTGGTTAAAACGTGTAATTGTGTGCATGCACAGACAAACACCCACTAAAAACTCAGCACCACTTGGGTAAATAACAATTTAATTTTTAAAAGACCCCCAGTCATGGCATGGTGCAGTTACAATTTTAACAAGTAACTACAAACTTTAATTAACTAAGCTCTGAATTGCAAACTGTCCTAAGCTACATGAGCATTATGTGCTAAACACTACGGAATGGGACTAGCTGACTTAATTCTAGTAATCAAGTTAACACATAAGAGATTCATTGAGTATTGTCCTTTCCTACGTTTTATTAATGGTTTGTATGAAATTCAGTTACATAACATGTAGAATTGCTTCCAAATTCCAGGCTACATTCCTAATTGAATCAAGAGAAAATAAATAGCAATAAAAGGCAAACTCTGGGAAATGAAACCGTATACGTGATTCAACTATGGTTGAATATAGTTGCTTGGTGTGTGTTTTAATCATATCCTTTCTTCTTCATGTTCATCTTGATTTCTGTGTTTATTTTGGAAGTCTAGAATTTATTCTTATAATAGTTTATTTAAAAGAGTGCATCTGAATTTAATGACAATTTAGAAGTTCTCTATTTTCTTTGAAATGTAATCTATATGTTAGTACTTTGGTAAAATGCATTATGATAGCATATTTAAGATAGTGCTGAGAATGTAGCAAACATTCAACAAATATTTGTAAAACTAAATTCATTCCTGCTTGTCTCCATCCAAGTGATGATTGTTCTGTATTTTCTCCCCCTCTTCCTGTCTATGAAGTAAAGCCTATCCATACTGTATGTATGATGTCTTGTAGGGTTCTGAAAACTCAACATATCCAGAAAGAAATTCATTCTCTTTCATTCATCCATCTATGATTCACATCATCAACATCTGCTTAGTCATGCAAACCAGGAGCCTTGAACTCATTCGTTATATCTTCCTCTTTTTCAACCCCTGACCATGTCTGTCCTATGTGTCTCCACTTTTCCATACCCATGACCACCAGTTTAGTGTAGTATATCTTTGTCTATGCTGTCACAGTATGCTCCTGAGTGGCCTACTTCTTTCTTTTTGTTTTCAGTTATTCTGCACTCTGTTATCAGGATTATTTTTCTGAGATAGGAGTTTCATCCCTTCATTAACTTCTCTCCAAGTATAAGATGGAATTTAAACTCCTCAGCATAACAGATGAGAAACTCCTGTGAATAGAATACAGCAGAAATAATGGGTTACCACTTACAAGCTTTGGTTATAAAAGAAGACTTTGGCTTTTGTATTGGGTACTCAGCCTCTTTTGCTCTCTCACCTGCTTTGAAGGAAGATAGCTACCATGTTGTGAGTCACCCTATGAAGAGGTCCATGTTGCAAGGAACTGAGGGAGGCCCCTGGCAAAGAGGCAGTGAGGAAGTAAGACCTTCTAGTCCAACATCCTATGAGAAACTGAATCCTGTCTAGAACTACATGAGAGAGCTTTTGAAGAAGATTCTTTCTCAGCAATATAAAAACACTCTTTTATAATAAGGCATCTATTGCTTGACACTATCCTTCAAAAAAGATCGGTTTTAGACCTACTGATGCAGGATATTTTCTTGACCCCTTCACAGGACTTGTGACAGGGGTGCCTCATTTACTTAGCCCATTCCACCTAACACCTTGTGGGAGGGAGTGTGCAAGTGAACAAGTGTGGGAGCTGGAGCCAGTGAATGCAGGAACCGGCCAGCAGCCCAGTAGGAGTTCACTCAGGTCCTCTAGGCTCCACCCCTCCTGGGAGGGAGCATATAGGCAGGAGAGTGCAGTAACTGGCTAGCCACTTCAGTGGTGGCAGAGGCAAACTTTGTGCAGCCCATTACAACATCCAAGTTGGGGAGCCTGCGACCCCAACGCCTCAAAGAGTCTGTTACAGTGCTCTCTTAGCTTCCCCGTTCTTGGACAGCAGTGTGATATCAGCTCAGTGGGACCTTTGCCTCATTGCGTGGGGTGGCTGCCCTCTACCAGTGAGGGCAAAGGGCGGGTTTGACAGCCTTTTTGGGTACCTGCATTTGGTACATCCCAAATTCTTATCTGCTTTCTAAGAGAAATGAGGTCATGTAGATAAATTGAAGGATGGTAAATGTGGAGAATTTTATTGAGTGATAAAGTGGCTCTCAGCCAAGAGGGATGTGGGAAAGGGGATGGGAAAAGCAGGTTATACTCCCCTGAAGTCAAACTGTCTCTCTGCTTCTCTCTTTTGAAGTCGAGTTGCCTCATCCAGCCACCATCTCTGAAGTCAAAGTTAAAGTCAACCTCTCCCTGCTGTCCAGCCTTCTTTCCTCTGCCAGCTGAATCCGGGGTCTTTCTAGGCACAGGATGGGGGCAAGGTGGGCCATAGGTAGTTTTGGAAGAGGCAACATTCAATTGGTAAAAGACATTATTCAGAAAGAACCAGCTGGGGAGAGAGCAGGCACACAGGGATGGAAGTTCTCACTTTGGACTGCAGGTTTCAGGCTTTACAGCTGGAAGCTGGGGGTTTACCAGGCACACATTGCTGTCTGCCTAGAATTTCTCTATCACCACTATGTGCTATCTAGGGACTAAGCTAGGATAGTAGTTCAGTTATAAAAAAGGTGAAGGCCATTTGTTCTTTTGCTGGATGCTTTTCTCTCGACTACTTCTTGTCTGCCTACAAGCATGCCCAGGTCTTTTCTATCTTATATAAATCAAAGTGAAAACCCTAAAAGTTATTCCCTCTTCCCTGATACTCTCTCAAACTACTAGTGCTACTTTGTCTTCTCAAACAATGATAGATGCTTAGAACAAAAAGACTGCTCATATGAACAGAATGAAAACAAGACCAGTGCATGAGCTCGGGCCATAGAAAAAGGAATAGAAAAATTCATGTAGGACATTATAGGCCACAGTAAAAAACTTGGTTTTATAGCAAGTACAGCATCGTTAGTGGTAACTAAAACACAGTTTTATCCATTTGGTACTATAGGCTTAGAGTCTAGACTAGTCTATGAGCTTGTCAATGGCTTTGTTTAAATCGGAAAGAAAAATTATTGGCTTCTAAATAAGAAAAAAAAACACCCTGGAAAAATAAAAATGAACAAAAGTATAATTAAATGTCTGAAGAATATAATACGTTAAGTGTAATTCAATCCAACTCTACTTAAATATAAACTTAAATATAAATGTAATCCACAAGAGCAAAATAAATCACTTAACTTTAAAAAACTCAAATGTATAAACATTTTAAAAACCATTTTGAAAAAATTTTAGAGAAGTTATATTTAACATCTGATGTGGGCGTATTTTTATATGTTTGTAATGATATGGGATGGAACTCTCTAAACTTAGAATGTTGGGGGACTAAGAAGTCCCAAAACTGCCATGAATCTTTTTGCTAATAGCTAAAAAGAGCAGAGTGTCTCAGCAGACAAGAATAATTCAAAAGGTGAATAATATTCAATGTATATAACTATCAGTAAAATAATATTCTGTAATTCTCTGGAATAATAAAATGTACATATACATATATATATAAATTGGATATTAAATGTTTAATATTATATATATTTTTTCAGGCATCTGTGCCTTTTTTCTATTTACACACAAGAAGAAGTATAGAATCAAGAATCAAGTGTGTATTTAGCTATAGCATACACATCAGTAATATATAATCCTGTCTCATAAGTAAAGATTATTTTTATTTTCAATGTTGTAAAAAGATGTTTCTGGCAGTTCTTAAAACTAGACCCAATAAATATTTAGTTGATATTTCCCTTGACAAGTGTCTGAGAATTTATTTCTTACAAGATTTATAGGCTGGGATACTTTTTCATTTTGTTAATCTTTATATGATATTGACTACATACACACAAAACACAGATACCCATATGTACAAACACACACAAACATACTTATAAACACACAATTGTAAAGATCAGGCATCTCACAAATCCAGAAAAAACTGAAGTAAGATTTTTGCTTTTTCTTTGTGTTTCCAATATAACCTGGAACCCTGCCAGCAACACCAGAATTGGATACCATCTGTGAAATTAATTTGAAATTCACTAAGTTTAATTTGCCTGGCTCTAAATCTGCCATGGCTTTCCTCCAAATTTATTTTTCCAAGTTTAGACTTCAATTTTATTCAGAGATCCTTCTCCTGAGGGTATTTTGGTCCCTTTCACTGGGGAACTATGCATTTTAACCATTAACCATTCATATTTCCTATCTTCCCTGTATTTGAGTTAGTAGTTTGTGTCTCAGACTAAGCTTCACTATAGTTAAGAAGAAACAATGTTGGTTAGTTCAGCAAAGCATCAAGAAAAGAGTTCTCAAGTCATTTAAAACACCTTTAGTAGCTGGTTTATTTTTTTTATTTTTTAAAAGAAATTTCTACCCTGATTTAGAAGTTGTGCATGGTGGGGTGGAGGAAGGGTAAGAAAAAACTTAAAGCAGCCTTTCTTAAACTTTTTACCCTAAGAGAACTCTTGAAATAATCTTCAAGTCTCAGAGATTTCCTGCATAAAATTATTATATCAACAACTCTCTATACATTAGTGTTATCAGTAATTTGTGGACATAATAGCCCAGTAATAATATCAATGCTCTTTTGAGTGTACAATGATATTTTCCTATAGATTAGTTTATTTGGCTTACTTAGAAAATATTCTATTTGAATGGTTTGCCTTTCTCATACTATAATACAAGTCAGTAGTGAAGGCAGAGGGAACCTTAATTCTTTTGGTTTTTAAATTTTTGCTTGATCTTTTAAAATCTAATTCAGAAAGACTTGAAGATATGAAGCCATTCTTTGGCAACCAGGCGTGTGAGCGCAGAATCATTTAGGTCTTGGGCCGGAGATTGAAATTCCTACTCTGGAGCCTAGTAGGGGCCTCCACAGCCAGAAGTGTGGAAGGTGCCTTAGCAGTAGGTGCTGGAATTGTGCTGTCCTCCATCACAAGCCTGGGGTGGGAGGAGAATTTCTACAGCTGCAGTTTCTCCTGGATGATAAGACTTATAGTCAGAGCCACCTTGGAAATCTGGAATGGGTCTGTGTGTGTCATTGCTGGGAGTTCCAGCCTGCTCTCCTGAGATTTGGGTATAGTGGGGCCCTCTACTCTACCCACAGGCAGAAAATAAAGCATTCAGACACCCACTTGCCTGGACCAGCTGCCTGAGCCATTCCACCCTTCATGGACATAGATTGTGGTGCAGTAGGGCCCTCTCTGCTTTACACATAGGCAATCTCCAGGCACTTGGAGCACCCACTCACATGGATTAGCAGATTGGGTCTCCCCACCCTTCTTGTGCAGAAATCCTGTGCACAAAAAATAATTACAGAAATTACTGCCAGCATCTCCAGATGAGAAGGTACCAGAGCAAGAATTCAGGCACCATGAAAAATCTGAATGTAGTGACACTAAAAAAGGATTGCACTACCCTCCAGGAATGGTTCTTAACCAAAATGGGAACTTGGAAATGACAGGTAAAGATTTCAAGCTAGGATTGAAAGGAAGCTCAACAAGATCAAAGAAAAGGTTGAAAATCCACACAAAGAAACTTCTAAAACAATCCAGGAAATGAAGGAAGAGATAAACATCTTAAAAAGAACTCAATTAGAGCTTCTGGAATGGAAAATCTCACTTAAAGGATTCCAAAATACAATAGAAAGCTTTATCAATAAACTTAAATAAGCAGAAAAAACAATTTCAGAGCTTGAAAACTGATCTTTTGAACTAATGCCGTCAGAAAAACAAGAAAGAAAAAAAGAATTTAAAAAAAATGAGTAAAGTCTTTGAGAAAGATGGGATTATATAAAGTGACCAAACCTTCAAATGCTGGCATTTCTGAGAGAAACGAAGAGAAATAAAAAAACCCGGTAAACATATTTAATAAAATAATTCAAGGAAATTTCCCTAATCTTGCTAGAGGGAGACATCAAGATACAAGAAATCTAGAGAACTCCTGTAAGATACTATATAAAATGAATATCATTAAGGTATATAGTCACCAGACTGTCCAAGATTAAAACTAAGAAAAAGTCTTAAAGGCAGCTAGAGAAAAAGGTCACATTATGTACAAAGGGAACCCTATTAGGCTTACAGCAGACTTCTTAGCCAGAAACCTTATAAGCCAAGAGAGACTGGAGGCCTATTTTAAGCATTTTTTAAAAAAAGAAATTCTAACCAGGAGTTTCAAATACTGCCAAATTAAGCTTCATAAGTGAAGGAAAAATGAAGTATTTTTCAGACAATCAAACACCAAGGGAATTGCAAGAGATCTTTAAGAGTTTCTAAACATAGAAATGAAAGAACAGTACCTCCTACCACAAAAACACACCTAAGTACATAGCACATAGACCCTATAAAGCAACCACAATAGAAACTGCAAAGCAACCAACAACTTCATGATAGCATCAAAACTTCACATATAAATATAAACCTTGAATGTAAATGGTCTAACTAGACCCACTTAGAAGGCACAGAGTGGCAAGTTGGATTAAAAAAAAAAAAAAAAAAAAAGCCCGTTTGTCTGCCATCTCCAAGAGACTCATCTCACATATAATGATGTCTATAGGCACAAAGTAAAGGGTTAGAGAAACAGAGCCATCAGACAAGAGAAAGAGGCATCCAAGTAGGTTGAGTGGAAGTTAAACTATCCCTGTTTTCATGTGACATGATTCTATATCTAGAAATCCCCATAGTCTTGACCTAAAAGTTTCTTCAACTGATAAACAACTTCAGCAAAGTTTCAGGATACAAAAATCAATGTACAAAATTCAAGTAGCATTTCTATACACCAAAACAGCCACACTGAGAGCCAAATCAGGAACACAATCACAATCACAATTGCCACAAAAAGAATAAAGTGCCTAGGAATATAGCTAACCAGGGAAGTGAAAGATCTCTATAATGAGAACTACTAAACACTGCTCAAAAAAATCAGAGAAGACACAAACAAATGGAAAAACATCCCATGCTCATGGATAGGAAGAGTCAGTATCATTAAAATGGTCATACTACCCAAAGCAATGTACAGATTCGGTGCTATTCCTATCAAACTATCAATGACAGAATTTTCAAAATTATTTAAAAATTCATATGGAATGAAATAAGAGCCCAAATAGCCAAGGCAATCCTAAGCAAAACAAACAAAACTGGAGGCATTACATTACTCAACTTTAAAATATACTATAGCTACAGCAACCAAAATATAATGGTACTGGTACAAAAACAGGCATATGGACCATTGGAAGAGAACAGAGAGCCCAGAAATAAGGTTGCACTTTTATGACTATCTGATCTTTGACAAAGCTGACAAAAACAAGCAGTGGGAAAAAGACTCCCTATTCAATAAATGGTTCTGGGATAACTGGCTAGTCGTATGCAGAAGATTGAAGCTGGAGCCCTTTCTTACACCATATACAAAAGTCAACTCAACATGGATTAAAGACTTAAATTTAAAATGCAAAACTATAAAAACTCTGGAAGACAATGAGGCAGTACAATCCTGAACACAGGAACAGGCAAAGATTTCATGATGAAAATGTCAAAAGTAATTGCAACAGAAGCAAAAAATGACAAATGAGATCTAATTAAACTTAAGAGCTTTTGCAGAGCAAAAGAAACTATCAATAGAGTAAACAGATAACCTACAGAATGGGAGAAAACATTTGTAAACTTATGCATCTGTCAAAGGTGTAATATCCAGCATCTATAAGGAACTTAAACAAATTTACAAGAGAAAAACAAATGACCGCATTAAAAAGTGGGCAAAGGACATGAACAGACACTTCTCAAAAGAAAGCATACATGCGGCCAACGATCATATGAAAAAAATAAGCTCAACATAACTGATCATTAGAGAAATGCAAATCAGAATCACAAGAAGATACCAACTCATACCAGCCAGAATAGCTATTATGAAAAAGTAAAAAATTAACAGACATTGTCAAGGTTGAGGAGCAAAGGGAAGGATTATACACTGTTAGTGGGAGTGTAAAATATTTCAATCATTGTTGAAAGAAGTGTAGTAATTCTTCAAAGAGCTAAAATCAGAAATACCATTTGACCCAGCAATCTCAATACTGGGTATATACCCAGAGGAATATAAATCATTCTACCATAAAGACACATGCATGTGAATGTTCACTGCAGCACTGTTCATAATAGCAAAGACATAGAATCAACCTAAATGCCCATCAGTGAAAGATTGGATAAGAAAATGTGGCACATATACACCATGGAATACTATGCAGCCATAAGAAAGAATAAGGTCATGTATTTTGCAGGAACATGGATGGAGCTGGAGGCTGTTACCTTTAGCAAACTGATGCAGGAACAGAAAACCAAATGCTGCATATTCTCATTTATAAGTGGAAGCTAAAAAATGAGAACTTATGAACACAAAGAAGAAAACAACAGATACTGGGGTCTACTTTAGGAAAGAAGGTAGAAGTAGAGAGAGGAGTAGAAAAAATAACTATTGGGTATTGAGTTTAAGACCTGGGTGATGAAATAATCTGTACATCAAACTCCATGACATGAGTTTACCTATGTAATAAACCTTCACATGTAACCCTGAATCTAAAATACTAATAAAAGTTAAAAAGTTTAGAGAAAGTTCTATTATGCAGACAGAACACTGAAAGGAACAGGGATATTAGATAAAACAGACTTTATTTATTTTTAAAATGTATATATATATTTTTTATTTTAAGTTCCAGGATACATGGGCAGAATATACATACAGGTTTGTTGCACAGGTATACATGTGCCATAATGGTTTGCTGCACCTATCAACCCATCACCTATGTTTTAAGTGCCACGTACATTAGCTATTTGTCCTGATACTACCCATCCCCTTGTCCCCTGTCATAATAGGCCCCAGTGTGTGTTGTTCCCCTACCTGTGTCCATGTGTTCTCTGTTCAACTCCCACTTATAAGTAAAAATGTGCAGTGTTTCATTTTCTGTTCCTGTGTTAGTTTCCTGAGGATTACAGCTTCTAACTTCATCCATGTCCCTGCAAAGGACATGATATGATTCTTTTTTGTGGCTGCATAATATTTCATGGTATCTATGTACCACATTTTCTTTATCCAGTCTATCATTGATGGGCATTTGGGTTGGTTCCATGTCTTTGCTATTGTGAAAATGCTGCAATAAACATATGTATGCATGTATGTTTATAATATAATAATTTATATTCATTTGGGTATATACCCAGTAATGGGATTGCTAGATCAAATGGTATTTCTGGTTCTAGATCTTTGAGGAATCACTACGCTGTCTTCCACAATGGTTGAACTAATTTTCATTCTCACCAACAATGTAAAAATGTTTCTATTTCTCCACAGCCTTGCCAGCATCTGTCATTTCTTGACTTTTTAATAATTGCCATTCTGACTGGCATAAGATGGCATCTCATTGTGGTTTTGATGTCCATTTCTCTAATGATCAGTGATGTTGAGATTTTTTTTTTATATGATTGTTGGCTGCATAAATATCTTCTTTTTAGAAGTGTCTGTTCATATACTTTGCCCACATTTTGATGGGGTGGTTTTTTTCTTGTAAATTTGTTTAACTTTCTTGTAAATTCTGGACATTAGACCATTGTCAGATGGGAAGATTGCAAAGTTTTTCTCCAATTCTGTAGGTTGCCTATTCACTCTGATGGTAATTTCTTCTGCTGTGCAGTTCTTTGGTTTAGTTAGGTCTCATTTGTCAATTTTAGATTTTTTTGCAATTGCTTTTGGTGATTTCATCATAAAATCTTTGCCCATGTGCATGTCCTGAATAGTATTGCCTAGGTTTTCTTCTAGGGTTTTTATGGTTTTGGGTTTTACGTTTAAGTCTTTAAACCATTTTGAGTTGATTTCTGTATAAGGCGTAAGGAAGGAGTCCAGTTTCAGTTTTCTGCAAATGGCTAGCCAGTTTTTTTTCATACGTAATCAAAAAAGAGCCTGGATAGCCAAGAAAATCCTAAGGAAAAATAACAAAGCTAGAGGCATCAGGCTACAGTAACCAAAACAGCATGCTACTGATACCAAAACAGACATGTAGACCAATGGAACACAATAGACACCTCAGAAATAAGACCACACATTTACAACCATCTGATCTTTAACAAACCTGACAAAAATGAGCAATGGGGAAATAATTCACTATTTGATAAATGGTAGTTTTTTTCTAATTCCATGAAGAATGTGAGTGGTACTTTAATGGGAATAACATTGAATCTGTAAGTATTGAATCTAATTTTAAAGTAGTTTTTTTTTTCTAACTCCATGAAGAATGTCAATGGTAGTTTAATGGGAATAACAGTGAATCTATAAGTTACTTTGGGTAGTATGGCCATTTTCATGATATTGATTCTTCTTATCCATGAGGATGAAATGTTTTACCATTTGTTTGTGTCCTCTCTTATTTGCTTGACCAGTGGTTTGTAGTTCTCCTTAAAGAGGTCCTTCATGTTCCTTGTTAGCTGTATTTTTGGGTATTTTATTCTCTTTGTAGAAATTGAGAATGGGAGTTTATTCATGATTTGACTCTCTGCTTGTCCATTGGTGTATAGGAGTGCTTATGATTTTTGCACATTGATTTTGTATCCTGAGACTTTGCTGAAGTTGCATATCAGCTTAAGGAGTTTTTGGGCTGAGACGATGGGGTTTTCTAAATAAAGTATTATGTCATCTGCAAACAGAGACGATTTAACTTCCTCTCTTCCTATTTGAGTATCCTTCATTTCTTTCTCTTGCCCAATTTCCCTGGCCAGATCTTCCAATACTATGTTAAATAGGAGTGGTGAGAGAGGGCATCCTTGTCTTGTGCCAGTTTTCAAGAGGAATGCTTCCAGCTTTTGCTCATTCGATATGATACTGGCTGTGAGTTTGTCATAAATAGCTCTTATTATTTTGAGATCTGTTCCATTAATACCTAGTTTGTTGAGAGTTTTTAGCATGAAGGGATGTTGAATTTTGTCAAAGTCCTTTTCTGTATCTGTTGAGATAATTCTGTGTTTTTTTGTCATTGGTTTTGTTTATGTGATGGATTACATTTATTGATTTGTGCATATTGAACCAGCCTTGCATCCCAGGGATGAAACTGACTTTATTGTGGCGGATAAGCTTTTGGATGTGCTACTGGATTCAGTTTGCCAGTATTTTATTGACGATTTTCACATTAATGTTCATCAAGGATATTCACCTGAAGTTTTCTTTTTTTTTAATCTCTGCCAGATTTTGATATCAGGATGATGCTGGCCTCATAAAATGAGTTAGGGAGGAGTCCTTCCTTCTCATTTGTTTGGAATAGTTTCTGAAGGAGTGGTGTCAGCATTTCTTTGTACCTCTGGTAGAATTTGGCTGTGAATCTATCTGGTCCTGAGCTTTTTTGTTGGTTGGTAGGCTATTTATTACTACTTCAATTTTAGAATTTGTTATTGGTCTATTCAGGGATTTGACTTCTTCCTGGTTTAGCCTTGGTAGGGTGTGTGTGTCCAGGAATTTATCCATTTCTTCTAGATTTTCTAGTTTATTTGCATAGAGGTGTTTATAATTTTCTCTGATGGTTGTTTGTATTTCTTTGGGGGTCACTGGTGATATCGTCTTTGTCATTTTCTTTTGTGTCTATTTGATTCTTCTCTTTTTCTCTTTATTAGTCTAGCGATTCGAAAAATTGTTTATTATTTTTTTTCAAACAACCAGCTCCTGGATTCATTGATTTTTTGAAGGGTTTTTCCTGTCTCTATCTCCTTCCATTCCACTCTGATCTTGGTTATTTCCTGTCTTCTGCTAGCTTTGGGTTTTGTTTGTTCTTGGTTCTGTAGGTCTTTTAGTTGTGATGTAAGGGTGTTGATTTGAGGGCTTTTTAGCTTTTTGATGTGAGTATTTAGTGCTGTAAATTTCCTTTTTAACACTGCTTTAGCTGCATCCTAGAGATTCTGGTACATTGTCTCTTTGTTCTTATTGGTTTCAAAGAACTTCTTGATTTCTGCCTTAATTTCATTATTTACCAAGGAGTCTTTCAGGAGAAGATTGTTCAATTTCCATGTACTTGTGTAGTTTTGAGTGAATTTCTTAATTCTGAGTTTTAATTTGATTGCACTGTGGTCTGAGAGACTGTTATGATTTCAGTTCTTTTGCCTTTGCTGAGGAGTGTTTTGCTTTTAATTATGTGGTTGATTTTAGAGTAAGTGCCATGTAGTACTGAGAAGAGTGTATATTCTGTTGTTTTGAGGTGGAGAGTTCTGTAGATATCTATCAGTCCCACTTGATTCAGAGGTGAGCTCAAGTCCTGGATATTGTTAATTTTCTGTACATTGCTCTGTCTAATATTGACAGTGGGGTGTTAAAGTCTCCTACTGTTATTGTGTGGGAGTCTAAATCTCTTTGTAATTCTCTAAGAACTTGTTTTATAAATCTGAGTACTCAAGTATTGAGTGCATATATATTTTGGATAGTTAGTTCTTCTTGTTGAAATGGTCCCTTTACCATTAGGTAATGCCCTTCTTTGTCTTCTTTGATCTTTGTAAGTTTGAAGTCTGTTTTTTCAGAGGCTAGGATTGCAACCTTTGCTTTTTTCTGCTTTCCATTTGCTTGGTAAAATTTCCTCTGCCCTTTATTTTGAGCCTAGGTGTGTCATTGCATGTGAGATGGGTATCTTGGATACAGCACACTGATAGGTCTTGACTCTATCCAATTTTTCAGTCTGTGTTTTTTAAATGGGAAATTTAATCTATTTGCATTTAAGGTTAATATTGTTATATGTGAAGTAAATCCTGTTATCATAATGCTAGCTGGTTATATTGCAACTAGTTGATACTGTTTCTTCGTAGTGTCATTGGTCTTTAAATTTTCCTATGTTTTGCAGTGGCTAGTACCAGTTTTTTCTTTTCTTATTTAGTATTTCCTTCAGAACCTCTTACAAGGCAGGCCTGGTGGTGACAAATTCCCTCAGCATTTGCTTGTCTGAAAGAATTTTATTTCTCCATCACTCATGAAGCTTAGTTTGGCTGGATATGAAATTCTGGGTTGAAATTTCTTTTCTTTAAGAATGTTGAATATTGGCGTCCACTCTCTCCTGGTTTGTAGGGTTTCTGCTGAGAGGTCTGCTGTTAGTCTGATGGACTTCCCTTTATAAGTGACCTGGCCTTTCTGGCTGCCCTTAACATTGTTTTCTTTATTTTGACCTTGGGGAATCTGATGATTACGTGTCTTGGGGTTGATCTTCTCATGAAGTATCTTAGTAGGGTTCTTTGTAGTTCTTGAATTTGAATGTGGGCCTGTCCTGCTAGGTTGGGGAAGTTCTCCTGGATAATATTCTGAAGTGTGTTTTCCACATTGGTCCCATTCTCCTTGTCTCTTTCAGGTACTTTAATCAGTCATAGGTTTGGTCTTTACATAGTCCCACTTTTC
The DNA here is from genome assembly GCA_036589455.1 of Ateles fusciceps. Classification (NCBI taxonomy): domain Eukaryota; kingdom Metazoa; phylum Chordata; class Mammalia; order Primates; family Atelidae; genus Ateles; species Ateles fusciceps. The sequence continues at coordinate 4,528,389 of JAZHEH010000045.1, read as the reverse complement.
TTGGAGGTTGTGTTTGTTCCTTTTCATTCTTTTTCTCTAATCTTGTCTGTCTGCCTTATTCAGCAGAATAGTCTTCCATCTCTGATACTGTTTCTTCCACTTGATTGATTCAATTATTGATACTTATGTATGCTTCACAAAATTTTCATGCTGCATTTTTCAGTTCCATCAGGTTATTTATGTTCCTCTCTAAACTGCTTATTCTAGTTAGCAGTTCCTCTAACCTTTTTTTTAACGTTCTTAGCTTCTTTGCATTGGGTTAGAACATGATTTTTGGCTAGCAGAGTTTGTTATTTTCCACCTTCTGAAGCCTACTTCTGTCAGTTCATCCATATCGTCCTCCATCCAGTTCTGCACCTTTGCTGGAGAGGTGCTGCAATCATTTAGAAGAGAAGAGGTACTCTGGCCTTTTGGGTTTTCAGCATATTTTTTTACTTAATTCTTTCTCATCTCCATGAGTTAGTCTAGTTTCTATCTTTGAGGCTGCTTACCCTTGGATGAGGTTTTGGTGGGGATTTTGTTGTTGTTGATGCTGCTGTTGTTGCTTTCTGCTTGTTTGTTATTCTTTCAATAGTCAGATCCCTCTTCTGTAGGGCTGCTGTGGTTTGCTTGTGGTTCACTTCAGGGCCTATTCATCTGGTTTGCTCCCATGCCTGGAGATGTCACTCGATGAGGCTGGAGAACATCAAAGATGGGTGCCTGCTTCTTCCTCTGGGGTCTCTGACTTCGAGGGACACCAACCTGATGCCAGTAGGAATGCTCCTGTATAAGATGTCTGACAACCCTTGTTGGGCATTTCATCCAGTTGGGTGTCATGCGAAGCAGGACCTGTTTAATGAGGTACTTTGGTTGTCCATTGGTGGAGAAGGTATGCCTCACTGGGGGGAAACCCACTCATCTAGGGTGCCCAAATTCCTCAGAGCTAGCAGGAGGAAAGAGTAAGTCTGCTGGTCCACGGGGACTATGGCCAACCCTCTCCTTAGAGGCTCAGGCCCAGGGAAATCAGAGTTCTGTCCCTGAGCCCCTGGCTGGAGTTGGAGTTCTGTAGGAGGCCCTGCAGCCTCAGTGTTGACTGCTACCTCTCCCTCAAGGAACTCAGATGGCTCAAACGGCAGCCATAACCATGGTTATGGCTGTCCCTCTCCCCAGGAACTCGGCAGGCTTAGGCAGATTCCAGCTGAGTGGGTGTGGAGAATCTGTGTGGCTCCATGGTTGGGGCCCAAGGCCCTGATGGCATGGGCTCCTGAGTGGGATCTTCCAGTTGTGGGAAGTTCCATGCAGAGTTCTATGGAAAAAGCAGTTTCCCAGGTTGGGTAGCATACTCATTACTAACTCTCTTGGCTGGGAATGGGGGCTTCCCTGCTCCATGTGGCTCTCAGGTGGGACATACTGCACCACTCTGCTCTTCCTTCCTTTTTGTGGGTTGTGCCAGCCACCTAGTCAGTCCTAATGACAGAACCTGGATACCTTGGTTGCCAGTACAGGATTCTCATACTGTTTTGGATCTTTTCAATGGAAGCCTCTGATCATCACTGCTTCTAGTTGGCCATCTTGGCCCCACCCCCCAGAACAGACCTTAAACCAACAACAGGAATAAAAGGACCAAGAAAGACAATGATGAAGGGTTCACTTCAACAAGAAGGCTTAACTAGCTTAAATATTTATGCACCTAATATTGGAACACCCAGATTCATAAAACAAGTACTTCTAGAACTATGAAAAGATTTGGACCCCACACAATAATGGCAGGGTACTTCAACATGCCAATGACAGCATTAGATGATCAATGCAGAGAACTAATAAAAAACTTATGGAATTAAATTTGACATTTGACCAATTGAACCTAACAGGCATCTATAGACTACTCCATCCATCGACCACAGAATATACATTTTTCTCATCTGCACACACAGCATACTCCATGATTGATCACATACTCAGCCATAAAACAAATCTCACTAAATTCAAAGAAATCAAAATCATACCAACAATACTCTTGGACTAAAGTGGAAAAAATAGAAATCAATACCAAGAAGATTTCTCAAAACCACACAATTACTTGGAAATTAAACAACTTGCTCCACAGTGAGTTTTGGGAAAACAATAAAATTAAAGCAGAAATCAAAAAATTCTTTGAAATAAGTGAAAACAGAGACAAAACATACCAAAATCTCTTGATGCAGCAAAAACTATGTTAAAAGGGAAATTTATACTGCTTAAAACCTACCTCAAAAAGTTAGAAAGATCTCAAATTAATGATCTAACATTACACCTAGAAGAACCAGAAAAATAAGAATGACATAGCCCCGAAGTGAACAGAGGAAAATAAATAAGTAAACTCAATGAAGAACTGAATGAAAATAAGACCAAAAATCCATACAAAGAATCAAGAAAACCAAAAGCTGGTTCTTTGAAACAAGGAGCAAGATTGATAGACCACTAGCTAGATTAACAAAGAAAACAGGAGAGAAGATTCAAGTAAGCACAATCAGAAATGACAAAGGTGACATTTTAACCAATTCTACAGAAATACAAAAGATCATCAGAGACTATTTTGAAGATCTCTATGCACACAAACCACAAATTCTTAGAGGAAATAGATAAATTCCTGGAAACAGCCTCCCAAGATTGAACCAAGAAGAAATTTAAATCCTTTACAGACTAATATCAAGTTCCAAAATTAAATGAGTAATAATCCAAAAAGCCTAGGCCAGATGGACTCACAGCCAAATTCTACTAGGTGTACCAAGAAGATCTGATCCCAATTCTACTGAAACTATTCCAAAAAGCTAAGAGGAAGAGCTCATCTCTAATTTATTATATGAAGCCAGCATCAACTTGATACCAAACCTGACAAAGACACAGTGAAAAAAGAAAAATTTAGGTCAATATCCCTGATGAACAAAGATGCAAAAATCCTTAATGGAATTCTAGCAAATTGAATCCAGCAGCACATTAAAAAGTTAATTCATTATGATCAAGTAGTCTTCATTCCTGGGATGAAAGATTGATTCAACATATGCAAGCAAATCAATAAATGTGATTCATTACATAAAGGGAATTAAAAACAAAAATTCTATGATTATCACAATAGATGCAGAAAACACTTTTGATGAAATTAACATCCTTTCGTGACAAAAACTCTCAAGAGACTAGGCATAAAAGGAACATACCTCAAAATAATCAGAGCCATCTATGACGCACCCACGGCTAACATCTTACTGAATGGGCAAGAAATGGAAATGTTCTCTTTGAGAGCTAGAGCAAGAAAAGAATGTCAACTTTCACCACACCTGTTCAACATAGTACTGGAAGTGTGAGCCAGGGCAATTAGAAAGAGAAAGAAAAGACATCCAAATAGGAAAGAGAAGAAATGAAACTATCTGATGATCTGATCTATACCTAGAAAATCCTAAAGATTCTGCAAAAAAGCTCCTGGAACTGCTAAATGATTTTAGTAAAGTTTCAGGATACAAAAATTAATGTACAAAAATCAGCAACCTTTCTTTCTTTCTTTCTCTTTCTCTTCCTTTCTTTCTTGCTTTCTTGCTTTCTTTCTTGCTTTATTTTGTTCTTTCTTTCTTCTTTCTATCTCTCTCTCTTTCTTTCTTCTTTTTTTTTAGATGGAGTTTCACTCTTGTTGCCCAGGCTGGAGTGTAATGGTGCAATCTCGGCTCACTGCAACCTCTGTGTCCCAGGTTCAAGTGAGTTTCCTGCTTCAGCCTCCCAAGTAGCTGGGATTACAGGTATTTGCACCATGCCTGGCTAATTTTGTATTTTTACTAGAGATGGGGTTTCTCCATGTTGGTCAGGCTGGTCTCAAACTCCCAACCTCAGTGGATCTGCCCGCCTTGGCCTCCCAAAATGCTGGGATTACAGGTGTGAGCCACTACGCCCAGCCAAGTAGCCTCTCACTATACCAATAATATTCAAACTGAGAGCGAAATCAAGAACACAATTCCATTTATAATAGCTGCAAAAATCCCCACCAAAACAAAACAAGAAATACATCTAACCAAAGAGGTGAAAGATCGCTACAAGTAGAATCATAAAACACTGCTGAAAAAGATCATAGGTGACACAAACAAATGGAAAAACATCCCATGCTCATGGATTGGAAGAATCAATATCACTAAAATAGACATACTGCTCAAAGCAATCTACAGGTTCAGTGCAATTCCTATCAAGCTGCCGATATTATTTTTCATAGAACTAGAAAAAATTATTGTCAAATTTTTTGAAACCAAAAAGGAGCCTGAATAGCCAAAGCAATTTTAAACCAAAAGAACAAAGCAATAGTCCTCACTTTCCTTGATTTCAAACTATACTTTAAGGCTACAGCAACCAAAACAGCATGGTACTGATACAAAAACACATATAGACCAGTGGAACAGAATAGAGAACCCAGAAATAAAGCCACAGACCTACAACCATCTGATCTTCAACAAAGTTGGAAGAAAACAAAAAAAGCAATGGATAAAGGACTCCTCATTCAATACATGGTGCTGGGATAGCTGGGTAGTCATATGCAGAAGAGTAAAACTGTACCCCTACCTTTTGCCACATATAAAAATGAACTTCATATGGATTAAATATTTAAATATAAGACTTCAAACTGTAAGAATCCTAGAAGAAAACCTAAGAAACACCATTCTGGACATCAGCCTTGGAAAAGAATTTATGACTAGGTTCTAAAAAGTAAAAAACGACAAGTTAAACTAATTTTGACTTAATTAACCTAATTAAAGAACTTCTGCACAGAAAAAAAGAAACTATCAATGGAGTAAACAGACAACCTACAGACTGGGAGAAAACATTGAAGAACCATGCATCCAACAAAGGTCTAATATCCTAAATCTATAAGAAACTTAAACCTTTGAACAAGCAAAAAATAAATAACCCATCAAAAAAAAAAAAATCGGCAAAAGACATTTCTCAAAAGAAGACAGATAAGCAGCCAACAAATATATGAAAAAATGCTCCACATCATTAATTACCAGAGAAATGGAAATCAAAACCACAATGAGATACCATTTCACACCAGTCAGATGGCTATTGTTAAAAAGTAAAACAAACAAACAAAAACGAAACAAAACAAACAAACAAAAAACACACTGGCAAGGCAACATTGAAAAGGGAATACTGATACACTGATGTTGGGAAGGTAAAGTACTGAAATCACTGTGGAAAGAGGCATTGAGATTTCTCAAAGAACTTAAAACGGAACTACCATTTGACCCAACCATTCCATAACTGAGTATATATCCAAAAGAAAATAAATTATTCTACCAAAAAGACACATGCACTCGTATGTTTATCACAGCACTATTTACAGCAGCAAAGATAGGCAACCAACCTAGGTGCCCATCAGTGGTGAAATGGGTAAAGAAACTGTGGAACTGAGACACCATAGAATACTACACCACCATAAAAAGAGTGAAATCATGTCCTGTGCAGCATCATGGATGTAGCTGAAGGCCATTATCCTAAGTGAGTTAACACAAGAACAGAAAACCAAATATGACTGTTCTCACTTATAGATGGGAACTAAACAGTGGATACTGATGATCATAAGGCTGGCAACAATAGACACTGAGTACTGTGAGGGCAAGGGGGGTAAAGGTTGAAAAGCTTTACCTATTCGGTACTGTGTTCAGCACCTGGGTGTCAGATTCATCTATACCCCAAACCTTGGCATCACATAATATGCCCAGGTAACAAACCTGCACATGTATGCCCTGAATCTAAAATACAAGTTGATGTTATTAAAAAATAAATAAAACAAAAGTAAGTATAATAAAAATGTACAACTTAAAACTTTTATAATCATCCCATCATCACTTTTAATCATCACTTTTTAAAAACATGTAAGTCAAAAAAATTAAGTCCTAATTCTGATTTATCACAAGAGATAAAAGATAATTTTAGTGGTAACAGTTTTGATTTGCTACTATAATATTAAATTCACATTTGAAAACCATAGTAAAAACTTAAAAAAATCCAAAATCAAATAGATTTGAAAATCTGAAAATCTTTTTACTAATTTCTACCACATAGTTGCTAAAAAAGCTATGAAATGTAGTAGATGTGTACAAATGTAGTTTTTGTCCCCATTTAAAACTCAAAAAAAGTTTGTTGCCAGACTTTCTTAACTAAAAACAAACGATTAGGTCAGTAAGCTCAGTTCATCTTTTTTGAAACTAATTCTTTTTTTGCTGTTAATAGCTTTTTAAAGCCCAGAAGGCAAAACTTTTGCCTTTTGTCATTCCTTCCCCATCTTGCCTTCGTCGTCTTCATCCAAAACATTTACCTAACTAAACTAGGGCTTGGAAGGAGAGCACTGACAGTGAGGTTGTGTGAGCAATGCATTTTATTTTGTCCCTGCTTTATTCAGAGTGAAATTTTTTCTCCAACTTGTGAGTTTGCTACGGAGTGGCAGTTTCATTCCCCCACTCCAGAAAACCGGTGTAGTAATTTCTATCAATGCCTTCATTACTACACAGATCTACAAGTTGCTGTCTTGGGGAATTCATTCCAATGAGCTTTTACCTGTATAAGTACTGCATCGCCTGTAAAGGACCCTTGAGTTCCTTGGAGAAAAATGTCATTCTTTGCAGATCTTTTAGAATATCTTGAAAGCTTTTGACTTCCAACAGACTGAAAATATTTTCCAGTAGTAAAGTAGTGAAACTGTTTCTAGACAAACCTTAAATAGTCAGATAGACCATGATAACACTTTTACTTGTAATTATCAAGACAATCAAAGCAAAAGAGGCCTTTTAATACAAACTTTTGTATTCATGATCATGATAATTGAGTTAATTCTTTAGTGCACTTGTAATAAAAAATATTTGTGGAATTAATATTTTAGTCATATGATTCAGTTTAGAAAACAGCAACACAGTGTGCCAAATAATCCTTAGTTAAGGCAAAAAAAGGAGAGAAAAATACTTTTTGCTTTCCAAATTCTCCCTTTCATTTTAGTAAACCCGTATTGTATTGAACAATATATAAACATAGTCCTAGATGTGCTCTTATAGGTTGGTGCTACTTGTATTTTTCTTAAGTGCCCATAGTTAAAGTCAGGAATTTCCTTACAGGTTTCAGTGTGTTTCTTCTAAGGCAAGTTAGCACTTGAGTAAGAGCTCCCTCCACTGGAGTCTGAGCTTTAAAACTCTTTTTGCCTACAATATACCTTCCTTCAAGAAGCTCCCCTTCCTGGACCCCACCTAGTACTGGGAGATTAAACCAACAAAACATTAAATAATGTCCTTCAGGAAAGATGCAACTAAACCCATTTATCAATCCAAGGAGGCTGAACTGGAGAGAAACAAAAAAAACGTATCAGATCCTCCAATCATTCTTGAATCACATCAGCTGCACAGAATATGTTCTTGGAAGCTTGGAACATAAACTGACTATAATCACGTCTTCAAGGTCTCAGCCCAGTTTTTTATCAAAGGCACATTTTGATGAATTATTGCTTTCAAGGAAAAGCTGGAAATTTACACCCCAAAAACTCTACTCCAGGGTTATTTTGCTTTCCTTAAAGTTTACCAGTTTGAGCTGCATTTCTAAAAAATGAAAACTTCAGATTTAATATTATTTTAGGGCATTTAAGTTAATAAAATATTCTGGCTAATCCTGAGTGACTGCTTTTATCATACTTGAGTTGCATATTTTCAATGAATTGGAATAAAAGACCAGATAATTAACACAAGTGATATAGGTCATGTTCAACCATTCTTGTGAGGTCTAGAGTTCACCATTATGACTATTCATTACTAGCTATGTAACCTTTACTAAATTACATAAGCAGTTTGAAAATGTTTTCTTAAAAATTTTCTAAAAATGGGCCTATTAACATTTTACTTATCTCAAAGAGTGCTTCAAAGATTAAATAAAATGATGAATGTGAAAGTACTTTGCAAACCAAAAAAACTATTGTGATGAAAACTATGGCCTTGTAACAGTGAGATAGGTGCTTTCAGAATGACCAGCTGATCTTTCTGGTAAAATCTGTCAGTAAGCGTGGTATGTGGAATTAATACCATTACTTCACAGATACAGTGCATACCAAGAGATGTACAAGTACTGGTTAATGGAGAGAGATGGCTAACTGAATAACATTTGGCCCAATAGAAAGCATTATCTCTTCACATAGTAGGCAGCATACTAAGGATTTTTAAAAGTTGATGTTATTCTCGAAATCCTGTTCTTTTCCATTTGAAAAGAAAGAAAACACTGAAATTTTATCTTGGAAGGTTTATTGTGGATTTATTTTTTGAGTGAGCAAATCTTTCTAACTTAACATTGATAGGGTCAGTAAAAAGTGAGTATTTTTGCATAAGTTGCATTATCAAAACCAACTGATATATGCAGTCCTCCAAAAATAACTTAGATTGTGTGATCATAGTGCTGCGTGAATATACACATATTCTTTATGTTGTTTCCCTATTATTGACTTTCTACCACGTTTTTCTTTTCTCCATGTCACAATTCCAGTCACATCAGTAGGAGCTCAATAAATCTTGGATAAGAGTACTCATTATACTTACATATGGTAGAAACATCAAGTTCCCTGAAAGAATGTTTAAATTAAATATTGCAATTTTTAAAACACTAAAAAATTCAGAGACATTTTGCACATGGATCACCAAAGTATATACTTCAGAACTTCCATGCAGTGTATACTCTTTATCAACTGGAAATCATTATATAATTGGTCTAGTAAATGTTTGCTGATGAATTTGATACTTAATTCTTTCAGAATTTATTTTTTTTTCCTGTGACCAAAGAAGATGAGAAGCAAATGATCTATCCTTAAAGATTCAATGTTCATTTTACTTACATGTTTATGACAGCTTGATCTTGTAACCTCTATTTTTTTCTTCTTGTTTTTCCCAGTAGAGTGATGTAGTTCCTCCCCAATGTTCAATTAATTCTTTGTATATTCTACAACACTTTGCATTTTTAACTTCTTTTTCAAGGAGACTATGAACTACTTGAAGGTGTTTTTTAAATCTTCAGTACCCAGCACAGTGCCGTTTGTAACCATCATAAAGAATCTCAATATATTGTTGTATAACAAGAGATTGACAAAAAATACTTTCATTCTCTCTCTGCCTTGTTGAGATCCTTGAGATGTGACAAGTTGTATCCTCAGGAAAATATTCTTAAGCATAAGGACAACTGCTTGATTTAACAATTTGCCTATAAAGTCTACTAAAATGCCTGAACTTCACAGAGGATAAAAGTAAATGATAAAATTTTTTTCTATTTGTTTAGGGCTGTAACATTTGAAGTGAGCAGCTGGGACTATATCCTCCTTGCACTTTGTTCATACATAAGGAGAAATGAAAATTCTGAAAAGACATCTGTATTGTAAATCAAAATACATTGCTGAAATCAATGTTGAGTTGACATTCTGCTTGCAAATATTCTTTTGAGATTGGTTCTTGTAAATCTCTTTCCCATCTGGTTTTTATGTCTGCTCTGGGACTTGTATGCACAGAGTTGTCTAGGATCTGCTCAGAATGTTGATATAAAGTATGTGGTTTTTAATAAAAGGTTAGCTGGGAGGGGAAGACACTGTCTTGGTCACATCTAAATTGCTTATATATCTTGTAGCTCAGTTAAAGTTTTAGAAACTTTGGGAAGTGTTTTCTTGGAATAAGAAAACTTATTTGAAGCCATGAAATAATTGTATCCTGCAACTTATATTTTTGTAGAGAACATTTGCTGGAAGGATAATTTTTATTTTTAAACACAGGAAGAGTGAGTAGCAGAGAAGAGTTTGTGATTGCAATTTCCTCTCTTACCATAATTGCAGTATTTCCATTAAATTAATGATGGAGAGAAACAATTGTTTATATAGAGTTTCTTTTCCTTATTGAAAGTTGGTTAATTTGGGAATGTTGATCTCTTCTAAATGGCAGATTTAACGATGACAAAGAAAAAAATTCAATCTGAGATGTCATGATAAATAAGCCCATGATTATAACTTAACATCTGGAATTGATATTCCTCCTTGAGTTTTATGAGAGAATGGTGCTCTGAATGAACTTTTGCAAGTGAGAACACAATCACCACCATCATCACATAACATTTACTCAATTCTAGTCTCCAATTACAAGTCAGTGGTTAATCTCTACACAGCAACCAATTGTGGATTCATATAAAGACAAAAAAGACATGTTTGACTCCTTAGAACCAGAAATTGGCCTCTGCTCCCATCATCTAAGGTGTGTGTGGAGTGGGGTTGGGGGAGAGGGGATTCCAGAAGCATATGGGAAGAAGAGAAAGCACTTAAGAAGCCCTAGATGACTCTGAATCTCCTCTTCACTGAGGAAATAGCTAAACAAGTCTTCTGGAGCCAGAATCTTTCTCTCCAGTAGTGGGGGATAAGTCTACTGACTTTAATTTGGTAATTTGTTTGTTTGTTCTTTTTGACTCAAGCAGTACAGAGCACAAAATCATGGAAGGAATAAAGGGAATTAAAAATGTTTTCCTTATGGTCCTTTGGAGACCACAGTTGTACCCATTGGAGAAATAAGGAATATTAAGTCAATCTTGCCATCTTCCTCCTTCCAGTGGAGTCCCCCTCTTACTTGCATTTAACCTGCAACCCCCCTACCCAAGTCCTCATAGCAACAAACAAATTCACAGATCCACTCTCATATATTAAAGTTGTAGAGACTTACTTTTAAAACAGAAGGGGCAAAGCATTTGGGAAAGTGGAATATTTTTAAAATTTCCCCTAATCTCTCGTTTATCACAAGGGATTTCATAATTATCTTAAAAACAAGATGACTTTCATCCTTGACATCTGGATTTAGCACTCTTTCTTTCTTTAATGTAGATCAGTCACTTTCTAATTTTGATATTTATAAGAAAGAGATTTTCTCAAGAGAAATTTTGTCTACATATGCTTTTTAGTTTTTCTGCTGACTTAAAACTCTCACCTTTGCTTAAACTGTAAATCCTCTGATTGAGTTTTTCCAGGCCTATATATTCCAGAGGCAGTTCAGCAGGCTACCTAGTCCATGTTAGTCTTCAGGAGGGGTTTTCTGGCTGATAGCCCATGTGAGGCCAGGCTCCTGGGTATCCCCCGGAGTACACTCTCCTTTGTTTATTACATGTGCATGACTAATATTCATAGCTCAAGAGTAAGCCCAGAATTCAGTCGGTACACCATTCATAAGATCAAGAAAACAATATTATCACATCCATCACATTCTTTACAATCAGGTTATTAAAATGTCAATTGCATTTAGACTCTGTAAAGCATATCAGTTACATTACATATGCTTATAATTGGGATCCCCGATATTACATAATTTCAAGTTAAATGGGTAATGTGAATCTTTCCTTCCTATTTTTAAACTTCATCCAAATCTAGACATCTTGTTAAGTAAATGTGTTCCCCTTGTGGTTACCGCTGCATTCTAACTCCCCCTCATAGTTTGTCAGTCTATTTTTAACTGTGGACATTATTTTATCTGGCCCTTCTTTAATGCTCCCATCCACCACTTCACTTGGAGCTTTCTTTAACTTTCTGTTGCCCGTCGTTATAAAGTAATCTGCTCGCTGCCCAACAATCTGTAACTAAATATGGTGATGCTTACTATAAAATGAAATAGTTTCTTTTCTGCCTTTTTTTTTGAGACAGGATCTTACTCTGTTGCCCAGGCCACAGTACAATGGCATCATCATAGCCCACTGTAACCTCAAACTTCTGGGCTCAGGCAATATTCCCACCTCGGACTCCTGAGTAGATGGGACTACAAGTGCATGCCACTGCACCCAGCTAATTTTTATTCTTTGTAGAGATGGGGATCTTGTCTTATTATCCAAGTTGTTCTCAAATTCCTGGCTCCAAGTGATCCTCCTGCCTCAGCCTCCCAAAATGTTGGAATTACAGGTATGAACCACCATGTCCAGCCACTAGTTTCTTGTTATTAGTTGTATCACTATTATCTGATATAGTAAGAGTGCTCATGAATTTTTGCCATAATGGGAAAATGTTTGCATGTTTGTGCCTGTGTCTGTGTGTGCTTGCATGCACAGTGTGTTTAGTGTTTATCTCTTGGTCTAATTAGGCATGTTCTAGGACAGATTCTGTGCCTGTTGATCTCAGGAGTTGTTAGGGATGGTGTTTGCACAAACAAGTCATTTTAATGCTAGCCACCTTCTCTTTCTATTACATTGAGACATGGCCCCATTAAGATGGCTATAAAGACAATGAAGGCTAACTTAATATAGATCATGTCACTTCTCAAGTGGTTCCTATCCAAGATAATTGAAACCTTTCTGGCCCATTGGGAAGAACCATCATGCAGGATAAATGGTGTCAGTGGTTTACCACTCTTCAGAAAGTGATTTATTTAAATTTTATACAGCAGAAACATATCCTCAGGCAAGGCAACACAAAGACTCGTTTATAAAGTGGACCCTTTCCTGTTCCCAGACATCTGAATAAATAGGTATATAGTCTGTCCAAGCTGAACCATAAACACCTGAGCAAACTAGCAGATTGCTGAGAAGCATTAAAAGGTGAGCAAGAGGGTGGTTGTTCTGCCCAACAGTCAGCTACAAAAGGCAAAGACTGGCATTCAGTGGATGATCCAACTATCACAATATTTATTTTAGACAGACAGCATAATGGTGTGGCAAGGGGCAAGAGGGGGAATCGATGTATGTCTCATCAGATACATAGACATACAATAAGAAAAACAACACAAATTCAAGGCAACCTTCTACACATGCTTGTTTAGTAGATGTAGCTCCTTTGATCAATATTCTATTGGTGAAGATGCCAAGGCATTTTTTTCCCCTAGATTGATCTGTATATCAAGGAAAAGTGGAGCCCAGACAATCTGTAATAACTTCTGGAGAGGCTCATTTGTCTCATATCACACAGCATGGTTTTGGTGAGAGAAACAGAAGTGAGGAGGGAAGGGGAGAGGGAAGAAGAAGGAATCCCTTAATGTTCTCTGCCATCTTGGCCTATCCAGGTACTTTGGACTTTTTTTTGTGATAGTTTTTGAGCCTTTACTCAATACATGTTAAAACCTAAAATAAAGACAGAAACTCAGTAAATAAAAAGTATAAATTGCAAGGGGATTAGGATTCAAGTTGTGGTGTGTATGTACATGTGTGCTCACATGCGTGCATATGAATGACAATATGTGTATGTGGTTACTTCCCTATCGATTTAAACATTCTTAACATGGAAGGAAAATAATTTTTATCTGTTTCATGTATAAAAACAAATTCACTTTGTCAGTTTAGTAAATTTAGTAAGGTACATTGTTTAGGGCTTCAAGAATCATCAAAAGTTTGCTCTTCATAAGGGACATATGGTGTCTTTAAATATTTAAGTAGTTGAGTGAAATAATCAGATATTTAATTTCATATGCTGACTTATGAGGAGAAAATAGATTAGAAGAGGAAAATGGTAAATGAGATAGAACTATTAGGAGGTTTCTTGGGAGATGATAGTGGCTTGATCTTGAGTGATGGGAGCAGAGATACTGAGAAATGGACAGAGATGAGATGCAATTAAGAGGTAGAATTGATAGGACTCAGTGCTGGATTGGTTGTGGGGCTAAGGAACAGAAAGAAAGGTGTCAAGCAAGGCTCCTGGGTTTCTGGGATGAGCAACTGGGTGAATTGTGTTTTGCAATGAAGAAGGAGCATATTTAGAATACAGGAGAGTGTTTAGAAAGAAAATGAGTTCAGGTTGCAGCACTTTAAGTCTGAAAAGTTTATAAGACCAGTGAATATCTAGAAGGAGAAGTTGGTTGTATGTATCTAGTGCTCAAAAGAAGGTCTTGGAAGGAAACACAAAGTAAATTAAATGGTCTTTGAAGCCTTTGAGTGGTGGAAATGATGAATGAGAGTGAAGTAAGACAAAAGTAAGTGATCATGAGCAAAACTGAAGACACAAGAGGCCTAAGATCTAACCTTAAACAATTTCAATGTTTAAAAGATAGACTGAGTATGAGAAATTTCCACAGGAGACTAAGATGGAGTGGTTGGGAAGGTAGGAGAAAAGTCAGGAGAGCATATCATTGTGTAATTTCAGGAAAGACACTATTTCTAACAGGCAGAAGTTGAGACATTACTTATGAAAACTGGGCTTAACAACATGGGGGGAGATCATTTGTGACCTAAGGAAGAGCACACTTAGTTGAGTAGTAGCAATGGAAACCAGAGTGGAATCACACTGAATACAGTGTGGAAATAAAGGCTGTTTGCTCAGATACTCTTTGGATAAAAGTTACTATTAGAGGGATAGAGGGAAGGGTCGGTAGCTTGAGAGACATACATAATTTAGGGAGGATATAATTGTTATTATCTTGAATTTTCTAAAATGGAGAGATTGCAGCATTTCTGAATGCTTATGGTCATGAGGGGAATGTGTTCTCTTCTGGGTCCACAAGGGGATGTAGTTTTAAGGGCAAGAACTTCCCAGCGCCATGCCCCACTCCCATCTCTCCCCCCATCCGGGAGATTTAACGGTTTCTGTTTTAACTTTTCGTGTGCGCAGGAAGAACCAAAGGTCAATCACTCCAGCCGAAGTTCTAAGGAACTCCTTTCATTGGCCAGAGGTCTAGGAGAAGGTGGGGGTTCCTCCCAAATTAAAAGTCCCCTTCTTACACACCCCTTTGTACTCCACGTTTGGATCCCCTTCCACATACTCTCTCTCTCTCTCGTGTGGAAGTTCTCTCTCTTCTTCTCCTTTTTTTCTCTTTTCTTCTACCTAAATAAATTCACTTTTCTGCAACACTGTTTGGGGTCTGGTATTTACTTTGTGAGTGCACCTGATCCCCCTCTCTCCTTCTTGAGAGCAGGAGACCAAGAACCTTGGAGAAATGTCCTCTCAGGGGAGCTAAGAGCTCCCCTGAACCCCAACTGTAAGTGTCCAGAAGGTAGCAAGAATTTAAAGATATTACCACAGTGTGAAGAAAGCACAGAGGCAGCTCGGTAGGAACACAGATGCCAGGGGTGCAAGAAAACCTCAAAGGCCCAAAGGCACATGCACACATGCACACACGCACACACCCACAGGCATACCCACTATCCACTAGAAAGAAGTAGCTGGTGCAAGGCATTCTGTAGGACTTGTTAGTCACGTTGGATACCAAATATGCTAGGTTGGTTGCTAATTTATTTGCAATAGCTCAATTCCCACAGCACACTAGAATAGAAGCCCCATGAAAGCTAGCATTTTTCTACGTATTGCTCTTTGCAGCATTTCCTAGTGCCTATGACTGTGACTGGCAGGTTGCAAGCCCTTAATAAATATTTGCCGGGTAAGTAAATGAATTAGGTAGGTCTGGTTGTTTCGATTTTGTAGATGAAGGAACTGAGAATTAGAAAGGTTAATTATTTTGCCCAATCATAAAGGCAATAAGGAAAGATATCTGGATTTACACAATCAAGGATTTTGATCAACACACTAAGTTGCCTTCCATTTTGAATCAGATTGGATGAAACATGCATATTTTTTTAAGAATTTTAATATTCCCACATACTACCCTCATTATGTGAAGAGATTCTGAAGTATTTAGAATCAAATTTATTAAAGTACTTAAAGAGTATTGATATCTTTTTAACATGCATTTGATTACCCAGTGTGGAAAGCCATTACCAGCTATCCAGGCCCTTCTTTTAGAAACAATCAGCAAGCAAGTATAAGCCCTATTTCTTTCTGTTTAAACCATGTACCATGCGCAGGCATCCCTTTGATTACCATATGCTGTGTTGTGCTCACTGTGCATGTACTTTTTTTGTTTTCCTATTTCAGTCCCTTAAGATGTCTTTGCCTTCCTCTCTTAACTTGTGCCAGTATTAATTATGATCTTTTCTCCTTCTTTTATCTTACTTCTGCCTCCGTCTCAACTACTGAATCCAAGCTTTCATCCAACTTTTTAGGGAAGCTAATATCTCATGAAATTGTGAGGGCCTGGGATCTTCAAAGAGCCAAGGATTCTGCCAGACTGTGCAATAGACATGATGAGCATTCTCCACTTAAGATCTGAACTTTGAGAAGTAGAATCAAAGCAATTCTTTTGTAATTCCAAACAGCCATTTGGGCATACGAAGAAACAAAAGTAACATAAATCTAAAGACAAGGAAGAGGGTTAATGAAAGGTAAGGAATCCTGATGAAACAAGAAGAAAAGTATTTCCTTTGGAGATGGTGGGCTTTTCTAATGAAGAAGACGTGGGATTCTGAATATTATCTATAGCTTATTGCTAGTTATGTTTAGTAAACTATAAATTCTGTAGTAAACTCTGTTAGTTCTCATTCTTGCATCTGAGTTCATTCTCAAACAATCCTTGTTAATCTTGATAAAGGTGCATTAGTGAACCTCTTCAGGTATTGTTGTACACAGAAATCTTTAAGAGGCTTGCCTCCAATAGGCTGCTGAAGTGAAGACACTTATAATTAGTCCAGTGGGCCATGTAAATAGTATTCTTACAGATTTCTGTGTAAGAAAATCTTATTTCTATCTGGATGTATTTGGAAGTTCTATGGGCTACTTAAGACTTCCTTAATCCTCTGCCTCTGGGGCAGTGAAAACAGATTCAGGCTTATTGGCTTAACGCTGCTTTCTTGTAAACTTTGATTATGGCCATGCCTCTCATTCCTAAATATTATTATTGTGACTCTCATCTAATAAAGTTTTACAATGACAGATCTTGGATCTTCTAGAAGAGAAAAAACATCTGTTTAATTCTCAAAAGGATATTGTTTCTTCCTAGTTACCAGAGTAGAATTTATAAAGTTTATAATCTGTGTGTTTCTATGCTTCAATCCTCAGTTATCAAATGATCTCAGAAAAGATTAAATTGCATTTCTAAATCAGAAATTTCAGGTTGGTTAAATGCCTAGGGCTGTATTGAATGCTATCATATGACTTCTCATACTTGTATGATACAATTCAATGGCAATTTTTGCCACTTACAATGAAAGTGGTATCATGAAGACTTGACAGAACTGTGGTAGTTCAGAGTTTGACGTGAGGTTTACCATGTGTCTTTAGATAAGTGAATTAATCTTTCTGAGTCTATGCTTCCATATTTAAAACTGAACACTTTGGGACAGCTAGCATTCATTTACGTCTTCAAACATTTATTGTATTTCTTCTGTGTTCTAGCCGCTGCACTTTTTGCTTGAGTTACAACATTACGCAAGATGGTGTTCCTGTCTTCATGAGCCATAGTGTAGATGACAAAGATAAATAACCAGGCAATTATAAAACAGTGAAATAAACAATACCAGTAAAAGCATAAGTTCCAAGATAATGGGCTGTCAACTTTATCCATTCTCTAGATAGATTGCCAATTATTTACATTTCTTCGAATTTGTCATGCAGTCTTCATTGCCTCCACGTCTTCAAGCACGTTCCCTCTGCCTAGAATAGTATTTACTCTATTCTTTACCTAGCTAATGTCTACTTAGTCTTCAAGATTCAGATAAAGTCTTACTTCTCAGGGAAACCTTTGTTAACTCTCTGAGTTTGGTTTGTGTGGCCTTCCTTGAGTGCCTCTGGCCTTTATATCATCCTTCAACAATAGTAGCTTGACTTTATTTACTTACCAGTACTATTTTTAGGATGTAAACTCATTCACTACAGGAATCCCATCCTTTATCTCTTTATTCCAAGAACACAGTCTGATGTTTTGTACACAGCAAATATTCAATAAATATTTGTGGATTATATGAATATCAAACATTTATTAAACACCTATTATGTGCCAGGCACTAAGAAGGGATTTACTTTATTTCTTTCTTCTCTTTCTTTCTTTCCTTTCTTTTTTTCCTTTTTTTTTTTTTTACAAAGTCTTCCTCTTGTTGTCTAGGCTGGAGTGCAATGACACGATCTCAGCAAACTGCAACCTCCACCTCCCAGGTTCAAGCCATTCTCCTGCCTCAGCCTCCTGAGTAGCTGGGACTATAAGCCCGACACCATGCCCAGCTAATTTTTGTATTTTTAGTAGAGACAGGGTTTTGCCGTGTTGTCCAGGCTGGTCTCGAACTCTCGACCTCATGATCCAGGGATTTACTTTTATCACCTTATTTGCTTTAATTTTTACAACACTGTCTATTATTGTGTGTGTAGTATTCCTATCCCCTTTTAGAGATGGAGAAACAAAGATTCACAAAAGCTCAGTAATTTTCTCAATGTAACACAGATGGACAAACCCAGAGTTTGAAGCAGGTTTTCCAGAGGATTTTCTCTTTTATTCTGCTACACCGTAAATCATGGGTTTTGTTGTTTTAACATATGTGTGTGTGTGTTTGTGTACGTGTTCAAGGGGAAGTGGTTTTAAAGAAGATCGCCTTCTCTAAGAGGAAACTCAAGGTTAATGGTTTTTGTGCCATATTTGTATAAACTGATGTAAATCTACCCTTTGGTATTTTGGCTCAGTAGTGGGAGAAACATTGATCTTCTTCAAGTGAACAGATGTCTTTGCATAGTTATCTCTTTGAAGCACTAATCTGCATACCTATGTAAGATGTGTGTGTGTGCGTGTGTGTGTGAGTGTGTATGTATGAGATAGAGATATGTGTACACAGCTCATCAGGAAAAGTTTGTATATAAAATCTCCTAGGATACTAAGGAGAAACAGAGAAGTCTAGCTATCCAGGGACTTGGGAATATTAGGATTATAAACACAGATAAAGTTATGTCATTTAAAAGAAAAGATGTGTAATTGTAAAAGACCCAAATACAAAATTTGGGAGATGTATGCTAAATGTATGGAGTTAGCTGTGGAATGTTTTCTGCTGACCAGAGAAAAATTGTACCTTCATTTAAAGTCAAAAGTCCTAAGTTCTCACTCAACTAGATTCTATAGAATTCTGCTCAAATATTGAAACAATACCTATTTTTCTTAATTTCAAAAGTTCCTGAACATAATCAGTAGCTAGACAAAAATCTTATCTCTTTTTAGCCAGACACAATGGAATAAAATAGAAATACGGGCATTGCTACTCTAATGCCAATGTTTGCACTATTGAATAACCTTACATTCTGGAAAATTGGACACAGAAAATAATAAGTCCTGTGGGAAAAATAAGGTGTGAAGAGACTGCTCAAGAATGTGACATTTAGAAAATAAAACACTAAAAACACTAAGACAATTACTATTAAAAAATGCTGGCACAGATAACCCTCTAACAGAATTGGCACCTGGCTTCAGACATGGTTGGTCATTAGCAATTTTAAAACCTGAGGCTTCTATTTGTTTCTTTGAGATGTAAAGTATGGACCATTTTTATTAAAACTAAAAATCGGATCCAACATGTAGCCTTTTTTGTTAATCCATTATTTTAATATGGGGATTAATGTCTTTGTAGCTTCTGAATCTGTGTTGGCACTTTTACCAGCAAGTTTAACATAATTGAATATGTAGACAAGTACTTGAAGCACTAAAGAAAAGTGCTTTTATAGATTTTTTAGTGTTTTTCTTAAGATCTTTTTCTTTAGTTGTGACAAAGTTTACCCTGGATAACTTTAAAACATTAAGCTACTGGGAAACAATATATAAGAAGCAACAATACTTTTGTGTTATAAGAACATCTTTCCCTATTTACCAGTCATATATGGAGAAATTTACATCAAATAATTGGCTGTTTTTACAAGAACACATTCTCCTAATTCATGTGATATGTAAGGTTCCAACATCGTGAAATGAGTGCTAGATTCGGCTATATAAATCTCTGACTCATTGACTGTTTTCAGAACCTGCTTCATCTTAATCCATGCCAGTGTTCTGTGATAATAACGCAGTAAACAAGATTTTGCTTATAGACTCGCAGTATAGAGTAGCCACGTGTGGTGGAGGTGGATTTTAAGAAAGGATTAAATGGTACCTTGGGAAAGTAAAAAGAAATAAAAATATATATATTTATTAGTTTAACAAATACTTTGAACTGTGCTAGATTTGTTTTACATCAAATAATCATTGATTTCAATGTTTCTGTTTCAATTAGATGGTCTTCCTTCTTCTTCTTTTCCTCTTTCCTTCTCTTTTTCCTTGTTTTGTCTTCTTCACTTTTTTTTTTTTTTTTTTTTTTTTTTTTTTTTTTTGGTACTTTAGGTTCTATGGTACATGTGCAGATCATGCAGGATTGTTGCAAAGGTACATACTTGGCAAGGTGGTTTGCTGGCTCCATCCCCCCGTCACCTATATCTGGCATTTCTCCCCATGTTATCCCCTCCCCATCCTCTCCACCCCAACAGACCCCAGTGTGTGATACTCCCCTTCCTGTGTCCATATGTTCTCATTGTTCAACACCCGCCTATGAGTGAGAACATGCAGTGTTTGATTTTCTGTTCTTGTATCACTATGCTGAGAATGATGGTTTCCAGATTCATCCATATCCCTACAAAGGACACGAACTCATTGTTATTTATGGCTGCATAGTATTCCATGGTATATATGTGCCATGTTTTCCTTGTCCAGTCTATCATCAGTGGGCATTTGGGTTGGTTCCAGGTCTTTGCTATTATAAACAGTGCCGTGATGAACAAATGGGTGCATGTGTCTTTATAATAGAATGATTTATAATCCTTTGAATATACACCCAGTAATGGGATTGCTGGGTCAAATGGAATTTTTATTTCTAGATCCTTGAGGAATCACCACACTGTCTTCCACAATGGTTGAACTAATTTACACTCCCATCAACTGTGTAAGAGTGGTCCTATTTCTCCACATCCTCTCTAGCATCTGTTGACTGCAGATTTTTTAATGATTGCCATTCTAACTGGTGTGAGATGGTATGTCAGTGTAGTTTTGATTTGCATTTCTCTAATGACCAGTGATGATGAGCATTTTTTCATATGTTCGTTGGCCTCATATATGTCTTCTTTTGAAAAGTGTCTGTTCATGTCCTTCACCCACTTTTGAATGGGTTTGTTTGTTTTTTTCTTGTAAATCTGTTTTAGTTCTTTGTAGATTCTGGATATTAGCCCTTTGTCAGATGAGTAGATTCCAAAAATTGTTTTCCCATTCTGTTGGTTGCCAGTTCACTCTAATGATTGTTTCTTTTGCTGTGCAGAAGCTCTGGAGTTTAATTAGATCCCATTTGTCTATTTTGGTTTTTGTTGCCAATGCTTTTGGTGTTTTAGTCATGAATCCTTGCCTATGCCCATGTCCTGAATGGTTTTGCCTAGGATTTCCTTTCCCTTATCTGTTTTTTGTTGTTGTTGTTGTTCACTGTACATTAGATATCTAATATCTATCTACTATCTACTACTTTCTCCTAGATAAAATGGTGAACAAAGCAGAGTTTGGAGTATTGTTGAGAGCTAGGGATTAAATATACAATCCCACAAATACATGTTAATAAACAGGACGTAAGTCCAGTATTACCAAAGAGAGGAGCTATACAAGCATGTAAGAGGGGGAATATATCTTACTCAGATATGTTGCCCAGGCTTCCCTCAGGAAATAAACTCAGATGAATGAGTGGATTAACTAGGTGAAGATAGAAGGGAAGATCATTCCTGACAGGGAGAATTGCCTCTGCAAAAACCCTGCAGCTCAAGTGACCACAAAGCTCATGAAGGACTGAAGGAGGACCAGCGTGGTTGGATGACAGAGCTAGGAAGGGTTTTGGCATAGAGCTGTATCATGCAGCGCATAGCTTGCCTAGGCTGGGATAGATTCTCATCTTTAACTCTAGAGAAATAGAAATAATTGAAATGTTTTAAACCAGAAGATCTATGATATGATCAGATTTGCATTTTGCAAATGTGTCTCTGACTACAGTATAACAAGATCAATACATAATTTTGTGCTTATTACAATTTTACATCTTTAATGTATCCTTGCAAGGAAAGAGCAACCCTGATGTCTGCATTTCTTATTCGATTTTGGAAACAGAGAGAATGAGGCTTGTGAGAATGAACATTATCCTTTGCTTGATCAAGTCTGTTTTGTTCCTCATACTTCTTCTAAAGGATATCAACGTTGCATGAGATGATATCATAGCTGTGAAACAAAGCATACATGTAAAATAACCACATTTATTTGAACAGAGGAGCCTCAGTTCCTCATTTTTTTGTACTCTCCATCTGGAAAACAGCTTCTATTCCCACCTGAACTCTCATTTGTAAGCTACTTCTGTCTCAGTTTTGTTGGAGGTGTTTCTAGGTTTTTCTGCCACATTAAACATGCACATCTCCTGGATCTACCATTGAGAAGAGAAGTTTGAAAAGATCACAAGAATTAGCAAAAGAAGAAAGAAAAAGAAGTCAAATTTTTGGCAGGAGACTATCTACCTGAGGACACATTGCCTCATTCCCTTGGCAACCATGCCTGTGATTAACAGTTTTCATAAATAATTCAAGTCTTTCATTTGCACTCTCCGTAATCCCTCTTAGGGAGGCAACAGCACAGTATTTAGGGGTTTTTAGTTAAGCAAGTCACACTCCCTGTGGCTCCTCCTCCTTCACTCAAACCATTACACTGTGAGATTAAGAGCTCCAGAAATGTGTTAGGTTTTGTACAGAGTTAAAAAAAAAACCACTGGATGCTTCTCAGTGAATTTTATGTCCAGTTTGCCACATAAGCCTCTGCTCTATGGCTTCTTTAACCAACACATTCTTTCCTTTTAGAAAGTAGAGTTGCTTTGAGGACATAATCTTAACAACCAATGGTTTCTGTACATCTAATGATAACAGGCCACTGTATAAGTTCTGGCTGCCAGCAGTTCTGCTTGAGGTGAAATTATGAGAGGTGGGGCCTGCACCAGAAACAAGAAATTGAAGAAGAGGGCATCAGCTATAAGTTTTTCATTTGTCTAATGGACTGTATTTTTAGGGTCCTGAAGTGAAGTAGCTGGTGGGGAAGATTTTCATTATCACAAAAATGTGTGAAGCCAGAATTCTCCCTTGTCTTTTGTCATAATCAAATCTTCAGAAGTCCCAAATGATAAATGGGCATCATGGAAATGTATCTAGGGCCCAATCACTTTGAATCTGAAGTGCAATCACAGACCGTCTCATGATTTACACACACACACACACACACACACACACACAATTTATCAGGGCAGGGCTAAGACATTTCTATACTGCACACAAATGTGCATTCCTAGTATCAATCTCCTACCACTGAAATGTTCACTAAGCATTTCAGTAATGAACTGACCTGGTTGGAGAATGAGCAGACTTGGGAGCACTTAACAATTTTGAAAAGTTTTATTTCCTCCGCTATGACATCCAATGTCCTGGTAATAGAAAAGAGAGAAAGAAAAAAGACAGAATAGAGAAAAGAGGATTGGTTGAAGGCAGAACAGCAAGCAAGTCCAAAGAAATGAGAAATAATGAGAGAGAGGGAGTGAGAGAAAAAGATGAAACATATTAAAGGGATGCTTTTAAGGCAGCTAAGAGAATGTGAGAGATTGAGACCAGGAAAGATTCTGGACAGGGAATCAAGTAGGAGTGTTTATTACACTAGAGGCTGAATACATTATCCTTATTTGTGGCATATTATTTTTTATCTACTTCTAAATATGAATATTTTAATCCTTTCTATAATGAGATGAGGTTTAAGAACAGAACCAGAAATGACTTGTGATGTTAAACTACACCAAAAAATAGAGTGAATAAAAATAAGAGATTAAAAAAATTAAGGGATGGGAGAGGAGGTGTTTGGGTGAGTTTACTGTTATGAATTACATATTTAGCTTTGGACTCTGTATTATAA
The DNA here is from genome assembly GCA_036589455.1 of Ateles fusciceps. Taxonomy (NCBI): domain Eukaryota; kingdom Metazoa; phylum Chordata; class Mammalia; order Primates; family Atelidae; genus Ateles; species Ateles fusciceps. The sequence goes on along the minus strand of JAZHEH010000045.1, from coordinate 4,504,651 downwards.
AAGGCAAATGGGAGGTGATCTAGTATTGTCAAATTAAAACAACAAGAGCAACAACAGCAATTGTAAGGAACTTAAAATTTTATCAAGAACATTAACAGTGTTTTTCTGGCACTAAAAAATAACTATATATATATGTAAGAGATAGAGTAATGGACAATATTTTTATTGTGGTTTCTGGGAAGGAAGGAAGAAAGGGAGGAAGGAAGGAAGGAGGAGAGGGAAGGTTCTTATAACAGTATTTTGTTTATATAGTGGTTTGTAATCTGTCACATACTTTAATTATTTCACTTGAGCCTTCTAAATAATCCTATGACTTAGAAAAGGCACATAAAATGATCACATAACAGATTAAAATTAAAAGCTTGAAAAGAAAATGCTATTAGTAAAACTGATGGACAATATACTAGAACTCAGGACTTCTGACTCCTAATAAAATTCATCTGCTTCTCTAAAAAAGTAAAATGTAAATTATTAAATCAATGATTTACCTCTTGGATTGCCTCAGAGTTAACTATGAAACAGCTTTATTGAGGTATAATGGGCAAATAAAAATTGTATATATTTAAGGTGTACAATGTGATGATTTGATCTACATACATATATTCACCAAATGAAATGATCATAATAAAGCTAATTAAAACATTCATCATTTCATGTGGTTTTCTTTTTGTGTGTGGTGAGAACATTTAAGATCTAATCTTGAGCAAGTTTCAGATATACAATACATAATTTTAAACTATAGCCACCATGCTGTACATGAGATCCCTAGAATTTGGTCATCTTAAAACTGAAAGTTTGTATCCTTTGACCAATATCACCCTATTCCATGCACCTCCCACCTGGCCCTTGGCAATCACCATTCTAGACTTTGCTTCTGTGAGTCTGACTTTTTTTAGGTTTCACATATAAATGACATTATACAGTATTTGTCTTTCTGTCTTTGCTTATTTCATTTAGCATAATGTCCTTCAGCTTCATTCATTTTGTTGCAAATGGTGGAGTGTCCTTCTTTTTTATGGACAAATAATGGTTCATCACACACACATACATATATAAATATAGGATATCTATACATCGCATTTTCTTTATTGATCCATCAATGGACACTTACGTTGTTTCTGTATCTTAGCTATTGTGAGTAATGCTGCAGTGAACATGGGAGTGCAGATATCTCTTCAAGATGTTGACTTCATTTCTTTTGGACATATATCCAGAAGTGAGATTGCTGGATAATATCGTAGTTCTATTTTTAATTTTATAAGAAGCCTCCATACTGTTCCATAATGACTGTGCTGATTTACACTCACACCAACCGCGTACAAGGGTTCTCGTTTTTTCCGCACTCTCACTAACCCTTGTTAACCCTTGTCTTTTTGATAGTAGAATCCTAACAGGTAAGAGATGATATCTCATTGTGGTTTTGATTTACATTTCTCTACTGATTAGTGATATTGACTACGCTTTCACTTACAAATGTTGGACATTTTTGTATCCTCTTTGTAAAAAATATCTGCTGAAGTCCTTTGCCCATTTTTTAATAAAAATACTTTTTCTGTTTTTTGCTATTGAGTTTTATAAGTTGCTCATATATTTTGAATATTAATTCTTTATCAAATATATGGTTTGCAAATATTTTCCTCCCATTCTCTGTATTGCCTTTTCACTCTGTTGATTGTTTCCTTTGTTATGCAGAACCATTTAAGTTTGTTGTATATAAAACTAAGAAGCTTTTGGCATCATATCCAAGAAATCATTGCCAAGATCAATGTCATAAAGATTTCCCTTATGTTTTCTTCTAGGAATTCTATACTCTTAGATCTTGTATTTAAATCTTTAATCTATTCCAAGTTAGTTTTTCATGTGTGGTGTAAGATAAGCGTCCAAGTTGATTCATTTGCATGTTAGTATTCAATCTTCTCAGCACTATTTTTGCAAGGGACTTTCCTTTTCCCATTGTGTACTTTGTAGATCAATGGACCATATATGTGTGGATATATTTCTGGGCTCGCTCTTCTGTTCTGTTGGTTTATATATGTCTTTATACCAGTACCATATTGTTATTATTACTGTGGCCTTGTAATATATTTTGAAATCAGTAAGTGTGATGCCTCCATCTTTGTTCTTTTTCAAGATCACTTTGGCTATTCTGAGTCTTTTGTTGTTTCATATAAATTCTGGATTGTTTATTCTATTTCTATAAAAAGCATCATTGGGATTTTGATGGAAATAGGATCGAATCTGTATATATATCTGTGGGTAATACAGACATTTTAACCATAGTAGGTCTTCCAACATGCATACATGGGATGTCTTTCTATTTATTTGTGTCTTCTTTAATTTCTTTCATCACCATATTGTAGTTTTTACTGTAAGTCTTTTACCTCCTTGGTTAAATTTATTCTTAGGCATTTTACAATTTTTGATACATTATAAATGGGATTGTTTTCTTAATTTTCTTTTGAAAAATTGAATTTATTGTTCAAAATTTTTCACATGTGAATTTCATCAAGTATTTAAGGAAGAAATATTTTCAATATTACAAAATATTTCCTGATAACAGAAGTAACACTTACTTTCCAACTTGTTTTATGATGCTAGAGTTATCCTGATAACAAAACTTGACAATGATGTTACAAAATAAAGTTATAGAACAATATCCCTCATACAAATACACTAAAAATATTTAAAAGTATAAAATATTAAAATCAGCAATATTATAGTATAATTAGGATAGTTTATTTTAGGAATACACAATTTGTCTAATTTTTAAAAATTATTTAATATAATTTATCATGTCAATAGAATAAAATAGGGCACATATATAATTAATCAACAGATGTGGAAAAGACACTGAGAAAATGTAATAACAATTTATTATTAAGATTCTTAGCAGTTTAGGAATAGAGGGATAGTCTTCTATCCCGAAGCTATTTAACACCTTTTTAGTAAGATTAGGAACAAATCCTATCTTCATTGATTGTAAAACCCAATAGATTTATGATTTCAATTTATCTATAGATTGAATCTTGTCCAAATTATAGTGCCAGCTATTTTTAAGCAGATTCAAAAATGTATATGTAAATGCAAACAATAAAGAATATTCAAAACATAAGTGAAAAGAACAAAATGAAGGATTTACACTGTCTAACTTTCAGACTTACAGGCACCCTAAAGCTACAATAATTGAGAGACAATAGTGCAGGCATAAAGATCTACAAATAGATGTGAGGAACAAAATAGATGGCCCAGAAATAACATTCCTCTTATGTGGTTATTTGATTTTTGAGACTTTTTCCAAGGCAATCTAGTAGGGAAAGAAAAGTCTTCTCAACAAATAGTGCTGGAATAAGTAGATACTATATTGGAAAAATGAACTATACTCTTTATTTCACACCATACAAAACATTAATTAGAGATAAATTGTAGATCTAAATGTAAAAGCTAAAACCGTAAACCTCTTGTAGAAATACATAGTAGAACATCTCCATGACTTTTGAGCAGATAAACGGTTCTTATTCAGTCCCAGAAAAACTAACCATAAAATAAAATATTGATCAATTAGAATTCATCAAAATTGAAAGTATCTGTTTGACAAAGGGCTGAAATTCAAGATATATAGACCTCAACTACAAAGGGATAACTAACTTAATGTAAACTAGACAAAAGGTTTAAAAGACATTTCATAAAAGAGAATATGTAAATAGTCTATAATTATGTGAACATGTATTTAATATCATTTGTTACATAATGCAAATTAAAATCACAAGAAACTACTGCATACTTACCAAAATGGCTAAAATTAAACGAACTGAAAACACCAAATGTTGGTTAGCATGTGGAACAAATAGAACTCTCATACATTGCTGGTGGGATTCTAAAATTTTACAACCACTTCAGAAAATGGCCTGCCATATTTTTATTAAAATTAATTAATTAAATATTTTAGCTTTATTGAGGTACAGTTGACATACAAAAAATTGTATACATTTAATGTATTCATTTTTATGAATCCCACCACCTTCATCATATGCCTACACCTGTAATATCATCACTACAATCAAGGTACTAAACATACTCATCATCACCAAAAATTTTCTTGTGCTCCTTGTGGGGTTTTTTTTTTGGAGAGGGATAAAAACACTTTAAATAAGATTTATCCTCTTAACATATTTTAAAGTGCACAATACTGCATTGATAAATATGACACTACTTGTAAACAGCAGATTTCTAGGATGTATTCATCTTGTATGACACACATTTTATATCCATTGAAAAACAATTCTCCATTTTCCCCCTCCTTCCAAGGCCCTGGCAACCACCATTTTATTCTCTTCTTTTGTGAGTTTGACGATTTTAGATACCTCACATAGGTAGAATAACACAATACTTGTCCTTCTGTGCTTGGCTTATCTCACTTAGCATAGTATTCTCTAGATTCATCTGTGGTGTTGAAAATACAAACATGCTTTTATTTCTGATGAGTAAATAAATACAAGTGGAAGTGCTCCATCATAGGCCATTTGTGTGTGTGTGAGTGTGTAACTAAATATACACCTGTTCTGTGATTCAGCAATTTTACTCCTCTGTATTTACCCAACAGACATAAAAACTATGTTAACAAAAAAAAACTCGTACAAGAATGTTCATAACAGCTTTATTCATATTAACCATAAATTGGCCCAAGTGTCTACCAGTAGAGTGGATAAACAAACAGTAGAATATTTATGTAATATGGACAATATTATTCAGTTTAAAAGTGAATGAATTATTGCTACAGGAGAAAACATGAACATATGTCAAAATCATTATGTCAAGTGAAAGAAGCCTTGTATTGTATAATATATAACAAATATGAATATATGCTCTATGATGCCATTATATTAAATGTTAAAACAAGAAAATCTATGGTAGGATAATATCAGAACAATGTTTGCCTCTGGTGGACTCTGGTGTTTAAGGATCAACTGGCAAGGGGCCTGAGAGAACTTCTTTGTGTGATAATAATGTTTATATCTTACTAAGGATCACAAGAAACAGACATTCATTTGTCAAAATTTACTAACTATACACTTAAAATTTGAGCATTTCATGGTATATAAATTCAAGGAAAGGAAATTACTAAAAATACTGAATTTTTGTTAATGTGCATATTGTTTGGATGTCTGCAATTTGCTTTGAAATCCATTAAAAGTAAAACTGATAAATGGATAGAAAGAAATATAGAGCGATAAGTGCTGCAACAGGTGTAGTAATATATTAAGCTAGAATCTAGGTGGTGAGGATGAGGGTGTTTTATGTAAAGTGTTTTCAACTTTACCATATGTATGAGAATCTTCATAAAAAATTGAAAAAAATCAACCTACCTGATTTAGTCACTTGATGTGCAAAAAGTGATACTCCAAAATGCATCTTTGCCCAAGCAGAAGATATTTCTGATGTTACATGTGGAGAGGCTTAAGAGATGGTTTGAAACTGCAAAAGCTCTTTGATGAGGACACCACCTAGACTTTGTGGTTCCTCACCAACACTTTAGCGCAAATGTTACTGCTATGGTTTGAAGGTTTGTGTCCCTACAAAATTCATGTTGAATCTTAATTCTCAGTGCAACAGTATTAAGAGGTGTGGCCTTTAAGAAGTGATTAGACCATAAGAGCTCCACCCTTATGAATGGGTTTATTGCCTTATAAGAGAGTTTTAGGGAGTGAGTTTGTCCCTTTGATGCCATCTTGGAAGGAGAGCATGAGCCCTCACCAGATGCTGAATCTGCTGGCAACTTGATCTTGGATTTCCCAGCCTCTGAAACTATGAGAGGTAAATTTCTATTATTTATAGATTACCCAATCTACAATGTTTTTGTTATAGTAACAGAACCATTACCAACTGTCCACCTCAACCATAGAACTTGAGCCTCTCATGTAGGATTGTGGTTTTGAATAGTACTGTATTTGGATTGGCCTCTTATTAGGATGAATTTGCCACAAAATATGTTCAAGCAAGTTAAATATTTCCAGCTATGAGATGAGGATATATTGGTTCTGTTCACTTAGATGCAAGTATTTACCTGCTAAGTACAGTGATCTTAAGTACACCTGATTATCAATATCATACCTATGTAGTTATTGAGTTTTTCTCCATCCATTTCCTAACATAACTATAGGTTTGTGAAATCTATGCCTTACTAATTAAAACCCAAGGTGAAATATTAATACACTTAACCTCTTTTATCTGTTTTAACACTTACTTGTATAGCATTTTTTTTTGGCGCAGTTTTGTGTAAATTCTTCTGTGAACTGAGGCCTATAATTCTTCCCAGATATTTACATTCCTGTGAGCTGAGACCGTGTCTGAATTGTTCACCACTATTTCCTTAGTGCTTAGAACAGTTTTTGGCATATAGTACATGATCATTAAATGCCTATTCAATAAGTTAATAATAAAGATGTGTTTCAAAATATTAATGAGATATCAGTATTGCATATTCTCTCCCTCTAGAGAAGTTTTTTATAAATGGTGAAATATTTTTAAATTATGTTTGGCAGAGGCCTCTGGATGTCATATATATTGCAGAAAGTCTGAAAGTTAGTTTATAAACAATGTTTTTTCCTTCTTGGCTACAGATAGCATTTATTACATAGAAATTCCTATGCAATAGGCCGGGCGCAGTGGCTTACGCCTGTAATCCCAGCACTTTGGGAGGCCGAGGTGGGTGGATCACCTGAGGTCAGGAGTTCAAGACCAGCCTGGCCAACATGGTGAAATCCGGTCTCTTTTTAAAAAAAAAAAAGAAAGAAATTCCTATGCAATAGAGCAAATGTTATCAGTTACTAGGCCAGAAAAATAGATGCTCTATAAAAATAAGTATTTTATAACAGAGATATGAAGAAGAATGGCTAATTTAACCAGTTGCCAGATTTCTAGCAATCTCAAAACTTCTGGCCGGGCATGGTGGCTCACACCTGTAATCCTAGCACTTTGGGAGGCTGAGGCAGGCTGATCACCTGAGGTAAAGAGTTCGAGATCAGCCTGACCAACATGACGAAACCCCATCTCTCCTAAAAATACAAGAATTAGCCAGGCGTGGTGGCAGGCACTTATAATGTCAGTTACTTGGGAGGCTGAGGCAGGGAAATCACTTGAACCTGGGAGGCAGAGGTTGCAGTGAGCCGAGATCACACCACTTCACTCTAGCCTGGGCAAAGAAGGAAACTCCATCTCAAAAAGAATAAAAATTTTATACGTTTCTAAAATAAATGAAGTAATCTGTAAATAGAGAGAAAAAGAAGACATAAATATACTGCCCTTTATTCCAAGAATGAAATATATTGTATCCAAGTGACATGGAAGGGTGAAAAATTTGGGTTACTTATAAAACAAATTTGTATATATATTTTTTATAGACTTTTTTTGTTTCATTTAAGTTTAGTTTAGTGGGGGAAACTGAAACAACAACAATGACAAGTACTGCTACCGCTATTGCTACTACTGTAGTTAACAGTGAAACAGAAGGTGGAAAACCACTATTTAAAACTCAAGTCTGGGAGCGTTTAGCAGAAAGACAAACAACCCCTGGTGAAGATGGCTTCAGGTACCATAAAGACACAGTATAATAATTAAGTTTAATAATGAAGACTTTGAATTATTGAAAGTGGTAAGATTGTAGGACTGATTATCTTAACATGTTTTCTATTCTTTCTGGGCTTCCAACTACACTACATTTCCAGGCCTTTCTGTGTCCATGAGACTGAATTCTACTCAAAGAGATGTTAGCAGAAAAGCTCTATGTCATCTAGAGTTCTGGCTTATAAAATTATTTATAAGTAACCCTCAATACTCTTTTCCCCAATCTCTTGTCTGGGTATTAATGTTTAGGGTGATTTGGGTAGCCCCAATTTGAAGACAGCAAAGATTCTGTCAGTTTGGATTTCTGAATACTGTGATAATCACATTGCCTCTGACCTGGAAATTCTGTTTTGGCCTTTACTTGAGTGAAAGACAAACTTAGGTTTATTAAGCTACTGAGTGTGCTATGGAATCTAGTAGCCATTAGCTACATGCACCTTATAGTTACTAAAGATTTAGCTAGTGTTACCAAAGTGAATTTTTAATTTTATTAAATTTAAATAGCCACATATGGCTCATGGCTACCATATTACACAGTGCAGTTTTAATAGAGCTCAGTTACATTTACTTCTTGTTTTGAAGAGGGTTTGGACTGTGTGATAGCATTTTTGTCATCAAAATAAGAGCCCTATTTTATATGTGGCATAGGATATACTCAGTAATCCCTCCTCTGTGAACTTCTACAGCATCAATTTTAACCATGCCTTCCCTACAGAGTGCCAGATTCACCCCCAAATTAGTAATGCTATTTTTCTAACCCGTGCCCTTCCTGTCTGTGTCTTCTGCCTGACATATTTTCCTCCTTCATGGCCGTTGGTGAATGGCCTCTCATCTTTCAGAATTTAGAACTCATGCCACCTCCCCTGTGAACACTTTTCTGGCACATCCCAGGATGAATTGCTTAGTTTCTCCTTTGTATCACACTAACCTTCTAGATTTCCATTATGCTACCTAGGACACTTCATCACATTTATTTGTTTTTGTGTTTAACTCTTTTTCTATTAAACTATAAATTCTTGAGAGTGGACTTTTTCGACTTAATATTTGTTTCCCTAGCAGTTAGGACAGCATCAAGTACAAAATTAATCATCAATAAATGATACAAATATCATTTATTGTATCACATTTATTGTATCACATTTATTGTATCACATCTTCCAAATATCACAGGAAATTTGGAAGATAAAATTTTGTGTAATAACCCTCAGTTACTCTCCTTCTTGGATCTGCATTATCTTCCAGGCAGTTAGAGGTGATTCATGCTGGATAGTGTTGTCTGCTCCTTGTGTCTGTAGTTAGAGGGGAGCTGCTTCTGATTCTTTGCCCTCAATGGGCACACAGTCAAAGCTTACAGTCTACAGAATGAAACCACAATTGCAAATTGAATTTCTTTCTCTGTTAATCTCAGACAATATGTCACAAAATGTCTATCATGAGAATATTCTGATTTATGTAATAGTTCCTGAGGTCGTGAAAATGAAAACTGGAAATTTAGCAGACCAGATTCTGGCATATATGACTTATGATTATTATGTTGGATTGGATCAATTTCATTGCTATACTTCATCTTGTTGCTAACAAATTGTTATAATAAAATTAACACATTTTAAAGTTTATAGGAAAACTCGAATTAAAGTTTCTGAGTCTAATAATATTCCTCATGCTTCAGTGATAAAGCAATCCTTTGAGAAAATGGAGCCCTTTACTGAATGCTTCTTTATTTAATAAACTTGCAGAATGGTATAGATCTTCACCCTTTTCTGTTGTTCTTCATTTATTTTTATACGTCTACTGAGAATAAATTTCTTACAGGTTTTTACTTTTGTCTTGTTTTAGTTTTTGTTCATTCTTACTTTCTATTGTCTTTGCCTTTATTTTTGAAGAGTATTTTGTGGGTATAGACTTCTAAATTGGTAGGTCTTTTTCTTTCTGCTTTTTAAGGAAATTTCGAAGTTTCTACGCAAAAATATACTTTATTTTTACCATTGATCCTTTGAAGTTAGTATCCGTTTTTTTCTGGCTAAATTTGTTACTTGCTTTTTGTTGATAAATTAATTTGACTACATTGTGCCTAGATTTTAATTTTTTAAATCACATGTGAAGTTTGCTAAATATCTTGAATTTATGGGTTATTGTCTTTTTTTTTTATCAGATTTGGAAAATTCTCAGCCAACTTTTATTCAAACACAGGATATTTTTTCTTCTTCTTCTGGAACTCTAATTATACATGTATTAGGCCTTTTGAATATGTCTCACATGTGTCTTATGCAGTCTTCTGGTTCTTTTTCCCCTCTCTATTCCTCTGCTTGGATATTTTTCTATTGAACACTTTTCTAATTCACTAATACTGTCTTCTGCTGTGTCCAGTCCACTCTTCATTTATCCAATGAGTTTTAAATTTTAGATATTTTATTTTACAGGTGCTTAATGCCAGTGTGAGTCCTTCTTTTCTAATACCCCATTGAAATATTCCACTGTGTTCATCCCTTCTTCTATATTATTTAAGATGTTAATCATAAGTTTTCAAAGACTTTATTTGGTTACTTCAATATCTGTAATATCTCTGAGTCTCTTCCATTGACTGTTTATCTCTTGATTACTAGTCATTGTATCCTCCTCCTTTGCTGTTGGGTAAGTTTTATTTTATGCACTGGACATGGTGGGTGATAAATTGTAAAGGCTCTAGATTTTGTTGTTATCCTCTAATGAGAGTTAAGTGAGTTAAGTTTTGTTCTGGTACATATATAGATTACTGGAGGACCACTTGATTCTGCCGAGGCATGCTTCTAGAGTTTATTAGGATGGAATTATTGCACTTTTGCCTTACTCTTAGAGAGTGTCCCCTATGGCTAGCACATTGTCATTACTTCTGGAGCATGGCCATTCCATGATGAAATCTCGACTGAGAGCTTGAGATGTTCACAAAGGTCTCTGTACTCTTGACTGGGCCTCAGATCCAACATTTTCTTCACACTCTGCAGGCTTGAGATCTTTGCTAAGCTCTTTAGTCTCCCAGTGGTTTTTCTCTGGTAGGCCATTTGAAATCTTGCCTTGCAAGTGTGCATTTTAGAAGTTGGCCAAGTATTCCAGGGGAAATGGCTACATAAATTTTGGTGTTCCTTGCTTTTGGGTCCTTCTCATATAATACCATATGTCCAAATCTAAGTGTCTTAGAAGTCCTAAGCTGTTTATTTGATCCAGCAAGACTGTCACTCTCTTTTTGGACTTTATTTCTCTTTGCCATAGATTAGAAAATACTCTCAGGGTGAAAGTCAGGGTAAATGTAGTATCTTCATGTTTTTTCTTTCAATGACCAAAGCCTAGTATTAATTGCTAAACAGTAGATACTGTTTATCAGTTACTTTATATATTTTGTTTTAAATATATTTTTAATATATTAAATATATATTTATTAATATATTAAATATATATTAAAATATATTTGTTTTAAAACAGTTACTTTATATATTTTGTTTTATACCATTTTATGACAGGAAGAGGATAGGTTTGATACCAGATACTCTGCCATGACCAGAACTAAAGACCTTATCAGTATTTCTTATTTTTATAGTCATCACTTTCCAGTGCCACAGTCTCATGCTTTTGTTCTTATTTCTTAACCTTGTCCCCATTCCTCATGAGACTTAAATGCTTACTCTCAAGAGCAAAAGCATTATTTTTCATGAATAGGGACCTTAACCAAGATACTTAAGCTTCTTGATTCTTAGTTTATTAATCTAAGATTATGGACAAATTTTATTAGGCAGTATTTAATAGACAATGTTACTTGTAGTATGTTCCACAGGCTAACTATGTCAGAGTAATCTGGAGAGGTTTGTTAAAAATAGGGATCCTGTCCAGGCATGGTGGCTCATGCCTGTAATCCCAGCACTTTGGAAGGCTGAGGTGGGCAAATCATGAGGTCAGGAGTTCGAGACCAGCCTGGCCAACATGGTGAAATCCTGTCTTTACTAAAAATACGAAAATTTAGCTGAGTGTGATGATGGGTGCCTGTAATCCCAGCTACTTGGGAGACTGAGGCAGGAGAATCACTTGAACCCAGGAGGCAGAGGTTGCAGTGAGCTGATATAGTGCCACTGCACTGCAGCCCGGGAGACAGTGAGAGACTCTATCAAAAAAAAAAAAAAAAAAAGAGAGAGAGAAAGAGATCCTTTAAATCCTTCCAGATCCACTTAATCAGAATCTTGGCTGAATGGACTCTGGGGATCTGCCTTTTTACCAGGTTGCACAGAGGATCCTTGTGTAGACTAAAGTTTGAAAACACTGTAATAAGGTCATCAAGAAAATTAAATGAGCCATATTCTGTGAAGCACCTGAAATGTAAGTGCTTAGTAAACACTGGTATTTATTTCACTATTTTCTATTCCATATATTTTAGAAAGATATTTTAAATAAATGTGCCAGTATGTGAAATATTTTGATCCTAATCAGAGAATATAATTAGATACAGTATATGTATATAGCAGCACTGCATACAGCTCTACATATAATGTCCAGCACATAAAACTTACCCAACAGCAGTACTACATACATATGTGTGTGTGTATATACACACTACATACACAGTTATGTATGTGTATTATATACTATTTATTATATATTATTTGTTATATACTATTAATTATACTGTGGGGATTTTAGGGTGTTAATTAATCATGCATCTCTTGAGCCCAGCTCAAGTTTGAAATCAGTGAGAAAATTGCTAGGAGTAAGATGAATAGGGATGAAAAGACTAGACTTATTAGTAAATATAGATTGGGAAATTTACTGTGTGTGTTTGTGTGTGTATATATATATATACACACTGCATACATAGATGTGTGTGTGTATACATATACATATATACATATACATCTATATATACGTATACACACACAAACATATTTAGGTGTGTGTGTATATATGTGTACATATATGCATATATGTATATATACTTATACACACACAACACATATCTATGTATGTAGTGTGTATATATACACACACACATATGTATGTAGTGCTGCTATATGCTGTATATAGTGCTGTATGTAGTGCTGCATGCATATATATACACACATGTCTATGTATGTAGTGCTGCTATTAATTAAAATACCCCATGTTCCAGGATTTTTTTTGGTTATTTATTAGAACAGTCAGTAAAAAAGAAATTCAGGTGTAAATTTGACATGAAATATAGAACTTAAAACCTTTCGGTAATCAGGATCCATCAAAATATTTCAGCCTTGTAAAATATGTTGAAGGGTTACTATTTCTTTCTTTCCCCAGAACTCTAAAAAGGAAACTAAAATTCAGTAGGAACATACACAGTGTATTTAAAAAGGGAGCCCCAAATACATTGCTATTCTGACTTGTGGTTCATCAAAGTGAATTCTAGAAAAAGATGAAAATATCCAAGATTTGAGTGTTATGAGGTTCCAACTCCATAGTTCCACACAAAGTTAATTGTCTTAATTGTTATAAGTGATTTAGAGGTTTTAAACATTCATTAAAGTAAAGTAAAAAATGAATAACCCTGTAAGTAATATCCTCCTTGGCTTAACGACATGCAGAATCAATTGTGTACAGCATTTAACATACATTTTTGGAAAATTGGCTTCCTTTTTAGAGATGGCATCCAAGACATAGCTGCAAGGCAATCACCATCAATTACCAGATTACTTCTGTTTTAGCCATAGCATAATTTTCACTGGAAATTAATTATACTGTAGGGGTTTTAGGATGTTAATTAATCATGCATCTCCTGAGCTCAGCTCAAGTTTCAAATCAATGAGAAAATTGCCAGGAGTAAGATGAACAGGGATCAAAATACGAGACCTATTAGTAAACATAAATTGGGAAATTTACTGGGATCTATGGTCATACTGGGCTTTCTTTACCCCAGTATGAATAGCATAGCTGAAGAAGTTGGATCTGCCAAGTAGAGTCACTTATCTAGAATTATTGCCCACATCTGTTAAAGCATATAGTAGTGACTGAGAGAAACAGACCTGCAGACCAACAGCTGGAAGAAATATTTTGATCTTGATCTATGTGTCCTCCTTTCAGGGATGCAAAAACAGAGCACAATTGGTAGGGGTATGAATAAAGAAAATGAGGTAGTGCCTGAGTCATACATGTTAGTTCCTTCACCAAATATTAGGACATAATTTTTTTTCTTTTAGATGGAATCTCACCCTGTTGCCGAGGCTGGAGTGCAATGGTGCGATTTCGGCTCACGGCAACCTCCACCTCCCGGGTTCAAGTGATTCTCCTGCCTAAGCCTCCTGAGTAGTTGTGATTACAGTTGCCACCACACCAGCTAATTCTTGTATCTTTAGTAGTGATGGGGTTTTACCATGTTGGCCAGGTTGGTCTCAAATTCCTGACCTTGTGATGTGCCCGCCTCAACTTCTCAAAGTGCTGGGATTATAGGCGTGAGCCACCGCGCCTGGCCGGGACATAAATTTTTACATTGAGGTCAAGGCAGAAAGTTGCAGTGCAGGATGCTTCCATTTATTATACCTTAGGTTTGGACTAGAAGTTCTTTTTAGGATTGAATACTATGTGTTTCTTTCTACCTCCCTCTTTCCCTATATCTGCCCACTCTACTGCCTAGTAAAATTCATAACAATTAAGGGAACTTAAAATAAATGGATAACAACCAAATGCTACCATCAAAATACACAAATGCTAATGTCTGTTACATCCCATATTTGGATATATTTACATATATTTCTAAAGCTCTGTTATAAATACTATGTATTAACTACATATTGTATATGTGGCTGAGTTGCGAGTTGACCTTTGAGTTTCAAAGGAAGCTGGCTCAAACTACTTCCTACGGACACTGGCAGAGATAGTTCATGTGTGTATATATGATTGTGCAGTTGTGGGAGTGGTGATGGGAGTGATATCTGCATCATCCTGGTTGTCTCTGGGGCTGAGATCTTGCTTCTGATCAAACAGGACAGTGTCTGAATTATCTTCTTCTACCAATGTGCTGCCCTCATTCCATGATCTATACATTGAACACAAACTCTTTCTTCCATTTCCTCCAAAAACGACAAAAAGAAAAATAAAAACGCTCCCAAGAGGCATTTTGGTGGATTCAATCTTGGATGCTTTCCTGTTTGTGAAGATGGAGATGGTTTCAGTGAAGTCACAAAAATAAACCAGATAGAATATTTGCTATTCTTTTGGAAAGACTTTTATTATCAATACTATGTTAGTTTCTATCCTTTCTCTTCTGCTCTCTTCTCTCTTCCCAATGTCCTTCACCTGAGAAGAAACTCTACCCCCTCCCCCAAATTATTTTTATTTTTTTCATGTAGTTTTCTCCAGCTCTTATTGTGAAATTCATCCTAGGGCTTCAGAGTCAAAGCCACAGGCCACGTCCTTGTGGTCTTATTCTCCCCCCGTTTCTGCAAGGGTATGAGAGCAGAGGGGCTACATAAGTATTTGTTTTTCCAGTGATATAAAGTATACTATCAGTAGTTAACAACAGACTCTGTTTGGTTTTAAATATTAGTTTTTTCACCATTATTAATATGTTAATTATCTATCTGTCTTCTGTACATTATAAAAGAGTTAGTTTTCACTTGCATAATCAGCACTGGCTCTATAATTCAATACATGTAACTACAAATCTCTAAAGTCTTCAAGGAATTTGATTGTTTACCAAGTTGCAATTATATTCCTAGCCTACATTGTGTGATTTCAGTGTATCAAGATGCCTCGTTCATAGGACAAAACAACAAAATTTCCATAGCCTGCTTTATAATTATTGACACTTCATAACTACAACTAGAATTACTTATTTCGCATGGAATTGATTTTCAAATATACATATCTAACACAAGTAAAGTATCTGATCTTTTTCTAAGAGCAGGTTTTGATTAGGAAATGGATGAGCGTACTATAGACACTTTGAATACTTAAAAGGGAATGATGTCATTGAGCAAGAAGTGAATTAGTAAAGAAGTTTGGAGTGATGAACCAGATTTCTCTTAGCGTGCAATTTGGCTTTCAACTTAGTAGCATTTCTTGGGTAGGTTTAACTCTAGTTCCTTCATTTATGATGATAGTTGTTCAAACATAAATCTGCTTTATGTTTTCAACTCATTTACTTTTGGTAAATATGTTCTTATTATTGCATCTAACAGTTTGATCCAAAATCAATAATTTGGATGCACATATAGCAAACCAGCTAACTGACAGAACTCCTAAGAAGACTGGCAGAGTAATTTACTAAAGCACCTAGCAACAGCCCAGAAAACACTTCCTGTGTCTGAGAATGCTGAAAGAGGGTTCTTTTCTAATCCTATTCTAACCAGAGTGGAAAAAATATATATTTCCTTTTGACTGCAGAAAAAAATGAGTGAATTTATAACATACTTTAGACTCTCCAATGAAAGGGCCCAGAAATCTGGTTGTTTAATAAACACTCCCACTGATTCTTACAAGATACAATTTTAATAAGATTTAAAAGTTAAGAGGGAGGAAGGAGAGGGCAGGAGAAAATGAAATATCTTGATTGTGTTTTCTTTCAAAACATTTTGCTCTTCAAACCAACATATGGATACATAATCCCCCCAAGTGAGCATACCTAAGTTCCCCAAACCACTATTACTAATTGGACATGTCACATTCCTCAGGTGTTTTGGGAGATAAATCTACAGGGTCAGTCTCTACTGAATAAGATTAGTATTAGAAAGAGCTTAAATACTAGAGACTAGTGAGAAAAATTATCTGCCATATTTTTATTTTTTATAATGGTTATTTTGAAGTATCACTATTAAATGTAGCACCTCTTCTTTGCTTCTCCCATTACATTCTAAATTCTTTAAAAGTAGAAATGGGCCGGTGCAGTGGCTCAAGCCTGTAATCCCAGCACTTTGGGAGGCCGAGGCAGGCGGATCATGAGGTCAGGAGATCGAAACCATCCTGGTCAACATGGTGAAACCCTATCTCTACTAAAAATACAAAAATTAGCTGGGCGTGGTGGTGCACGCCTGTAGTCCCAGCTACTTGGGAGGCTGAGGCAGGAGAATTGCTTGAACTCGGGAGGCAGAGGTTTTGGTGAGCTGAGATTGTGCCACTGCACTCCAGCCTGGTGACAGAGTGAGACTCTGTCTTAAACAAACAAACAAAACAACAACAAAAAAAGTAGAAATGGTTCCTTAGTCGTCTGTGCATCCCCAGCCCTAATGCATGGTTTAGCACATTTGATTTTAAATAAGAGAGTGACTTAATACATACTAAAAGGATTATGTTAAACAGTTTTATTGTTATTACTATAATTATTATTAACTTTTTTTATTTCCATAAAATTACTTAGGCTCACGGAGCTCACTGCAAGCCCTGAAAATGTCCTCACTACAGGGAACTGTGTTAAATAATTTTAATGAAAAAAATCTTTGGTGCACAAGGAATGGAAAATTCTTAGCATACATTCATAAACAGTAGGCAAATAGGCATTACAAAATTGAGAATCAGACTGCAAAAAGGAAAGTCATGAGGTGATAGTTTTATGACAGTGCCTATCCACATTTGATTCCATTGCTTAGACAAGTGAACATTTTCCCAGCTGGGTCTTTACTTCAAATTAACCTTAGTCTCTAGCAGCAGGAGCAATTATTTGGACCTACATTTGGAGACAGGAAAAGGAAAGAGATTCTTCTTTTATGCCTCATTAGGCTACAGAATGAGTAACACAATACAAATGTCCCTGAAAGGATTAATGATACAGCTCAATATAGCTACGATTTGTTCTAATTGGAAATACGATCATCATTTCCTCTGATCTTCGGATCTGGGGATGAGCAAGGATCACAGCTGAACAGTAAGTAAAGAGGCAACGAAAGAGAGATGAAATCATTCTGAAGTCAGCTATTTCCAGTTCACTCAACCCTTCTTTCCAATTTTGCATGTTCCTGGAAGGAGTAGTCGTAGGACTGTGTGGTGCGGTATTATTGAGTGGTAAACTGTTGTCCTCAAGACTATGAGTACATTGTGCATGCTGATAAAATCTTGCAGGAGGTCGGTCCATATGGAGTTGTTGAGAACCTAAGCAGTTGTGTAGACTTTGAGTGGAACCGTTCTTGGGTGATGTGCTCTTATTCCTAGAATTCACATTTAGCAAAAGAGCTAGAGGGAAGAATTTGTTATTTGAGATAATCAATTATATTTTATATTTGTGTAGGAAGACTGAACATTGTACTATTACTAATAAAAATAAGTTGAGAAGCAATTTTAGTTATCTATTAGATATCACTTTTTATCCCATTGACCTATTGTATATCATGGTGCTTAAGAGTACCTTTGAGAGCCAGATTGGTTAGGTTTGAAGCTTGGCTCCATTGCTACCAGCTGCATGACTCAGGACAAGTAGCTTAACCTCTCTGTACTTCAGCATTTTCATCCAAAAAATGAGGATAGTAATATTCCCTACTTCATAGAATTATGAGAATTAAATGACTTCATCTATGCAAAGTGCCACATTATCTGGTCTATAGCAGATACTCTCTATATGCTACTTGTTATTAATCCTCTGCATAGCACATAACAACAGTAAGTCATTTGTCCTGTTTATTTAAATTATTTGCTTCATTGTTTATATGTTGTGGTCTACTAGAATGTAACTTTCATGAGAACTGTGACCTTGCTTGTATTGATCACTACTATATCCCTAGAATTCAGATTAATATCTGATGGGGAATAGATTAGTAATACTTCTTGAATGAATGTGAAAGGTAGAATCATATGAAATGCAGATGTTCAGCCATTATTGAACTAAAAAATGGTGGCTTCATGTGGTTGAAGTTAGCAGAAAGAATACCTTAGACTTGAGGGCAGCCAATTTGGGCTCTCAGTATAACTAATCCACCTAATAGCTATATGACCTCGAACAAGTTTCTTCATTTTGCTAATTTATACTCTGGAGATGATATATACCTACCTCCAAGAGTTGTTTTGAGAATAAAATAAACAATGTATGTAGAGGTAACTTGCACATAATTTAAAAAAAAACAACATTTTTTTTAAAACAAAGTAAATTCTAACATTAATATAGCATTTTAAAATCTGTAAATTGCATTAGCAAGTTTTATCTCATTTGCTTACTATAACAGTAGATGATGGCACACATAAAAGAGAGCCTTATTATGCAAGGATAATTATTCACTACAAGGAATCCACTTAAAGCTGCAACAAAAATTTCATAGTATATAAGGGAAAAAGTATTCAATTGAGACTTTTTCTTTAAAAAGTAAAGGTAATGAAAATAATATATTTTTCACAAATGTAATAATTTTGATTATAATGACAATGAGGCATAGTTACTGAAAATAATGAATTTTTTTTAAAAAACATGATTTCTGGCAAAACTATAAATGAGAACATAATGCAGCATCCTTTTATGTTTAATTAACTTTCCAAGAATCATCAAAGGTCACTTTTGAGAAATATTCAAGGTTCAGTTAGCTTTCCCAAGGACTTTTATTATTATTTTGATATTCAAAATTTTTTTTTAATTCCTGCCCTGTCACCAACCTTACTTTTTCTCTCTTCTGTCGTTTTGAGGTGCCTAACTAGGCCAGATCCTTCGATGTCCAGTGCTTTGTGTGTGACTTCGTACTGTTCTCCAGTGCTCTCATTCATCGCTTAAGAGTCTGAAACTTTTCTGAGATTTACAGTTTTGCTTGCCAAAGGACTTGCAAGATATTGATAGACTAATGATCAAAGGCATTGATTTAATGGTTAGAGATAAATACAAATCTTAAAAGAGAAGGGATGTGGAGAGCAGACTAATTTCATAAATGAGCAACTCATTAGAGCATTAGAGGATATTTTCATGTTATGATGGCTTTTGATTTCTTGTGCAGTCTCATTATGGTGCAGCCTCAGATAATAAAATTGAGATAATGAGGAACCTCTGTATTATTACTGTCCTCATTTTATATATAATTAAAATGCAGCTCAGAGAAGTTTAGTGACTTAAGACAACACAGCAAGTAAATACTGTCCCTTAATCCATGCTCTTTATGCAAAGAAGATAAATTTGGGATTAAGGGTGAAATTATTTTCTTTTGGTTGCAATTTAAATTTATGCTTTACTGTAACAAGAAAGAGTGTCCTCAAAGGACTCATTACTTTGAATAAATATTAGGATTTCTGAGTAGTCTCAGGTCGCAGACTCAAGTCTTTTCTTCTGCACTTGATTTTGATCTCCGTAGGAAATGATTGCAGGTCCCATGTCTGAGAATTCCTTCTCAAGTAGAATGAATAGAATAATGGAATGAGTTTAGAACTAAGAATTAAGATTTATGGGTTCTAGGTTTAACTCTGATGTTGACAAATTGTCAAAAATCAAATGTAACTTTGGACAAAGAGCCTTCTCAGTTTTGGTTTCCTTCACTCTAAGATAAAGGTTCTGAGCTCGTTGATCACCAAAGCTCTTTATTTATATGTCAGGATTCCTTATGTCTGCCTACTACCTGCACTCCACTACAGGCCAGACAGGTGATCCTATGCTGCTATGCATTTGAACTATGAGATCTGGCACAAGTGGAGTTTGACTGCAGCTCTACGCTGTAATTTTCCTTTTCCCTTTCTTTAAACGTCAAGTTCTTCAGCAACTAGTGTATTGGTAAGAGTTTGACCTCAAGAGTCAGACATACCTGAGTTTAAACCCCAGCCATGTGATATTAGAAAACTCATTGAGTTTCAGCCTTCTTGTTTCTACAACTAGACTATCAGACAAATACTAGATATTAGTAAGGATGAGATTTAATATATGTGACGTAATTGATACATAGGAAAAACTTAGTAAACACTAGCTTTCTTGTTCTCCCTCCACCTTCTCCAAACACAAAAGCTGCAAATCCTATTTGCTATAGGGCCACCACACTTCTTTTACTAGGAGAACATAGAGATGCAAATGGTTAAGGAAAAAAAAACAATTAAAATGGGTTAAGATATCACTTTTAAGCAATGCTTATTTAAAAGACTGAATTCTGAAGCTATCAGTTGTATGTGCATTCACTTGGAAGTCCCTGAACAAAGCATTAATATGATTATGTCTAAGTCAGCATCTTCTAGTGACCTGGAACTTCAGGTCATCGCTTGGCTTTTTTGCTAATCTCTAAAAGCTCCCCCCCCCCATAAAAAAAAAAAAAAAAAAAAAAAAAAAAAAAAAAAAAAAAAAAAAAAAAAAAAAAAAACAGTGTTTTTATTGCCAAAAACAATGTAAAGGATCAGATCTTCCTTTTAAAGATTTTCTTAGTGTTTTACTATCTCATTTCTTTCAGAGAAGCCAAGCTGAGAATTTTCTTAGGTGGACTGAATATATGTCCTCTTGCCTGATGCTCCTGTCTTCTTCTGGACTTTCTTTGGGAGCTCAGTTCTTATTTTCTCTCTCTCTCTCTCTCTACCTACCTTTCTATCTTCATCATCAACAACATAATCTATCTATTCATCTATGTTTTTCATCTATCCTGTGAAACACTAATGTCAAATATATTTTTCTTGATTTGAGACCTGCGTAGAATACTCAGAAATAGGCTTCCAGGGTGAAAAGTGAATCAGTTGCTTTTGTCATTTAATTTAGTTATCTTCCAAAGTATCTTAGTTACATTTTATTTAATAAAATGAGTTTCTACCATGTGTAGTAGCACATGATTTCTACAGAAGAGATTCAGACAAAATTCTTCCTATCTTCAAAGCTCAAATTTCAGTTATTCAGAAAATGTTAGTGTGTCTAGCAGAAGGAATCCGAAGCTAGGCTGATCTCTTAAGAGTGCCCAGTTTCACTTTACCACCTCTAAGGCTCTGATAGCAACAGAAGAGGGTTCTATATGCAGGATGTGGGCAGAAAGCCAGGCAGGAGTTGTGCCACTGGTGTGCCAGCTGAGTGGTTTAGAAATCTTGTGTTCAAGGTTGCAAATAGTGGTCATTTGTAAGTGACCAGAAATCCCAAAGTGGCCAAGACTTGAGGCAGGCATTAAGGATTGAAGATGCAGATAAGTCTCAGGAGAAGAGCTCAAAATGGAAAAGGAGTTGGGTTTTAGATACAGTCAGTCAAGACTCAGTGGCCAGAATACATACTCTCAACCTAGTATGAACTAGTATGAAAAAAAAATCTAGGCCGGGCGCGGTGGCTCATGCCTGTAATCCCAGCACTTTGGGAGGCCGAGGCGGGTGGATCACAAGGTCAGGAGATCGAGACCATCCTGGCCAACATGGTAAAACCCCGTCTCTACTAAAAATACAAAAATTAGCTGGGCGTGGTGGCGCGCGCCTGTAATCCCAGCTTCTCAGGAGGCTGAGGCAGGAGAATTGCTTGAACCCAGGAGGCAGAGGTTGCAGTGAGCCGAGATCAGGCCACTGCACTCCAGTCTGGCATCTGGTGACAGAGCGAGACTCTGTCTCAAAAAAAAAAAAAAAAATCTAGATACAGATGACAACAACCTTTGCCATTATTTGTTTTGTTTGTTGGTTACATGAAGAGGGAATTTAATCATATTCCACAAACCTACTCCATAACCATGGTACAAAAAAAAAAAAAAGAAATTCTGATAGAGGCTATTTTTCTATTTTTCTGTTTGTTTTCAACAGCAAATGTCAAAGTCCACCTGTGATATTTTAAGTGGTGATTGGAAGACAGGGCAATTTTTCTAAGTTTCAAAGAGACACATTCTTGACACATCTGTGGACTTTAGTGTGAATCACAATTTCACTACCATGAGTGTGAGAGTTCAGAGAACAAAGACAGTGTTTCTTTCTGTTTTGAATGCTGTGGTCCCTGGCATAAGCTCTGGTTCATGGAAGATTCTCTATATACACTTTTTTGAATTGAGATGCTTAAGTTCAGAATGTTAAGAACAATCCAGATCAAGCCTGCTGTGTTCTGAAACTATGTTGTTTTCCTCAAGCCATCACTTTCCCTGAGCTGGAAACTTTACTTGCTCAATAATGACTTTTCTGAAAGCCATAATTCCAGAACCCCATAGGTTGACTTTCAAGGCTGCTAGGCACTGCACATCTGTCATTTCTCTTTGACAATCTGCAAGGTGTGACTGCAGCATCTGTGGAGAGTGGATTAATAACGCTGTCCTGCTTTGTGTGAGAATCCCCAAGGTGGAACGGGAGGCTCAACACAGAGTCTGCACATGCTTAGCATGCCGGCTGGAATTAAACACCTCATTTGAAAACCAAGACACACAAAGAATAAAATGGAACAAATCCCTGGCTTTCAATTGCATTGCAAATAGGACTGAGTGAGGCTTAAGTGTGGAATTCTGCCTAGGTTGTTCTGAATCTAAATGGTTCATCTCTTGCAGAAGAGCGGTTGGGTTATTTCAGTGTTTGAGACCAGGTAAAAATATTCATTATATAGGCTATTTTTCCTTACATTCAACCATTTTATTCACTCATTTGGTGTGAACACTCATTATGTACTGTAGATGAAACAGAGAAAAAGACAAATTTCCTGTCCTCATGGAGCTTGCATTCTGTGGTAGAGACAGACAGTGAATAAATGAGCAAATAAATACATAATGGCATCAATGAATAACAATATCTCACAGTAAGGTTGATATGCTGGTACCATAATGCCTGACACCAGATATGATGAGTGACAGTGACAGATATTGATCAGGGATGGCCTTTCTGAGGAAATACTCTTTGGGTAGAGGAGACATGAATGAAATGAGGGTGGGGACCATGGAGAGATATCTAGGGGAAAAGTTCCTGGCAGAAAAAAGAATATTCAAAGGCTCTGAGGTGGGAATGAACTTGGCATTCTGGGAAACAACAATAAAATTGGTGAGACTGTGTAGAAATGAATGGGGAGACAGTGCTGAGGAATAGAATGAGAGAGTAGAAGTGGGCAGCTCCTGAAAGGCCTATTTGCTTGGATATTAGATTTTGTTTCAGGTGTGGATGAAAAGACAATGGAGAGCCTAAAAGAGAGTTGGGAAATAAGATCTGATTTACATGTTTAATAATTACACTGTGTGGCCGGGCATAGTGGCTCATGCCTCCCAGCACTTTGGGAGGCCAAGATGGGTGGATCACCTGAGATGAGGAGCTCAAGACCATCCTGATCAACATGACGAAACCACATCTCTACTAAAAATACAAAAAAATTAGCTGGGCGTGGTGGCACCTGCCTGTAATCCCAGCTACTCAGGAGGCTGAGGCAGGAGAATCACTTGAACCTGGGACGTGGAGGTTGCAATGAGCCGAGATGGCGCCATTACACTCCAGCCTGGGCTACAGAGTGAGAATCCATCTCAAAAAAAAAAAAAAAAAAAAAAAAAATTACGCTTCATGGTAGGATGAATAGCATTTCTTTAAAAATGCCCATACCCTAATCTCTGGAACTGTGAATACATCACATTACATGTCCAAGGGGTATGAAAATTTCGGATGGAAGTAAGGTTGCTAATCAGCTAGTGTTAAAGATACTGTTTTGGATTTTGCAGGTGCTCCCAATGGAATCAAAAAAATCCTTAAATGTGGAAGAAGGTGGTGGGAAAGGTTAGAGTGATACCAGGAGAACTCAATCTACCATTACTAGCTTTGAAGCTGGAAGAATGGGGCTTTGAGTCCTGGAGTGTGGACGGCCTGCAGAAGGGAGCAGGGATTCCACGCTGGCACCTCTAGAAAATAATGGAGCCCAGCGAGAGTCAAGTTGGACTTCTGACCTACAAAAGAGTAAGATGATGAATTTCTATTGTTTAAACTACAAAGTTGGTGGCAATTTGTTATAGGAGCAATAGAATATCAATACACTGTAGCCTCTGTGTGGGGGGATGAACTGGACCATCTAAAAGTAAGGAGAATACAGCTAGGTTGTTGCTGTGATTTTATAGTTCAGGGAAAATGGTGGTCTAGACAATAGAGAACGGTGAAGATGGTGGGAAGTGGTTAGATTTGGGATATTTTTTCAAGTTGACAAAAATTGTCTTGGGTAATTCCCAGAATTTTGGTCTAAGCCGTCGAATTTGAACAACTAGGTGAGTCGTGGTGCATTTGCTGACATGGAAAAGACAGGGGAGCTATGGTTTAGAGGAGAAAACTAA
This sequence comes from Ateles fusciceps, assembly GCA_036589455.1. Lineage (NCBI taxonomy): Eukaryota > Metazoa > Chordata > Mammalia > Primates > Atelidae > Ateles > Ateles fusciceps. Next base: position 4,479,944 of record JAZHEH010000045.1, on the reverse strand, counting down.
GAATTCTGTTCTAGAAACTAGTTTGAGATTTTTTTCAGATACCCAAGTGGAGGCATTGATTAGGCAATGAAGATAAATGACTCTAAAGCTCAGGAGATGGGTCAGGGCTAGAGATACAAATTTGGAATGGCAAAGCTACAAACAGAAGAGGCTTTTGCCTTAGATATTATGATGCCACCCTAAAAACCCCATGACTTCTACTTGAAGTGTTATGTGAGAAGAAAGAATGATTTTGGATTATTTGTGATCTTACAGTTACTAAGCTGATAATCTAATTTCCCAAACTGTTTAATCACTTTATATTCAACAAAACTGGAATTTCCAAAATTGTTTAAATTAAGCCCAGAGAACAGTAGTATCTAGCTTATTTTCTTGCAGACTCAGGGACATAGCCATGAATGTTTCCTGATGATGTGTTCTTATCTAAACTTGCTGGGGTAAATTGGGTGACAGAAACAACTGTGGTTTCAGTGAGTGCAGCCTTTATCTGTGGTTGAAAATGGCTCATCACAATGTTGACATTTGGAACAGCCTGATGAAGAAAGAGAGGAAAGGATGTACCACTTCCGTTTTAGGATATGAATCTGCAGGTGCACACATCCCTTCCACTCAATTCCTCTGGCTCAAAAATAATGTAGAGTCCCACTTAAGATTTTTGTTTTTGTTGTTTTTGTTGTTTTTGCCTGGATGGCCATCTGCGCAGCTGAGATTTTAGGATTCAATTACTAATGAACAAAGAGAAAGTAGATATTGGAGACAATAGTAATTCTGTACCTGTCAGTTCCTTCGGCCACGCTAGTAGTTTTATGTATCCTTCTTTCTGCCCCTAAAACACACACCCTTCCCCACGGGTTGCATGCCAGTTACTATATCCAGCTCAAAGCCCCAGATCTGTAGGTGATGCATAGACCTTTGCTAGAACTAGGAGTGGCTCCTCGTAATTAAGGGAACTATAACCTAAAAGACTAGTTATTTGACCTCTCCCCAGTGTAAAGCAGCAGAGCAGGAGCTGTCTAGTTGCAATTAAAACATACAAACAAACCTATAATCCCAGCACTTTGGGAGGCTGAGGCAGGTGGATCACGAGGTCAAGAGATCGAGACCATCCTGGTCAACATGGTGAAACCCTGTCTCTACTAAAAATACAAAAATTAGCTGGGCATGGTGGCACATGCCTGTAATCCCAGCTACTCGGGAGGCTAAGGCAGGAGAATTGCTTGAACCCAGGAGGCGGAGGTTGCAGTGAGCCGAGATCGTGCCATTGCACTACAGCCTGGGTAACAAGAGCAAAACTCCGCCTCAAAAAAAGAAAAAAACAAACAAACAAACATACAAACAAAAGTAAAAAGCCTCCAAGTTAGAAAGAAGAAGAGTCTGAAGAGGCAGCACTCACTTGATAACAATGATCAAGTGCTGATGTGCAGGAATACCAAAGGCTCCTGTATTAGGTCTGCTAGAGCTGCCATAAGAAACTACTACTAACTGAGTGGCTTCAATAACATAAATTAATTTTCTCACAGTTCTGGAGGCTAGAAGTCTACGATCTCATTGTCAGCAGGTGTGGTTTCCTCTGAGGCCTCTCCTTGGTTTGCAGATGGTCACGTGCTCGCTGTGTCCTCACCTGGTTTTTCCTCTGCACGACCCTGCTGTCTCTCCCTCTTCTAATAAGGACACCAGTCACTTTGGATTAGGGACTCCCCTAGTGGCCTCATTTTAACTTATTCACTTCTTTAGAGGCCTTATCTCCAAATATAGAGTCCCTTTTCTGAGATACTAGGGGTTAGAGCTTCCACATAAGATTTTGGCAAGGGGTGAGGAGTACAATTCAGCCCATAATAACTCCTTTCCCTAGCAGTGGAATAAATTCCTTCTTTAGTTCACCTGGCATCCCTGGCTTTATTCTCTGGGCAGAACTTTCTGAATTCGTGTCTGTGTCTGTCCTAGGACTCAAATCATAGAGCATCAACTGAGGTCAAAAATGTTCTTGTCTCAGGCGTAAAAGTTAAGGGGGCACAAAAAGGCTTAATAATAAAACAAATTTAATGATATATTTTAAACAAACAACATGAATGTAAAAGATCTCTAAATCTATAATGAACAAAATAACACTGTTTAATAAAGATGGGATTGTATTGATGATTTTCCTTTTCATCTCAGGATCTGATGTGTGGCTTCCTATGGCATTGTGACAGATCATGTTAGTATTAAAAATTTTGCTATTTTGTTCATCCATGATGTTTTGCACTGATTCTGAGTCTTTAAAATATTGTATTCACATAGTGTCTTGATTACTGACTGTTTCTGCACTACCTTAATTTTTGTACCTGAGGGCAGGGCCTCAACTTGCCTTACCCTCATCTTGCTCCCTCCCCCTTCAACCCCTTGCTTTTTCCTCTGGAATTTTTTTCTTGTCCATTGCCCCTTCACTATATCTGAAGTGGACACAGGAGAGGATATCCTTCCCGGTGACCAAACCATATTCTCTTGGTGCAAGTTCAAAGATCTATAGGTGTATTAGGTGTGTAGCAACACCAGGCTTTGGTCAGCGTAGGTTTCCCATTCATTCAGCAATATAATTTCCTAAAGATCCTAGTCAATTTCTGGTCTATTAATTTCTAATCAATTCTATAGGCAAAACAGCCAAGGGTCTCATCCAACGTACTTCTTAAGCATAAAGATTTCAATCTTTTATTTTCTGTCCTCTGTGTGCTGCCCATTGTCAGTAGGACTTTTTTTTTTTTTTTAAGATAGCTAAGGACATTAAAGAATAGATTCAGAGGGGGAAGAAAGATCCTAAGTCTGATTTGTGTCTCTGTGCCCCCTCCCATTGTCTGGCAGAGAACACTTACCTGGGAAGTGCTTGAGCAAAGCCTAGGTTATAGGCTTATCTCTAGCTAAGGCTGCTGCTTCAGAATAGAGAAGCTATCAACTTTCCAACCCTGTAGGATTCTAACTATCTAGACCCTTCCCCACCCCATGCCCCAAAATAAGAAAAAGAAAAAAAAAACTGTCTATGCAAAAGGAACTGAATTTCCTTCCATATCTACTTTTAAGTAGGCTGACTCTAGCTGGAATTCTGCCCATCCTTACAGGGCTTTGCTAAAAATGACAAGAAGCAGTCAACAATATCCTGCACTGATATTCTGAATAAAATTCAACACATTCTTCAAGTAGACTCAGTTAGCCTGGGTTCTTATGTCCAAGTTATCACAGGAGACATTATGATAGGCAGAATAATAACCCCCAACCCCCTCACCTAAAGATGTCCATGCCCAAATCTCCAGAACCTGTGAATACATACATTACATGACAAAGAAGAATTAAAGTAGCAGATGCAATTAAGATTAATAATCAGCTGACTTCAAGATCATGTAGTTGACTTTATTCTGGACTATCTAAGTGGCTTCATCAAAATCACATTGGTTCTTAAAGGCAGATGAAAAAGGCAAAAGAAGAGGTCAAAGCAATTTGATGTGAGAAGGATTTGACCTGCTGTTGCTGGCTTTGCAGATGGAGGAAGGGGCCAGGATCCAAGAAATGCAGGCAGCCCTAGAAGCTGGAAAAAAGGAAGGAAATGAGTCTCCCCTAGAGCCTGCTGAACAGAGCATAGCCATGATGACAACTTAGTTTTTAGTCCCATAAGATCCATTTAGGGTTTCTGACCTCCAAAACTTAAGGTAATAAATTTCTGTTGGTTTAACCCATTTAAGTTGTGGTAGTTTTATAGAGCAGCCATAGGAAATGAAAGCAGTGTTTTTATCAAATATTTTGCAATTCAGTTTTTAGCCTGAATTTCTTCTGTCCTTGCCACTCATTGCCTAACCATTAAGCCAATGTCATATACGTTCAGTTGTGTTATGCCATTATCCCGCTATAAGTACCAGATTCTATTCATTAGTACATTGCCCAAAACAACTTTGGCTTAAGCAAGATAGAACATGGTTTCCATTTTACATAAATCTGAAGAGAAGCAGACCAGGGCTGTTCCAAGGGTTGGTAATTCAGACCTCTCTCTTGTTCCTCTGACATCCCTAGGTATTGCTTCCAACCATATGGCTGGAGACGATTCATCATCATATTTTAGTTACTAGGATGAAGAAGTGAGAAGTGAAGGGCACATACCTTCCCTTTAGGGCCATAACTTGGAAATTGCACACATCACACTTGCATTCCATTGGCCTGAATTTAGTCACATGCCATATTTAGCTGTAAGGGAAGATAGCATGCATCATTTGGTGGCCATATGCTGAACTCAAGTTTGAAGACCCTATTACTAAAAGGAGGAGAATGGAAATATGAATTCCTGCTACATACAGGAAGTGACATAACATTGTACAAAGAGAAAATTTATTTCAATTTGCACTCAAAGAGAGGAAAAACGCTTATCCCAACAAACTGACTTTAAAATTCTTCCCATGGAACTGGAGTAAAATGGGGTCGTCACGGAATCAGCATTCTTGCAAGACTATTTTAGGTATAGAAAGAATGTTCAAGTAAGAGACTGAGGGTTGCAATGGTGCATTTTGGCAAGGGAGTGTTGAAATCAAGCAAAACCCTCATGTAAGGCTAAGATTTAGTGGAAACCTTGTACACTAAGAAGTGGACATTCCAGAGTAGATTTGGGGATAGGAGAACAACATGGAAAATATGAAGGAGGCTCCAGATAAGACCAGCCTAGAGGCTCCTTTTTTAGCCATTATAGTCAAGAGTTACCATCAGCTCTCCTGGTGAGGAGAAACCAGATTGTTGCCAGAATCTATTGTGTATTGCTTTTAGATTGACATTTAAATATGGAGATTAAATTGCAGATGGTTCTCATTCCAGAATATAGATTTTTTTCATTTTCAACAAATCCTGTGGTCATCTTTATTAAAATGTTGAGTGAAATACCCATGTGGGTGTTTTCACACATAGATACTTGGAGGAATTAGATCATGTAGTTAGAGACCAGATTCAGGTTGCCCTGAGCAGGAAAACCCAAGTAGGCATCTCTATTCTAGAATTCTAACCAAATGTGTTACTTGGGGAGCTTAACCTTTCTAAATCACTAAACAGTATTGAAGTGTCCTGGCAGTTTAGGTCACTGTGCTTTTTCACCCACTGAAGTTCTGACATTTGTGCTAAATATCATTGGTTATTTGCTCACTGTCCTATGAAATATCAACAATTCAAAAACATCTCAATGTCTGAGAACTTCGAACTTTAGTGATCCTCTTGGATGATGCCCTTATGCTTTAGCTGAGGTAGAAAACTGGTACTCAAGGGAATAATTGAGTTTTTATGCCAAATAGTTAGTTATTGACAGAGTCATATTTGGAGTTTTAGCCCTGATTCCTACTCCACTATTCTGCGTGTTATGCTTTTCTGTTTGATTTTCCCCTTATTTCAATTTTTTAATCACCCAAATAATACATGTGTTTATTATTTTTAAAAATATTATATTACAGATAAAGTAATGTATCTTTACTATATCCACTACTACTAATTCACACTACTAATTTTAGTTCTTTACTCCTGTCATCAAGAATAATCCCTTATGAGTGGTATCCATGCCTTTTAATATCCATATTTATGTGTGCGTTTCATAGAACACATATAGTATTACTTGTAGGTTTTTCTTGACTGTGTAAATGGGATCATACTATACATAAACTGCAGTTTGCTTTTACTCTACATGATTGTATGATATTTACATATTGATACACACATCCAAATCTTTCCTTTCAATTAATACATGATATTTCATAGTCCAAACAGACCACCTTATTCTCTGTTGTATTTATTCATTTCTCTTTTGATACACATTTGATTTGCTTACAATATTCGTTTTAAAGCTAACTGCATTTATGCATTCAACATTCAGTACTTTTTTTTAATCACACACACACACACACAAAAAAGCCTCAAAGGTCATAGCCTGTCATTTGGAATTATGGCCTGTGGAACATAAATATTTAGATTTCAATTATTTTACATTAAACAGATTAGGAGTCTTAGAGTCATAGATTAATAAATTAAAAGAAATATCAGCAATCCTCAAGTTTACCTTTTCTCTTTCAAGGATGTAAAGAATTTAATAATTTCACACGCAAATTACAAAATGACAATTGATGGTTTGTGCTCTCTATCCATCTCTGTTACATGGACCACCTTCCTTGCCATCTTTTATGTTAGAATTCCTTGAACCATCCTTAGCTTCTTTCCTCCCCCAGCCTGCCCTCCTTGTTTTATTTATGGAACTCCTGAGAAATCTTCAGAGACTCATATATATTCTAAATTTCTCTCTTCCACCCTGGTCCACTCAGAACCACTGCTCTATGATGTAAACCATTAATCTATAACATAAGCTCTATAATGGTAAAAACCAACTTCTGTTTCACTTGCCCATGACAGATAAGACTACTCTACAATGATACTGTTTTCTCTTCAAATGTCACCTCAGAATTATCAGTATAGCCTCAGGGTCTTTCTCCACACTGCCCTATAAGAACTTAAATTAACAAGTGAGATGAGACCTATTTGTCACCATCAATATGAAACTGGCTGTTTCTGGGTCACACACTCATGGTTCCTTGCAGACCGTGGTTTGTATACATCACTTAGTTATTACACTTGCTTCACTTTTATCATCTGGCATCTCCTGTCTCATGTACTCTACCCATCCCCCAGGACCCAGTTCAATTCCTTTCTTTCTCTGAAGCCTGCCCCAACTATTCCTGTCCGTAGTGCCCTCTTTCTCTTCATTCCTGTGGTACTTGCCTTATATTGCAGTATAGATAACTCACACCTCTCGCTCTCTCCCAGATGCTCAAAAATAAAGGCCATGACTTTCATATTCCCTCTCTTCTGCACGTCTACCATGGTACTGAGAACCTAACATAATCTCGTGTCTCACTGTGTGAGTGAATGACTGTTGGGTGGAAAAGGCACTAAGGAAGTATAAAGCCTTACATATAGAGTATTTGCAAAAAACTGAGATGTTACTTTGTCAACAATAGTACCAGTATTTGGCCAATAACTTGGTATTTTGAAAAATGCACTATTTTAAATAATTTCTTTTCTTTGAAATAAATGTGATATTTATTCATTACAGACTTTTTAAAAAATAAAAGAAAATATAAATGATTTGTATTTATTTTTATTATATTTTAAGTTCTGGTGTACATATGCAGATCGTGCAGGATTGTTACATAGGTATACTCATGCCATGGTGGTTTGTTGCATCTACATTAGGTATTTCTCCTAATGCTATCCTTCCCCCAATCCCCCAACCCCCTGCTATCCCTCCCTTAGTCCCCCATACCCTACAACAGGCCCCAGTGTGTGATGTTCCCCTCTCTGTGTCCATGTGTTCTCATTGTTCAACACTCACTTATGAGTGAGAACATGTAGTGTTTGGTTTTCTGTTCTGTGTCAGTTTGCTGAGAATGATGGTTTCCAGCTTCATTCATGTCCCTGCAAAGGACATGAACTCATTTTTTATCATTGCATAGTATTCCATGGTGTATATGTGCCACATTTTCTTTATCCAGTTTATCATTGATGGACATTTGGGTTGGTACCAACTCTTTGCTATTGTAAACAGTGCCACAATGAACATACATGTGCATGTGTCTTTATAGTAGAATGATTTATAATCCTTTGGGTATATACCCAGTAATAAGATTGCTGGATCAAATCATATTTCTATTCTTGAATCACCACACTGTCTTCCACAATGGTCGAACTAATTTATACTCCCTCCAACAGTGTAAAAGCATTCCTATTTCTCCACATCCTCTCCAGCATCTGTTGTCTCCAGATTTTTAATGATCGCCATTCTAACTGGCGTGAGATGGTATCTCAATGTAGTTTTGATTTGCATTTCTGTAATGACCAGTGATGATGACCTTTTTTTCATATGTTTGATTTGTAATTCCAGCACTCAGAGATAACTTCTAAGGATATTCAGGTTTTTCATTTACCCCCTCAAGTTATTCATCTCTGTTTATTTGCTTATTTATAGAATAATCCAGAAACATCAGAAAATGCAGTTTTATTTCTTGCTTTTTGTAATTAATATCACAATTTTCTTCATTTAATAATCCATAAAAAGGCTTTGTAATGGCTATATAATATTCTGTTGCTTGAGCTATTTGATAATTTCTCAATCACTATAATGGAACATTTAGATATTTCCAGTTTTTCACTACTGCAAATAAATGAGCTAAAAACTATTGAGTATTTACTATGGGCCAGGCATTCTGCTGAGTCCCTTATCTTCAGTGACCATTAAATATTCACAACAATCCTTTGGAGAAGGTGCTCTAATTATGCCCATTTTTCTGATGAACAAACTGAGCATAGAGATTGGGTCCCTCATCCAAACTCATGGCTGTTAAGTGATAAAGCCAGAATTCTCACACAGATTTGACTTGGGAATCTGTGCTAATTAGCATGCATGCAATCATGAGAAACTCTTATAACGCAGATTCTTTGTCTGCATCTCTAATACTTTCCAATGGAAAAAAAAAGTAACAGTATACTTACCGAATTAAAGGGCATTAAGAAACTTTCCATTATCAAATTGCTATTTTCCAAAAGATTATGTTGATTTATACTCAGTATATACAGTATAGGGGCCTACTCCCTTTCCCTGAGAGAGAGCATCCTTAGTTAGTCATACATGTCAACTTATAACCTTTTACTCTAGCTGTAGCACTTTAGCATCTATCACATTCTATTTGCCTATTTATATTTTGGTATGGTTTGTTATACTAGGAACCTTTGGGGAGCAGGACTGAGTCTCATATTTCTTTTAATTCACAATACCTACCACTGTGCTAGATATACAGTAAACTCTCAGCATGACCTTTGTTTTGTGTTTTGTTTTTGTATTAATTTAAAGTTCTGGTATACATGTGTAGGATGTGCGGGTCTGTTACATAGGTAAACATGTGCCAAGGTGGTTTGCCGCACCTATCAACCCATCACCTAGGTATTAAGCCCTATATACATTAGCTATTTATCCTCATGACGGCCCCCCACTGACAGGCCTCAATGTGTGTTGTTCCCCCTCCCTGTGTCCATGTGTTTTATTGTTCAGCTCCCATTTATAAGTGAGAACATTTGGTGGTTGGTTTTCTGTTCTGTGTTAGTTTGCTGAGGATAGTGGCATCCAGCTTCATCCATGTCCCTGCAAAGGGCATGATCTTGTTTGTTTTTATGGCTGCATAGTATTCCATGGTGTATATGTACCATATTTTCTCTATCCAATCTATCATTGCTGGGCATTTGGGTTGGTTCTATGTCTTTGCTATTGTGAATAGTGCTGCAGTGAACATATGTGTTCATGTATCTTTATAATAGAATGATTTATATTTCTTTGGGTGTATACTCAGTAATGAGATTGCTTGGTCAAATGGTATTTCTGCTTCTAGGTCTTTGATGAATTGCCATACTGTCTTCCACAATGGTTGAATGAATTTACATTCCCACCAGCAGGGTAAAAGCATTTTTGTTTCTCCACAGCCTTGCCAGCATCAGTTGTTCCTTGACTTTAATAGTGGCCATTCTGACTGATGTGAAATGGTATCTCTTTGTGGTTTTTGTTTGCTTTTTTCTAATGATCAGTGATGTTGAGCTCTTTTTCATATGCTTTTTGGCCACATAAATGTCTTGTTTTAAAAATGTCTGTTCATATCATTTGCCCACTTTTTAATGGGGTTGTTTTTTTTCTTGTAAATTTGTTTAAGTTCCTTGCAGATTCTGAATATTAGACCTTTGTCAGATGGATGGATTGCAAAAATTTTCACTCATTCTATAGGTTGTCTATTTACTTTGATGATAGTCTCTTTTGCAGTGCAGAAACTCCTTACTTTAATTCAATATCCATTTGTTAATTTTTGCTTTTGTTGCAATTGCTTTTGATGTTTTTGTCATAAATCTTTGCCCATGCTTATATCCTGAATGGTTTTCCCTAGATTTTCTTCTAGGGTTTTTAAAATTTTGGGTTTCACATTTAAGTCTTTAATCCATTTTGAGTTAATTTTTATATAAGGTGTAAGGAAGGGGTACAATTTCAAATTTTCTGCATACTGCTAGCCAGTTTTCCAAACACTATTTATTAAATAGGGAATCCTTTCCCATTGCTTATTTTTGTCACGTTTGTTGACAATCAGATGGTTGTAGATGTGCGGTCGTATTTCTGAGGACTCTGTTCTGTTCCATTGGTCTGTGTGTCTGTTTTTGTACCAGTACCATGCTGTTTTGGTTACTGTAGCCTTGTATTATGGTTTCAAGTCAGGTAGCATGATGCCCCCAGCTTTGTTCTTTTTACCTAGGATTGTTTTGGCTATATGGGCTTCTTTTTCTTCCATATGAATTTTAAAGTAGTTTTTTTCTAATTCTGTGAATAATGTTGATATGGTTTGGCTGTGTCCCAACCCAAATCTCATCTTGAATTGTAACTTTCACAATTCCCATGTGCTATGGGAGGGAGCTGGTGGGAGGTGATTGAATTATGGGGATGGGTCTTTCCTGCACAGTTCTTGTGATAGTGAATAAGTTTCTTGAGATCTGATGGTTTTAAAAATGGGAGTTTCCCTGCACAAGCTTCTCCTTTTGTCTGCCACCATATGAGACATGCCTTTCACCTTCCACCATGATTGTGAGGCATCCTCAGCAATGTGGAACTGTGATTCCAGTAAATCCTTCTTTTGTAAATTGCCCACTCTTGGGTATGTCTTTATCACCACCATGAAACAAATGATTACAGTAAATTGGTACCAGTAGAGTAGGGTATAGCTGAAAAGATACCCAAAAATGTAGAAGCAACTTTGGAGCTGGGTAACAGAAAGAGGTTGCAACAGTTTGGAAGGCTCAGAGAAAGAAAGGAAAATGTGGGAAAGTTTGGAACTCTCTAGAGACTTGTTGAATGGCGTTGACCAAAATGCTGATAATCATATGAACAATAAAATCCAGGCTGAAGTGGTCTCAGATGGAAATGAAGAACTTGTTGGAAACTGGAGCTAAGGTGGCTCTTGTTATGTTTTAGAAAAGAGACCAGTGGCATTTAGCCCTGTCCTAGAGATTTGTGAACTTTGAACTGGAGAGAGATGATTTGGGGTATCTGGTGGAAGAAATTTCTAAGCAGCTAAGCATTCAAGAGGTGACTTGGGTGCTGTTAAAGGCATTCGGTTTTATAATAGAAGCAGAGCATAAAAGTTCAGAAAATTTGCAGTCTAACATGCGATAGAAAGAGGATCCTATCTTCTTAGGAGAAATTCAAACCAGCTGCAGAAATTTGCATAATTAATGAGGATCCAAGTGTGAATCCCAAGACATTGGGGAAAATCTCTCCAGGGCATATCAGAAGTCTTCACAGCAGCCCCTCCCATACCAGCCAGGAGGTGTAGGAGGAAAATATGGTTTTGGGGCCAGGCCTAGGGTCCCCATGCTGTTTGTAGCCTGGAGACGTGGTGCCTTGCATCCCAGCCACTCCAGCCATGACTAAAAGGGACCAATATAGAGCTTGGGCTGTGGCTTCAGAGGGTGCAAGCACCAAGCCTTGGCAGCTTTGACATGGTGTTGAGCCTTCAAGTGCACAGAAGTCAAGAACTGGGATTTGAGAAACCTCTGCCTACATTTCAGAGGATGTATGGGAATGCCTGGATGTCCAGGAAGAAGTTTGTTATGGGGGCACGGCCTCATGGAGAAGCTCTGCTAGGGCAATGTGGAAGGGAAATGTGGAGTTGGAGCCCCCCACACAGAGTCTCTACTGGAACACCACTAGTGGAGCTATGAGAAGAGGGCCACTGTCCTCCAGACCCCAGAATGGTAGATCCACTGACAGCTTGCACTGTGCACCTGGAAAAGCCACAGACACTGCCAACCCATGAAAGCATTCAGGGAGGAGTCTATACCCTGAAAAACCACAGGGGAAGAGCTGCCCAAAACCATGGGAACCTACTTCTTGCATCAGCATGATCCAGATGTAAGGCATGGAGCCAAAGGAGATCATTTTGGAGCTTTAAGATTTGACTGCCCTGGCGGGTTTCAAACTTGCATGGGGCCTGTAACCCCTTAGTTTGGCCAATTTCTTCCACTTGGAATGGCTGTATTTACCCAATGCCTATATCCCCATTGTACCTAGGAAATAACTAACTTGCTTTTGATTTTACAGGCTCATAGGTGGAAGGGACTTGCCTTGTCTCAGATAAGACTTTGGACTGTGGACTTTTGAGTTAATGCTGAAATGAGTTAAGACCTTGAAGAACTGTTGAGAAGGCATGATTGGTTTGGATATGTGAGGACATCAGATTTGGGAGGGGTGAAATGATACAGTTTGGCTATGGTTGGTTTGGATATGTGAGGACGTGAGATTTGGGAGGGGTGAAATGATACAGTTTGGCTGTGTCCCCCACCGAAATCTCATCTTGAACTATAACTTTTGCAATTTCCATGTCTTTATCAGCAGCGTGAAAATAAACTAACAAAAATGTCAATGGTAGTTTAATAGAAATAGCATTGAATCTATAAATTATTTTGGCAGTATAGTCATTTTAATGATATTGATACTTTCTATCAGTGAGTATGGAATGTTTTTCAATTTGTGTCATCTCCGATTTCTTTGAGCAGTGGTTTATAGTTCTTCTTGTAGAGATCTTTAACGTCTCTTGTCAGCTGTATTCCTAGGTTTCTATTCTCTATGTAGCAATTGTGAATGGGAGGTCATTCATGATTTGGCTCTCTGCATGTCTATTGTTGGTGTATAGGAATGCTTGTGATTTTTGCACATTGATTTTGTATCCTGAGACTTTGCTGAAGTTGCTTATCAGCTTAAGAAGCTTTTGGGCTGAGATGATGAGGCTTTCTAGATATAGGATCATGTCATCTGCAAACAGAGACAGTTTGACCTCCTATATCCCTGTTTGAATACCTTTATTTCTTTCTCTTGTCTGATTGCCCTGGCCAGAACTTTCAAAGCTATGTTAAATAGGAGTGCTGAGAGAGGGCATCCTTGTCTTGTGCTGGTTTTTAAGAGGAATACTTTGTTCAACACCCGCCTATGAGTGAGAATATGCGGTGTTTGATTTTCTGTTCTTGTGTCAGTTTGCTGAGAATGATGGTGAGCATCACACATTGGGGTCTGTCAGGGGGAAAAAGGGGAGGGGCAGCGGGGGGTGGGGGAGTTGGGGAGAGATAGCATGGGGAGAAATGCCAGATATAGGTGATAGGGAGGAAGGCAGTGAATCACACTGCCATGTGTGTACCTATGAAACAATCTTGCATGTTCTTCACATGTACCCCCAAACCTAAAATGCAATAAAATATATATATATATAAAAAAAAGAGGAACACTTGAGCTTTTGCCCATTCAGTATAATATTGGCTATGCATTTGTCATAAATGGCTCTTATTATTTTAAGATATGTTTCAATAATGCCTAGTTTGTTGAGAGTTTTTAACATGAAGATATGTTGAATTTTATTACAGGCCTTTTCTGTGTCTATTGAGATAATCATGTGGGTTTTGTTTTTACTTCTGTTTATATGATAAGTTACATTTATTCATTTGTGTATGTTGAACCAGCCTTGCATCCTGGGGGATGAAGGCAACTTGATTGTAGTGGAGGAACTTTTTGATGTGTTCCTTGATTGCATTTGTGAGTATTTTACTGAGGATTTTGCATCAATGTTTATCAGGGATATTGGTTTGAAGTTTTCTTTTTTTGTTGTATCTCTGCCAGGATTTTGTATCAGGATGATGCTGGCCTCATAAAATGAGTTATGGAGAAGTTCCTCTTTTTCAGTTGTTTGGAATAGTTTCAGAAGAAATGGTACCAGCTCCTCTTTGTACCTCTGGTAGAATTCAACTGTGAATCCATCCAGTCCTGGGCTTTTTTTGATTGGTAGGCTATTAAATACTGCCTCTATTTCAGAACTCGCTATTGGTCTATTCAGGGATTCAACTTCTTCCTGATTTAGTCTTGGGGGGGGTGTATGTGTCCAGGAATTTATCCATTTCTTCTAGATTTTCTAGTTTGTTTGCATAGAGCTGTTTATAGTATTCTCTGATAGTTGTTTGTATTTCTTTGGGTTTAAGTGGTGATATCCCCTTTATCATTTTTTATTATGTCTATTTGATTCTTCTTTCTTGTCTTCTTTATTAGTCTAGCTAGTGGTCTATCTATTTTATTTTTTCAAAAAAAAAACAGCTCCTTGATTCACTGATTTTCTTTAAGGGTTTTTTTTCTGACTCTATCTCCTTTTATTCCACTCTCATCTTGGTTATTTCTTGTTTTCTGCTAGCTTTGGGCTTCGTTTGCTGTTGGTTCTCTAGTACTTTTAGCTGTGATGTTAGATTGTTGATTTGAGATCTTTCTAGCTTTTTCATGTGGGTATTTAGTGCTATAAATTACCCTCTTAACGTAGCCTTAGCTGCATCCCAGAGATTCTGTTGGTTGTCTCTTTTTTTCTCATTGGCTTCAAAAAACTTCTTGATTTCTGCCTTAATTTTTCTGTTCAATTTTCTTGTAGTTGTGTGGTTTTGAGTGAGTTTCTTAATCTTGAGTTCTAATTTGATTGCACTGTGGTCCGAGAGACTGTTGAGATTTCAGTTCTTTGCATTTGTTGAGGAGTGATTTACTTCCAAATATGTTATCAGTTTTAGAGCAAGTGCCATGTAGTGCTGAGAAGAATGTATATTATGTTGTTTTGGGTGAAGAGTTCTGTAGATACCTATCAGGTTCACTTGACCCAGAGCTGAGTTCGAGTCCAGAATATCTTTGTTAATTTTTAGTCTCACTGATCTGTTTAATATCGACTGTGGGGTGTTAAAGTCTCTCACTATTATTGTGTGGGAGTCTAAGTCTCTTTGCAGGCCTCTAAGAACTTGTTTTGTTAATCTACATGCTCTTGTATTGTATGCATACATATTTAGGATAATTAGCTCTTCTTGTTGAATTGACCCCTTTACCATTATGTAATGCCCTTCCTTGTCATTTTTTATCTTTGTTGGTTTAAAATCTGTTTTTTCAGAGACTAGGATTGCAACCCCTGCTTTTTTCTGTTTTCCATTTGCTTGGTAAATTTTTCTCCATCCTTTTATTTTGAGTCTAGTCTATTCATGTCAGATTGGTCTCTTGAATACAGTATGCCAATGGATCTTGACTCTTTATCCAGTTTGTCTTTCTGTGTCTTTTATTTGGGGCATTTAGCCCATTTACATTTAAGGCTAATATTGTTATGTGTGAATTTAATTCTGTCATCATTATGCTAGCTGGTTATTTTGCAGACTTGTTGATATAGTTGCTTCATAGTATCATTGGTCTTTGTAGTTCAGTGTGTTTTTGCATTGGCTGGTAATGGCTTTTCCTTTCCATATTTAGTGTTTCCTTCAGGAGCTCTTGCAAGGCAGACCTGGTGGTAATAAATTTCCTTAGCATTTGCTTATCTGAAAAGTTCTTCTTTCTCCACTTTTGAGGCTTAGTTTGGCCACCTATGAAATTCTGGTGTGAAAATTCTTTTTTTTTTAAGAATGTTGAATATTGGCCCCCAATCTCTTCTGGCTTGTAGAGTTTCTGCTGAGAGGTCTGTTGTTAGTCTTATGGACTTCCCTTTGTAGGTGACCTATCCTTTCTCTCTGGCTGCCCTTAACATTTTTCCTTCATTTTGACCTTAGAGAATCTGATGATTATGTGTCTTGGAGTTGATCTTCTCATGGAGTATCTTACTGGGGTTCTCTGGATTTCCTGAATTTGAATCTTGGCCTGTCTTTTTGGGTTGGGAAAGTTCTCCTGGATGATATCCTGAAGTATGTTCTCCAATTTGGTTCATTATCCCTGTCTCTTTCAGGTGCTCAAATCAGTTTAGGTTCAGTCTTTTTACATAATGCCATAGTTATTGGAGGTTTTTTTTGTATTCATTTTTATTCTTTTTTTCTCTAATGCTGTCTGCCTGTCTTATTTCAACGATAGTCTTCAAGCACTGAAATCCTTTCCTCTGCTTGGTCAATTCGGCTGTTGGTACTTGTGATTGCATTGTGAAGTTCTTGTGCTGTGTTTTTCAGCTCCATCAGGTCATTTATGTTCCTCTCTAAACTGGTTACTTCGGTCAACAGCTCGTGTAATGTTTTATCATGGTTCTTAGCTTCTTTGCAATGAGCTAGAACATATTCCTTTAGCTTAGTGAAGTTTGTTATTACCCACCTTCTGAATCCTACTTCTGTTAATTCATCCATCTCAGCCTCCACTTAGTTCTGTGCCCCTGCTGGAGAGGGGTTGCGATTATTTGGAGGAGAGGCACTCTGGCTTTTTGAATTTTCAGCATTTTTTCATTGATTCTTTCTTATTTTTGTCAGTTTATCTAACTTCAATCTTTGAGGCTGCTTTGGATGGGGTTTTTGTGGGTATGGTGGTGGTGTTGCATTGTTTGTTTGTTTTTAATAGTCAGGTCCCTCTTCTGTAGGGCTGCTGTGGTTTGCTAGGGGTCCACTCTAGACCCTATTTGCCTGAGTCTCTCCCGTACCTGGAGATGTCACCAGTGGAGGCTGCAGAATAACAAAGACAGCTGCCTGCTCCTTCCTCTGGGATCTTTGTCCTGGAGAGACACCAACCTGATGCCAGTGGGGAACATTCCTGTATAAGGTATCTGATGATCCCTGTTGGGGAGGGTCTCACCCAGTCAGGAGACATGGGGTCTGGGAGCTGTTTAACACAGCACTCTGGCTGCCCCTTGGCAGAGGAGGTGTGGTACACTGGGGGGGATCCTATTTGTCTGGACTGCCCGGATTCCTCAGAGCCCACAGGGGAGAAAGGTTAAGTCTGCTGATCCATGGAGACCATGGGCACTCCTCCTGCAAGGGGCTCAGTCCCAGGAAGATCAGAATTATGTACCTAAATCCCTGGCTGGAGTTGCTGAAATTCCTAAAGGGAGGCACCACCCAGTGAGGAGGGATGGGTCAGGGTCCAGCCTAAAGAGGGAGTCTGGCCATGATCTGCCATAGCTGCTTTGCTGCGCTGTGGGAAATTCCTCCTGGGTCTCAACCATCCAGTCTCCCCAGAACTAGCAGGGGAAAAATAGCAGACTGAAGGTGCAGTGATGGCTGCTGCCCCTCCCCCAGAAGCTCTGTTATCTTAGGCAACAGCAGTGATGATGGCTAGACCTCTCTCCCACTCCAGGAGCTCAGTTGTCTTAGGGAGCAGGCAGCTGCAGTGATGATGGCTGCCCCTTCACCTGGGAACTTGGTAGTCTTAGTCTCCAGCGTGTGGCTGCTAGAATCTGCACAGCTCTGTGCTTGGGACCCAAGGGGCTGGTGGTGTGGGCTCACAAGGTGGATCTCCTGATCTAAGGGCTGCACAGATCCCTGAAAAAGGGTAGTTTCCTGGGTGGGGTAGCACAATCGCTCACCATTTCCCTTGGCTGGGGGTAAGAGCTCCCTTTGCCTTGTGTCACCTCCAGGTGGGCCAATGTACCACTCTGCTTTTCCTCACTCTCTGTGGGTTGCAGCAACTGCATAGTCAGTCCCAGTGAGAGAACCTGGATACCTCAGTTGCCGGTGCAGAATTCACTCCTCATTTTCATTCTTGTCGGTGGGGAGTCTCTGACCGCAGCTGTTTCTAGTCAACCATCTTGGCCCCTCTTCAGCCTCTGTTTCTTTTAAAAGCCCCATGACTTACAGTTTCTGGTACTAGTTTGCTGTACACAAGTACATATCACTTCACTTTCCTCTCTCGTCCCCACATTTCCATAATATGGAGCTTCAGCTCTAAACTTTTCTGGTCCCTTACTGACCCTCTGTGTGCCCCCCCACTACCTTGTTCATTCTCACAACCTAATTCCCAGCTCTCCAAATCCATCTCAAATACTATCTCCACCCTGAAGTTTTTGCTTTTACCATATTCCTCTCCAGTGCTAAACTATCTCCTTCCTGACCCTCCTAAAAGATTGACTGTTTATAATAGTATACATACTATGACAGTAGATTTTTTACTATTTTAGCATTTTTCCATGTAATTTCTTTAATAAATCTTTAATAATCTTAAAGCCATTTATTCCTTATACTTATTTCTTATTCCCTGCCCACCCTAAACTTATTTTAAGACTGGGCACTTGCACCCATTCTCTAAGCTTTATGGAGGTGATTCACGAGAAGCAGTCAGAACTTCCTCAAGCATTCAGGGATGGGCCAACCAGTTATCCTGTTTCCAGGAATCTGTCTGGGTAGAGCTGCTTGGCTTCAGCCATTGTGATATTTTGGAAGAAAGTTTAGGGGTCTTTGATTTCTTTTCCCATATCATCCTACAAAAAGAACTGTTTGGTTTCTCTTCCCCAACTCCATCACAGTTCTAACTAGAGCCTTTCAGAATCCTATGGGTGAGTTCAGAACATCTTACCATGGGAATGGTTTAGGGAGCTTGTAATTAATTGGTTTTCCTGGCAATCTACAGGACTCTTGATTACTACTATCTTTGATCAACATAAATTACTGAGTTTCCCATGGCTGAAAAAAAAACAAAAAACCTGGCAGATAATGAAAGCTTGTTTCAGTTGCATGCCCCAGTCCTCCAAAGAGGCTGTTGTATTCGGTTATCCCATCAGTTTCCGTTGCAGTTCATCTAAATATTATCTTTAGCAAGGTTTGCATTTTACAGATGACCATATGTTTTTTTTCCTCTTGGTATCAACACAGATCTTAAAATGAGAATCCTTTGGCATATTAATATGCCCTAATATATCAAGTACATATGTTTTTAAACCACACACAGAAATATTTCATTTGCCATTAAATGTGTTGATACAGTTGATCTTTTATAATATTTTTCTATTTTTTTCTGTAGTATTTGTCTATATTTCTGTTGCTCTTTTATAATTTTCGATTTTTCCATTTTGTGATCTGCACTTAGGGAAATTATTTAATATAGAAATTGTGAAGTCTGGAGGTTGGTGGGGGCAAAGATCAGCAGAAGTGGGCTAGAGGATTTTAAAAGAGAGAAGGAAAGGAGACTATGAAGCTTGGGTACTTATGGTTTATGGTAATCTTAGCATAGTAGAAATGAAAGAAGCGAGGGCAGCACTGGCAGTGAGGGGCTGAGTACAAGAAGAGCCAAAAATGAAAAAGAAGCATTAGAGACGCTGGAAAGATTCAGAAGAGCTGATGGGAAAAACAGATGATGGTGAAACAGTTGGCAAAGATGAAGGTCAACTACAGAATGAAAAATCAGTAACAGAAGAAGGACAAAAATACGGAATTTAAAGAAGAGGCTGTATACCTCTCCAGCCTCTAAACTCCACCCCCTGCTTTCAATAGTCCTTTGTAATTTAACAATAGCTTTCACAGCCAGAAAACTATTAGGCAGAGAGGAAGTGAGTCAGGAGCAAAATTGTTTACTGACCAGATAAATGCTACAATTCCAATAGCTACTAAGGCTCCTTTAATGAAAAGATTGTTTCCAGATTTTGGCAGAAAATAGTTGGCAAAAACAACAAGAGTTCTTTGAGCTTGGCGTTAAGTTCTGTCTATTTTATCTTGCCAGGCCAATTCCACACTTAGAAAGAGAGGCAAGAAACTACTGCTTCCCCAGGAAGGAGTGTTCACATTGGAAACAGAGAGGGAGTAATATGAGAGTCAAGATTTAAGGAAACATTTTTATTTGTCATTTAATTTACTTATGCAACAAATACTCATCGAACACCCAGTAAGTGCTGAACATTATTGTAGAGTCTAAGAATAAAATGCTTATTGACATTTAAGGAATTGCAGTGGGTTATTCCAGGAGTTGGCAGACTATGGCCTGTGGACCAAATCTACCCACTGCCTGTTTCTGTAGTTTATTGGCCCATTCATCCGTGTATTGTCTGTGTCTTCTTTCATGTTAAAATGGCAGAGTTGAGTAGTTGGAACAAGGACGGCATAGCCTGGGAAAGTAAAAAATATTTATCATTTGATCCTTTACAAAAATAGTTTTCTGACCACTAAATAAATGCAATGGCCATAATGGAGTTATATTGGCATTTAATAAATTATAGGAGGAGAAGTCTGGGTGTTAGTGAAAGCCGCAAAAAGAGTTGATGTCTGACACATGATTTCAGTTTTGAAAGATTTAAAGGAATTTCTGGGCACAAAGAAATGAGAATGATGCTTTGGGAATGGCAGTGGCAAAGATAGTAGTGTGAAATATTATGTGAATTTTAGAAATGTCCTCATTGTTTGTACTGGCTACAGCATAGCTTTGGGTGAGTGACTAAGAATGAAGGGCTGTATCAAATACAGATACAGCATGGCAAGATGCCCAAAATTAATAGCACATAATATCTGCCTTTGTGAAGCTCAACTTCCAAAAGGAGGAATAAGACATTAAATAATGTACATGACAGAATGAGATATATACTATAGAAAAGTCCAAATAAAACATAATGGGGATTTTTTAGTAAGAAGAAATCATATCTGATTGGAGGATCACAAAATTATGTTGATGCCAGCAACCTATCTTGAAGGATGGCTGTAATTTTGTTGAGGGTAGTGGTGGGGCAGATGGGAACCAGGCAAGAAAACAGTATAGAGACCAGGCAAAAAAGGAATGCTAAGACATTTGGGGTATGTCATAGCCCAGTTTCCCTAAAAAATGGAATCTGAGAAAAAAACTGTGTGCCAATACTTCATTGGGTGGTACAATATCAGAGAAGCAGAAAAGAGGGAGAAAAGGGCATGAGGCAGAGATGGAAGGTGTGCAAATATGAGGGGGGCATGTTCCAGTCTGGTCTTGTTGTTTAACAAGGACAGCTGGCTCCTGCATCTGGTGTGGCATCTTCCTGGAGCCTCCATGAACCATGTCTCAGTACAGTTCACATGGCAGGGAAGGATAAAGAAGGGAGATAAATCTACTCGTTGCCTTTCTCTTTTGTTCTACTGACCAAATCACTCCTTTGGGCATTAACTCCCCTGCACTTCTGAGTTGTGTCACCCCAGCCTCTCGAGTCATTGCTGGGAGAGTAAGAGCCTCCATGCCTTCAGTCTGGCCAGGGAGTGTGCATGCCTGTCTCTGTTTGCCAGTCAGTGCCATAAGCAGGGTCCTTCAGTCTGTAGTGGTAGTAGTAGTCACAATGACCTACCTCCGTGGACCCGGGAAAGGTGCAAACCTTTGCTAGGACCATTCCAGCCAGAAAGCAAGCAAGATGTTACATGTGAGGCCAACAGAGGGAGCAATAAATTGTTTAACTGGAGTAGGGACCTAATGGGAGTAGGTACCTAACAGGAGAGAAGACATGAGAATTTGAGATGTCTTATGAGAGACGTTGTTGTTGGATGGGGATCGTGTAAATATATTAGCAAATAAGAAGCAACTAAAGGTTTTCTAGAAGATGATATGATCAAAAGTGTTATTTTGTGGGTGTTAATATGGAAGTGGCACATAAAGGGGATTTACAGAGTATAGAAATTGGAAGAAGAACTATTTGTGGTTACAAAGAGGTCTGGCAAAAAGGATCAAGCTGCTTGGTTCTATATCTTTAGAATGTGCCTTTGAACTCTTTAAAGAGGCCCCTCCTAGTCTTCCATATGAATTATCTTCCTTTGTAAATGAGGTTGAATAGATACATATATCTTGCTTTAGGAGACAAAATGGTCCTCAATAGTGTTTATTTCTAAGCAACATGTGAGTTTTACATGCTTACATCAATGTGTTCTCATTTTGAAGATCACAGTGAATAGCCACTCATTATTTAGACTATTCCTGTGTAGATAAATAAACACAATTTGTATCTCTTGATCTAGAGCCCGAAGAGGCACAGGCTCAAACACATCCCCACCATTCATCCATGATGGGATATTGAACTACACAAGTGGGTGGGAGAGATGGGAGCAATTCTGCAATTGAGCATAAATGGACTCTGCACTTTCCTCCTCCTGCCATGGCCTCACTTCTGCGTGAGGGCCCAAAGAAAGCATTGGTTAGGCTATCAATAATAGTCAGGGTGCGCTGGATGCCAAGCTTTGCCCTAGGCACAGGGGGAGAGGAGGGCAGAGTTGGCAGGGGACTTAGTCTCAGGAGAAAATGTGATGTAGTTATTGTTCAAGTTCACAGCCATTGGCTTTGGTCATTTCTGATGGCAATACCAATGATATGTGGGGTCAGATTCTTTGTTGAGGCCAACACTTCCTTTAGAAAGGAAGATGGTAAAGTACAGTAGTTAAAACCATGGGCTCTGGTTCCAGAATGCCTGGATTCAAATCCTGGTTCTATCCTTAATAGCTAGCATATCTCTGTGTCTTTATATTTAGTCAAAACTATGATAGCTGTATCCTAAGAGGGTTGCTGAGAGAATGAAATGAAATGAAATAATATATATATATGTGTGTGTGTGTGTGTGTGTGTGTGTGTGTGTGTGTGTGTGTATATGCTTGGCATAATTATTGTTAATACTTACTATTACAAGACAATAATCTCTTCTTTATAATTCTGAAATCCCCAAACTATGAAAAACCCAAAGTGGTTTTGTAACTCATTTGGTGGCAAAACCTCATCTGAGGTTATCTAGAACCTTTATGTGTCACACATAGTATGAATGTTATTGTTGTCTTAATTGCAAGCATTATGAATTTTGTATGTTTCACCGTGGAAACAAGAATGTGTTTAATTATAGGGTTTTATTCTAGGCTCTGATGGAATAGTTTTGTATCACTCAGTCCGTGTACCATATTTCTAGTTGATATGGTTTGGCTCTGTGTCCCCACCCAAATCTCATATTGAATTGTAATCCCCATGTGTTGAGAGAGGGACCTGGTGGGAGATGGATTATGGGGGCAGTTTCCCCCATGCAGTTCTCGTGATACTGAGTGAATTCCCATGAGAGATGTTTAAAAGTGTGGCATGTCCCCATCGCTGGCTGACTCTCTCCTGATGCCATGTAAGATGTGCCTTGCTTCCCCTTTGCCTTCTGCCATGATTGTAAGTTTCCTGAGGCTTCTCCAGCCATGTGAAACTATGAGTCAATTAAAGCTCTTTTGTTTATAAATTACCCAGTCTCAGTTTATAGCAGTGTGAAAATGGACTAATATACTAGTCAAAAGCCCCAAATTTCCAAATTCTGAAATGCAGTTGCCCAAGAATTTCAGGTGAGAGATTGTGTACCTATGTTAGTTAGAGGTGTGAAATGACAATATAGGGATTAATATTGATTTTTTAATTTAGCCTACAATTAAAACACATTAAAAATTCTTAGGAAACTTTGAATTGCTTCCAAAATACAATTTAGTATATGAACTTTTGAGAAAATATGATTCTATATATTTTTAACTAAAAGAAAATTTCTAAAAATCTCCCCACCATTTTGTTTCAGTTTCAGCTCACTGATGTATCATTTCATGGGAACACTTTGGCATGCATCCTTTTATATCATGAAATATGTTTAAAAAACTTTTAGAAGATGAAAAGAATGTCTTTATTGAAAATGTTTTATTTAAAAAAAATGCACCATTTCTAAGAGTGAGATGTTACAAGGCTATGCTTCTTACTACCCTGAATCACAAATTTTGTCTTATCCACCAAAGCTTTTGTTCACTTTGAAAACTGGTTATATTGTTAACATTATATATTGTAAATTACATGTGATACTAAAGTGATATTTTAAATTTGTGTTTAACCTTGAGGAATTTTTTTTAACTTTTATTTTGGATTCAGGGGGTATATGTGCAGGTATGTTATTCGGGTATAATGAATGATACTGAAGTTTGGGTTATGAATGATCCTGTCACCCAGGTACTGAGCATAGTACACCATAGCTAGTTTTTCAGCCCTTTTTCCCTCTTTCTCTCTTCACTCTCTGGAGGTCCCCAGTTTCTGTTGTTGCCATCTTTATATCCATGAGTACCCAACTTTTAGCTCCCACTTATAAGTAAGAACATGCAGTATTTGCTTTTATGTTTCTGCATTAATTCACTTAAAGTAATGGCCTCTAGTTACATCTATGTTGCTGTGAAGGACATGATTTCATTCTTTTTTGTGGCTGTGTAGTATTCCATAATGTATATATACCACACTTTGTTCATCCAGTCCACTGTTGATGAGAACCTAGTTTGATTCTATGTCTTTCCTGTTGTTAATAGTGCTGCAATGAACATATGAGTGCCTGTGTCTTTTTGGTAGAATGATTTGTTCTCTTTTGGATATATACCCTGTAATAGGACTCCTCAGTCAAATGATAGTTCTGTTTTAAGTTCTTCGAGATATCTCTAAACTACTCTCCACAGAGGCTGAACTAATTTACATTCCCACCACTGGTATATAAGAGAAGCTTTCCCTTTTCTGTATAGTCTTGCCATCATCTATTGTTTTATGTCTTTTTAATAAAGCCATTATGGCAAGTATGAGATTATATCACATTGTGGTTTTGTGTTTCTCTGATGATTGATGATGCAGAGAGGTTTTTTTTTTTTTGGTTTGTTGGCTGCTTATATGTCTTTTTTTTGAGAAGTGCCTGTTCATGTCCTTTGGCCATTTTTTAGTGGGGTTATTTTTTGCTTGTTCAATTGTTTAAGTTTTTATAGATTCTAGATATTAGACCATTCATCAGGAAGTATTTTAAAGGATGTCTATCAAGATAAACTACTTTTGGAAAATGATTTGGATTCAACCGTGGAATTCTAATAATGATGAACTCTTTTTAAAAAATCTGCATTGCATTTGAGAAAACCTCATTAAAAGTTTACCCATAAAAGCTGTGTGATTTCTATCCTAATGGGATATATTTTAGTATAAATGTTAATGACATGTCTTAAATCCATATGTATGGAAAGCCGAAGGCTTTCTTTGAAATGACCCGCAAAACATGTCATTTTAATTACCTAACTTTTGATTCTTCTAAAGAAAGAGGCAAGGAGCCATTAAAAATGCTCTGAGAAAAACAAAGCCTCTGAAAACTTGGTGATCTGCTTTTGGATTCCTGATCTTTGCTGCTTTATCTACCTCAAACATGGGTGAAAGCCTGATTTTGCTTTTGTCCATACACACTGAGTGCCAAATGTGTGTATTTCTAAGCCTTGTCAAGTTAGATGTGGGAGGATTTTCACTCCAGAATGCTTACTTTATGTTTCAGCTTCCCTCCCTAACCCTGCCCCAAGGCTTCTAGTTTCTGAAATAAAATATCTAATTACTTCTTAGAAGTTTTACCTTTCATTCTATAAAATCTCTTAGCTTAAAAAAACTGTCGAAATTTTACTTTGAAATGAATTGGGTTACACTTAGATTATTTTCTAAAAATTTTCCCTTGGCCAAACTCTCTATAATCTTAGAGTTACTCCTTGATCACACATCAACCATATCTCAAAGGTATCTATAAAAGATACCTTATGGCTAGATAAAAATAAGGAGATATTATGAGGGGAGAGATCATAATAGGACTACATCATTAGAAACATAATTATCACTCTTTAAAATCATCTTTATGGTGCTGTTTAGAGGTTAACTAAGGGGCACAAATTAACAAACCTGTATAACATGAAAATTACTGATGGAATATGTTGGGGTTTTAGGTAACCTAATGGAATATATTATCCTGTTTCTTGCCTGAGTTCTGAATTCACCGAGAGACACAAAAATTTAAGCAGACAAAGATTAAAATTCCTATTTTGTTACTGATGGAATTATTGGAAATTGAGGCTTAGGCATGAGAAAACAACTGGCTTCCTAATATGTAGCCACAGACATATTCATTCAATGTCAAGTAGCACAGGTCAAGCGCTGATTTTTCCACTACAAAAGGACAAGGTTGCTACTGTGAAGCCCTTTGTATGACCAAGAACAAAATAGAGAATATTTTTGTACAATCAGGTAGATCCAAAGAAGAAGAGGCAAAGGGAAGGGACTCAGACTAACATGACCAGTTTTTGTTCCTAAATTCACTATTCAGATAATTTAATCCTCTTTCCATTAGGAAAAATTAGTGAGGATGCAGAGGAAGCCAAGAATGTTACTCTAATTGAAACATGAAGAGTAAAGAAGGTCCCATCTAATAATGCATAGTCCTAATAAAACAATAGAAAGGGTATGATTAACATTTGCATTAGCACTCCCGCCTCTGCCTTCTCCATCCAAGGACACATGTAGATGACCTACAATCAGGCATTTATCTTCTAGGGAAAGTTGAAGGTCATTCTCTGAACAAATTGCACCTATTGTCACAATATATTAAATGTAGGTGCCACAGGGTAAACTTCTACAGACACAGTAATGTAGATTACTTATATTTAGACCTCAGATTTCCGCAGTACAATCCTGGCTTGCAGTCTACACACAGTATATTTTACTTCATCAGGGGACCATGGTGGAATCATAGAACTTTAGCAAAATTTGGTTTCAGGGCTCAGAGTGCAAGCTTTCACCAGGGTTTTCAAAAGAATGCATGTGCTTAGTGGGTGAGAAGCACACAACTTTCTCAACTGTCACATTATATCATATTCTCTCTGTCTGATCAGGCAGTATAAACAATGGCACCAAGGAGTTTGGGTTCTACTCTTTATCAGGAAACATTTTTCCTGCTTTGGCATCAAAACCATATCAACAAAAGCCCAAACCAGAACACACAGCTCAATGGAAGATGGATACTCCCATGTTTTCTAGATAATACCAGCATTTTACCTGACTGAACCACCTCTGTCACAATTCATATATTAAATATAAGCCTTTCACTGTGGAAGGCATTCACTCTATAGTAGCATGGCAATGTGTCCTCCAAGGATTACGTGCCATTTGTTTCAGACAATATTCTTTTGTGGTACTTACTTCACAGGGTAAAAGAGAGGGAGGACACACAGGAAAGAGGACACGAACAAATTTAGTAAGTTTAAAGTATTAGCAAAGCTAGTGTGTCAAGTCTAACTGAAAATCACAAGTAGCATGTCTGAGAGCAATAAGAAGTCCTAAAGAAAGACAATGATAAGAGAAGAAACTTTTCTTCCCTAAGCTAGTTTTATTGCTCATTCAGATGGAGTGTACATAGAAAATAACACATAATTACACATGACAGGTCTGTCATTATGAGAGCGCTGGTATACATCTCAATGCCATTGTTTTCTATCTGTTTGATCCAGAAAATGTATTTCCTATATATTAACTTACTATTTGGTTGAGTAAAAAAAATTTTCATCCTCTTAATTAGGTGAAAATTATTCTGATGTAGTAGTATCTTGAACATATTGTAGCCTCTTAGTAGGTAACTTTCCAAATCTTGACTGCCAGAAATGCTGTAATATTCTTCAGCTTCCCACTTGCATTTCCTGGAAACAAATGAGATAATGGATTTATCTCATCCTATGCCTGGTATATACTATGCCCTCCGTAAACAAGAGCAGCCAGGCCCCATTTGTGAATCAATGCTCATCTTGGATCCTGAGACAGTCCTAATGAGAACAAGAAGTATGCTGGAAGCCTCACCCTGTCTCCCCCCCATCCAGCGGCCCTTGGAACTAAGTCTCATGTCTCAGACCGTAAATCCAGTGTCTGGGCTATGCCATATGCCCTCTTAGCTACCTTAATGCCAACCTGTCTCAGGACCCCATGTACCAAAAATGAGCATCTCTGGAGCCCTAAACAACAGACTTTTTCCTTCCACTTATATATGGGTCCCAGCCAAGTGTAAGAACTTCTTTGTTTTTATTTCGACCTTCATAGTTTCTGCTTAGTGTCCCTGGTTACACACCAAGTCCAGCTTAGGGTATTGCTCTGAATGCCTGGCTCTTACAAGGATTTCCCATAAGGATTCTGACAGGAAGCTTCTCTCTGCTAAGGCAAAGGGCTCGTTGTATTGCTGATTTGGGGCATGTAGCCAGAATAAGTCTGGTATAAGGCTTCTGTTCCAAAGCTGAATTCTGCTCCCTTATATGTCTACCTAATTGTGAGAAATCCACATGGACAAACCGAGTGTCAATTGCTCTTCAGTTCTTCCAGATATCATTCACTGCTAGGATCTTCATCCCTGTGTGCCACAGTTCAGATAGACACTGACAATTGCCTGAATTCTCTCAGGTCTTGGGGCCCTTTTGAGTATGTGTCCGAGACATCCCGCCCATGTCCTCCTACATCATTGTGACATTGATGCTACTGAAATCTGTTTTCTCACCTCCCTACAAAAGATGTCTTAGTGTCCCAAGTTGCATCTTACCTCACCTTGTCTATGACAAGACTGATTTTCCAGACTAGGCTGCAAATGGACTGATCATCAAGTACAAACTATGGGATTAGAGTAGAAAGAAAAGAGGATCAGGAGGTGCATCACTCAGAAGATGTTTGTAAGTTGAATCCAAGTCCCTCAAACCCAAACAAGCTGAGGAAGTGATTTTTCTTTTGTTTTTGACTCTCAAAAATTGCAACCCCTTCAATATTTTATTCATTAGATTTATTTTCCTTATTGTTTCTGAGCTCAGAACTTCTGTGCAAGATGGAATAAGAAAATTGCAAAACCCCTTCAGGCCACAAATCAGGAATTGTTTCAATTACTTTTTTATGAAGTCCAGGATATAGGTCTTGATGAAGCCACATCAGCTCTTTTTTTGTTTTCTGTTTTTCTTTTAAACAGAACAAACTGCTTGTAGGATTCCTGTTCCTGAGGATGGGAATTGCTTGTACACATTTCCCATAAGAATTCTGACAGGAAGCTTCTGTCTGCTAAGGCAAAGGGCTCGTTGTATTGCTGATTTGAGGCGTGTAGCCAGAATAAATCTGAGATCCCTTATGCCCACCAAGACACCCTTCCCTGTATCTGTATAGTCTGATTTGCCTGAGAAACATAGTTCATGTCTGTAATTATCTCAGAAGGGAGAAGTTTAAGTCTGTGTAATTGCAGTGTTCATGCATATTGAGGATTCTCTCATGTTTGGATGTCAGCGAGTGCCCAGGCAAGGGCTGACTGGTGAATCCAAGTGTTGAGACCACAAGCAGGGTGGAATGCAGGAGGCTCCATAATGGCCTCCCCAAGCCCAATTCCATATTGATCAGTGCAGCTGTGAGAGGCTGAGAAGAGCAACAGCAGCAATAGCAACAGCAGCAGTCTTTCCTAGGCTAATTTACTTGGAACAAAGATATGAACAACAAGGCTTTTAAGGTGGCATCATGGTTAAAACAGAGGCAGGTAGACTAAATATGTCTTCATCTGTGGCACACAATGAATGAATAATCATAATCTTGATAATAACCTTTTATTAAGTGTTCAGTATACTATATGTTGTATATATACATTACATCAGTGATATTTTTTAAGTGTCTTCTGGTTGCCACACATTCTTCCAGACACTAGGGATTCAGTATGAATAGCTGAAACAGACATGGCATCTTCTTCTAGTAAAAAAAAAAAAAAAAAAAAAAAATAAATATATATATATATATATATATATATATATATATGTATTTGGCTACACATGAAAGCAATGTTAACAGCGATCCCATTTTCAGTTGTGAAGAGCAGAGGTATACCAGCTGTCAGTTTAAAGCATTTATCTCCTCCTTGAGGACAAAGTATTGTCCCCAAGCAGATGACTTAGCTGAGCTTTTAATAGGTCTTCCCATCATTATATTGGTCTGACTGCTTCTGAGTGATGGGCCGTATGATAAGATTTCATGGCCAGTGGTCCACTGTTATAACTTCTATGCCGTAAAATGCATCTCTTTAATGGACAATGCTAACGGAATCCCATGTCCATAAATCAGGCATTCAGAAAGCCCTTGGGTGATGGTCCTGAGAGAAATACAGCAGGCAGGGAAGGTTAAGATATATCTGGAATAAGTGTCAGTTTATTTAAGGATGAATTGATACCCCCTCTAAAATGAAAGAGGTGTGATGTAATCAAGTTGTCACAAAGTGATGGAAGATCTCTTTCGGTGTTGGTGCTATATAAAGGGACACAGTGTTGGTCTTTTGCTGGCAGTTTGCACATTGAACAGCATCAAAAGCTAGTCTAGTCTTGATTAGAGGGACCCCAAACTTTGAGCTTATGTATAGCCTTCACCTCTGTCACCATGGCTACACAGTTCATGGCCCTATTGCACAGTCACAAGAGTGGCTAAGGGTAGAGGCTGTCTGACAACCAGTGGATACCTCATCTGGTCCACACAGTTAAGTACCTCCTCTGCAATGGATGGTCTCTGGTGGATATTATTAACATTAGATAAAAAGATGACCATGGTTTTTGACCATTTTCAGCTGAAATAAGCATAGCAAGAGGAAAAAAACAACATATTGTGGACCAGCTCTCAGTTTTTTCTGCCTTCATCATGTAGCCATAGGAAACCTCTCATCATGTGGGGCCATAGTCATGAGCTTCAGAAAAAGCATCACGAATATGTTGAGGCACATCTTCATGTAATTTACTTATATCTCCTGCTTGGGTCTGATCCTGAATAGATCATTTCTATTGTCCAGTGTCTAGTACATTGCTGCTGCATATGCCCAATGTTGTGATTTAGAGAATCTGATAATACCTAGCTCATGTTTGATGGCTTCACTTACCAGGTTGCCTGTTGTTAGGTACTCAGTCTTACCCAGGATCCAGCAGCATTCCAGGTGGTGCCTTTTAAATAGTAAGTCCTTCTCTGCCATGGAAGACATCTATGTGTTTCTTCTATTGAGGTTTGTCAGAGATTCCAGATGGCATACTTAGCTATCAGAGGGCATCATTAGCTCTGCCAGGTCATGTGACCCACGTTACAAGGTAGCTGATACCACAAACAAGACCTGCTGCAGAATCTTCTTTTGCTCTGGGCCCCATTCAAAACTGTCAGTCTTTTCAGCCTCCAGATAAGCCCAAAGGAGAACTATTTCCAAATGCAGTCAGTATGCAGCCTTCAAAATCCACAGTGACACACTAAGTGCCATGGCTCCTTCTGGATAGTAAAAGGTACAAGATATAAAAACTGCTCATCCTTAGAGGGGGATGTCCCAGCCTGTCTTAGACCATTGGACCCCTACAAACATCACTAACTTTGTGGGCAGCTAATTTTTCATGTGGTTTATCTCCAGTCCTCTGACATGTATTTATCTTGCCAGAGATCTAGAGAACTTACTACTTCCTCTTCACCAGATCTTATTAACATGAGTGATATCATCAATATTGTAGATCTGTATGATGTTCTGAGGAATGCTAATGCGATGAAGGTTCCTGCTGACTACATTGTGACTGACAGCAGGAGACTTATATAGCCCTGGAAAAATAAAGTGAATATATAATGTTGTCCTTCCTGCAAAAGATAAAACTGCCTTTGATCCTTCTTTGTCATACAATTAGAGAACACATTCACTAAGTTGGTAGCCTAAGACCCAGTACCAAAGTGTCTGTTGATCTGTTTCATAAGGATTTTACATCCAGCAGAGGAGCTGTGAGGGTGATCATAATGCTTGGTGAAGTTTATAGGAGTCCACTGTCTTCTGCCACAACTAACAGGTTTCATGATTTCTGGACCCATACAAGTGAATTGCATAAGGATATGTAGGAACTACCCTCCCTGCATCCTGCATGTCTTTGGTGGTAGGGCTAATCTCCAGAATTCCTTCTGGAATGCATTATTATCTATGCTTAATTACCTTGGAAAGGGTAGAGGCAATCTGAGGAGTTTCCTGTAATTTTGACTTATTTTCCACAGGTCAGTGAATAATAACATCTGCCAACTGTTTAGTATATCTATCCCAATGATATACTTGGAAATTGGGAAATATGTCTGTGGACTCAACCCTCTGTAGAATGAACTTGTATCAGAAATCTGTTTATTACTTAGACTCCATAAGCCTTCATGCCACTGGAGCTCCTGGATGTTATTTTGGGACCCTAGATGGTATCAACTAGACCGTGTATTCAACTATCCTTGAAGGGTCTAGGAGTTCCATTTTCCTCTTGCACAGCTACTCTAGAAAATTTATTTGGGGAGATATTTCATATATATACAATTGATGATATTATAGAGTCCTTCTTCAAAGAAAACAAGCCTGCCCTTTGATCAATAACCTCTAGGTCTGTAAACTAATTTACATCTGGAAATTTGGTGAAGGACTACAGTTTTTCATTGAGTTAGCTGACATTTGCCAGTTCTCAATTTTGAGCATGTCAGCATGCCTTGACTTGATATAGAACTTGGCTACAGACCATATACTTCATGACTGCTTTTGAAATTCCATTGAAGTCTCCAATTAAGAGTTACTTCAGCTCTCACCATCTAGCTGCAATCCCAGTTCAGCTTCTGGTGCTTGGCTGTACAGACCAGAAATGTAGTTCGTCCAGAAGATACCAACTGATAAATTGATGTACTTTTAAAATTTGTAATATCCAAAATCAAAATATTAAGTATCAAGACAACATCAATAATTAATAATAAACTTGGGAAGCTGAATGATCATTTTATTGTTGAGTGAACTTCATATCAAAACATGGAATATGACAGTTTTAAGGTATATTTTATATGGGGTCAGAGGACCACTAGCTGTAGGAGCTTGAGTATAGGACTCAAACTTTGGAATTTTCAATTCCCTCATCTATTAAAAAAATGTAAAAAATAGTATTTACCTCATGGGGTTGTAGGATGAACCAAACAAATGCACATAAAGCTTTTAGCACAGCATGTAGCCCATAGAAAGCACTCAATAAATGATAGCTGTTCATGATGATAATAAAAATCTGCTTGGAATATCATTCCCTACTTCCCACCTGGAAATCTTTCTTTCATCCTTCAAGATTGTCCAAGATTGCTTTCTCTGTTTCCCCCACAGGTACCCTTAGTCATCTTCCTTGCTGAGATCCCATTGTTCATATTTCTATACCAGTGATAATATTATAATTCGTGTCTGTATTGCAGGGACTAACTTATGCTAGTTATTCAATAAATCTTGATTGAATAAATGCATACCCTCTGCACATTAACCTTGACCTCACCTGACTCCAGCAGTGGCTTATTGCAAAGTGAGATTTCTGAAGCTTTAAACCTTTAGAGAAATTACTGTTTTACAGGAGCCAGAAACACATAGAAATGCCTTCACACTCAATGCCTGGTCTGGGCTTTGTATGGGTGGGAAGAGATCTCAGCATTCAACCCTTAAAAAAAAACCAAAAAACAAAGTCTTAACTTTAATAACATATTTTGAAAAAGATTGGCCTTGGAAGTAAAGTTAAGATCTTGGATCTACTCTTAGCAAGTGCTTTACTTGAGCCCTGTAAAACAGTTGCAGGAAAAGTGCCAATAATTCTCGTATATAACTAAGACAAGCATTTTCTAAAATGTCTGCTGCTAAAGTCAGCTCATAGCTCACTCATTATAATGCTCTTAATATTTAATTTAATCAATTAATCGCCTGGCTAGTAAACGTCATCTTCATCTTAAATCTGTTCTCTTGGGCTGTCATGATAGTCTCACACGTTAGAAATGCATAAAATTTCTCACTTCTCCCAACACTCAATGTAGAATAAAAAGTCTGTGACCTTTAAGACCTTTCCAACTCTGAAATGTTGTAATTCTATGATTCTCTCAGCCAGATAAAATTATATTAGTTTTAATGGTTCACACCAGGATAAGAGAAGCGATCTTAACCATTCAGGAGTAAATTATGATGCTGTTAAAAATCTATTGGATGATTCAATAAGAGATGTCACAGAACTTCTCAAAATGTGCAGCTATGGCAATTTTGCCAAGAGGAAGAATCTAGAAGGTCCAAAGCCTCAGAGATTATTGAAGTCAAACTTACTTCTCCTGTACCATCTTGAAACAAATTCCCTTTTAGTGTGCACAGCCAACCTGTTTTGTAAACTTCTTGTTTCAACATCACTTTACCTCTCTTTACACTGTGTATTGCCTAGAAATAGCACCAAATGAATGATCAACAGAAAATAAGTCTGATGAATCACCTTGATCTCTCTTTCTTTCTCTCTCTCTTTCTCTGTCAGACTCTTTTTTCACTGAGAAATCTTATGTCTGACAGTCTCCCTAGGAGTCATCTCATGAATCATCTAACTTCCTCTGAGAATAGTTGCTCTCAGAGGCTGTGAACCCTTCGGGGAAAGTTGTTTCTGGCTGTGATGCAGGCTGTGCAAATCATGAAAATGATTTAGCTCTAGCTTAAAAAGCACTATCCAAAATGTAACACCATCTCTTTCTTTGCTCTTCTATTTGGCTATTGTGACTTTGCATTTATTCCTTCATCCATTCTTTCATTTGTCTTCTCCCCTGCTCATTTACTCTTTCAATTATAATTCAATATTAACCAATTCCTGGAAATTTCACTTAAGTTACACAAATGTTACTTGATTTACTATTTTGCTTAAAATTGGATACAGGAACTAAATAATGCATTTCTATCTCTAACATCTTTTTGATACATTAGTAATATGTTTTATTAAAATATGGGATATGTATACTTTTAATTGAGCCATTGCTGGGGTCACAACCATGAAGCTTCTTACTAAGTGCCAGGCACTCTACTTAATTTTTCATACAGTATCTCCTTGAGTTCCACTATAACCCTATGAGAAGCTATATTACTTTTTGTTTCCTGATTACAAATTCTGGCAAGGATAACATCAAGCTTTATTTCTCATCCTGTTCTTGATTGCTACATCCAGTGCCTGGCATATTCATTCATGAAGGCATTTTTTGAAAATTTATCAGTTATCAAGCCCATAGTGGATTGGGCACTCTTGGCCCCTGAGGATGAAACTAAGTGCAAGGTAAACATTCATCCCTGCCTTTATAGAGCCTATAATCTCGCAGGGGGTGATAATAAAATGTTTGACGAATGAATAAGTGAATGCAGATGCCAAGGTTAAGAGAAGTTAAATTATTTCTGATTAGTAACAGAATTAAGACTCATTTGAGTGACTCCAACTCTATGTTCCTCATATAAAACTATTTTAGGCAAAATATTTGACCTCAAGGAGCTCACAGTCTAGAGAGGAGTAAAGGGTAGGAGAGGATAGGAAAGTAAGTAACCACATAATTGCAATGTATATTATTTAACATTTAGTAAGGCTTTCCTATGTACCAAATACTGTTTGAATGGCTTCATACATAATGACTTTTTAAAGTCTTAGAACAATCTTTGGGGCAAGTAATATTTTATTGCCACTCTACAGACAATTAAAAGGGGCATAGAGAAGTAAGTCTCCTGAGATCACCCAGCCAATAATTGGTAGAATTTGTATCCGGGAAGCTGATGCAATAATGTATGCTCTTATCACCATGTCATACTAACCCTCTCAGTGTGATAGTGTTTGGGAACTATGCTAGCCTCTTTGGATTCAAAAACAAATAAGATATGGCCTCCATTCTTGATGAGCTCAAAATCAAATTTAGAAGACCAATGTAAAAACTTTATTATCAAGAAGGATACGCTGGTAAGCTATGCTTTATTTTTTCCAAGAGAAATTAATCTGAACTTACAGAGTACTTGGTGTCGGGTAGACTGAATTACTAGCCCCTGTGTTCACACTTTTACCATGGCCTTGGTGTTAGCTGAATGTATTTTCCCACAACTTGACTTTGACCATATGACTTGCTTTGGCCAACGGCACGTTGGTGGAAGAGACCCTGTGACATATCTGACCCTAGGCCTTAAGCATCACAAAAGGTTTCTGCTGTTTTCTTAAGCCTCTGACATCTTCATGGGAAGAGCATGTCTTGGCTAACCCCCTGGTCCATAGTGAACTACCTGGCTGACCAGCAGGCTTACAGTCTGATGCGGAGATACCTAGATCTAGGCTCTTGTAGCCTAGATGAGTTGACCCCTGGGCTATGCATAGACACTTAAACCGCAAAACTATCCCAGCCAACTTGCAGAAACATAAACAAACACTTACTATACTATATATTAGTTTTCTCAGGCTCCCATAACAAAATACCATAGACTTGGTGGCATACACCACAGAAATCCATTTTTTTCATTGTTTTGGATTCTAGAAGTCCAAGACCAAGGTGTTGGCAGGTTTCATTTTGTCTGGGTCTTTCCCCTATGCTTGCAGAGAACTGCCTTCTCACTGCATACTCATAGGCTATTTCCTGTGTGTATACACGTCTGTGTCCTCACCTGCTCTTCTTACAAGGATATCAGTCATATTGCATTAGACCTCAGCCTTATGCCCTCATGACATTATTTTCTATTCATTATGTCTTTAAAGACTATCTCCAAAAACAGTCACATCCTGAGATACTGGGGGGTTAGTGGTTCATGAACATAAGGAACAATTTAGCCCATAACAATACAAAATGCCTCTGAGATTGTATATTCTTTCTTATGCAGCAAGAGATTTTAAAAAATAGGTAAAATAGAAATAGATAAAAATATAGACAGATTTTCTCTAAAGAGATAAGGTGACTTCTGGGCATAAAAATAGAGAGTTCCTAACTCTTTTTCTGCAATATTAAAAGTTATTAAAATCTCTTGTAGTATACACATGTAGCCCAGACCAGATCTCATCAAATGGAAGAGTAATGGGCCTCTGAGTTATGCTCATTGCAGTAGGAAGGAATACAATCGGTGTGCCCTAAACCAAAATGGGTGGGTTAAGGGGAAGAGTAGTTCTGGATCCATGAGGTTCTGACCCAACCATCCAGATAGTAGGTTCATGACCTGAGAAAATAGCTACTTGAGTAAATTTAAAAGCCAAGAAGCTGTGAGGCTGGACTAAATCTAGTGTGAGCCATTAATGCCTAAATGTAATATTGATGGAGGGGACGCTTCCATGTTTCAGGTACGGCAGCACCAACCTCCAGGAGTTGGTTTCTAGGCACAAATGAGCTTTCCGAGGTATTCTTAGACACATAATAGAAAGGAAATATTTGTGAAAAGGTAGAATAAGACTAATTTGGACATTCAGGAATCTCACAATTATACTCTAATTGTACTCTTGCTCTTCAAACTTGGGTCATTAGACCAGAATCATTAGCTTAATCTGCAAACATGTTAGAAATGCAGCATCTTAGGCTCCAAACCACCCAATCTGCTAAATCAGAATCTATATTTTAGCAAGAGGCCCAGGTGATTCTCAGGCACATTGAAGTTAGAATGGCTCTGCTGTAGAGAATACTATTGGCTGTCAGGGGCTGGGTGGGGAGATTTTTCTGGTAAATTGAATGGGGTTCATTAAAACTCCCTAGCTACGTTACAATCTCACTGTTATTCCTGTTTCTAGGAATCAAATTTCATTATCTACTGATGTGATGATGAGTTTTATATGTCAACTTAGTTTAGGTATATAGTCTTAGTTTTTCAGTTATTCAATCAAACATCAGCCTAGGTGTTGCTGTGAAGATAACTTGTAGATGTGATTGAAGTCCATAGTTAATTGATGGTATGGACTGAATTGCATCTCACCAAAATTCATATGTTGAAGCCGTAACACCCAGTGCCTGTGTTTGGAGATGGGGCCTCTGGGAGGAAGTAATTAAGGTTATGTGAGGTCATAATTATGGGCCCCTGATTCTATAGGGTCAATGTCCTTATAAGAAGAAACACAGAAGAGTCTCTCTCCTCCCTCCCTCTCTCTCTCTCTTCTCTCTCACCTCTCTCTCCTCTATCTCTCTCCTCTCTGTCTCTCCGCTCTTTCC
Source organism: Ateles fusciceps (assembly GCA_036589455.1). Taxonomy (NCBI): domain Eukaryota; kingdom Metazoa; phylum Chordata; class Mammalia; order Primates; family Atelidae; genus Ateles; species Ateles fusciceps. The sequence goes on along the minus strand of JAZHEH010000045.1, from coordinate 4,442,398 downwards.
CTGTCATATGAAGACAGCAAGAAGGCAGCCATCTGAAAGCCAAGAAGAGAGCCCTTACCAGAAACCAAGCTCTGCTGGACCTTGTCCTTGGACTTTCCAGCCTCCAGAACAGTAAGAAAATAAAATTCTGTTATTTAAGCCATATAGTCTGGTATTTTTCTTATAGCTGCCTGAGGAGACTGATACAGTTGACTTTAAGTAAGAGAGATTGTCCTCGATAATGTTTGGGGTCAATTCAATCAGTTGAAAAATCTTCAAAGCAGAACTGAGGCTTCCCTAAGGAAGAGAAAATTTTGCCTGCAGTCAGCAACTCTGAAGGAGAATTCCATCCTGTCCTTCCTAACAGCCTGCCCTATGAGTTTTGAATGTGCCTACCCAACGACCACAATCACATAGGCCAACTCTCTGAAATAAATCTCTTAATATGTGTCACCTACTGGTTTATTTCTTTGGTTTATCCCTGACCAATACAGTTAACGTGTCTATTTTTTTCTAATTTTCAAAGATTCAGCATTTTATTAATTGTTTTTACTGATTGTTGTTTTCTCTTTCATTAGTATCTCTGTTATATTTTTATTTCCTTCCTTTAATTTTTTTTGTTTTTTTTAGCTTGACTTTTTATTTCTTCCTTTTTTCTTTGAATGTATTTCTTTTTTAATTTTATTAACAAGGATATCTACAATTATAATTTTTTTCCTTTTATTACTGCTTTAAATATATTCTACACATGTTGACATATTGTTTCCATCATTAATTTTTACAAAACCTGTTATTCTGATTTTCATTTTCCCTTTACCCAAGAGTAATATAATAAAGATCTTTCTTTTTCCCCCGCAATTTCCAGGTAGAATTTTTGTTTTGTTTTGTTATTAATTTCTAGTTTTATTACTTTGTGATGAGAGATTGTTGTTAATATTATTTCTGCTTTGTAGAATGTATTTTATGCTTTCTTTGAGTAATAACTATATAGTCAATGTTTATGAATGTTTTAGGTGCATTTGAGAAATTCTATATTCTTTAATCAAGGAGCAAATCATATGTACAAATATAAATATAGATATTTATAGAAATATAAGTATATAACAAATATGCAATCAATATATTATTTTCTGTTCACTTGATCTTTGTCTTGGACTGAAAGTGCTGACTTAAATTCTCCTGATAGTAGTGTGCTTCTGTTCATTTCTCTCTATATTCATTGTAATTTTTGCTTTATGATGGTGGTTTCTGTGTTTTTGATACAAAAATATTTATATCTGTCATATCTCCATAGAAAAGTATGGCCTTTAGTACAATAAAGCCTCTCTTTTTCATTTTTGCTTTAGAGCATAAATTCTTATGTGATACAAGGATGCACTCTCTCTTTTCCTTGATATTGTTTGACTAGTATACTCTTGTCCATCTGCCCCACTCATTTATTTTTTGCCTTTCTGAATCATTTTGTTTTCAGGTATTTCTATTCTATTCCATTTATTTTCTACACTACAATAGCTTTAATGCTGTAGGCCAATGACCTAATCTGGATGTTATGGCAACTACCAATTATGTCTATTTTAATTATACATTCAGAGATTAGAGAAATGACTGCCAATTGGTGCCATGAAGCCATTGTGAGCTGACCTAGCACAGGACTCTAATGTGGAGGTGGCATAATAACACTTTGGGTATTACTAATTACTTGATCTCTACATGCAACAGTCCTTGAAACTTTTGAATGTTCACTACTCCCCGGGAGTAAGTCCCTATTTGAAAGAAAGAGATCTATTTGAAGAAATCATTGCCATTTTTCCTTCCCATGGTTTTGTTGAGTCCTTTCTTCTAGGGAGCCTGTCCTCCATTTAAGTCAATGGGATCTGGGTTTGTAACTTCATTCAGACAAGAAACTGGCATGGAATCATGACTTTTATATTTGGGATTAGGGCTGAGAACATCCCCTCTGATCTGCCTTGTGATAATCTGCTGCTGAATTCTTTGGCTTCATACATTGAGCAGTTCACTAATTGTCTACTCATCTATTTTCCCCCTAGGAATAGCATCTCATAACCCTCTTCATGTTAGCCCTTCTTGGCTACCACTTTTATCTTACCACTTGTTATAATAGCTTCATCCTCTAGGATGCTGATGAAGCCTACACATTGCTATTTAGTCTTTTGTTTTGAAGTCTTACCGTGCTCATTATTAGAGAGCCATAGGTAGGGAATGGCATCTTCTACTGTCAGCTCTAGACTAAAAAGCATTAATGAAGATCTCAATGGACACTGATGTCCCTCTTACCAGCTCCTTCCTAAGCCCTTTGACAAATAGTGTATCCCCCAGCCTCACTGATGGAATATCACTATTTGGTGAGTTTTCTAACTTTATGTAGTATATCTACTCTAATGTGCCCAATTCTTTAATTCTTTTAATTTATTCTTCTACCTGGCACAAAAATTCTGAGATTTCTTTCTCATCACACAGGGGCCGTTGCTTTTTTCATACTTCTAGTTGCCATCCTTACATTGTGTTTGTACCATCTTCCCAGGGCTTTTGCCAGGCTGTTAAATACTTCCATACTAATAAATTCATTTTATCCAGGTTTCTTTCTTTTGCCCTTGGCAAAACATTTTTTGCAATTAGTCTCCTGTGTGCTCTTCCAGCTCCTTATGGTACATGTTGACTAGCTCATGCAGCTGTGCAGTCATCTTCCACCTTTTCCCAGGCTTAACATACTCCTGGCTGGGTTAGGCTATGACTTAACTCTAGGTTTTGACTTAAAAGCAAAGAAATGAGATAATGAAAGATTATGAATGGGTGCTTATTGTGTGGAAGAGAGGAACCTATATCAGGAAGAGGATGCCCTCTTCTGTGGGAATGATGAAGTGGTTTCTCTAATCAATTTTTCTCTTTTGTGGGGGGAGGAGTTGTGTGTATGCTGTTTAATGATTGATTTCTCACTCCCTTACCCAAGGGTAGAAGGATTAGAAGGAGTAGGCTACTTTCTTAGTCTCAAAGGATTCAATGGAATTAGGACATTCAAGATTTTCAGGTCCATCAACTCAGATTTTCCCACCTCATCTGTCATGGTAGAGATTAAACTTCTTTGGAATGCAATTACTCTTACTATTAAATCTTAAAACCAATCCTTAGCTTTCTGATGCAGGTGATTAGAAAATCTTTGTTATGCTACCAAGGAAGCTTTCTGACATTCACATTTAGATTTTATTTGGTGATTATCCATTACGATTTGATGATGTTGTTATCATTTCCCAGGGCATCCATCAAGCTTAGCATTAGTTTAGCAATAGGTCACCCAATTCCACTGTCCTTAGAGCTTCTATTTCCTTCGTTTTTTCCCAATGGCTGATACCTTGCAGCAATTAATGCATCCCCCACAAACAGTACACCATCCCAGATTATCCTAGTGAAAGTGATACTTTATGCTTGGTTGGCCATCAGTAATGGGGTTCTCATTGCCAGCCAGCTAGCTGGTACGTGATCCAGCTCCAAAATTTGATTTTAGCATCTGCAAGACCACTTTGTGTCAACCATCACAGGTTGCATTCTATAGGAAGTAAACTATGAGATGCAGATTAGCATGCTAGGTGTCTATTAGTAGATACTCTTTAATGAACCCCTGTAGAAGGAAGGTAAAGAAAGTTGGATAGGGAAGAAAGTGAAATTTTGCAGTGATGCAAAAAAGTGAAATTTTGCAGTGATGCAAAGCCAGTAAAGGCCTCAGCCAACCCTGTAGAAATCTCTGTAGCTCAGATGGCCTTTCAGAGTTATCCTGAGTTAGAGTAAAGAGAAGAGCTGGGTTTTTATACTTTCCTCTCAATCAGTAAAGGAGGACTTAGGTGGTATTTCACAGCATCTATCAGTTGATGTCTATTATTTTCTTTGTTTTACTTTTCCTTGCATCTTTTGTAGTTAGAAGTACTTTCATTTGTGTTTTAGAAGTTACCTATATGCTAGCAGGTTAAACATGTTCTTCATACTCCTTTTTCTTTCTTGGTGTTTGACGGTTTGGTTTCTGAGCTTTAACATATATTTTGACTCTCTCCATTCTTTTTCATTTCTCTGCCTTTATAAAAGCTTCCTCAGTTATTTCTACTTTGGACAAATTTGTCCTCTAGTAGATTTTCTTATAAAGGGTACATGTACAGTATCCCTTGATTCTTGCATATCTAAAAAAATGTGTTTCTGTAACCCTAATACTTGAAGGACAGCTTGGCTGGGATATGAAATCCTTGGCTTAAACGTTCTTTGTTTGAGTTTTTTGAATATGTTTCCCAACTGTAATCTGTCTTTGAATGTTGCAGTAGGAAAATGTTATGCCAATTTGATTTCCTTTATAAATAACGTGGGACTTTTTTTGTTGTTTTGCTTTGCAGACCATGAGGACAATTTTCACTACACATTATATACCATGGATCATTTTAATTTATGGAAATAGGTCTTTATTTCTGAAAAATATTGGATTATGATCTAAAATGTTCTTCTGTTGTTTGTTTTTTTGCCCCCTGTCCCACACTGAGACTCCAATTATGTGTATATTGGATCTTCTTTGCCTATGCCAAATACTTTTTCTTGATCATTTTAAATTCTTTCCTTTTTCCTATTTTTACTCTTTGCCCTATTTTTTAATTTTCTTGACTATTCCATGGTCCCTACTAAATTATAATCCACTGTTTTCTCATTCAGGCAATTTGTAATGTTGTCTTCACTTCTAGGATAGATTTGACTTTTTCTACTATTTTCTTTGTTCAGTCATTTTGCATCTTCCTAGTTTTTGTTCATATTTGCTATGAGTTTTACATTTCTGATTTGAGGTACTTATTTTACATATGCAAATCCTTGTTTTTAGGTATTTAATTCAGATGGAGCTCTTATGTTACAGTTTTGTTTTACTCCATGGTTGACATTTCGGGGAGTATTTTAACAGCTGGTACATTTTAATTCTTACTTTGTTTCTTTTTGGTCTAACTTTGTATGGATATTATCTACTTTTTCTACTTATTTTGAATGTCTAATTTTCTGGACCAGTATACTTTTTGTATGCACACAAAAGTGAAAGTTTTAACAGACTTATTAACTTCCTTAGTTCAAGACTACCATCTTTATTTAGTATAGTAAAGGCAGTTTCTCTAATTATATTGGCTATTTTTGTGTGTAGAAAATTTTGTGTATTCTTTTTTGTGATTCTAACTTTCTGTCTCTCTCTCTCTCTCTCTCACACACACACACACACACACACACACGTGTGTGTGCACACACACCAGATATCTCAATTTCTTGTTTTTATATATATATTTTACCTTCACTACCAACTAAGTCCCATGGGGCATGTTTTCTTCTCAAGTTGCCCCATTCCCATGCAGAAGTGTTGGTTCCAATATTGCTGCTTTGGGTCCTGATAACATGCAAATCCTTTTATTTATTTCCTTTCTTTCTGCTTTTCTTTTCCTTTAGCCAGTACTCAGATCTACCAGATTCTACATCTGTTCCCCAGTATTTTCCACTGCATGGTGGGGATTTAGCTTTTCGAGGGAATTCTGTTTGGAATCTATTTCCCTATTTCTCCTGTGGCCCCTGCTCCTCTTTCCACATTCTTTTGGCTTCTTTCATATCTCTGCCTTACTCTTTCCCTAAACTGGATTTTAAAAAATGTTCCTACTTGCCAGTGTTTTAAGCTGACACTATTTTATTTTTTATTCTTTAGATAGAAGCATAGATTATGGGTCATTTTATTTGCTGCTTTTATTTATCCAGGTGGGTTTTGAGTGAATATTTAGAAAGAATTAGAGTTAAGAGACAGCCATTATTCTATGTATAGAAAAACCAGATGATTAGGTTTTAAGCAAAAGAATGTCAGAAGTAGGATTTAGAAAAATAAAGCAGTTACAGAGCTCAGAAATGTGTTTGACTACTCACTTTCACTCCTTAGGTAGAGAAAGAAAAAAGTGATATGCTTTCTGTCTTGCTTAGGTGCAAGCAATCCTCCAGGGCACCCAGTCTTACTCACCACATCCATCCTAACCTTACCCTGGCTCATAGAGGGTGAGGCAGAGAATGAATCACCGGGAGGGTTTTCATGACTAACAGTCCTTCCACTGTCCTTGGACCTGGCTATGCAGATTCTCACCTGTTCACTTTTCTTCTTCCTGGGGTAATATTCCTCCCATTTTTACTCATTTTAAGATTTTCTTTAAATATCAGCTATTTCAGGAAGCCTTCTGATGACCTACTGCAAACTGGATGATGGGAATTCTCTTTGTGCAACTACAGCAAACCATACACCTCCCCCATCCCTGCACTTGACATGTTATTCTGCTTGTGAAAATGCCTCCATCTATAAAGTGTGGATACTTATGATTCCTTCTTTACTTTTGCATTTCCTTCGTGTGTCTCACAGAGCCTAACATTTAACAAATGCTCACTGATAGAATGAATGGATGAATAAAGAAAGCAACATAACTTCTCTAGAAATGCCTGCACTCTGCATTGTCCCAACCTATGGGGAAAATCTCTTCCTAACTCTTTTGCTTTGTTATGGTTAGAGAGTCACTGGTCTATACAGACAATTTTCTATGTTTGTGTCCCTGATTCCAGGGCCACTTGACATGAATATTAACCAGACTTCCCCCCAGGGCCTGGAAGCATGGAGCATTTTGCTGAGTGTGCTTTTGGGTGATCTCCTTTCTATTCTTGCCTCTAGCCATGTTCCACTGGGGACACAAAAATGAATATATTATCTCAATATGAAGCTAAATAGCAAGAGCGAATCCATCTTGAGTCACAGTATTCTCTTCAGGTACAGGCGGAATAAATTTAGTTATCCTCATTTCTTTCCTCCCCTTACCTGATCTTTAATTGTATTCCAGAAGAGGGTTTCATAATGAAGGATGACCTGCTTTTATCCAAGATCATTATAATTCTTGTAATTCCAAGCCTGTTTCTCCTCCTCATCTCTGTAGACCTGAGCCTATAAAAGTCTTCAAAGCATGGAACTTAGGAGTTGAAGGGACCTCATTATCATTTAACCTTCTCATTTGACAGACAAACACTGACTTGCCCATAATTATAAAACTGGTTAATGAAAGAATGAGTAATGAAATAAGTTTCTTGACTCACTTTTTGTGTTTCTTCTGTTTCTGTGTATCTGAATGTGTGTATCTTCTCTTGTTCAAGCCTCCAGGATAGTGACCCCTCCCTTAAATCCCCCTAACGTATACTTCTTGTCTAAAAGATTCCAAGTTGGTAGTTTAAAATAAGTTTACTACACCATAGAGCCTTGAGATTAATGATATAAGCATCTCCTTGTCATAATGCTTCAAAAATTTGAGATGCTCCTTTTCTTCTCTTTTTTTTTCATGAAAAATAAAATAAAATTTCCCTTAAAAGAAAAAAATTCCAGAATCCTTTCAAGTTTTTTCAGGAATTTAAACCATTCTTCATCGGTTATAATTTTCTCTTTTAATTTTCCATTAAGGAAGGCTGCATTAATAACAAATTTGGGATCCTTTTAGAGAATTCGCAGTCTCAAAATACTGCTTTCTAGTCTTTTTTATCTTGGCCTTCTCATAAAGGGGCAACTCTGTTTGCTTTGAACAAAGGGAGCAGTAATTCACAATCCTGATTTTGCCACACCCCAGGGTGTCTTCAACCATAAAATAGTGTCAAGAGATTGTCAAAACAAAACTAACTGAAATTGAAATGATAAATTCCTGTGATGAAATGTCTTCACAAGGTGAAAGGAAGAGGGTATTATAGAATAAAGCGAAAGGTGAGTTCCCCAAAGGATGGGAATTGTTGATCCAAAGGGAAGATGGAAAATCTTTTACTCTAATTTCACCCATGTTTTTAAAACCTTATAGGACATAGAAGGAGGAAAAACTAAAATTGTCAAAACAATAAGCCTCATCTTCTTATAAGTCAGCGCCCTCCACAGTGTTTCTGACAGTTTGAACACCAGCTAAAGTTTTTTTTTTAACACCAAATTTAGCATGCACAGGCCTTTCAGATCTGTCACTAGAAGAAGGGTGATGTCAGTGAGAAAATCTGGTGTTGTTTTATTTTCACAAGTTTTTCAGGATCCGAAATGGAGTGTTTGTTGAGCATGTCACTGCAGAAAGGGAGTAATCATTAGTGATCTGAGAAACAAGGCTTGTTGCAAGGTTAAGAACCTAAAAAATGCGTATTAACAAGGAGAAGGGCTGTCAAAGGGAGGAAGGCAGTGAGATAAACGTAGTACTTATCACTCCTGGGGGCTTCAATTTGTTTAGGTGCTTTGGAATTCTACTCTTTGGGCCATGCATGTGGTCAGAATAAAGTCACATTCACACTTCAGGGGAATGCTGTTGTAGTCATGTTTCAGAATTATGTCATGATAGGGAGGCCGAGGCAGGCAGATCACAAGGTCAGGAGTTCAAGACCAGCCTGACCAACATGGTGAAACCTCGTCTCTACTAAAAATACAAAAATTAGTTGGGCACGGTGGCGTGTGCCTGTAATCCCAGCTACTCAGGAGGCTGAGGCAGGAGAATCGCTTGAACCCAGGAGGCGGAGGTTGCAGTGAGCTGAGATCACGCCACTGTATTTCAGCCTGGGCAAGACAGCGACACTCCATCTCAAAATAAAAAAAAAGAAAAAAGAAAAGAAATATGTCATGATATGGGGCATCTTTTCATTCCAAACTATTTGTGCTTTGCCTTTCAGACTAAAGGAGCTTCTGAATGTTAGGATTATAATTGGAAATTGAATGAAAGCCCTTTACCAATGAAGATGCTTTTGAAATATGTAAGGTAATAATGAGGTTTTTAAGAATCAAATAGTTCAGTATTCTGTGCCCATTTGACTCTCTGCCTCATGTTGAGGGACAGTAAATGTTCTTCTCTATTAAATTTCCTTTGCATTAACTTACATTTAATTATTTTAAGGAAGTCTTCATATCTGCTCTTAGTCTGAAGTCCTCATGAAGAATTTGGAGTTTCACACAATTTAGTTCCCCTGTAATTGCTGGTAGCCCTTCAATGTCAGTTTGCTCTTTTTCATTAGTCACAGAACTCCAGTTTTATTAGGTTGGTGCAAAAGTAATTGCATTTTTTTTAATTAAAAGAGATAGCAAAAACTGCAATTACTTTTGCACCAACCTAGTATTTTGGTGACAATGATTCCAGTTAAAAGAAGATATTTTCCCAGCTCTTCTTTTTTCAGCTAGTGTGCCTATTAAATTATAATTGGTTCTTGCCAATGATATGTGAGCAAGAAGTTACATGAGAAGTAGAGTAAGGTTTCAAGAGTGTAGTAACTAACTGACAATTGTGTCCCTTAGTATATATTTCTCCTCCCTAAAATCTGATAATTGGTTCTGAGGTTTGGAGCTCCGGCAGCCAACTGGATTGATGTGATAATTTTATGTCAACTTGACTGGACTACAGGGTGCCTGTGAATTCAGCTGGACATTGTTCTGGGTGTGTCTGTGATGGTGTTCCTGGATGAGACTAACATTTGAATTGGTAGGCTAGTGATTGCCTTCCTCAATGCGTATGGCCGTCCTCCTATCAGTTAAAGGCCAGAATAGAACAAAAGGCTGACTTTTTCCTGGTTTTGGACTCAAACTGAAACATCAGCTGTTTTGGGGATGGGAGCCTGCTGGCTTTTGAACTAAAACTACACCATCAGCTCTCCTGGGCTTGGTGACTGTAAATCTTGGGACAGCCTCCATAATCTCATGAACCAGTTTCTTATAATAAATCTCTTTCTATATGTATACATATCCTATTAGTTCTGTTACTCTGGAAAACTCTGATTAATACAATCCATGAGGTGGCTTTGAAGGGAGAAAGTGTGCTGTAGGATGATAAAGCAGGAAGATAGGAGGCTTGACTTCTGACAATTTCATAGGATGATTATACTAGTCCTGGGCTGCTAAACTTCAGGGTTTCACATTATGTGAGCAAAGAAGCACCTAATTCATTTAAACACTGTTATTTCAGCTTTCTGTTACTGGCAGCTAGATGCAATTTTTAATTAATATACTCCCTTGCTACACATAAGTTCTGTGAAAGCTGAAAAGAAAATTTATATTTCTTTGTTTCCCCCCTCAATGATTAGCAGAAAGCTTTGCCCAGAGTAGGAGCTGCAGAAGTATTTATAGAATTATTTTCCTTAACAAACATCTATTGAGCTCCTAATATGTGCCTGGTAGTGTGTTATGAATGAGAAATAAAAGAATGTAAAACGAAAGCTCTTTTAACCAGTCTCGACTGAACCATTGTGATGGGTTAACCAATGTTCTTCTTTTCCTTTATAAAAAGCATAAGCATCAGATGCTCTTGACATTTTGTGTACTCCTGAATAGTAGACCACTCTCTACTGTGCCAAGCACTTTTGCTCCCACAGGTTGGGTTTTATGCTTCCAAAAAGTCAATTTTATTTGTTCACAATCCTAATTATGCCAGTTTCATTTATTATTATAATTATAAAATTACAAAATCAATAAAATATAAGTGTACAAAGAAATGGAGCTACTGTTTGTGTAAAAACTAAGCTGAGTTCTCTGAAAAGATTAAATAAAGGTGAGTCACTAAACAAATACTGTCAAATTAGGCAGGTAATGATATTAAGTATATAGCGATAAAACAACTTAATAAGTATCTGCATTAGGATCTTTTCTGTTGCAAATACAAACAACCTATCTTAGATCTATTTAAGCTGAAAAGGTAATTTATTGGTTCATGTGGCCAGGAAGTCCAAGGAAGAATGGCCTTTCTGCATGGTGGGATTTGGGTGGCTTAACTATGTCATCATATATGTTCATCATTTTCCAGCTCATTCATTATTGTTCTCGTTGGCTTTTTTTTTGTTTTTCTTTAAACTTGTTGACTTAATTCTATCCTACTGTAGAAAGGCTTTCTCCGTATGATGGAAAAATTGACTGTAGACAACCTAAAACAGGCCTCATTGTCACTCATGCTACCAAGGGAAGAGGATCTCTCTCCCAGATTTAATCGGTCTGATTAGGTCCTGCAATCTTGGACTAATTGCAGGATGGTACTTTGGGTGACCCTAGATTTCCCAGTTCTCCCCTATCCCACTTGTAGTTTTTAAGAATAACTGCAGAATGTGTTGGAATGCAACAGCCTGAGATAAAGAAGGACTGGCTAGAAGAGCCTGGGCTCTGTTCCAGTCCGTCTTTAGAAAAAGAATGTCATTCAATTCCTATGCCCAGTGGGTCATGTGACCCTCAGGTATAAAACACTGGACAGGCTGCCTTTCAGGGTCCGTCAGCTGTAGCGCAAGTGAGACATATGTTAATAAGACTCCATCTGAACCAAGCAGCTTTCCTGAGCATAGGGGAATGGCTTACAATGGACCCTAGGCTTCTGTTGTCTTTTGCTGCCTATGTGTAATAAATGCATTTCAGGTAACTTGTTTTGTGTGTGGGCTTCTTTCTCACTTGACTCAGAGGCATTGAAAACCAGTGCACAGTGAATCTGCTTCTCCCTATTCAGTGTGAACAGTTTTGGGTCACCATGCCTATCAGTTCTGATTTACTGTCATACCAGAGCTATGTGGGGTGAGGCAAAGGTAGAGCACCCCAACTTCACTATGACAGAGGTCTATTCCGGGGCATAGCCTGAGAAACAGTACTTGTATCTCTGTTCTTCTCTGTTTTCCCTAGGATCTTGGAACTATGTGGGATTTTAGAGACAGCAGATTCTAGAGACAGCAGAAGGCCACTTGACTACACCTCAAAAGACTTGTGAGACAGTTCTGTAGCTCATGAACTGGCTTTGTGTTCTTAAAAAGTTACTTGTTGTTTCTGGATTTTAACTTTCTGCACTGTAAAATGAAGACATTGAACTTGACATTCTTTAAGATCACTTTGAATCCTAAAATTCTACAACTATGACTCTACACTTTTGCTTATGCTGTAAATCCTGCTCAAGGAATATTTTTACCCTTGCAAAATTTACATATGTAAACTCTACTTTTGATAAATAGCCTGGCGCTCTGCATCAATCTAGAGATTCTAGGAAAGGTTTTTTGGTTTTGTTTGTTTTGTTTTCTTGGATATTTTCAGTATTTTAATCTGAGAAAAGTGGCGCTCTCCTTTACTGCAAAACCTATGTTTTCTAAGTAAATTCAAATTAAATAGAAAAAGAGGTCATTAAGGAATGAATTATTGCAGGAAATGACAGCAGGGTATTGGCAGGTGGGGGAAAGGAACCTAAGTGCGTGAAAAGTATTGAACAAACATCAACATCCATTTTAGAATAAGGTTTGTTCATCCAAAGACAATTTGAACATGGGGCTTTTTCAAAATAATAGAAGATCAGCTAATATTACGTACTTTATGGCAGGCACTGTGCTAAGTTGTATGATGTGGCTTTCCTCTTTATTTCACATGGCAACTCCATAGGGATAGGCTTCGTTATGAGGCCCACACAGATGAGAGGAGAAGGCCTTGGGTAAGTAAGTAGCTCAAGGTCTATTAAGTAATAAATCGTAAAGGTGAGATTCCCATTCAAGGAGCTTGACTCCAGAGGCTGGCTTCAACTCAGAATGACTTTGTAGTTAGATGTTTTTTTTAAAGAGACAGGACCTTGCTTTGTTGCCCAGGCGGAAGTGCAGTGGCACAAATATAGCTCACTGCAGCCTCAACTTCCCGGGTTCTAACAATCTTCCTGCCTCAGCTTCCCAAGTAGCTGGGATTATAGCCATATGCCACCACACCCAGCTAAGTTTTAAAATTTTTTTGTAGAGACTGGGTCTCACTATGTTGCCCAGGCTGTTCTCAAACTCTTGGGATTAAGCAGTCCTCCCACCTTGGTCTTCCAAAGTGCTAGGATTTGGAAGCACTTTGAAAGTGAGTGCTTCCAAATGCGTGAGTCCCTGCACCCAGCCTAGTCTCTTTTTTATTACATTTTTTCCTTGTTTTCCTCTGCCTCCTTGTTTCTTCCTCTGGTAAGTAGTCTAAGTTCATGCCATTGAAAGGAATACCTTGAGGCACACACACGGTTAGAATGCTAAGCAAGAAATCCCTAAAGAATTTTGACTACTTTGTGATAGTTAAAGAAAATAAATGAGTTTGCTTAAGGGTCTTCCAATCAACAGAAAAATAAGATCTTGTTCACAGCTAAACCGTCTTTTTAGAATTTATTAATATTTATTATTGGAAGCTATTTTAAAAGAAGAAGGAAAAAATTATCCATGTTGCTTGCTGTATCCTGTAAGGTCCATCTGTTATTTCTCAGGTATAGATGCCAAATTACATGATTAAAATAACACATACAAAGGGCTGTTCCTTTTATAAGTTGAAAATCTGTCTGATTTTTCACACTCTCACAAAATCAATGTCTAGAGAAAGATTTTATAAATAAATATGTCCTGTGTTGCTGCTGCTTCAAGTTATGATTAAATTAGTCCTCTCATGTAGAAGTTTAAAAAATTTCCCAGGTAAGATTCTACAGACAGTAAGACCTAAGTCTTTCCCAGAGATGGACATTTAAGCATTTTCTTTTGTAGAGTAGCAAGTCTCTTTCTCTCCTATTAATCCCATAACTTGTTTTCTTTTTTTAAGATTCTGCAGTCTCAAGACCATCTCCCACAAATCTAGCTTTTCTCCTTTTTCTGGGCCACTTTCTATTGTTACGCAAGTTATGGTAATGACTTGTGTTACTACACAGGGACTGTGAGCTCCTTGAGAAGAGGGTCTGCTTGTTCATCTCTCTGTCCTCAGTATCCAGCCCCGTACTTGGTATGGAGAAAGTGCTTCACTGATGTTTGTTGCATGGAAATGATTCTGGGTTCAGGGCTTGCCTCCACCATGAGAAAGGGCAGAATAATATGTGAGCAATGGTGTGGACATCGGTCAGAGTCCAGAACTAATCTTAGGAGCCAAATAAGAAAGAATGACTGGATTTAAATCAATGAATTATCTTGGTTTAGCTAGACTCCATTTGTAAACCATTTTCCTGATATTCCTATCAGGAAACCACTGCTGTCACTCATTCCCTTCACTGTGTGGTTCAGGCATTTTCAAAATGTAGGGGTAGGAGCAGAAGAAATTAAATTTCATATAAATATGGAAAGAATGGATTCTTGTTATCTTTGTTTGAAGTGATATGTTGGGCTAGTTAGTACAGAATTGAAAAGATTCAAGAGCGTAAGCCAGCCAGCACTGATTTTGAAATTTTTAATTCAAAGCAATTCTTTAAGCATTGTATTGTGAACAACCTTAAGAACAGATATGCACCCCCAATCCCTTGTTATTTCAGGGCTTGGAATTCATGTCACACATGTGCAGCTTTATGTCAAAAAACACTGCTTAAGAAATATTTTCCAGACTTTATATTAGCTAGTGATATATTTGTAGCTAATCTAAATGTCAGGATAAAATAAGCTTTCTGTTCTGCTTTTTTTTTGTAAATTTCAAATGCTATCATAATAAATACCAGGAAGCAACCAATTTTTCTGAAGTAATGTAGCTTTGTTATTAAATATATTTTCTCTTAACTACTTGTTTAATGAACTAAGTTTTATCTCTGTTATCCACTAATTGATTAATCTTAGGTAAGTAATTTAACCTTTCCAGGCCTCTATTCCCTTGTTTATTATATATGATTCTTATGTGATGACATGAAAACATATATGTAAATCCCATGGCATAGTACATAAAAATGTATTAGAAACTCAGTCAGTGCTCTTTTTCTCTCATAAGAAGAAAAAATACTTGAAATGATGGCACCTCTTAGTTTTCACCCTTTTGGCCGAATAATTCCTTTTAAATATTCTAAATCTCCACAACTATCATTCTTATTGTACTATTCTATCTTGAACTGTGTCTTTCCTAGTCACTGTGAAATCGCATGATCAAAAAGAAATTAAGACAGAGGTTTCAGTCTTTATAATGACTCAGCTCCTTGTTATCATAATTTAAATAAAATAATGGCACAGGTGGCCACATTTTAAACAAGTTAATTAGTGTTGGCTACAGGTACAGCATTTAGGAGAACTGAGAAAACTATCTTTTTTTTTTCTAAACAATAGCAAAAGAAAAGTATTGCCTAAATTCTACATTCAAGTCATTTAGGTAACTTTTTATGCCTCCCCCCTAAATTTGAAGTAACAGAGGACCTAGAAGTGTTGAGGCAAGCCTAGAAAAAAGATGATCTCCCTAGCCTTTGGCTTATAATGGAGAGGGCATGAGAATATGTGTAGAGACCAAATCTACAACCAGCCCTTTCACCCAGTCAGAACACCAGTGACAATAATAATGGTCTAACACCTTATTCTACTTCAAAGATGCTCCATCTAGTCGGCAGCTCCATAGAGGCTGTCAACAGGCACATTCAGTTTATCTCTACGTTTGCTGATGTGTTGTAAAATAAGAGGGAATCACTGAGACACAAAGCTTTGGTGAATAGCTTTGTGTGGGTAGTCTCTAAATTGATTTTTTTATTTTTTATTTTTTTATTTTTGCAACCCATCTTTACTCTTTTGTAGCCTTCAGATGAGTTCTATGTTTTTAGCAGATTTGAGTTAACTTGAAAATTAACTTCAAGTTCAGGAAGTTGTGAGTGAACTTAACATTTATGCTGAGTGCCAACCCTTCCTACAGGGAAATTAATATTGTGTCAGTTATTGCCATATTCCAAATGAAGAGGGAGATAGTATCTGTCAAGAAATAAGAGCAGCTAATAAAAATTAGCTTTAATTGACTGATTACTATGTGATGATTTTGATCTCTTCACATGTCTTATATAACTGAATCCCCAACAACCCCTAATTAACATTATTCCCATTTCAAATGTGAGAAAATGAAGAACAGAGAATTTAAATAATTTTCTCAAAGTTCCATAGTGATTAAGTGGTGGAGTTATAATTGAAATCTGAGTATGCAGTCTAACTTCTTGTTTTTCTTTGGCAACATCAAATATTCTGCATATTTTTACTGTAGGGATCTTGGTCTTAATGTGCTAACTTAAGCCATCCATTAGATTCTCACACACACACACACACACACACACACACACACACACACACACACAAATTCTCCAATATCTCTATGACGTGGTCTCAATATAGCTTTCCATAACTATCTTGATATAAATATTTTATGAATTGGATGCTTTATCCAAATTGGGTTGCTGATTTTTTTTCTCAAATCAGCCCTAGGCCTTTTTGTATTCATTCGTTTTCTATTTTTTGGCTCTCTTATCTGTACCAGCATTGCTTCTGTCTTTATCTCCATGCCCATTCTACGTGTAGATGCTCACTCCAATGAACTCTTTTTGGGTCTTTCTTTCCAGATGAAATGAATTTCACCTCTGTCACTCTGCTTGAGCCTCTCTTAAATCTGCCGTTTGTCCTTATTTGTGCTCCTGTAATAAGTGCTTTACCAGATTATAAATTCTTTAAAGCTAGTACTATCCCTTAGACATATAGGTATGTGTCACAATAAATGTGACACAGGTCATAAGATAACAGCAGATAACCTTGCCCTCCCATTTCAATGCCAGAGAAACAAAGCCACATCCTAATGTAGATAGGTCAGAGCAGCAGAGCCTTGCTTTTGTTCAGGTGCATTTCTCAGTCCAGGGAGGGCTGTTTCTGTTTCCCACAGCAGACCTCAGGGACACAGTCTACTCTCTTCTCTGTAAGGTTACCACCACTCTATCTTTTGATGGCTATAGGAGGGTGGATCTCTGCCCAAAAGACTGTAGAGAAGGAGTGACATCTCCCTGGACATTATCTTCTTTGCTTCACCCAAAGACAAGCTCACAGGATCCTTTTCCCTATAAAGGTTTTCCTATTCATTAGTCTGGAGAATACAGGAGATAAAAGAAAAAAATGTGAAGAAATGTAAAAGCTTACATAATCTGTTGCAACTTTATTAGTGCAGTCCCTGGTGGGTTGTTCCTCTCTCTTGCTCAGATAGAGACCCAAAGTTACTTTAAACTTTTCTCAACTTTATTCTTAGGGGGAGTGTTCCCTGAGAGCAATAATCATGGCAGAAAGTAGATATCCCTTCAGGAACCCATGTATAATATATCCAGGAAGGCACAATAATTAGAGCACGTTTTGGGGATTAGCCAACTGATGTTTGAATCCTATTTCTTTCACTTTATAGCTCTGTGACCCTGGGAAATGTATTTAATGACTCTAAGAGTCAGGTTTCTTATTTGTGAAAAGAAGATAATATTGTATTTACATCACCAGGTTGTAGGAAGTGTAAATGAGTCACTGGCTAGGCATTGCCACACTTTGCCATTATCTGGTTTGCCTTCCTCATGCTCTTGAGGCCAGGTATGGTCACATGACACAGCCAATGGCATATGAGTGTAGATAATCTGTGTCACTTCTAAGTAGAAATATTTCATTGCTGGTGCTGGACTTTGCAGTCTGCTCTTCACCACACAATGATTGTGGAGGTTCATGTTGGTGTGTTGGTGCTGTGAAGTTAAAGAGGCCTGGAGGACGAAGTCATCACATGGACAGGCACTCTGTAGAGCCAGCCATGCCTAAAGAGACTCCATCAGAGCAGAAAATAAAACCTTCGTTGTCTTTAGCTTCTGCTATTATGAGCCTACGTTATCACAGCATAACCTAGTCTCTGACTAGTACAGTGCTTAATGGGGCCTATGACAGAGTAAACACTTAAAAATTGATACTTTTAGAAATGGATAATTTGTATTTCCTAGGACTCCTAGATTGCAAAATACCCACATTAATGGGATTCAAGCCAGTTCCACATAGAAATTTTTATTCATATTTAGCATTGGCATGCTTCCATGAGAATCCTCCCTATTATAGCCTATTAGCATTAAATAACATATTCCCATGTAAAATTTACCTGCAGATAATTTCTTTACTTCAGTAACATAAATAGAAACCTTTCAGGGTAAACCTTTTTGTAAGAAGACGAAAGTTAACTTTTTCTGGCAGACAAAGACTAATGACCACTAACAGCCCTCTTTACCATATCTCTTCTGGGAATATCATTCCATGTAGTTGGAAATGTAGTTTTTTCTTTCTTCTTTCTCCATATGAAGTCATTATGTATCTACATAAACCTCCTTAGTAAATAATGTGTTTTATTCCTCTAGTAGATGAAAGGGATTTTTTAAAATTCCACAGAGTTCACAATTCATATAAGCCAGTGGATTTCATGACTGGAGTTAGGTTATTCTTTCAAGTTGGCAGTAGGGTGTTAATTCCATGATAAGTGTGGTTAAAGGGAAGACTACTACTGTCTAGTTATCAGCCTCAAGTTATAAGTCTGATCTTAGTACACTCTTGCTGTGTGACTCTGCTGAAGTTTCTTCTTTGAGCTGCCTGGAGTTTTTCTCATTGGATTATAAAAAGCCCTCGACATTGTGTGGACTTTAATTCTTTACCTCTTATATTTGTTGCGATCTTCCACATGTATATGCACATACCCTGACGTTTCCTAATGATATTAATGTATTTGTAGATACAAATCTTGTTTCACATCCTAGCTCTGCCTCTGCCAATATATGTAACCCAAGACTAGCTGTTTCAACTCTCTAAGTCTTTGTTGCCTTTTTATAAAATGAGAATAATAATATTTAACCCACTTGATTTATGGTGAGGGTGTATAAAATATTGAAAATTAGTTGGTACATAGCAAGAGGTTAGTGCATAGTAGTTTATCTTCTTTTGATTGGTATTTTTCTTGGAATATCAAGATTCAGGACCACCATATTCCATATAATATCCAAAAATAATATCAAGAAAAGGAAAAGAAAAGAAGAGAAAGGGAAGGGAAAGGGAAGAGAAGGAAAGGAAATGAAGATTCCAAGATTATTTCAGTGAAAAGAAGACTTTGATAGTTCTCATTTCAGAAAATTTAGGTAAACTCCCCTGCCTTCTCCATATATATTTTTCACTTTTTTGAAAGTGTCTTGAAGTTTTCAGTTAACATGCACTTTATTAGCTGAAATCAGACAGAACTTTTATACATCAAAATGCCACTTCTCAAGGCAATGCAATTAATTTTTATTAGTAGTGACACTAATACTTGGCATAAATTATGTGCCACGTACTCTTGTAAGTATATTATGTAAAAATGTATATGTTTTACATATAAACATATACTAATATATAGACTTGCTTAGAGAATTTGAGTATATAATACACACCACACACACAGTTTTATATAATACAGATATTATTTCTATTGTGTCAGTCCAGGTTCTGTCAGGAGAGTTATTTTACAGAGAAAATTTAATGTAAGGTATCAAGGCAAAAAGGTGACAATGAGATATCCCAGAGGAAGTAACTGTACCTCTAAGCCTGCAGAGAAGAGAAAAGGAAAGAAGTTGGAATTATAGAAATGTAAGAGCATGGAGGAGGAACCTTGTGGATTTGGGACTCTGACCTCTGAGGAAGGGGTGCTTCTTGCAGTTGCACTTGCATTCCTGAGCACGTGCTGTGATGCTGGTTCTAGGGTTAGAGATAATTGCATACTGAAAGCAATGCTGCTGGACAAGCTGTAACTAACAAACCGTTGGTACAGTGACATGGTGGGAACAAGAAGCAAAACAGAAATGAGTGCTTCTTCCTCTTCCAGCTTTCAAGTCTTCCTTCTAGCACCCCTGTGAGCAGATCCTAAGCAAGATGAAGCTGGCAAAAAAGATTTACAGAGGTCCAACTTCAGCATCAGAAAACAGCAGAAAAGCATAGGTTTGAAGCTAAGATACAATATCATAATAACACTGTCTACCCCTTGGCTATTCATAATCTATATACACCCTTATCCACATACTTAAATTTCAATAAAGCAACAATAATCCCTTTGTACAAGGATGACCTCTTCCTCTCTCCAAGGTGGAGAGAGGAGAAGTTCTAATCGTTATTGTGTGCATCTCTGGAAGACAGTCACCGTGTCCATCTCTGAAGTTCTGAAAAGCAAGCAAGGTAACTTCCATTGGTTTGTGTGGAAGTGTGCACATGTAATTTAAAAGGATTTAGTGGACTATGATAGAAAGGAAAGTTTTTCTTCACAGTGATTGTTCTTATCCCATTGACTGGTAGATGGCTTAAAAAGCTTGGTGAAGTTCTCAAGGTATTGATTTCAAACTTATTTTCAGCTCCATGTTGCCTCCAACATGATTTTTTTTCCTTTCTCCTCTCCTCTCCTTTCCCTCCTCTTTCTCTTCCCCTCCCTTTCTCTTCTCTTCTCTCCCTTTCTCTTCTCTCCCTTTTCCTTTCTCCTTTCCTTTTCTTTCCTCTCCTGTCCTCTTCTCTCCTCTCTCCTCTCCCCTCTCCTCTTCATTCCATTTCTTCCTTCTTTTCTTGTTTCTTTTTAAGCATTCCTCTTGTTATATTTGTGTATCCTTTTAATAACCTTGAAATTATTTTCTGAAACTAATGTATAAATAGGTAAAACAAATTTTTGCCATTTTTTCCCATAAAGGTTCTATGTTAGCATACTTCCCAACTGATATAAAAAATGTTTGCCTCACTCTACTTGCATCAATAACATTGTTTTTACATCTTTGCTGTTATGATGGGTAAAGAAATTATATCTCTTAATTTATATTACTTTGATTAGTAAGTTGAATGTTTTTTCATGTAAAATCTAACTTTTCCTCCTCCAGCTAAGACCTTTTAAATTTTCTTAACCTTTATTTTGTCTTCTTTTGAGATCATTGATGGATGTTGTTATAATTTTTATTAGTTATGTATTAGAAACACATATTATATCACAGTTATAATTTGCCCCCCAATTTTTATTTCTCTTGTAATTGTGTTTCTGCTAATAAATTTAAATCTTGGATCAATCAAAGCAGTTGGAATTTTAAGCTATTGCTGATATCAGTGGAAGGATATAGAATAGTTTAGACATTGTCAACAAGGTACTCGCCTTGTGCTGAAGATTGTCAACATGCTGCTAAGAAACACGTTAACTTTTGATATACAGTTTTCTAAGCTTTTGGTCTATCACTGGGTAGTATTTACCCTATGAGGAGAAGCCTACATATGAATATATGGCTTCATCTTCTAGAGTGATAACATAGCAACAGCTTTTGTTAGTTTGCAGGAACCAGAAACAGATTGAATTCTTGGCACGCTACAAGGAAAGAGCTTTTGCAAACCTCGCTGGTTATGGTGCTCCCTGTGTTGTAAATGTTACTGGAGACCGACCCTGTGAATGAGGCTTTCCACGCTGTGAACAACATATCACCCGGCAACAGCTATCTTCTCACAGGTCTGACAGAGAGAGAAACACATGCCAAGGTGAAGATAATAGGAAAGAGGGTCATTAAACCCTGCCAAATTGCTTTCTTTTCAAAACGGAACACTTTGCACAAGCAATAAAAAAATTAGCAAACATGCATGTCACGTTTGTTCTTATTATTAAAATGAGGAAATGTATAAGAAGGCTGTCCACAAAATCAGTCTATTTCGTTGCTTGCCTAGATGTTGGCAGAGGTAAAAAGGGATACAGAGATACCAGATCAGGGTCAGCTCAGCCCTGAACAACATTGGAAGATGGACTAAGTTGGTTTGATTTCTCTATAAGTGACCTCTTTGATAATTATGGATGCCTATGCCATGCTCACTCAGAGGCTACACATTTCCAATAATATTGTATATCTACCTATCCTCAGTCATTCACTTATCATCTAAGACTTCATTATCTATCTTAAATAGTTACTGTTCCAGGTATAGAGGATTTAGTATTATAGATGTTGTCAGTGTCATAAAATGAATGCAAACTCTTTTCTCATAGATATTTATGACTGTTGTAACTTGGAGGGCAAAGGAATGAAACTGGCTTTAAGCAAGAGAGAATTCCAAGGTTAAAGTATGCCGTCAAGATTCTTTCTTCCTCTTTGTTTCTCTCAGGTCATCTTACTCTTTTCAGGTTTTCATTTCAGGAAATCTCTCTCTACATGTTGACAAAGGAGACTCATGGCAATTTCTGGCTTACATGGGCTGCTCAAATTTGAATAACATAAGGTGATAAACTGTCTCCAAGTGGCCAGATCCCTTAAATGGGGGAAATAGAACTCTGTGTGTTGGAGATACTATCTCAAAAGACATAGCAGGAGTTTCCAAAAGGAACTCATTATACAGTAAACAAAAGAAAAAAGTAAAAAAGATTATATATTTTTATAACTTTAAAAGAAGACTCTTCTTTATGCACAACAAGAATACAGTATGACAAGAAAATAAAGCATAAATAGCTATTATATAATCAAATACAATATTGTGATAGAAATATTTTCAAAGAACTAGAGGCAATTCTGTATCTGGTATTGTAGAGTAAGTCTCACGATGGTCTGCACTCCTATGAGTAGCAGTTCTAAACTCTGAACAAAATATAAGAGCATTTGTAGACACTAGCAAGTGAACAAAATTAGACTCTAAATAAGTGCCAAAACTTGTCAGAAGAAAATAGAATGAGGTGAATTTTTTCATTATTGCAGGTATTAGCCTGAAAGTAGGCTAAAGCCTAAAACTCCAACAGAAAAGAGACAGACTTTCTGACCTAAAGAACCAAAGGACAGAGTTCAGGGAAATTAACCACTGCTTAAAAGTAAGGTGGGTGAAGATTCAGAAAAAAAAAGGAAGAGATGAGCCCCAAATTTTGGAAATAAATTCTGCTGAAATTTCTAGCTAACCATGGAACCACACATATGTGGGGCAGAATCAAAGTAGTCCAGCTAAAGATAAGGGAACTGAATTGAGATCTGAGCTGTTCCCAAAAAGATTTTTGTAACTTGAATGCAACCAAGTTAACTGTCTACTAAAAGCAACAGCCCATTCTTTGGAGGAATGTAACGGAATCTATAATATCACCTTCCAGGATATAATAAAAAGTTACTTGACATTTGAAGAACTAGGAAAATGTGATCCACTCCCAAGAGAATAGACAATCTGCTAAGCCCAACTGGAATTAGAGCATATGGGTTTTAAAACAGCGATTTATGATGATGTAAAAGAAAAGAAAATATTTTTTGTGTGGACTTAAAAACTGAGTGGAACGGACAAAGGGAAGAGTCTGAAGATAAGAGTGCCTCATAAGACTGTAAGACAATGTCCAAAGTCTAATGTATGTGTAATTGTAATTGCTGAGAATAAAAGAGATACAATGAAACAGAATCAATTGAAATCAAAAAAGCACAAGGAACAAACACAAAACTAAGACCATCAAAATCAAAAACGTCTGTGCATCAAAGGACCTTATAAAGAAAGTGAAAAGACAACCAATAGAATGGGAGAAACATTTGCAAATAATATCTTTATTAAAGGTCTAATAACCAGAATATATAAGGCACTCTTAGAACTCAGCAACAAAAAAGATAATCCAATTTAAAATTGGCAAGATATTTGAAGGATATTTCTCTAAAAAGGTATTCAAATGGCCAAGAAGCACATAAGAAAATGCTCAGTACCATTAGTTATAAGAGAAATACAAATTAAACTTCAAAAAGATACAATTTCACACTCACTAAGATGGCTATTTAAAAGAAAACAAAAAAAAAATGTGTTGGTGAGGACGTGGAAAAATTGGGATCTTATGCATTGCTGGTGGAATGTCAAATGGTACAGCCACTGAGGAAAAGAGTTAAAAAGAGGTATTTAAACACATACTTGCACTTGAATGCTCACAGAAGCGCTAGTTACAATAGCCAAAAGGTGAAAACAAGTCAAATGTCCACTAGCGGATGAATGGGCAAACAAAATGTGATATAGTCATATAGTGGAATATTATTCAGCAAAATAAAACTAAGTACTGTCACATACTATTAAATACAACATGGATGAACCTTGAAAACATTATGCTAAGCAAAAGAAGACAAGCACAAAAGGTCATCTGTTGTACAATTTTATTTATATAAAATATCTGAAACAGATAAACCCATAGAGGCAGAAAGCAGATTGGTGGTTGTCAGGGGTTGGGTGGAGAAAGGGTGGGAGAGTGGTTATTTAATGGGTACAGGCTCTTCTTTGGGGTAATGAAAACATTTTGGAGCTAGAGACCACCGTTGCACAACCTTGTGAATGTACTAGAAACCACCAAATTGTATAGGTTAAAATACACAATATACGTTCAAATAATTGTATATTTTAAAAAATAGTTAATTTTTGTTGTATAAATAATGCCTTGATAAAATTTTGAAGAATGGATGGTGGACATTTTTTCAAATTTGGCCGTAGATACAAATATGGTAATTAAAGAAGGTTAGTGAGCTCTTGGCAGAATAATTATGAAGAAAACCATGCCTAAAAACATTATATTCAAAGTGCTAAAAATATGAAATGATGGAAACTTAAAAAATAAGACAAAGTGCTAAAAAACAAAAATGAAAATCCAAAAAACAGCTAGAGAAGAACAACATATGACGTATAGGGAAACAATAATTCAAAAAACGTATGAATATTCATCAGAAACTAGTGAGGCCACAAGACAGAGGAAAAACATCTTTAAAGTTAAAAGAAAAACAAAACTTTCAACCCAGAAATTTATATCTCATAAAAATAACATTCAAGAATGAAGGCAAAGTGAAAACTCCTTTCAGATGAAACAAAACGAAGAATATTCATTGACAGCAGACGGAGATTACAGGAATGCTAAAAGAATTTCTTCAGGCTGTGGAGAAATGATACTTGAAAAAAGCTGAGGTCTTTTGAAAACAAAAAGCATTGGAAATGATAAATACTGTAAAATATATTCTTCGTATTTATTTAAAGTACACTTGACTGTTGAAAGCAGAAATTATAACATTTTCTTAGTTTTATGATAGGAATATATGTAGTACATATGATTACTGTAGCATAAGAAACAGGTTTGGCGAGTAAATAAGTCTATACAATTGTAAGATTTTCATGTTTTACATGAAGCATACAATATTAACTAAAATAGACTGTGAAAAGTCAGGTTATATATTGCAATCCACAAGAGTACCAACTTTAAAAAGTTACAAAGAGACATAACCAAAAAGCTAGCAGCAAAATCAAAATGAAATTTTAATAAAGAATTAACCCAAAAGAAGTCAAGAAATAAAGAACAGAGATAAGATGGAGGTGAACAAATAATAGAATGGTAAGCCTAAATAAAATGACACTAATAATTATATATTAGTATGAAGTAAACAACTAAAACGCAGAAATTATCAAAATAGGAATAAGAGCAGTTTCACAGCCCCAGCTATACATTGTATAATAACATAATTTATATATACAGTGGTAAGTTGAAAATAAACGAGTGGAAAAAACTGTGTGCAAACAGCAAATGCAAGGAATGTTGGAGGCCATATTAATGTCAAATAAAATAAAAACTTCAAGATAAATGGTGTTGCCAGAAATAGAGTGGTATTTCACATTATTACGAGTTAATTTATCATGAAGACATGACAGCTCTAAATGGGAGTATACTTAATAGCAGCTTCACAATAAATTAAGCAAAAATTAACAGAATTAAAGGGAGAAAGAACAAATTTCAAATAATATTTGGGAATGTTAACACTTGGCTCTTAGCAATTGATTAAAACAAACTAGACAAAACATGTTAGTAAAGATACAGATAATCTGACGAACACTATCGTGTTTACAGTACAGCACGCCCAAGATACACAGAATACACATTCTCTTTCAAGTGCACATGAAGCATTCAACAAGATAGACCATAAAAACAATTTCAACAAATCTAAAGTTAGGTAAATTATACAAAGTAAGTTCTCTGACTATGCAATTGAAATAAAATATAACAATCTGTAAAATGCTAAACATTTGAAAATTAAACACATCTAAATAATACAGGTCAATAAAGCATAAAATAAAAATTATTTTGAACTGGATAATAAAAACACAACAAATTAAAATTTTTGAGATGTGTAAAAAATAAATGCCTATATTAGAAACTAAAGGTCTAAAATCCATTACTTAAGTTTTAAGAAACAGCAAAAAGAGAAGCAAAGTAAACACAGATTTTCTGATGAATTATAGATTAATGTCAGTGAAAGAGAAATCAGACAAACGAGGAAAAATTAAATGAAGCGGTGATACTTTGAAAAGATTAGCAAAATTGATAAGCCTTTTGCTAGACTGATAGAGTAAAAAAAGATTAAGAACATAAAATACTAATATCAGGAATGAAAGAGGGATTATCATTGCAGATTCTATAGCTGTTAAATGAACAATAAGAATACTATTAAAAACTTAGGTGAATATTTAATTAAAACAAACACATTCATTAAAAATAAAGCTTACCAAAACTGACACAAGATAAAGCAGAAAATATCAACAGTTCTACCTCTGCTAAAGAAATTGAATTTGATGTTGACAATCTTCACATGAAGAAAATTCCTGGCCCAGGTGGGTTTCTAGTGAATGCTATCAAATATTTAAGAAATAATTATTGCCAATTTTATGCAATCTCTTTCAGAAGGTAGAAAAAGAGAGAATACTACCAAACTAATTCTGAGGCCTTCAAAACTCTAATACAAAACCCAGTAAAGAAATGACAAAACAAATAAGTAAATGAAACTACAGATCAATATCTCTCTTGAACATGGATACAGAAATTCTTAGCAAAATATCAACTCTAGCCCTATATTAAAAGGATTTTATAGCATGACCAAGTGGGGTTTATCCTAGAAAAGCAAGATTAATATAACATTTGAAAATCAGTCAGTTTAATTCATCACAACAGAATAAA
Source organism: Ateles fusciceps (assembly GCA_036589455.1). Lineage (NCBI taxonomy): Eukaryota > Metazoa > Chordata > Mammalia > Primates > Atelidae > Ateles > Ateles fusciceps. The sequence continues at coordinate 4,415,718 of JAZHEH010000045.1, read as the reverse complement.
AGAAAAAAATCATGTGACAATTTTAATTGATAACAGAAAAAGTATTTAATGAAATTTAACACTGTTAAAAGAACAACTTCAGGCAAGTTATATTTAACAGAGTGTGATTGAACAAAGAACAATTCACAAATCAGGCAGCCCCCGAAACCAGAATAGGTTCAGAGAGACTCTGCACTGCCACATGGCTAGAGAGGATTTGTGGATAAAAAATACAAAGTGATGTACAGAAAATGGACGTGTGGTACAGAAATTGCTGAATTGGTTACAGTTTGGTGTTTGCCTTATTTGAACAGGTTTAAAAAGTTGGTCACCTTTGATTGAATGGAGATCAGAGACTGGTATAAGAATAGGCTATAATCTGTCCACACATTCAGTTAGGTCACAGTTCACCATGTATGCAGAAACTTGTAGAGTGAACTCAAAATATGTAAGGTGGCAACTTTAGGCTAAACTTGATTTAAAAACATTGTTTATAATTAAAAAATTTTAAACTAGAAATAAATGAAAATGTCCTCAATCCGATAAAGGGCATCAAAAAACACCTACAGCTAACATATCACTTAGCAGTGAAATATTGAATGATTTCTTTCCAATATCATAACTAAGGCAAGGAATTCCCAGCTCACTGCTGGTGGTATTAAGCATTGAAATCAGAAAAATAAATTTCAGGCATAAATTTTAGAACAAGAAATACAACGCTATTTGCTGTTTACATTGTTGTCTGCATAGAATAGTCTAAGGACTTTGAAAAATAATAGAATAAATAAGTAAATTTAGCAAACTCACTGCATTCAATGTTAGTATAAATAAATCCATTGTAGGTTTTATATTCTAGAACAAAATTAGAAAACAAAATTTAAAAACTTAAAAATTTTTTTCAAAATAGTATCTAAAAATTTTTCCTGCTTAGGAAAAAGTTTACTTTTAAAAAATGAAGACTTCTACTTTTTTACTGTGGTTAAATATACATAATGAAAAAACTTTTCTACTTTTTTATTGTGGTTAAATAGACATAATGAAAAATTTTATATTTTAATCATTGTATGTATATAGTTTATAGGCATTAAGTACATTTACAGTGTTGTGCAATCATCTTCATTATTTGTCTCTAGAACTTTTCCATCATCCCAAACTCTGTACCAATTAGACAGTAACTCCCCACTTCCTCTACCCTCCAAAAACCATTGTTTGATTTTCGGCCTCTGTAAATTTGGATGCTCTAGGTACCTCATAAAAGTGTAGTCATATAATATTTGCCCCTTTGTGACTGGCATATTTCACTTACCATAATGTCCTCAAGGTTCATTCATGTGTGGCATGTGTCAGAATTTCCTTTCTTTCTGAGGCTGAATAATATTCCATGTAAGTGCTGCTTTATCACCTCCATTGGAACCTTCCATAAACAATGTGGTATTCTTTACTCTCCAAGACAGCCATTCCACTACTGTCAAGTCTGTTAAGATTTTCTTGGATCGAACAGCAGTAATCTTGCTATTAGTGCTACCCATTGATTTGCCCTTTTATGACTAATTTATTTCACTTAGCATAATGTCTTTGAGGTTCATTCATAATTGCAGCATATGTCAAAATTTTCTTCCTTTTTAAAGCTGAATGATATAGACCTATATTTTTAAAACTGCTAAAAATTTGCTGAGTGAAATTGCAAAGCTGCTAAGTTAGTGGATAGGTATTTTGTATTATTGAACTGGAAGATTTAGTATTTTAAAGTGGGTAGTATTCCCCAGAATTTCTATAGAATGAATTTCAAGATTCCAGAGGTGTTTTATTAGAAGTTGATACCAGCTTATCCTAAAATATGTAGGTAAATGTGAAGGACCTAGAATATCCAGGGAAATCTTGAAAAGGAAGAACAAAATTGGAGGACCTTTCACTATCCATCTTTAAGACTTATTGTACAGCTCAAATCATCAAGAAAATATGGTACTAGCATTCAGGATTAATTATTAGATCAACACAATTGGCAGTAAAAAGTCCAGATGTAGACATTTACATGGTCACATAATTTTTGACAAAAGCATCAAAACAATCTAATGGAAAAGGAAAATTTTTTCAACAAATATTGCTGGAAAAATGAGCTATTCACATGGAAAAAAAAATGAACCTTGCCATGATGAATCTCATATCATGCAAACTTATACACAAATTAAAAATGGATCACCAGGCTGGGCACAGTGGCTCATGTCTATAATCCCAGCACTTTGAGAGGCCAAGGCAGGAGGATCCTTTGCACCCAGGAGTTCAAGAACAGCCTGAGTAATATAGTGAGACCTTGTCTCAACAAAAAACTTTTTTAAAGTTTCTACAAAAAAACTTAAAAAAATTAGCCTAGCGTGGTGGCACACCTGTTGTCCTACCTACTCAGGTGGCTGAGGTGGGGGGATCCATTGAGTCTAGGAGATGGAGGTGATGGCGAGCCTGGATGGCACCACTGCACTTCAGCCTGGGTGACAGAGCCTTGTCTCAAAACAAAACAAAATACAACAATAAAGCTTTTAGAGTAAAACCGGAGCCATCTCCCTTGATCACTTGGCAGCAGGCAAAGCTTTCTTAGATTATAGAAAAACCATAAAAGAAAAAATAACAATTTAGACTTTGTAAACAAACACTCTTGTGAGTGGTAGTGTTTGACAACAGCAAAAACTCCCACTCACAAGACACTGAAAGAACTGAATAGGCAGTAGAAACAATCCAAGTGTCCACCAATTAGAGAATGAATAAACAAATGGAGATGCAGTATATGCAGCATACTCATATACATCTGTGACATGCCACGATACAGATGAATCCAAAACATGTTAGGCTTAGTGGAAGCTAGCCACAGAAAAGTACATACTGCATGCATAATTTCATATATAAGATATTCTACAACAGTCTCCTCTGGGAAGCAAGGTCTGAGTTGGTCTGGGAAAAGGCATGAAGGGACATTTTTGTGATAATGATAATGTCTTATGGGGTTTAGGTTTATAGAGGATACGCATTTGTTGAAACTCAGAAAATGTATGGTAAAGATACATGCATTTCATTGTATTTAAATTGAGAAGAAAATACTGAAAAATATACTCTAGTCAATTATATATATGCTGACTATAAGTATACCATTGCCTGTAGTTTAATTTTAAATGCATTGAAAATGAGAAGGATATGTGAATGATTAGAAAGATGGCTAGATACATGATAAAGCAAATGAAGAGTAAAATGCTAATGATAGAATCTAGGTGGTGGATATATAGAATTATTTACTGGAAAAATATTTCAACTTTGCTGTATGTTTGACATTTTTCATAATAAATTGTTGGAAAAGAAGCTACGGAGCATAGAGGAGGGAACCACAGATTTTTTTGATAGTGAAGATACAGATTGAGAGAATGGTATTTTAAAATGTTTAGAAGATTCTACCTTCTTTCTCTTATTTCATTTTCCTTACCCATCAGAATGTTCCTGTATCATGTCCATGTCATGTAAATGCTCATTCTCTTTACTAGGGCTAATCTGATAAAATTACCTGTGCTAAGGAGTTATGGCTAGTGAGAGCCTAATTCATGAATTCCTTCCAGATAAAATATTTGACAAGGCTTCAGTGACTTTTTCCAAAGGAAAGACTATTTCTAAAGAGGCTTGGGAAGCCTAACAATGGAAGTTATCCTGTCCCATTCTTCTGCCTAGGGTTATATCTCACAGAGATCTAATGGCAATCTGTAACTTCTGGGGGGGTTTTTTTTTTTCCTAATACACTTACCTTATTTCCCCCAAACTCACTCTGCTTAACTCACTTTCATCTGATAATGGCACCCCAAAATTTCAAAATGTATTCATCCTCATGATAGGGAGACTACATGAGAAAACCTCATGATAGAGGCTACAGTGTCTATCCCCACCCTAGCATGGAATCATCATAACTGTTATGTAAATTATTTCAATCATATCCTAATTCTTTTCTCCTCCAGTTTCTCTCCCTTTTCAACCGATGTTAATCTTCTTAATCCATCAGTTTCTGAAACGCTTATGCTGAAATATCTAAATTATTAATTTATCTAGTGTCCACTCACTCTCTTAGTTGTTGCTTTATATATTTTGACTTTTTATTGTCTGTTACACATATGTTCATGGTTGTTACAATTTCTTGGTATATTTCTTTTAACATATATGATTGCTTTTTAAAATATATTTTTACAGATATACAGATGCAAAAATATATTTTAACAGATATTGAAATTGCTATCATGGCTTTCTTTTTGCGTTATTTTGCCTGATACACATTCTTACACTTCACTCTTTTCAAACTGCATTCTTTTGAGTATTTCTAGGAAACAGCATACTGTTTTACTTTTTTTTTCTTTAACAAATTCAATGTAAGTGTCTTTAATTTTTATTTATTTCAAATACCATTATTTCTTATCGAAATATTTAATAATTTCCATGGTACATACTTCATTTTTTTTTTTACCAGCATTACACTTTTCACTGGATATGTCAAATTTTATTTTCCTGCTTTAAAAGTGTCACAGTCTATTTGTAGGGTTTTGGAGTTTACCCTTAACTTGTTGAGAGCCATATTTATCCATATTTTTTCTATCAAATTCTCTCTTTTTCACACACACACACACACACACACACACACACACACACCACGTCCCATAATTACCTTTCTGGACAAATACATAAGCAAGTTCTCACTCTGGTATCTCCTTTCTTACCAAATTGTACTTAGTAGTAAGTTTTACTAACTCCTTTAGTCACAATTTCTTTATGCCTTATTATGTTCCCTTAGTCTGATTTCATTTTTTGAAGAAAAACTTATCCAAGAGTATTTTTTCAGAGGATGTTTTTGTGACAAACTGTCTGAGAGTATACTTATTTAACTCTTGAATTTTAATGATAGATTACCTAGACATACAATTAATTCCAGGTTAAATGCTAGTTTTTTTTTTAAAGAGTTAAAATTTTACTCTATACATTTTGTGTTGTTATTAAAAATTTTAGCATCAATCTCATTCTTGATTTTTTTTTTTTTTTTTTGAGACAGAGTCTCACTCTTTTGACCAGACTGGAGTGAAGTGGCACTATCTTGGCTTACTTCAACCTCCACCTCCCAGGTTCAAGTGATTCTCCTGCCTCAGCCTCCCAAGCAGCTGGGATTACAGGTGCACACCACCACGCCCAGCTAATTTTTGTATTTTTAGTAGAGATGGGATTTTGCCATGTTGGCCAGGGTGGTCTGGAACTCCTGACCTCAGGTGATCCACCCGCCTCAGCCTTCCAAAGTGCTAGGATTACAGGCGTGAGCCACCATGCCTGGCCAATTCTTGATTTTTTTTTTAAAGTAATCTTAATATTATTGATCAACAGTTTTCATTGTTTTTGGTTTTCCTCATAGATTTCTCTCTCTCTCCATCTGGGACTTCACTGATAAGAATTTTGACACTTCCGATTTTACTCTCCTTGTCTTCTAATTTAAAATTTTCTGTCTCTTCATCCTATCCTGATGTCTACTGAGAGAATTTCTCAAAATTATTTTTACATGTATTCTTCTGCTATTCAGTTGCTTATTTCAACCATAGTATTTTTCTTAATATCTCCAGTTGATTCTTCTTTATGATTTTTCATGTTTGCTACATGGATCCAATATTTTTTCTTACATATTTTAGGAAATTTAACATTTATTTTAAATGTAATGGGTTAAGGTGTGTGTGTGTGTGTGTGTGTGTGTGTGTGTGTGTGTGTGTAAGAGGGTAAACACTTTGGAGAAGAGAGTCTCTGAAATTACTAATTATATATTATCCTTGACACTGCTCTTGATCAAGATTCTTAAAACCTGAGTTGTAATCACATAGCACTTGATGTGTAGAGAGGGTGTGCAGGACAGAGAGGGAACACTGAAAGGCTAACCAGGCCCTCTGCACTTATGGTTAGCTGTTATCCACACCAAGTGGGCTCAGCATTACCCCAAGACTTTCCCTGCCATCACTGTAAGGGGTAGGCTGGTTGATCTTGTCCTGCCTTGTAGATTATTTAGTTATATATTTATTTATGTAGATTATTATGTCTCAAGGCAATATCACAGAGAGAAAATAGCTGTCAGAGGTGGAAAATTGCTTCCCTGCTCCATATCAGATGTCTGGGTTGATTATTCCACCCGACTCCACCCAAAGGCTATGCAAGGACCTAACCCATTGCTTTCCCTTGCCCTGATGTTGCTGCATTTCTTATTTCAGTAGATTCCTCAATCTTTTTGCTATCATGGAACCTCCAGGGCTGTATTCAGGGGGGAGGAAACCAGCAGAAACTTTTCAGTGGCCAACTGCCCATTTATGCAGCCTGTACATTGATGTTATTGCACCACTCCGATCACCCTCCCTTCAACTAAAACACCTTCAATAACTCTCACTGCCTTTAGAATGGAGGTTTATTCTCTTCAGACAAGGCAAAATGCAAGATTTAGTAAGCCATTCCCTCCCAGCCTCTTCTGATTTTTCACATTCATTTAAATTAGACTACTTATACTTTTCCAAAACTTTGCTGCACTTTTCCACCTCTGCATTTTCAAATGCATCATTTTTTTTACCTTGAGAATCTTTCCCATTCTGCTATGGAAACCCGAGACATTGTGCATTTCCCACCTTGACTGGCACTTCATGAAACAATGTAATGTAATAAAAAAGATATTGGATTTTGCATTCAGAACTCCAATTTGACACTCTAGCCCTTATTCTCTCCATTGCATCTATGACTATGGATTATTTCACATTTCTCTGCTATAAATCCCCCGTTTGTAAAATAGATAAGATAATACATACTTCATAGGCCTGCTGTGGAGATTTCATGAGACGGCAACTACTTAATATGTAATAAAGCCAGCAAGAACTTTGGTCTCTACAAGTTTACTGCCTCTGCTCTCTAGTGTTTTACTTCACCTATTTCCCTAAGCCCAGTAGAATTAATGTCTTCCGTCAGCAGTCTCCCATAGCATCTTCTCAATAGCATTTTTAGGGCACTTATCCCATTTCATCTGAGCTATAAGCGTGGATAAGAATTTAAATTTTTTTTATCTCAGACAGGATGTGTGTGTATATACACATATATATACACACATATATACACTTATATATGTGTGTATATGTATATATGTATATACATGTGTGTATTCATTTACACACATATATGTGTATATGTATATACACGTGTATATATGTGTATACATGTATATATGTATATACATGTGTATACGGCTATATGTGTATTTACAGGTATACCCATATACACATGTATGTGTATACATCCACATACACATGTATACACACATGTGTGTATGTGTATATATGCATACACATGTGTGTATATTCATGTGTATATACGTATATACATGTATGTGTGTATATTCATGTGTATATATGTATATACATGTATATACATATACACACGTGTGTATATATGCACATATATATCACATGTGTTTGTATTTGTATGTATGCATATGTGTGTGCATGTATGCATGTGTGTGTGTGTATGCATGTGTGTGTATATCTCCCAGTTGTTTTGCAAGAGGTAACAACAGTAATAGTAGAATAAGGGTTTTGGAGTCATAATCTCAGGATTTGAATCCTAGATTCACTCTTGTTAACTCTGTGGTTATTGGAAAATTTTGTAACCTCTCTTGAGCCTCAAATTGCTCTTGTCTAAAATGGGAATAATTTCAGTCTCTATAGGGCTGTTGCAACAATTAAATATGTTAATATATCTAAACCATTTAGCACAGTGTCTGCTATATAATAAGAGCTCAGAAATGATAACTATATAAAGGCAGAAGGAATTAATGGGATTCAAACACTGGTGAGATTAACTCTTCCCACTCCCAATATCCCTAAAACCCCATGCCCAAATGATTGCTCAGCCTCTAAACAGCTTCAACGTATGTTTGCCCTCTGAGGTAGTCCAGATTTATGAATTTTTCTCCTAAATTCCAAAATCTCCTTCTTGGTCAATTGGCAGAATCAGTTAGATTTCTTTGGAGCAATTTTTTTTTTTCCCCAGCTGCCTAGGTTTCAGTGTTTAAAGACTTCTTCTTCTTTCCTTATGCAAATTGATTTTTTTTCTTTACTCACCGCAAGGAGCTAGTAATAAACACATCAAGGCTGGCATTGAGCCAACGTTCCCAGGTAGAGCTTGGCATATTGGCTTTGATTTGAAGACAGTCTTTAATTTTTCCAGGCTCTCTCCCCCAAATCATTAACCCTGCAGCTTTGTAAGTGCTTATATATTTTTATTTCAGTGTTTAAGGTAGTTTTTTTTTTTTTGAGGTGGCCCAAAATGGGATTCACACACTGCTAATGTGTTATACAGAGCCATCAGCCTGCACTATTTGGCCTTGCAGCTCAGTTTGCAAAGTCCTGTGTCTTACTAGAGAATCTCAAGACAAGCTGATGAACACCAGCTTAAATCCTGAAGGTCACTGCCTAGGATCTTGGCTCTCTGGATTCCACATGAAATGCATCTTCAAAATTGATCGCTTCCTCTCCAACTTCATGTCAAACTCCTCTCATGCCCCTTCCTCAGTCCACATTCTAGATATAACTTAAAAGGATGGCTAAAATTTAGCTTCAGAATAACCCCTTCTGCAGTGGCTTCTTTCATGTTATCAATGTTTTGTGCCTGACCTGGCTTCCTTGCTTTTTCTTTCTGTCAATTTCAGGGACTGTTAAATACAAATCCCCATGCAGAAAGAATGAGATAAATTAGGAAGACTCTACTGGCAATTTATCAGGAAGCTGCTGCAAGGCAAACCCATGAATTTCTTTGCTCAACCTCTACTTTCCTTTCACCACTCACACTACAGTAATAGTGCTTTGTAACTATGTAATGGTGCTCATTCCTCAATCTCAACTGACATTGCCCATGGTTAATTGGCTCTTACAGCATCCCTGAAGGGTAAGCAAGTGTTGCTGCCACTGTCCTCAATTTGCCAATAATTGAGACACAGAGTTGTGAGGTGTCTTTTGGAAGTCCATGGAGAGCCACTCAGAGAATTTCTTGACTGCTATCCGTTTGCTCTAATCACTGAGCTTCCCTGCAGCTCATCCTTTCTGGGGTGAGAGGATGCTAATCAGAGTCTTTGAGGAAACCCAATAGAAGAGAATTTAAAGAACTGATGCTCCTGGGAGTTCTTATTCCCTTTCTCTCTACAGGAAAACAAGTGAATTAGGAGTGAGTTTTGTTGTTTTTGATTTTTAAAATTTATGGTCTCCTATCATTGGAAGGTTCAAAAAGGAAGTAATCGCATTCTTAACTGCTGTTTTATTGTAAACGGAGCTGTCAAACAATCATGGGGAGAGGAGATATTTATGATTGCCAAAAGATGCTCATTCTGTAGAACCCACAATAAAGCTCAGCTTGCCTTCTGGCCCCTTGCAGCTGTACTCACAACTCAGGACCCATTCTCCTTCCAAACACAGCCCAATTCAGGTCCCCAGGGGCATTTCCACCAGCCCAAGTTTCTAGGACTCAGCGTCAGGTTTCTCTGGTGATAGCCTTTTTGCTTGGGGACTGTACCAACGTTTCAGTGATTAAGTGAGGCCAAATTTGATTCTTTCAGGACACAAAGAGATGAAGACTAGTTTCTGAGTTATTCCTTCATTCATAAAATTAATAAACATCTATAATAAAATCTCTGTATGCCAAGCATTGTTATAGGTCCTGTAGAATAAGAATAAATAATACACACAGTTTCTGCCCTCACAAATCTTAAATTATTTCTCCATTTTCTTTATTCCCTCATTAAGGCAATGCCAAGTAATATTCAGTACTCCCTGAACTGCTTTTCTGTCCTCTGTTGAAGGTGGGATTATCTCAAAAGTCCAAGCACAGTAGCAAGATGGCATGTGAGTGGGTAGAATGGTGACTCTCCCTGATTCCACCCCCCAAAAATGTCCACATCCAAATTCCTTGAACATGTGAATATTACCTTATTTGGAAAAAAGGGTCTTTGCCGGTATAGTTAAGCATCTTAAGATGAGATCATCCTGGATTACCCATGTGGGCCCCCAACTTCAATGGCATGTGTCCTCATAAGAGACAGAAGACATGGAAGAGACAGGCCATGTGAACACAGAGTCAGAGATTGGAGTGGTGCAGCTCTAAGCCAAGGAGTTCTAAGGATTACCAGCAGCCATCAGAAGCTACGAGAAAACAGAAAAATGAAGTGGATTATCTTCCCATAGCCTCCAGAGAGAGTGTGGTCCTGCTGACACCTGGATTTAGGATTTCTGGCCTCCAGAATGCTGGGGAAGTACATTTCTGTTGCTTTCTACCACCTAGCTTTTGGTAATTTGTTACAGGAGCCACCGGAATCTAATACATTATGGCACATTGGTCTTAGAAAGTGATGGCAGGAATGGTTACCTTCAGCTCATGACCAATGGGCATGTCCAAGTGACTTTTTCAAAGTCCGAGTCCTGGCCTTTTTAATGTACCTCCTGAGGTTCAGGTGATAACATGTGCTGGCATCCAATTGTAATTTTGTTACCTCCTTTAAGAAACATTCCCTCATTTTTCTCTAAGATCAACATAAAAGTACCAAGCAAGTAATATTTCAAACAAAGTTGTCAAGAAACACATTTTTTCAACCTGTATAAACTGTCTTCTGAGAAATGTGCATGCAAATAATAGAATACATTATGTGACAATAAGGCAGCAGCCACAATTTGACAGTCCCACCCCCTGGATTTTTAAAGAGAAGGCAGAAAATAAATAGTTAGATGACATGTTAGGCAGCTTCCATATCAGTGAGGTGTAATTTGTCCACAGGTCTCCCAGAACAACTGATATGGTTTGGCTCTGTGTCCCCACCCAGATCTTACCTTGAATTGTAATAATCCCCATGTGTTGTGGTGGGGACCCAGCGGAGGTAATTTAATTATGGGGGTGGTTTTTCCCGTGATAGTGAGTAAGTCTCATGAGATCGGATGGTTTTACAAAGGGGAGTTCTCCTGCACATACCCTCCTGCCTGCTGCCATGTAAGACATCCCTTTTCTTCCACCATAATTGTGAGGCCTCCATAGCCATGTGGAACTGTGAGTCCATTAAACTTCGTTCCTTTCTAAATTATCCAGTCTTGGGTATGTCTTTATTAGCTGCATGAGAACCTACTAATACAACATCCTTTTGTGGATTGAGGAGAATTGACTGGCCTTGTTTCTCACTAAAATCTAAGCCTTCCCAGGGGGCAACATTACTTATCATCATAGCTCTCTTTGTGTTTGATATAGCTTCCAACAGCAATAGCCAGCCTTCACTGAATTCTTAATATCTAGTGGGGTTTATTCTACATGTTTTACATATATTTATTAATTTGATCCTGAGTGCCATCCTAGGTAAGGGATACTTGTATGATTCCGATTTTACAATGAGAAAACAAAGCCACAGCCAGGCTAATAAATATTTTTGTTCCTGATGCAAATTATCTCACTGATTGAATTTTTAAGACTCTGAAGCTACTAGATGGTCTATTGCATTTTGTGCTCAGTTTATAGACAGTCTCTCTCTGCATAATTGGTTATCAATTTTATTGTAAAATTTGTACACAATACAATGATACAAATTTGTTCATACCATTTAATGGGGTTTGAGAAATGTGTTTGGTTATTTCAGCGCAATAAAAATAAAAACTATTTTTATTTTTAATTTTTCCTTCATATTTCTTTGTAACCAATCCCCTTTTCAAATTCTAATCCAGACAGCCACCAAACTGTTTTCTATATCTAAGGATTCATTTTTTATAGGTAGAATCACACAATGATGTTATACCTGCCTCAATATGCTGTGTTTGTGATTAAGTCATGTTGTATGTATTCATATTGCTGAATAATGTCTGTTATATGAATACTTCACAATGTGTTGATCTGTTAAACTTTTGATGCATATGTGTGTTGTTCCAAGTTTGTGGTTATTATAAATAACGCTGCTGTGAGCTTTTGTGTACAAACCTCTGTGTGGATATATGTTTGCATTTCTCTTGGAGTGAAATTTCTGGTTAATATGGTAAGTGTATTTTTAACTATAGAAGAAACTTCCAAATTGTTTCTCAAAGTAGTGGTCCCATTTAACATTCCCATTTGGCAAGCTATAAAGATCAAGTGGCTTCACATTTCTACCCACTCATGGTATTGTCACTGTTTTTAGATTTTAGTTATTCTAAACTAAATAGTGTAGTGTGTAGTGGTATCTCATTATAACTTTATTTGCATTATTTAATGCATTATGATGTTGAACATTTCTTCTTGTGCCTATTGACCATTTGAATATCTCTTTTGTGAAATATCTGTTCAATCTTTTACCAACTTTTTATTAGCTTATTTCTCTAATGAGATGTAAAATTTAATTGACATATTTTGGAAATGTTCTTTGTTAGATATCTCGATATAGTTTGTAAGTATTCTTTCTAGTCTGCAGCTTCCCTCCTCATTTTCCAAATTGTGTCTTTTAAAGAGAAGGATTTAATTTTCATAAAGATTTAATTTATTGGTCATTTTCTTCTATGGTGAGTGTTTTTGTTGTCAAAGAAATCTTGCCTGCCCAAAAGATTACAAAGATTTTTCTCTTCTATGTTTTCTTTTAGAAATAATGTAGTTTTAGATTTTTAAATTAGATATAATCAATTTTGAGTTATTTTTTGTCTATAGTTTGAAGTAAAAATTGTGGTTCACTTTTTTTAATGTTGTTATTCAGTTGTTCCAGCCCAACTTGTTGAAAGGAGTATTCTTTCTCCATTAAATTATCTGAAACTTTCTCCAAAATCAGTATTTTTTCTAGTGATCTATATTACTATGCTTGTGTCCCTATCACAATCTTTTAACTACTATAGTTTTATAATAAGTCTTAAAATTAGGAAGTGTAAGTCCTTCTACATTGTTCTTCTTTCTCAAAATTGTTTAGACTTTCCTATAATCTTTTGCAAATCTATCAAATTTTGTAATTGGCTAGTTAATTTCTAAACAAAAGTCTACTGAAATTGTTATTGATATAGCAATTCATAGAATTGACATTTTAACATATTTTATGATCCATATACATCATATATTTCTTCCTTTATTTAAGTATTCTTTAATTTTTCCTAGCAGTGTTTCATTGTATTCAGTTTATGAATCTTGTGTAATTTGTGTTAAAGTTATCCTCAAATGTTTCGTAGTATTTTTATTATTTATTTCTAGTATATGGAAATACAATTGGTTTTGGTACATCTAGTCACCTTTTATTTAATTGCTAACCTCATGAAGTAGTTCTAGTAACTTTTTGTAGATTACTTGAAATTTTCTGCTCTCTGTGAATAAAGATATTTTTACTTCTCTCTTTCCAGTATGTATGTGTTTTGTTTCTTTTTCTTGCCTTAGTAGACTGACTGGGACCACCAGTACAACATTGAATAGTGAATTCCAATTATACTTGTGTTAGATCACTTGCTATTGTCCCATGGTCAGTGAGGCTATATTACATGTATGTCTTTTGTATCTCTGTGCTTTAGCTTTAATAATTTCCTCTGTTCTGCTTTCAGTTCTCTAATATTTTCTTCTTTGGTGTCTAGTCCCTTGTTAAGTGCATCCAGTCAGTTTTCCAATTTGGTGTTGCACTTTTCAACTCTAGAAATGTCATTTCATTTGTTTTTATACTTTTCATTTTTCTCTTTCTTATGTTCATTTTTTTTTACATCATTGAACATATTTAAAATAACAGTTTTTAAATCCTTTACATTAATACCATAATATCTGTCATTTCTTTGGTTTTTGTTTTTTGTTTGTTTTGAAACAGTCTTGCTCTGCTGCCCAAGCTGGATTGCAGTGGTATGATCTCTGCTAACTGCGACCTTTGCCTCCCAGATTCAGGCAATTCTTATGCCTCAGCCTCCCAAGTAGCTGGGACTACAGGTGTGTACCACCATGCCTGGCTAAGTTTTGTATTTTTAGTAGAGACAGGGGTTCACCATGTTGTCCAGGCTGGCCTCAAACTCCTGGCCTTAAGTGATCCACCTGCCTTGGCCTCCCAAAGTGCTGAGATTACAGGTGTGAGCCACCACGCCCAGCCATCTGTCATTTTTTAAACTTTGTATTCACTAACTTTACCCATTTGTGGATCTTGACACTCTGTCTCTTTACATGCCTCGTAATTTTAGATCAGATACTGAGTATTGTAATTGTTACCTGTTTGAGTATCTGGATTTTGTTTTCTTCCTAAAAAGAGTGTCATTCGTGTGTGTGTGTGTGTGTGTGTGTGTGTGTGTGTGTGTATTTTTTTCTTTCTGAAAGTCAATTAGTTTACATCTAGGCTAACTTCACCCTTCCAGGTCTTGTTTTAAAGCTTTGTAAAAGCTTGTATGGAGAAGTGTAAACTCTTTGACTGGTGCAACACTGTTTTGTGTTAATTTGAGCTTTACTGGGTATCACTGTTGAATAAAAATTCTACATATTTAAGGTGTACAATGTGATGTTTTGACACATGTATACACTGTGAAATGATTACCACAATCAAGCTAATTATCAATCACCTAACATGATTATTTTTGTTTGTTGGAAAGAACACTTGAGATCTCCTCCCTTAGAACATTTCAAGTATACTTTAATCATAGTCACCATGTTATACATTAGATCTCCAGAACTTATTCAACATATAACTGAAAGTTTTTACCCTTTGACCCAACATGACTCTCCTACCCCTATCCCCAACCCAAGCAACCACCATTCTACTCTGTTTCTGTGAGTTCAACTTTTAAAATTTCAACATATGTGAGATCATGGGAAGTTTGAACTTCAATGTCTGTTTTATTTCACTTAGTATAATGTCTTCCAGGCTTTTTCCTTTTTTCTTGAGACAGGGTCTTGCTGTCACTCAGGCTGGAGTGCAGCAGCATAATCATAACTTACCACAGCCTCAAACTCCTGGGCTCAAGCAATCCTCCCACCTCAGCCTCCCAAGTAGCTGGGGCTACAGGTATGTGCCACCATGTGTAGCTAATTTTTTTAATTTTGTGTAGATACATGGGTTGCGCTGTGTTGCTCAGGCTTGTCTCAAGCAATCTTCTCCTGCCTTGGCCTTCAAACTTATCACAACTAGAGTGACAGGGATGAGCCATCATACCCAGCCCTTTTCCACCTTCTTTCTTAAGCCCCTTTTCCACCTTCTTTCTTAAGGCTGAATAATAATCCACAGTATGTGTCTGTATATATATATATATATATACACACACACACAAACAATTCTATTGTAAATAATGCTGTCATGAGCATGAGAGTGCAAATACCTCTTCAACATACTTATTTCACTTCTTTCAGATGTATACTCAGAAGTGAGATTGCTATATCATATGGTAGTTCTATTTTTCATATTTTAGGGAACTTTTATACTGTTTGTCATGGTGTCTGTACCTTGTACACTGTTGGTGGAAGTCACCAACAGTGTACAAGGATTCTATTTCTCTACAATCTCACCAACACTTGTCTTTTTCTTTTTTGATAAAGCCATCGTAACAGGTGTGAAGTGATATCTCCTTGTGGTTTTGATTTGCATTTCCCTGTTGACTGATGATGTGAACCTTTTCATATATATTTGGCATTTTCTTTGGAAAAATGTCTGTTCAGATCCTTTGCCCATTTTTAAATCAGATTGTTTTTCCACTTTTGAGTTCTATGAACTACTTGTTTATTTTTGCTTTTATTACCTGTGCTTTTGGTGGCATATTCAAAAAATCCCCAAGAACGATATTAAAAAGGTTCTTTCCTGTGTTTTCTTCTCATAAGAGTTTTATGTCTCACATTTAAGTCTTTAATCCATTCATAGTTGCTTTTTGTGTCTGGTGTAAGATAAGGGTCCAATTTCATTCTTTTGAATGTGGCTATTTAGTTTTCCCATCACCATTTAATAAGAACTATCCTTTTTCCATATTGTATTCCTGGCCTCTTTGCCAAGTACCCGTGGGCTTATTTCTGGGCTCTGTATTCTGTTCTATTTGTTTATCTGTTTATGTGCCAGAACCATGCTATTTTAATTTTTATAGTTTTATAATAGAAATTGAAATCAAGAAGTATGGTGCTTCAGATCTCTTCTTTTATATATAAATATATATAATATATATATATATATATTTTTTTTTTTTGCGTTTTAGGTTTCGGAGTACATGTGAAGAACATGCAAGATTGTTGCATAGGTACATACATGGCAATGTGATTTGGTTTCTCCCCCATCACCTATATCTGGCATTTCTCCCCATGTTATCCCTCCCCCAACTCCCCACCCCCTGCTGTCCCACCCCTAGTTCCCCCGACAGACCCCAGTGTATGATGCTCCCCTCCCTGTGTCCATGTGTTCTCTTTGTTCAACACCTGCCTATGAGTGAGAACATGTGGTGTTTGATTTTCTGTTCTTGTATAAGTTTGCTGAGAATGATGGTTTCTAGGTTCATCCATGTCCCTACAAAGGACACGAACTCATCGTTTTTTATGACTGCATAGTATTCCATGGTGTATATGTGCCACATTTTCCCTGTCCAGTCTATCATCAATGGGCATTTGGGTTGGTTTCAGGTCTTTGCTATTGTAAACAGTGCTGCAGTGAACATTCTGTGCATGTGTCCTTATAGTAGAACAATTTATAATCCTTTGGATATATACCCAGTAATGGGATTGCTGGGTCAGATGGAATTTCTATTTCTAGGTCCTTGAGGAATTGCCACACTGTCTTCCACAATGGTTGAACTAATTTATACTCCCACCAACAGTGTAAAAGTGTTCCTATTTCTCCACATCCTCTCCAGCATCTATTGTCTCCTCTTCTTGCTCAAGATTGCTTTTGTTATTCAGGGTCTTTGGTGGTACCATGCAAATTTTAGAATTGCTTTTTCTATTTCTGTGAAAAATGCTATTCCAATTTTGATGGGGATTGCATCGAATCTAGAGATTGCTTTAAGTAGCATGAACATTTTAAGAATAATTCTTTCAATCCATGAACAAAGAGTGTTTTTTCACTGATTTGTGTCTTCTTTCATTTCTTTGGTCAATGTTTTATAGTTTTCAGTGTATAGATCTTTCATCTCCTTGGTAAATTTATTCCTACATATGTTTTGATGCTATTATAAATGACATTGTTTTCTTATTTTTTTCCCCAGGTGATTTGTTGTTAGTGTACAAAAATGAGACTGATTTTTGTATGTTGATTTTTTTTTTTATCTGGAAACTTCACTGAATTTATTGGTTCTAACCGTATTTTTTTGGTTGAGCATTTAGGGTTTTCTACATATAATACCATGTTATTTGCAAACAAACAATTCACCTTCTACCTTTTTTTTTTCTTTCGAGACAAGTTCTTGCTTTGTCACCCAGGCTGGAATGCAGTGGCACAATCTCGGCTCATTGCAACCTCAGCCTCCCAGGTTCAAGCAATTCTGCCTCAGCCTCCCAAATAGCTGGGATTACAGATGTGTGCCACCATGCCCGGCTAATTTTTGTATTTTTAGTAGAGACAGCATTTCACTATGTTGGCCAAGCTAGTCACGAACTCCTAATCTCAAATGATCTGCCCACCTTAGCCTCCCAAAGTGCTGGGATTACAGACATGAGCCAACATGCCCAGCCTACCTTCCACTTTTATTATTTGAATGGTTTATTTACTTTTTCTTTTATAATTTTTCTGGCTAGGACTTCTAGTACTATGTTGAACAGAAGTGGACATCCCTCACTTGTTCCTTGTCTGAGAAAAAAAGCTTTCTGCTTTTCATCACTGAGTATGATGTTAGCTGAGAGCTTGTCATATGTGACCTTTATTATATTGAGATACATTCCTTATATATCTGGTATTTTTATAGTTTTTACCATGAAAGTATGTTGAATTCCGTTAAATGCTTTTTCTGCATCTATGGAGATGATTATATCATATTTATTCATTCTGTTAATGTGGCATATCATTTATTGATTTCCATATGTTGAATCATTTCCCAGGGGTAAATCGCACTTAATCATGGTATACAATCCTTTTAATGCGGTATTAATTCAATTGCTAGTATTTTGTTGAGAATTTTTGTACATATGTTTATCAGGAAATTGGCCTGTACTTTTCTTTCCTTGTGGTGTTTGAATCTGGCTTTGATATCAGGTTAATGTTCTGCTTGTAAAATGAGTTTGGAAGTATTCTCTCTCCTTCATTTTTTGAGATGAATTTGAGAAGGATTGATATTAATTCCTCTTTAAACATATGAAAAAAAAGCTCATCATGACTGGTCACTAGAGAAATGTAAATCAAAACCACATTGAGAAACCGTCTCACACCAGTTAGAATGGCAGTCATTAAGAAATCAGGAGATACCAGATGCTGGAGAGGATGTGGAAAAATAGGAACACTTCTACTGTTGGTGGGAGTATAAATTAGTTCAACCATTGTGGAAGACAGTGTGGCAATTCCACAAGGATCTAGAAATAGAAATACCATTTGACCCAGCAATCCCATTACTGGGTATACACCCAAAGGATTATAAATCATTCTATTATAAAGACACATCCACATGTATGTTTATTGTGGCACTGTTCACAATAGCAAAGACTTGGAACCAACCCAAATGCCCATCAATGACAGACTGAGTAAAGAAAATGTGACACATATACACCATGGAATACTATGCAGCCATAAAAAAAGGATGAGTTCATGTCCTTTGCAGGGACATGGATGAAGCTGGAAACCATCATTCTCAGCAAACTGACGCAAGAACAGAAACACCACATGTTCTCATAAGTGGGTGTTGAACAATGAGGACACATGGACATAGGGAGGGGAACATCATACACTGGGGCCTGTCGGAGAGTGGGGGCTAGGGAAGGGATATCGGGGTGGGGGGGATTGGGGAGGGGATAGCATTAGGAAAAATACCTAATGTAGATGACGAGGTGATGGATGCAGCAAACCACCATGGCACGTGTATACCTATGTAACAAACCTGCACGATCTGCACATGTGCCCCAGAACTTAAAGTATAATAAAAATGTAGGGGAAAATACTACAGAGGTTTGTCAGGCAATAAATGAATAACACACACACACAGACACACACACACACACACAACTCTCTGGAAATTTTTGAGCTTCATGCATCTGGATGTCCATCTCTCTCCCCCAGGTTTGAGATGTTTTCAGCCATTATTTCTTTAAACAATCTTTTTGTTTCTCCATTCTTCTTGTGGCATACTCCTAATCCTATATCATTTCTCTGAATAGTGTCTATAGTTAGTGCTTATAATTTTATGTTGCCTCAGCATCCATTTTAAAATATGTATAAGTTTCTCACATCAGAAGCAGGGCTCAGCCAGCCTTAACACAGTTTCTAACACTATACCCCACTCAAATGGTTCCAGGTAGTAGCTAGAGATAAATCTTAGAGGCATCTTTCTTGCCTCACAGGCTGATCTCCCCTACTTTCCTGCTGCTTCCTTTAAATTGACCATTCAGACATTTTCCAATGAACTGAAAGGGAAACTTCTCAGTTACAGTATGACCTCCTGGAACTAGCGTCTGCTTGCTTTAACCCACGAAATAAAGCTCTCCAGGGGAAACCTGTTTCTATAACACCCTGGATTCAATAAATACATTGACTCATGGGTCCCTTGTCTCTTTCTGCCTGTGCTCCATGACCTCTGTGTATGTGTGGCCTTCAGGGGTACTGTGTACCCTCCAGGATCTATAAGTATTAAAATCTCTTAAACTTTCACACTGTGGTTATGTCATTGAAGTTGTTCCCACAATCTAACCCAAACCCCTGATGGTGAGGCTGCCTCAAAGGGACCTATGCAGGTGGATCCCCTGCTGTTGCTCTTTTGTCTGGAACTCTCAGCTGCTGAGAATAGTAGTTACCAGCTAAGCTGATGGAGTTTCATTTAAAACAGTTTCTCATATATCCTGTAGGCTTTCCTCATTCCTTTTTAATCTTTTTTTTCTCTTCTTACTGGGTAATTTCAAGTGACCCATCTTTGAGTTCACAGACTCTTTGGTTTTGCTTTATCAAATCTGCTGTTGATACTCTATTGCATTTTTTATTTTTTTCATTGCATATTTCAGCTCGAGTTTCTATTTTTTTTAAATTTATATCCCTTTGTGCAACTTCTTATTTTGTTTGTGTATATTTGCCTGACTTCATTGAGTTGTCTATCTATGTTCTCTTTTAGCTCACTGAGCTTCTTTAAGACAATTGTCTTGAATTCTTTATCAGGCAATTTATCGATGCCTATTTCTTTGGGATTGGTTACTAGACTAATTATTGTGGTTTTTGTTGATGTCATGTTTACTTGATTTTTCATGTTTTAAAAAAGTCTTGAATTGCTGCTGGAATTTCTGCACATGGAGGTTGTCTTTCTCAAGAAAGGATAGTCATAAATATGTTTACTGAGGTAAGGAGAGCAATGCATGAACAAACTGAGAATTTCAACAAAGAAATAGAAAATATATAAAAGTACCAAACATAAATCACTGAGCTGAATAATACAATAATTGAACTCAAAAAAATCAATAGCGGGATTTGACAGCAGACTAGACTAAGCAAAAGAAAAATTTAGCTAACTTGAAAATACGTCACATAAATCATCCAATCTGTGGAGCAAAAAAAACAAAAGAATAAAAAAGGCAGCCTAAACTACTTATGGTACACCATCAAATTTCTACCAGAAGAGGAAAGAGGGAAAGAGATGGAAAATATATTCAAAGAAATAATGGCAGAAAACTTTTCAAGTCTGAAGAAAATAGAAATCCAGATCGAGGAAGCTCAATGGGCACCCAGTAAGTATAAAATTAAACAGACTCACAGCAAAACACATTAAAATCAAATTGTCAAAAGTTATAAACAAAAAGAGAATATTGAAAAATGCCTGGGAAAAGCAACTTGTTAGGTACAAGCTTAATACAGAATCATGTTACATGTTACATGTAAAAATCAGTGTTTTTAACAGGAAATCTAATGGGATAAGATATTCATATAGCTGAAAGAAAAAAAAATCCTGCCAAGCAAGAATACAATACCTAAAAGTCCTGTGCTTTAAAAATTAAGGGGGAGATAAAACCTTTCTCAGACACACAGAAATTGAGGAAATCTATTACCACTATACTTACCTCACAAGGAATACTGAAAGTAGTCCTTTAAGCTGAGGGAAACAGTCACTTAAAAGTAAGCATATAGCCAAACTGATAACACTCCTATACTGTTGCGGTGATATGAAAATCAATTATATATCTAGTATAAAGATAAAAAGACAAAATTATTAAAAACAACTAAAGCTACAATAATTTGTTAAGGGACACAAACTATAATATATACAAAATATGTCATCAAAACCAAATTGTGAGGAGAGGAGTGTAAAAGTGTAGAATTTGTACAAGTGATCAAGGTTAAGTTGTTATCAGTTCAGACTAACGCTTGGTTTTATCCAGAATCATAGAGGGAGTATCTGTGTCTCTGTTTTAATTACCTATTTTTGGTATGGTCTGAACATGTCCCCCAAAATTTATATGTTGAAACACAATGGACAATGTGATAGTATTAAGAGATAAGGCCTTTTTGAGGTAATTATATCATGAGGTTGCAGCTCTCAGGGATGGGATTAGGGCCATTTTAAAGGAGTTGAGGGAGTACACTCACTGTTTTCCACTCTTCTGCCATGTGAGAACACAACATTCATTCCCTTTTGCTCTTTTTATCCCTTCTGCCAAATGATGACACCTAGGTGGCCCATCTATAAAAATAGTCCTTCACCACACACTGAATCTCCTGGCACATTGATCTGGTAGTTCTCAGCCTCCAGAACTATGAGGAATAAATTTATATTCTTTATGAATTACCTGGTCTCCAACATTTTGTTACAGCAGCCCAAGCAGACTAAGACATATTTCTTGGCCACATTCTTGGGGGCCTTTGTTTTTTGTTTGTTTGTTTGTTTGAGGATGGGGTATGAAATTCATGGGTATGAATTTTAAACCTTGACCCTTAACTTTCTTTATCTAAATGTCTTATTTTATTTCTTTTTTTTTTTTATTGCATTTTAGGTTTGGGGGTACATGTGAAGAACATGGAAGATTGTTGCATAGGTACACACACGGCAGTGTGGTTTGCTGCCTTCCTCCCCCATCACCTATATCTGGCATTTCTCCCCATGCTATCCCTCCCCAACTCCCCACCCCCCCACTATCCCTCCCTTTTCCCCCGACAGACCCCAGTATGTGATACTCCCCCTCCCTGTGTCCATGTGTTCGCATTGTTCAACACCCGCCTATGAGTGAGAACATGTGGTGTTTGATTTTCTGTTCTTGTGTCAGTTTGCTGAGAATGATGGTTTCCAGGTTCATCCATGTCCCTACAAAGGACACGAACTCATCGTTTTTGATGGCTGCATAATATTCCATGGTGTATATGTGCCACATTTTCCCTGTCCAGTCTATCATCGATGGGCATTTGGGTTGGTTCCAGGTCTTTGCTATTGTAAACTGTGCTGCAATGAACATTCGTGTGCATGTGTCCTTATAGTAGAACGATTTATAGTCTTTTGGATATATACCCAGTAATGGGATTGCTGGATCAAATGGAATTTCTATTTCTAGGTCCTTGAGGAATCGCCACACCGTATTCCACAATGGTTGAACTAATTTACACTCCCACCAACAGTGTAAAAGCGTTCCTATTTCTCCACATCCTCTCCAGCATCTGTTGTCTCCAGATTTTTTAATGATCGCCATTCTAACTGGCGTGAGATGGTATCTCAATGTAGTTTTGATTTGCATTTCTCTAATGACCAGTGATGATGAGCATTTTTTCATATGTTTGTTGGCTTCATGTATGTCTTCTTTTGTAAAGTGTCTGTTCATATCCTTCGCCCACTTTTGAATGGGCTTGTTTGTTTTTTTCTTGTAAATGTGTTTCAGTTCTTTGTAGATTCTGGTTATCAACCCTTTGTCAGATGGGTAGACTGCAAAAATTTTTTCCCATTCTGTTGGTTGCCGATTCACTCTAATGACTGTTTCTTTTGCTGTGCAGAAGCTGTGGAGTTTGATTAGGTCCCATTTGTCTATTTTGGCTTTTGTTGCCACTGCTTTTGGTGTTTTGGTCATGAAGTCCTTGCCTACGCCTATGTCCTGAATGGTTTTGCCTAGATTTTCTTCTAGGGTTTTTATGGTGTTAGGTCTTATGTTTAAGTCTTGAATCCATCTGGAGTTAATTTTAGTGTAAGGTGTCAGGAAGGGGTCCAGCTTCTGCTTTCTGCACATGACTAGCCAGTTTTCCCAACACCATTTATTAAACAGGGACTCGCTTCCACATTGTTTGTTTTTGTCAGGTTTGTCAAAGATCGGGTGGTTGTAGATGTGTTGTGTTGCGTCAGAGGCCTCTGTTCTGTTCCATTGGTCTATATCTCTGTTTTGGTACCAGTACCATGCTGTTTTGATTACTGTAGCTTTGTAGTATAGTTTGAAGTCTGGGAGTGTGATGCCTCCAGCTTTGTTCTTTTTGCTTAGAATTGACTTGGCTATGCGGGCTCTCTTTTGGTTCCATATGAAGTTTAAGGTGGTTTTTTCCAGTTCTTCGAAGAAGGTCATTGGTAGCTTGATAGGGATAGTGTTGAATCTGTAAATTACTTTGGGCAGTATGGCCATTTTGACAATATTGATTCTTCCTAGCCATGAACATGGAATATTTCTCCATCTGTTTGTGTCCTCTCTTATTTCATTGAGCAGTGGTTTGTAGTTCTCCTTGAAGAGGTCCTTTACGTTCCTTGTTAGTTGTATTCCTAGGTATTTTATTCTCTTTGTAGCAATTGTGAATGACAGTTGGTTCTTGATTTGGCTGTCTTTAAGTTTGTTATTGGTGTATAGGAATGCTTGTGATTTTTGCACATTGATTTTATATCCTGAGACTTTGCTGAAGTTGCTTATCAGTTTCAGGAGATTTTGGGCTGAGACGATGGGGTCTTCTAGATATACAATCATATCGTCTGCAAATAGAGACAATTTGACTTCCTCCTTTCCTATTTGAATACCCTTTATTTCTTTTTCTTGCCTGATTGCTCTGGCTAGAACTTCTAGTACTATATTGAATAGGAGTGGTGAGAGAGGACATCCTTGTCTACTGCCAGATTTCAAAGGGAATGCTTCTAGTTTTTGCCCATTCAGTATGATATTGGCTGTTGGTTTGTCATAAATAGCTTTTATCATTTTGAGATACGTTCCATCAATACCTAGTTTATTGAGAGTTTTTAGCATAAAGGGCTGTTGAATTTTGTCAAAGGCCTTCTCTGCATCAATTGAGATTATCATGTGGTTTTTGTCTTTGGTTCTGTTTATGTGGTAGATTATGTTTATAGATTTGCGTATGTTGAACCAGCCTTGCATCCCCGGGATGAAGCCTACTTGATCATGGTGGATAACCTTTTTGATGTGCTGTTGCAATCGGTTTGCCAGTATTTTATTGAAGATTTTTGCATCTATGTTCATCATGGATATTGGCCTGAAGTTTTCTTTTTCTTGCTGAGTCTCTGCCAGGTTTTGGTATCAGGATGATGTTGGTCCCATAAAATGATTTAGGAAGGATTCCCTCTTTTGGATTGTTTGGAATAGTTTCGGAAGGAATGGTACCAGCTCCTCTTTGTATGTCTGGTAGAATTTGGCTGTGAACCCAGCTGGACCTGGGCTTTTTCTGGGTGGTAGGCTCTTAATTGCTGCCTCAACTTCAGACCTTGTTATTGGTCTATTCAGGGTTTCGACTTCTTCCTGGTTTAGGCTTGGGAGGATGCAAGTGTCCAGGAATTTATCCATTTCTTCCAGGTTTACTAGTTTATGTGCATAGAGTTGTTTGTAATAATCTCTGATGATGGTTTGAATTTCTGTGGAATCTGTGGTGATATCCCCTTTAACATTTTTTATTGCATTTATGTGATTATTTTCTCTTTTCTTTTTTATTAATCTGGCTAGTGGTCTGTCTATTTTGTTGACCTTTTCAAAAAACCAGCTCCTGGATTTATTGATTTTTTGAAGAGTTTTTGTGTCTCTATCTCCTTCAGTTCTGCTCTGATCTTAGTTATTTCTTGTCTTCTGCTAGGTTTTGAGTTTTTTTGATCTTGCTCCTCTAGCTCTTTCAATTTTGATGATAGGGTGTCAATTTTAGATCTCTCCTTGCTTCTCATGTGGGCATTTATTGCTATATACTTTCCTCTAGAGACTGCTTTAAATGTGTCCCAGAGATTCTGGTATGTTGTGTCTTCGTTCTCGTTGGTTTCAAAGAACATCTTTATTTCTGCCTTCATTTCATTGTTTATCCAGTCAACATTCAAGAGCCAGTTGTTCAGTTTCCATGAAGCTGTGCGGTTCTGAGTTAGTTTCTGAATTCTGAGTTCTAACTTGATTGCACTGTGGTCTGAGAGACTGTTTGTTATGATTTCCGTTCTTTTGCATTTGCTGAGGAGTGATTTACTTCCAATTATGTGGTCAATTTTAGAGTAGGTGCGATGTGGTGCTGAGAAGAATGTATATTCTGTGGATTTGGGGTGGAGAGTTCTGTGAATGTCTATTAGGTTTGCTTGATCCAGGTCTGAGTTCAAGTCCTGGATATCCTTGTTAATTTTCTGTCTTGTTGATCTGTCTAACATCGACAACGGGGTGTTCACGTCTCCCACTATTATTGTGTGGGAGTCTAAGTCTCTTTGTAAGTCATTAAGAACTTGCCTTATGTATCTGGGTGCTCCTGTATTGGGTGCATATATATTTAGGATCGTTAGCTCTTCTTGTTGCATTGATCCTTTTACCATTATGTAATGTCCTTCTTTGTCTCTTTTGATCTTTGTTGGTTTAAAGTCTATTTTATCAGAGATGAGAATTGCAACTCCTGCTTTTTTTTGCTCTCCATTTGCTTGGTAAATCTTCCTCCATCCCTTTATTTTGAGCCTTTGTGTATCTCTGCATGGGAGATGGGTTTCCTGGATACAGCATACCGATGGGTTTTGGCTTTTTATCCAGTTTGCCAGTCTATGTCTTTTAATTGGGGCATTTAGCCCATTTACATTTAGGGTTAATATTGTTTTGTGTGAATTTGATCCTGCCATTTTGATGCTAGGTGGCTGTTTTGCCCATTAGTTGATGCAGTTTCTTCATTGTGTTGATGGTCTTTACTGTTTGGTATGTTTTTGGAGTGGCTGGTACTGGTTGTTCCTTTCTATGTTTAGTGCCTCTTTCAGGAGCTCTTGTAAAGCAGGCCTGGTGGTGATGAAATCTCTGAGTACTTGCTTGTTCACAAAGGATTTTATTTTTCCTTCACTTATGAAGCTCAGTTTGGCTGGATATGAAATTCTGGGTTGAAAGTTCTTTTCTTTAAGGATGTTGAATATTGGCCCCCACTCTCTTCTGGCTTGTAGGGTTTCTGCTGAGAGATCTGCTGTGAGTCTGATGGGCTTCCCTTTGTGGGTAACCCGACCTTTCTCTCTGGCTGCCCTTAGCATTTTCTCCTTCATTTCAACCCTGGTGAATCTGACGATTATGTGCCTTGGGGTTGCTCTTCTTGAGGAACATCTTTGTGGTGTTCTCTGTATTTCCTGGACTTGAATATTGGCCTGCCTTCCTATGTTGGGGGAAGTTCTCCTGGATAATATCCTGAAGAGTATTTTCCAGCTTGGATTCATTCTCTCCTTCACATTCAGGTACACCTATCAAACGTAGATTAGGTCTTTTTACATAGTCCCATATTTCTTGGAGACTTTGTTCATTCCTTTTTACCCTTTTTTCTCTACTCTTTCCTTCTCGTTTTGTTTCATTGAGTTGATCTTCGACCTCTGATATCCTTTCTTCTGCTTGGTCGATTCGGCTGTTGAAACTTGTGTATGCTTCGCAAAGTTCTTGTGTTGTGTTTTTCAGCTCCATCAATTCCCTTACATTCCTCTCTAAGTTGGTTATTCTCATTAGCATTTCGTCAAATCTTTTTCAAGGTTCTTAGTTTCTTTGCATTGGGTTAGAACGTGTTCTTTTAGCTCACAGAAGTTTCTTATTACCCACCTTCTGAAGCCTGATTCAGTCATTTCATCACACTCATTGTCCATCCAGCCTTGTTCCCTTGCTGGTGAGGAGTTGTGATCCTTTGTAGGAGGAGAGGCGTTCTGGTTTCAGGTGTTTTCCTCCTTTTTGCGCTGGTTTCTTCCCATCTTTGTGGATTTATCTATGTGTGGTCTTTGTGATTGGTGATTTTCAGATGGGGTCTCTCAGTGGATGTCCCGTTTGTTGATGATGAAGTTATTTATTTCTGTTTCTTAGTTTTCCTTCTAACAGTCTGGCCCCTCTGCTGTAGGACTGCTGCGGTCCACTCCTGGCCCTGCTTGCCTGGGGGATCACCTGCAGCAGCTGCAGAACAGTAAGGGTTGCTGCCAGTCTCTTCTTCTGCTATCTTTGTCCCAGAAGAATAACCGCCAGATGTCCGTCTGAGCACTCCTTTGTGAGGTGACTCGTTGGATATACGGGGGTCAGGGAGCTTCTTGAGGAGACAGAGTGTCCTTTATAGGAGCTCAAGTGCTGAGCTGTGAGCTCCGTTGTTCATTCAGAGTTGCTGGGCAGGTACGTTTAAGTCTGCTGCAGCAGAACTCATAAACCCCGTTTTTCCCCAGGTGCTCTGTCCCGGGGGAGTTAGGGCTTTATTTGTGAGTTTCCCTGGTGCTGCTGCCTTTTTCTTAGGGCTGCCTTGCCCAGCGATGAGGCAGCCTAGTCACTGTCTGCCTACAGAGACTTTGCTGAGCTGCTGTGGGCTCCACCCAGCTGCCGTATGAACGTCCCTGTGGTCCTGTTTATACCGGTGTAGTGAGAACTGCCTCGGCAATGGCAAACTACCTCTGTAGCGGCAGACTGCCTCAGTAATGGCGGACGCCCCCTCCCCCACAGAGCTGGGCCGTCCCGGGCTCAGCTGTGCTTGCTGTGAAACTCTGGATCCAGAGCGTTTCCGATGGCTGTTTTTTTGTGGGGGGTGGGACCATCCGAGCCTGATCACCTGGCTCCCTGCCTCAGAGTCTCCCAGGTGTTCCAGCCGCCTGTTGAAAAGGCGCCGGGATCTGTGTGATTTCCCGTGCGGCGACCCACTGCGCCGGCTGAAACCGCGGGCGCTGAGATTCGTGGCGTTTTTTTGCTCGGGGAAATCTCCTGGCCTGGCTGCCTGTTTCAGTCCCCTTTTTTAATCAGATGAATGGGCGGCTCTGCCTTCCCAGAGCTCCAATTGCCAGCTAAAACGGCACCCGGACCCACGTATTTTGTATGGGGAACCGCTGCGCCGGGGATGCCGCCCAAAACAGCAGCGCCGGCGAAAACAGTGGCACCGGCAAAAACAGGTGCGCAGGCCAAGCCAGCCGAGCTGGCGACCTGTGGGGCTCCTCCCCCTGGGAATCTCCTGGTCTGTGGGCAATAAAAATCCGTCTGGCAATGCGGCGTCCACTCACCCTCTGCGCTTTCACTGGGAGCTGCAATCCTCAGCTGCTCCTAATCGGCCATCTTGGATCCTCCCGTCTTATTTTATTTCTAAGAGAAGAAACTGTCCAGGTAACTGTCTTGTCAAATTTTTGCACTATTTTAAGGGCTCCTTGGAGAAATTGTCAGTGCTGGCAACAGCAGATAAAACATTCCTAGGATTTATACCAAAGATTGCACAATTTATTCACTCTATTTCATTTATGAGGAGAGACTACTTGGACCCTGGAATTAAACCCTAGTACATTAACTATTTCATCATCAGAGATTAAGGGAGATATTGTTAATTGTTAATATTCATCTTAAATTGGAAGGCCCTTACTGTATCACTTAGCAGTAATACTTAAACATTCTATCACTACTTAAGAACACATGGACACAGGAAGGGGAGCATCACACACTGGGGTCTGTTGGGGGTGGCTAGGGGAGGGACAGCAGGGGGTGGGGAGGTTGGGGAGGGATAACATAGGGGGAAATGCCAGATAGAGGTGACAGGGGCATAGAGGCAGCCATGTATGTACCTATGCAACAATCCTGCATGATCTGCACATGTACCCCAGAACCTAAAGTACAATTAAAAAAAAAAAAAGAAAGAAAACTGAGCTTCAAAGAAGCTAAATGACTATGTTTATGGTCTCTTGTTTGAATATTTTTAAGTCACTGGATCTTTTGGCTCTCAGATAATATTATTTCCACTATAAAATTGTGATATTTATATAACAGATAACTTGACTATGGCATAATTGTTTTTAAATTTTGGAAGCTGACCACATTATGGTGCCTTACAAAACACCCACGTTTATGTGTGTGTATGTGCACCCACATGCATACAAGGACATGGATGTTTCCTTAGAACATCTTTATATATTTTCAAGGAGTTCTGGGGCCTTAACATCAATTGCAGATCCCTCGTTAAGAACTTCTGTTGTAGGTGTAGGCTCAGTGCACAAACAATATTAAAAATTTTAGCAATGACTTTCTTCAAATATTGATAGAAAGGGTTTTTTCCTCCCCAATACTGTCACCTTAGGGTCCAGGCAAATATTCTACCCAATAAGGCAACACTATTTTTGTTTGCTGTCTGAACTTCAACCAATTTCTTAAAAATAATCCAGCCTAGAAAAATTAGCCAGCCAAATGCTGTCAAGACAATTCCTGGCTTAAATCATATACAGTATTGCAGACTTTTTTTTTCCATAACTTTGCTGGCTCTTTTGTAGTAGTACTTTCTTTTTTTCCATTTCTTCCTCTTTTTTTTTTTTTTTTTTTTTTTAAAAAAAAGGGCATTCTAGTGTGTGTTCTTAAATATACTCCATGTTTATCAGGAAACCTTTCCCAAAAAACAGCAGCCAGTGAGTCTCTCCAGTGAAGACAAAAATAATAGTATAGCCTTAATAGACGTGGTTTGGAAGTGAATTTGAGCATTTATTGTATCTCATGAAACATGTTAAACACTATCAATGTGCCAATCAAAGAGGCAGAATCTTACTGACAAATGAGAAGCTAGTAAAGAGTACTTTGGGGATACTGAGGCTGGAACAACTGACAAGATTCCCTCCTTAGCACCTCCAGAGTGAAACAAAGCAAAGCAGAACAATTTCCCTGACCTTAGCACTTCTGAGGTCCTGTGCGTCCGCAGTGACAGATGGTCAGTGAATCAAGGATGGCAGCAAGAAGAGGGGGGTAGAAGCTGTATTAGTATTACAGGTGTCTGAATCTTACATATAAATCACATCTGTTCAAGAGAAAGTGTCTTACCTGACCCCATTTTTCTTCATAGTTATCCTCAGGTTGATGGTTGGCTCTTCCCATTTCATTCCTTATTTTAGGAAGCCTTTAATATTCCTTTTCTAGCAAATGTCATCTTAGGAATGCATAACTTTGAGGGTAATGGCCTCCTTAGACTATGGCCTTAAGTGCACCATTCACCTTACCTAGTCCTGGCCCAGACTAGAGTTAAAGGGCTGGAGAGGAAAAGAAAGAAGGTCTGCTGCTGTCTGCTACCCTATAGCAAAGGCTTCCAAAGGACACGTGTGTTCACTCAAGACAGGACTGTCTCCCTTGTTTCTCCTACAATGCTTGGGCACTCCCACCACAAAAAGACCTGTGAAGATACTCAGGTGGAAGACATCAGAAATTTGATTAATGCTGGTCTCACACTTGACCTAGGCTGACATTGAGGATTTGAAACAGCATCTCCAGGACATTTCTGTCCAATTTGATATGAAGATTTAGGTTTGCAACAAGCACTGAAACATTTTTCCTTCTGTTCCCTTCTTAAGATCTTCTTCTCCTGTAAACCTCAGTCCTGTGAGGGAAGGCATTGTTGCCTAGGCCGCTATACCTGATCAGTTTCTGGAGGAATATGCTGTCCTCATTCACACAGAGGGAACGGAATCACCGCTGCTACCGTTTCCCAAGGTGATTTACAATTTAAAGAAAGCAAGGCTTAGCCCAGAGTTGGGAAAGCTTACTGTAGATACTATCATCATTTCTATAACTCATTATTCATGCCTTGTTTTGATTTTGCGAAGCATTTTTTTTTTGCCTACTCTCATCCTCAAAATAGAGCCTGATAAAAATTATATTTATCCCACTTGTACAGATGACAAAACAAGGCAGAGAGATTTAAGGCAACTTTCCCAAGGACAAGCAGTAAGCAATAGTGGAGGAAGACCCTAAACAGAGTGTTCCAAGCTAAAATTTGTTCTCTTTCCACCTTTGAGTACTGCCTCCTGCACCATCGGGAAAGAAGGTTTTTGGCATAAACTTTCCAGGTGTCCTTTATCTCCAACAAATGGGAGATGTAAGTTGATTACAACATTTATAGGGTTATCTTGTGCCTGGTATAATAATAGGTGCTTTTGATGTTTAATTTCATATGTCAGGTTGATTGGACTAAGTGATGCCCACATGACTAGTAAGACATTATTTCTGGGTGTGTCTGTGAGGGTGTTGCTGGAAGAGATTAGCATTTCAATCAAGAGACTAAGTGAAAAAGATCCACCCTCACCAAGGTGGGTGGCATGATCCAATCTGTTAAAGACCCAAATAGAACAAAAATGCTGATGAGAGATAAATCCACTCTCTCTGCTTGAGCTGAGACATTCTTCTTCTCCTTGACCTTGGACATTGGTGCTCCTGGTTCTCAGACTTTTGGACTCAGAATGAGACTGACATTGGCACATCAATTCTCAGGCCTTCAGACTGGCACTACATTATACCGGTGGCTTTCCCGGTTCTCCAGCTTGCAGATGGCAGATTGTGGGACTTCTCAGCCTCCATAACTGCATGAGCCAATACCTATAATTAATCTCTTCTTATATATATTTATAAAAATCTAGATGCTATTGGTTCTGTTTCTCCAGAGAACCCTAATACAGTGCTAAAGATAAACTGAAGAGTAACATTATCTTCCTTGCTCTCAGGGAATTTTTAGAAGAACAAGTGGCTACTTCTTTTTAGGTTCCATGAACTTTTTTATGTATTTAACATTTCATCCTGTGTAGGATTTTGCTCTCGACGCTGGACTCACCTTTGCCGACTTCATGTGTCTTGAGTCCAGGGACCATCTCCTATAACCCTTATTATGCCTAGCACAGTGATGAAACAAGGCAGATGCTCATAAATATGCATGAGTTGATTGATCAACTAAAGGACAACAACAATGACATGTGTTTGTGTATGTGACAGTAGGGAAGTCCTGCTTTGGGACTTTTAACATGCTGAGCAGTTTCTCTAACTCCATTTCCCTAATTCCCTAATGCAAATAAAAGCTGCCTTGGTTCCCACAGGAGACACTGAGACACTTTCCACTGCATATCCGTGGCTTAAAATGCAGCTTGTTTATGCTGATCTGGGGCAGATAACGGAACGTGGCTTCCTTCTCTCTCCTTCTAGTGCATCCTCATAGTGCTCAGATTCTCCATTGTACCAGCTCCTTCTCTGCCATCAATTTCAGTTTCAATCTTATCTACTTACTCCGATTCCTCATGTTTTACACATCCTTTTTGGGCATTGAAGCCTTATCAAGCACCTCTTGAAACCTTAACTAAAGAAGGCCCGCCCCAGGAGTACCATGTCACATCTTCAAAGAATTCTAACAAAGGAAGAATGTGAAGGGTAGGAAGGCCAGGCCATGGCAACTATTCTTCCCTTTGATCCTCTAAAATACACTGTAAGTGTGACTGCTCAGAATCTTTCCCTTGAGACCCCTCACTATTTTAGTAACGTTATGCCAGTTACTTCACAGCCTGAGATGTTTGTGTGTTTGGGGCTGTGGTGGGGAAGTAGGTGGCAGGCTGGAGGGACTTGGTGGGGGAGGAGGGATGTGTGAAGAAAGAGGCTAGACAGAGCGTGGCAAGCCCACCACGACCCTCAAATCCTTTCCCCACTACCCCACAGGATGTGAAAATATCAAAGAAAACTCTTCCATTCCTACAGAGCGGGTGTCTGACAGCTTCTAGAACCTCTAACCTTTGTTTCAGATATTACTGGCACATTCTTTAACTTGTCCTCAGGGAGGTGAGTAATTAAAGGTTATGAGATTTGGGCAATTATCCAGCCTCTTCCTTCCTAGTGGCAGACAGCAAATATTAAAACACTGCTCCGTGTTTGCCTCTCTGCTATCAGCAGCCTTGTTCCCTTTCACACGGATCGTATCCTTTCATGCCACACTTAATTGGGAATAGAAAAGGCCTTTCATGCTCTTGTTCACCTCTCCAGGATTTTTTTCACCTCGCTTTTTGTTTCCTGGGGGGAGGCGTGTGAACAAATTCAGCCTTATACTATGTCAGCCCTTGCTCCCCGCTCAGTACCGGCTGGCGTTGTTCTACCGTTTGGCCATATAAATATTTTGCATTCAAGGAGCTGCATGTGCAAGCAAGCTTGTTCTAAGCTCTTTTGCTTTTGTTTCAAGGAAGTGAAAACCAGCCTCCGTGCTCAGCCTTAGCATTTTATGCCTAATGAGTGAAGAAAACACACACTGAATCAGCTCTCATCTGTCCTGCTGCAGCTCTGAAGTGAGACTTCCTTTCCCACGTTGTCTAGGGACCACCTTTTGCCACCTAGTCACCTGCAAACTCATAAGCTGTTTGTTAACAACGTGGGGGTGATGCCTTACTTTTGTTGCAGAGGCAGATTCCCCCTCACCCATCCCCCAGTAGTCTCTCTCCAGCGGATCAGCAGATGAATGAGAGAAAGTGTCTGTTCTAATTAAGTGGGTTAATTTTCCTTTATCAGTAATCATTGTTTAGTAAGCCGAATGTTGACAGGCACTTTGCATCTCTCTACTCTTCTCAACTACTACACTAGGTAAGGATATTTTGTCTCCAGGTTTTGCAGATGAGGAAATGGAAACTCAGAGGTTGAATAACTTATCCCAGATCACATATCAGTGGTTGAGCTGAGAGTCCAATGCAAATTTACTTGAATCCAAAGCTTATGCTGTGTCAACTGTATGATGACAGAGACAGGAGCAGCTGACATTTCCAATAATGACCCAAAGGGGATATTTCTCCTTATTAAACATAGCAGGGTTGAAATTTACTCTTCATGGCTCAGACGTGCAAGAACTGTAACTTTTCCTTTTAAATAACAGGTCTCATCTTGTTTCAAAATTCTCATTCGTGATGATAATAGCACGTGTGTGTGTGTGTGTGTGTGTGTGTGTGTGTGTGTGTTGGAGGGTGAGACATAGGAAAGATGTTTAATAAAAGTAACAGTCTGGCTCTTAGTTTAATATACTCTCTCTGGTGACATAAAGCACATATATGTGTATCTATGTGTATACATACGTACATAAATTTAGTGATGTGCTGGTCAGTGTTTCACAATCAGCTTTCTGGAACAGGAAACTCCTATTTTGTAGCACTTTTAAATTTCTATGGTGTAAATACTCTCACTATAGTAAATTTCAAGCTACCAACATGATCATACTGAATGTGCAACTGGGAGGAGATCATGCAATTGGCCTTCGCTAGCAAAGTAAGCCAGCCCAGCACTGCCCCCACCCCCAACAGAAGCATAAGTTACAACAGACAGGTGGGCCAGTGGCTCTTTAGGGACACCAACCTACAATGCCAGGAATCAAAAAGGACTTGGGATTTTCGATTCCTGGCATCCTAGGTTCCCAGTAATCTCTTAGGAGAGAGAAAGAGAGAGGGAGAAAAAAAAAATGTGTGCTATCTAGAGTAAGTTTATAGCTATGCAACATGCATTCATTTCTATAATTTCTTTTCCATACATGAAACATATAGAGAAATTATATATCTTCAATCTAAGGTGGAAAGTCCCTAACAGAACTGTTTCACTCTTTTAGGGGCTTCTCCTTCTGCTTCCACCTTTTGAAGCCATCACCTGGGTACAGGTAAATCAGCAAAGAAGCACTATGGCCTCCAGGGTTGGGGCTTTCTGTAGCTCACCTGTGGCTTCAGTGAGAAGTCCCAAGTCCTTTTTTGATTCCTGGCATCCTAGATTGGTGTCCCTAAAAAGCCATGGGCCCACCTGTCTGTGGGATGCTGTGCTGGCATCCATTGCAGGTAGCCAGGCATTCTGCCATCAGCTATAAGGCCTTTACCTGTGCCGCCATATTTCCCTGGCCTTTTGGCCCATCAGTTCAGCTGATGTTCTCTTTGCCCAGTGGTGCTGTGGGTGGCATGCTCAGGCTTTCTTTCGCTGAGACCTTGTTACTCTGGGCGAAGTCTATGTGGCACCTTTCTGTGTTTTCAGTTGTTCTGAAATGCCTTTAAAATCCCCAAGTTTGGAGAAGTGGAACACAAGCTACACACTATCCTCTATTCTTTGCCTGTGTGTTTCCTGGCCAGGGCTTTGAGTCTTGAGGCTGGCAACTGTATTTTCTTTATCTTTATAATTGAGAATCTAAGAACAGTGTCAGAGCACAAAAGCATTTGTCAAATGAATATGCCAAACAATAAGAGAAGGCTGGAGTAATTCTGAACAATGTCTCACAAATTTTAAGAGTTTGGACAAAACCTTCAATCCATAAAGATTAAAAAAAAAAAAAGTAACCATCTCAGAGTCAGCTCAATATAGAACAAGAGGAAAAATAATCCAAGTTTTGACCTACTGTACCATGTGGTTCCCCTCCACGTGCCTGCCACTCACAAACTGCCTCCTATGACCCTGCCTGGGACCCATTCATTGATCTCGGAGGTCCATTACAGCTTACATAAGAAAAAGGAAATGCTTACTGCCTTGTTAGGGAACAGATTAGGAAATTGTATGCACTGTATCAGAACTAGCAGAGAAAAATAGGTTGCAGGATAATCTTTCAACACTTTTATTTTTTATTTATTTTATTTTGGATTTATATATATATATATATATTTTTTTTATTGCATTTTAGGTTTTGGGGTACAGGTGAAGAACATGGAAGATTGTTGCATAGGTACACACATGGCAGTGTGATTTGCTGCCTTCCTCCTCATTACCTATATCTGGCATTTCTCCCCATGCTATCTCTCCCCCAAATCCCCACCCCCAACTGTCCCTCCCCTATTTCCCCCTACAGACCCCAGTGTGTGATGCTCTCCTCCCTGTGTCCATGTGTTCTCATTGTTCAACACCCACCTATAAGTGAGAACATGCGGTATTTGATTTTCTGTTCTTGTGTCAGTTTGCTGAGAAAGATGGTTTCCAGGTTCATCCATATCCCCACAAAGGACAAGAACTCATTGTTTTTTATGGCTGCATAATATTCCATGGTGTATATGTACCACATTTTCCCTGTCCAGTCTATCATCGAT
Organism: Ateles fusciceps; assembly: GCA_036589455.1. Taxonomy (NCBI): domain Eukaryota; kingdom Metazoa; phylum Chordata; class Mammalia; order Primates; family Atelidae; genus Ateles; species Ateles fusciceps. Next base: position 4,379,452 of record JAZHEH010000045.1, on the reverse strand, counting down.
GGGCATTTGGGTTGGTTCCAGGTCTTGGCTATTGTAAACTGTGCAGTAATGAACATTTGTGTGCATGTGTCCTTATAGTAGAACAATTTATAATCCTTTGGATATATACCCAGTAATGGGATTGCTGGGTCAAATGGACTTTCTATTTCTAGGTCCCTGAGGAATCATCACACTGTCTTCCACAATGGTTGAACTAATTTACACTCCCACCAACATTGTGAAAGTGTTCCTATTTCTCCACATCCTCTCCAGTATCTGTTGTCTCCAGATTTTTTAATGATCGCCATTCTAACTGGCGTGAGATGGTATCTCAATGTAGTTTTGATTTGCGTTTCTCTAATAACCGTGATGATGAGCATTTTTTCATATGTTTGTTGACCTCATGTATGTCTTCTTTTGTAAAGTGTCTCATATCCTTCGCCCACTTTTGAATGGGTTTGTTTGTTTTTTTCTTGCAAATCTGTTTTAGTTCTTTGTAGATTCTGGATATCAGCCCTTTGTCAGATGGGTAGACTGAAGAAATTTTTTTCCCATTCTGTTGGTTGCTGATTCACTCTAATGACTGTTTCTTTTGCTGTGCAGAAGCTGTGGAGTTTGCTTAGGTCCCATTTGTCTATTTTGGCTTTTGTTGCCAATGCTTTTGGTGTTTTGGTCATGAAGTCCTTGCCTACGCCTATGTCCTGGATGGTTTTGCCTAGATTTTCTTCTAGGGTTTTTATGGTGTTAGGTATTATGTTTAAGTCTTTAATCCATCTGGCGTTAATTTTAGTGTAAGGTGTCAGGAAGGGGTCCAGTCTCTGCTTTCTGCACATGGCTAGCCAGTTTTCCCAACACCATTTATTAAACAGGGAATCCTTTCCCCATTGCTTGTTTTTGTCCGGTTTGTCAAAGATCAGATGGTTGTAGATGGTTGTGTTGCCTCCGAGGCCTCTGTTCTGTTCCATTGGTCTATATCTCTGTTTTGGTACCAGTACCATGCTGTTTTGATTACTGTAGCCTTGTAGTATAGTTTGAAGTCCGGTAGTGTGATGCCTCCCACTTTCTTCTTTTTGCTTAGAATTGACTTGGCTATGTGGGTTCTCTTTTGGTTCCATATGAAGTTTAAGGTGGTTTTTTCCAGTTCTGTGAAGAAGGTCATTGGTAGCTTGATGGGGATAGCGTTGAATCTGTAAATTACTTTGGGCAGTATGGCCATTTTCACAATATTGATTCTTCCTAACCATGAACATGGAATGTTTCTCCATCTGTTTGTGTCCTCTCTTATTTCATTGAGCAGTGGTTTGTAGTTCTCCTTGAAGAGGTCCTTACGTTCCTTGTTAGTTGTATTCCTAGGTATTTTATTCTCTTTGTAACAATTGTGAATGGCAGTTCGTTCTTGATTTGGCTCTCTTTAAGTCTGTTATTGGTGTATAGGAATGCTTGTGATTTTTGCACATTGATTTTGTATCCTGAGACTTTGCTGAAGTTGCTTATCAGTTTCAGGAGATTTTGGGCTGAGACGATGGGGTCTTCTATATATACAATCATGTCGCCTGCAAATAGAGGTAGTGGGGCTCCTCCGCCTGGGAATCTCCTGGTCTGTGGGCAATAAAAATCCGTCTGGAAATGCAGCGTCCACTTACCCTCCATGCTTTCACTGGGGAGCTGCAATCCTGAGCTGCTCCTAATCGGCCATCTTGGATCTTGGATCTCAACACTTTTAAAAACACACCCAGCAAGACCCAGCACAGCTGAATAGAGAGCTGACTTGACCCCAGCATACATTTGCATTATCAATCCATTGGTGAAAATACTTTTGCAGCAAATTAAACCAAATACTCCCTCAAAATACATGAGGTTTCAAGTGTCACTTTGTTTACCTGTGTGCATGTGTGGGGTGGAGAGATGTGTGTGCGCGTTTAAGCAGCTTTGCACAACTTGGACTTAAGCTTAGGAGAAAAATCTCAGACTGGGTTTGAGAGAGCCTGTCTTTTTTCCCAGCTGTCGGTAGGCGGAGCTCACGCTTCATGCACAGCTGGGGCCAGCTTGCTGGAGACACAGACCAGACACAAGAAGGCTGAGGTGCCTAAAGAGGAGAGGAGGTGCAGATTTGGGCGTAGGAGGAGATTAAACAAAACTAAACAAAAACACATATTTCTTTCAAATGTCATTACTTTGGCCAACTGTTTTCTGAAAGATAGAAAATGTAGGCTGTCTAGAGTAAGTTCATAACCACCTAACCATGCAACATGCATTCCTGTCATTTCTTTTCCACACATGAGAAAGCTTTTTTCCAGGGAAAGTGCGCTTTTTTTTTTGGCTGGAGTTATACGATTTTCTGAACTGTGTGTATGAGAAACAAGTTCCTTTGTGACATTTACCGTTGGCGTTCCAAGTGTTGGCCTGGTAACTTTAACCGCATGTGCTAAGAGGGTAGCAGACGGCTAAGAAAGCAGCATCAGCGTTGGCTTTGATGAAGATGGAGGCTTTGATGAAAACGGAGGCTTTGCCTGTGAGCAGTTTCAGGAGAGAGGGGTCAGACAGAGGCCTTCATCAGGCCCTGCCATGGGAAACGGAGGACAGCGTGTTACCACTGAGGTGACTGGAGTAGTCATGCGTGCGCGCATGTGTTCGTGTGTGCCTCTCTGCGTCTCTGTGCACATGTGTGAGAATGTGTATGTGTGTGTGTAGTGTGTGTGCTCTGAATCAGTGACTGAGGTCAGCTACAAATCCGTGGCAGAAATTCTGCCAATCACTTCAGCCCTATAAGAAAAAACAAATAAGTAAAAACATCACAAGCATGAAGACATTTTTTAAGAGAAAAAGCATCATTATTTTTTCATCATTATTTTTGATACAGTAAAACAAAAAGAATAAAAGCTTTTTTAAAATGGCTTACAGTATTATTGTTTTTTATGTAGTGATAGTTTCTGTTGCCATGTTTATTAAAGGATTTATGCCTAAAGTTTGACTAAAGTTTAGGATGAAGTTGCTCATAATTCAGGTATTTTATTTTACTCGTGTTTGAAGCTTCCTTTAAAAGCAGAGTTTGCTGACTTAATATATCTTTGGCCACACACACACACACACAAAAATGGTGATGGAAGTGATGTGAGTGAACGCTCCTTGTGTTTTTACGAAGTTTTTCGCCTACTGTGTGTCTATGCTCCCTGGGGCCCTGCCTGGTGCAGTACTGTAACAGTTGGAGAGTAGTGCCATCTTGTGGCCACACTGGGAATTAAGTCTAGAAATTAAGAGGTAGTGGGCAAAATGGCCACTATTTCAAGTGTCTGGTCTGGGATTTCCAAGTAGTTGGGCAGAATCAATTGAGTTAGAATCCCCGAGGCTCTCTTATGGTGCTGGAGGCGGGAATTAGATCACACCCCTCTAACACCTGAGGCTGGGTTTTCACTTATGCAGATTAGTTTAAGGTTTTTTGTTTATATATTTTTTAAACAGGGTCTCTGTTGCGCAGACAAGAGTGCAGTGGCAGGATCACAGCTCACTGTAGCCTCCAACTCCTGGCCTCAAGTGATCCTCCCACCTCAGCCTCCTGAGTAGCTGGGACTACAGGTGAGTGCCACTGTGCATGGTTAAATTTTTAATTTTTTATAGAGGCAGGGTCTCACTATGTTGTTCAGGCTTGTCTTGAACTCCTGGCCTCAAATGGTCCTCTTACCTTGTCATAAGGCTTTTAAAACTCACCTTCCTTCCACTTAGCGTGAGTGAGATTAAAATCCAGTCCTGACAGAGTTTCTGATAAAAGGAGGAAATTCCTGGGAAATAGGGGAAGAAGAATCAAAGTATTTGAACTAGGATAGAGGCATGAAAAGTAGATTGAGAAAACAGAGCACCTCCTTTTTGCCTGGTTAATTTCTAAAAATGAACCTAACAAGAAATCTTTGAGGTGCTACCTTCTCAGATGCTGTAGGAGGAGCTGTTGCTTCATGGTCGAATTTACTTGGCCTATTTATGAATTTTCTTGTTTCTTAAAATCAGAAAAAAGAATTGTCGAAGTTTTCTTTGTTAGATGCCCTGCAACTGAGAGCTTTGTAAACCAATAATGTAGTCGTTCTTAATAGATTGTATTTTCCAATCCGTTTATCTAGTTCAAAAATATTTGTCATCACAATGTATAGTAGCTTTTTGGGATGAATTACAATCCCATGGAAGCAAATGATATTTAGAAATCTTTGGAGAGAACACTTTTTTTGTGTGGAAGAGGTTAATAACATATTTTTCTGGTTTGTTCTATATTTTTAGTGAATGGTCTTGACGCTGTGTGTCTTATTTTTAAACAGTAAACAATGTTTTCTTAATAATTGCAAGTAACATGAAATAAGTCAGAGCCTTTATCTTCATTTAACATATGTTCATATGGAAAATGGATGCACCTATGTCGTCTTGGAGCAAGTGGTAGAGTATCTAGGGTCACTCAGAATCAGACGAAATACATTCAGATCCCAGCTTAGCTACTTACTGGCTACATAAATATGGACAAATTGTAAAATAATATGAATCTTGGTTTGTAAAACTGGAGCAATATTACCAACCACAGAGGGCTTTTTGATAATCTGGAGATAACATGGGTAAAACATTTAGCACCTCTTTATTATAAGAAGGAAACAGACAAATTCCTGGATCCAGATTCCAGACAAATATTGATCACCATTCTGGTTCCTAACGCATCTTCAGTCCAGTCTGACCTTAGAGGAACCTCAGATACTTTAAATTCCTTGTGGGAATCATCGCAGAAGACAAATGGCATTCGCAGTTTGGCTAAGTTATAGTGAATACCTTTGTTTTAACTGAAGAGGGTAGGAATTTGAACCATTTAAATGTCTCTACTACAAGAATATAGCAATGCCTGAGAAACCAGGGTGGCAGGAGTAAAACTGAATGGCAGCTTTTTACCTGGATTCCTTAAAGAGCAGATGTTTGTTTTATTACATTTGGTTTGACTGTAATTTTGACTTGAAAACAATTCTCTAATCACAGTTGAGTGTTTGTTTATTCGTTTTCCAAACTACCACTTTTCCCATCCCCAGCTCGACTTCAATATATTCTCAGAAACTTTTTAAGAAGTTAAGCCCCAGATGAGCTTGCATGTTGGAGAGATACTTGCAAGCAAACTATAAGCTGCTCCAATAATCTTAGCAGGAGCCGAGGCAGCTGCTATCAGCCTGACGTGGTCCCAGTGTTCCAATAACCACACACAATAGGGCCACACACGTTCAGCTAGTTTTATTTTCACATCTCTCTGTAACTGGAATGATATTGCACATCTGACAAATGGAAAGGGATTAAACTGACAGTGGGCTGTTGTTAATTTCAAGCTTCAGAAATGACATTGTAACCAATAAAAAATTCTTGAATCTGTTAAAGATGGGAAATGTTTGCCTGTTTTCAGTAAAAAGAACAAAGTTATAATTTGTGTTATAATTTATCGAATCTGGGGTATGTGTGTGTGTGCACACGTGTGTGCCTATGCACCAATGTGAGCATGTGTATATTCTGTGGGTAAGAATGGCAGGTGTGGATTGAATAGCTTTCAAAGATCTCTTGCAAGCTTTTTTATGATGTCAGGGAGCAGAATATTAATATTTTATCTGTTTCATGGATGGGGAAACTGAAGCTCAGAGAGTTTAAGGACTTGTCTCTGTTCTTACAAATATTAGAAGGAAGATGTGAAGAAATTAAGATCTGTCCAAGTTTGAAGGAGCTACTTGTTAGTTCAGGCAAAGTCTTATTTAGAGTTTGGTTTTTCTTTTGAATATATGACTCTATTTTATTCATTCTTCAAGAGCTGATTGATCCTAAAGGACAGATTCACAATAGTTAACTCCCAAGAGACTGATAGATAAACCCGATGCCAGTAAATTAATACATGATGGTAAAGATTCTCAGAGTCTGTTATTCACAATAAGTACCCTCTCATTATGGGTGAGTTCAACAGAACAAGAGAGAGAAGAAAGTTGCTCAACAGAGTATTCAAGTAAAGGTAGCTGGATAACTTCAAGAGCTTCTTCCATTAAACAATGGCAAAGTCATGATGTGATCTAGAGATATTTCTGCTTCCTGTAAGCTTCTTCACTGGATTGCAGCCTCTTGTGTGTAGGGACTGTTTTATTGTTCATCTAGGTTCTGAATTAAACCTGAAATGCAGGAAGGTATCCAATAGTTATTTGCTGAAAGTGTAAAGGAAAAACATAATGACTGTCTAGAGAGAGTTCTCCCTTCCCAGGATAGTGACTCAACTTTATAGTTTTAACCTTACTAACTTGTCTATTCACTCACAGGGTCTTAGTGACCTCCGACTGGTCTTGATCTCTGTGAACATTTGGCATTGTTAGGTAATGTTTGCTTCCTCTTAAAATTCTTTCCCACTAGAGAACTCTTGCTACTAACACTCATACTTCTTCTTCCTGTTTCTTTTCTATTTTTTCAATAATTTATTTGCTTTTATTTCCTAAATGTATGTATTTTCTAAAAACCTGAACCCAGCAAATTTCCCCTTTCTCTCTTGAGAAATTTCATGATCATTCTGGAGGCTAAGTGAAAAATGGGTCTTGTGATCATATAGCTAGGAAAATACTCTATATGACCTCTTTGTTGTGAAGGTGTTATCACACCCAGTAGCAAATCAAAGACTGATGAAAATCAGTTTTTCTTTGTAAGACTAGCATTTTCTAAATTTATTAACTTATAAAACTGTGTTAGTTAAGGCAATACTATCTGCCATTACAAAGAACCCCAATGTCAGTGACTTAACACAGTAAAAATTTATTTCTCATGTATCACCCTTATGAGGTTCCCCTTAGTCTGGGAGATCTGATCTGCTCCCCCTCCATGTGGTGACTCACAGACCCAGGCTCTTTCAGTATTATTGCTCTGCCCTTCTGTAGGTCCTTTGTCTCTCCCTTCAGTAGGCAGATGATGAAGAAAAAAAAAGGAAGTGGAGGATAATGATGGAAAGCACTTATCATGCCTGCCCACATTCCATGGGTTATTTGGCCACACCTAACTGTAAGGAAGACTTGGAAATGTGGTTTAACTTAGAAAGAAATGAAAATTGGCTTGGATGAACGTAGCAATCACTGACTTTTATTGCCACATTTTTTCTCCAAGAAACAGAACAGACTTACTTTCTACCAAGGTAAACATTTTAGGTCCCAGGGTCTACAGGTGATATATAGTCCTTCTATGTCCAGATGTGGTTCCTTTTAGCCCAGCAACCTGGAAAACTAGAGATAAGTTACTCTACACACTTCTGCTCTAAAACATTCAGATACAAAATAACGAAGATTATATAGGATAGCTACAATTTAAAATTCCCTTTTGAAAAAGAAAAGATTGGAAGATACACAGAAATTATAAATCCATGGAGATTTTGAAACTTTCTAGGAGAATACATTAAAGCCCTCTACTCTGGAAATAGGTAAGGTCCATTTTCAGCTCGTTTCTTGTCTCTGGAAGAAATTCCCTTGTCCATTGTTCTCTGTAGCTCCTGGCTCCACCCTTTATAAATTTTTTCTGTATTCGTATTTGAGGGTAGTGTTCCTGCCCATGCTAGTTTGGATCTACCATGACAATTTTAAAGCCTAGCAAGTAATCACAAGATTATTAGACTTGGCTTGGGATTCTTAATGCAATAAAAGATTCTCCAAAACTTGGCAGTTGCTAATCTAAATGTTTCCATTTACTTTCATATATCAATAATCACAGTCAAATCTTTTTTTTCTAGATACAATTCTTAGTCCTGCCTTATTTCTCCTTTACCCCAATGCCTTTCTCTCTCTTTCCCATGCTTTCTTATTTTCTCTCATTTTAATGGAAACTGCTTTTTAGCTACCCAAAACATGAGATTTGGTGAGGGAGTAACTCTTTTAACTGGTCTTTGTCTCAGAGGGAGTTATTAGCTGAGAATCATATTGAGCTTTTTATGCTTAAGACCTTTTTAATTTGGAATCTTACTATTGGGAATCCAGAAACAGCCTTTCCAACCCTATAAAACACTTGATCTCTGTATTTTCACTATCCCCCTATAAATCTACTTTAAAATAGCTGATTATTTTTAATCAATAATTAATTTGTTTACTTTGCATACCATAAAATTCATCCTTTTAGAGTGTACATTTCAGTATTTCTTAGCATATTCACAGAGCTTTACAATGTAAAACCATATGACTATCTAATTCTGCAATATTTTACCTACCCCCAAATGAAACCTGACACCCATTGGCCATTAATCCTCAATCCTTCCCCTCCTACCAATCACTAGAAATTACTCATCTACTTTTCTGTTTTCAGGGATTTGCCTATTTTGAACATTTCATATAAGTGGATTCATATACTATCTGGCCTTCTGTGTCTGGCTTCTTTCATTTAGTATAACATTTTCAAGGTTCATCTGTGTTGGAGCATGTATCAATATGCAAGTTTTGCACTTCTTCTGTTACATTTAGTCTTAAGCATTTTGTCATTTATATATCTATATTATAGATATATAAATAAAAATATATATTATATATATTTTCTAATATATATATATATCTCTCTTAGAAATAAAATTGTTTTTTATTCATTCTACCAATCTCTGCTTTTGGATTATTTAATTAATTTACAATAATGTATTACTGAAGTGGTATGATTTATGTTTGTCATTTTACTATTTGTGTTTTATATGTCTTATTTTTTCCCTCTATTCCTCCATTACTGACTTACATTAGATAGATATTTTTTTTTAATTTCTTTGTTGTGTACTATTTAACGTAATTCCACTGTTGTACCATTTAATTCCAATGTTATTTCTTTTATTATGTATTTTTGGTTATTTTCTTCCTGGTTTTCCTAAGGATTACAATTAAAAATTTAATTTATAATAATCCAGTTTGGATTAATATCCTCCTGATTTCAACAGAATGCAAAATCTTTCCTCTATTATATCTCTCTCCCGTTCTGCCTTTGTGTTGTTAGCCACAAAAATTACATTTTTATATATTGTATGTTTACTGCTTTTATGTAGTTGTCTTTTAATTCAAACACAAAAAAGAGTTAAAAACCAAAAAATATATACTATACTGTTTTTACATTAACCTATATAATTACCTTTTCCTCTAGCTTGCAGATGGCAGATTATGGGACTTCTCAGCCTCCATAATCATGTGAATCATTTCCTATGATAAATCTTCTCAGATATATATATATTCAGGAATATATATATATATATATATATATTCCTGAATATATATATATGTATCTGATGTTTTCTGTTTCTCTGAAGAATCCTAATACATTAAATAATATTCTATTACATAAATATATTACAATTTGATTATCCGTTCAAATGAATGAGATTTTCCCTCACCTTTTTTTCTATTACAAATGAAGCTGCTGTGAACATTTTGTTTTGTTAACATTGATTGAAATTATCATTTTTTCTTAGTTTGTTAATATGGTGAAATACATTGAATTGTTTCTCAAATGTTTAGCCAAACTTACATTAATATATCTTTTTACTTCCTTTCAGCCTATTTGTGTCATTTTATTTAGAGTATGACTTATAGGCAGCATATTGTTGGGTCTTGACTTTTTATCCAATCTGACCATCTCTGCCCTGTAACTGGCAGATTAAATGATTTACATTTAATGTGATTATTGATATTTATAACATTTTGCTATTAGTTTTATATTTTTCTAATCTGTTTTTTGGTCCCCTTTTTCTCTTTTTGCCTGCTGTTAAAACAATTGAGTATTTTCTACGATCTTATCTTCTCTCCTTTCTTGGCTTACTAGGTGAACAGTTTTGTTCTTATAATGGTTGCTTTAGGGTTTATTCGATACAACTTGTCTGCATTCCGGTAATATTATACAGCTTTCTATACAGTAAAAGAAACTTAAAACAGTTTATTTCAATTTTCCCCTTTTAAACAGACCTTTGTGCTGTATTTGATATGCATTTTACTTCTACATGTTCTATAGCCCATGGTTTTTTTTCTACATTTTTTTTTTTAGGTCCAGGGGGGTAAATTGTGTGTCACTGAGACTTAGTGTGCAAATGATCCCATCACCAAGATAGTGATCACAGTACCCAGTATGAAGCTTTCGAACCTATGTCCCTTTCTCACCCTCCCCTCTCAAGCAGTGTCCAGTTCTTTGCATCGCTGTGTATCTAATGTGTAATGCCCTGGCCTGGCATGGTGGCTCACGCTTGTAATCCCATCACTTTGGGAGGCCGAGGCAGGTGGATCACCCGAGGTCAGGAGTTCAAGATCAGCCTGGGCAACATGGAGAAATCCTGCTTCTACTAAAAATACAAAAATTAGCCAGGTGTGGTAGCATATGCCTGTAATCCCAGCTACTAAAGAGGCTGAGGCAGGAGAATCATTTGAACCTGGGAGGCGGAGGTTGCAGTGAGCCAAGATCATGCCACTGCAGTCCAGCCTGGGTGACAGAGCAAGACTGTCTCAAAAAAATATATATGTAGTGCCAGTTGCAGGTGAGAACATGCAGTATTTGGTTTTCTGGTCCCACATTAGTGCACTTAGGATGATGGCCTCCAGCTGCATCCATGTTGTTGTAAAGAACATGAGTTCATTCTTTTTTTAATAGCTGTGTAGTATTTCATGGTGTGTATGTACCACATTTTCTTTATCCAGTCCACCGTTGGGCATCTTGGTTGATTCCATGTCTTTGCTATTGTGAATAGTGCAGTTTTGAACGTATAAGTGCAAGTATCTTTTGAGTAGAATGATTTATTTCCGTTTGTAATCCACAATTTATTATTTTTATTTAAATAGTAAATTATAAAATTTAAAAAAATGTTTTATCTTTACCTATGTTTTTAATATATGCTAGTTCTCTTCATCTCTGCGTAAATCCAGATTTTCATTTGATATGTTTCTTCCCTTTAAAGGACTTTCTTTAACATTTCATATATTTGAGGTTTATTGATTATGAATCTTTTCTGCTTTCATATGTCTCACAAAGTCTTTATGTCACCATTAGTTTTGAAAGATATTTTCACTGGTGACATGGTTTGGCTGTGTCCCCACCCAAATCTCATCTTGAATTGTAACTCCCACAATTCCCATGTGTCATGGGAAGAACCCAGTGGGAGGTGATTGAATTATGGGGGAAGGTCTTTCCTGCACTGTTCTTGTGATAGTATATGGGTCTCATGAGATCTGATGGTTTTAAAAATGGAAATTTCCCTGCACAATCTCTCTTTTTCTGCTGCCATCCTTGTAAGATGTGACTTGCTCCTCCTTGCCTTCCACCACAATTGTGAGGCTTCCCCAGCTACATGGAACTGTAAGTCCATTAAACCTCTTTCTTTAGTAAATTGCCCAGTGTTGGGTATGTCTTTATCAGTAGCATGAAAACGGACTAATACAACTGGAAATAGAGCTCTAAGTCAAAACTTTTGGAGGTCTTTAAAAATACTGCCCCACTACTATAGATTTACGGTTTTTCCAGCAAGAAGTCTATAGTTATTTTTTTCTTTTTTTCTTTCTTTTTTATCTATTTCAAATGTGTATATTCTCTCTGTTTTTAAGGCTCCCCCTTGATAACTGGTTTTAATCATTTTCTTAGGATGTACTTTGGAGTAGTTTTATTGTGCTCAGGGTGTATTGGGCTTCCTGTATTTGTAGGTTCATAGTTTTCATTCAGTTTAGAAGAAAAATTGGCATTTCTTCAAATGCTTTTTGTGGTAATCACTCCCATGTCAGAGATTTCAATTACATACATATTAGGCATCTTAAAGCTGTTCATAGTTCACATTGATTTACTATATTTTTAAAGTCATTTTTGTCTATTTAATTTTGAGCAGTTTCCTTTGACTTTTATTTTAGGTTTGAGGGTACAAGTGAAGGTTTGTTACATAGGTAAACAGATGTCACGGACATTTTTTGCACATACTATTTCATCACCCATGTAGTTAGCCCAGTACCCAACAGTTACCTTCCTGCCCTTCTCCCTCCTTCTACCCTCCCCACTCAAGTAGACCTCAGTGTCTGTTGTTTCCTTCTTTGTGTCCATGTGTTCTTATCATTTAGCTACCACTTACGAGTGAAAACGTGGTAATTGCTTTTTTGTTCCTGAGTTAGTTTGCTATGGATAACAGCCTCCAGCTCCATCCACGTTCCCACAAAAGACATAATCTTGTTCTTTTTTATGGCTGCATAGTATCCCATGGTGTATATCAACCACGTTTTCTTTATCCAACCTGTCATTGATGGGCATTTAGGTTGATTGCATGTCTTTGCTATTGTGAAAGTGCTGCAATGAACATTCACATGCAGTTTTAATTGTGCACTTATTAACATCTTTCCTGCATTTTTATCTGCTGTTAATCTTATTCTTCATTTCAGACATTTTGTTTTTCATCTCTAGAATTTTACATTGGGCCTTTTTATACCTCCAGTGTCTCTGTTTAATATCCTCATATTTATTCTACCTGATTATCTGCAATATAGTTATAATAGATGTTTCAGTATTGTCTGCTATTTTTAGCATCTGTTTCAAGAATCTGTTTTACTGATTGATTTTTCTTCTCATGATGGATCACATTTTTCTTCTTCTTTGCTTGCTTGGTAATTTGTATTGGCTGCCAGACATTGTACAATGTACCTCGTTTGCTAGTTTTGTGTGCGTTTAAATATTCTTGATCTTTGTTCTAAGGTACAATTAAATTACTTAGAAATTGATAGATCCTTTCAAGGCTTGATTTTAAGGTGGGATCAGAAGAATTTAGTCAAAGGCTAATTCTGCCCCAGTGCTCAGACAATACCCTTTAGAGTACTCTGCCTGATGCTTCCTTGTATTACAATTTTATTCAACTCTAGCAGGTAGGAGCATAAACTCTTCCAGGCTCCATAGGAATCCTGGGGGTTGTTCCTTTGAATCTTTCCTTCTGATTCCTTTTCTGGTCCTAGTTAATTTCCTCACATATATGCACTGAGTAATATTCAGTTGAAGTCTCAAAAGGAGTTCTCTGCAAATCCCCAGAGTGCTCTGTCTGTGCAGGCCTCTCTTATCTGTGAAGCAATCTCATGCCTGGTTGTTGTCTATAATTTAAAGCCACCTTGGAATGTACAAGTTCTCAACTTTCTCTGGTCACCTCACGGAGACTGCCGGGCACTGTTTGGATTTCCCTTTCCTGCAAAACAACCTAAAAACTATATAAATATAGTTTTGCTCATCTCATTTGTTTCTGTTGCCTCGTTCTCTTGCATAGCCTCTTTCCAAATGTCTGAAAACCATTATTTCATATATTTTGCTTGTTTGTTTAGTTTTTTTTAAGGTAACAAGGTAAATCCTTCCCCTCATACACAATCATGGCCAAAAAATAAAAGTTATGAATTATTTTATGGATATGAATATTCTAAGGAACATATATATTGAAAAGATCTCTCTAGAGACTGTTCCATAGGGAGGTAGTACGTCTGAGAATCCTATTTCGTACCTAACACACACTTGCAAATTGAGGTAAATACTTGGGAGCAAGCTTATTCATTCCAATGTCTACTGTGTCTGGGAGGTTCTATTCCATTTGAACTCTCGATACATGCTGTAATGGCTCGTGTTTTTGTTCACATTTTGCAGCACGAAATCACCCTTGCTCAGTTTGAATCAGGCTGATTGCCAACCCATTGCTTGGACCACTGCCTGCTGTGATTTGGCTGTAAATATAACTGATATAATGGCTTCACACGTGGTTATTTTGGCCATCGTAATATAAGCAGTTACAATCTGCTGCTGGCTAAGTATTTCGATTGCCACTATTCACCATAAAATGTCAGTGCGGTTGTGATTTATAGCGATGACCTTAGTAGGTATAATTGAATTTTCCTGGCATTGTGGAGCTGGAGCACATCTGCAAATCACAGCTGGCAATGCCTCTGGTTAATCTAGGCATAAATACAGCTGGGCCAGTGAATAAGCATTCAAAAGAAAAAAAATCCAAAACAAAACATAACTAGAACCAAGAGTTGATATAGAAATTCCAGTTTATTAACTCATTTATTTACTCAACATCTTAAGTGGTAGAATATGTGAGCAATCCAACGTAACACATATGCAAAATAGTATTTAGCCTATTATATCTTGCATTCCATAAAACAGTTACATAGAATTGCAAAGGAAAATAGCTTTGAAATGTTAACTGACGTAAGTTTGCTGTTGTTTTTCTTGGAATTGCCTGTTGCTCCTTGACTCTTTAGCCAATTCGGTTCCCAGTTAGGACTTTGTTAATTTAGAATTTCAAGGTAGTGATGATCCAGACAAAAGAGAAAAAAAAGGAAGTTTTTCCAAGGTTTTGAGTTTTAAAGTCTAGGTCTCCCAAATGATAGGAAGGAAAATAGCAATGCTCTTCAGATCTGATACTAGAAAAAGTCTCCAGAGTTCAAGAAATGGGGAAAGTCAGAGAGGAAACATTTTGAGTAGCTATTTGGGGTTCTGCACAAGGAGAGATTGCATGCTGCTCAACCCGGAAGACAGAAGGAGGAATGACAGGTCCAGAAAGTCTGGAGAATCTGTGCAAAAGGAATTCATGCCTGCTTTCTTGTGAGAACCTGGAGAAGCAGTAAGAGCTTGTCCACCAGTTGCTTCCAGTTAGATAGATCCAAGACCAGTGCATTTTTATCGCACATTTTGAAGTCCTCCACCCCAACAAGATGCAGATTCTTCAGAATAACTCTTACATGTCAGAGAGAAGCTCCAAACTTCCTCCCATTGAGGCTAATCATGGGCTTCTAAAGAGGATCAGCCAAGAATGAATCAGACTTTAGATCATCGCTTACGTAGAACCAGAGAGAGAACTGTAGAGATCAACAACAGGACCAGCGGTGTCCTGGTTCTCCCTCCCAACCTCTTCCACCTCCTCCTCATGCAAAGCCTCCTAACGTTAAACCCAATCCTTAAGGGAGGAGAAACCCTGAATTGACTGAGAGATTTTTCTGCTAACCAGCAGAATAGGGGATTTGTAATAAAACTGTTAAAAAATAAAAAGGTTTTGTCATAACCAAGTTAAATTACTTTTCTTACACATCTGAGTTTGGGGTTTAAGATTTAAACCAACTACACAGTAGAAGTTTCTGTGATACCTTTAGCTTACTATTTTCTGGGTCTTATCTCTAATATCAGCATTGCAAAAGATATTCATTTAACAAGTCCTGGGCCGTTAGGCAATTAGAACCCAGAGAAGGAATGTGAGATACCATAGTCTCTGAGCTACTGCAGCTGAAATTAATCCGCATCAAAACTCAGTGGCTAAAAACAACCATTATTTATTATCATTCACATGTCTTCATGTTGGGTGGGGTTTGGATGCTCTGGGGTTGGCAGTCTTGCTTTATGTACCTTTTATCCTCCTCCTTGGACCAGCAAGACAGTCTGGGTATATTTTCTTGTGGTGATGAGGGAGGTGCAAAGGGCAAGTAGAAACGTAATGCCTCTTAAGTCCTGGTCTAAAAACGAACCCATTGTCACTTCGACCCACATTTATTGGTCAAAGCAAGTCATGTAGTCAGCCTAAAGCAAGGAGTGGAAAGGTGCACTCTGCTCAAGATGTGGTCATGGCAATGGTGTAGTTTCAGACAGGGGTGAATAGTTTTCCAATCATTTAACTGATCACAGGTGAGAGCAAAGAATTTTTTGAAGTGCCACCTACTGGTAGCGAGACACTTTGCTAAGTGCTTCACATGCTACACATGGAAGTCTGTAAAATGGTATTACATAGTTTGCATTGTTTTATCCTTTTTTTCCCTTAGCATATGAGGAAACAGAGCCTCAGAGAGGTCAAGTAACTTCCCCACTATGCATAGTTTGTTTGACACTGAGCTGAGATTCCAACCTGTATCTGTTAGACTCCAAAGCCTGTGATTTGGAGGAACCACGCTATTGGCCAGATCTCAGGTTTCCTAATGCTGAATCAAGCCCCTTTTCCTGAATGACCTTGTTTCTAGATGATTAGATGGTTCCAAGGGGTATCTTCTTTTTCTACTTTCAAGCATAGTCTTTCTTCCGTTTTTCCTGTTTAAGTTGCTAATTAATTCAATGACTTTGCCTTGATTCGTATTAGTAGGTAACACCATGATTGATACCATCTGGAAAACATTTATCCACGTCTTCAGTGGAAAGTTTCACAGAACAGGAGATGTAAAAGGAGACCCACAAGAGGTGCTGTGTTTGTGTAAGTGACAAATTACCAGCCCTTGGATTATCTGCCAGGAGCTTTCCCTCCAGGTTTGGGAGCAGCACCTTTCCTGCTGTGGTGCCAGCTGTATTATTTACCATGTTTAGTAAAGCATGTGCCCTCTGAATGAAGTGAGGAGAGTGGACCCACTAAGCTTGCATAAACTGGCTTTCAATAGAATCTGTTTTCCTCCAATTGTCTCAAGTGCCTTCTCCCTGGGTAGTCATACTTCATACTTTTAGAAGCTCAGATCCCAACAGCTGGAGATAAAACTCCCAACGTAATGGAAGAAAACATGTTGACAGTTTTAATTGGTCCCTAAAGTGAAACCCGAGAAACGATTTATTGGTTGATGGATTTGAGACTTCCAACTTAGCAGAGCTGGGAAGCATATGGGAAAGATAAACACACTAGAAATTTGTGGCTATTTGTTAGAAAGTTAATTTTAGTTCATTGAATATATGATAATCAATTGAAAAATCCCTTTAAATTTCATTTATTGCTAAAGTTAATGATCCATCTACTAACCTGCAGGCATGAACACCTGCATCTAAGACCATGCTGTGGTTTTCTACCAGTATTGAATCCTTCAAGGGTCCTAAATCTGTAGACCCAAATAGGCAAAATCTCTATTCCCAGCCATATGACTTCATTATTCAAGTGAGAAATATCCGGTGAGGCTGAGGAGCTCTGTAAGCACTGAGAGACTGACCATCAAAGACACATGAGAACTTCCAATACTGTATACCCACATTCATCAACAATTGCTGCAATAACACCACATAAAAATCCACTCCCAAATCTTCCTGGGTTATAACAGCAAATGTTTCTGTTTTACTCGTGAGTATGTACATTGATTTCTTGCTCACAGGACTGCAGGCCAGCTGGCACCAACTCTGTCTGTTTCAGATTACAGGTCAGGTTCATGTCAGCTTCTTGCACTTTTCCTTCCAGAACCCAGGATCAAGATGCAGAATCATGGTCATGTTCATCCCATGGCAAAATGCAGAAACACAATAGGGCTAGAGAAAACCAGCTGTGTTTTCTTAAAGCCTCATCTTGAAATTGGCACATTATCACTTTTGCTCATATTTCTTTGGTCAAAACAAATCACATGTTCTCAAGTCAGTAGACCAGAAAAATATACTCTACCCCATGGGAGAGAGAGAGAGCAAATATTTGCTAAAAAAATGATTTAATAAAACACACCTTTTTTTTTTCTTGGTGTAGACTATGACCTTTGTTTTTTTCTTCTAGACAATTTAGGGCAATTGAGAGTTCAAATAGGAATATGCACATGAAGTAACTCTTGGAGAGGTAAATAGAATAAGGAACTATAAACTTTTTTTGTAAATTGTAAAATGTCATGTAATATTACAAATAGAAAACCATTTATTAACCACCCATTATTAACTGTGGAAGGTAAAATGTTGAGAATATTTATTCATACAAGTCATTCTGACTACAAAACCTGCTAGTCTACACTGTATAATGAATTAAAAATATAGCTTTTAATAATAAAGATCCTAGTGATAAGGGCCTTATAATTATCTCTTTAGATAGAGGTTAGGTATTGTGCAAGACATTTTTTGGCAGTGTTCAGGGTAAGTTGCAGGGTTGGCTGAAGGAGAGATAAGGAGAGAAATAAAGATGAATAAAATGTGAGTTGTACTTTCTAGAAGCTTAAGCCTTGTAGTAGAAATAAAATATGTTCATGAGGAACTATAACCCTTCTCTTCCTCTCTCTTTCCTTCCTTTCATTCTCCTTTCCTTTCTATACTGTGACGGGGCATAATATAATGGTTAAGAATACATATTCTGGAGCAAAACTTCAAGGATTTAAACTCTTGCTCTATCAGTCATTAGGTCTATATTCCTATGTAAGTCATTTAACCTCCATGTGCCTCAGTCTGTTCATTTGTAAAATGAATAATATAATTGCAACAAAAATTGTCCCATCACTTACCCTTAGCATTTGCCTGTATGTCCTGAAGGCTGCTAACAATAAAACTCTTATGAATCTCTGCTGAAGAGCTTTTCTTTTCTTTCTTTTTTCTCTGGTCATAGAAGTACGGTCAGCCCACCCAGAGGACTCAGAAGGAGCACTCAACCAATAATAGGCGCGGAGATAGTAGATAAATTTCTCATCTTCCTCACCCCCGAGTGAGTTTGATGTAATGCTAAGGTTTATTCTGCCTATATTTTATTGTTTTTCAATGAGATTAAGCTCTAGTTACATATTATGATAATTCAATTTGATAACAAGAATTTGTACAAAAATTCTTGTGTCAGGACTGCTTCTGGAGAATCTAAACTTAAACAATAGTTGTATCTATGTCGTATGGTTGTTATGAAGATTAAACATGTTAACATCTGCCTGATGCTCTTAGACCAGTGTCTGACATTTAATAAGTGCTATATTGGTGTTAGCCGTTATTACAACACTAGAGTGAAAGTTCCATAAGGGCAGAGATTTTTTTTTTTTTTTTGCATACTTTATTTGAACTCAGATTTTTTATTCTGCTTTTGGTAAAACAGGCTCTTCATGATTTACAAAAATTTTTATGAACTGCAAAAATGCTTTTTCCTTTTCGTGTTTTTCCCTGTATTGCCATGTTTTTTGCCTGTATTCCCCCATTCAAGATTGGCTGCCACAATTAGAAAGCACAAGGACTTTCTTTTAAACTTGCATGTGCAGTGGTAACCTTAGCGGAAGACAGTAACTGTTCTAGGTCTGTCACATAGATCTAGTTTTATTCACTTCTGAATTTTTTAGCATCTATAACAGTGCCTAATCCATAGCAAGTACTCATAAATATTTGATAATAAATTTAATTAAATACTTGGGCGCCTTTTAGGCTTTGGTGACATGAAAAAATATTGGAATATATACATGTCTTGCACTAGCTTAAAATCCACTCCTGAATCATTACATAAGCAGAAAAATTACAAAAAAAGATAAAAAGGAATAGAGAGAGATCCAAGATGGCCGATTAGCAGCAGCTCAGGATTGTAGCTCCCACTGAAAGCGCAGAGAGTGAGTGGACGCCACATTTTCAGACGAATTTTCATAGCCCACGGACCAAGAGATTCTTGGCGGAGGAACCCCGACGGGGTCGCCAGCGCACCCTTTTGGAGGGCGCGGCCGTTTTGCAGGCGCCCCCGACGCGGCGGTTCTCAGTCCGGAGTATACGGGACTGAGTGCCCTTTTGGTTGGCGTTGGAGCTCCGGGAAGCAGAGTCTCCCATTCAGCTGATTAAAAAGCGGACTGAAGTGGGGGAACCAGACCGGGGGATTCCCGGGCAGAAAAGCGCCACGAATCTTAACGCTGCTGTTTCAGCCGGTGTAGTGGGTCGCCGCGAGGGGGAAGGCCTGGTACCCCCTCCACAAAAAAAAAATAAATAAAAACAGCAGTTGGAACTGCTGAAGATTGAGAGTTTCACAGCAAGTACAGCTGAACCCGGGAAGGTCCAGCTCTGTGGGGGGAGGGGCAATCCGCCGAAGGAAAATTAAGAAATAGAAAAAACTTTATCACCAACAAGCTAGGACGTCCATTCAGAGACCTAATCTGAAAATCAGCAATTACACAGACGACAGGTGGATAAATCCACAAAGATGGGAAGAAACCAGCGCAAAAAGGCTGAAAACACCCGAAATCAGAATGCCTCTCCTACAGAGGATTGCAGTGCCTCATCACCAATTGAACAAGGCCTGATAGAAAATGAATGTGAGGAATCAACAGAATCAGGCTTCAGAAGGTGGATAATGAGAAACTTCTGTGAGCTAAAAGAACATGTTCTAGCCCAATGCAAGGAAACTAAGAACCTTGAAAAAAGGTTTCACGAAATGTTCATGAGAATGGACAATTTAAAGAGGAATATAAGTGAATTAATGGAGCTGAAAAACACAATACGAGACTTCGAGAAGTATGCACAAGTTTTAACAGTCGAATTGATCAAGCAGAAGAAAGGATTTCAGAGGCCGAGGACCAACTTAATGAAATAAAACGAGAAGACAAGATTAGAGAAAAGAGTAAAAAGGATGAGCAAAGTCTCCAAGAAATATGGGACTATGTGAAAAGACCTAATCTACGTTTGATAGGTGTACCTGAATGTGACGAAGAGAATGAATCCAAGCTGGAAAATATTTTTCAGGATATTATCCAGGAAAACTTTCCTAACCTAGCAAGGCAAGACATACCCACTCCAGGTAATACAGAGAACACCACAAAGATATTCCTCAAAAAAGCAACCCCAAGGCACATAATCATTAGATTCATCAGGGTTGAAACGAAGGAGAAGATAGTCGGGCGGGTAGAGAGAAAGGTCAGGTTACCCACAAGGGGAAGCCTATCAGACTCACAGCTGATCTCTCAGCAGAAACCCTACAAGCCAGAAGAGAGTGGGGGCCAATATTCAACATCCTTAAAGAAAAGAACTTTCAACCCAGAATTTCATATCCAGCCAAACTAAGTTTCATAAGTGAAGGAAAAATAAAATTTTTTGCAAACAAGCAAGTACTCAGAGATTTCATTACCACCAGGCCTGCTTTACAAGAGCTTCTGAAGGAGGCACTATGTATAGAGGGGAACAACCAGTATCAGCCACTTCAAAGGACCCATCAGTAAGCTGCATCCAGATCCATCTTACATGCAAGGATATACAGAGACTTAAAACAAAGGGATGGAGGAAGATTTGCCAACCAAATGGAGAGAAAAAAAAAAAAAAAAGCAGGAGTTGCAATTCTCATCTCTGATAAAATAGACTTTAAAGTAATAGAAACCGAAAGAGATAAGAAGGACGTTGTATAATGGTAGAGGGATCAATGTAACGGGAAGAGCTAACGACCCTAAGTCTATGCGCACCTAATATAGGAGCACCCAGATAATAGGGCAACTTCTTGGTGACTTACAAAGAGACTTGGACTCCCACACAATAATAGTGGGAGACTTTAACATTACATTGTCAATATTGGACAAATTAATGAGACAGAAGGTTAAGAAGGATACCCGGGACTTGAACTTAAACCTCGAACAAGTAAACTTAATAAACATTTACAGAACTCTCTACTCCAAATCCACAAAATATACATTTTTTTTCAGTAACACATCACATTTATTCTAAAAGTGACCACATGGTTAAGTAAATCACTCCCTAGCAATTGCATAGCATTTCATAGGTTTAAATGAAATATTGTTGGCTGTTTGTTTGTTATTTTCCTCCCTTATTCCTTCCTGTCTCCATTGTATAACACGATTATTAGTATAAAAAAAGCTTTTAATATCCATTTGTAGACTGCATTCTAGCCTGGGCAATAGAGCAAGATTCCCATTCTCTCTCCCTTTTTTCTTCTTCTCTTTCTCTTATTTCATTCTTTTTTTCTTCCTTCTTCTCTTCTTTCTCTTTTTCTAAAAAAAGAAAAGGAAAAAAGATATTTACAAGAAAAAAATTAAGAAGCAGGCAAAAAACATAAACAACCAATTCAAAAGAAGACATAAATGCAGCCAACAAGCATATGAAAAAATAATCAACATCACTGATAATTAGAGAAATGCAAAGCAAAACCACAATGAGATAACCATGTCACACCAGTCAGAATGGCTATTGTTGAAAAGTCAAAAAATAACAGGTGCTTGTGAGGTTACACGAAAATAAGGAATGCTTATACACTGTTGGTAGGAAGGAAAATTAGTTCAACCATTGTGGAAAGCAGTGTTGCAATTCCTTAAAAACCTGAAAACATAACTACCCATTTGACCCAGAAATCCCATTACTGGGTACACACTGAAAGAAATATAAATCATTCTACCGTAAAGACACATAAACATATATGTTCACTGCAGCACTACTCACAAGAGGAAAGACAGGGAATCAACCTAAATGCCCTTCAATGGTAGTTGATAAATAAAAAAAAAAAAAAAAAAAAAGATAAAAAGGTCTACAATGGAGGTAATAGAACAGGTTAAGTAACAGGTAAGTAAGAGAAGATATGAGAATGCAGAGGAAAAGATTAAATTTAAATAGATAGGTAGGCAGGAAAAGGAAAGCTTCCTGAGGGAACATTTGTACTGGGCCTTAAATGATGGATAGAATATTACATAAAAAGATAAAAGCTCATTTGCAGGTTTGGAGTTTTCTCTGTGCCATGCATGTTATGTGACTTGCCTTGGAAATTTCTTTAATGGGATCTAGTTGCAGCCTTTCTTGAGTCAATAATTAAGTTAACGTTTCCATCCAAATGATCAGTGCCTTTAGGGACCAGCAACTCTGTGGCATTAGTGACAAAAAGAAACAGCAGAATAAAAAGGATCCTATGAGTCTTGAAACCAAAAATTGCCAGTTTTTTTCCCAAAGGAAAAAATCACATTGTAAAAATAAATCTAAGAACAATTGGAACGAAATCAAAGCAGGGCCAAAAGAAAAGAAAGAAAAGAAATTAGGGTCTTAGGGTCATTGCATTGGTAAATGCAAAATAAGGGTAGAGAACCATTAAAGAAGCCCAGGAAATTCAAACAGTGCTTCAGTAGCTCATGCCTCAAGGATCCCAGAAATATTCTATCAGTAGCACAGAGACCTATCTTTAAAATTAACTCTGTTGATCCCAGTTACAGTGAAGGTTCAAATACTTGTAAGACAGGGGCAAGTTCCAGAGGACATAGACAAAAGAAGGAGAAGAAAAAGAAGGAGAAAGAGAAAGAAGAGGAGGAGGAGGAAGAGGAAGAAAAATAAGAAAGAAGAAGAGGAAAGAGAAGAGGGAAGGAGAAAAAGAAGAATAAGAAAGGAGGGGGAAGAGGAGAATGAGAAAAAGAAGAAAAGGAGGGAGGAGAAGAAACAAACTGTAAAAGCAAAATACAAGTGAGGATAACAGTTTGGAGGACAAAGCCCATAGATCTGTAATGAAGAAAATAATAGAAACAGGGAGCCTTGCTGAATCAGGCTTAGCCCAGAGAGGCAGAGAAGCAGATAAACAAAATGTCGTAGTTTTAATACTTCCTAGTAGTAGCCAGAGAGGAGGGGTCCTTTTATATGTGAATCTGGGGTTGCTTCCTTGGCCTACCTCCAACCTCTACAAAAATCTTTCTTTTTTTTGTGGGGGGCAGGAGGGATTTGCCAATTTATATATATATATTTTTTTTTATTTTAGGCTCTGGGGTACATGTGCAGATCATGCAGGATTGTTGCATCGGTACATACGTGGCAAGGTAGTTTGCTGCCTCCATCCTCCTGTCACCTCTATCTGGCATTTCTCCCCCATGTTGTCCCTCCCCAACCTCCCCCACCCCCTACTGTCCCTCCCCTAGACCCCTCAACAGACCCCAGTGTGTGATGCTCCCCCTCCCTATGTCCATGTGTTCTCATCGTTCAACACCCACCTTTCTTTTGATAGTCTCATTTAAGCAAATAATTAAAAAATATGAAAAAGCTATTATAAGATTAAAAAATATAACTGAATTTTTATGGACAATAAAGACATTGAAAAACTCACATTTTTGTTCACAAAGAAGATTTAAACTGAAGTCAGATATTTCACTTTCAGTAAAAAGAAGTAAAGAAAATGACTAAGGCAGTGAAAGAATAGCAGAAACAAAATATTTTAGAAATTGCGATGGTTGGACACTTTAGAAAGAGATGAAAAGAGAGCTCAAGGAAATAAAGCTTGAAATAGAAAAACTCAGGATAAAAAAATGAATTAGAACGAATACAAATCAAGTAGACATTATAGAAAGCATAATGTGGGAAATACATGTAAGAGGGGAAACTGAAAATAATGAACTGAAAATAAGGGGACAAATTATTTAACAAAATCTGAAATATAAGCAGAATAGAGAAGCAACATATGTGTAACTAGAGTTTCCAAATGAGCAAAAAATCATTGGGGCAGAGCCAATATTTACAACTATAGATTTAAAAAAAAAACTTTCCAGAAACAAAATAAATCTTAAATCTGTGATTGAAAGAGCACTGTGTTGGGGAGACAGACTTTATAGTTTTAGTCCAAGCAAATTACCTATCTATTAGAACAAAACACCAGATTCCTCAGAAGCTCATACCAGAATCCAGAATTGCTTCATGAGTTTCCCTAAAAGGTACAATTTTCAACTGAAATTATCAGGTAAACAAATAAGGAAGTATGACTCATACTTAAGAAAAAGTTAAGTCTTCAGAAACTGACTTGAGAGAGCCCTGGTTGGATTTCGGAAAGATTAAAAGTAACTGCTTAAAATGTCTTCAAATAATTAAAAGAAAGCCTAATCAAATTATTTTTTAAGTATATAGTTTTGATGATTGAACAAGTAGAAAACTTCAACAGAGAATTAGAAATTCCCCCCCCCCACAATCAAATGATAATTCTAGATCTGAAAAATAATGAAATCAAATAAAAAATTTGCTAGGTGGGCTAAAGAGTGGTTAGAAGATAGCAGAAAAAGTTACAGTGACTCTGAAGATAGATTGATAGAAATTATCCAATCTAAAGACCTTACAAGAAAATAAAAAGTAGCCCTAAAAAAAATTCCATAGCTTTAAATATCAAATCATATCAGATCTATAGCTTTAGTATCCATAGCTTTAAATATCAAAGTCAGTAAAAAATAAAATTAGTTAAGTCTCCAACAAAGAAAAGCAGAAAATACAATTTTAAACAAGCAGAAAGAAGGAAATTTTTAAAAAGGAAAACAAGTTTATAACAAAACAAAAATACCATAGATTTAATAATAGAAACACAAAACTGGTTTTTTTGAAAATCAAGAAAATAGACAATGGAATGGAATTTGCTAATCTAATTGGAGAAGGGCTTAGAGGGAGAGACACACACACGCACACACACACAGGCATACACACGCGCCCCCACACACACACACACACACACACACACACACGCAGGCATCCATTAGGATAACGCTCCTTACCTCTGTGTCTGATAGAGAAGAGTAAGTTGCCTGATGTGTGACTTTGTAGAACGAACTTGTTGAACTGGAGATGGTTAAGCTATAATCATTGCTCTGAAATTTAATAATCAAAGGAAGAGAATTAGACGGTTATCTTACCTTTCTGGTTTGATTTGTGTTTCAGAAGTCATCACATAGTTTTCATGGAAACTACGAAAAGAAATTTCTTCTATACAGAGTAGTTCCCACTAAAAAATACAAAGATATAGAATTGAAATTCATCATCTTACAAGGCCAATTGAAATTCATCATCTTACAACAAATAATAGAATAACAGTAGTGATCAATCATTTCATAAGTGGCTTACAAATTGTGCTATGCTCCTGTGCAGCAGCATAAACATCACCTAAGAATTTGTTAGACATGAAACTGTTTGGTTGTCAACTCAAAACAATTCAATTAGAAATTTTGGGGTTGGGGCCCAGCAGTCTCTCTTACAACAAACTCTCCAGGTAATTCTAATGGAAATCAAAAGCTAAGAATTGCTTTATGTCACACTGGCTCACATTATTTCATTCTGCAGAAAAATCAAAGAGGATTAAGGCTGATTCAAGGACATGAAAGTTTTCTAGGGCATCCTTGTTTTTATTGCTTTCTGATTTTGGCCAGGGTGGAGGTTTGGAGGTGGTGGAAAGGTTTTTGTATTTTGGATGCTCAATAATGCTGTCGTGTTTCTCTTCCCTTGGTTCTGACCTTTCAGTTAAGACTATGTCTCAGAAACACTGCAGAAAGGTCAGAAAGATCTTTTCTATCTAACTTTACTACCTAGACTATTAAATAGTAATTTTGGTTTCTGAAGCCTCCCTAAGGAACTGGGACAAATTGAGTTAATCAAATTTTCTAGACTCCTTTGATTCTCATACAGGCATGGAGACCTGGCTCCTGTCATTTTGAATTTCTGAGCCTTTTTTTTGTAAAGAAAATTGAATAATACACTCATGCGCTTTAAAGCAGTTTGCAATTCTCTTAGCAAAATGACCTATATGTGATAGAAATGTTGCACCAACAATTCCTGCATTGCTTTGAGCTTCTCATGTGACCATTATAGTGTGTATAGGTATTCTTAATTTGTATACCCTCCTGGAGGGCTGTGTCTGAATTCTGTGGAGTTCCCTTGGTAGCAAGCTAAATGTTGCATGCCATTAGCTATTAAATTAATGCATTTTGATGATCAACCTGCTCTGAAGAAAATATTTCTCTTTTGAAATATTTGTGTGTGAGTGAGTGCATTCATCCTCAGTCCTTTGTACTCAAAGTCCTTGAGGTAGCAAAGTCCTCAAAATGCAAGCTTAGTCTTTTAGCTCATAGAAGGTAAATTGGGATCAGGATAACATAATACCATTTCTGACCTCTCCCAACATGTGTGACAGGGATTCTTGTGCACTACCTCAGTATTTCCCCCCAAATAATTTCGAGAATCCCTAAGTGGCGTTTCAACTGTGAGTGACACACCTTGTCCTCTTCTGTGCCATGTGGGCTCTGCCATTTATTCACCTTCTAGTACTACTACAACCCGCTATGGTGAGTCTCCTGGTAAAGTTAATCCCAAAGCAGCAGCTCAGTAGAGATGGTACCTGTTTAGGATAATGATAGAAGATGCCAAAAAGCTGCTGCTAACCATTGCCCTGTGTACTCATGCTGCCAAAGGAGCAGTGCTGAAGAGGTTGATAAGGATGCCATTTCCTATCACTACCCAGTGCCTCATACTTGCACCATATTATGACCACTTTATTGACAGCTTTTTGTAGTTTTTAACTGACCTCTTTCAGCGCACTTGTCCTCAGAAGTAGGCATGTGACTGAGCTGGCAAATTATCAGTGTCCAATTTGATACATGATTACCTCTCTTCCATTTTGGCCCCATGCTGTAGAGCCTAACCCATGTGCTCAGCTGTCAGACTTTGGGATGAAATTCTCAGACCCACTTCACCAGGTCTACAGACATGCCCATATGTGCCTGAATGCTAGAATAACTGTGGCTTGAAGGCAGTTATTTCTATCCCTGCTTTAGACAAAGTTGGAGGGTAATGTGGTGAGCATAAATTAAGGAATAATATCAGATTTGACTCCTCTTAGGCCATCTGAGCTAAAAAGTGCACTTAAAATGCAAGAGAAGGGAGTAACACAAAGTCCCATAATCTCTAGAAACGTCTTCATTTACTTCATTCAACAAATATTCATTAAATACTTACAATGTTCTAGACTGGGGATTGCAAATAGGTTCCATCTTGTGTGCCAGCACTGATCAATTGGTGGTTACTGCCTGTAGCTGTCTGAGTCTACATGTGGTCTCAGCAGGGAAGTGTCATGAGTGATTAGCAACGTCAGCTATAGAGGAAGGATTAAGTAGTAGTGGCAGCAAACACAGCAGGTATTTGCTGTCCGTGTTCCAGTCTCTAGAGATACAGCAGTAAATAAGACACATGCATATCTTTAAGTAGCTGAATTCTCTGGCAACAAGAATTCACAGAATTTAATTTAATTTTGAGGCTTAGATTCCCTTTCCAAAAGATGTCCCTCAGTCATTCAAGCCAACTCTGCCAATCTTGGCATGTACTTGTATTTTTCTCCTCCCGATGTCACGTTTTCATCTGGATCTGTGGCATCTGCAGCTGGTCATAGCCTCACTCCTTGTTGTTAATGCACAAGACTAATTCATCTCCTGCCTAAAGGAATTGGGAATGGCACTACAAAGAAAAATTGCCCCCTGACTCAAGAAAAGACTGTCCTGGACCAATTTCAAAAAGTTCAGCTCCCTACAGAATGATGCAATTTGACATCCCAATTAAAGTAACCAGAGAGAAGAGTCAAAGGGGAATAAAAGGAAGAGACGCACATTTCAAGCCGAAAAGAAAAACCATTTAGTTGACTTGCATGGGGATGAAACAGACCTCAGCCCCAGAGGCTAATTACCTACAGCATTAATTCAGGGTGTGAGGGACAAAAGATGTACCTTTGTAAAAATGCCCCAAGATAGTCAATTGAAGCTGATTAGTAAAAGCAAAAGCTGGAGGGTAGAAGGGGAAGGTGTGCAGGGAGTTGTGATTCATGGTGTCTTTTCTAATTTCCTAAAGAATTGCCAGCATATGAGTTCTATAAAAATCAATTAATCATTTGAAGCCAGATGCATTCTTTATTGAACCTGGCCTTTCCTTATTAAATATAGTGATGAAGACCAGAAATAAGGAAATAATACTTAGCATGATCCATCAAGATTTCTATATATTTTACTGCTAATGAAGCAAAAATACATTTTTATCCAATAGATATTGAGATAATCAAATACAAAGCCAAACTGTCTCTTCAATTTCCTGACACAATTAATGGATGAATACAATGTTCATTTAAAAGCAAGGCTTTCCTTCACCTCCACAATCAAAGTAATTAAAGCATCTGGTTTGCTTTCCTTTTGGATCCTAGTAAGTGGGGGGGAAATCATCTGAGTTCTGCAGATGGCAAAGTTTTATATCATGCTTGAACTGCTTTATAAAGAAAAAAAACACGGCCTTTGTTAATGAATATCTGTTATGTGTATTATGTTACCCTATTTTTCTTCAATAGAAACTTACCATTTTGTTTTTCTAACCTCTCTTGCCTTTTTTTCCTGGGACAGCACCTGTTGTCTTCTGGGAATTGTCCTTTCTTCCCCCGAATTCCAACTTTATGATTTTCAGTATAAATGTCAAATAATTGATCATAATCTTACTCCTTGTTTCTCTCCACTACAGATCAAGGGGTGGGCACTAGAATCAGGATGGGTCAGAGTTCCTTCCCTGACATCTTAAAACTTGGGAACAGAGAGAGCCTCATGCTGCCTTTCCTTACTGGATGAAGTATTTGGCAGGCATGTTTTGGGGGAGCCAATGTACAGAAAGACAGAATGGACAAAGTCCTGAAATGAGAGACAGAAGATTTTGACTGAATCCTATTTCTTGCAGAAGTCTAGCAGTATCCATTCCTGTGCCTTGGATGCTCAATTCTTGTATGAGATGCTTCAGTACTCTTCCTGTTTATTCCTCATTTTGATTAAGCTAACTAAATTTGAATTGTGGTAAGAAAGAGCCCAAACTACGGAAGCGCCTACAATTGACTTGGCGGTAATGCTAAGCAGTTGGGACTATTTCATCTAGTCAGTGGATAGACATTGATAGGAAGACTTTAAGGAATAGTGGGGATTTGGGAAGATTCTGAGGGATAGTTAGAAATGGGCAAGGATGCTAAGGCAAATTGTACCGTTAATAAAAGAATAGGATGGCAATTTGCATTCAAATGATCAAAGCCCAGGGCCGGTTCATTGTAGACTCTGTGAGGACACCCTAGTGCAGGACTTACATACACAGCCAGGAAGTCACATGATTAGTCTTTTGTCTTCTATCTCTCCCCAACTACTTGCTCTCTATGCCTACCTTTAAATTTGGCATCACTTGTCAGCTTTGATATCCACATCCTCCCTTAGCATCCTCTTTGGTCAAACCTTAATTGCCTCTCCTTGACTTTCAGCCTTCTAGATGAATACCCTCCCAGTTTTCATGCCCATGGTTTTCACCCACAGCCAACTGAACTTTGTCCTAGGCCTGACCAATATAGTAGCCACTAAACACGTAAGTCTATTTGAATTTACACTTTTGAAGTGAAAAGTTTAAAAAATTACAAATAGAGCTCCTCAGGCAGATTTCAAGCACTTGATAGGCACATCTCTCTAGTAGCTACTGTATTAAACATTTCCATCCTGGTAGAAAATTCTATTAGACATCCCTGTGCTATAAGGTAGCCCTTGCCTGACCAGACTACCATTGGTTGCCCTCTTGACAGCTACTGAGAAAATGCATAAACAGAATAATAAAATATAACAGCCGGAAATGTCCTTATTTCTCCCAGGGATGGAAAACATGTTACAAGTGTTTTCATGCCTCTCATGGGCCATGCCCTTGGCAGACATCACTAGTTAATCACAGCATTATTTCCCACTGAACCAAGACAGCTTTTACAATCTTTCTGAATCCTCTGCTCCTGGCAACGTCTATCAGAAATGACCAGGGTGGATATTTGACATAAACCATTTAGAACCTGTTTCAAGTACAGTCCCCTCATTTAGCTTAAGAGAAAATCAAAGTCCAGTGAAGCAAATGAATAATAGAACCTGGACTAGAATTTAGGCCTTATGATTAAAAGCAGAATAGCATGTTCACTAAAGCAGTATAGCATGTTCAGTATAGAATTAAACTGCTTGGGTTCGGATCCCAGTTCCACCTTCTAATTTCTGTGTGATCTTATACTTACTGTTTTTAAGCCCTAGTGTCCTCATGCTGAAATGGGAATTTTAATAACAGTATCTTCCCCATATGGTTATTGTGGGGGATTTATCTAATAATTAGTATAAAATGCCTAGCATATAATAAGTGCAGAATGAATGATAGTTATTATCACCTCTGTAGCTTCTAGGGCTCCAGTTATTATTTCCATCATATAAATGAGAAAGCAAAAAATCAAATGAGGTGAGACCGATGTCAGGTTCACATAGCTAGTTCATCGCAGAGAAGGGGTTCTCACCTAAGTCTTTCAAGTCCAGCACTCTAACCACTATAACATGTTCTCTAAGCAAATCTGGCTTCTGTAGATTCTCTAAAATGATTTTTCACCCTTCCAGTGCAGGGTACTGAAAAATTCATGTATTTGCGTTCTCTTACATAGCCCTTTGACACAGCCGACAAAGATCCTGACAGATAAATTGGTGTGGGCCTGTCTTTCTGGGACCTTCGTGCCTGAGTAAGCTTTTTTACAATCTGTCCATCAGCTAGTTAGAAATGGGCTTATAGGTCTAGGTCACGCTCTACTTTTTCCACTGCTTCCTAGGTCTGTGAAAGTTGTGACTTGCTGGGTGGAAGCAGTAACATTGCTGTTATTTGATAGATTTTGACTTATAAAAACTGCATTTTAACTTAATAATTGTTTTCTTTATTTTGCAAATAAGAAAAACAGAGAACATCAGCAATTTGCCCAAGGATAAACAGCTAATAGGTATTGGAATTGGTATTATTCAAATCTAAATCAGTCTGACTAGGTTAACCACTGTTAACTAGATGTGACTTGGGAGGCTGGGCACCTAACGCAGACAACAGGATGTCGTAGGGGAGGGATGGAGTGGCCAGTCTCACCAGAGGATGACTACTGGCTCTTTGAAGAAAACTCTCATCGCAGCAAAAGCCTTCAGACATCATGCCTGACAGCCTGCTAGTTGCGAATGTCATTTTAATAAAACTGTATTCTAAGCCACTTTTAATTACTTGCTATTGCAGAATTAACCAAGGAGCCTAAAGCTTTGCCATCTAGGAGTTTGTTATTAGGCAACGTTTTCATTCTTTTTTCTATTTCCCTAAAAATCTTAACCCAACCTTTACATTCTTACCGAATTTCCTTTTGTCATTTTTGCTTAGTGGCAAGCAGTACAGGTCTTTAGGAGTAAGGCTGTTTAAGAACTATTCCCCACCCCCCCATGCCCCCCCCCCCCCCACCACAAAATGAATGGTTGATTTATATATTTGTATACATTTGTAACTGTTTATAAAAATGAAACTTCCTCCAAGAAGATATTTTGTGAATATGAATGCTTTTTAAACCTGAGCATCATCAATCATTTTTTTTGTCCACAAAGATAAAGCAGATAATTTGTCTAACAGTCATATGTCTTTGTTTTATATACTAAATGTAAGTTTTATTCTCAGTAGCTAACTGAAAAGTAGTTCTTTATGACATAAGGCTATGTCACCATGGTAAAACAGCTGATGGAAATTTTTTTAATGTGTAAGATAAGTGATTGTACTTACATGACATCAAGTACTTAGATTAACTGATTTTTCTTCCTCTAGAATCTATTTTTTAACCCAACTGGAAAATTGAGTTAAAAAATAGACAGCATCTAATCCCTTACACATAACATGTTTATCTAAATAAAGAGCAAACCTGTTTCAGCACAGAATGCAGAAGAAAACAGGAATCTTGTGCACTAAGTGGCGTTGTAAATGTTAGTAGTTAGGAGGTTTCAGCTGATGGTCACCTTAAAATATCAGAAGCTGTGATTATATATATTTGGAGCATTTAGAAGGAGGAAAAACATTTTAAAATCACATGCAAAGCCTCTCGATATTTTATCGTGGCCCCTATCACTTCCTCTAGTTATTTGTTATTTTGTTGAGGCATGTAAGTTTAATCTGTATATTTTAAGTATATAATATGTATACATTAAGTATGTATATGTTAAGTACATTAAGTATATTGTATACATATTAAGCTTATATTATGTTAATATAATACAATATATATGTGTGTATATATATGCATACAAATCTATTTTCTGCCTGAGAAATTCTGTTTCTGTAAAACTGGTGGTGAAGGCTATTGTTGTTTCTCTGGGGCCAGGCTATTTCTCTGTTTTCAGAATTATTTCAAGATTGGTTTTCTCAGGCATAGAATGTGTACAGATGAGGTCTGTATCTTCTGCATGTTGATGTGCTCCTGTGCAGCTGGATCCGTCCCAGTTCATGGCCCTGGGGCCAAGAGAGATTATTAATGTCTTAATGAATTACCTTAGGACCACCATGAAAAAATCAGTAAGAGTGTCAGCTTCCCTCAGGGACTTTGAAACCAGGAACATTTTCATCCATTGTCAGTCCTGCTCCCTGAAATGTTTTTCTCGTTAAATCTCAGCTGTGTCATCTTTGGCTTTTTTGGCACTTCTATGCTGAGAGTAGCAGAGACATTCTCAGCTTTTTTGTTTTGCAATTCTCTAGTTCACTGTTGGGTAAGAATGATTTCTAGGCAGCTTGCAACACATTTAGAACCATTTGGGAGAAGAAGGGAAAAAGACACATTCAGCCTATGATAAACTAAAATCATTTCCTATTTCCTAGTGAAATAAAAGCCAGTTTTCAAATCTGATTACCAGTTTGACACTGTGATTCAAGACTTGGACCTCTGTCCCATTCCACACCAGTTAGAGTAATCACTTCTCAACAGTCACAAAGGAACCCAAATGCTATTGTGATTCTCTAGGTGGGTTTTGATTGTACTTGGGCACTATCTTAGGGCGCTATTTTAAGTCTGGCTCTTTAGTTTGGTTCTGCATTTGCTGGGTTTTCAGCACATGAAATCCACTTCTACTGAAGGCATTGTGGAGAGTGCGAGGGAGCCACTAGATGGCAGAAGTGCACTACCTAAAATGGGAACCGCGATTAAGCAGCGAGCTTTGGCCTTTCTCTGAACACTGGCGGTGAAGGGGGGTAGGGGAAGAAGGTACGCTGACTATTGATTGGCCCAGTGACCCCTGTCTCCTCCTCCTCTCTTCCAATTCTAATTGCAGTCCTGGATGCTGTTCTCCTGCAGCTTCTCAAGCCCTCTGCCAGAATGGGTGGCTTTGAAAATTGTCCTGCTGGACTCCAGGGTGGGTTTGCAAGATGACAGAGCAGCTTCAGTTTAAGGTGGCTTAAAGGTGTTTTTTGTTTTGTTTTTTTTTTCCCCCTAACACTGGGGTACTGGCAGTTGTTTGAAGAAGGTCCTAAATATGCCTGGGTTTGGGAGTCTTGGCTTCTATCGGGAATGATGCAAGAGGTCAAGGCAACTTATAATAAACAAACCCTGTTTTCTGCCAGGACTGTATTGTTCATTCATTTTCTCCTCCCTTAAGTGTATCTCTTTTTTGTTTGTTTTTGGAGGTAGTCTCGCTCTGTCGCCCAGGCTGGAGTGCAGTGGCCCGATCTTGGCTCATTGCAACCTCCACCTTCTGGGTTCAAGCAAGTCTCCTGCCTCAGCCTCCCAAGTAGCTGGGATTACATGCCACTGCACCCAGCCAATATTTTGTATTTTTAGTAGAGACTGGGTTTCACCATGTTGGCCAGGCTGATCTTGAACTCCTGACCTTGTGATCCAACCCGCCTCGGCCTCCCAAAGTGCTGGGATTACAGGCATGAGCTACCACACCCGGCCTTAAGTGTGTATCTTAATGCACTTACCTTACTTACTTACTAGTTCCTACCATGAGCTAGGTGCTAGGGATACAACCATAAATGAGACATAGGCCCTGCAAGAAGCTTACAATTTAGGTATGAAAGACACAGGCAGATAGGCAGTTAAGATGGGTGATCATTGCTACAATAAGGATACAGGACTCTTTAGCTTCACAGATGAACTTTCTAATGGGGGCGAAAACCACAAGGACATCTCAAGGACAACTAAGAGTGAGCCAGGCAAATAGTCAGGAGAGGAAAATTCCAACCTAGAGTCGAACCTAAAGATGAGAAGAATATAACCCAACTAAAATGAGAGAGTGTTGTCACTTGGGGACTTAAGAAGTTGTCTGGCTGAAATATAGACAATGATGACAATGAAGGAGCAGGGAAGGAAAGCAAGTGCCAGATTAAAAAGGGTCTTGCATTAGCCTAAATTTACCATGTTCGTGGGGGAGCCAAGAAAGCCGATATGCAATGTCCTGGTCTCATTTGCTCTTGAGACAGGTCATTCTGGTGGCGATTAGAGAACAGGTTAGAGGGAGGAAAGAGGGGGAGCAAGTTAAGGTTAGCATTTCTGATACAACAACTAAAGAGTGGCCAGGTGATTGATAGAGAGAAGCTGGCCAAAGGGGAAAGTTTATTAGGAGAACAGAAAGGATACTTGGAAATTTAATTATATATGTGGGGTAAGAGAGCAGTACAGGAAGTCCTCACATAAGGTTTTTGATAGATTCTTGGAAACTGCAACTTTGAGTGACACAATGTATAGGAGGTCCTCTAATAACATCCTTTTGTTCAACATAGTTTGTTAAAATGTTGATGAGGAAAAAGAATTGTTCCATTATGTATTATGTCACTTCAAGTCACAGTTTCCTGGAATCTAGTGATGACATTAAGTAAGGAATCACTATATTCTCAAGAATAACTTCTTGGCCCTCATCTGGGGAAACTGCAGAGATTATTTTGCTATTAACTGAGTGCAATACCAGGCAGAAAGTTAATACTGAGCCCTAATAATGTGTAGTGTACTTTGTTAGGATGTAAATAGCATGAAATTATAGTTATTTAATGAATATTCATTAATTCAATTCATTCATTCAAACAACATTCATGGATCATCTCCTTTACATAAGATAATATGCCAGGTCTGCATACACCAGGATGCCAAAAAGTTGCTGTTTTCCAATCTTTAGGGGGTTTAGAGAACATTTTTTTCTTCTCAATAGATGATTTCCATTGGTTGTTTTGTTACTTCTGTTATATATTTTGAAGTTTAGGTATTATATTATTTTTAAAAGTCATTTTTATATAAGTCTCATCACTTCACCTAGACAAAAATTTGCTTGGGGCCAGGTCAGCAACCATAACATTGATAACTCCACAAAAAGCTGTTTGAAAATATTTGTTGAATAAAATGAAATACAACTATGATTTTTATAATTTCTAATGCTACTTTTGATGCATAGTTTAGGACTCCCCTACCATTGGTATTGTCATGAGAATTTAAAAAAAAGAGAGAAAGAAAAAAAATAATTGAGTTGAGTTTCATCTTAATTTCTCTACTTCTGGAGACATTCTCATAACATCGCAAGTAGGCAGAGCAGAAAAATAGTAGAATGACTAGGTTTTGTTATATGAGTATTGGATATATTACTGATAATATCCCTAATATCTAGGAAACCTTACATTAAATATGTATACAACAATGACCCACTGTTTGTTTGTATGTCCTTACTCAACATTTGCTGAGGTCCTATATGGTGGCATTACATTAGGCACTGCTGATAACAGAGTTAACAAAATAGGCACAGTCCTTCTTCTCATGATGCTTAAGATTTAGTTAGGACAATAGATTTTAGACAAGAAAATACATGCATACAATATCCCATAACTAATATGAACCTGTGTTAATCCACCAAGAGGTTTTTTGCTCGTGATCATACATTTGTGGAGGAAATATGTAATAATGCTTGTGAGACAGAGAAAAACAAACATGAAGATGTGAATCTATTGTCTGGGTCATCATTACAGAGCCAGAATTTGGCCATTCACGGTCAAATGAAATAAGCAGCTAATGAGAAGGGATAGGTAATCTCCCAGGTCCTTAGAAAGAGCCTTGGCACCAGCGGTGGCTAACGTCCTAGGCTTCATCTCATTTATCAATTTGAATTGATTCGAAGTGGCTGCCTGGAGTACCATGCTGAGCAGGACTTAGTGGGAAAGAGGGATTGTTTTTCAAATGAACAATTACTTAGGAAGAGAAGGGGGTGACACATGCCATGCCTTTGTTAACCTTTCACTACACGATGTCTCAATCAATGATATTGACATATTTAAAGAAAGAAGCAGGAAAAGTTGAGATGAATGTCCAGAAACACAAGCATCAGGGGAAGCAACCTAGCTTAGAGACCACTGCATTCCTGAATCTAGGAGGCCCTGACATTCAGATCTGTAGGCAGCTGAATGCTGTTGAGGGGGAGGAATATTTGATTAGGCTTCACTGTGGCGTCGGACACTTGACAATCTATTTTTCTTTGCTCAAATTCTATGCTTAATGAGGCCTTTTAATTCAGCTGCTAAGTTCACCAAGACCAGGAAAGAAGACAGCCAGTAAAAGGTCACTGGAGACAGCTAAAATCCAGTTTCCGAAACTAAGCTGGAGGATTCGGTCCCTGGTTATGTAATTCCTTCCAAGGTCATGCCTTCCTAGAGTTCTAGAGTTTCTTATTGGTCAGTCTTGCCTGGCCATAAACATTGCCTCAAAGTGCCTTTTTTTTTTTTACTTTGATGAACCCACATGAAGTTTTATCAGTTAGCCAAATAAGCTAATTTGTAAAATATATAACCAATGCAGAAGACTGATCACAAAAGTAAATTATTCAAGAAATTCACAGTCTATGTTTGGACCAATACAAACTTTAAAAATAAACAAATGTGACAATTGAAACATATATAAATTCAATTTTGATGACTTTTTTTTGGCAAAAAGGTGCTATTAATTTTCTCTTCTCACTGGCATCTTCCCCTAATCTCCTTGCAAGTTCTGCAAAAGTCTGCTTTTGAATGTATTTAAATGCAAATTCAAAGTTTACTCACACACTTCTGTTAATGATGTGAGAGTTCTAATATATTTTATTTCTGAGTTAAAAGATGAAGCAAAATGCAAATTTGAAGAACATTGAAGGAGTTTCTTTCTGCCTTTTAAAATACCTGGAACAGGTGCCATCCTTCAAGTTGAAATACACAGAAAAAATATGCCTAATAACATTTGCTACTTGGCCTTGGCAGCTGGCATTGTATTTTTTGCAAATGAATATCTCAGGATTGAGTCACAGAAACTATGTGCCACATAAAAGTGCATGTGAAGTAACTTTCTCCAAGAAAAAGAAGGACTTGAAAACATTGTAGACTCAATAAAACACTTTTCTAATGGCTCAGCAGTCTGAGAAGTTCATTTGGAAGTAGGGCTAAAATGGAAAAGAATAGGAAGGGGGCAGCAGTTGGGAGCAGAAGACAGAAGACAGGTAGAAGCAGAGAAGAAAAAGTCATAATAAACCAGAACTTCAGGCAAGACAGGGTGGTGACTGGTTTAGGCATTGTGGAATATTTGATAGATTATCTCAACTGCAAGATCAGGCTAAGGCATTGATTCAAGGGGTTACAGTTTTCAAAGCACAAGCCACATAAAGTATATTACAACCCCTGTAACACATTTATAAATGGCCACAAATTTTTCCCATCCCAATACTGAAGCAATGAGACTGTCACTTTTCCTATCAAAAGGTATAGTGAAACACCTGGCAGAGTCCATGTGAGAGCCCCTCTCACATGGACTCTGCCAGCCATGTAACATGTTTCAGCAAATGGGACCTCTACACCTCTGACACAGAAGCTTGAAAAGTGTATATGCATGTAAAGGGGCTGGCTCTCTGGAAACACTACTTGAGATCTGTCTAGTCAATTGAAAGGTGTGAGGGGCTGAATTGATTCCTTATTGCCGCTATAACAAATTATTGTGAACTCAGTGACTTAAATGCCACATACTTATTTTCCCATAGTTCTCAAGGTCAGAAGCCTAAAATGAGTTAGTGTGTTAGGCCTTTCTTGCATTGCTTTGAAGAAATATCTGAGACTGGGTAATTTATAAAGAGGTTTAATTGTCTCATGGTTCTGCAGGCTGTACAGAAAGCATGGTGTTGGCATCTGCTCAGCTTCTAGGGAGACCTCAGGACGCTTACAATCAATCATGATGGAAGGCAAATGGGGGTAGGTGCATCATGTAGTGAAAGGAAGAGAGACGAAGGGAGAGTCGAGGTGGGAGGTGCTATGTACTTTAAATGACTAGATCTGGCAGGAACTCACTATTGTAAAGACAGTACCAAGCCATGAGGGATCTGTCCTTGTGATCCAGACACCTCCCCACCAGGTTCTACCTTCAGCACTAGGATTACAATTCAACATGAAATTTGTGTGGAGACAAATATCCAAACTACATCAACCAGCAAGAGTGTATTACTTCTGCAGGCTATAAGGGGGAATTCACCTCCATGCCTTTTCCAGCTTCTAGCCACCACGGGAATTCTTTCTGGTTGTCCCTTCCTTGCATGGTTCCAATCATGCTTTTTGTTAAAACATCTCTGATCCAGATTCTTCTGCCTCCTTCTTAAAAGGTCCTTTGTGATTAGATTGGACCCACCTGGATAATTCAGGACAATCTCCCCCGTTTCAAGATTTTTAACTTACTCCCCCGTCTGCAACGTTTCATTTGTCACATGAAATCACATATTCATATTCACAAATTTTGAAGATTAGAGCATGCACATCTTTTGGGAATCACTTTTCTGTCTACCACTTAGGTCAGATACAGGAGAAACAAGGAGCTTCATTCTGGAGCCCACATTGAGGTACCAGATAAGTGAATGAGGCCAGCTTGGCTTTTCAACCCCAGCCCAGAATGGAGCCATGTCAGGGAACCCACATGGGATCAGCAAAATAAACAGCCATACTACAAAATTACAAAAAGTAGTATGAAATTCATTTTTAATTTCTTTTGGATCTAGGCCATATAATCCACAAACTCTAATTTAAATAATTTATTTTTAGAATAATTTCAGTCAACCTTTTGGAAACCTGAAATTTTATATCTTTATTGGCAATAGTAAAATTTTGAAGAGAAGATATAGCTTTATGTCTTCTTCAAATAGTTCCTCTCCTCATGGTATGAGAATTGATACTCTTTTCATGTTGTATACACCCATTACATTTTCCAACTTACCTATAAATACTACCTCTTTTCTGAAAAATAAGAGATGGAAAGGATTTTCAATTCAACATCCTAATGGTTCTCTAGTAAATATTTGGTTGTTTCTCTAAATCTTTATGTCTGTTTTCTTGAAATAATTTTAAATGCTAAGAGGTACTTGTGGCCCTTATCAATGCCATTGTAAATTGTTCCAATTTCTTATTTTCTAAAATCACGGATGCTTGAAAATATTCCTATTCATCCCGACTCTTGGAATCACAGAACAGTGTGTACCACAGCCTCTGTGATGTTTTTATATCCGTAAGACATTTATGGACTACTCTGTTCCAATTAAATTATCATCTATCATTTGAAATTTGTGACGCACTAATGTCTGCATTGGACTCTATGGAATGCCATACAAATCAAGTTTAAAAGACAGGGTCAGAAACTCTCTAAGAATTTCAATAAAATTTAATTCCACACACTCATTGGGGGACAATGAAAAGTCTCTTTGGTCCTTCATTAACTCAAATATTAAATACTTGATTGCAACTCAAGATCCTGACTTTTAAGATTATTATTGTGCCTTCTAGGTCATCTTCTTTCTGGAACTTTATCTCAAATATCAAGTTCATTGCCTTGGAAACTGGACAAATCTGGGATTGAAAACTTTTAATTACGTTTTTCTATTGTAGGGTGTTAGGGAGATAAAGAGAGGAACATATATTCTATTTTCCAAGGTTTCCTTGATGAGTGTGGGTGATGGATTAATTCTTCTACATTTATGTCATATCTTCTAGCTTGCCTGAGATTTCTCCCTCTGTGGTCATGTGGCAGTTTTAAAACATGTCTATGAAATATTTGAAACTTTGCACACTGAAAGGTGAGTTCTCGCTGGGCATGATGGTTCACTCCTGTAATCCCCGCACTTTGGGGGCCCATGGCGGGCGGATCACGAGGTCAGGAGTTCAAGACCAGCCTGGCCAACATGGTGAAACCCCGTCTGTACTAAAAATACAAAAATTAGCTGAGTGTAGTGGCAGTTGCCTGTAATCCTAGCTACTCAGGAGGCTCAGGCTAGAGAATTGCTTGAACCTGGGAGGCGGGGGTTGCAGTGAGCTGAGATTGTACCACTGCACTCTAGTCTGGGTGACGAAGCAAGACTCCATCTCAAAATGAAACAAAGCAAAACAAAACAAGAACTTAATTCTTGTTCCAGGTTCAGGAACCTGTTCTACGAAGAGGTATCTTCTTGAGAAGAGGCACTAAAACTTGGTAGTAGGAACCTAGGACTGTAGACTAAGAATTGCCACTAGTTGTGTGAATTTGATCAGAACATGTTCTCTCTAGGTCCTAATCCCCTCATCTGTAAAATAGAAAGTTTGGACTAAATAATATATATGATTTCTTGTCTACCTTTAAGGTACTACCTTAAAGTTACAAAACTTTAAGTTTCGTAACTCTAACAATTTTTAATAACTGTTGAGACGGACAAATCAATTTAATGAGTTGTATGGAGTATCTCCTAGAGAAAAGTAGCCAATTTCTAAGTGTGATAATTCACCTATAAATTTGTAAGAAGTTCTGTGCAAAAATATTGAAGAGCTTGATTCCGGGATTGGAAAAATGATGAAGTTATCTTATGTATCTTTATTGAACTGAAAACTATGAGCTTTTAAAAGATGACAGTGATTAGAAAAAGCTTTTCTAATTCCACTGTCATTAACTCAAAGGTGTTATATGTTATTCGTAATGACTTAAATGTGACATTTACTGAAATTATTCATCATAAGAAACAGTCATTTACTTTCTTATTCATAAAGTGTTTGAGCCCTCCATTTTCCAGATTATTTCTGTTTTCTTCTGAATGTGATCAATCTCTTGTTAAGGATTGAGACAACTGAATATGTGAATAGCGATTCACCTCCACCCTCTGGGGGTACAGGAAAAAGGAGCCTTTTGATTTTTTTAATTGAATGTTTCTGTAATATTTATAACTGCAGCTTATAACTAGTAGGCTTTTTGGGGCAATAAGACAATAAAGAATTAAATTATTTTCAGATAAACAGGAGAATTAAAGATAGTCTCTCACGATTTCAGTCATTCCTGTAACTGCATGTCATTTCACATTTCACAGTGGTTATTTTTTTTCATCTTTATTGTTTTCTAACTTTATCATACAATCTGTATGGACTACTCAAAGTTTGGTTTAAAATTACTGTTTGATTTAAAGATGTATTTTGTGAGAAGGAAAATAGTGTATTGAGATGTCCCTAAAAGGCTAAGGAGACCCAGAAGAGGACGTAACTAAATCTGAATCAGGGCTGGGCACGGTGGCTCACACCTGTAATCCCAACACTTTGGGAGGCCAAGGTGGATGGATCACCTGAGGTCAAGAGTTCAAGACATGCCTGGCCAACATGATGAAACCCCATCTCTACTAAAAATACAAAAATTAGCTGAGTGTGGTGTTGGGCACCTGTAGTCTCAGCTACTTGGGAGGCTGAGGCAGGAGAATCGCTTGAACCTGAGAGGCAGAGGTTGCAATGAGCCGAGATCACACCACTGAACTGGAGCCTGGGTAAAGAGCAAGACTTCATCTCTAATAAATAAATAAACGAGTCTGAATCAGGTAAGACTTCTGAGGGGAGGCAGCATTTGAGTTGGGCTAGTAAGTGACAGAGGGAGAATTTTAATTCCCCAGTTTTTCTCATCCTCCAAACTCCAGGTCTCTGCTCTGGAATGCATGGCTTTCCATTTCCACTCCCAGGTCTACTGTCTGGCCCAATCTGCAGATCAGACCTCATTTCTTTCCTGGGCCTTTCTGACCGTGGCAAGTAGGATCATACTAATACCCATATTTTAACACTGACACCAAAACTAATGCTCAATACTCTGAGCACTCACTAGGTGCCGGGTCTTTTATTAATAGGGAGATCACATAACGTTATCAAAACAGGGCTGCCTTTTTAAAAACAACTTGATGGAGTATACTGACATACAGTAAACTATGTATGTTTAGTATATGCAATTTGATAATTGTTAATATATGTATTCACGAATGAAGCCATCACCACAATCAAGATGACAAACTTCTCTATCACTCCTGAAAGTTTCTTCTTGCCTCTTCATAGTCTGTCCTCCTACCCACTAGGCAACCACTGATCTGCTTTCTGTCACTGTGGATTAGCTTGTGTTTTCTAGAATTGTATACAGATGGAACTGTGCAGTGTTTACTCTTTTATATCAGGTTTTATTCACTCCATGGCCTTCCATGCACCAACAGTTCATTCCTTTCCATTGCTGGGTATTATACCATTGTATGATGTGCAACAGTTCATTCCTTTGCCTGATGATGGGCACTTGAGTTGTTTTCAATTTTTGAATACTACCCTATAAAGCGGCTATGAACATTCATATTTTAAAATAATGATGGCTTGGATTTTGACAGGCAGAAAAGGCTGGATTCTTTTCAGCTCCATGAATCCATTTCCGTCTCACTCTGGGTCTTAGCAGACACCATTCTTCACGTTTGGAACCCTCTCCTTTGAAAGCCTCATCTGTGCTCCCATTTTCACTGTCACCTGAAAATCTCCATCTCACTCTTCCTGTCTTGGTATAGACCTCACTTCCTTCCAGAATCACTTCTCTGATCATCAGTGGGTCGGGTACTCCCACGTATGTCCAGTATAGCACCTGCACTTTGCCCATGACAGGATTTATCACCCTGTATTATAATTGCTTGTTTAATGTCTGCCTCTCTTAGGATCTCATTGAGAGCAGGACCATCTTATATTTATCATGGTATCCCCAGAATTTACATTGACTGAAGAAATATATGCTAAATGGTTGAATAAATGAGTAAATGGATGAAAAGTAAAGAGTAGAATAAGTACAAAAGGGAACTGAGAATATTCTATAAGTTGTGGTGTTGGCTGCACAACTCTATGGATGAATTGTATGGTATATGGTCTATATCTCAATAAAGCTGTTTATAAAAAGGAAATTGAGAAATATTAAGTCATCCAGATGGAAGAGCATGTCACATAAGGCTAGAAAGATCTTTAACACTTCAGTATCAACTGTCAATGTGCTGGAAGATTGAATGATCAAAACTCAACTTACCATCCACAGTCTTTATCCCAATATTGTCTTCTTACTGGATGCATTTACTGACTCTATTTATTCATTTTTGTTACCAATCTTCAAAGCATGCTAGGATCAGTTTTCTAAATGCTTTTGTTTCATTTTGCCTCTGTGAGTAGCAATCTAATCTAGACTGGATGGCATAATAATTTAGGAAAAAAGAGGGACTCATTCCTTGCCTGGAACCTTCACTCTATAGGAGAGCTGATGCAAATCCAAGCCTCTATTGCCTGCACCAGTGAAGAGTAAGTGAGGATTTGCCAGGATGCTAATATGGAGAGGAACATTTTTATGGACATATTGAAGGACAATTATAACTCAGTTATAAGAGTTATAGGCCAGGCGTAATGGCTCACACCTGTAATCCCAGCACTTTGGGAGGCCCAGGTGGGCAGATCACCTGAGGTCAGGAGTTTGAGACCAGCCTGGCCAACATAGTGAAACCCCGTCTCTACTAAAAATACAAAAATGAGCTGGGCATGGTGGCGTGCACCTGTAGTCCCAGCTACTCGGAAGGCTGAGGCATGAGAATCACATGAACCAGGAGGGCGGAGGTTGCAGTGAGCCGAGATTGCATCACTGCACTCTAGTCTGGATGACAGAGTGCAGTGAGACTCCATCTCAAAAAAAGAAAAAAAAAAGGTATAATCCACAAAAAACAGGGAAGTAAGGTATAATCATCAAAATAATCATTG
This sequence comes from Ateles fusciceps, assembly GCA_036589455.1. NCBI lineage: Eukaryota > Metazoa > Chordata > Mammalia > Primates > Atelidae > Ateles > Ateles fusciceps. The sequence continues at coordinate 4,335,241 of JAZHEH010000045.1, read as the reverse complement.
AAGAAGGACATGTCCTATGGTGTAAAACTACACAGTGAAGGTGGGTAGCAGCAGGAATCTGAGACTAGAGAGGCAAGTTGGTATAAAATTCTTTTGGGATAAAATTTCTTTGACCTGAAAGAGATTTGGATTTTATCCTGTGATTAAGGGAGAGCCAGCTTTTTTTAAAATTAGGTTTTTAAGAAGGAATGAATGATGACTACAGGGTCATTGTGAGGATAAATGCAGTAACAGCTACAATAGCATGTCAAACCCCTGGGAAGAGAATGGAGAGTAAATTAAAATTTCTTTTACTTATCTAATTTGACCATAGCCTAAATTAGCCTTTCATTTCAATTCAAACTTCCTACACTCATCTCTGTTCTGTCTCTCGCCTTCTCTAAAAGTCTCTGTTTCCAAGCACAGCTTTGAATGTGTCATTGTAAGTGCTCTCAGGCGATCTTATTTTGTGTGTTTAGGATCAGGAAGAGATGTGTGCTCTTGGCTCCTCTCCCCTTTGGGAGCTATCTTCTATCACCACAGAAATTCTACCTAAAATTGAATGTTACTCAAAGCTATCTGTCTTGAAGGGAACCATGTTTTAACCACTCTGATTTTTATCTGTTGGCTTGATTTTCATCCATAACTACATCTTGATTTCAACACTTTATTAGATATATATTTCATCCCATCAGATTTTTTGTTTGTGTAACAGTGCATATGTATGCTGTGTGTGTGTGTGTGTGTGTGTGTGTGTGTGTGTGTGTGTGTGTGTGTTGGTGTATATGGGTAGGTGGGGGATTGTATTCCTTTATATTGCCACAGAATTAATTATAGCAACCTTAATGGCTCAAAGCAACACTCATTTATTAACTGGGAGTTCTACAGATCAGAAATCCAAACAGGCTAAGCCAGGTTCTCTACTTACAATACACAGGACTGAAATCAAAGTGTCAAATGGGCCAGATTCTTATTGGGAGGGTCTGGGAAAAAATTCACTTCCAAACACACGTTGGCAGAATTCAGAACAAGGATTTTTAAAAAAATATATAACTGCAGTGCAATTATCAAAATATGAAAATTCAGAATTGAAAGAACACCATTTACATCATCCACTATAATATCCAAGTTTGATCATTTCTACCAACAGACCTATTAAAACTATTTTCTTCCCCAGCCAAGGATTCTATTCAGAATCACATTGCATTTATTTGTCATGCTCCTTTAGTCTTCTTTATTCTGCAGTAGTTCTTTAGTCTTTCTTTATCTTTCTTGGCACCGACACATTTTTTGAGAGCATAGAGCAGTTATTTCTAGAAGTTTCTTAATTTTGATTTTTATTTCCTGATTAAATTTAAGTATTTTTGTCAGGAATGCTAGAGACACAATGTTGTGTCCTCCATGGTACATCACATCAGGAGGCACGTGATGTTGATTTTTTCCAATATTGGTGTTATTACCTTTGATTATGTGGTTACTGTGTTGTCTTCCAGTTTTCTCCACCGCAAAATGTCTGTGTTCCCCTTTGTAAGAAATTTGTGGGGGAATTACTGTTTATAAATATATGTTCCTCATCAAACTAATTTTAGCATTCAGTGTTGATATTTTAAACTCCATTTTCTCCACACTAAAGCATCTTGTAGCATCCTACTATAAAGAAGACCTGGGTTGGTTGGTTGTTTATTTATGTCAGTATGAACTAATAGATTCTCATTTTACTACATGTAATAATTTATGTATTTAGTTATAGTGAAGTTCAATTTGATCCAGATGTGGCCACTTGCGGACTGTTCAACTTGCTCTCCTGCCCTATTGATACATCCTCATCATCTCTGAGTCCTTTCTAACTTTTTGATACAGGGAAATGTTGCAGGTTTAGCTTGTATTTAAACCCTAAAAACAACCTTTTCTCCAAAGAGGCCTATTGGGTTTTAAAATTTTATTAATATCTTTTTAAATTTTTGTGGGTACATAGTAGGTGCATATATTCATGGAGTACATGCGTTGTTTTGATACAGGCAAGAAATGTGAAATAAACACATCATGGAGAATAGGGTATCCATCCCCTCAAGCATTTATCCTTTGAGTTACAAACAATCCAATTACTTTCTTTAAGTTATTTAAAAATATACAACTAAGCTACTATTGACTATAGTCATCCTATTGGTTTTAGAAGAGAATGTGACTTAGAAACTAGTCATAGGTGTGCTCATTGCTTCTGGTGTCACTTTTGTGGACTTTGTTTTGAAGGAGCTTTATTCAATCAGTACTAAATCATATTTTTAAATAGACACTATATTTTAGAACAACTTTAGATTACAAGACTACAGAAAAGTTGAGAAGATAGTTGATTAAGACTTCATTAGCTTTACTTAATGTTCTTTTCCTGGGTTCCATCTAGAAAACCAACCATATTACATGTAGTTGTTACATCTCTTTAGGCTCCTTTTGACTGCAGTGGTTTCTCAGCCTTTCCTTGTTTTTACAACCTTGGCAGTTTTGGAGAGTATAGGATATTTCTCTATCGGCTTTTTCTTTCTTTCTTTTATTTTTATGTTATTCTTATGATTATAGTGGGATTATGTATATTTTAGAAGAAGACCACAAAGGTAAAGTGCCCAGTTAAGCACATTATATTACGAATACATATTATCAACAGGATTTAACACTGTTGAAGTTGACTTTGCTCACCTTGCAGGAGTGTTTGTCAGATTTCTCCGCTGTAAAGTTTCTCTCTCCCATCCTCGCCTTTTTATACTGTATTCTTTGCAGGGAGATCACTACTAGAAGCCCACACTGTGCTTCCCTCCTTAAGCACAAAGTATTTACATAAATTATTTGGAATTCTTCTGCCTGGGAGCTTTGTCTCTTTTCTCTCATTTACTTATTTATTTATTCATATAAATATGACCTCATGAATATTTATGTTATACTTTGAGTTATAATCCAATACTACCTTATTTGTTTTGTTGCTCAAATTAATGATTTTTGCTTTGGCCATTGGGAGCTCTTTTAGTTGGCTCCTCTTTCTCTTTGACATTCCCCTATCAATTTGGTTTGGGTTGATTGGTTTTTGAGCACTTCCTTACTTTCTGGCAGTATAAGATGCTTCAGGCTTGTGTTGTATATTTCCTGCCCCAGTAAGCTTGCTTTTCACAGTGGTATTTGTTAGTAATTCTAAAACTATATTCTGTGTAGGTTTGGGAAAATGATTGCTATGTTGTGGATAATGGTAGCCAGATTTCTCACTCTGGGAAAGAAGTTAGAAATATGGAAAGGAGAAAGAATAGAAGGTACCCTATGGGTTTGGATTAAAATTTAACTGCTGTATAAACTCATGGTTGTAAATTTAATGATATCTCTGGTGATATTCCTTGTCTCAGAGTCTGTTTTGTCTAATATTAAAAATAGTTATTCCAACTTTCTAATACTGTTTTCTTGATATATCTCCTCCTGTCATTTTATTTTCAGATTCTTTTCATATTAAAAGCAAATTTCTTATAGATAATAATAATTGGATTTTGTCTTTTTACTGGAAAATCTCTGCCTTTTAATGGAAGTAATTAGTCCATCACATTTTATACAATTATTGAATCTCAGTGCAGTGTTTATCTACCCCACTCCCACCATTCCTTTGCAGTGCTTGTTTCTCAGATATTCTGCCTTAAAAATTCCAGTCATTTCTGAAACTTGTAATTACAACTTCTGCCTTCGTATCTCAGCGAGACGCCAATTCTACTTGAGCTTCTTCTTCCTCATCTGTAGCAGAGAAGTCTGAGAGATCATGATATGATTATAGTCCCTATGTTCTGTGTTTTCCTTCTTTAAAGATTGCAGTACTGTGCTGTTGTTCAATGCTTTGAAAAATTGCCTCACATATTTTATCTATTTTAATTTATTGTTTATTTTATTTTTTTAAATTTATAATTATTTTCAGTGGGAGTTCATGTCTAGTAAAATTACTCTACCATGGTTAGATAGATACCCAAGCAATTCAGTTTTTAAACTAAATATAACAATAAAAATACCATTGCCATACTATAAAGTCAGGTATTCTGGTTACCTTAATACATGGGTTGTTTTTGTAGGCAAATCTCAAATAACCTTTTACTTATAAATTACCTGAATATCTTTAAATAGGAACTTTAGCCCTTTTAGCTAACTATAAATTTGGCCAAAAACAGAAAAAAAAAATGGAAAGATATGTGGAGTAAGTGACAGGATATGGATATTGTCCAAGAACACAGCACTTATATAAGTATGGTACTTGGCTCTCTACAAGTTCTTTTACATACTTTTCCATCAGGATTCCTGTTGGTTATAAAGGACAGAAACCTAGTTCAAAGTGAATTGAGCATTACTGGCTTATATAAACAACATCTCTGAGTATCTGGGTTCAGTTATACTGTGGGGAAGTTGTCTCTCTTCATGTCTCTCTCTCCTTACCCCTGTGTTGGTCTTGTTGGCTGACAGTTTGACATTAGCAGCCCTTGGCGTATATTCTGCTACATTAGCAAGCACAGCAAAAGAGAGCTCCTCCATCAGTCAGCAAATAATTATTGAAAGCCTGATACTTAGTGAATACGGGATATATACAATGATGAACTAGATAATTAATGTCCTTGCCCCCACCCGTACACTCTGGTGAAATGAGAGACACAATAAACATGTGAACAAGTAAAATAATTTGGGATCCTGAAATTAATTTGAAAAAGATAATACAGGATAATGCAGTAAAGACTATGCAAAGACAATTAGTCATCCAGGAAAGCCTATGTGTGTAGGAGACATTTGTCTTAAGACATAAATGATCATAAGGGAAAGGCAGCAAGAGAATGGTCCAAGAAAACATTGCAAGTGGAAAGAATGGCAAGTGCATGGCTCCTGATATGGGAAACAGCATAGCCTATTTGAAATATAGAGTGAAGAAATAACAAATGATGAGATAAATGAGGTAGGTAGAAATTAGATTATAATAGCTTTATGGACCATAGTAAGGAGTTTGGATTTAATCCTTGTTACAGTGAAAGTTTTTGGAAGATAGCCAAGTGATATGATGTTACCCATTCTTAAAATGATCATCCTGAAGGCTAGTCAAGAGGAGTTTCCAACGATAAACCAGGACTGAGAGTTATTTTTCTGGCTTGGGTGATGTGCTATTCTTAAATCAGTCACTATGGCCAGGCGAATGCAATGCCTTGATTGGCCCATCTCAGGTTATCCTGTTTCTGAGGCCAGATGGTGAATTCGACCCCATCTGAACTACATGGACTGAAACTAGAAATGACAGTGATATTCTCACATTGAGGTGGTATTTCCAGATGAAGAGTAAATGGATGCTGGGAAGATACAAACAGCAAAAATACATCTGCTCATTATTCAAGTTGAGCAAAGAATGGTTACTATTATTGTAAAAGTGTTGAAGCCCTGTTGTATTCTGGAAGCTATTGTTCTTACAGTCAAGAGAATTTATCTCACCAACTTGAGAGATAGCATCACACTAAACACAAGTCTGAACTCTGAACAAGATTCAGAGTTTCTTATCCACAAACATTTATTGAGTACTGACCTGCACATTTGGGTTTTAAAATAATTTGCAAATATAAAACGTCTCATTAAATAAGATGAAGATATGTTTTATATTATTTTAATTTTATAAATTACAGCCAAAGATCATAGAAGAGACTACATTTGGAAGAAGAAAATCTTGTTTGTTGTTATGTTCTCACAGGGTGAGTAGAGGCTAAAATACTTGCATTTCTAAAGCACAAATATTCCTTATGGGAAATTCAAGTGTGTCTCAGTCTTTAAGGATATACTTCTTGAGCAACTTTGAGGAACTCAAGTGTAGTAAATCACTAGTATTCCTTGATGTTCATCTGAGAATTCTGAGGGAAATAAACTGTGAAATAGTTGTACTGCCAGTAAGAATGCAATATATTCTGTCTATAAATAGCATATCTCCTGAAGGTTAGAGGAAAAATTGCTAATGCCACACCCAGGGAAAAAATAGAGGAAATAAAGGGAGATTTGAAAAATTACAGATAATTGAATATCATCTCATCATCTCAATTCCAGGAAAAGTGATTGAGGGTTTAATTAGGTTTGGATTCTTAAATAAGTTAATGAGAAAGAGTTTTATTCACAGAATTTCCATGTAGCATTTGAAGTTGAATAATAAAACCTATCTTAGGGAAAAACTGGTCTACCTAGTTGGGAACTTTTATAAAATTCATCCAGAAAAAAAGGTCTGGTTTCTTTTATGGCATCTCTGCTGCTGTGGCTAAGGTCGGAGTATGAATAATTCAAAACACTTCTTTTTTCTTAATAAGCAAAGTGTTTGATGTTTGGGAGGACAGTGATTTTGGTGTCCCCACCTGATAAAGTTTCTTGTCTATTATTAGATTGCATTATCCACTGGTCAAAACAGGTAGTCATCATTCTTGTCCACAAGCATTTATTGAGTACTTACCTACACAAAGGACTGTGTTAGATGTGGAGGCACAAAGAAACATGTACCCTATCTATAAGAAACCTGGTTAGAAAATCATGGCAATCACGATTCAGAGAGGAGAGAACAGTGTGGGATTGGTGGCCATGCTGGTATCATTAAGGCTGGTATATTATTTGAAGAAATAAGTAGCTGTCCAATCCATGTACAGAAGAAAAGTATGTGACTGGGGCCATGCCATTTTTGCTTTGTCTTCAGTTACTATGTGTTTCTCCTGGGTTAGCTCTCTTATTATTACAATTTCAAATCCTCTTTCTATGTGTTAATAATGATGGCATACTTTATGTTTCTAGTCTAGCCTTTCTCTAGGGAAGATTCATGTTCTGCTTTCTACTGCACATCTCTAATATGAGAACTTTAACTTCAATGTGCCCAAAACTCAATACATTTTTCCTTACACTTGCTTTTCCTTCCATATTCTATGTGTTGGTTAAGGGCGCCAGCAGTCACTACCAATTTAAGCCCAAATCTAAGAATCATTCTGGGCTCTTTATTCTCCTCATACTTCCTTTACCCCATTGGCCTCCAAATTCTCACAATTTGACTTCCCCTTGTTTCCTACTACATCCCCCTTTGCACTTGGTAAATACTTGCATTGAAGCACTAGTCACATGGTGCTATATGTATTTGCGCATGTGTATGTGAACTCCATGGTTTCTTAGTCTTTAATCCCATTTCTAGTGCCTAATGCCACACTTAGACCATGGGATGTGCACACAAAATGCTTGTTAAAGGAATCGTGTGTTAGACATTTATTATTTATTCAATCAGTTACTTAATAATTCACCCAACTTACATTTCTGGAGGACTTGCTATGTGATGGGAATTGTGCTTTCTTCCTATTGCAGACACAATGATGATTGAGACATCATCTGTGCCCTCTGGTAGCTCATAGAGGACAAGAAAGAACAGACAAACAAACAAGACTGAAAAACTAAAGTCAAGATGAACCCAATAATCTTAACATTTATCTTTTTCAGTCTCAGCATGTGCATATATGTATGTGTCATCTTATTTGATAGTGATGTTGGATATTTTGCAATGATTTTTTTTTCTCTCTCTCTCATGTTATTTCAATGTGGCATCAGTTAAAATCTCAGGTTGAATTGTCACTAACAAAGGACTTTGAAGAATAAAATCATTTTCTCTTAAAAGGACATGTTCTGTGAATATGAATCCTGGCTATGAAAATGAAAACACCATGGGCTCTTATAATTAAAGCCAATCTTGATAAAAATAAAAATTCATCTCACAACTACCCACACTTGAACATAAATCAAGATGCAGTGAATTTAGAGACTGTAGCCAAGAAGTTAGTGATAAAAATCTGAGAATATTGATTATTCTAGGTACACTGAAAAACTGACTTAAGAAATTAATTAAACACCCCAGAAAGGGAAAAAAAAAATAGCAAACTTAAGTCTTTCCCAGAAATCATCTTATCTCAATCACTATCTTTCAAGAAGAGGCTCTTTCAGTTAAATGCTAAGGTTTACCCTGTGTTTCCCTTATTGTCTGACCACCTCCTGATCCACTTTGAAGACTTTTTTTTTTAAGGTCAAGTAAGTTCTAGTAGCTCTTTTGAAGTATAAAAAAGGAAGAAGAATATTCTTTAAGTTGAACCAGCTTGCAGGTTATTATACTGCCACTAAAAAATTGAAAAGGCTCATGACGAGTTTCCAAAATGTAATCAGTCTGCAGAACAACAAAACCCAAATGGTCTCTGTGTTCAGAGAAATGCTATTCCATTTTTTTTTTTCAGAGACAGGTTACAGCACAAACTAGGCAAGGTATATTGGATCAGCAGTTAGTACATTATCTCATTTAGCATACCATTAAAGTGCTTAAAACATCCCTACTTCAAATCCTGCCACACTCAGTCTTAGTAAACACTGCCTCTTACTTCATCCTAAAAGTTGCAGCCATTGAGTTTGATGTCCCTTAACTGTCCTGTCAAAATTCATCTATATCCACTTCTGCCCTCTAATCCATTTCTTTCATCTCAGGGGCTATGGGAAGGGACCACCACATTGGGATTATTTACTGCTTATAAGAGAGTCTAGAAAAAAAATGGCTTAAACAATATAAGGAGTTCTTTTCCTACCTATCCCTAAGATTAGGAAGAGATATTCTTATTAGAAAGTGTCAGGGATGGCATTAATGCCAGGGAGCTCTCAGCCAGCAAGAGGGTCCCCATACCTGAAAGAGAGAGTGCGCGGAAAACATAGGAGACAGAGAAGCGGGATCTGGGGGGGCTGAAAAGGCAATGCCTAAACAGCAATTTTATTTGTGCATAGGGTCCCAATATATACTGTCAGCTTTCAGACACTGACGTCAGTCCACATTGTTTTAGCTTAAACATTAAAGGGAACAGAAAGTTACAAAGTCTGGCAAAGTAGATAAGATACAAGTTAAAAGAGAGAACAGTACTGAAGTCATAAAATAACCACAAAAAGATGCAAAACAAGCAGATGCTCTTCTTATTATCTATTGTGAAAGAGTTTTATATTTAACAAAGTAACATTCTTTAAAGGTCAGGCCCACCATAAATTCCAGGAACAGTAATCTTAAAGAATTACATGAATAATAACAGGGTTCAAGCAGTACTTGATAAACAGAGTCACAAAACTAGTCCAAAGCAGGAACCAAGACAAAACACAATGTCTTAGTAAAACCACACAGCCATCACCAGGCCACTGTGTAAGCGCCTGGGAGATCAAAATAATCCTTTTACACAATCCCTCATCCTTAGTTTCTGCTTTCCCATAGCTCAACTGCCTCCAAGAGGGGGAAAATGCTTCTGGGCTCAAGCTCACATTATGGCAGAGGCACTTTTGGGGGTCTCTACGCTGGAGCGATACCCACAAGAAAGAGCTGGTGCACAAGCTCTGTAGTGACAACAGGGGCCCAGGTCCCTATGATTCTTCTGTTCCTCCTTACTTAACACTTAACTTTCATCTAAAGACTTGCCTCATGGTATTGAAAAAAAAAACGTGACTGTAGCTCTACCCAGCATGTCCACATGCCTGGAGGTAGGGAGGAGGAAAGGAGAAAAAAGAAGTCCAAAAGACATCTTCCCACTTCGCCATCTTTTAAAGGAGATTTCCTGGACCCAACAATTTCTGCTTATATCTCACAGGCCAGCATTCTGTTGCATGGCCAGCCCTATCTGCAAGGAAAGGCAAAACAGAAATCCTTTTAAACTTGGCATATCACCACCTTAAAAAAAAGTACTGTGTTAAAAAGATAAAATGTAACAATGCCTTTGAGTCAGTAACTCATAGTTGCTACTATAATATCTTAAACTATTTCTTCTATCCTCAAATACTCACTTTGTTGAAATGCTAAAAAGACAGCAATGAGGAAAAGGAACTGAAGCTTTGGAATGAAACAAAGGTGGACTCAGGCAAATTCTGAGTTCATGACTAATTAGATCTTGGATCCTGCTCAGGTTATTTAAAATCCCCAAGCCTTAGTCTCTTCATGTATAAAACTGATGAAAACATCTATTGTGAACAACCTGTTTGGGAACGTCGATGCAAAGAACTGGAACATAGTAAGCACTCGATTATTTGTAGATATATAAAAACTATAATGCTTCGATTCTTATTGAAACAGCATGCCCATGCCTCCTTTTGGCCCCTGTAGACACCTTAGTTTCCTACCTGTCAAGTAAATATGGATGTGTCCAGGCTTCATTCTTGGCCCCCTGATCTCTTTATTCTACGTTTCTCATCCATTATCTTGGCTTCAATTAGCACTCAAATGATGATGCCTCTCAGCTCAGACTTCAGACTCAGACTGCAGACTCACTCTTGGGTAGCTTCAGCTTCAGACTTGCCCCTGGATATCTCCAAAGGGTCTGTAGTGAGTTGAATAGTGACCCCCCCCTGAAATGCTGCAGGGCTTTTCTTGGTCACTTTGCCAGCTGAGGATCTCCATGACTGGCGACATCCCCACCCAGGCCTCACTTGGCCCTGAGTCTGCCACAGGAGGCACCCTGTCAACTCAGCCCACTGGGCTGTGTCTGGCTTGCACACCAGCCCAGATCCTGCAGTTATCACAGGATCCTCACTCAGCCCATGGCTGGGTTGGGCATGCCCCAGTCCACCTGTGTTACAGCTTATACCCACATTCAGTGGTTCCCGAGACCTTGTCTTAGGTCCAGAATAATGAGGTTATGCTCACAATTGAAGGGTGAGGAAGGCGGAGAAGAAGTTTATTGAGCAATAGAACAGCTCTCAGCAGAGAGGGGATACAAGGGTGATCCCCCACCCAAAGTTAGGTGATCTCTCCCCCAGTGTGGCTGGGTCCAGAAGCTTTTATGGACTCACAATGGGGGAGTGCATGCTGATTGGTTTGTGAGTATGCAAAAATGCTAAAACAAAGACACCACTCAAAGGTGAGCACAACAATATGAAAAAAACAATTAGGGAAGGGTAGTTATATGTACAATAGGTGAAGGTTGAGGATCAACCAGAGGAAAGCACTCCAAACAGGGAGAGATATTCTCAATCTGGTCTGTGGATTTGACTTGTAGCTTGGCTTTCAGGCTTTAAACTGTCTTTAGCTTAAAGGTGGAGTTTCACCAGGGACCCGTTCCTACCTACCTGGGCATTTGACTGCCTCCTGCTGCTATCAAAATGATATGCCCCCCCCAGAAACTGAGAATGTGACTTTATGTGGAATAAGAGTCCTTGTAGATGGAATTGAGGTAAGGTTCTTGAGATGAGATCATCTTAAATTAGGGTGGGTCCTAAATTCAATGACAGGTATCCTTATAGGAGAAAAACAAAGAAGACACACAGATGCAGGGGAGAAGACCGTGTGAAGACAGAGGCACAGACTGGAAAGCTGCATCTCCAGCTAAGGAACACCAAGAATTGCTGGCAGCCATCAAACGCTAGGAGAGAAATATGAAACAACGTCTCCCTCATGTCTTCAAGAAGAATACAACCCTGCTGACACCTTGACTTTGGACTTCTGGTCTCCAGAACTTTGAGGGAATAAAATTCTATTATTTTAAACTGCCAAGTTTGTGGTAATTCCTTATGGCAGCCCTAGATATTAACTAATCCAATATCTCAGACTGAACTCCTCATTTGATTCTATGAATGCCTCTCTCTGCCCATACTTTCTAACTTATTTTGTGACACCACTATCACATAGATGACACAACTTGTTATCTTCGACTTCATCCCCCACCATTTGCCGCCTCACCCAACCAACTGCCAAACTTTTTATCTGATTGATTCTCCCATCTGGCCTTTTTCTCCAAAGTCATTTGCTACCTCTCTGGGTTCAAGCTCTCTGTACCTTTTCTGGACTTGTACAAGAACTTCTCAATGTGCTTCCCTACTCCTAGTAGTGTTCTATCCAAATACAGGACCTGCACATTTGCCAGAGAGATGTGGCCAAAATACAAAACTAACCATGAGTCTGACTTGCTTAAAACTCTGTGATGGGGTTTTGTTCTCATCTGGATGAAGCCCAAGATCGTGCCATGGTCACCCTGCACAGTCCTACTTACCTATGACCCTTTGTACCATCCCTGCTCCTGGCGTATTCTCCTGTTCACTGCCATGTACCAATTTTGCCATCTAATGTCATTTACTGTCCCTGATGGCTTATCTTGTGCATCACTTTGTCTAAGAAGTCTAACTGATCCCTCTTCTCAGGTAGGCACTTTACTCTGAGCACCGATAGTACCCTGGATGTTTACCTTGATCTGCAGGCTTTGCATAAGTTATTAAATTTAAACTAATTCATTATGGTGATAAAGAGTTTAACCACCCTGCTAGTTTGAGCTCCTTGAGGACAGGAAACGTTCTTCTTTACCTTCTTATCTCCAGAAACCTGTACAATGCTTGGTGGATGCTGGTGCCTGGTAGACCCTCAGGAAATGGCTGTCGAAGGACTGAAGGACTTACTTATTTCCCCTATTAAACTGTCAGTTCCCTATCAATGTTTTATCTCCATCCTTGGCACTCCCACTCAATTAGTAACATTGATGTCATCACAAATCTTTTTTCTTAGTGTCCATTGCAGCAAATTCATCCCAAGTCCCTCATTTCTTCTTTAATCAAAGAAGGTCTCTACAGAGACCCAAAGACCAGTAGTTTAATGAACAGGCTCCGGAGTCAGAGAGTCTTGATCAAATCCTGGCTTTGCCACTTCCTAAGTCCATGACCCTGACCAAATTACTTAATCTCCCCCAGGCTTCCTCCATGCATCTGTAAAATGGGGATGATCATAGCACCTACCTCACACGATCACTGTCATTTACTGGTCACTAAAAAAAAGGGATGAGATAAAGGTAGGGGAGTATATCAGATGAATTGAGAATTATACTGCTCTTTTCCTGACTTCAGTTTTCTATATAACCTTAGTAATTCTGTGACGTAGATACAGTCTTTGAGGTATATATTAGAGTTTATTAATTTTGCTTTCCAGTGGTGTGATGATCTTGTGCCCATTCCCCCATGGGATCTGCAAGCCTTGTTTAGGCCAGAACCACTTACATTTTTCTAGAATGATTTTTATGAGTCTCTCAGTTATTCTTCTTACTATGTTGCATTGTTACCCTTAACATTACATGCCCTGTTTTTATATGAAGCCTTAGATTCCTGTTCCAAAGTCTCATTTTTATCAGAATACCCCTTCTTATAAACAAAATTTTTAAAAGCTTCTTGTTTTCCATCAAATTAAACTGAAACGCTTCCTCCTAGTCCTCAAGGTTCTTATCAAATTGTTTTTCCCACAACACTGACTTCCTGACCCTCTCAGTTATTGTCCACTTCATATGACAACCCTGACAGTTGCCTCAGAGCCACTATACAGTTTTAGTCAGGATAATATTTTGGAAAAAATGGGAATGCCCTTATCTCTTTTGCATTTTTAGGTTCATGATCTTCTCTCTAGTGAGGTTGAGGCATCCATCTACTAAGAGAAAATAAAATTTTACCCTAAGAAATAATTGAGAAGGAGTAAGGTAATGTTGAACTTCTGACATTCAAGATAGAAATTATCAGTAGGAAAATAGCTTGTGGTCAGGTTTTCTGAGAAGGAAAAAAATTTTAAAATTCTCCTAGCTTCTGTCTATTAGTAAAAAGATCAAAACTCAGAGAACAAGTGGAGTGGGTTCTGTGATGACTAGCCCATGTAGTTTGTTGCTCTGGCTGGAAAGAATATACAATAATCAAAGAGGGAAAAGCCCATTTTTTCTAGCTGCAGTGGCTCATGAAAAGTGCATGGCACATGGAGCTAAAGCAATCAGTTGAGTCTACAATCCAGACATGGGCTGGAAGAAGATATCTGATAAACTGAGGAATATGGTACCCTGGTTTTTGGCTTTTATTCTGTGAATAACATCAACAACTCTGTCACATAGATAGAGTTTTGGGATTTTGTATTTTGCGTCTTTTCAATTTCATTTTCTTCTTTCTTGTTAAACTGTAAGATCTTCCAGGGCAAAAAAAAAAAAAAAAAATGAACAAACAAAAAAACAAACTTCTCACACCCCGTGGTTTGGTTTCTGAATCATCAGTACCAAAGAATGGGGTGTATTTTTCCAATAACCATGGAAATCATCATTGAACTACTGGGTAGAGATTACGAGTTGAAAATACATCAATAAATCTTGAGAGAGAAAGATATAGGATCCTTATTTATTCCTTCAGGCTAACAAATGTTCATTGCCTTTCAAAGAATTGTGGCCATGATGGGTATGTGAAGAAAATCCACATTATAGTCTCCCATTGGTTGGTTTAAATCTTTCTGCAATTTCATATGTTGCGTTTAAGAACCCCAAGATCAACTGAGAATCAGAACAACTGTTTATGCTAAGAGTTGTTGAAATGATTATGTGGACTATAGCCAGATTTAGTAATAACTAATTTATGAAAAGGCAGAAGGGGGAAAATGTATTTTGAATAAATTGATTAATCTTTTATTATCAGAGTTTTGAACTATGTGCCAGGAAGCATGCTTGCACTAGGCTCCCAGAGATAAATGATATTCTGTACCTTTACATAGCTAATCTTTATGGAGCACCATTCTAAATATATAAATAAAAATTTATTTATTCTCACCACAACTTCAGAAGGTGAATTATTATTGGCCCTTTCCAGATGTTCAAGGTTACACAGTTAGTAATTACTGAAGCTGGCATGTGAATCAAAGCAACCTGGCTCTGGAGTTTGTATTCTTTACTAATGTGGTTTACAGTCTGTAATGTGGTCGTATGGATATGTACAGGGTTGGCACCAGAGAAATTTGGGAAAATAACAGAAGAAAATTTAAAAGAATATGTTTCTATCTTGAAATGGGGAAGGCCTTTCTAAGCATGAACCAAACCCAGAAACCATAAAAGAAAATACTGACATATTTGTCTATATGACAAACAAGAACCTTGATATAGTCAAAGAAGCTACACATGAAGTTAAAGGTAAATGCCTACTTGGAGAAAAAGATTTGCCACTTACCCATAAAGAAGGTAATGATGTTAAAAGAAATCCTGTAAATCAATGGAAAAAAAAAATGCCAAAGAGGTAAGAAATAAATCAGGAGAAGGCAAATCACAGAAGACAAAACACAATGGCCACACACCCATACAAAAGGATTCTTAATATTGCTAACTTAATATTGCTAATAATCAGAGCAAATGAAAACCTTGAGATACTTTCATCTTTTTAATTTGCAAACTGTCAAAAGTTTGCTAGCAGAATTACATTAGGATGTGAATACACATCCTTGTTTGACTCAGAGATAGGAAAGCCTCAATTGGATTCTTGGGAATTAAGCAGTATGCAATGATTTGGAAATTTCAGTAATAATTACTGAAAGAGCCATATTAATTTTTCTCTATCTGTTGAAATTAACTGATTTTTTTACATTGATAAAACCCATACCAAACTAAATAAGAAAACTGAAACAAAACACAAAAATTCAACATACTTATAATAATTATTCCATACTTTCCTGGGAACCTACAACTTTCTACTAATAATGAGATATTTCCCTTCATGATTATGGATGTCTTCACGGAGACAACATTTGTAACCACAGGCTATTTTTTGCTTTATTTTTATACACAAGACATTTGCTATTCCAAAGACCAAAATTAATCAGGAGTTTCTGAAAATCTGAAGTGTGACAAATATGTGGAATTTACACCTGTTCTTACTATTTACATAATCAAATTTCTGAAGTTTTTTGAAGGCAGATACTTGGTACTTTAGGTAGGGGCCTTAGAACGATTTTATTAAGGAAGCTGGGAAAATCAGGGAAGAGGAAGTTAGGCACTTTGGAAAACCTTGAAAAGTGCTCCAGACAGATAGGTAATCACCATGTGATAAACACTGCATTTCACAGACCATCTCTTTAATAAGATTCACTTTATGCTGACTCACTCAGATATATCAAGTGATAGAACTTCAAAAATAAAAAATGAAGAGAATTAAGGCATGATCCCATTATCCTTCTGAGAGAACTGCTGACTTCACTGACAGCAATATTCAAAAGACTTAGGAAAATTTCTAAATTGGGTAGCTAGAATTCTTTTTTATTTTTCTCCTACAAGTATTTAACTGAGACCCTCTCTGGATAACTTTCATCTCTATCATTTTCTGGATGAGAACCCTCAAGAAAGATGGAATAGAATACTTTGCTGGCTTTCATCCAGTTTGGCTCTCTGCAGAGCTTAAAAAAATAACCCTTCGGAAGTCACATTAACTGTTTCAGAGCACACAGATATCATGAAGCAATCATCACAATGAAAAAAGCCTTAGAATGTAGAGCTGAAAGGATAGTGAGGGGTCACAGATGGATATTTAGCTCAGCCCTGCCAGAGTTGCTAAGTCACCATGCGAACTTGATTAACCACTCTATGCCTCAAGTTTTTTCATCAGTAAAATAAAGAGGTCATATTCCATGTCCTTTGAGATCTCTTGATACCTGAGATTCTGAAGTCTATAATAAGACGGGGTCTAACAAAATATTTGAATACCCTAAAATATGAGTTTTATAGCTAATTAGAAGATACCTTTAAAATTGTGTTTTTATACAGCATCAGTAACTTCTATTAAGCTGTTGAAACCACCAAATTTTCTCCAAAGCATTTTCTCTGTTGAAATTTTATTTACGTATTTTTATCCTTGGCATTATTTCTAATTAGTTTGAGTTCAGTTTGAAATTTAACAATTTAGTATGTCAGAAAGATGATTTTGTGGCACACACACAAAAAACCAAACCTAACCAACCAACCAACCCAACTCTTTATATGGAACAAGATAAGGTTGGTTATGCTGCAGAACCTAATTATCTCAATTAAGTCATTGCTTATTCAAAATCTGGGAGTCCTTTAACTACAGGGCCAATTTTTCCTCATAGTGATTTAGTCATCCTGGCTGCTCCCATCCTGTGGCTCTTTTGTCTAAGTCAGGTTCTCCACAATTGCTGCAGCAAAGCAAGAGAAATCTGCAATAATCATTCTACGGCTCCTAAGTATCTGGGCCAGAAGTCACACACGTCATTGTGGTTATAGCTCATTGGCCAAAACTGGTCACACTGTGCTGCCCAACTGCAAAGGGGCTAAGAAATGTGAGGCTAGGGCAGGTATAATAGATAGTCAATGTTAGTCAATGAGTCAGTATATCTCTTCTACACCTATACCTTTCTTTTATTTCTTTTTTTAAGCTACCCATAACCTCAAGCTGATGATCCATTCATTCATTGTCTTGTATTTATTCAACACTCATTATCTACAAGGTATTTAGTAGATTAGGTAACATAAAGGTAAATAGAACCCATTTTTTTCACATTGACAAGAAAGGAAGAAATCTTCCATAAGCTGCACAAATGTCTCATTTAATCTTTCAATTAATGTTAGTAAAGGCATTGATGTTTTCTCCATCTTTATGGCTAAGAAAACTGAGACTCAAAAAAATGAAGTAATTATCTCTAGATCGGTGTTGGATGTGTGGCCAATCTGTAATTTCTACCTTGGTCTGCGTCAATCCTGTGCCTTTGTCTTTTCCAACATAATACTTGTCTGCTCAGTCTCCAGTTAGCTAACAAGAAAGACTGGCTTGACTTTCAGTTCAGATAAACAGATGGCTTTGTGTGTCTGTGACACTAGGCACACATGAAAATGGGAGCTAATGAATTGTAGTCATTAAGAGAGGGACCTCTGGAGTCAAAATGTCTAGGGTTTTAAGCTTACCAGCTTTATTGACTTGGATAAGTTACTTAACTTGTCTGTGTTTCTGTTTCTTCATCTATAAAATAGAGCATTGAGATCATTAAATGGAAAATTAATTCTATATGAAGTGCTTGGCACATAGTAGGTGCTCAAAAAGTCATCAGCATCATGATTATCATTTTAATTGTCATCATCATTGTAATTCAAACTCTTGCCTAAGGGGCAGGGCAAAAGGTTTTCTGTTTATGCACAGGGCATTGTTAATTTATTTCAGATCTTTCAGTTTAAGTAAAAGGTCCCTATTGGTCTTGAAAACATTTTAAAAATAAATCAGAATCCATTTTCTATTCTCTTATCTACTTTACTTCATACTTGCTTTTATTGATTTTTAAATTAATTTCAAATGTACTCAAATCTTTATTCTTTTCTTTTCTTTTCTTTTTTTTTAAAGATGGGATTTCACCATGTTGGTCCGGCTAGTCTTGAACTCCCGACCTCAGGTGATCTGCCCGCCTTGGCCTCCAAAGTGCTTGGATTACAGGTGTGAGCCACCACGCTTTTTGATAGGTAAACAAGAAACGGCATAAGAAGACACATGGAAAGTTTGAATCACAAGCAAGAACAGGGAGGGTCTTTTTACCCCAGAAACTTCACAAAGTCTCTGAGTTCCTTAAAATTTTCAGGGACATACCCTCCTCTACCTCATCCTCACATACATCATTGAAATAAAATAGAACCTGCCGGAAAGGAACATGCTCCTCTCTCTACTCCATAACTTACAATGCCACCTGCATCTGTTCCAGTATCCTCTGCCCATTCTTGTGTATCTCTAGATGAAATATCTTCACTCCCATCAAAGGTCAGCACCTCCACTTGTGCGCTAGGTCCCATCCCCTGTAGACTTTGCAGGGAATATACATCTGAAATTTTACACCTTTCTCTCTGCATTCTCAGTATATTTCTATCTCCTGGATCATTTCCATCAGTATAGAAACCTGTTGAAACATCACCAGGGTAAGTCTGCCTGAGAGTTACCCATTTTGTTAGCAGTTTCCTTTGATTCCTGTAAGTGTTGTTTTTCCAAAGGCTAGATGGGGCAATCTCTAACTTTTGATGCCCCAGCCTTTTCAAAGGTTTTCAAAGCCTCTGATTCCCTGTATTAAATCCCTTTCTGCTTGAAATGTCTGGAATGATTTCTACTTTCCTGTTCAAACCCTAACACATATGTCAAATTTTATGTCTTACACCTTTCTTTCATCTCGTCTCTCTTCTTGGAATATTATGTTTGTTCCTTGATGTTTTAGATAACAGGCTGCTCCCTTTTTGTCATTTGGATTTCAACTTAAGTAATACTCCCTCATCCAGCCATTCACTATCACATTACCTTATTTTAATTTTGAATACTATTTACAACTCTATTTGTTTTTCTTGTTTATTTATTCAGTAGAATATAAGTGATCCTGTCTATTTGTATATTCTCAGTGCTACTGCAGAGTTTGGTACCCAGCAGGCATCCAGTATTTGTGGAATTAAATAAATTAAAACTTATCATCATATAAGTTTTTTTTCTGCATACCAAAGAATAACAGTGATTGAAATTTTAAGTTCCTATGATAAATTTTTAGAGAACGCTATTAGGATAAAAGAGTGTCTTCAGTACTGTGAAAGATACAAACTTGAATTAGAGTCCTGCCTTTGAGGAGTGAGTAAGAAAAATGAGAAATATGATGAGTTAATATATATACCTATAATATAAAACAGAAAGTGGTATAATTACACACCTATTAAAGCTATTGAAGTTCAAAAAGTTATGCTACTTCCATTTTCAAAGATCAGTGAAGTTTTCTCAGAAGGAGTTGATATTTGAATTGGGCCTTAAAGGATAATTAAGACAAGCTTACTGAATGTGTAGGAGGGGCATTCTAGAAATAAAAGGGGGTGTTATCAATGGCTCAAAGTAAGGGTAAAACAAATTCAGTGTGTAGGCAATTAGGAATAGTCTTGCTTGGTTGGAAATTAGGATGTGAAAAGCAAAGAAGCGAGAGATGGACTATACTCAGAAAATAAAATCCCCAAACATAAATCCCCAAACAGAAGAATATATTGGTTTTCACTCAAA
Source organism: Ateles fusciceps (assembly GCA_036589455.1). NCBI lineage: Eukaryota > Metazoa > Chordata > Mammalia > Primates > Atelidae > Ateles > Ateles fusciceps. Next base: position 4,315,432 of record JAZHEH010000045.1, on the reverse strand, counting down.
AACTACTTACTCATATGCACATGCAGATTTTAAAGTTATTTAATATGGGCATTAAGTTTTCAGTTAGGAAATAGCTCATTTATACTAACAGCCTTGAGGCTTTAAGAATTCTGTTTATTACATTAGAAGCCACACCATGTTCTACATTCTAACGCTCTGTTTCAGATTCTGTGTTGTGCATCTGCACTCACTCTCTGAATGTGAAGCAGGCTGCATGCAAATGCATTTGTTCACAATGAGCTTGTACTATCTCTCCTCTCTGAGGATGAAATCAGTGTACCTGCTGCTGCTTAAGTCATGTCAGTAATCTTCTGGGTGAAAGCAGAAGATAATTAAACCTACTCCAAATCATCATAAGCCTGTTAAAAGTCATTCTCCTCTTGAACTTCTGTTTTACTCTAAAACAACCCAGCAGTTGAATTTGAAATTGTCTCAGGGTGAAGTTAAAAGAAGATATAAATCTTCCTTCATGTTCTTTAACATCTAATAATAAAGCGATGGTTACTGTATTGTAGCTTTATTAGTTTCCTAGACACTCTCTTACTTACCACCAATAAAAATCCTTGAAAAGTGCATTCTCCTGTCTTGTCTTACTAAACAGATTGGCTTCGGAAGTTATATTACAATGTTGCTCAGTTAATACAGTTTCCAAGCCAGCTATTGTTTGTTTAGTCAGGACAGGGTGATATATTTCATTTTCCATAAGCTCTAATGTCACTGAATGAGAGTAATTATATGCATATAAACATAATTCACAGAAAAAGAAACACAGGTTTTAAATAACCAAAAATCAAGTATTCACCTAAAAAATTTTAAGTACAATATCGCTAGGAATGATAAAGTCTATAAAAGTATACAGGTTCTGCCCTTTCTCTCATTCAGGAAACAGGGCAGTCAATTAGATATTCAAATTATGTATATTTTCTCATTTAAAGATGCATATAGTCATACATCCCTTTGGAGAAGAAGAGAGGATCAAGACAAATTGGTTATTTGTACATGTAATGCTGAGTTTCCTAAGTCCAGGGAAGAATTCCAGAGAGTCACCAATATCAAAGAACTGAAGTTTCCTCCTTGAAAGCAATGCAACATAATTCATGATCTCAAAATGACCTTTTAGAAACATTCCATTATCACCCTCCTTCTTGTGGTCTTGTATAGATAACACTATATCTTTGATCATTTCCACTGTTCAAAAATTCTGAGAATCTTTGATTCTCACAAGATCCCTGTGATGTTAGACAAATTGAGCTCTGTGAAAGGGAATCTGTTAAAGTCATTTATTACAGAGAAAGACTGTTTCTAATAAGGTTTAAATCATAGCAGGAAGAAACCGACAAAACCCTCTAAAGTGGAGGTCACTGTTTGGGCCACTTATTTAAAAAATAATTTGAATTAGCTGCCAGCAACTAATATTATACTCAACTGGCTCACTTATCTCATTAATGTCTGTCTGGTCCCTGCAGTGATTTCAGATTTCAATCCCTATACTCATACTTTCTCACTTTGTTATTGAAAAACTGGATTTTCACAGAATTCAGATGTTTTATTTCAAGTCTCATGGCTGATAAACAAGGAATGTATTGGGATGGGAAAAATTTAATATGCTTTATTTTATCATATTAATCCCCCAGTTCATGCATGTCTCTACCATTTGACTCATATAACTGTGACTGTGAACATCTTTAAATTAGTAATAGTATTGGAGTTAGGGGAAAAAAGTGAATGCTTCCCAGTAATTATTATTTGACATTTCCTTTTCTCAAAGAAAAATACAAACGTTAACTCTTCTTTTCTAATTTACCACAATTCAAACTTAAAAACTGTACACTAGAGAAACATAGAGATAAATGAAATACCTAGACCATAAGGAAAACACAGAAGAAGATAAGTGAGCACATAAAGAGATAAATAACACAGAGTAAATAACTTCTTAATTCAATTGTTTTGGCATTTGGGGAAACTGGGACAAGACTTGACTTAAAAATGGAATGCAACATTTTAAAAATTTCTATTAACTGCCAGGCATCATGCATTAGTTATCTTATTCACACAACAATCTCTCAAGGAAAGCATTTCTCATCATTCTTACAGAAAAGAAATCTGAGGTTTCTGAGAGTTTACAAAACATTCCAAGTACATCTAACCAGCAAGTGATCAGGTGGGAATTGCAATGAGGTATGATTCCAAAGTGTGTTTTATAACTAGGACACAATCTGTTTCTCTTCTTAGACACAAACTTTGTGCAATTTAAAACTATAAATATGTCTGTGAAAGAAATATTTTAAATGATAAAGAAACAAAGTGTGAGTCAAATTTTAAAATACCCCAAAGAAAATTTGTTCTATATTATCATGCAATTAATCTAATTTTAGAGAATTATTTTCTATGCATGAAAGCAAATTTCCCTAGGACTTTCCTTAGGCACAATTTCTTTAATCTGAGTCACTTCTGTGTTGGAAATTGACAAAACAGCATTTTTGGTGTGAATATTCCCTCATTCAAGCTTTTCTGGGATAAAAAGTTGGCCTTATTTAAGTCTATACTAATTTATGACTTATCTTCTCCCTGAAATAGTGAAATATTGAAGTGATAATACCCATACATGTATATGTACACATACATAAATTTAATATGTATATGCATATGATATAGTTGTATATATATTACATATGTAAATTTCCCAAAGCATGTCCAAGTCACTCACAAAAACAAGTAAATGTGACCAATTTTTTTATAGACAATACATTTCCATTCCAGGACTGCTGAAAATCTTTTCTTTGAAAGCCCTTTGACTGAGAGCTAAATCTCTCCAGACAGGTTGAGGAGGATTAGAGTGTATTCCTTTGGGTAGCAGCCTAGCAGGGTCAAAGGGAGATAAAGGGATTTTCAAACATGGTCTTGATGAAGAAGCCAGCCAAAATGATTGAGGGACATGTAACACCCAACCTAGGATACTTTCAACCCCAATCAAACCCTAGAAGGGCTGTTTCTGCAGAGAGTTCTTTGCTTTCTCAGAGCCTGCTGAAATAAATTCTGTCAGAATAGATTTGAATAGTGAATTATCCTGCTTGAAGATGTAAAAAGAGTAGGGAAGCTTTTCTGTTCCCCTGAGGCAGCATCCCTGTTTATAAACGGTAATGAAATTGACACAGGTGAACTATGATTATGCTAAGTACACTGGGTACACAGACTCTCTGAACACCATTTCCTTTGGCTGCTCTTTGGGGGCTTATACAGAAAGTTGTGAGGCTAGGGCTCAGGAGCTGAAGTCCCAATCAGTGAATAATGTATTAACCTTTAGTAAGTTGCTGATCTCTTTGTACCTTAGCCTAAAATATGAAATAATGGCTTTCTTAGTAAATTATTTTGAGATTTCTTGTTAAAAGGATAAATATGTAGTAATCATGAAGTCTTTTAAGCAGCATTTCAATAGGGGATTCCAATCTAAACCTCAATTAACATGAACTGTTTATCAAGTTGGAAATGAACCATTTTGAAATAATGAGGATTGTGATCTTAGAAAGCTCACAATCTTGGAAGGTTGACTGAACTTTCATGCTGTTTTCCAGAAGGGCTATATTCCACAAAGGTTTCCTTATACACTACATTCTCACCAACACTTGTTATTTTTTGTCTCATTGATAATAGCCATTCTAACAGATGTAAGATGATCTCTCATTATGGTTTTACTTTGCATTTCCCTCATAATTAGTGATGTCAAGCATTTTTTCATAGATGTGTTGGCTATTTGTATGGTTTTTAAAAAATAAATGTCAAATTCAAGATTCTAGAAATATTTATTTAGTTTAGTCTCTTCATAGTTTAGAGAGGAACACGAGAACTGAGAAATCAAGGGACTTAACAAAAATTATGGAAACTCATAACTCCTAATTTCAGTCATTTAAACCAAGTCAACTAGTCAAATCTATAAAAGATGTGTGTGTGTGTATGTATATATTTATAAGTAATATATATACAGTATACATAGTGAAATAGAATATTGATGTTATAGATCATAAATGTATACATATAATAAATATATAGAATTATATATAAAGTTGTTTGTATATCTATGTTAATTATATATAACACATATTTTATACTATATAATAACATGTCTTATATATTATATATAATAATGTTGTTATGTGCCTAATATATATCCTATTATAGATTATATATAAAGGTTAAAATAAATAAATACGCAAAAATTGTTCCTTGGCAACCCAGAGAAAAAATTCGTTATACAATACTCCGGATTTCTTACTTTTTATCCATTGTTTTAGCCTAAGATAAGGTATAACTTCTTCTTATTTAAATCATATGCTTTGTTCCAATCACACCATAAATGACAGCTCTTCCAGGTAACTTTGCTCAATGACCCTCAGATCACTTCTGGCTGTTAATAGCTGATATGGTTTGGCTCTGTGTTGCCACAGAAATCTCATCTTGAATTGTAATCCTTATGTGTGGAGGGAGGGACCTGGTAGGAGGTGATTAGATCATGGGGGCAATTTTTCCCTTGCTGTTTTTATGATAGAATTCTCATGAAAGATGATGGTTTAAAAGTGTGGCACTTCCCCCCACCCTCTCTCTCCTGCCACTTTGTGAAGAAGGTGCTTGCTTCCCCTTTACCTTCTGCCATGATTGTAAATTTCCTGAGGCCTCCCCAGGCATGCAGAACTGTGAGTCAATTAAACTTCTTTCTTTTATAAATTACCCAGTCTCAGGTAGTTCTTTATAGCAGCGTGAAAACAGACTAATACAGTTAATTGGTACCAAAGTAATGATGCATTGCTATAAAGATACCTGAGAACGTGAAAGCAACTACTTTGAAACTGGGTAACCGGCAGTGGTTGGAACAGTTTGGAAGGCTCAGAAGAAGACAGGAAGATGAGGGGAAGTTTGGAACTTCCTAGAAACTTATTGAATGGCTTTGGCAAACATGCTGCTGATGATATGAACAATTAAGTTCAGGCTGGGGTGATCTCGAGTAGAGATAAGGCATTTGTTGAGAACAGGAGTAAAAGTGACTCTTGCTATGCTTTAGCAAAGAGACTGGTGGCATTTTGCCCCTGCCCTAGAGATCTGTGGAACTTTGAACTTGAGGGAGATTATTTAGGGTATCTGGCAGAAGAAATGTCTAAGCAGCAAAGTATTCAAAATGTGACCTGGCTTTTTCTAAAAGCATACATTCATATGTATTCACAAAGAGATTTCTTATGTTTAAAAGGAAAGCAATGTGCAAAGGTTTGGAAAATTTGCAGCCTGACCATGTGGTAGAAAAGAAAACCACCTTTTTGGAGGAGAAATTCAAGCGGGCTGCAGAAATTTGCATAAGTAAAGAGAAGCTAAATGTTAATAGCCAAGACAATAGGGAAAATGTTTTAAGGCATTGCAACCATCTTCATGACCCATCACAGGCCCAGAGGCCTAGGAGAAAAAAACGGTTTCATGGGCTGGGCCCATAGACCTACTTCTTTGTGCAGTCTCAGGACATGGTGTCCAGCTGCTCCAGCTCCAGCTGTGGCTAAAAGGGGCCAAAGTATAGCTCAGGCCATGGCTTCAGAGGACGCAAGCTCCAAGCCTTGGTGGCTTCCATGTGTTATTGGGCCTGTGGGTGTGCAGAAGACAAGAGCTCAGCTTTGGGAGCCTCTGCCTAGATTTCAGAGGACGTATGGAAATGCCTGGATATTCAGGCAGAATTCTGCTGCAGGGGAGGAGCTCTCATGGAGAATCACTACTAGGGCATGGTAGAGGGGAAATATGGGGTTGGACCCCCCCATACAGAGGTACTATTTAGTGAAGCTGTGAGAAGAGGTCCGCTGTCCTCCAGACCACAGAATGGTAGATCCACTGACAGCTTGCACCATGCACCTGGAAAAGGCTCACACACCAGCCCCTGAAAGCAGCTGCTGGAGTTCAACTCTGCAGATCCATAGGAGCAGAGCTTCTCAAGGCCTTGGGAGCCCACCCCTTGCATTAGCATGCCCTGGATGTAAGACCTGGAGTCAAAGAAGGTTATTTTGGAGCTTTAATACTTACTGAGTGCCTTCCCAGGTTTCAGACTTGCATGAGGCCTGTGGTCCCTTTGTTTTGGCCAATTTCTCCCATTTGGAATGGAAACATTTACCCAATGCCTGGACCTTCACTGTATCTTGGAAGTAACTGACTTGCTTTTGATTTTACAGACTCATAGGAAGAAGGGACTTGGCTTGACCCAGTTGAGACTTTGGACATGGACTTTTAGATTAAATCTGCAATGAGTTAAAACTTTGAGGGACTGTTGGGAAGGCATAATTGTGTCTTGAAATGTGTAAAGCATATAAGATTTGGTAGAGGCCAGGGGTGGAATAATATGTTTTGGCTCTCTGTCACCACCCAAATCTCATCTTGAATTGTAATACCCATAATTCCTATGTGCGGAGGGAGGTACCAGGTAGGAGGTGATTGGATTGTGATGACAGTTTCCCCCTTGCTGTTCTTGTGATAAAATTCTCCCAAAATTTAATAGTTTAGAAGTATGGCACTTCTCTGCCTCCTTTCCTTCTGCCTTGTGAAGAAGATACTTGATTCCCCTTCACCTTCTGCCATGATTGCAAGTTTCCTTAGGCTTCCTCCAGCTATGCAGAACTGTGATTCAATTAATCCTCTTTTCTTTATAAAGTACTCAGTCTCAGAGAGTTCTTTATAGCAGTGTGAAAACAGACTAATACAATAGCTTTCCTGTATCCTGTACCACCAGAGAGTAAATACCTAAAGAGCTTCTTATTTGAAAAGCAGACCCCCCAGGTCATTGAGAACAGGACCTTAGAATCAGGTCATTACAAGCTAAGGCCCACTGTGCAATTTTCTACATATGCAATTATAGCAATTGCTCTAACCTCTCTAAACTTGCTCATTTCCTCTTGTAGAAAATGATGATAATAGTTGTACCCATTGCATTGTCTTTTCAGGAGTCAAGTGTATATAGGTACATGGTACTCAGTAAGTGTAGGTCTTTAGCTCTCTTTTTTTGTGGTTCCTGCACACTGTAAGTGCTCAATAATTGTGTGTTATGCCAAATCAAATCTTACATTTTCCTTCAAATTCTTTTACCTTTCTTTTTCTTCTATTTTAGCTTGATTCCTTTAATTTTGTCACCCAGATACTGACACATTGGTCATGAGGGGTATTTTAAATTATTTATATTCACCTTTGGGTCCTCCAGGAAAACAAACAGCCAGCTACATCAAATTTTGCCCAACAGCATTCTCTTTGTCAACACAGGGCAAAAAAGACAACTATGGAAGTTTGTAAAAGCATTTTTTTTCTGGTGACTCATCAGCAAAGGAGAGAGAAGCAAATATCAAACAGAAAAGTGAACAATCAAAATAAGAAACAAACTGTGGAGTTTCTGAGTGTTCCTTAGGGTAAAAAAGACATCTAGTGAAGGAATGATAATGCCATTATCTGCAAGATTCAGCCAAAATGGAAACTTTTCTTGTAAATTTCCAGAAAGTAACTGAAGAAAATGGTTATGAGTGGTTTTCATACAAATTAACTACCCAACTGCCCCAACTCCTCTCTTGAATTTGCAATAAAGGTTTACTTCCTTATTATCAGTTATTTTTCACCTCTCTAGATTGTTATAAGGTTAACTTATTAGATTAACCTTCAAATACATTACAGCTCTACATCACCATCTCAATGTCTTCATCTGAAAGAGTTATTGCATGATCAAATGAGCATGACTCACTAGCTATGCCTTCAAAGACATCCCAAATTCACCTAACTACTGCATCACCTCTGACCTGGATTGCAAGAGCCTACTAACTCTTTCCACTCTTGCCTTCTATAGTTGATTCTTCACTCCATGGCCAGTGTAATATTTAAAATATACAGCTAAATGGTAAAGACAGTAAATTTCATGTGTATATTTTATCTCAATTTTTTTAAAAGTGTAAAATAAAATAAAATGTACAGGTAGGCTATTATCTTTAGAATACAATGCAAACTCCTTACCAGTCTCCAAAGCCCAACATGATTAAATTTCTGACTTTCTGCTTGACCTCATCTCCTATTACTTTTTTCCTCACTTGTTTTGAGTCATTTCTCAAATGCACCAAATGGGAGCCAAGTAAGAGCTTTTGGTCTCCTTGTCCTCTCTGCTTGGAAGAGTCTGTTTCTGGATTTTGCATGACTCATGCCTTTGATAATTCAGATGGCTGTTCAGAGAGGCTTTTCCTAAATGCCCTCGTTAAATGCCCCTCCCTACAACTTATTTTGCCTTACTCGAATTTATTTTCTCATTATTATTTATTTTCTGGAGTTAATTAGTGAGCTACAAGTTGATATTTTCTGTGTCTCTGCACTTGCACATAAGCTTTGTGAAACTTTATCACCACAGCCTAAAGCAATTCATGGCATGTGGTGGGTGCTCAATAAATAGTTTTTGAATGAATGAGGAATATAAAAAATGTTTGTAAAGCTGTTAGTAGAGTGTTGGTTACATGTACACATGCAGAGAGTTAATTATTTAAAAGTTATGCAATTTAAAATATAATGTGAGATCAGAAAAAAATGTGTAATGAGATAGAACTAGGGTAGGATGACCTCCACTATCAGGCTAGGAAAAGTATCAAGATGCCAGGATGCCAGTAGGTTGAGAAGAGAGGCCATTGAAGATTTCTCCATTTATATTCATTCCTATATGAACTGATTCCACCAAGGTTATGCAAAATTCTACCAGACATATGCCTTTATGTTTGTAGATGTTGACCAACCCTGGTGCATGGATTAAATTTAGTAACATAGTCTGCTTATGTATATCTAAGAGGTAGCATGCAACTGAGTGTAGCTTCTGCCCTGGAATTGACTGTAGTTCTGCTCTCGGGCAACCAGACACTGAGACCATCTTCAAGGCCAAAGAAAGTTTATCCCAGGAACCCAGACCTTCTTGTTTTATGTAGACACTTCAGAGATTTGACATCGTAGGCATTTTGGGACAATGCTCAAAGCCTCAGAAAATAGATTTCTATCATCCAAGAAGAAAGAGTTCATTTTTTTTTCAGCTGTGAGCCTGTGAACTGAAATACTTCCTCTATTGCCACCATATTTTCAAGCTTGTGATCCGTAACATGCAGACAGAAACTATTATTTTAATTTGCATTTCTGGAAGACAGTGCTGACCTAGATTTCTTTGTAGCCCATAGTCTGTCTGAAGAAATGATTTTGGTGGCTGTTCCCGTAGCCCCTGAATATAATTAGTTATATCTCAGTCTGAGACAGAGAAAAAGAACAGGTAGGAAAAAAAATTGGCCTGCCCTTCTGCTAACTCTGGAAACCAAATGTATTTGTTTCTTTGAAAAAAAGTGTCTCCTAAGTCCTTGGCAGAGTGCTCAAAGTAGCTTTATGTAAGTTCTGGAGGTTGTCTTTAGTCCAAGGCCGAAGGACTGCAGTTCAGTGCTTGCAAGATCAAACAGAGGTGCAGCAGAGATGCTGTGAAGTTCAGCAAGTCACCCTGGGGATAGAACCAGGTGGAAGACTGTGTGAGAAAAGCTTTTGATATTTTAAAAGATATTAAAGTAACACTGCCTGGAGATGTGAAGTATTGAAGGGAACTCTTGAAAAATTCCATCTCACTACACAGAATAGTAGGAATAACATTCAAAACAAGAACCATTCTTTTTCACACTGCTGATAAAGACATACACAAGATTGGGCAATTTACAAAAGAAAGAGGTTCAATTGGACTTACAGTTCCATGTGGCTGGGGAAGCCTCACAACCATGGCAGAAGGCAAGGAGGAGCAACTCACATCTTATGTGGATGGCGGCAGGCAAAGAGAGAATGAGGAAGACACAAAAGTGGAAACCCCTGATAAAACCATCGGATTTCATGAGGCTTATTCACTACCATGAGAACGGTATAGGGGAAACCGCCCCCAGGATTCAATTATCTCCCACTGAGTCCCTTCCACAACAAATGGGAATTATGGGAGTACAATTCAAGATGAGATTTGGGTGAGGACACATCCAAATCATATCACATTTCTTTAGAGAAGTTCTGTTTTTACCTTCATCAACTCCTCTAACTCTAAGGGAAAAAGAAACCCAACTAAAATTTGAGATCCCAGCACTTCATAAGGAGATCTAGAAATTTTATTCTAGCCACATAATTGCTTTGGGTGTATGTTCTTTTGTTCACTAAGTATTTATTAAGTGCCTGCAATGTGCCTGAATGTGGTGGGAAGCAAAACTGGAATATCTATCAGAGTTTACTACAATCTTATTTCAAAATAGAGTATGTGCCTTTGCTTTCTTATACTAGTTGTGGAGAGTGATTTGAAGAAGTATATCAGGAATCCTCTCCTGGCATGTGAAATCTGGGCATTATGGAGCCTAGAAGAATGGCATTGTATTTCTGTTTCTCCCTGCTTCTATGATCACTTCTCTAGACCAGCACCTTCCTAGGCACTTGCAAATGTTTAATTCAATGACTCACCTTCAGGAATGTTTCCTTCTTGCTCCAGTACACTTCCTTAGCCCCAGACATTCTTCACAACATGGCAGAAAGAATATGGGTTTTGGCATTAGACAGAGACAGTTTCCAATATTGGCTGGTCTTCAGAGGCCACCACTTATGTGTTATGTGACTTTAAATAATTTAGATTTGAGTCAATGCTCCTCTGCCTCCAGTGTATGAATTCTGGCTGCATATGAATCTTATTCTCATCTGTATACTGAAGTTACTTTTTCAAACAAACATTTATGGAGTCCCAACTCTATGCAGACCTTGAAAATATAAAGCTAAGTAAGACACATTTGGCCTTGAGAGAGCCAGATGAAGTTCTAAAGGCAGATGTCATGACAGTTCTGTCCCGTGTGGTTAGTGGAATCAACACTGAAAGGAAGTAACAATTTACAGTGTGATGTGTAGGAAAGAATCTCTAATTCCTCCATTAGTCAAGGTGGTAAGAGGGGCTGAGGTTGGGGAGAGGGGGGAGAGGTAAGCACAGGATAGATTGTGCAGGAGTTTATTAGGTGGACAAAGTACAGAAGGACATTCAAGGCCAAAAGAACAACATACTCCAAGGTGCTGAAGGTTGAGCAGCCTGACATATTTGAAAAACAGCAAGTATTTGAGATTGGATATAGTGTTTGCCTTTATTTCCTATGTTTCTCAGGATTTCACGCTAACCACTGTATTTATAATCACACACCTACAGGTTTGTAGTTGTTAATTTACTTGTTTATTCAATAAATGGTTTTGAGTATCAACTATGTGTTAGACAACACAGCAAGTCTGATCCTATTGGTATAGTCAAATCTCGTCATTGTAGTCTTAAGAGGTGGATGAATAATAGTAATTAAATAAGTATTCCAAAGTTTTAAATAATATTTCTGCTATTCCATTTTATTCTAGAAGTCACAATCATTCTAGCAAATTCTAATGCACAATCATGCTAGTGCAATAAGCATATTTTGAAACAGACCTCTGCCCATTTATGCATTGATCAAAGAGTGAACTTAACAGGGACCTTTCCTAGAGGATTTTACAGGAGATCAACAAATTACCAAGTATTAATTATCAAACATTTTTATAAAAGATAGAATTCTCAAGAACAGCAAAAATATCTTACTATTCCAAAGTCCCTTCCACAGTGATTATTTCTAATCAGATCATGGCATTTATTCAAACAAGACACATCAAGGCCCTACACCAAATATGTCTGCTTCCCAGTCTCCCAACATGATGAGGAGTCCCAGAAAACAAGGACATAAGAGATTGTTCTTAGCTTTTGCTTAACAGAAATAAATGGCTAAAGTGTAACCCTCTCATGTGTGCAGCTTTGAGATGTTAAAAACTCCTCCGGTTGTGTCAGCCTGACACTGTGGAAGTGGCAGCTAATGATAAGTTGTGTGTGCTCTAGAGAGACAGAAATGGCATCACCATGGCAATGGTTATCATGGTCAGACTTTGTTCTTGTTTACAATGGTGAACCTGCCTTCCCATAGCCCCTCCCTTCTGTGCTGCCCACTTTAACCCCATATACAAGATATACACACAGTTCCTGAGGCAAATATCGGCAGAACAAGATCACTAGCTAGCTGTTTATGCCTTAAGAGAATCTGTATAAGCAGCTCTTCTAGAGGTGTGTGTTTCTTTGCAGCTATCCAATAATTTAGAATAGAAGATCCCTGCCTTTTAGACCCCAAGGACTACAGGGGAACTGAGTTGACCTGAGAAGTTATTTAACAAACATTGAGTAGAATTAGGATGTAGTCATGGGCCTCAGCTATGGCCCATTGCCCAATAGCCAATTCTATCTCTGTAAGCTAAGTCACCCCCTGCTCCCCTGTCTTGTACCCAATGTCATATAAGTTATCAAGAAGGGGAGGCTCAAAAACAAGGCCTATGTGACCCCACGAGACCAGCCACTCTCTTTAGCAAATGAAGCCTTGGAGAGTCATTAAGGGCAATCTAAATATACTCATTTTCCACCTAATTTATTCATTTAATTATTCATCCTTTATTTCTCTTCAGTTACCATGTGTTAAGCACTGTGTGAGTTCCTGAGGATGCAATGATGACTTCTCTACATTCACTCTTTAGTATGAAAGGAAGGTGTATAAACAGCCATCTTTGATATAAAAAGAACCAGTGCCATAATTTATTTCAACAAACATAAAATTGACATTTACTATGTGTCAGGCATTATGCCAGACAATGTGGATAAGCTCAGAGTTTAGTAGATAATGTATTACAAGAGAAAGACATGTTATGATAATGGAACATTATACACCAACAAAACTATATGAAGTGTAAAATAGTCTCCATGAGTAATTAGTATCTTTATTTAGAGACAATCAGATAAAACCTGCTGAGAAGGCAACATCGAATTCAATTTTAAGAGATGCTTACAGATTCCCAACATGGACTGTTTGGAGAAGCCTATTTCAGCATATGAAAGACACAAATTCAAGAGGTGGTTGCATTGTTTTACTCCTCCAGTAAAAGTGGTGGGAAACGGCAAACCGTGCTCACACAGTACAAAATATTTGGGACGTTTTTTTGTAGATGAAGGGGAAAGAGAGGGCTTAAAGATGGAAAGAGATAATATTGTAACTCTATTTTAAAATAATCTCTGTGGTGGAAGAGTGGAAGTTGGACTGCAGAGAATGTCCCTTCTCCTTGGCCACAGAGATTCTTCCAAATTCCAAAACTGAGCACTTAATACAATTGAAAACAATATGAATCTCTTCTAAGATGATTTTATTCTGAAGCCAAGGAATACATCTTCTCTTTCTTCTTGCATTGTTAAGTTAGGTTGACATAGCTGTTCTACAATGTCTTCTGCCATATGGAGCAAGCCTGTCTACTGTAAAATTAACTAAAACAGTAATACTAAGAGAATAGCAAGGGTGTCAGAAAGAGAGTGAAGAGAAGAAACGCACAGAGAGATAACTGAAATAGTTCTAGCAGTTCTAGTATCTGGATCCTGTTGAGTGTGAAGCCAGCCCTATCTCCATCCATGATTTCCGTCCTGTTTAAATAATTTGAGTTGTGTCTGTCACTTGCAGCTAAGGGCCTTGACTCACACAGAAAGGTGTGGCTCAACTGATAAGCAGAAATCTAGCAGCCAGCTAAGAATATAAAAGGCATTCTAGGCAGAGGGGCCAGCATTTCTGAAGACCAGTGGGTGTGACTTTACGTGGTGAGATCTCAGTGCTGTGAATGGGAGAGGAAGAGGCAGGTGGAAAGGCTGGAGAATTGAGCAGGGACCAGGACATCAATGACTTTGTGGATTACACCAAGATCTAGGACTTAACCCTATATATAGTTCAACATTTATCAAACTGTTATGGCAAAAGACTCATTTTTCTTTTTAACTTTCATTCTTTCACAGGCCAGTCTTTTTGTAAAAACACATTAAAATGAGTAATTTGGAAAAGAAAATAGAGATATGGTACCCAAATCTTTAATTATGAGATTAAACTACACAAAACCATTCTTTCAAGTAACTATACTTATTCTTCATTTCTGTACTTACCTTGTTGCAGAATGAAAATAAACAGGTGCAGTCCAATGCCAGTCCATGACCACACTTTAGGTGACAGTGAAGGAGGTAGCAAATGTTTTCAATGAAACATCCAATGTTTTCTTTAAATTTTAGCTTCTTACAATGACTATACCCAAAGTGTATAGATTAACGCACATGTCTTTAATGATGTATGGCAAGCTCTGCTCAGAATTCTACCCTGTCTAAAATTTTCTCAGGGCCTTGAATGAGCACATGGAAGGCATGCTGATAAAAAAGCTGATGACACGAATTATTAGGTCTAACTAACAATGGGAATGACAGCTTTAGGATTTTATCTTTTTTAACTGTTAGAGCAGGCTCAGAATGGAATGAGGTGACTTGTGAGATGGCAGCTTTCTTCTTGACACTGGTTAAAATAGAAAGAGACTGAAAGGAGCAGAGAAAGAGAGAGAGAGAGAGAGGATGTACACACGTGCACAGGCACATTTGCTAGAGGTGAAAATGGAGTACCTACTGGAGGTCTTTTCTCAGTTCTTTTCACGAACCTGACTGGTAAGACACTTAGTCAAGCATAAGGGGAGAGAAAGAAGGATGCCCTGCCCTGTAAGTCTCCCGGGTATATGACCTAGGTATCTGTAATTATTATCTCAGTACTGGAAAGCATGGGCAGTGATCTGTGCCTCCATTACCTGGTTATGTTAAATAAATCCTTTCCTATTTCAGAACCAGTGCTTCATAATGACCTTTCTGCAGTACATTTCCATTAAAATTATAGTTTTTCTGTGGTGTATATTCTATGTTAAAAAATACATCCTGAAGGGCAAATAAATACCCATAAGCCCCAGAGATTGAAATGAAAATCTTCTTTGAGTGAATTTTGAAAAAGATATATTCAAAACTCCACATGCAAAAGGAAGGATTCTCCACGTGGGGGTTATCAAATACCATCCCTCTTGTACAGAACTAATCATTAAAAGAAAATGATCTCTCTACCTGTCTCCCCCTACTCCTGAAGCCTGACTGATTTCCTCAGCCACAAGCTGTCAGATATATTTTTGGAGTCATCTTTGAGGATGATCTTGATTGAGTTAATCAATCAATTTCCCACAGTGCTGATATTTCAACTTCCCACTAACGGCTTTAGCAGGAAGGCACATAATTAAAATCTCTGCACACAAATAAACTACATTATTGCACTAGAATATACAATCTATTTCTCAAAAATTGTCTGTTAGTTAAATGTCTGGAAAGATTTCAGATCATTTTTGGCAAAGGTTCAAAATATTAATAATATCATCACAATCTTTGATTATTTACTGTGAGTTAGACAATATGCTAAATATCTGACTGTGTTAGCTATATTATCTGATTTAATTCTAACAGAAACTCAGTTAAGAATTTTTCTCATCAACTTATTTCTAGAGATATGAAAACTCACACACAGAAAGATTAGGTAACTTGCCCAATGTGAAAAAATTAAAATCTAAATAGAAATGCATTGTAAATTATAAAACTTCCAAACCATTGTGAAGGAAGAATAAGTGAATAAACAGAATGGAACATTCTAATAGAAGATAGAAAAAAAGAGAAAACAGTGAAGAAAAAGTTCAACATGTGATGAGAGAAATGCATCCACATTGATCAGTGACAATTATAAATATATGTAGAGAACTAGTATCCTTTTTTATGAAAACATTAATATCATATCCCCAAAGTGTTGAAATGCATCATTTAAAAATATGCCTGGAAAATACATAAATAAGGTTAATATGACTCTATTAATATCAGAATAATTACTTGTGGCCACAAAAAGAAATGTTAGGAATAAATATAAAGTAATGAAAGAAATAGTTCAGCAAAAATATATATCAAGGTTGAACTTGTGTACACCTCACAACAGTCAAAATGTAAAAAGCAAATATTGATAGAATAAGAAAAAGAAAGGGGTAATCACAAATCCATAATCATAATGACAGATTTTTAATAGCCTTCTTTTTGTAATGTATAAATCAAGCAATCAAAAAACTAGTGAGGATTAAAAAATTGAACAACAAAATATAGAGTTTAACAACAAAAAAAAATAAAATTGAAAGAAAAGAGGCTAGATTGACATAAAAATTAGACGGTGCATACTATGCCCAATTATATTTGGATCGTTTTCAACAATTACCTGAAAGCTAGTCCACAATATACTTAACAAAATGTCAAGCAATTCCTATCACATGGATCACATTTTCTAATGACAAAGCAATACTTAATAAGTACTTAAGAAAAACAATTAATCAGTAATTATTCTAATATTAATAGAGCCACATCAGCCTTATTTCTTCTTCTCTATCAATATTTGCTTTTTATATTTTGAGTGTTGTTAGATGTACACAAGTTCAACCTTGATATACATTTTTACTGAACTCTTTCTTTCATTATTTTATATTTATTCCTAACATTTCTTTTTTTGGCCACAAGTATTAATTCTAATAAAATTAGAATTCTACTGCAAAAGTGTATTTGGAAAATTTCAAATGTACTTCTAAATAACTCGTGGGTTGTGGAAGATATAATATTTAAAACTGAAAAATAGTAAAACCTTTGCATGTCAAAACTTCCTAAATGCAGTTAAGTCACCTAGGGGTAAATATATAGTTTTAAATGCATGTATTAGAAAAAATGAAAGGGTGACATCAGTGAAATAAGAATACAACCCAAGATACTAAAAAATGAGCAACTAAATAATCCAATAAAGTAGAAAGATAAAAATAATAGTTATGAGAGTGAAATGTATAACATTTCAAACAGGGGCTTTGTCTCTTGCTGCAGTCGGGGTTCTGGGTCTCATCTTTACTGTTCCGTGTGCTTTTCTCATAAAGGCCCAGTCTCTGTGGCCCTGTGACCTGCTGGTACTGGAGATCCACAGCTAAGACACCAGGACCTCCTTGAAGCCTAGAAATGGGAGTGTTGACATTTAGGGATGTTGCCATAGAATTCTGTCTGGAGGAGTGGCAGTGCCTGGACACTGCACAGTAGAATTTATATAGGAATGTGATGTTAGAGAACTACAGAAACCTGGTCTTCCTGGGTATTACTGCCTCTAAGCCAGACCTGATCACCTGTCTGGAGCAAGGAAAAGAACCTTGGAATGTGAAGAGACGTGAGATGGTAGCTAAACCCCCCAGATTTTTTGATGCTTCTATAGACCATCTTGAATATTTTTAAAGATAAATTTGGGTTGCTGGGCCAAGATGGCAGAGTATGAAGAGCTCTGGAGCACAGTCCCCAGCAAGAACGACACAGAAGGCAAGTGATCTCCACATTTGCAACCGAGGTACCAGGTTCATTTCAATGGGACTGGTTGGACAGTGGGTGTAGCCCAAGGACGGCAAACCATGGCAGGGCAGGGTGCTGCCTCACCCAGATAGAGCAATTGGCCAGAGAATTGGGGGGATTTTCCCTCCAGCACCCCAGTTCAGATACTGTGCTTCTCCCATGACCTTTGCAACCCACAGACCAGGAGATCCCCACTGGGCTGAAAGCACCATGAGTTACTAACACAAATCTGAGTGGCAGCTCTGGCTGGTGCTGTGGGTTGTCAGCACAGATCTGGGTGAACATTTTGACTAGCACTGAGAGTACCAGCAGGACAGAGCTTCCTACTCCCCCAGAAAGAGGGGGAGCTGAGAGCAGGGAGACAAGTGATACAGCTTGGTGGGTACCACCCCCCACAAAGACCAGCAAAGTGAAGCCCTCTCACTTGAGAGTTTCACAACCAGCACATCAGTTGGAGCTCGACCTGGGACAATCGAGCTCAGTTAGGGGAAGGGCATCAGCCATTCCTGAGGTGGTTCTAATCTTACCTGTGTAAACAAAAGCCAGAGGAAGCTTACACAGCAGCTGGACTGAGCCCATGGCAGCCCAGCAACATCTCTGCAGGCAGACAAGGAACAGACTGCCTCCTCAAGTGGCTCCCTGACCCTCCTATAACCAAAAAGATGCCTCATACAGGAGAGCTCTGGCTGACCCTTCTGGGACAAAGCTACCAGAGGAAAGATCAGGCAGCAATCCTTGCTGATCTGCAGCCTCTGTGGGTGATTCCCAGGCAAGCAGGGTCTGGAGTGGACCTCCAGCAGTCCTGCAGCAGAGAGGCCTGATTGTTAGTTGGAAAACTAAAAAACGGAAAGAAATAGCTTCAATATCAACAGAAAGGATGTCCATTCAGAGACCCCATCCGAAAGTCACCGATTTCAAAGATCAAGGGTAGGAAAATTTACGAAGATGGGAAGAAACCAGCACAAAATGGATGAAATCACCAAAAATCAGAACGCCTCCTCCTCCAAGGGATCACAACTCCTCACCAGCAAGGGAACAAAACTGGATAGAGAATGAGTTTGATGAATTGACAGAAGCAGGCTTCAGAAGGTGGGTAATAACAAACTTCTCTGAGCTAAAGGAACACATTCTAACCCAATGTAAAGAAACTAAGAACCTTGAAAAAGGTTAGATGAAATGCTAACTAGAATAACCAGCTTAAAGAAGAACATAAATGACTTGATGGAGCTGAAAAACACAGTACGAGAACTTCGTGAAGCATACACAAGTTTCAATAGCTGAATCAATTGTGCAAAGAGAGGATATCAGAGATTGAAGACCAACTCAATGAAATAAAATGAGAAGGCAAGATTAGAGAAAAAAAGAGTGAAAAGAAATGAACAAAGCCTCCAAGAAATATGGGATTATGTGAAAAGATATAATCTGTGTTTGATCAGTGTACCTGAATGTGATGGGGAGAATAAATCCAAGCTGGAAAACATTCTTCAGGATATTATCCAGGAGAACTTCCCCAACCTAGCAAGGCAGGCCAACATTCAAGTCCAAGAAATACAGAGAACACCACAAAGATATTCCTCAAGAAGAGCAATCCCAAGGCACATAATCATGAGATTCGCCAGGGTTCAAATGAAGGAAAAAATCCTAAGGGCAGCCAGAGAGAAATGTCAGGTTATGCACAAAGGGAAGCCCAACAGACTCACAGCAGAGGTCTTGGCACAAACCCTGCAAGCCTGAAGAGAGTAGGGGCCAATATTCAACATCCTTAAACAAAAGAACTTTCAACCCAGAATTTCATGTTCAGCCAAACTAAGCTTCATAAGTGAAGGAGAAACAAAATCCTTTACAGACAAGCAATTGCTGAGAGATTTCATCACCACCAGGCCTGCCTTGCAACAGCTCCTGAAGGAAGCAATAAACATGGAAAGGAACAACCAGCACCAGCCACTGTAAAAATGTACCAAATGGTAAAGACCAAGCACCAAATGAAGAAACTTTATCAACTAATGGGCAAAACAACCAGCAAGTAACAAAATGGCAGGATCAAATTCACACATAGCAATATTAACATTAAATGTAAACAGCCTAAATGCCCTAATCAAAAGACACAGACTGGCAAACTGGGTAAACAGTTAAGACCCATTGGTGTGCTGTATTCAGGAGACCCATCTCATATGCAAAGACACATATAGACTCAAAATAAAGGGATGGAAGAAGATTTACCAAACAAATGGAGAGAGAAAAAAAAAGCCAGGGTTGCAATCCCAGTCTCTGATGACAAAGAAAGGCATTACATAATAGTAAAAAGATCAATGCAACAAGAAGAGCTAACGATCCTAAATATATATGCACCCAATACAGGAGCACCCAGATACATAAAGCAAGTTCTTAATGACCTACAAAGAGACTTAGACGTCAACACAATAATAGTGGGAGACTTTAACACTCCACTGTCAATATTAGGCAGATCGACAAGACAGAAAATCAACAAGGATATCCAGGACTTGAACTCAGTTCTGGACCAAGTGGACCTAATAGACATCTACAGAGCTCTCCACCCCAAATCCACATAATATACATTCCTCTCAGAACCACATTGTACTTACTCTAAAATTGACCACATAATTGGAAGTAAATCACTCCTTAGCAAATGCAAAAGAATGGAAATCATAACAAACAGTCTCTCAGACCACAGTGCAATCAAATTAGAACACAGTATTAAGAAACTCACTCAAAACCGCACGACTACATGGAAACTGAACAACTTGATCCTGAATGACGACTGGGTAAACAAAGAAATGAAGGCAGAAATAAAGATGTTCTTCAAAACCAATGAGAACAAAGACACAACATACCAGAATCTCTGGGACACATTTAAAGCAGGGTCTAGAGGGAAATTTATAGCAGTAAATGACCACATGAGAAATGAGGAAAGATCTATAATCAACACCCTATCATCAAAATTGAAAAAGCTAGAAGAGCAAGATCAAAAAAACTCAAAGCTAGCAGAAGACAAGAAATAACTAAGATCAGAGTGGAACTGAAGGAGATAGAGACATGAAAAACCCTTCAAAAATCAATAAATCCAGGAGCTAGCTTTTTGAAAAGATCAACAAAATAGACAGACTGCTAGCCAGACTAATAAAACAGTAAAGAGAGAATAATCAAATAGATGCAATGAAAAATGATAAAGGGGATATCACCACCAATTCCACAGAAATCCAAACTACCATCAGAGATCACTACAAACAATTCTATGCACATAAACCAGTAAATCTGGAAGAAATGAATAAATTGCTGGACACTTAAACCCTCCCAAGACTAAACTAGGAAGAAGCTGAATCCCTGAATAGACAAATAACAAAGTCAGAAGTTGAGGCAGCAATTAATAGCCTACCAACAACAAGAACAAAAAAGATAAAGATTAAAAAAAATTCAAACAAAGATGCAATAGGGGATTAAAACAAGTAGACTTGTTTTATCCACTAGAGAGATAAAGTAAACACATCCTAGACAATGGTTATCTATAAATTGTAACAAATTCTCATAAACAGCATTTGGCTATTTATTAAAGGACAAAACACTGGAGATGCAGTGGCAGTGGAAAAATCTATAACTGAATGTTCTAAATACCATTATGCCAATAAATCTTAAAACTGAGAGAAACTAAACTATTTCCTAGGACAACAAAATTAGCCAAAACCATTTCAAGATCAGAAGGAAAATTAGATTATATTTATAAACATTAAAGATATTGAATAGTTAAAATAATTTATTATACTTAGCTCTATATAAATAATTAGTTTAAAGTGTCTGGAGGATTTTACAGAAATTTTCATGGAGTAGTTGATCTCAATTTTATTAAAATTACTCCAGAATATTTTTTTAAAAAAGAAGAGCTAAATGTCTTTGTAATAGGTTGAAGAGTGGTCCCCTCAAAATACTGGCAAGTCTTAATCCCTGGAACCTATGAATATTACCTGACATGGCAGAAAAGTGAATATGACTTGAATATGGCAAGATATGTGATTAAGAATTTTGAGAGGAAGGGTTTATCCTGAATTATTTGGCTGGACCCTAAATCCAATCACATAGATCTTGAGAGAGAGAGAGAGTGTGTGTTGAAATAGAATAATCTAATTTTCATTTCATGTGTAAAAACTTATACAATTGTGATAAAACACATATAATGTAAAATCTAATATCTTATGTAAGTACACAGTTCAGTAGTGTTTGGTAAATTCACAATGTTGTTCAACCAACCTCCAGTAACGTTTTGTCTTGCAAAAGTGAAACTATCATCATTAAACAACAAACAACAACTCTCCATTTCACCCTCCCTGATCCCTTGTGGCAGCCTCCACTCTGTTTCATATTTCTATGAGTTTCACTACTCTTGATATCTCCTGTAAGTCATTTTTGCATCTGTGTTCCTCAGTGGTATTGCAAGGTATTGCTATCAGGGTAATGGTAGCTTCATAGAATGGTTAGGGAAGAGTCCCTCCTCCTCAATATTTTGGAATAGTTTCAATGGAATTGGAACCAGCCCTTCTATGTATACCTGGTAGAATTTGGCTGTGAATCCATGTGGTTTAGGGCTTTTATTCATTGATATGTTTTTTTATTGCTGATTCTATTTCAGAACTCAATATTGATCTTTTCAGTGTTTCAATTTATTCCTGATTCAGTCTTGTGATATGGTGTGTTTCCAGGAATTTATCCATTTTCTCTTGATTTTCTAGTTCGTTTGCATAGAGGTGTTCCCACTGTCTCTGAGGATCTTTTGTATTTCTGTGGGATCGAGTGTAATGTCATCTGTGGGGTTTCTGTTTGTGCATATTTGTATCTTCTGTCTTTTTCTTTGTTAATGCTAGCAGTCCTTAAATCTTGTTTATCCTTTCAAGTAACCAACTTTCGATTTTCTTGATCCTTTATATAGATTTTGGGGTCTCAGCCGGGCATGGTGGCTCATGCCTGTAATCCAAGCACTTTGGAGGCCAAGGTGGGCGGATCACCTGAGGTTGGGAGTTCAAGACCAGCCTGACCAACATGGTAAAACCCTGTCTTTAAAAAAAAAAAAAAAAAAAAAAAAAAAAAAGATTTTGGGGTCTCAATTTTATTCAGTTCTTCTCAGATTTTAGTTATTTTCTTCTGCTACTTTTCGGGTTAGGTTGTTATTGTTTTTCTAGTTCTTCAAGGTGTGATGTTAGATTGTTAATTTGAGACTTTATAACTTTTTGAGCTAGGCATTTAGCAATATAAACTTTCCTTTTAAAAAGGCAGTGGCTTTTGCTACATCCCAGAAATTTGGTATATTGTGTGTCTGTCTTAATTTATTTCAAATAATATTTTATATTTGCCTTGATTTTATTGTTTACCCAGTGGTCATTCAGGAGCAAGTTGTTTAATTTTCATGTAATTGTGTGGTTTTGAGAGATCTTTTGGTTATTGATTTTTAGTTTTAATCTATTGTGATCCAAGGATAAATATGGTTGGTATGATTTCAATTTAAAAAAAGTTGTTAAGACCTGCTTTATGGCTGAGCATATGGTTGATTTGGAGTATATTCCATGTGCAGAGCAGAGGAATGTATATTCTATGATTGATGAATGGAGTATTCTGTAGATATCTGTTATGTCCTTTTGGTCAAGCAATCAGATTTATTTTTATAAGAAAGAGGCAGAGACAGTTTTGAGACAGAAAGGGGGAGGTGAGGTGACCACAGAGGCAGAGATTAGTGATATGACCGCAAATTAAGAAGCTGCTGGTAGCCACCAGAAGGTAGACGAGGCAGAAAGCTAATTTTCCTCTAGAGAAAAGGGAGCATGACCCTGCCAATGCTCGGTTTTCATACTTATTCATTTCTGTTGTTTTAAGCCACCAAGTCTGTGGCAATTTGTTACAGTAGCCACAAGAAACTAATATAACACTCATCCATTATAAAAGTATAGTAAACTTTTGATTTCTAAATTGGACAAGGGCAGTATGAAAAAAGAAAAAAATTAGGCAAAACTTCACATGTGAATGAATATGATACAAAAATCCTAAAGAAATATTGTGTTACTGGATTCAAACATGTTTGTGTGTGTGTGTGTGTATAGAATATATATCTATCTACATACAAGAACTCTTTATTGATTTTCATTTCTTTTTTCTAATACATTTGGAAAATTATTTTTAATGTTTTCAGCATATATGGGTATATATGTATAAATATACGTAAAAACTTAAGAGTTGCACAAAAAGTGAACATAGAAACATGAAAGGCATAAAATTATTAGGATAATACTTAAATTTTTCAAAAATGAAGTATATCAGCTTTTAGATAAAAGGAATCATCAAGTACCTAATCAATGAATAAAACAGACTCACATGAAGGTACTTCATAGAAAAATTTCAGAACACTGGGGACAAAAAAAAAACAACCCTGTGAATTCCCAGAAGAAAATAAAAGATCATCGAGAGAAATGCTGACGACTAGAAGGCAATAGATAAGCATCTTCAAAAATCTAAAGGGAAATTATTTTCATCTTAATGTTTGATACTGAGCCAGACTATTAAACATCAGGATAGAATAAAAACATTTTTTAACATATAAGATGTCAATAAATTTATATTCCATGTAACCTTTTCCTAAAAACTACTGAAGAATATACTTTACAAAAGCTACAAAGAAAATTGGGGAAAGCATACAACAGATACAGAAAACAGAAGATCACACATGAAATAGACATGAAGACAATCCCTGGAACGATCGTTTAGGGAAATTCCAGGATAGCAGCTATTCGTAGAAGGAACCTGGTCCAAAAAGAAGCAAGTCAGAAGGCTCCAAGATAAACTCACTTAGGAAAATAAAATAATAGAATCCCTGAGTATCTAATTATCTTAGGTTGAGATTGAAACACCTTACAACGTTTGGGATTGAATTCTGACAAGTATATACAAAATTAGCAAACAAAACCTAGGTAATTATTAGTTGTGAGGAAAACAAAAAGTTGTTCAGGAAACAAAGTTATTATAGGTGGATGGGCTGTGAATGGCATTTACATAGTCATAATATACAAACACTGAATATTATTGTTAACCAAAAGGATTGTAATAAGAGAATGGGAGGAAGTGTGGGGTTTATGAAGGGCTGTAACTCTACAGAGAGCTAAGTTCTTACCTTCCATAGTGGTAGTTCAACTGATAATGTCTTAAACTAGAGATGTAAGAAATAGTAATTCAAGTATATTATTTTAAAACATAGGGCTATATACGAAAAAAATCAAGTAAAGAATTAAAATTTTGCCTCTGAGAAAGGATAAGGGTAGGAAAGATGTGAGGGGTGGGAAAGCAACTGTGACTTTAATTTAAAAAAAACCTTGTAGAAGTATTTGGCTCTTCAAACTATATGCATATATAATTTTGGTTACAAATTAAAACTAAATAATCAACTCAATGAATGCTCTTAAAAATCTGATAGAATTCAATACCACAAACATCTAACCATGGCAAACATTCTACATAATGGCTAAACCACAAAAGTTTGCCATTGACAGTCAGGAATGAGGCGTGAACAGTGTCCCAGCTACATTGGAGTGCTACGTGGCAATACCCAGTAAAGCTGAAGTTCCACTTCCACAACTTTCCATATCAGAGGAATTCTTTGGCATGTACACAAGAAGACGTGTAAAAGAATATTCACTTCAATGGTGCTGAATTAGTGTGAAAAGGATGACAATAGTGAAATAAACTACAAAGGTACAATGATAAATCTCAAAAAACATAATGCCGAGTGAATAAAAGAGGCAAAAGAAAAGTTGTAACACCGTTTAGGAAAATTGTAAAACACACAAAGCAAAGTATTTACATGTATGTATTTTACGTTTTAAAAAATGTTATACAAAAACTATACAAAATATTTACGTATACATAGATACATTTATACTTTTTCCATAACTTTTAAAATTAAATTAATTTCAAAATATTAAATATATTGAGATTCAAACGTGTGACTCAAGAATTAAGGTATACATTGTATTCAGCAACCTTATTCTTGGTCCTACCTTATTTTCCTAGCCTTGTTTTCCCTTTGCTTCATCTTCTGAGTGTATTTTAAGTAAACTTCACTTTGCTACTTTACAAACAAACAAATGGGAAGCTATGTGTTCTAATATTTATGTTTTTAACCAAAATATTTGTGTGATGCTTTATTTTTTAGGGTTCCAACCTCTGCTTAATTGACACACACACACACACACACACACACACACACACACACATTTATTGAGTCTAAACAACATGTGCAATAAATATAATATCAAGTCAGTTTTCAAACTGTCCTACAAATGCTCAAATATAATTTCTACTATTCAAAAAATCTTAACAATTTATCACTCGTCAATTCCTGGCAAGTTCTACGTCCACTAGCCTTAAAGAGTTTGTAGGAGTTCACACAAAGAAACTTCTTAGTTCATTGATCAAAATCTGCTTATGTTTATGACATATAAACATGTACTGACCTTTGGAGATACAATAATAATGACACAGTGACTATCCTCAAGAAGCTTGTATTCTAGTGGAGGCAATAGGCAAGCAAATAAGTAATTAAAGTAATATGCTTCATCATAGATGACCTAACCCAGGCTAGAGGACAAATTGAAGACATCTGTAGTGGGCTAAATTTTGTTGCCCTCCGAAACATATTCAAGTACTAACCCCTACTACTTATGAATTTGATCTGATTTGGAAATTAGGTCTTTGAAAATGTAAAAAACTAGGAGGAGGTCATATTGGCTTGGGATGGGCCCTAGCACCAGTGACTGGTGTTCCCGTAAGAGAGAGACACAGAGACACACAGCAAAGGTCATGTGAAAACAGAGGCAGAGACTGGAGTGAAATGAAGAAGGCATGCGAAAGATTGCTGGCAACCACCAGAAACTGAAGAGGCAAGGAAGAGCCTACAGATGGTCCGTGGCCCTCAAGGCACTTTGGTTTTGGAATTCTAGCTTCCAGACTGAGAAAGAATAAATTTCAGTTGTTTTAAGCTACCCAATTTGTAGTAATCTGTTACAGAAGCCCTAGAAATGGCAGATAGTATCCTATGAACGATGACTTGAAATCTGAGATCAGAAAGGTCCATAGGTGTTGTGCACAAGGCAGTGGGGAAAATATTCCACAGAAAATGACATAGAACAGAGGCTTGAAGGTGTGACAGAGCAGGCCATTAGGGGAACAACACATCCATTACTACCACTGGAGTTCAGGGCAGATCTGATGAGAGTTGAGTTTAGAGAAGTATGTCTAGGACTAATTATGGATGGTCTGTGTGGATCTCATCCTTTGGGCTCCAGAGGGTCACTGAAGTCTTAAGCAGGAGCCTGAATCAACTTATTTGTGCTTCCAAGGAGGTCACTCCAGGAATACAGGTGATGTACCATGATGACTTGAATTAGTCATCATAGAAATAAAATAGAAATGGATGAATGTGAAAGATGCTAAGGAATCCGTCCACACCAGTGGTTTTCAAAGTGTGGTCTATGAATCAACAGCGTCACTCGGAAATTTGTTGGAAATTTACATTCTCAGACCCTATCGCAGAAACTCTGAAGCTGAGGCCGAGCAATTTGTGTTTTAACAAGCCCTCCAAGTAATTTTGATGCATGCTAAAATTTGAAAGCCACTGAGCTATGGAAATTGGTGATTGGATGTGCAGATTGAAGGAGAGAAAAAGAAATAGGGATAATGTCCAATTTCTGGCTTGAGCAATTGGGCGGTAAAGAGAAAAATAAAAATCAAGATAAACAATGTACAAGTGCTTTGTAAATTGAGTTCTGCTCACAGCCCACTGATACCTGGGCAGGGACCAGTTCAGTCTTGAGCAATCTCTGAACAGCAGAGTCTACCTTCAAAGCTCATGAAAATGTTAGAGGTTTTAAACTGTCCTCCACATTTGACTTTCCTCATTCTAAGTTCTGTTGAAAATCAGTTTTTGCTTTATCAACAAATGGCATTGCAGCCAGAGTCCTTTACAATTCCATTTCAAATAAGGGTTCTGGCTTTGCTGCTGTGATAACACGTGGGAAGGAGTTTAAAGAGGAGAGAGACTACATTAGTGAAAAGGAAGCGATCTCCATGAAACTGATCTTTCTTCTTGAACAATCTGTTTTTGGCTTTTAAATGTGTCTCATAAATATTTTCTAGCCCAACATTTTTAGGGTCCCAAAGAATGAGAACTGTATGAATAAATTATTTGTTTTAGTGACTAGCTCAGGTTTAGATGACAAAGCCTGGTGCAGTAATGTACCTTTGAGGAGGTACTGCGTTTCACAGACCTGGACAACTGCAAAAACCTCCCAAGACCTGGGTTCCCTTCACTTCATCAGTGTAGCTCATCAATGTCAGATTAATCTTAAAGTGCCTAGAATAAAACTTTCATTAAGTTTCTTCCCTTTTTATGAATACAACATTGAAATGATGGAGAACTGTTATATGTCCTAATAGGTAGGGATTATCCCTTGATGAAGACCCAGTGGGAAAAATAAAAAGAGAATTTCATTCTTAGTACTTTTCTGTCTTTTTTGCTTCCTTGAAAAATCTGTTTGAAAAACCTAAAGAAAGATTGGATAGAAAAGTGGTTTGGGGTTTGTAAATTCATAAGCAAGTGTAAGGTGGGAATAGTGTCCCTGAAAGACATTGCTTCCTTGGGCGAATTGGTCAAGCACATTGCAAGTGTATTAAGACAGTGCTTAGGCTGGAGTTCTGAATGCAAGGGAGTGCTGCCTACAGGACTATAGATGATAGGGTTCATGCAAGGTCTCAGGGCACAGAGTGCAGTCAGTCCTTTGGGGATGATCAAGAATCACCATACTGGTAGCCATCAAAAGACAGTAAATGTAGCTCTAATTCAGACACCACTGGGTGTTCACCAGCCTAGCAAATGCCAGGTGCTGTCTCAGCTTCCCTGTGGCTTCTATCACTGATGATGGCAGTGTTCTCTTAAGAGGTGTGCACGCCTAGATCTCATAACCATGCTCCCTTCAGATCCAGCCCTCTTGTCTTAGACCAGTTTAAATGGGCTAAATCCACACACAGTTCCAGAGCTTGCTCTAATCCCCCCTCATCTCTGTTCCTTCCTTCACCTTCTCTATTCTGATGAATCTTTTTTCTTCCCCCAGCCAGTGGGTAAAAAGGTCAGGCTCTTACACAAAATGTTTTTTCCTAAACTTTTATCTGTTCCTTTAATCTGTTTTCTTCTCTTAGAGGCCCAAATTTTTGAAATCTAAAAGGCAGAAAAGATTCATTTTCCTTTGTTATCTCTGTTATATGTTTCCTCTTTCCTCACTTTTCATTTTGGGGTCTAGGCAAGCAATTGCTCAGACTAGCATAATTTCTTGAATGAGAGGAAGGGAAAACTGAAGAAAACAATCTCCACAAAATCATAGCTAAGATTAAGCTGAACCATATGAAACTGCCAGTATTCGACCCTTTTTACTTACAAAACAGCAATTTCAAATTGTTTAACTAATTTTTTAAACCATTTTCCACTACATAAAAGTTTATCAAAAGGCTTTACTATAGCAAAAATTACTATTTTAAAAACAGGTGTAACCAAACATAGTGCAAGTAAAGAATTAAGAAACTTTTAGTCTGAAAGTGGGTTCATTAAGGTAGAATTAGTCAAAAATAACTTACCAAAAGAGATGAGCTGTATTGGTCTTAAGGCAGGGATATGAGCTAACAGGGACACTCAAATAGAGCAGATTAGGTGCAGGAATGGCTTTAGTGGTGATGAATTGCTTGAAAGGCAAATTGGTTGAGTGAGAAATGGGACTTTGCATTAATCATCAAAAGATGCAACCAGGTAACTGACAAAGGGAGTCTCACAGTTGCTCTGGGTTTGTGATTCTAATGCGTAAATCTGTCTTCTTTTAGCAAGCATCATGGTGTACTGGAAAGAACACTAGACCAAGAATTAAAATACCTGATTTTTCATCCTAACTCTAACACAACAGGCTAGAGAAGCTTGGAAGACTAGCCAGGCTTTGTAAGTTATATTGCAACATCTACTGACAAAAAATGAAGGATCATCACACCTCTCCCACCTCACTCACAGGACTGTTGTCAGGATCAAATAAAATCATGTAAGGAAGTGTAAAAAATGCAAGTAATTCTTTCATTTATAGCAACTGCTCTTGAAGTCTCATTTAGGTACTGTGTGGCTTCATGAGTATTATTGATATCAAATTTAGAGAAGATGAAAATAAATTAAACTCATCTTCAGATGCCCAAAAATTATCAATAACATTTCAAATATGATTGATAAAAGAGCCATTAGCAAAATCTCAAATTATTGCCCAGGCTCTGGCTTGATAAATACTCTCTCCTGGTTAGAAAAAATATGATTTTGCTTACATCTTTAATCTTCATCTCCTCCTCCTAATTCTGCTCTTTCTTCCTCTTTTCTTTCTCCTTTCCTTCTTTCCTTTCCTCCTCCTTCTCCCTCCTTCTCCATCTCAATTTGTTGAGGATTTCCTAAAGCCAGAGTCTAGCATGTCTCTATATAACCCTTCTCCTTTAATTATGCCTTATTCTTTTTTCTATGCTCTTTCTGTTCCCTGATCAAGCCAGTTGTGCTGAATATTACTTCAAAATGTAAATTTGCATAATATACACTTTTGTAAGTAATATATTTAATTGGAAGAAAACAGCCGGTGTTTAGAAAATTGACTTATCTTTTCCCCCACACCGGAATCCCACATAAACCCTGTGGGTTTCTCCAGTCAGTGGAATTTTGGGCATCCACCACAATTCAGGCCATTCCTGTAAACCTGACTGTCCCCTCAGGGGAGCTTGGCTTGGCTGGATTGGTCCCTGCCCTGTCCTCCACAGCTGTTCCATGAGCTCTTTGGATGCTCCTGCTGCTGTAAGGTTATCTCACAAAGCCCTGGATACAACCCTCTCCATGTTATTTCTCTTCCCATCTTACTTAACCTCTCATATTAGTGGCAATAACAGTCACTAGGATGTCAGAGGTCCATCTGTGAGGAGCTAATTGATTTCCCTCCATCACTCTGGATTTATTTTCTTTTCCTCGCCTCCAGAAGCACTCCCAGAACCAAAGGCCAGGGCAACAGTTCATGTTGGCAAAACCCTGCTTTTATTATTCCTTCCCTGGCAACAATTATTTATCCAGCTTGTGAAGTGACTGAGGACATCACACCAGCCATCTGTTTCCCTCTGTCTGAATGCGCTAATGTAGTTAGACTCCATTTCCAAGAGCAGCTCACTGATGCTGCCTGTGTTTTCCCCATTTGCCTTTGCTAGCTTTGGCAGCGTCTTCACTGGGGTTGGCATTTTCACTTCATGCTTGTTCATTTGATTAGCAGCTTCCTCTTGCGAATTAACTGTTTAGCTTCCACAGAGTGAGCTCTTTGTTAGCTTTCCCTTCATGCCTGAAAGGGTTTCTTTCATTTTGTCTATGCTGACACCGTCTCTTTTCTTCAGGACCAAATTCTCTTGGTTCCATCTCCTAAGTAGCTCTCAGCTCCCCCTCCCATTCCCCTGCAGTGACCGCCTGGTTCTGACTCTCATCTTTTCCTGCCTGGAAGACTGGAATATTTGTTCTCCTTGTAGGCAACCCTGACCTCCCGCAAACCACAAAAGCCAAGAGATTTTCCTGAAACACAAAGGCACTGCCCTGCTTGGATCCCCTCAGGGGTTTTCCACGGGTCTTAGCTAATGCCCACACTCTTTGGTCATGACACACAATGTCTTTTATAATCTTTCCTCTGCTTTTCTCTCTAGCAGCGTATTGTGTTATGTCCTCATACCTGTTTACTTCTCTTGCAAAGCCCTGACAGTGGTCCTGAATTAGGTGCAGAGGGGAGGGATTTTGCCCCTTGGATTACAGTTGGCATAAGTTTTCAGCATGTCTGGAGACACCTTGGTTGTCACAGCTGGGGGACGGAGAAACTACTGGCATCGAGTGATCAAGTGACCAGAGATGCTGCTGAACATCCTACGATATAGAGGACAGTTGCACACAGCAAAGACTTATCCAGCCCCAAATGCTGATAAGGTTGAGGCTGAGAAACCCTATTCTAGCCAGACTAACCTGGAGTTCTCTGGATGCACTATATCCTCTTGTGCCTCCATACCTGGGATCAATGATTTTTCTTCTCCAACACTTCTCTCTTCGCCATAATTTGTCTATTAGTGTCTAATTGCCCTCGAAGGCCCAGCCCAAGTATCCCCCATATTTTGGATTGCCTGACCATGGATGATATTTGATCCCTCTTCTGAATTTCCAGTCATCCAAAAACATAAACAATATACATTTATAGGGCATCTACTAAGTACCATACTGTGTTCAGTTCTAATACTAAAATCATGAGCCAGACTAACATGGGCACTACATTTATAAAATGTACAGTCCAGAGGTAGAAATAGAAAGTCAGTTAATAATCACCCCAATAAATGCGCTTCCCAACGCTCTCTGCACACCTTCTCTCCATACCAGAGGACTCACATCTTTATTTCTGAGTTGCGTTCAAGGGTCTCCCGCAGACCAGACATTGGCAAACTTTTTTTTCTTTCGATACTGTGTTCTTATTTCTTAAAAACTTCTCTTGAGCATGCCCCCAGAATCCAAGTTCCTTAGCACTGTACACCTGGCCACCCACTTTCATCTCCTCCCCCTCCTCTGCACCTATAGTCCTGTTGTGCTCCCGGCCACACCACATGATGTAAACTGCCTTCCCCTTACCCCCTCATTCTTTTGGTAAGTTTCCATTTTTCCATCAATACCTGCCTCATTATCACTACCACTTCACAGGTTTTCAAAACACAGCATTATCTCCTCTATTTGTGGGTACCCATTGCACATGATTGCATATTCATATCTTAATACTCAGTAAAAAAAAAAAATGGTGAAAATCATAGTTCTGGAGTCTGACAGAGCTGAACTTAATTTTTCTGAGCTGCCATTTCTTCATCTGAACAATAATAAAATAATAGTGCCTACCTCATAAGTTTCTAAAAATATTAAATTAATCCAGCACAGTATTAAGGAGTCAATGAATGTTAATGGTTATTGCTCTCTCTAATCATATCATAGGAAATGTAACTGATAAGAAATACAGTTCTTATCCTCAAGGAGAAAGCAGTCTCCCCTGGTCTCCCCCAGACTAACCGCTTTCTCCTTGAGAATAGAACTGTATTTTATTCATCATTGTTGCCCAGAGATAAGAAACACCTGAACAGTAGATGATTGGTGAATGTAAAGAAAGGATGCAGGACCAGTTACAGTGATCTTTCCTGTAGCAACGTAACACCTAACATTGATTGAGTACTTATTAGGTACAGATGTGGGGTAAGCACTTTCACAGATTGCCTTATTTAATCCTCATCACAACGCCCTCTGAGATTGGTACCATTATTAGCAGTCTCCATTTTACAGATGAGAAAACTGAGGTACAGAGGGATAAAGAGCCTGCCCAAGGTTATACAGTTAAGGGGCAGAGTTCAAATTTAAATGCATGGTGTCTGATTCAAATCATTAGATCTAGGAAAGTAGACAATTAGATTAAATCAATATTTCAAGAATGCATTGATGATGCAGTGCAGTGGATACACAAAGAAGCTTTTTGTCTAGAGATAGACAATACAAAAACACTCACTTTTCTAGAGACACCAAAATTAGTTCAGGTGAAGCAATTCTTAGTAAGAAACAGTAAGTAGGGTGTAGGCTGGTATGATGGGTGAGTGGGAGGTGTTTATCTTTTCACTCAGACCAGGTGCTTTTCTACCAACGCAATGACACATATGCCTTCTCTTCTTCCCCAAGATCTTATATAGTAAACAATGGGAGAAATATGTAAATAGGAGAGGAAAGAATTAGAATGATAAATATATCACATCAGGAAAATTGAGAGAAAATGGTTTATTGACAGAGGAATGATGAAACACCTCGGTGGAGTTCCTAAGAGGGATGACATTGTCATCTACCCATACAGGCTGCCGGATTGTCAGGTTTTTACTGGGAGAAGGAGAAGGGAAGAATTAATGAAGTGAATATGAGAAGCAGTCTCTGCAGCATCTCAGTCACAGGTGGTTTCTCTAACAGGAGTTTGCAGCAATAACTCAGCTGTAAAGAGGATCTAGGCAGTTCTTAAGCTACATGGGCTCCTGGGTACCTATTTAAATTATTAATTTTACCCAAATGAGAATCATCCCCACAGGAAAGTCAGGTGAGCTACTGAGTTTCACAATTTGCTCTTAGAGAAAACTGTAATTAATCCTCCAAAAGGTCACTGGGATGTAAAACTTGCAATATAGGGAGCAAATGTTATTAAAGCTTCAAGGTTTTACCATTTATTCATGATGCTGCTACCTCGTTCTATTATGTAGTTCTTGGGTCCAAGCAGTGGGCTTAGGTTATAGGTGGCATTCTTATAATGAGATCCTTCAGGCTAGCCTGGTGGCTGAATCTCCCAGCTTAGAGAGGAAAAAGAGCACAAGTACATCCTTAAACTCATCTAAAAATTGCAGAAGAGTTGAGACACAGTGGTATGTACATCTATTTAACATGCTCCTATTAACTCCCTTTGTTCTCTGCTCTTTTGATTGAGGATCCTATAAGCCAGAGACCCCAGAAAATCATATACAGTTGAAATCAGGAGCTCTCAGGAGAGGAAGTTGTGGGGAGGGGCAGAGATGAAAGAAAACCATTTGTATTATGAATTTAAGAAAAACATTTCCCCAATGGCCTCAGTGTAATTGATTTGTGAGGAAGATGGAATGTACTGAAGAGGAAACAAAGGGAACCACTTGATTTACACATAATCAAAGAGGAAAAATAAGTTAATTATCTGTGAAAGCTATTTGATTAAATATATTTGATTTAAATACATATTATTTCACTTCTTGCAATGGAGCAGAGGTAGTTCCCCAAAGATATATTGGTGTACTATTCACATGAAAAAGAAAGACATGCTGGGCAGACAAAGGAAGCATATGTCCTTTGCACAGATTATATATGGAATCATCTCTACCATTCAACATATGGCATTCAACAAGAAAGAAAAACCAGATTGGATCCTGTATATGCACACAAATCTTCAAATAATTAAAATGAAATAAAATATTCTTAATGTGGAAATTAGATGACCACAATTTTGTATTCTACATCCTACTACCCCTACAGAAATTTCTCAAATATTTGTCAAAATGAAGAATACATTTTGTTTAAGAGATGTGGCTCATAATTTAATGTGAACCAAGAATTCATTATATAACTATACACATTATATCATACTTATTACTTACCTAATTTTACTGACAAAACACCAATAATTATATGTTATACATGTATATAATCCATATGATATACATTATTTATGTGATATATATTACACCTATAATATATGCTTATATATCATATAATTATGTCTATCATATATACATTATATGTAATATATTACATTAAAAAGTATACATAGCAAAGCACCAATAATAGAGATTTCTGGTGAATAGAATTTTCTAGTCAACAGAATTTTTGGCAAAAGAATCTCATTTTGTCATTGGTCATTGAGAGATATAATGGATAAATAATTACCTAGAATGACCAGGGAGTCTGGGAAAGTAAGTTTAACTTCAAGATTCATTTGATTTATCCCTGCTATACCCAAGAAATTTCCTTTGGTATTCATAACTTTACTCTCCACTGGAAGTAGCACATTTTAACTCTGAACCCAATTATCCTTAGTAGTTCAGCTTTTGTTTTGTCTTCAAAGCCCATCTAGACAAATGCTTTCGCTGGAATACATTTCTTTCCTTGTAAGAACTAACAAAATGAATCTGCAATCACAAAGACAGCCAGGGTGTGATTAGCCAGAGTGCACTGGATAAACAGTGTTTATAGTTCCCCACATTTTGACAAAATTCACAGTATTGCAATTACAAAATTTTCAGGGGAAATTAAATACTGAGCATCATGACTTTACTGCCCTCCTCGCCAGACATGCAGTACGCAGATGGTACTCATTCATCTGGTAGTAAATCAGGGTGGGCCTTGTAAAGCCCTTGGCTGGGGCTTAGGTTCCTCTTCCTGGTGCCACCTGTGCCATCTGTATCTATTCCAACAGAGCCCTGCTCTGGCCTTCAGACCAGCTATGAGACAATGGTACTGCCGCAAGCATTAGCATGGCACTTCCATTTCTGAACAGAATGCCTCTAGAACAAGGCAGGGCCTGAGGAAACTCACGGGCCCAGTGAATAAAATAGAACCAGACATGGAATTGAGTAGGATCATCTGTCAGAAAGGAGGCAGGAGTGGGAGAGAGAAAGACAACAGAGGCAAGAGAAGCTTGTAAGGGAAGCAAGGGGAGGAAAAGGCAGAAAGATTTTTTAAAGTGGAGGGAGAAGGAAGAGAGAAGAATCCCATTCTAAAAGGCAAAGGGGAAGAGGTCAAGACTGAGGCTGAGACAGAGAGTGACATGGCTGGAGAGGGAGACCTGATGAACAACACTGAGGAATAAGATAGCTGAAAGCTGTCCTGCACTGCAGGCAGTGATAGAACCAGGAACTGGCAGGTGAGGGACTGGTGAAAACAACAGTAAAGCAAAAATGCACCACAGGATTACCAAAAGTAAAGCTAAAACAGATTGTACGTGTGTTTCAGCATAAAGAAATGTAAGAGCACAAATGAGGAGTGAGAAGGTCTCTAGTCTTCATTGTGCCATTAATAATAAAAACTGTCATGGCAACATTGATTAGGAACTGCTGTTTCCCAGGTATGGTGCTAAGGATTTCCCAAGTACCCTCTTGTTTAATCCTTACAGCAACTCTATGCAGCAAGTCCTACTATGTTCCCCTCTTTGGCAGAGGAAGACACTGGAAGATACTCAGCAAGGTGAGACCTTGTCCAAGATCACCCAGCTGCGTGGTGAGGGGACTGGAGCTGGGAAGGGTAGTAAAGAGAAAGCTGGAACAGGTGTTACAAACAGCAGCTTCAACGTCATGTATCAGGATCTGGCTTAAGACTTTTGTTTGACAAAAGAGTTTATCAGCTAGATATATCCCTGTCACTAACCAGATACCTCCTGAAATTCTTTCCTGTTCTTGAAGTCAATGCAATGGATAAAGTTCTTTCCTTGAAACTAACCCATGAATGATGCTGAGATTGCAGGTGGCCCAGGAGTCTTTCTCTAAGGTCTTTCCTTTTAAAAACAACTGTTTATAGCAGGAGAAGAGGGCGACACACACACACACACACACACACACACAACAACCCAGAACACACAGTTGTAACTAATTTATTTTGTTCATGAAGACTTACGAGGAGAAAGACAACAGCTTTGTTTCAGAAATATAAGTGATCAAATTGACACATGGGTTGTGATGGCTAGCAACCAGCATTTCCGTCTTTTGCCTGAGAAAAGAAAGAATCCCTGGGTGTGAATAAGGGAGTCCTTGTGGCTGTGAAATTTGATATCACACTCATGCCTTGCAGCTTGGTCATTCCTAAATATTGTAAACAACATCCTTAATGCAACAAGGACATCTCATCTGTTGCGAGAAGTCAAGACCAATACAACCATGGTGCCCACAGCAGGCACTGAACCATAAATACCATGTCTCTACAATAAACTCTCAATAGAAGTGCAACCCAAGGCCAGTCCTGTTGAGAGATGTGCCACACCATCTCTCAGTCATTCCCTCATTCACTTCTCTTGCCTCTCTCACTTCCTACTTCCTTCCCCAAGCTCTGGCACTGGCAGCCATGTAGCTGACCTGCAGCTCTTTCCAGAACACAGGACTTTCAGTCTAGCCAGGTGTGATTGCTCACTTCCCTCTGAGGGCATCTCCCTAGAATACAGACCTCTTTCTAGAAAGAAGGGAAGAAAATTTTAAAAAATTGTTATGAACAAGAGGTGGAATCCTGGGAGAATTAAGGAGTGAAAGGGACAAGAAGGCTTAGATCCAAATGATGTGCAGATTAATGAGGGGTTTTAGTGAGTGGCTTATTAGGAAATTATAGATAAAGCAAAGCAAAGACAGGAGGAGGGCCCAGTTAGGATATTTTATATATAAAATGGAGAAAAAGAGGCTAGTCAAACTAATGCCATTTTCTTCGTTGTTTAACATGAAACAGGTTAAATGAAATGACTAAAATGTTACATAATGTAAAATATCAACTGCAAGTAATATTCACAATAGCAAATGAAGAAATTATATTTTAGCTCAGATGCCATAAGCAGCATTCAAAATGATGGCCCCCCAATTTGCTGAGTTTAGAGAGAGATGAGTGATAAACTAATGGAAGAATCTTAATGACACAGACAGGCCTTGCACTTTGCAGTGGAGGTGGGGATTGCATCTCACTAAAGTACTTCCTCCTCCTTCTCTCCCTTTCATTCCTGCTAAATGGAAATCAGACACATGTGTCAAGGGGACTTGGTCACTTTGTCTGCATATTAACTGTTATATTAAGATTTGCTGCAAAAGACAGTCCATTAAAGTTTTGCCTCTGAAGAGAGAAAGGAGTGGAAATAAATTATCAGCTGAAGGACATTTTGGGAAGAGTTTTTTTGAGCATTCATTATTACTATTTAAGATTAATTGAAATCAATTGTTCCAGTGCCTCAATTCTGCCCAGTTTTGTTTCACCCTTGGGAAAGCTTTATCTCTTCCCACATCTGAGTCAACAGAGTTCAAATTTGTTAGATCTGTAAAAAAAATCCAAGAGGCCTCAATGATGTATTAATAATTCAGCTTTCAAAATAGACTGTGTTTTCACTAAAATGCGGAATTGGGGTCTATGCTTTCTCATGAGAAGCCAGAGCAGGGGGGGGATTCTGGGAAGATGGCATGACACTTGGTCAGTGTAAGGGCACGTGAAGCTGAGGGGCAATTCCCTCAGGCAGTGTCAAAATGGTTCAACCAAATCATCTTCAGGGAGACATTATTTATGCTATACCTCCCATAACTCCTTCAGGAAACTTACAGCCCAGTATCCTTAGGCCTTCCTGACTTTGCACTTGGTGTACCCTCTGCCTACAATTCCCTTTTCTAGTCTGAAGTACGGGTGGATTATGTGATTCTTGAGCACTGGGAAAGTCCTGCACTTAAAATGTAAATAACATGGGTCTGCTGTGGTGCCTGAAATTCCCCACACCAGGCATTTCTAAGGTTATAACTTTGACGGAAGCTCTTAAATATTTCCAGTGATTTGTAGTTAATTGAGTTGAATCACTTTATCATGTCAATCATAGGAGAGACTAAGGTGCAAAAGAATGGGGCATAGGATAGATCAGTTTTGTTGGGAAATTAAGGAAGTAGAAGAGAGGACATATGCTTCCAGCAGAGTGATTTGGTGGAAAGAGAATTAAACCAAGAGTCAGAGGTCTGGGGTTTGAATCTTCTCTTTGTTTCTTACAAACTACATGTCTTTTAATAAGTCATATGGAATTTTAGAATCTTGATTTTCTCATTGTAAACTGAGTTGATAGCATCTTCCTTAGTAACCTCACAGGGCTATTGCAATTACAGCAAAAGGTGATCAGAGCAGGTCCAGGTTCTGTGAAGCCTGAAACTAATAGAATATGGGAGACCCCCCCTGCCTTTAAGAAAAAAGATCACAAAATTATTTAAAAAATAGATATAAAGACAGAAATTTAGAATATGAAAAGAAATCAGAATACATTATGAAAAACCCATATCTCCCTTCAAACAGCAACAGCAAACTAAAGCAACAACAACCAAAAACTGTGTTCCCAGCTCAATGTATCTTGCCAAAAATACCTGTGGTCACACCAAAGGCAGCAGCCAGGGGCAGGAACATGATAGAGAGGAAGTCAAAGTAAAGAAGGTAGTCTTAACAAACCACAGTTAAAATACCTACTTTTGCAAATTTTACAAAAAAATGCAGACTATGTGAATACATTGCTAGGAATGTTTCCCATTGAAAGGGGCTGGTACCATTGAAAAGCTCAGAAGCTAAAGCTTTGTTAGTGATATGGTTTTGCTGTGTCCACATCCAAATCTCATTTTGAATTGTAGCTCCAATAATTCCCACATGTCATGGGAGGGACCCAGTGGGAGGTAGCTGAATCATTGGGGTGGGTCTTTCTTTCCCATGCTGTTCTCATGGTAGTGAATAAGTCTTACAGACCTGATGGTTTTATAAATAGGAGTTCCCCTGCACATGCTCTCTCTCTTACCTGCCACCATGTAAGATGTGACTTTGCTCCTCCTTTGGCTTCTGCCGTGATTGTGAGGCCTTTCTAGCCATGGGGAACTGAGAGTCTATTAAACTTCTTTTTTGTTATAAATTACTCAGTCTCAGGTATGTCTTTATTAGCAGTGTGAGAACAGACTAATACAGTTAGCTTTATGGTAAACAACTTTCTGAGATGATGTTTGTTAAAGGTTATCATGAGTTGTGAACTACAGTACTGTATAAATGAAAGGTACTGATTCCATGTTTCCCATATCCAGAGCTGTCACCCGATAGAGGCTACCCTTCTAATATCACCGCAGTAAAGTTGGTATAAGTTGGAGTTTAGATTATTTGTATCACAGCTACAACCCATATTTCTCAATGAAAAGTTCATATTTACTTAAGTTTCCTGTCTTGGAATATATATACCCAATTCCATGTAGAAAGCAAGATTTAGATTGATAAGTGATTAGTGCAGTCTATAGAACACTTAAAATACATACTTCTATTAGTAGCGCTGCATTGTCTCTTGCTTTATAACAAAATGCCCTAAGATGTAGTGGTATCTTAAAACAATAATAATCATGTATTTTCTCATGTATTCCCAGGGGACATGTGGGTCAGGTATTTGGAAGTTGTTTAGGTGAGTAGTTCTGGCTTCAGGTCTTGTGTTTGTCGTTGAATGTTGGCTGGGGTGCCATCATCTGTAGGCTTACCAAAGGCTAGAGGATTTACTTCCACAGCCCTCACAGGCATAGCTGGCAAGTTGGTCCTGGCTGTTAGCTTGGAGCCTCAGCTCTACCCCATGTAGGGGTCTCTCTGGACTACTTAACATGGTGGCCAGCTTCCCCCAGAGCAAGCAACCAGAGAGAAAGAAAACATCCTTGCCATTTATGACCCAACATAGAAAGTCATCAATGTCATTTTCCTTGGATTCTATTGGTACAGGAGTTACAAAGTCAGTCTAGATGCAAGTGGAAGAAATGTAATCCTTAACTCTCAAAGGAGGATTGTTAACATTTACATGATAAGAAGAACACATAGAATGTACTGGCACAAACATCTTTTCAAAAAAAAAAAAAAAAGGAAAAATTTATGACGACCTCCCTCACAGAAGCCTGAGAGATGGTTAAGGCAAATATTATAGTCTTTTTCATCAACAGAGAGCACTTTAAAGTGTTTTATCAAAAAGGAGCCCAATAGGTCTGAGTTCAGATCCTCTCTTTATATTTTATTTTCTGAGTCATACTAGGAAAAGTTACTTAACCTCCCAGGGCTTTTTTGCCTTATCTGTAAACTCAAATATGATAGAATTCTCATGAGGCTTAAATGAGATAAGTTCTCTAAAGGGATCAGCCCAATGTCTGGCACGGAGTAAATGCCAGTAGATAGTAGGTACATTTTGGAGACACATAAACAGAAGCTGAAACATTAAATAATTGCTCATTAAATAAATTATCAAGGTTACAGACAAGAAAAATAAAACCATTAAAGCAGAATCTTAACCTTAAGTACATAAAAATATTTTAATCTGAAGTCTAAGATCTCTTAACCAAAAGTTTGCACAGTAACAGGTGAGTGAACATTGCACTCACATGATGAGTAAGTGACTATGTGTGTTCATATATGGTTGGATCTTATGATTTGATTTTAAATATACTCTTCTTATAGCCTAACTTTAAATACCAACTAAAAAGCAAAAACCCTCTAAGTTCCGGGGTGCCCCATTACTTACTTTTGGATAACAAATGTGATCCACATTATTGATGATGCAAGTATTGAACTTATGAATTACTTTTTTAATTATTCAATTTGATAGGATATACAATATTTATAATTAATAGGAGCCTGGAGTCGGGAGCAAATTTTCATTTTTTCTCTTAGTTAACAATCTTGATATAAACAATAATACAGCTGAGTTTAGCACATAAGAAAATGTGATCATATTTTAAAATTGTGCAGGTTAAACAACTGTGTTCTCTTTTGAATGTTAAGAGTGATTAAGGGGCTTTGTTTACCTCAAATTATTTGGGACATATTTGCCGAGAGGTTGAGGGAAAGGGTTAGTAGAGAGTGTTTAATGCATTAAGCATATGTATAAGGTTTCCATAATTCATCAGCTCCACTTTTTCATACCTTCCTATGCATTTCCCAGAGACTGCATACATTATACAGTGATGAATAGGGTGCTGATTAAATAAAAGTTGTTGTTCTTGCCCAGAATATATATGTTTTATGTTTTCACATTAATT
The DNA here is from genome assembly GCA_036589455.1 of Ateles fusciceps. NCBI lineage: Eukaryota > Metazoa > Chordata > Mammalia > Primates > Atelidae > Ateles > Ateles fusciceps. The sequence goes on along the minus strand of JAZHEH010000045.1, from coordinate 4,273,626 downwards.
TAAGAAATTCTAAATGGTATCCTTAAAAAATGACTTTATACCAGACTTGAATACCAGGATAAACTAGAGTTATTAGGAGTTTGACAAACAGAAAGTTTGCTTTCTCTTGACTTTACAGAGGATGATACCCACTCTTTCCCATCAAGACTAAGAAACAAAGCAAATTAAAGCCTATCTCAGACCTTCAACAATTCTTAAGATCTTCAGTGTTCAAAATATTGTGCTAGGCAGATGTATCCCCCACTAGTTAAAGATCTTGGAAAATCCTACCTATTTTATTTGCCTCTAGGAAAGTCACTGGGTACCCTCATACATTAAAGGTTCTCAGAAATCAAACAACAAGTTACTTGGTTTAACTCAGTTTCTGGGTTTAACTCAGTGTTTCTCAAGTGTATTTGAATAGGGAGTTCGTTTTTCCTCCAAAGAACATCAGTTGACACCTCATAGACCTTGTCTTCTGTTAAAGGCTACACACTCACTATCCCAGTGGATGTGCATGATCCCATCTTATTTAACCAGACTCCTCCTGATGGATATTTGAGTTGTTACCAAGCTTTTGCAATTTTCAACCCCCATTTGTAAATTGCAGCATAGTCACCATGATTATTATCTTTAGATAGATTTCTAAATTTAGGATGCAGGGTCTTGACCCACTCTTGATGTATTAGCTATAAAACCATCTCCTGAATATCACTAAAATTGTTCCTGGAAATGAGAGTGCAATCATCCTTCCTCCACAATGGAAATCTTATGGTTTCTGTGCAGTGACAGTTAGGACAAGAGGTGCTGACATTCAGGAACAGACAGAGCACCGTTAGCTGCATTTCTGTGGAACCTAGCTCTCTGTTTGGCCCTGATTCTATTCTGGATTGGGATATATGTTTTTACCAAGTGTAAAGTGGCCACAGAAGGAGCAGGTGAGCACCTCTGGCTTCCTAGCTAAGATCTTGTGATGATGTATGTACTTATTCTGAATTGCACTCAGGGAGCCCTAGGAATTGCTCAGTTAACTGCACAAGTCACCAAGTACCCATGCTTCTTCTGCATTTCCCCTGCCCGGTGCATTATGTTCCCTTCTTACTTGTTTTCTGCTGTTGGCTGGTCACAAAAAAGAAGCAAATCAACCACAAAGAACAATACTCCAAAGTCCATCTGTTGCCTGGGGCACTAGTGAGACCCATCTCTGCTCAGCTTTTAACTCTGATTGCAGGGGTGAATATAATTTCTCAGTCAACACTTGGCCAAATGACTCATTTGCAGTCAGCAACCAGATACAGTCTTGTGCATAAACAAATTGATGTATTTTGGAAAAACTCTGAGCCCATCCAATTCTATGACTATGATATTTGCATCAATCCTGACTTACTGTTTTACTACTTTCCAGAACAAGCCCCCTTTGTTCGTGTTGCTGTATCCAAACATCACTAGCTTGTGTTGTACTCACTCCTGTATTCAAACATGACTAGTGGGCACCATTCATTCTTCCCCAAGTAACTTTCATTATTTTTCATCTTTCCTCAACTCCATACCTTTCCTCCACAATTTTATGATTTTCACCTGTTCTTTGGGGCTCAGATCTTATCCAAAACCTTCTGGAAGCTTCCTCTGCCCATGATAGCCCAATAGGACCTCTTTCTCCTCATTTTATTAGGCGTTTACCATATTTGGACTTGTGTTCTCATTTGTCTTTTTTAAAAATGTGTTTTGTCTTCAGCTGCATTATAAGTATCTTGAAGTAAGTTAGTATCTTTTCATCCTTTCTGAATTATGAACCATAGATTCTCTTTTGTTTGCTAGAGATTTTAGGACAAAGCCACTGATGATGTATGCCCAAGTTGGGCACAGAACCTACTGAGTAACTGCCAACCACTTTCTCAGAATTTTAGGTAATGGGAGTACCCAGAGTACCTGTCTCAAGTGTTGACTATAGTAACTAGCTAGAGAGAGAATGATTAACTCCAAACATTTATTAAAATCCCGTTATCTGCCAGGACCCATCCTAGGTTCTAGAATTAATCAGTGAATAACACAGACACAGATCCTGCCCTCATGAAGAAAATGCACAGAAGATCTTTCACTCTTGAAAGACTATGAACCCAACCTTGAAAGCTGAGAGGTAAAAGAAATATGAATGGCCATTTGGAAATCTGGACATAAAATATATGCATCACCTATTTTATGCAGACATGCTAGTATGTGGCTGCATAAAATGGGCCCTTTTTATTATTCTTTTATGGATTGGCTATAGACTATGCAATACAAGTGGGACATAAAAGAATAATGGAAAAGACGAGACCTGACTAAATAAATCCTTTGAGAGTTTTTTTTCCTTAACACTTTGTCATGAGAATAAATTTCCCTTGTACTGGTTTTTGCGTTTGTTTTTTTTCTAGGTCACTAGAAATGAAAATATATTAGAAGAATGGCATGCATATTAAAAATCTTTGCAATCTCTCCAACTCAACACTAGACCTTTATGTACCGAAAAGAAATACTCAAAATGAATACCTTGGAGGAAGGGCACTGGATAACATATGGAAAACCTGAAAATATTTACCCGTTTGTCTAGGTTGATGGCTAATAGTGTAAGAAACTAAATCCAAACAAATTATGAGACAGTTTTTAATGACGTGCAAACATACACATTGTGAACACATAGTAAACATTAGATAATCCTCATGATAAGATGTTAGGGGAGTGTTCTGCAGAATAAATAATATGAGGGGGTTAGGGTGATGCAACTTTTATTGTAGAACTTGGACCCATATATACGAGACAACAGGCTACAAATGTGTCATTTCCATAATATAACATAAAATAGCTTCTCGTTGTTAGCAATTCCCAAGCCACAGTGAACGATAGATGAATGATGAGAAGGTAGAATCAGAATGCTGTATGATAAAAATGAGGTATTGATTCTGCTAGATTTTAATTTAGATTAGTTTACTTAGAAAAAGTAATAAATTGAAATGTGCTCAACACAGCTTACATTCGAAATGACTTATCAGGATTTCAAAATGAAACCTTAGGCAAGCAATAATTTTAACTGTAGCACTCTCCTAAGTTGCCCACACTAAATTACAGCATCTTTGCAAATAATTTGGCCAAGAACAAGACCAGTAATATATCTGTGGATGACTAATGGGAGCTTGCATTGCAATGCCAGAAGAAAAGATGGGAAAAGAACTGGAAGTGGGTGTCTGGCTATAATAAATTAGGTAGACAAACATCTGAACTATTAGAAAAGTGATTCAATGTAAACCATGCTGTATATTTGCCTGGTGCCTAATTCAGTTTGGTGGTCTCAGATGGTCAGATGAAAGGCATTAGCTGTAGGCAAATGTGGGACTGGATCTCTTTTTATTCATATCTAGGTTTCCTGAGATATTAATTTGTTGCTACTAATTTTAGCTTGAAAAAAAATTTTCAGTTCAGTCATTTTAGCTTTTTATATGCAATTAAATCAAATAGTGCATATAAATCTGATAATACAAAGCTTAGTCTGTACTGAGATAATAATTGTGATCACTAGTAATAATTGAGCTCTTATTATAAGCCAGGCACTAAGCTCAACATTCTTATTATTGCATTGCATGTGGAGTTCAGAAAGTATTATGTTCCTTTATGTGCAGTTATGACTCACTTTTACATTTAGTTTTCTATTTTCTAAGTTGAACTGATGATCATAAAGCTAGAATTTTTTAGTCTTTAATTTACATACTACTAACTGAAGATTGAAGGCCCCAGGACCAAGTATACTTTTATTGTCTTCATCACTTTTTCAATTCATACCATGTCCAGGATGAATATTTTGTGTGTGCAGCATACAAACACACACACACACACACACACACACACACACACACACATTCAGATCTGCTCTTACAAGAATTCCCAATTTAAATAGCATTTTTTTCCTGGCCTTTTTTGGGGGAGCTGGCCTTTAAAACATTTTTTTAAACAGATGATCATTATTAAGTGATTTCCCTGATGTACATAATTTGTAGTGTACATCTCTGAAATTGTTAGCTGCCCTTAGTGAAGAATGACTTCGTTTCTGGCTCTTTCATAATAATAGCTCAGCTTTCTGATCTCCACTTTAAAGAATTTCTCTTTTGTATGTTCAATACTACCTTCTTAGAAGTGAAGTTCTTTGTTAAAGGTTTAGCTCCTGTAGCATTCTGGGATGCTTCTGGGGGCCATTAAACTTAATGAGTTAACAATTTTTTTCCAAAGTGTGTATGAGGTGCCTACTGAAGATGACTTTTATAGGTTCTCCTGATTTATTACAAAGAAAGTCCCTTTTCAACCAAAGCTTTCAGGCTGAACTTTCATGCTCGTCTAAGAGAAGCAAACTTTTGGTCTCAAGTCCTGCATAATACATCACATGCCATTTCATTATTCTTGGGCTATTATGTAACCAAGCTATCAGTTACATCAAAGCTTGTCTCTCTACATAAAGATGAATTGACAATAGATAAATCCCTTCTGTCTGCAAATGTTTTTTTTATATAATTCCATTGAGTAAGGACAACGTTTTCCCTTTTGAAATGAGATTTTAAGTTTCACACATATTTATCAAGAAACAGTCAAAGCAGAATTAGCAACTTTTACCATAAAGGCGTTTGTTTGTTTGTTTTTTTAATAGCGAGCCTCTAACAGGCAAACCCTATGGAACCATCAGAGGACCTTTTTAGAAGTAAGTCTTCAAAGCATTCCTTTAGCAGAGGGTGCTGGTCTCATAATAGGGATTCCTAAAGTCCCTCACACTCTACTCACCCTATTTGAGACTTCAAAGGGGACTCTTGACCCAGAGGAAGAGGAGACAGAAGCAAAGTTCCGGCGAAAACAAAAAGGCAGGAAAAGCCTTTTTAGGCTCTGACCTGTTAGTCAGAGATGACAGGAGCTCTAGCCCATGTGAGGCAGCTCTGTGGGGTCACCTTCAAACTACTTTCTACAGCAAAGGAAGTCAATGCCCTTCACCCCTAAAGGGCCCCTCTGACCTTCACCAGTCCTCCACTCTGAATCTGGCTCTCATATTTCTAAAATGATAGAGTTCGGCATAAAAGCCTTCAGTTCTGTAAACTCTGTTCACCATTTGTAAAATAGCCAGCCCAAGATCAGCATGGTACAAAAGTTGCTGTGGGCATTTGCACAAGTTTCTTAACATCTCTGTGTGTGCCTCTGACTGTCATTTGTAAAATGGGGACAATTTATTCATTTAGCAAATATTTTTTGAATGTTTCTTAATGTGCCAGGAACTGTTTTAGGTACTAAGACTATGTCATTGACCCCTGGCAAAAGGCAACGAATTAATAAATCTCTACCTTAAATTAGCTTAAGGTAGAGATTTCTACTAAGAGGATTTAGACAATTTTTAAACATTGAATGAATGAAGTACTGCAGAGAAGAGTAAAGCAGGGAAGGAGAATAGAAGTATAGGCGAGAACTACAATTGTTTCTTTTTGTTGTGTTTTGTTTTTTGAAACAGAGATTTGCTCTGTCGCCCAGGCTAGCGTGCAGTGGTAAGATCTCAGCTCACTGCAGCCTCTGCCTCCAGGTTCAAGTGATTCTCCTGCCTCAGCCTCCTGAGTAGCTCAGATTACAGGTGTGTGCCACCATTCCCAGCTAATTTTTGTATTTTTAGTAGAGACAGGGTTTCACTATGTTGGTCAGGCTGGTCTTGAACTCCTCACCTCAGGTGATCCACCCACCTTGGCCTCCGAAAGTGCTGGGATTACAGGTATGAATCACCAAGCCTGGCCAGCTGCAGTTTTAAATAGGGGAGACTGTGAAGGTCTTTCTGAGATGGTGACATTGTAGCAGAGCCTGCAAGGAGGTGAGGGCTAGAACTATGGAGATACTTGCAGGGGGATGACAAGGAAGTAGAAGGACCAGGTAAGGTAGAATGCTTGAGTTCCAGGAAAAGCAAGGAGCCTGGGGTGGTGGAAGAAAAGAGAAGGGGCGGGGTGCTAATAGGCTATAAAGTGAAAGGGCTGATGCAGGCACAAATCTGTGGGCTTCTCATCCTTTGTACTGTGTCAGCTTTCCTTTGAGTAATAAGGATTTGAACAGAGTGATATGGAATTTAAAAGTGTCGCTCTGACTACCAGTTTCAGAACAGAAGGGGGTGAGGGTGAACCAGGACAGAAACAAGAAGATAGCTCAGCAGGCTGCAGTCATTATTCAAACAAGAGAGAATAGTGGCTTGAGCCAGGATGTGATGAGAAATGCTGAATTCTGGGTGTATCTCAAATGTAGAATCAGCAGGATTTACTAATAGGTAAAAATATGCAATGCAAGGAAAGACAGATGTTGAGGTTGCCTTTGACTTGAGCTAGGGTACTTACAAAGATGCTATTTACTGAGTCAGAGAAATCAGCAGAAGCCACAGGTTGGTGGGGGTAGGACTAGAGTTTGGTTTTCTATGTGTAGCTTCAAAGCCCAAGTGGATTTCCAGGTGGAATTATGGAGTTGACATTTAGATAATACAGGTACCTATTACCTTTGATGGTTCTGAGGATGAAAAGAGCTTTACTATCCAACCTTGCCTACTTTTCCAATCACATCTGCCACCACATCTCACCACCCCCCCCAGGCTGAGTCACTCACCCAGTGCTCAGTACTCAATAGAGTACTATTCTGTTCTCTTTCTCATCTCTATATCTTTGCATATGTAGTTTTTATCCCAGGATGATCTTCCTCCTTGTCCACCCATTCCCTTCATTCTGCCATTTCTTATTAGCCAATATTTAAATTGTTTTTTATTCAGTTTCTCCCTTCTTTTATAATTCTGAGGGAAATGCAAAACAGTATTATTTATTTAAGACAAATATCACCTCCTCGAGGAAGCCCTTCATAACTTCTCTGGGTAGAAGTAAGATATGTCTTCCTTTGAGCACTCCTAGGGCTTCTCTGGAGCTTTAATAACAACCTTTATCACATTAGTTATTAATTAATAATTAAATACTTACTGATTTTCATGAGTCTTCCCTAAGAGGCCCCACAAAAGCTGAAATTGTTTTATTTCATATTAAGTATTTCATAGATATTTTTGAATCAATGAGTAAACAAATGAATAAATGTTTTAGATGGCAGAAACAACATGAAGAAATTATGACTTGAACGAATTTTCTGTAATGGAACTTTTGTCATGAAACTGGTTTAAGCGGTGGCAAATCTTTAGTGGTCATCATTGCTGGAGCTCTTCCCAACTCAGTCTGTTTAGCCCTGGTGTCTGACACAGTGCCTGGCACTGAGGATACACTTATTAAATGTCTGCTGATAGAGGGACCGGATGAAATCTAGAGATGAGTCACAAAGAAGACGCTAAGGTCTATGCAATTATGGAGGATTGGTCACTGGAATAAAATTAGGAACTTAAATTTCAGCCACTTTAATAAAAAGCACCCCTGCAGAATTATTTCACACTGGTAATGTTGTCACAACCTTCTGGGAAGAATTTATTCTTAAACACGTCTTAAAAGTGCCAGGCTTCAAAACCACCTGTCAATACAGGTTTGCCAATATCAGATAGTTAAGGAGCAAATGTTTTTGAAAACAGCAGCTGCCAAACATTCCTGAAGAAGGTGCCCAGAGTGTTTTGATGAGTGCTGAGAAAGAACTACTCTCCTTCTCTAGACATGCCAGGTTATTTCCCTTCGGCCATTCATTTGTCTGAAACACCCTTCCTCTTGATTTCACCTGGCTAATTGTATTCCTCCAGGTTTCAGCCTAATGTCACTTCTCACCCAGGAGGACTTTACTGATCCTCCAAGATGCATTTTGGGCCTTTTCCAAGTGTTCTCAGAACATCCACACACCTTCCTATCTAATCAGTTATCCCCCCTTCATTATGAATTCGGTCAGTTGTCTGCCTCTCCTGTCTTCAAGCACACTTGACTCTGACTCAGATATTTAAAGCGTTTGATAAATATTCATGACATAAACTACTAATCTTTGATGGTTGGGGTGATTGAAAAAGCATTGGCAAACAGGACTCTTTAGGAGGGGTTGGCCTACATGCAGGGTGCTAGAAATAGAATGTTCCAGGCATCAGAAATCAAGCACCATTTATCCTACAATTTAGCCTGGGCCAATCCCACTAATAATGCCCTGGTAAAGTTACCATGGCTGAGTCATGCCATTATGAAATTACTTATATCTCTTTTTAAAAAGGGGATTTTACCTCAATTAGAGAATTTAAAAGCCTAGGCCACGTGCTCTCTTTTTACAGCCCTTCAGGGTTTCTAATGGTGAAGAAGAACATCTGAAATTCAAATATGATCATCTCAATATTTGTCCTGAAAGGAAATTTTATTATCACTGCCACAAAGCTTCAGGCTTTCCTGGGACTTGCAATCTACATCTGTACAAAGGTTGAAATATTTACTGAATCATTTTCTTTCTTTCTTTCTCTCTCTCTCTTTCTCTCTCTCTTTTCTTTCTTTCCTTCTTTCCTTCTTTCCTTGTTTCCTTCCTTCTTTCTTTCTTTTTCTTTCTTTCTTTCTTTCTTTTTTTCTCCTTCTCTCTCTCTTTCTCAATCTCTTTCTCTCTTTCTCACAGTGGGTTATTCCAAACCGCAATTTAAGTAGAATAGGAGAACTGTGGTGGATTTAGTCAGATTCCTTTTCCTGTATATCCATATAGTTTCCAGAAATGCCCTTGTATAAAACCTGTCTCTGTATTTCTTTACTTTTCTGCCAAGATCCTTTGTGTCCACAGAAAATAATGCATGAAGTCCTTGAAACTACTGAACTCATTAGTTGCAGGAGCAATAGACTGAGTGCAAATCGCAATTAGAGCACCACTGGAAAAAGAAATCAGTTATAAAACAATCCTAAGTCCCCTTAACATGCCGGTGATATTAAATGCTTAATATAAAGTAAGCAAGGTCATTACCAAGTTGAACCAATCATTTCATAATTCCTGCAGAAGATAAATGAGTTTAGCCAAATAATATCTTACAAACCAAGCTTTCGAAAGAAAATGACTATTAGGCTAAAAAGTCTCAAATTTTTATTATTGAATAAAATTAAAATCAGGTAACAAAAATTTCTTTGCCTAGCTTTGTTTGGTTCTACAGAAACCCTCTTTTAAAAAATTTAATCTGTTAATAGATATTTTTTAAAAAATACACACACATAAATATATATTCTACATGTGTTAAATATTAAGCCTAATATAAAATAAAGAAACCAAAATTTAAACGCTAATTCCTGCTTCAACATAGATTAATACTGACCTCTAAATTTATACAATTTTATTTTCAAGTTAGATATGATATTGTTTATATGTCTAACACCTCAAAAATAAGAAAACAGAGAATTAGAGCTTTCTAATAATATTTTAAAACAGAGAAATACATGTGGAATTAATGAGTTAGTCCTAACCCTGATCATTATGAAGTCCACACATTTGTTTGGTAAATTCAAAGTATTATTATTTTGTGGCAGGATAGCAGTGAATTTTATGAAGTAGAAGACCACAGTTCAGAGAAATAAATAATGTTTAAATTAAATTAACTATAAAATGTGGCAGTATTTTTTCCAGTGAACATGGTCTGTGCATGCTTTTTCTGAGGTTTTTGGGAGACTAACTTGCTGCTTACTAAATCTGCTCACTGTTTTTCATTTGAGCTTTCCAGTTTTGAATCGTGAGCACTTCAGGGTATTCATTTGTGGATGTCCTGAGAGGGCTGGACTTAGGATGTGTCCATAGAAATAGATGTGGTGTCTGCTTCCAGCAAGTGCCCCAACATTGCTAACCTGGAACTGTTCTTTTGTTAGTATCTACTTGGGTGGTTTTTGGAAAATACAGGTAGTAGAAAGTCAAACCTCAAATCTATCTGCTTACCAATTTTGGAAGCGATCCTCCCCCACCAAATACCAGGTAAAAACGTAGAAACTTTTAGCTTCTTCTAATGATGGCGAATGAATTGTTTCTACACTACCATTTCAACCAGGATACAGCATTTTGAGGCCCAATACCAATGTACTGTATTGTGAAGACTTAAAGGCTTCTCTTGCTCCTGTGTGGTTATTGAATTTCCACTTGCAACCTGCAGACCTTTTCTAACCCTGTTCCTATCCCAAGTGCAGCTATTGAATTTTCAGTTTCCTGGAATTTTCCCTTATTTTCTTGTGAGCTCAGCAACACATTTTAAAATTCTATTTTCCCCAGCATTTCTGGATGTTTTGCTGTAGGTAGATTTTCTGGCTATATGCTCCACCACATTGGCAGAAAACAAGATCTTAGCTGAGACAGTGAGATGCACTTAAGACAAAAAAAAAAAAAATTAAAAAACCCAAATTAACTTTTTGTTGCTAATCGTGTAATTCTCAAAATATGTTACTTTTCTAATTATTATTTCCTAAAAGAATAGCTACTACCATATAAGTGCTTTATTTATAAAGTTAGGAAATTCAGTCTGGTATTGTATACTACAATATATCGAACTTATACTGGCTTATAATAAAATGAGAAATTAAAAATAAATCAGGCTGTGTGTTAACATATGTTTAATGTAATATATGACGCACTTATTGAGAACATGATCTCAAAAGAAACCTATATACACCAAACATTCTTAAAATGATTGGTCAAACGTTTTAAGAAAATGTTCTGTCTTCTGTCTCCTAGTTATATCAATTACTGAGAAAGGAGTAATTATATAACTGGAATATCCAACTACATTTTTGGATTTGTCTACTTCTTTTTAATTTTATCAGTTTTTGCTTCATGTATTTTGAAGCATTGTTGTGAAGTGTAATAACTACTTAGGATTAAGTCTTCTTGAACTGAGTCTTTCATCATTATATAACATACCTCTTTATTCCTCATAATGTTTTAACTCTGAAGTCTACTTTGTCTAATATAAATCCAGCTTTTCAAAAATTAGTGTCTGCATGTCATAGACTTTTTCATTTTTACTTTCAACCTATCTATACTGAGTCATCAGACTTTTCTCCTAAAGGGTCAGATGACAAATATGTTAGGTTGGTGGTCCCTGTGGTTTGTTCCATAACTACTCAATTCTGCCATTGTAGCATGAAAACAGCCAAAGCAATTTGTAAATGAATAGGCATGTCTGTGTTTCAATAGAAGTTTATTTCTAAGAACAAGTGGTTGGCTCATGAGCCATAGTTTACTGACGCCTAACCTATGTTGTTATATTTGATGTGAATTTCTTGGATATAGGATATAGGGAAGTAGTGGAAACAGATTTTTTTAAAAAAACAGCTTCATCATAGAATAAGCCACACATATTCAAACTGTATAATTTAAGTTTTAACATATAGAGACCCTTTATCACTACTGTATTAGTCTGTTCTCACACTGCCAATAAAGACATACCTGAGACTGGGTAATTTATAAAGAAAAGAGGCTTAATGGACTCAGTTCCACATGGCTGAGGAGGCCTCACAATCACGGTGGAAGGTGAAGAAGGCAAAGGCATATCTTACATGGCAGCAGGCAAGAGCACGTGCGCAAGGGAACTGCCCTTTATAAAACCATCAGATCTCATACTTATTAACTGTCGTGAGAACAGCTGTGAAAAACCTGCCCTCATGATTTAATTGCCTCCCACTGAGTGCCTCCCATGACATGGGATTATGAAAGCTACAGTTCAAGATGAGATTTGGGTGGGGGACACAACCAAACCATATCAACCACCATAATCAAGGTAATGAGCATATCATCATCCTCCAAATCATTGTGCCTCCCACCTCTTCCTGTCCCCCACCTACCCCCAGGCAGCCATTGATCTGCTTCCTGTCACTCTACATTTGTTTCCATTTTATAGAATTTTATAAAAATGATATCATCTAGTTATGTATTATTTTTGTCTGGCTTCTTTCACTTATATAATAACTTGAAGTTTATCCATGCTGATGAGTGTGTAATAGTGTACTCCATTTTATTCCTGAGGAGTACTACATTGTATGGATATGCCATAATTTATTTAACCATTCACCTGTTAGTGGGCATTTTGGCTATTTTTCATTTGGGGCTATTACAATAAGGAAACTTTAAATATTTGTGAACAAGTATTTCACAAGATATACTTTCACTTTCATTTCTCTTTGGTACAAATACCTAGGGATGGAATGATTGGACCATATGGTGTATGTATGTTTAAAATCTTAGGAAACTGCTAAACTGTTTTCCAAAGTGGTTATATCATTTTCCACCACTATATTTAATGTGAATACAGATAGGGTTAGTTTTCCATCTATCATTATGCAATTTATTTTCTTTTGGTTTCGTCTGTTTCTCCTTCTCTCTTGCCTCAGCTTCTGCTCCCTTTTGAGTTAGGTGATATTTTCATGCTTCCATTTTACCTCCTTTTTTTGAATCATCAGGTATATTTCATTTTACTATTTTAGTGATTAATTTGGGGTTTATAATACACAATTCAACTCACCACAGTCTGTCTTCAGGTGATATGATACAGGTTCACATTGTAGTATAAGAATGGTGTAGTGGTATACTAGATGACTGAGCTCTAATTGCCATACAATTTATTTTTAACATGTTATAAGCTCCATGTTACATAGTTAATATTTTTGTTTAAACTGTCATTTATAAATAATTTTAAGGAATGTATATCATTACCAATGTCTTTACCATTTTTATTGGTTTACATTCCTTTTTGTAGATCCACATTTCATCCTGGTACAGTTTTCTTTCTGTCAGAAAGGTATCCTTTAACATTGCTGTAGAACAGACTTGTTGGTGATAGTTTTTTTTTTTTATTTTTTGTATGTCTATTTCGACTTCCTTTTTGAAAGATATTACCACCACGTATAAAATTCTGGTTTAAAATTTTTGTTTTTCAATAATTGTGTTCTTGGAAAGAATAAATGTTCTATAATTGTTGGGTGCTGAATTCCATGTTTGCTCATTAGATATAATTTTTTTATTGTACTTTAGGTTCTGGGGTACATGTGCAGATCATGCAGGATTGTTGCATAGGTACACACATGGCAATGTGGTTTGCTGCCTCCATCCCCCCATCACCTACATCTGGCATTTCTCCCCATGTTATCCCCTCCCCAACCTCCCCCTCGACAAGTGACCCTCCCTTGGCTCCCCCCCAACAGACCCCAGTGTGTGATGCTCCCTTCCCTGTGTCCATGTGTTCTCATTGTTCAACACCCAACTATGAGTAAGAACATGCAGTGTTTGATTTTCTGTTCTTGTGTCAGTTTGCTGAGAATGATGGTTTCCAGATTCATCCATATCCCTAAAAAGGACATGAACTCATCGTTTTTTATGGCTGCATCATATTCCATGGTGTATATGTGCCACATTTTCCTTGTCCAGTCTATCGTCAGTGGGCATTTGGGTTTGTTCCAGGTCTTTGGTATTGTAAACAGTTCCACTATGAACATGTGTGTGTATGCGTCTTTATAATAGAAAGATTTATAATCCTTTGGGTATATACCCAGTAATGGGATTGCTGGGTCAAATGGAATTTCTATTTCTAGGTCCTTGAGGAAGTGCCACACTGTCTTCCACAATGATTGAACTAGTTTACACTCCCACCAACAGTGTAAAAGTGTTCCTGTTTCTCCACATCCTTTCCAGCATCTGTTGTCTCCAGATTTTTTAATGATCACCATTCTAACTGGCGTGAGATGGTATCTCAATGTGGTTTTGATTTGCATTTCTCTAATAATCAGTGATGAGCATTTTTTTGATGTGTTTGTTGGCCTCATATATGTCTTCTTTTGAAAAGTGTCTGTTCATATCCTTCGCCCATTTTTTGGATGGGTTTGTTTGTTTTTTTCTTGTAAATCTGTTTTAGTTCTTTGTAGATTCTGGATATTAGCCCTTTGTCAGATAGGTAGATTGCAAAAATTTTTTCCCATTCTGTTGTTTGCTGGTTTACTGTAATGATTGTTCCTTTTGCTGTACAGAAGCTCTGGAGTTTAATTAGGTCCCATTTGTCTATTTTGGCTTTTGTTGCCAATACTTTTGGTGTTTTAGTCATGAAGTCCTTGCCTATGCCTATGTCCTGAATGGTTTTGCCTAGGTAGAGTCTTTCTGGTGTTAGGTCTTATGTTTAAATTTTTAATCCAGCTAGAGTTAATTTTAGTGTAAGGTGTCAGGAAGGGGTCCAGTTTCTGCTTTCTGCACACTGCTAGCCAGTTTTCCCAACACCATTTATTAAACAAAAATCCTTTCCCCATTGCTTGTTTTTGTCAGGTTTGTCAAAGATCAGATGGTTGTAGATTTGTGGTGTTGCCTCCAGGGCCTCTGTTCTATTCCATTGGTCTATATCTCTGTTTTGGTACCAGTACCATGCTGTTTTGATTACTGTAGCCTTGTAGTATAGTTTGAATCAGATAGCGTGATGCCTCCAGCTTTGTTCTTTTTGCTTAGGATTGTCTTGGCTATGCAGGCTCTCTTTTGGTTCCATATGAAGTTTAAGGTGGTTTTTTCCAGTTCTGTGAAGAAGGTCATTGGTAGCTTGAAGAGGTTAGCATTGAATCTGTAAATTACTTTGGACAGTATGGCCATTTTCACGTTATTGATTCTTCCTAATCATGAGCATAGAATGTTATTCCATCTGTTTGTGTCCTCTCTTATTTCCTTTAGCAGAGGTTTGTAGTTCTCCTTGAAGAAGTCCTTTACATCCTTTGTTAGCTGTATTCCTAGGTATTTTATTCTCTTTGTAGCAATTGTGAATGGGAGTTTGCTCATGATTTGGCTCTCTGTTAGTCTATTATTGGTGTATAGAAATGCTTGTGATTTCTGCACACTGATTTTGTATCCTGAGACTTTGCTGAAATTGCTTATCAGTTTAAGGAGATTTTGGGCTGAGCTGATAGGGTCTTCTAAATATACAATCATGTTGTCTGCAAATAGACAATTTGACTCCTCTTTTCCTAATTGAATACCCTTTTTATTTCTTGCCTAATTGGTCTGGCTAGAAATCCCAATACTATATTGAATAGCAGTGGTGATAGAGGGCATCCTTGTCTAGTGCCAGATTTCAAAGGGAATGCTTCCAGTTTTTGCCCATTCAGTATGATATTGGCTGTAGGTTTGTCATAAATAGCTTTTATTGTTTTGAGATATGTACCTTCGATACCTAGTTTATTGAGAGTTTTTAGCATAAAGGGCTGTTGAAGTAAAAGTATAACCATTGGACCTAAAAACTCAATAAATGTGTTTAACATCAGATAAACATGACTAACAACAGAGTGATTCCAGCAGCAAAGCTGGTGATGTTGTCACTAAACTGCTGCTTCAGCATCCCTTAGCTTCCCTAATATCAGGAAAATAGGTGTTTTCAGAGCCTGAGAAGGAATTATAGGCTCTGAATATATTGAGTGTCCCCTTCTTCCATAGAGGCTGGATGTAGAAAACCAGACAGGTAGTTATTTTCATGGTCGTTCTTGTTTTCTGTAGTGGTCACTGGGCTAGCTTTATGTCTAGGACTGATCAAGTCAAAGTTAGAGGAACTCAAGCACATGAGTGAAAAAAATGAGTCCTGTCCTTAGAAACTTTCAAGATTTTCTATGACAAGATACTTTATTGAGATATGCTGTTCTGTTTTGTCATATTGTAGCAAATTCTTAGCAAATATCAAAATAACATGTCCTTTCTTCCGCCATTTCCTCATAGTTAACTGATACTAATTTGTTTTCTGGCTTATGATGGGATTGTTAATGACTTTCCTATTTCAGAGTCTGAACCAGAGACTCCAGGTCACAAGGCTTTTGTATGGGAATCTAGAGCAGGACTTGGCAAACTTTCTTAAAGAGACAGATAGTAAATATTTTAGGCACTTGGGACAAAGAAGAAATATCAAGGATATTATATAGGTACTTATGTAACCATTTGGAAATACAGGTATTTTAAAACATTAAAAAATTTTGTTACAAGCCATAAATAAACAGGCCCTTGCTGGATTTGGCCTTTGGTAGATCTCATAGTTTGTCAACCCTTGATTGAAGAGGATTAAATTGCAGTTTTCCTTAGGAACATCTTTCCTGGGGGACCAAAGAGAGGAGGACAGTGGTGGTGAATTCCAAGAGTGTGGAGGAAGCCAAGTTCCACTTCTGTGAAATACCTAGGGTTGACAGTACCTTTGATGGATGGGCTAGTGAATGGGTTCAAAAAGGATGGAGTGGGAAGCAAACGCAAAAGACACTGGCCTAGGGAGCCACTGACAGAGCTCTGTGTGTCCCGGCTTAGCACCAAGTTGGTGAAACCAGGTATATTTAAATGGACTAGGAAGCCTTGGGCAAAGAGCTCGGGCTTCCCTTCCTAGAGGACAGCCCTGATGCCATGAAGCTGAATGACCCCTGCTCAATTTCACTGGATTACATAAGCCATTGGGGACTCTGGACAACCAAGGTAAAAAGATGACTCCTCAATTAACACAGATAGCTACTCCATCATAGTTCTCGGAATACTCAGAACCAAATTTAATCTGATTTAAGAAAAAAAACAATGTAATATCTTATGCACTTGCATATTGTAGGAAGAAAATCTACCGTATACCATGAATTGATACCATATTTTTAGAACCAGCAAACTGCTAATTTAGAAGCAAGATAAGTTATAAGCAAGCTTGTTATATTGTCCAGAGTTCATGAACTATTTTACAGCTGGGGCAATTCGTACAAAATGAGCAAAACTCACAATATTTTCTGTGGTTTTCCCACTCTCTGTCTCCTACAGAATAAAAGAGGCATTATAAATCTTAAATAACAATATCATATCACGGTATAAAGTGTCACTCAGCTTCTCATGGAATTACAGGGGAGGAGCAGTCGACCCTTTTATTGTCAAAGACAACTGTCAGCTTCTGCTCTGGTGGATGTTTCCATTCCTGGGCCTTATTATTTTTCTTACCCTTGTTGAAAATGCGCACTCCTCTATCACAGCCTTCTCAGGTGCTTGGTAGATTTTGCCATGGAGACCACAGTGGCAGCTTGATGCCTGGTGTGTGAAATAACATGTCAGCGTCCAACCTTGCTCAGCAATGAGAATTGGCATTTTTAGGAGGCCAAATACTCCAGAGTCAGTGCCTTCTGCTGAGAGTGGCTAAATATATAGATGAAAAGAGCCTTTATCGCTCCTATTCCTATCTATTTGATTGCATACTGTGTTGTTTTGATTTACAATCCACCCTCAAATTCCTGGTTTGGTAGTATCTATTATCTGTGGTTGTCACTTGCAAGAATTGAACTTTATTTTCTTTACTGCTCTTATGTACTGGTGGTGGGTGAGAAATGGCCTTCTCTGTGCTTTCATTTTCACAGGCTATCCATGAAAAAGTTGACAGGGAAGTCCCTCAAATGCACATATGTAGTGTGCATAACACAGAGGGGGAAAAAAAGCCTGAAAGAAAAAATAATGAATAGACCTTGAGCACTGAAATAAAAAGAAATAAGCAAAACATGCTGAAGTCAGGTTTTTGCAGTTAGAAACAAAGGGAGGTTAAAGAAATGTCAAGATACCTGGCTCCACTGCCACTTTCTATGTTAAGTAATACTTCAGAAATGAATATCTTCATGTTTAAAACAGTGATTATAATTCCTCCCCTACCATTTTATTTTGAAAATTAGATAACATGCAGTACACGGCACTTTGAAAATGCTCTGCTAGCTTTGCCCAGCTTATAATTAGATAGCACATTTAAACTGAGTCACTGGAGAACGTTTAATTGTTGGACTCTTTACAAAGCTGAGGATAAAGTTTAGGGAGTTATATGGGATAGTGTAGCAGCCCAGGGCTAGCAACAGGGAGGACCCATTACCATTCCTAGTCTTGAGCTGGTAAGAAGTGATTACCAGCCCTGAGGAGGGTAGATGTGGATGAGCTCACCTATCAGGAGCTGAGAGTGGTAGAGAGATCCAGTGGACCCTTGGCAACTTAGCAGGGAGGTAGGCAGAAAAATACCCAGACTCGCTCACTTCATGTGTCCTGATCTGCTTCTGTCCTGCGCCATTCCTACCACTACCCAAATTAGCAGACAAGTCAGAGAGCAAGGATGGCTGTTGATGCAAAGGCAGGACAGAGAAAGGCAGAGAGCAGATGGAGGGGGCAAGTGAAGACATCCAGAATGGCAACAAAAATGACCTTCTTTCCTTCCTTTCATGACTTGCACTTAAGAGTTTTGGGTAGGTGGGCATATAGATATATATATGTATTTGGCTTTTTAATAATGGCCAGTGTGATTGGTATGATATGATATCTCATTGTGGTTTTGATTTGCATTTATCTAATGATTACTGATGTTGAGCTTTCTTTCATATGCTTGTTGGCCACGTGTATTGTCTTCTTTTGGTAAGCATCTGTTCATGTCCTTTGCCCACTTATATAATTCAGGGATATATGTGCAGGATGTATAGATTTGTTACATAGGAAAATGTGTCATGGGGGATTGTTGCAACTATTATTTCATCACCCAGGTGTTAAGCCTAATATCCATTGGTTGTTTTTCCTGATCCTCTGCCTCCTCCCACCATCCACTCTCCAGTAGGCCCCAGTGTGTGTTGTTCCCCCTCTAGGAGTCTGTGTGTTCTCATCATTTAGCTCTCACTTATGAGAACATGCAGTATTTGGTTTTCTGTTCCTGCATGAATTTGCTAAGGATAATGGCCTCCAGCTACATCCATGTCCCTGCAAAGGACATGATCTCATTTTTTTTTTCTGTGGCTATGTAGTATTCCATGGTGTATATGTAACACATTTTCTTTATCCAGTCTATCATTGGTGGGCATTTGGATTGATTCCATGACTTCGCTATTGAGAATAGTGCTCCAATGAACATATGTATGCATGTGACTTTATAAGAGAATTATTTATATTCCTTTGGGTATATACCTAGCAATGGGATTGCTAGGTTAAATGGCATTTCTGACTAAATAGGTCTTTGAGGAATCATCACACTGTCTTCCACAATGGTTGAACTAATTTACACTCCCACCAACAATGTGTAACTTTTTTTTCTCCACAACCTCACCAGCATCTATTATTTTCTTGGATTTTTAATAATTGCCATTCTGATTGGTGTGAGATGGTATCTCATTGTGGTTTTGATTTGCATTTCTCTAATGATTAGTGATATTGAGCTTTCTTTCATATGCTTGTTGGTCACATGTATGTCTTCTTTTGTTAAGTGTCTGTTCATGTCCTTTGCCCACTTTTTAATGGAGTTGTCTGTTTTTTTTCTTATAAATTTTATTTGAGTTTCTTATAGATTGTGGATATTAGACCGCTACCAGATGCATAGTCCACAACAATTTTCTCCCTTTCTGTAGATTGTCTGTTTACTCTATTGATAGTTTATTTTGCTGTGCAGAAACTCTTTGGTATAATTAGATCCCATTTGTCAATTTTTGTTTTTGTTGCAATTGCCTGTGACATCTTCATCATGAAATCTTTGCCTATGCCTATGTCCTGAACGGTATTGTCTAGGTTATCTTCCAGGGTTTTAACAGTTTTGAGTTTTACATTAAGGTCTTTAATTCATCCTGAGTTAATTTTTATATATGGTATAAGGAAGGGGTATAGTTTCAATTTTCTGCATAGGGTTAGTCAGTTCTCCCAGCACCATTTATTGTATAAAAATTCCTTTCTCCATTGCTTGTTTTTGTCAGGTTTGTCGAAGATCAGATAGTTGTAGGTGATCATCTTAGTTCTGGGTTCTCTGTTCTGTTCTATTGGTCTATGTGTCTGTCTTATACCAGTACCATGCTGTTTTGGTTACTGTAGCCCTGTAGCATATTTTGAAGTTGGGTAGTGTGATGCCTCCAGCTTTGTTCTTTTTGCTTAGAATTGCTTTGGCTCTTCAGGTTCATTTTTGGTTCCATATGAACTTTAAAATCTTTTTTCTAGTACCGTGAAGAATGTCAGTGGTAGTTTAATGGGAATAGCATTGAATCTGTAAATTGCTTTGGGCAAGATGGCCATTTTAACAATATTGATTCTTCCTACCTGTGAGCATGGAATGTTATTGCATTTCTTTGTGTCCTCTATGATTTCTTGGAGCAGCGGTTTGTAGTTCTTTTTGTAGAGATCTTTCCATTCCCTTGTTAGCTGTATTCCCAGGCATTTTATTCTTTTTGTGGCAATTGTGAATGGATGTTCTTTCGTGATTTGGCTCTCAGCTTGGCTGTTGTTGGCGTATAGAAATGTTAGCAATTTTTTCACATTGATTTTGTATCCTGAGACTTTGCTGAAGTTGCTTATCAGCTTAAGAAGCTTTTGGGCTGAGATGATGAGGTTTTCTAGATATAGAATCATGTCATCTGCAAACAGAGATAGTTTGACTTCCTCTTTTCCTATTTTAATGTCCTTTATTTCTTTCTCTTGCCTGATTTCTCTTCCAGAGCTTCCAATACTATGTTGAATAAGAGTGGTGAGAGAAGGCATCCTTGTCTTATACCGGTTTTCAAGGGGAACATTTCCAGTTTTTGCCCATTCAGTATAACAATGGCTGTGGGTTTGTCATATATGGCTCTAATTATTTTGAGATATTTTCCTTGAATACCTAGTTTATTGAGAGTTTTTAACAGGAAGGGATGTTGAGTTTTATCAGAAGCCTATATATTTTTCCCAAATATTCACTCATCTTCCCTGTTCTTCATTTTCACAGAACATCTAGAGTAATTTTACGAACTTGTAAACCTGATCTGATCTCTTCTCTTCTCTGCTTAAAACTGCCATCAATTTTCCATTGAAAGCCAAGTGTAATCCATCCATGTCAACCTCTATGTTCTTACCCAAGCCACTTTCTTCCTGGCTCCCAACCTCAAGTCATACCTCCCACACATCTTCCCTCCCTTCTTTAAAAAGCCACACTTATGTCCACTCTAGGGCCTTTGTTCTCAACACTTTGTTCATGATTTTCCTAGAGTTGTTCAAATATCTGTTCCTCCTTATCTCTTCAGGCTGTAGCTCAAATACTATGTTGGCAGAAAATCATTTGTGACTGTCCACTCTAAAACATCCCTCATGGCAGACACTGTTGGCTTTCTACCCAATATTTTATCTTCTCTTGGCTTTCAGATGAACAAAACTGCATCTTTTCATTGGACACGTCACTACTCAGCTTAAAGACTACATTTCACATCCTCTTGCAGACGTGTAAGGCCGAGTGACTTAGCTCAGAGTAATGAGATGTGAGACTAAGTGTCCTGTAGGAATACTAGGCAGTCTTCCAGAGGGATGAGTTATTTCCTTGTCCTCATTATTGCCCATCATGCTGCTTGGAAGAGAGATGTGATGGCTAGAATTCTTCAGTCATCTTGAACCATGAGGACAAGGTTGGTACCTTAAGGAAAAATTAAAGACTAAAAAGCTGGAAAGATGCAAGATCCCTCATGATCAGGCCTGAACTTTTCAGCTGTGAAATATTTGTTCAATGAGTTTACAGCATTATTGGTTGTTCTTTTTTCCTATCTCTTTTTCTTGAAGCTCCCAGTTCTTCACATTATTTCTTCATTTATTTCTTTCATTTTATTTACCACTATCTGAAATCATCCCATTTATGGATTTGTTCAGTTATATATCACTTTCTCCCCCTCACTGGAGGACAAGGCTCGTATCAGTCTTACTCACTAAGTTATCTCCAGGCCCTAAAACAGTACCTGATGCAAAACACAGGCATTCAATAACTACTTTGAATTAATGAATAATTTTTCTTTACCTTAGTTTTACTGCAGATAGGAATGTTTACCTGTGAGTCCAATTTTCTTAATGATTTTCTTATTCTCTATTGGAATGGTTGCAGTGAAGAACTCAGCCACTATGACTGTTCAGAATCAATGTAAAAAAATATTCTAAAGTGGAATGACTTTATATTTGCTTCATTGAAAGGCCAGGACTCTGTTGGAACCTAGGACCTAACACTAATGTAGTCATATACTGTCACTGTATCAATCGGCAGACAGAAATTAAATTCCTGTATTAAGTTGGTCTTATACCTCTTAAAAGGATCAGTTTGGGACTTTTTAAATATAGATTCTTAGAGGAGGAAACGGCTAATAAAAATCTACAACAACTGCCTGAAGGTCAATACACATGTACATTTAGGATTTAATCCTGTGGGGCTCTTTTGCAATAATTAATACTATGGGGATTTTTTTCCTTCAAGATAAAATATTTCTGTAACTCTTAATGAGTATACTCTGAAGCTTGTCTACAGTGTAGTCTTTTCAACCCCATATCATGTAATTCAACTCTAACTTTGTCCATTCAATTTCATTTTTAGTCTTCTGGTGGCAATGAGGGAAGGAATGTGTATTTGTTGATTGTTTCTGAGTCAGAGGCTCTTTAATTGTCTGGATTGCTCTAGCTGATTTGGTTTGGTTTAGGTTTGCTACCACAAACTATAGGGGCTATTGACAGAGTGCTTTGGTTGTGGATTTGTGAATGTGGCTGGATTCTCAATCTATATCCCTCATTAATATATATTTACAGGTATATTTATAATAAGATTTGCAAGAGCTAACACTTACTTAGCATGTATTAGGCACTCGTCTAAACCCATTTCATATGCTGTCTAACTCAGCCATCTTACCAGGAGGTACTATTTTCATCTCCCATTTTACAGATAAGAAAATTAAGGTAAAGAGAGGTATCTCAACAAAGCTGGTCAAGGTCATAAGGAAAACAAGTAGCAGAGCTAGGTTTTCAACTCTGATTTATGCTCTCCATCACCATGCTATCATTCCGTCTAAAACTAAAATCTTACTTTGTGAAACATTTTTATATGTGAGACCTTATTTGATTATTAAAAAGCTATGTTCAGGAGAGCAAGACAGACAGTAATATCTTCATTTTGAGAAATCAGAACATGGAGATACCAAGAAGTCAAATGTTTTACTTATGGTCATAGAAAATTCAGGATCAGTGCCTGTAGTGGGACCAGCAGAAACTTTCCAGCCAGGTAATCTGTGTCAAATGTAGGCTCTATTCTTACTGGTTGTGTACTTGGAATGTCGTCTTACCTCTCTGAGCTGTAGTTTCATCATCTCATCACCCATACAATGAGATGTAGAGCAGGGTGTCTCCACTTTGGTGCTATTACCATTTGCGCTGGAGATAATTACTTGTTGCGAGGAGCTGTACTGTGCATTTTAGGAGCTTAAGCAACATTCCTGGCTTCTATTTGTTAGATGCCAATAGCATAACCTTTTCCACCTTTTCAGCCCTAGCTATGACAACCAAAATGTCTCCCAGTATTACCAAATGTCACCTTGGGGGTAAATAGCCCCTAGTTGAAAACCACTATCTCTGTCTCACAGTCTTTTTTCAGGTATTAAAGACAATACATATAAAGTGATGGGTGCATAGTGTGTCCTTTGTGAATGTGAACTAGTATTAATTATACTTGAGCTTAGCTCATTCTTTGACCAATGTTTTTTCCATAGTAATAAGGACAGCACTTTCACAGATTGTTGAAGGCATCAAATGAATCAGTGTATATGAAAACAATTGGTTGTTACTTAAAACTCGTGTGCCATATTTGAAGCAAGATCGAACTCTGAAGCGTAATACATGAATTGAAATGCTTCATTCTTTGTAATGCTCAAGTCAATATTCCGTGTTGCACTTGCTTAAAGCAATAGAAAGTCCAGAATATACACACATGTACATACACCCAGCCCCAAGCTAATTCTCTAGTTCACATTATGGGCACAAGTCTTGGCTCTGGACTGAGTACCACTGCTTTTAATTACAATTACAGTGGCTTCAAGTTTATCTATTATTAGAGTTTTGAGTTCTATGGAAACCAAAAGCTCTTGATCATTGTTTCAGATTTACTTCCTATCACAGCTTCCCAAGAGGCGTTTTGCACAGAGCTGTCTATCTGCCTTTGGTCATTATAGGATTTCAGGCAAAGACAGTTGCAAAGTATTGATCCTGGTCTAGCTGTTTCTGGTCTCCTTTCTCTACCAGTAGTAGATAAATAAATAAGGGCAGTTTGTGTCACAGGGAAAGATGGAAGAGAAGAAGACCTATCTAACAGCACCTTTTGCTGGCAGAGCAATTGGAGACTGCATTCAGCTGCCTAAAAAAGTTTTGAGTAGGTTATTTTTCTTCACAACTTTCTGTTGTAACAGCAGTGGCTCTGATTGAATACCTTCAAGGCTCTTTTCACTTCCCATTTATTTAACAGGTAAAGGCACAGGGGATCCCCAACTGCACTGGCATCATTCCTCATGGATTTTCCATTTCTACACTTTGTTGTATGAAGAAACAAATGAAAGCACCCATGCCCAAAACACTTTAATAGTTTGCATCATAGACAAAGAAAACCTTGCCAAGGTGCAGGCATTTCTGGCTTGCCTCTGCTCCTAAACAACCCCCATTTAAAAAATTTTTGTATGTTCCCTATTTTATTCCTTACAAATGTCTGTCCCAAATTTGTCCTTTGGTAATTGTAGTCTCTTCCTTTCTGCTGGCTCCTTTTCTCTTACTATCCAGTTGTTTAGTTCTAATTCCTAGACTATCACTCACTTCTAAGCTCTTGAAATTTAGTCTCCACCTTAATCATCCTACTAAAATTGATCTCTCAAAGGCTATCAGTTTATAGATT
Organism: Ateles fusciceps; assembly: GCA_036589455.1. NCBI lineage: Eukaryota > Metazoa > Chordata > Mammalia > Primates > Atelidae > Ateles > Ateles fusciceps. The sequence goes on along the minus strand of JAZHEH010000045.1, from coordinate 4,249,052 downwards.
CCTACCTATAGCCTGAAGTCTACAAAAACTGAGTCATCCACCATTCCCTTTGCGTGGTATCTTACATCTGCACCTTTTCCTAGAGTGTCAATACTGTCCACATGCTCATATTCCATTCTGATTCACCAAGACTGTCATTAGCTGCCAGGGTTCCTTTGTGCAAATTAGAAAATGACAGCTCCTTCTCTAAGTCAATGGTTCTCAAACTATGGATCCCAGTACTGGCAGTGTCAGTTTCACTTGGGAACTTTGCAGAAATGCAAATTTTCAGCCCTACTTGGACCTACTGAATCAAAAACCTTAGGGGTAGAGACCAGTAATCAGCTTTAACAAGCCCATTGAGTGATTCTGATGGATGCTAAGGAGGGAGAACACTGCTCCAGACGAATGGTACTAGAGTTGCCAACAGGAGAGGAAGGTGGGATTTCAGCTTCTCTTGGCATCCCTCAACCAGCCTCCCTTGGTGGAATGGTCCTCCCTTACCTCTGCAGATACATACAGCCTGCCTAATACATTTTACTTATTACTCCAATAGACATTAAAGTTAATATTTTAATAGACCCAAGAAGAAAAACCATAAAAGAGTCATCATAAATATTGGAAAGCATTTTATAAAATGTATACATTTCTTTTTGAAAATAAAAATTCATAGTAAAATAGGAATAAATATTTTCTAAAGACATTATTTTACAATACAGATTCTGAAATAAGTGAAGACAAGACACCACGATATTTTTACTGAGTTTTGAAGATGGTAGCCCTTATCATTAGGTAAGAAAAAAGAATGATCTATTAAAATTAAGAATAAAGGGACAAAGTTACTATTTTCAGTTAGTATAATTGTATGTCAGGAAATGAAGATTAACTTTGCAAATTAAGTAATGCTACTGATTACAACATTAACACATACAAATCAATAACTTTCCTATGTATAAGCAATAACTACTTGAGGGAAAATTGACAAACTGTGGTCTAAGTACCAAATCCAGCAAGCTAAGGATGGTTTTTACCATTCTTAATTTTTCTTTTTCTTTGAGACAGAGTCTTGCTCTGTTGCCCGGGCTGGAACACAGTGGCATGATCCTAGCTTACTACAGCCTCAAACTCCTGGGCCCAAGCAATCTTCCTGCCTCAGACTCCTGAGTAGTTGGGACCATAGAAGTATACCTCCATACCCATTTTTTTTGTTTCTTCTTGTTTTGTAGAGACACAATCTTGTTATGTTGCCTAGGGTGGTATAGAACTCTTGGCCTCAAGCAATTTTCCTGCCCCTAGTTTCCATAGTGCTAGGATTACAGGTGTGAGCTACTGTGCCCAGCCCCTAAGTGGTAGAGGGATTGTAAAACACACACACCCACATATGTATGTGACAGAGTCCTGAAAAAACTGCAACATTTACTCTCTGGCCTTTACCAAAAAAAATGTGCTGACCCCCTGATTCAGAGAATATGATGTTCATATTTTATAGCAAAAAGGGGATAAGAATATCTAGGAAGAAACTTAATAAGAAATGGGTACTATCTAAATAAAGAAAACATAAAAATCAGATTGAGGACTAAAAAGACTTGAATAATTGGAAAATAGAAGATTTTTGTTTTTGAGTGAGAAGACCCAATGACATCAGTTCTTTCTAATTACGTTTGTAATCCCAACTACTCAGGAGGCTGAGTAGTTTATCTTTTAATCAATAACGTTAATTGAATTTTGATTTAAATTTTGAGTTAGGCATATTTTATCAAAAAATCATAAAAGCCTTTCTCATGTTTTAAATGTCATAAATATACCGAAATCCCCTAAATGTACTGATCCACCTCAGACATCTCCTCAGACTCCAGATACATGTATCCAACTCCCTACTTAATATCTTCAATCAGATGACAAAAGATATCGTAGAAGAACACATCCAAGCAGAGCCCTGACTTCCCTTAAGCCACTTCACCTGCAGTCTTCCTTATCTCATTTAGCGGCAATTCCAATCGTCCATTGGTTTAGACCAAAAATATCCTTAGAGTTTTAAAAGATTTCTTTCTTTTTCTAGTACCCCACATCTGATCAGTCACAAAATACTTCCAATTTTACCTTGAAAATATATTCAGATTCTGTCTACCTCCTATAACCTCCACTGCCATCACTCTGGTCCAAGCTACCATCATCTTTCTACCTGGATTACAGCTGCGGTCTACTAACTGCTCTCTTGTATCTGCTGCTACCTCACAGTATTCTCTTAAAAGAGCAGTCTGGTCATTTCTCTTATTTTTTATTTTTATTTTTTATTATTATGGGGTTGGGGAATGGAGTCTTGCTCTGTCACCCAGGCTGGAGTGCAGTGGGTGCAATCTCGGCTCACTGCAACTTCCACCTCCTGGGTTCAAGCGATTCTCCTGCCTCAGCCTCCCGAGGAGTTGGGATTACAAATGTTCACCACCACACCCAGCTAATTTTTGTATTTTTAGTAAAGACGGGGTTTTACCATGTTGGCCATACTGATCTTGAACTCCTGGCCTCAAGCAGTCCACCTGCCTCAGCTTCCCAAAGTGCTGGGATTACAGGCATGAGCCACCATTCCCGGCTTCATTTACTTTAAAACCTAAGGCATATCATGTCACTCTACTGGACAAAACCTTCTCATAATTTCCCACATTGGGCAAGGTAAAAGCCAGCATCCCTACAATGGCCTTCAATGTCTGACACCATCTCGCCTCCATCCCCCCTCTGAACCTGTATCCTGATACTCTCCGCTCCCACTTTTTCACTTTAGACCCATTGGCATCTTTGTTATTTTTCTAAGAAACAAGGTGCATACTCATATCAACAACTTTGTGCCTGCTCTTTGTTCCACATAGAATGTTCATCCCCCAAATAGCTAATTTTGCCTCCTTGAAATCTCCATTCAAATGTCACCTCAGTGATGCCTCACTTAAAACCACGCCTCCAGGGCCCTGGCACCCTGCTTTCCTTTACCCTTCTCTAGTTTCTTCAAGTTCTAATTACCTATAGGTTGTCTATATCCTCTACCAAAAATGTAGGCTCCACAAACACAAGGACTTTTTCTGTTTTATTTTCTACCATATCTCCAGGGCCTAGAATGGTGTATGGCACATGGTCAGCTTTTCAATAAATAGTTGCTGAATGAATGAGGAATGTGTGGGAAAATTCTGTAAAACAGTATTGAGGAGAATTAGCTTTAACAAACAAGAGGAATTATGAAACTGCTGTATAAAACATTTTGTACTACACAGGAGTATCAATTTCAATGGAACTGAAGAAAATGAAAAACTAGAACCAAATACAAATAGAAATTTAGTACATGGTAAACGTGGCATTTTAAGCCAATGGGAAAAAGATGTAAAATTCAAGAAAATGTTTGGGAACAAATTGAAAGAAAAATCAAGCTGGGTCTTTATTTCTTATTCCAAGATAAATTAAACACAAAAGGCTAAAAATTTTCAAAAAGAATTTGAAGGCTTTTAAAAGTATATATTCTGATGGTGATTCAGGCAGAAGCAGGCAGAGAAGCATGGCTGACAGCAAAATAAACAACAACAACAACAAAAATAAGCCTTCCAGATGTGCAGCAAAGCTTCTAGAGTGGGAATAGAAACACATTCAGAGCTCCCAAAATGGACTGGAGAAATTACCAAGTGTGCAAGAGGGAGAAATTTTGAATTGCCAAGAGGATAAGATAACTAATGAGACCTTATCCATTTCTTCTCTCTGTTTCTTACTTTAACAAGGTCTCACTCTGTTACCCAGGCTGAAGTGCAGTGATATTATCTCAGCTCACTACAGCGTCAACCTCCCAGGCTCAAGCTACCCTCCCACTTCAGCCTCCCAGAGGACTGGGATTACAGGCATGAGCCACCGTGCCTAGCTTTTTTTCAGTTTCATTGAGTTATACTTGACAAGTAAAAAAATTGTATGTGCAAGAGGGGTACAATGTGATGTTTTGAGGTATGTATATAGACATTGTGAAATGACTATTGCAATCAAGCTAATTAACATATCACCTTACATAGTTAACTAGTGTATGTGTACGTGTGGTAAGAATACTTACAATCAAACTTCTTAGAAAATTTCAAGTATACAGTGTTGTACCATTAGCTACAGTCACCATACTGTACAGTAGATCACCAGAGCTGATCCTTTTCTAATGTCTGAGTCATTTTCCAGTACCAGAGCCTTTGGTCAATAGTTTCATAAAAGGTGTATGAAGAGAAGGTCTCATTAAACAGGATTTATACGCAAAGTGGATTTTGACTACATTTAGAACTAATGCTTAGAAATAACTAACCTGAATCGGAAAGCAGTCTTTTCTCTGAAAAGAATAACTCTTATCTCTGAACAAAAAAAGCTTTGCTAATCAATATCTTAAGGACTGCCATTTCCCATTTACTGGTCAGCAAAATGAAGTTAATTTTCCATCATTGAGAATGAAGCCATTCAAGGGAAACCACAGATACACTGGCTTCTGGCCTTCTTGGGAGAATCAGATGAAAAAACTGGCTTTCTAAAGAAGTGCTAATGTCAGTAACCCGGGGCTACTATGAAAGTGACAAACAAATCCATTAGCTTGATGTAGAGCACGACTGTGGGCTCTGAAACAGATAGACTTCTGAGAACTGCCAGAGGAGCCTCCTTCTGTGAAAAGCAGTGTTTTTGGAAAGAGCCAGGCAAGCATAGGTTCTAATTCTGGCTCTGACACTCAATTCTTCTGTGACTGCAGGCAAGTGGCTACGTATCCACTGGACTTCTGGAAATATTAGACAAAATAGAATATTCAATAAATTAACCTCTATTTAGTGCTTTCTACTGCAGCCGACATGTTTGGTGCTAGGAACACAGGGACGAGCAACAGAAAAAACAGAAAAGAACTTTATGGAGAGTTCACATAGTCAGATATTTCACAAGTAAACAAATAAATGGTATAATTATGGATGGGTACTAAAGTCATGAAATGGAGAATAACTGGTTAGGAATAGTAGGGGCACCACCTAACATAGTATAGCTGTAGCTCTGCTCAGCATATTCCAAGCAGAAAAAGCTGTAAGTGTAAAGATGCCCTGAGGAGACAAGGGCTTGCCACATGGAAGGAAACAAGTGTGGCTGGAGCGTGGGGAATGAGGCACAGAGTGGTGTAAAATGCAGTTATTGAGGTTGACACTGACTGACTCCCATTCTGCCCTTGTTTGCGCCTGACAATATCTTTGATTACCTTGCATGAGGCTGGCCATGTGACACAGCTCTAGCCAATGAGATGAGGCATAATTCCCAGTGGAGAGCCTTTCTCTCTGAATTGAAAACAGTATCAAACTCTTACATTTGCCTTTTATACTTCTTTCTTCTTGCCTGGAACACTGATGTAGTACGTGGAGATGCAGCAACCATCTTGTGACCATAAAGACAAAAACTCCACGATCAAGAAAGCATAGAAGAAAGACAGAAGGGGCCTGGGTTCTTGGATGAGTCTCTTGATTATCTGCTTGGACTTCCTACTTTAGAAAAAACTGTTACACAAGAAAAGTTGGTTTCTTTATTTACTGACCCATTTTGTTGAATTTTCTTTTACCTAACAGATAACCACTATTCCTAGTTACAGAGGTTAACAGAGCACAGACCAAGCATGGCAGTGTAGAATTTAAGAGTTATAAGCACATATAAAGCAACCAATTACATTCAGTGGCACACTTTAGGTTTTCAATAAATGATTATTGCTACTATTAAAATGGCCATATTTACATATTTGATGCTTATTTAGAAAATAAAAATCTTAGGCCAGATTTTCTGCTACTACAAATATTTTTTTTCTCCAAAGTCTTCTCTATTCTCTTCTCCAAAGCAAAATCTCAGAATATTACCCCGTAATGTACATTGAGTCAACACTAGTGCATCATGCTACATTAGGTGCCAGTGATTAAACTGACACCATCTGGACTGAAACATGTTGTCTTTGCCTGATGTCAAAAGAGCAAAGACAGCAGAACTCATATTCAGTGTGCTGGAAACTTCTAAGTATCAATCCACAGAAGGCTGCTGAGGTTGAGAAAGTATAATCCCAATAGTCACAAATAGCTCCGAGTCCTGGAATTGACCAGTAAGGCTGAAGGAAGAAACAAACACAGCTTACAGTCTCAGGAGGTATCACTTCCCAATAGATGAGAAGTGAAAAATCGGCATCTTTCTTCTGCACCCCCAGCACAGACAATCCTCAAGTGGAATGCATGAGAAATGGGATAAAATGGAAATCTGAACCTCCAAAGTTGTAATGTGAGGCCCCTAGCAACTTGCATCAGAATTATCATCAGGCTGTGATATATACAATACAATGTAATATACATATATAATTTGAATGTTTAGATGCAGTGGCATAGGAGAGTATCTGCAGAAGATTCCCTTCCATCTCTTGTCTGGTCGAGAATAGCTATAGAAATACTGTTTGTAAGTTGTAAGATCCGTAAAATAAGTTTACAAAAACTGTTTGAAGTTTCTTCATTGGACAGCATAAATATATACATACATATGTATGCACACACAGATCTGTATGTTTGTATACCTATTTAGTGTATGTATATGTTACATTTACATAGATATAGATACATATGTGTGTATGTGTGTATATATTCATGCATACGTATATTTGCAAGTATCATAAATTCATCTCTGTAAATTACCAAAGATGGCAGCAGATGTTGTTTAATACAAGTTTGAGAATAAAATTCTGCTGAGATAAAAGTTATCTGTAAAATTAAGTAAAACTCATCATGGCAGTGGGCCCCAAGTCCAAAGAAGGTGAGTAGGGAAGCCTCATGGGTAGATAAAGTAAGTATGACCCTACGTGGAGTCTAATATCTGGAATTCAAGAGGTTGGAAAAATCACTTTATCATCTCACCCATGCCCAACCAAGTGGGTTAAAACTTCACCCTTCTACCTTGAAATTTCACTGGAAACACCCTATAGTCAATTCACCTACCAATGAGCCTGATGTGCTGCTTGTACTTACCCCATCACAGGGAAAAGATCCTCCATGTGAAAGCTACAGGGGTGTTGGGGAGAAGGGACAATGGCCACCTGTATAGAAGCCACCATGCCTCTTTCTCTGTTCTCCGCCACCTTTAGTCACCCTGGGGCAAAGCTGTCTAGTGTTGACACATGGTAATTTTGAAAATCAGACTCCAAAGAGGATCCTATGCATTTTTCATAAGGATATATTACACATGTGTTTATACACTTTATGAAATGAATTATTGTGAATATGCAGTATGCATAAGAAACTCACCAAAATCTTGCTTCCTGCTGACTTGCTAGCTAGGAAAGCTGAGCTTTTTGGAAATTTAAAAAGCAAACTAATTTGCAAAATAGATAACAAGGGCTTCCACGTGATTCTCAAGTTTAACTTTCAATTTACAAGTCTTTCATCTGTCCTCACTTTTTATCTGCCCTTCTTATCTTCAACATCATTTGAACCTAAACAGTTCTATCAGCATGAAGATTCTGAAGAATTGCCTAAATCCTTCCCGAAAGTACAAAACTGTCTATTTGGGTATTTTAAGGTACTTTTAACTGTAAGACAATGGTCTCTGGACACCTGCCATAGATCATATGGATTAGTGAAATTCATTCAGCTCAGGCATAGCCTGAAATATGAATAGTAGTGGGAGTAATGGTAATAGTCATAGTTGTAATAGTCTCCATGTCGATCACTTTACATACATTTTCTCACTAAATTATTTTTACATTCTGCAAGATAGTCATTTAAAAGCTGATGAAACTGGCTCAGATTTATCAAGCCACATAACTAGTACATGTCAGTGACAGAAGTGAACCCAGGTTCATCTCACTTCACAGTTCATACTCTTACCTCCCTCTCTACGTTGTTTCTAGAGAGACAAATCGGTGCTAACTTGCAGGTTGCACAAAAGCTATTATGGAAACCACTGGACCAAGATTATTCGTGCCTTTACCTACAGATGCTGAAGCCACGGCTCAGAGGGATCCAAGAGTAGACAGGCAGGTTGAAACACTGATACAGGAGAACCATACACCCTACTTGAAGCACAGTGCAGCTAAGACACTTCTGTGGCAGAAAGACACACTGGCATATGTGGTAATGAGATAGACTGACTCTAAGCAGGAAGAACTGACAACCACTGCGGGAAAGAGCAAAACAAAGTGACAGGTGACATCCAGTGTAGACAGAGATGCTTATCTGGAATGTAGCACAGAGAGGTCAGGTGCCACATGCATAACCTTGAGCATTATCAGCACTGAGATAATTGTAAATAACAACACACCTGAAGTGTCAACTTCTAGGTGAATTCTTACACATAATGTGTAACAGGGAATGTTGTTCACCAGACCAGGTGGGTTTGTAGAACACAGAATAACCAATCTCTTAAAATTATTTTTAACTAAATAATTTCTGCAGATTTTATGTTAGATTCAATGCATTTCAACTATTAGCTTTTGTCGTTGAAAACTACATAATCTTGAGGGAAGGTAGGCACATCAGCAGCTACTGGGATCTACAACAAAACATGCCACAAGTATTGTCGTTCAATATTCTCCAAGACTTGCACATCAGGCTCATACTGATAAGCTTGGAACTATATCTATTACTGTGTAACACAAGTTGCACAATAGGTTTGCATTCATGCATGCATTCATTTATTCAGCCAATATTTCTTGAGCATCTATTAAATGTCATCACTGTACATATACTTACAGTCTGTCTAGGGTGGAGACAACATTTTAAAAATACAGAAATATATGTTTAATTGTAAATATGATTAGTGCTACAAAGAAGTCCAGGATGCTATGGAAATTCAATGTAGAGGATCTAAACCAGACCTAATTGTGTGTAATTTAAATTAAGACTTGAATGGGAGTTTTGCTTTTGGTCTGTAAGGAAGAAGGTGAGAATCTCTGAAGAAGAGAAATAGAATATGCAAAGTTCCGGAAGGAGAAAGTTGAGACTTCTGATACATGGAAATGTGGCTGGAGTGTGAAGAGAGGGAAGGAAGAGTTGTGTTAAACAGACCGGAGAGATGGATTAAGAGGAAAGCCATCATCAATCTCATTTGGCATATCAGACTAATCTAAGGACACTGAGAGGTCACATGGAGGGTTTTAAGCTCAGATATGACATAGTAATAACAAGCTAGGAGTTTTTCTGTATTTGTTAACTTTACAATCTGTTACCTCTGCAGTCCTCCCTGGTAGGTAAACTGATCACCTCTATCAGATGGGGATGTTCAGCCTTAGAAAATTTCAGTAACTGATGTTGGACAACCAGCAAAAAGCTGAACTGGGATTCACACCAGGCAGTCTGGCTCCAGAATAGAGCTGAACTGTTACCTGACATTGCCTCTAATGAGCAGCTTTGTGCTTCAGAGGGCAGCAGCTTGTTAAACATGTTCTGTACATATTTCTTCAGTTGGATGTCAGCGAATGAGCATAGAATAGGATTTCAAGAAGAAATCACTGGGCATCTATTTGCCTTGGCTGTGTATAGCTGGTGGAGGCCTTTTGACAAATGTGAACATCACAACCAGAAGTACTTTCTGCACCTATTAGACATTTTGCACTTAAAAGCCTCTGCAAAATATGGAAGGCAGTCCATATTTCAGCAACTTCCATTAAGCTGTCATGTACCTTTCCCACATTTTCTGCCATATGGCAAACCAGATTAATAAGATCTTCCTAACTTCGTGAAAGTGCTCTTCTCTTATCTACCCAGCCATCCTGTATTCTACTCCTGATGTCATAGTGCAATAATTTGAAGGTGAGATGTACAAGGTCAAACCCAAATCTTGGGCCCTTGGGTGGTTCTGAATCTTAGCAACAGTAGCCAGTGTTTAATAAAAGCTACAAACATACTGAGCTTTCTGCTTTCCTGGAAAACCACCCACTATGGAAAACTCTTCCCCACCTAACCCCTCAGTGTGAGAAACAAGGCGAATATAATACAAAAAGCTAATTGTTTAGTTGTGTTTTGTGTATTTTTGTGTATTTCAGTATATGGAAAATTCAGAGAATATAGATGTTGAACTCTATAATAAGTCTATTTTAACTAAGCATTTTAAGCTGTTGAAAGTTTTTTCAAAATCTATTTTTTAAATAAGTAATATATTTGCAATACAGATACAATTTTTCACTCATCCAACTAAAAATTATATGCATATACACATGTAGACATATATGCACATGTATACATATATGCATATATATGGAGATATATGTGTACATACATATGCACATATACTTGTGTATATGGAAACAGAGAGAGTTTTCAATTATTCCTCCTACTCTAAGTCACTCGTTCTCACCAAACCTCTCCAAAATAGATAAGTTCTGTTAGTTTCTTCTGTACCCATCCAGAGATTTATTTTTTTCCTCATTCTTATACAAAAGAGCATACTATGCACACTATTCTGAAGTTGTTGTTTTTCATATAAGTATTTAAAAAGCTGCTTCACTTTTCTTTAAACTATTTGTCATGTGTGATTATTGAGCATGTGGCTAGAACAACTTTTTGTCTTTTATTAGCTTTATTGAGATAGTATTCACATCACGTAATTCACTCATTTAAATTGTATAATTCAGGCCAGGCACAGTGGTTCAGGTTTGTAATCCCAGCAATCTGGGGGAGGCTGAGGCCAGAGGATTGCTTGACCCAGGAGTTCAAGACCAGCCTGGGAAACATACAGAGACCCTTTCTCTACAGAAAATAAAAATAAACAAAATTAGCCAGGCGTGATGACATGTCCTAACTACTCTGGTCCTAACTACTCTGAAGGCTGAGACAGTAGCATCTCTTGAACCCAGGAGTTCAAGACTGCAGTGAGCTGTGATCACACCATTACACTCCAGCCTGGTCAACAAAGCAAGATGTCATCTCTAAATTTTAAAAAAATCTGTAAAAATAAAAATAAATTGTACAATTCAGTATTTTTAGTATATTCACAGAATTAGGTTTAATCACCACAATCCAATTTTAGAATATTTTCATCAGCCCCCAGTGCTCATTAGTAGTCAGTCCCCATTCACTCCCTCAAACTCCTCTCCTTTAGTCCTAAGAAATACTAATATATTTCTGTCTCTACAGATTTACCTATTCTTTACATTTAACTTAAATGGAATCAACCCATTCATGGTCTTTTGTGAATAGCTTCTTTCATTTAGTATAATGTTTTCAAGATTCATCCATGTTGTAGCATGTAATAATTCAAAGGTTTGTGTTTGAGCTTCCATAGATTCATTTTTCTTGGGTTTATACAAAGGAGTGGAATTGCTGGGTCATATGAGTAACTCTGTGTTAATGTTTTGAGAAACTGCCAAATTGTTTTCCAAGGAGACTTCACTATTTTACACTTTCACGAGCAATATATGAGGTTTCCAACTTCTCCACATCTTCATCAACACTTAATATTGTCTCTTTTTTATTATACCCATCCTAATATATGTGGAATGGTATCTCGTGGTTTTGATTTTCTTTTTCCAAATGACTAATGATTTTGAGTTTCTTTTCATGTGCTTATTGGCTTTTTGTATGCCTTACGAGTAATGTCTATTCAAATCCTTTCTCTCTTTTAAAATGTGTTATTAGTCCTTTTATTATCAAGTTGTAATAATTTTTATATATACTAGATAAAGTCCCTTATCAAACACAAAATTTGCAAACATTTTTATCCCATTCTGTTGGTTTTTCTTTTCTCTTGATGGTATCATTTGTGACACAGAAGTTTTTAAATTTGCTGAAGTCAAATTTGTATATTTTTATTTGTTTGTGTTTTTGGTGTTGTATCTAAGAAATCATTTCCTAACCCAGATTCATGAAGATTTACTCCTACGTTTTCATCTAAGAGTTTTATAGTTTTAACTATAGATCTTTGATCCATTTTGAGCAAATTTATGTCTTTGATTTATTTTGAGTGAATTTGTGTGTATGGTGAATGAAAGAAGTTCAACATCATTATTTTATGTACATGGATATTCAGTTGACCCTATATTATATTTTGAAAAGACTCTCCCTTAAATTGGCACCTTCGTTGAAAGTCAGTTAACCATAAATGTAAAGGTGTATTTTTAGATTCTCAATTCTCTCCCACATTGAGTTATATGTCTATTTTTAATGCTAGTTCTACATGGTCTTAATTACTATTTTCTGGTAGTAAGTTTTAAAATTAGAAAGTGAGAGTGTTCTTACTTTATTTTTCTTTGTTAAGATTGTTTTTGTTATTCTGGGCCCCTTGCACTTTCATATAAATTTGGAATTGGCTTGTCAGTGTCTGGAAAAAAAAAAATAAGCCAGGTGGGATGTTGTTAGGGATGGCATTGAGTCTGTAAATCAACTTTCAGAATAAGCCTTCTTAACAAAATTAAGTCTTCTGGTCCATGTATATGGATTGTCTCCATTTACTTAGATTTTTTAATTGCTATCAACAGTGTTTTTATTTTTCACTGCATAAGTCTTACCCCTATTTTCTTTATTTCTAAATATTTTATTCTTTTTGATGCTATCATAAATAGAATTGTTTCTTAATTTCATTTTTGAATTGTTCATTGCTAGTCATAGAATTACTGTTAACTTTTGTATATTGAGCTTATCTACTGTAAACTTATTGAACTCATTAATTAGCTGCAATACATTTTCAGTTGATTTCTTAGGATGAGATCATGCCATTTATAAAGAGAGAGAGTTGTGATTCTCCTTTTCTGATCTAGACATCAGTAATTTCTTTTATTTGCCTGATTTATTTCCCTGGCTAAAATGCACAGTGAAATGTTTATTAGAAATGATGAAAGCAAACATTCTTGCCTTGATCCTGATCTTAGGAAGAAAGCATTCAGTTCCTCACCATTAACTATGATGTTAGCTATCGGTTTTTCATTAGATGTAATTTATCAGGTTAAAGAATTTACCTTCTATTTGTAGTTTGTTGAAAATTTTTTAATCAAGAAGGGTGTTTGATTTTGTGAAATATTTTATCTGTAAACATTTGACAAAATCAAACACTCTCATGATTTAAAAAAAGTTTTTCAAGATAATCATGTGCGTTGTGTCCTTAATTGTATTAATATGGTGCATTATACAGATTGACTTTTGGATGTTAAACTAGCCTTACATTCTTGGGATAAATTCCACATGATCATGGTTTATATAATTCTTCTCATATGTTGCTGGATTTGTTTTGCCCCCTCTTCCTATTTTTAGAGCTGTATATCATTCCAGTGTGTAAATAGTTTACTTGTCCACTTCCATATTGATAGACATTGGAGTTTTTTAATTGGTTACTGTTTACAAATAATGCTGCAATGAGTCAGCCCATATGTATGTCATTTCAGAAGTAGAATTGTTATTATCAAAGAACTATTTTGATATATATTGTTTAAAATCCTCTGTAGAGCTGGAATCCATTTACATTCCTGCAAGCCGTGCATGAAATTGATCATTTGATCACAAGTTTGGCAATTGAGTGGTATCAAATTTTTGGATACATGTCCTTTTAATAGCTCCACATTAGTAACCATGAGCATGTTTTCACCTTTTGGGAGCCATTTTCAGGGTCTACTGTTTTCAGAGTCTATTCCTAGGGCTTGCTTATTTTTTAATGAGGATACTGATGTTTTACAATATGGTATAGATTTAGTCATAAAAGCTCTTTTTTAATTTGGAGAAAATGCAATTTGGCTTATTTTTTTACTTATCCTTTTGCTATGCAGGATTTTAAAAAATATTATTGGGTAAAATTTAGAGATTTTTATATATGGTTTCTGATTATTAGCAATAAATAGAAAGGTCTGTTTTATGTCAAGGCAATAAGAATTTCCATTGTCTTTTTTTCCTAGAACATTTGCTTTTACTTATTACATGTAAGTAATTGATCCATTTGAAGTATATCCTGAAGTAAGGTGTAAAAAAGATTTACAATGAACTTTTTCTGATTTTTTTTTTTGGTCTATCAAAACTTATTGTTTTTATTTATTTGAAATGTCACTATTTTACATACCATAGTTGCACATTAATGTGAATTAGTATCTGCATAATAAAGTCACACATTAATGGTTTTAGATTTTTCTTTTCTGTTCCACTGGATTGTCTTCCTATTAATGTCTCAGCACCATGCTGCTTTTCTCATTGACTCCTCAAAATGCATTCTTTTTTAAAATACTCTAATAGATTGATTCCTCACAACCACTTTAAATGTTTTTCCTATTCCTGGATATATTTATTGGCTTATATTGCTATATGACCCTAAAAACAGTCTATCTGGTTTTTGAAAGTGATATTTTGTCAGGTTAGCATTATATTTATAAATTAGCTTAGGTAATCTTGACATTTTTCATGATGGAGACTGTTTTCAAGTCATAGTATCTATCAAATTTTTCAGTTATTTTTGATGTTCTATGATGTTGTATCTTTTTCTTCATATATGTCTTGCATATTCCTTACTGTTTTTTCTAGGTATTTTATCTCTTTTGTTGCTATTATTCATGTTAATAAGATTTTTAATCATATCTAATAATTTATTCTTGCTTTACTATATAAAAACACCAATCTAATAATTTTTCAGTGTGTTTTTCTGAAAACTTGCATTGTTTTCAATAGTCTTTAGTTGATTATCTTTGGTTTCCAAGGTATATACATTTTCTTTGGTTTCCAAGGCTTATACATTATCATTATCTTCTGGAAATAGTGGTAGTTTTACCTCTAATTTTTAAAATTATTTGTCTTAAATATTTGGGTTAAATTATATCTACACAAGTCTAAATAATTATATATTTCTGTGCTTGTATAAGAAGTGAATTTCTTGTAGGTAACAGTTGGGTCTTTTATATTCAGTGTGATAATTTTTTCCTTCTAAATTGAGTCTTTAGGCCATTTACATTTAATGTGATTTGGATTTGATTACATTTAAATCCATCATCTTGTATATTTGTTCGAATTTGTACCATGTGTACTTTGTGCCCTCTTGTTCATTTTTCTGCCTTCATTTGGGTTAAATGAATATTTTTTAATGATTTCATTTCATCACTTGTTGATGTATTAGCTACAACTCTATGTTGTATTATTTTATTGGTTGTTAGGACTTATGCTATACATCTTTAAGTGATCACAGTCTATCTTCAAGTGGTAGTCTTCCACATCACATATAGTATAAACATGCTGCAGCAATTTACCACTATTTTTTATTCTGATATTTCAGCTATTGTTGCCTTTTATTTATGTCTATATATTGTATAAACTCCATATATAATATTTTTTTCAAGAGTCAACCATCTTTAAAAAGGAATTTAATAAGAAGAAATGTCTGCTTTTTATTTTTGTGACTACCATTTTTAGTGTGCTTCATTACCTTGTGGCTTTTTGTCTCAGATTATTTTTCTCCTGCATGAATAACTTTTAAAAATATATGTCTCATAGTGCAGGTCTACTTGTGATTAATTCTTTCAGCATTATTATATTTGAAATGTTTTATTTTGTCTTTTTAGAAAGATATTATCACTGGGTAAAGAAGTATAGGCTGACAGAAAACTTTTTTTCATTACTTTAAAAATGTTTTTCTGGCCGGGCGCAGTGGCTCATTCCTGTAATCCCTGCACTTTGGGAGACTGAGAGAGGCACATTGCCTGAGCTTGGGAGTTCAAGACCAGCCTGGCCAACATGAGAAAACCCCATCTCTACTAAAAATACAAAAAATCAATTGGGTGTGGTGGCACATGCCTGTAGTCCCAGCTACTCGGGAGGCTGAGGCAAGAAAATTGCTTGAACCTGGGAGCTGGAGGTTGCAGTGAGCCAAGATTGTGCTGTTGCACCCCAGCCTGGGAAACAAGAGCAAAACTCTGCCTCAAAAAAAAAAAAAAAGTTTTCTAATGTCTTCTAGCTTGCATTGTTTCAAATGAGAAATACAATATTATACTTGTCTTTGTTTCTCTGTGGGCAATGTGTATTTTCTCTTGATACTTTTAAGATTGTTTTTCTTTATCATTGGGTTAAACAATTTGATTGTGATAAGTTTTGATATAATTTTCTTCATATTTTGTGATTGGCATTTGTTGAGTTTCTTGGACCTGGGGGAGTTCATTGTTTGAAAAATATTTTGGCTAATATGTTCACAAATATTCAGTGTGCCTTATTACCCCTGTTCTCTCCCTTAAGTACTCCAGTTGCACACACATTTTTGACCACTTAAAGTTGCCCCACAGTGTAATAGTGCTCCATTTCTTTTTTTCCAGTCCTTTTTCTCTCTGTTTCATTTTAGATAGTTTCTATTGCTGTATCTTCAAATAAACCACTTTTTATTTGCAATGTCTATTCAGCTGATAATCTCATCCAGTGCATTTTTCATTTTAGACACAGTTTTCATGTCTACAAGTTTCATTTTGGTCTTTTAAAACTCTTTCTTGTTTCTGCTTTACATGCCCAATCTAGCTCCTCATAATAGCTGTTTTAATCTCCTTTACTAATTAAGTTCCTTTAAAAATTTCATCCTTTTGGGTCTTGTTTTTTAGCTTTGTTTAGCTGAGCACCATTTAGTCTACGGTTGATTTTCTCTGCTATTGAATAAAGATTCATTTTTACTACTATAAGTAAAGCCTCCTAACTTACAAGGTTTTCCAGTCTGAGTGTTGGAAACAAGCACTATTTCCAGGCTTGTTTGAGTTAGGAATTATTCCCTTTTATTCTCTCAGTTGGTCCTTTCTAGACTTAATTAGTGTTCCCACTCACAGACACTCATCACTCCTCAGCTGAAGACTGGAGGAAGTCTTTCTGCAGAGCTCTGGCTCTCTCTCTGTGCATCTCTCTCACCTCTAATAGCATGTCCTGTGAATCTACCTACCCTGGCATCCTCAGACTCTTAGCTCTATCTCTTCCACTCAAGGAGACTGCCAGACTGTCTGGAATTCCCTGCCCTGTGACACAGCATAGTCACTTTTTCAACACAATAAACGAGGGAAATTATTGGGCTCACTATTTTGTTCCCTGACTCCTGGGAATTATTGCCCTTCATTGACTGATGTTCAATGTCTCAAGGGTCATCCCTTCATTGATTTTGTCCACGTTTTATTTGTTTGACATGATGGTCTCTGTTACTCCGTTTTGGCTAGAAGTAAAAGTCTTAGATCTGCTTTTCGTGTTCTTGTCTTCTCTATGCATCTTAATTTTTTCACATGCATCTTCTGCTCAGTACTAGCTAATGTTGAAAACCTTATGCATATACTGGAATCAATATTACATCCATCTCCTAGAGTGACTGAAAATGGAACATAAAGGTTTTAATTTTCCTAGTCTACTTGTTTTTCCTGATAACCTAAAAGAGAATGTGAAAGATGTTCACATTCTCAAAGCCATTTCAGTTTCTATTTCAACAATAGCTAACAGCATGCACAGATCCTAGATTCTCATTCAAGTAGAATAAATTGGGGCATATTTAATGCCAATAAGTTTCTTAGGCCATTTGATGCTTCCAGGTCATCGTATAGGGGGCTGCATTTACAATTCTATAGCTAACAAACCTTGATAACAGTCTGAGTATTGTTCAACAACTGGGAACATTTTCTCTGAAGCTCTGTGGCCATTATAATCAGCATTATTATTGGTATAATTGACTTTCTCTAATGAGGCAAAATCACTATGCCTTTGGGTAGTGGGTTCAAGAGACAGAATGCAAAAAGCATAATGCGACTTTACCTTCTTTATTATTAGTCTGTTCACTCCAGCCCCAACTCTTCACCTCACCTTCTACTACTACTTAGGAATTTTTTTCTTTTTGGTGCCAAATGAGGGAGTTGAAGACCTACTCTTGCCATCCAAAGTTATTCATATATTCATGTAGCCACAATAGAAAATGGGCTAGAGGAAGTGTATAGAATAAAGCTTTAAAGCACATGATTTGGAACAACACAAATCAGAATTTGAATCTTAGTTTTATTACTATTTATTAGATTTAGGCAAGTCACTTAAACTCTCTGAACTATTTTCCATCTGTAACATGGAGGTTATCATACATACATCATTGTTTTGTTGAGGGTTAAATAAGTATGTGAATTTAATTTCTCAGCTCTAGTGCCTGACATCTTGCCAAAGACTACTATCATTATTATTGATATTATGTTAATTAATAATATATTGCAATTATAATTTATCATTTTTACTATCATCATTATTGATATTATGTTAACAATATATTGCAGTTATAATTATCATTTATAATGAGAAAAGGTTAGGACTCTATATATACCCTCCAACAGCCAGTTCAGCATTGCTTGTCTCCTGTCCAAGACTTCTAAAGGGATGTGCCAAGCTCAATATTTATGGCCATTTGGATTATTTAATATTCACTGAGCACTGAGAGAGTGCAGCATTTTTGGGAACACAAAAGGAGGTAGAGGAAGCCTCTCCCACTCTGAGTAGAGAAGGAAATCTGGAGCCAGATGGATGTGTGGCTAAGAACAGCACAGCCAAAAAAGACTATCTGGACCAGTGCAACCAGGGCTCCCAGGAAATCTGTGGGGCCTCTGACTAAACTTAGTTATTTGGCTTCTGATTAACTTAACATTAAAATTCTCCAAGCCTTCCCATCTAAGATGCTAATTTTCTCCTAAAGAGGCATGTGATGTATAGGCACCCACATCAATCAAGCTGCCTCTTTTCTTCTGCCTCATCTCACTTCTGTCAGCTAGATTGATCCACTGGAAAACAGAGACCTTCCCCTTAAAATAAAGTAAAACCCTAATTTGAATAAACACCACTGCCAAACCGTCACTTTAACAGCCCTGAACACAGTTGGGACTTAAGGCCTTGCCAGTCGAATAATAACTCTACTGGAAAGATGCCAAATTCCCTTTCTTTTTAGAGGAAAAGGCCAAGCACTGCTTCTAGAATTGCCCAGTCCTTGATCTCCTAACCTTCCAAAAATTTCCTGAAGGCCAAGGGTGTTCTGAATTCTGGACATAACATTAGTACAGAAGCTGTCTCCTCCAACAGGTTGATGAGTGACAGGGTTCAGTTCTAAGTCACAAAATGCATCCTATAATTGCTTTCTTTACTTCTTGTTTCAGCCCAGACAAATGGTATTCAGGGAAGTCTAAGGGTGTCCACTTTCCCACAGAGAACTGAGGAAGGTCTTCTTGTTAAAACTCTATATTATAAATTTGACCCGTTTCACCTATATTGCTGAGGGAAATTTCAGAGCAGACCCCCTGCCTCATTTTTCATGGAATTATCTTTACTTTCCCAGATACAGTGCCAGGCACACAGAAGGTGCTTGGTCCATGTCTGCTAAATTCAGTACAACCCAAAGAACCATTTCTGAGCTTTCATGCATTTTTATTTCCAAATTTAGCTCCGCTGGTATTTATTTCCAAACCTCATGGTCAGGCAGTATTACAGGAAGGCATCAATAAGCAATTCTGCACAACTAGACAAGCAAATAGTCAATGTGTGTATGAATGTGTATGTTCTACATATGTTGGAAGTTGGAGAGGAAGGAGGAGTATCTGTCGTCCCATGAAAAGAGGTAAATCTATTATAAAATTTCTACCATATATTACAGGAAGGTATCAATAAGCAGTTCTGCACAATCAGACAAGCAAATAGTCAATGTGTGTATGAATGTGTGTGTTCTAGATATGTTGGAAGTTGGAGAGGGGGAGGAGGGCTATCTGTAGTCCCATGAAAAGAGGTAAATCTGTAAAATTTGTACAATATATTGCTATATAGGAATCATTTCCACTAATAATGATACTAACTGCTGATTATATGATGGCTGATGGTTCACAAAAGGCTTTTGCCTATGGTATCTCATTTGATCTCCATAACAATTGAAGGAAGTAAGAAGGATCATGGTTCTTATTCCTGTTATATCCATTGGGAAGCAGAGCTCCTAGAGTCAGCTGTGAGCAATTTACAGTGACAGAATTGACCATGTTGACATCTCTCCTGCTACACTCCCTATCACCTATTCTCAGCTCCTCCTGATGCTTCACTTTCTTAAGGGCTCAATCTGGGATCACTGAACCCACTCTTGTATTTTAAAAGTTGACATATTGCATGATTATTTATTCAACAGATTTATCCAGTGATTACTTAGTAGGCATCATAATGGGTTTTGGGAGAAGAGAAAACATTAAATAAGATAAAGATCACTGTTTTTGCAGAACTCAAAATCTACTTGAAGAAGTCAAAATTGTAAATATTTTTGTGTGATGCGATAAGTCCCTACAAAGTGTTCAATAAGCAAAGAAGAGAGAAGGATAAACTTTCCTGAGGGTGGAAGTCAGTGAAGCTTCAGAAAGGGTTTATCTTTGTCGGGGCTTTAAAGGATAAATAAGAGTTTCAAGGCAGTGAAGAAAAAGGAAGAGAAGGGGAGGGTATTTAAGGAAAGGGAAATGAGCACAGGCACAGTCATGAACAAATACAGCCTACTTGTGAAAAGATGAGCAGCTCAGTGTGTTACATTATAGGCTATCTGGGAAAAGTGGTAATAGATAAGACTACAGAATAAAATCAGGCCAGATGGCTCCACACTGAGAAATCTAGTTCCTAAACCTGTGTGTTACATATATTTTCAGGATTTAATTTTTTAAAAGACAAGTTTTGTAAATAAGCATTGCACCTAAGTACTTGGTCAATACCAAGTACCAAGTACATCAATATTTGATATGCCTTTTCTGGAAGAAGGCCAAGTTTGTTCTAAGACAGGTGTAGATAGGATATGGGCCTGGAGATCAATAATGGAGACTGTCTGGGTGCCGTGGCTATTTCTTGGTGGCTGCATGAAGAAAAGGGACAGCTCCTGCAGACCCAGAGAAGGAAGCCATGTCTTAAAAGAAAAAAAAAATAAATATGGGTCTAATTTATTATAATCTTATTTAAATGTTGGTGATGGCAGACAGCAGAAAGACTCCAAGGAAGAGATGTGTCTCAGGAGTGTGGAGATGCGATGGATTAATTCTTCAGCCTCCCACCTCGCCACCTGATGATTCTCTTGTATTCACTGTGGATTATATTTCCCTGTGTCGTGCTTTGCATTGTGTGTGTGTGTGTGTGTGTGTGTGTGTGTGTGTGTGTGTGTGTGTGATAATAAATATTAAATACCAAATAAATAAATATGTGAAGCACTACTTTACAAAGTATTTTGGGTGCTTGGTAAATCTTTGATGAATTTGTTAGAAAATATATTTTGCCAAAATAATACAAACCTAACTAAGGAATTGCAGCATGCCAAGCTTCAGCTATGGTTCTTCTTTTCAGTAGAGAGCTTTGCACTTACCATAAGATTCTAGCTCCTTCTCATGGCCTATAGGGCTTTTGCCCAGTCCAGCCCGATCACCTCTCTCTCCTCCAGCCTTGCTCACTACACTCAGTACATCTCCTTCCTTTCTTTTCCTCAAGACTTCCAGTTACTTCCTACCTGGGCCTTCTGTCCAAGCTATCCTTCCTTCTCCTCCTCTACTTTGCACAGCTGACTCAGTCCAAATGTCACCTCTTCATAAGGGTCATGCAGATGTAGCTGCCTCACTCTAGCCCTCTCCCAATTATTACCACATCCATTGGTTTCATTTCTATCTTACCACTTATCACTATCTGGACATGTCTTATTTTGGTCTTTATTTGTTTTCTGTCCATATCTCCCACTATAATGTGTCATTATCACCTGGATTCCCATGTTCACCACAAGGCCTGGCACAAAATAGTCACCCATTAAATGCTCATTAAATAAAAAAGTGAATGAAAAAGCAAAGGTAGTTTTGGGGATAAGAAACAGCCATATATTATTTCACTTTTATCATATTATTTTAATATCCTTTATCCAAGTAACTTGTGAATCAATTTTATTTATTCACCCCTAACTCCTGATCCTTCACTCTACCCCATTCTCCTCTTCATGTTCCTGTTCTCCCCAATCTATTCTATTTTTGTGAGTGACAGGGAAGGAATTTAAGCTTAGCTCACCATCTGGGATAATGCCCTACCATACCAGCTACCACACTAAGCACTTTTACAATATCTCTGAACGTGATTTATTATAAACACCTTCTAAATATTGCCATACCCTACACATTTGTGTTATAACTGTCCCACCTACCTACATCCTTTAAAAGAAAAAAAAAGACTCCCTTTTGCCTTCTATCTTTTCACCTATTTATTTCTACCAATTCCTTAAAATAGTTGTATATCCAATAGAATGGATCTAACTTTAAAGGTTCTCTGACATATGCCAGAACAATTTTTATGGCATATTTTGATCACTTGATTCTTCAAATAGTCCATCACTCTTTCTAAGTAAAGAACGCATGCCTTCTATGACACCATCAGTGAAGTTTTAAAAGCAGGGATTTAGTTCAGAGAAAAAGAAATCTTAATGCTCTTAGTCCACATTATATACCAGCCATTGTACTGAGAGCAGCACATTAGTTATCTAATGATTACAACAACCTTGTGATATAGGTGTCGTTTTCCCCCATTTATCGTAAGGAAACTGAATCCTGTTTCACAATGTGGCCAAAACCACGCAGCTAGAAAGAAGATGTACTGGATTAGAAGCAGAGGCTGAGTGAACCTAGGATTAGAGGTTAGACACAGATGTCTAGTGTTTACAATGAAACATCTGAACAAATTAAAATGCTTCACTATCTTGCTGATAACTATTGAGGTCTGCTATATGAAGGTGTGTTACTGCAGATAATGTAATACTACTACTCTCTGCTGGGCCCTGTGCTAGGTGTTATTATTCAAAGATAAGTAGAAACTAATACTTTAAGGAGGGAAACATAGAAAAACACAACAGACAAGACACAAAGTGACAAAAGCAAGAACACAAAAAGGTGATTGCTTGAAAGGCAGCACTGAAGATGGAATGGTTGGCATTGGGTAGAATATTAGGAAAAGCTTTCTTGACTAGGGACCTCTGAAGTGGATTCTCAAAAAATGATAACTAGAATTTATTGAGAACTTACTATGAGCAGTGAATTGCAGGAAGCCTTTTACATGCAGCTTCTCATTTAATCCTCACAACTACTCTAAAATGGGTATTTTTATTTCCTTCACTGAAAGACTGAGACTTAGGCTGACAAGGTTGCTGGTGCTCAGACAGCCACCGTATTAAACAAGGTGCAAAGAGATCACATCAATTATTTTATATTTATATTTTATATGTAAAAGTTAGCCGGATATTGAAGAATGAAAAGCAAAAAGGGAATGAAAAATAACAGTAGAATTGCAGAAAGCAGTTAATCCTCCTAGGGCTTAGGGAATTAATAGAACTCAGAAGCTTGAAGAAGTAAACCCCAAGCTAAAATGGAGCTAAAACACTGAAGCCAAAACACTGCCCTTTGAGGAGGAGACACTGATTAATTGATGCTAAGTATCTTAGCCTGGCGGGGAGACACAATGGAATTGGGATCTAGACCTCTAAGGAAAGAGTACAGTAACCTGGTGCTTTTCTCTGAGGGGGATGTGATGAGGCTGGTTCTTTGAGTTTGGGGTAAAGTATTATTGGGTTGACACTGTTGAAAGAGGATCAAGCAGGAAACAAAACAAGAGAAAGTCCCCTTTTCCTTTCTCTGGGCTTCTGATCTCCCTCTAGGGCCTCCTAACAAGGAGCAGCCAGCAAAGGAGAAATGTAAACACAGTCCCTGCCCCCAGCACCATGAAGCCAAGAATACCGGAGAGAGTTGGGGGTTGAGAGACAATAACTTAAAAACTGGCACAACCAGGCAATCTTGCTCTCATTGTGATCTTTTCACTCTCCTAGGTGATGATTTCACTCTTGCTCCTCTTGTTTTACATCGCTAATACCTCCTCTTTCATTGTCACAATCAGTTGATAACCTTGCTTCCTACTTCACTTAGAAAAATGAAGCAATCAGAAGAGAATGCCAGATTGCCTCCATCATACCTAGCCAACTACCAGCAGAATTCTGTTATTGTAAAAGCTCTGTGTTGTATGTAAATGCCTACATCTAAAACCAGGCACACTACTTGTGCACTAGATTCCATCATTTCTTGCTTCCTCATGTACACCACTTCAGCAATTGTCTCCTGTCTCTGTGAATTGGTGGTAGTTAATACACGTCAGGAATCCATGTGTTTCTCTATATTTCCCAGCTTCCCTTCAGTTAGGTTGAGGCTATGTGATTAGTCTTGGTCAATGGACTCCAAGCAGAAGTGAAAAGCATCCATTTTAAAAGGCACTGTAACAAGTTTAAGATGTGGTTTCTCTCCTCTCTCTTTCCCTGCTACCTCAGAGGCAAAATGTTCCAGATGGCACAATTACAAGATGGAAGGGATGTCATCACCATAAACACCTGTGTAATTGTGTGGCCTTGACAAGATGATGACTTTCATAACTGCAGCCCAGACTTCTCTCCTGGGATGAGAATACTATTTTTGTAACTCTAGCCCACACTCATAGAAACAACTGCCTATTTGACTTCTTTACTTGCTTGCTTAATAACTCAACTTGCCTTATACCAAATTCCTAATCCTGCCCCCATCTTATAGGCATCTTCACCTCTAACCTTTCCTGGCTCTGCTTCTGAGATCTATTCCAGCACTCCTAACAGTCCAAGCCTGACACAAACACTCACATCATTCCCCAATATTTACCGTTGGACAATGCAGTAACTAGCATCTCAGTAATGGGAGAAGGAAAATGAAGTGAAATACCTACCAAGTTCTGGAATAAACAGGAAAATTTCATCAGGAAATGTAAATTATTCCATGATTTGATTACACCTGAACAGTATCTTTATGAAATATATTCTTCAAGGGAGAAGAAGTGCAGGTGTGTTGACTTCCTAAAGTTAATGCCTACCATATCAGTACTGACTTTTTCAGGACCCTTAGGATTTAGCAATTCAGTAATATTTTTCATCCCAAATATTAATAAAAGTCTTCTGGACAGATACAAACTTATCTAAAGCAATATTGTACTCCCTGATGTTGTTTTGACTTGCAGGTTATTGTTGAATAAATTAATTGAATCAACGAACTAAAAGTCTAGGATATAGGATTTGAGGAGTTTTTTTTCAAAATTTATATATTGTAATATCTCTACTATTGTGCAAATGTTCTCAGATAAAAAGAGTCTATTATTGAAGGATAAGTGGTAAATTCTACAGTGTTTAAGAGCTACCAAGATGAAGGGGGAAGAGAAGGAGGAGGAATAGGAAAAGGAGGAGGATAAGGAAAAGAATAAAAATAATTGTGTGTTCTCATCAGCTATGTTTGATCACAGTGCTCCCCTCAGAACTTTCTTATTAGAACATGAAAAATTATCTAATCTAAGATCTTGAAAGATCCTCTCCACAGCTTTATCTTTATAAAGGATTAGAGATTGAATGGAAAGGGAATGTGATTCTTGTTTATAAATTCAGAGCTTTTTTAGCCAGGGAAATCTGAACTCTCCTTTCTTCACCCAAGCTGATACAAGGTGCTGAACTTTATGAGAAGGTGGAAACCAGAAAAAAAGACTTCACCTTTCTGGGCCATTAATTATTCATAGAAAGTATTGCTGTAAAGAAATGCCAATACAGAGTATTCTTACTTTTCTGACCATGGACTTTTGCCATGTCAGAGGCAATTTTGGAGAGAAGAATAAGGCAGTAACAGAAATTCTTGTTCATTGATGTATATGCCCAATAAAATTCCCCTTCATCTCCATGAAAATGGAAGAGGAGTTAGGAACAAACCAGGGTATTGGTTCATTAAATCTCTACTGACTCCCATTTGAAGAATGCAATTTAACTTCAAAGGAGACCCTAAATTCACATCTGATCCTAATTCCATTATACAGGTTAACTCACCGTGGTTTACAATATCTTTAGTACAGCTGGTGCCCTTTCTTCTGCAATACCCCAAAACACTCCTAAACTCTACAGATCCAGGGAAATAATGTTTGATAGTACTATTGGACTGTGTATAACAACCATATGATTTTAAAGTAGGATAATTGTGTTTTTAACAAATGGGCACCCCTTTGAAGAAGGGAAATATATGGTAATTATAGTGATACATTGCCTCCAGGACTTGACTGACACTCCTGAAAGGGCTGCAATTCAGCTTGACATCTCTCATCACTTCCTGGCTTTAAGGTTAAAGAAGCACAAGTTTGTTTTTTACAGCTGTCAAGGGCTCCTACCGCCTCTGACCATCATCTTCCCCCCTTTGGGGTTTTATGCCCATGACCAGGATGATTTCAAAAGCACTCCTGATTCTAACACATTATCTTCTATCTCCCTTAGACAAATATGTTCCCCAAATGAGTTATTTCTTCCAATAAACGATTGAGAGTGAAAGAGTGTATTCTCATTACAGTACTCACTGGTGTCATGAAAAACATATCCTGCCATGATTTTGGTGATAAAAAGGTGATGACTTAACCCAAACTCTCTCTCTTACTTGATTTTGTTTTAAACAACACACACTAACATTTTAAAATAGAATTTAAACAGGTGCCCAGTAACAGAATGACAAACGTTAAGTGTGAAATCAGAAAGTTAAAAAACTAAACCGCAGATGGTCACCTTTTTATTTTTTTTAACATCCGCCTGTGCTGGACTGTTAAGTGGCCTCATCACTGTCAAGCCAAGCAGGATTTGTAAAACTTGGGACGTGGGTATTCAAAGATGACATTTGCTTGGTGCCTTTAATGATTTCTGTAATTAGTCACTTAAACAGATTGCCCTGTGATCCAAAACAGGTAATACAGAGAGATGAGCTGAGAAAATCATTTCCTGGAGGCACTTTACAGCTAATTGTGGAAAACGAGGCTTGTCTCTTTTGCAAGGCTCTCTGGATCATATTTCATTGGGTTGGGTTGGAGCTGGAGAGCAACATTCTTTAGGAATCTATAAAATGTATATGCCCGGGAGGTGTTTTTCTTTTTGACACCACAGTGTTAAAAGACTTTGTTGGGTCACAAAATGTAACAGTTATTAAGTGATCCAAATTTACCATTGGCAGTTTAGAAACCGGAGAAGGAAATGCACCTGGTCAGAGAAAGTTGAGGCTACCTGATAGAGAAAAGTCAAGGACGTGATATTTCACAGGAATGGAGTAAGACTTGGGAGACCTATGACTTTGCCTTCATTGAACAGGACAGTTGTACTTTTTGTTAATAAATGTCCTTGGAGTGACAATTCTGCTCTTCAAAGATAAAAGTGGAAGCTTTCAGAGACAGTCAGAAAGGGATTTGACTATTTTAATTAATTCATCACTCTCACTAGGTAACAGCCTCTCAGTAAATGCCTTTATCTCAACGAGCCTCCATTGCTTTCTCAGAGAAACAGCTGCTTAATTTTCACCAATAATTTTACCATTCTCATGGAACTGTGTTGATAACTCAAAATTTCTTAAAAGTTGAGATGATTTAAAATTCTGTGCCCACTCATGTTTGTACATCATAAAAAATAACAATATGTACTGAACGCTAACTACATGCTATGCACAGCTCCAACCTTTGTAAGTGTCCTAATTTATTAAACTCTCACTCATTTAAATAGGGAGGTTTTACTGATCAGGAAATAGAGGACCAGAGCATTAAAGTAACTAGCTCGAGGTCTCAGAGCCAATAAAGGGAAGAGCTAAGATTCAAACTCAGACAATCTAGCTTCAGAACTGATGCTTAATGTGTAAACATCGTTTCTTTCTTGTCCTTCAACGTTCCCATTTCCCATCTGTAACCAAACATATGGAATGCATAAATTTCTTTTATGGGTCCTAACATCACCATAGAGCCCTAGATAAATCTTAAGTGCATGCTGGGTGATGGTGAGGTATATTAAAAATGAAGGGTGGTGATAAAGTTGACCTGATTTCACTACTCAGAGGAATAGAGTGTTGCTGTGAAAGACATAAAAGATCATTAACGTTTTGACGGCTGGAGAGAATACAATGCCATGAAGTAAAGAATTCAACTACATTATTCCACTAACTTCTGGTGGCCTGGAGCTCTGACCACACCAGGGGAAGGCAAAGGGGAGAGTCAGAACTTCAGAATTGACGGGTGGTGCATAAAGCCCCTTAAGTAGCATCTGCTTTTCCATCTCAAACTCCTTAAAATCTCCATTGCAGATTGTCTTGCATTTTGCCACAAGACATCTACTGTTCAGATTTTTCAATCTAGGTGACTTAAAAAGCAGAATTTTAGGTAAACAACAGAAACACCCTGGGGCCATGAGACAATTCCTTTGGTTGACATGCAAATCTCCCTCCCAGTGACCCATGACTTTGTGACTTCTTCAGTGAATTTCTGACATAAAATCAAATCTAAACATTATTTTCAAAAGGAAGCAGAAGCAAAGAATTACACTAAAACGTGTGTTTGCCAAGTCACCTGATCTTTAGGGCCTTGTCCTGTGCAAAATAGGGAAAAACAAAACCATTCAGTGATCCTTGAGACAGAAAAAACGATTTGGCATAAACCGTTCTTTCCATTTTGAGAACCCGACGTGGCAGGAGACATTGGGAACCTCAGCGGCTCTAATCCGGGTTGCCTAAACATGCTCATGGAGGTGGGAGACAAGTATATTTGTCTCAACTGAGCAGGGAAAGCTCAGCAGAATGCTAAGTAGCTACTTCAGTGGTGCTGATTGATTTACAGAGATGGCACAGATGTGACCTCCTCAGTCAAAGTCAATGTTTTCTTGGCTCTCAAATTTCAGAAAAAAATACAAATATAAATGATAAATAATGACAAGCCCCAGATATAAGCCTCAGAGTCATTGCCTCCACAATTATTAATGCCTGCTAGGTTTCTAGCACCCTGCTAGAGACTGACAGCAACATAAAAATCATCTAAGACGTATCTCCTGTTCTCTATAATATTCATAATCATAAAGTTGCAAAAAGTATGTAGTTTTAAAAAATCACAGCACGGAGAGTTTTCTTTGCACCATGAATTTTGCTTTTCCAACTAAGAGTTAACAGACACACATAAGTGTGCCTCTTGTCTTGAATGTCCTTCTCTTCTTCATCTGCCTGGAAAGCCTTCATATGTAATTCAAAGTCCAGCATAGCTGTCACCTCAATAACATGAAATCTCACTGGCCATGCCCATCCAGCAATATCCGTCACTTTCCTTTATACCCAACTACATCATCGTAATTCAGGATACTATTGTAGCTGCCTGTGTATGTGTCTAGCTGTCCCACTCAATGACCTCCTGTGGTTGACAATCTTCTAGACTATGGCTAATCTTTAGAAGTATCTCTAGGTAATTTTTAAAAAATGCAGAAGTCCAGGTTCCAATCCAAACCCATCGACATAGGATTTCCCGAATGTTGGCCTGCACATCTTTAGTTTACTCTCCACAGATAATGTCGAGTTGCTACCAGGACATAGAAACACTTGCTGCATCTGATTCCTCTTTACAGTTCTGATGCTAGGAACAATGTCTAGCACAAAGCAGTGCTCAGATCATGCTCGTGGACTGAATGAATTGGTTGCATCTGCTTTATTCCTTCTTGCAGGTAAATATCTAAATTATCTGTGGCAACAACTTGGTGGGGTCAACTCGAATGTTTTTGTCGGCTGTTCTTGAAGATTTCTGGGTCTCTACAACCACATTCTTTGGCTGTTGCTGGTGTTTAAGCACTCTGGTAGGTGAAAATATTTCCTTTTGAACAGTGATTATGTAAAGTTTTGAAGTAAACAGGTTAGAATTTAGAAATGAGAGAGATTTATTGCCAAAATGTGACAAGTAAATAAAAATTAGTTGTCCGCGCCTCTCTGTATATTCATACATATGTCCAATTCAGAGTAGAAAAAAAAATCACATTACAGCTTGGTGAGAGAACCAAGTTCTAATGGCGTGTTAGCCTACAGAGTCATTTTATTCCTGAGTTGACTCTCTTTATTTTTTGTTTTTTGCATTTTGGAAAAATTTTGTGACTATTTGTCCCTTCCACTGATTTCTGGTAAGACTTTCCTGAGTTCAAATTTACCTATGTGTTCTCAAGAGGCATTATTGAAAGGGAGATGAATTTTGATTTGCCAATAGTTACAAACAGCTGTTAGTTTGGCTCCACTCAGGAATAATCTATATACACAATCCTGTAATTGAACACAGCTACTGATCAGTATATAATCCAATTGATTGATGGATCTCAGTGCCTCTTCCTTCATGGTGGATGGAGCTAAATAAATAGATAAAATGCGCATCATGCCATAACATGACTTCCTTAAATTTCTTCCTTTGGTTCCTTATTTTCTATGATGTAGAAACTGCATAGCAGTATGTTTGAAGGTGGCCTGTCAAATTTGGGAAGCTGACAGTGTGACTGAGCTAGTCACGGGGGTCTTCACAGAAAAGGCAGTCCGGGTCCTGGTCCACTGGAGATTCCATCTGAATGGTGACTGAGTGTACCGTAAAGCTTTTGCTGAGGGCTCTAGCAATTTCTCTCCGAACCATCTGGCTGTCCCAGCTGGCTGCTGTTGATAAAGAACCACAGGGAGATTAGCACTGATTGCACACGCATGGGTGACTGCTGTGACTCCAACTTTAAGTACTTTGTCTTTGACCTGCCGGGGCAGGGAAGAGGCAGGACACTCAGAGGAAGCCAGGTTGGCACTGATAATCAGCGACGTTCACACAGACAAGGCAGGGGAAACTCTAGTGCAGCAAAGTGCCCTGTCTCTATGGGAACTCTTTCTGTCCACTGTCATCTCTGGCGTCTGTCATTCCTAGGAGCTTTGGATGGAAAGAGACAAGCCCTGGAAAAAGCCAAGACAGACCTATTATTTCTTATACAGCCCTGCTCACCAGCTCCCAGGGATCTCCGGGTTTCAGGCCTTGTATGTAATCAGAATTTATATCAAGGATAGTGACAGGAACCAGGAAGCATTTAGAGCTCCCCACAGACCTTTCTTAGAGCAGCAACCTCACTACCATTTTTTTTTCCTGTCGCAAATGCTATCAGCAGGCTGTAAAGTCCCCTCCATAGCAACCTGAGTGTTTACTAGATTATTCCATTTGCAGTGAAATATTGGCATAGTGAATGCTGTAAATTCCCTAAAGTCAGATCGGAGCCCCTTCGAGAAGATGAGGATGTCTGAGAAAGCACAGTTTTCAAATGACTGTCACTAGTGTTCCTGTCCCCTGTCCCTAAGTAACTTCTTGAGTCATTTTTTAGCAGCCTAATGTATTATCCTTGGCCTGAGTTTTCTCTTGAGGCAGTAAATGCCCTCCCACTGCCTATCCTCCAAGCTCTAGGACATATCAGAGACAAAATTAACTTTTTGAAGAAGTAATTTTTACTATAAACCTAATATTATAAGAATTATCTCACGTGGCTACAGAGTTTCTAACCATACAGTGTGGGGCCCACCATAATTCCTATTGGCACATCCGTTAGCTTGTTAGAAATTTAAGAGTGGGGCCTGTGTTTCTTTCATCTTTCTACTTTCAGTGCTAGGAAAAACATCTTATATAGGAGATACTCAATTAAGATTAAGTTTTTAATTCATTCCTACTATTTGACTGATAGGGCACCAAGCCAAACAGATGAAGTTGAATTTTAGAGTCCAAGGCCTTGAGGTTGGGGTAGCAACTTTGTTCTGAGCCCTTTGTTCTGTCTGTCCTCTGTCCTCTGCCCTCTGCAGTCAGCCCCAAGGCTGTCAGTTGGGTATCATTGTTGCTATGACAACATCAATAAGTGGGTTGGTTTCAAAGGCCCTTGGGAATAGAAGACACTTTATAGTGTTTTGACAGGCAACTGACAATAAGAGCAGCTCTACAAAAAGGAGGGGAAATTACTGACTTTACAAGACACGGACTGAATTTTTTTCAGGGTGTTTACAAAACTCACTGACCTGTAGCAACATGAGCTGAGAGAATTACTTGATTCATTGTTAGAGACCAGATGTGCAGGTTGTGTACAGACACCACCCCGTCGACTGCTAAAATAAGCTCTTTCACACCATTGTAATTCAGGCTCTTTGGCACACCTGACAAAAGGTAAAGAGGGAGACTGTAGTTATTCAACTAAATACAGCTTATAGAGTTACCTAAACAAGTGGCAGAGTCCTCACCAAAATTTCCACGTGCTCATCTCTGCTGGTTTCTTACTTCAAATGTTTGCAAATAAGATACCTGAGTACTCAAGTTTTACCATCAAAAGTTCCCACTAAGAATATTAGCAGAATTTACTATGCAATAACCAACAACGGTAATTATCCTTAGTTTTTATGGCATATTATTAAACTATGCCTTTCCCAACTATCTTTATATACACTCTGGAAAGCAAAATGAAGTAACATGAAATTTGGTATCAAATAATCATGGGTTGGCATCCTGATGACAACTATTGTAAGTTTACCCAAATCCCAGAACTTCTCTGATCCTCAGCACATCTGTAGTAAAATAAGGGTGATAAGAACAACACATAGATCACAGAGAACTTTGAGGAGCAATTCAGAAAATATTTAATCATTATGAACGGCAATGTTGTACAAATGTTAGTTACCCAACAGGTCATTTAGTGAACTGTGCTAATAGAGGATCCCTAACACTGTATAATACTCTTATTCAGTTTGTAAGTTTTCCATTATTTTAGCTACATTGGAGGATGCTGTAGCAGAGATACCTAAGTACAGCCCTTTTTTAGCCTCTACTTCAGTTATGTACAAACAACACAAATACCTGGGGTGTTTATTAAAAATAAATGTACTGTGACTCCATTCCAGACCTAAAGGAAATTGTGGATGAAGTTCCGAAATCTAGAGTCTTTCAGAGTGGTTTTCAACCTTGGATGCACATTATTGTTACCAGAGGAGATTTTGGAAATCCTGATGACCAAGTTATACCTAAGACCAATTAAATCAGAATCTCTGTGGATAGGCCCAATATCAGTGCTCATTTGGTGATTCTATCAGGCAGCCAAGATTGAGAACCACTGTGCTAACATTCATGAGCCACTGCACTGCTCTGCTTTGCAGTGGTTCTCAAGCCTGACTACGTGTTTTTAAAAATACCAAAGCCAACCCCAAACCCAGACAATTAAATCAGAATTTCTGGGTGATATAGTTTGCATGTTTGTCCTTGCCAATGTCTCATGTTGTATTTTAATCCCCAGTGCTGGAGATGGGGCCTGGTGGGAGGTGTTTGGGTCATGGGGCAGATCCCTCATGGCTTGGTGCTGTCTTTGCGATAATGAGTGAGTTCTTGCGAGATCTGGTCATTTAAAAGTGTGTGGCACTTCCCTGCCCTTGCTCCATTCTCATCATGTGATGTGCCTTCTCCCTCTTTGCCTTCTGCCATTATTGGAAGCTTCTTGAGGCCTCCCCAGAATTCCTATACAGCCTGCAGAACCATGAGCCAATTAAACCTCTTTACAAGTTACCCCATCGCAGGTATTTCTTTATAGCAATATGAGAACAGCCTGATACACTGGATATGGAAGGCCTGAGCATAAGTATTTTTTAAAAGCTTCCCAGAGGATTGTAATGAGCAGCTAGAGCTGAGAACCATCTGCTTAGAGAAATGGGGAATGCTTAACCCTCCTTTTTAAAAATTTAACCCATTTACACCTGAGATTCCAAATTTTTTGAATTTTTGCAATCAGACCTTGGCAATGACCTTGAGCAGTAGGCTATAAATAACTCCCCACGTGCTTAGCATTCCAATAATGGAATACTAGGCATAAATTAGAACCTTGCTCATGGGGGGATTTCCTCCTTAGATTTAACTCAAAATTCTCTACAGTATGAGCTGAGTTTTTACTCCTACCTCATAATGTTTGGGGAAGTAACAAAGAGCTGGTCATCATGTTATTTTATTCTATGAGTGGCAAAAGGCCTAGGCTCCTAGAAAAAGATGAAAGGAGTTCTTGTCTCAAATGAACCATACAATTGGAATAAAGTCATGGGTAAAATTGTTATATATAGTAATAATAACAAACTTTTATTGAGGACTCACTATGTTTAAGGTTTGTGCTAAGTACTTTACTTATAGCAATTATCTCATTTAATAGTCCTAAGAACTTTAGGAACTAGCTATTAAGGTCACAATTCTTATTTAACTATAGGAGAGGAAATTTGGGTCAGTTAGATTAAGGAACATTGCTAAGGCCACACAGAGAAGTGGCAGAATCAGGGAAATCAGATCCCAACGTCTGTGCTCTGAGTATAAAGTGTTATGCAAATATTAGAGTCTAGGAATTGCAATCAAAACATTGTTTATTATGCCTAATGTGTGTCATCTCTTTGGGGAATTTCTGCTGACCAATTGAAGACCCGCTGTCATTCATCTAGGACCTTTGAAATTAAGTCATGATCCTACTACCCTTTTTTCTCTTGTCTCCATCTCATTACTATTATAGAGAACACAGGTCCACCATGACTTATTTTATTATAAGAAATAATGTTGCTGCTGGGTGTGGTGGCCCACGGCTGTAATCCCAGCACTTTGGGAGGCCAAGGCAAGTGGATCACCTGAGGTCAGGAGTTCAAGACCAGCCTGGCCAACATGGAGAAATCCTGTCTCTACTAAAAATAGAAAAATTAGCTGGGTATGGTGGCGCATGCCTGTAATCCCAGCTGCTAAGGAGGCTGAGGCAGGGGAATTGCTTGAACCTAGGAGGCAGAGGGTGCATTGAGTCGAGATTGCACCATTGCACTCGGGCCTGGGCAACATGAGCAAAACTCCATCTTGAAAAAAAAAAAAAGAAAGAAAGAATGTTGCCAGGTAAGAGGCATGGCCCCACTGGCCTCAATGCTCCATCACATTCTAGAACTTTCTTTTACTTGAGGAGTCTGAAAAAATATTAATGCATCCAAGAAAATATCTAAAATAGTGTTTAATAACATCCTAGACTTATAAATGTATTTTAAAAACCACTGAACACCATTAATAATTAAACAATTGCATTTGAAATCAATAAGATACAATATTTCACCTATCAGAGTAGAAAAGAATGAACAGTTTGATAATACTCAGTGGTGGTGATGATGTAAGGAAAGGGGCACTTTCATATGCTGTTGGAGGGAAAGAAATTGATACTATATATTTGGTAGAAATGGTGATATCTATCAAATTTTGAAATGCATGTGATGTGGTTTGGCTGTGTCCCCACCCAAATCTCACCTTTAATTGTAATAATCCCCCACATGTCAAGGGTGGGGCCAGATGAAGATAATTGAATCATGGGGGCAGTTCCTCCACACTGTTCTCATGGTAGTAAGTCTCATCAGATTTGATGGTTTTATAAATGGGAGTTCCCCTGCATAAGCTCTCTTGCCTGCTGCCAAGTAACGCGTGACTTTGCTCCTCCTTTGCCTTCTGCCATGATTGTGAGGCCTCCCCAGCCATGTGAAACTGTGAGTCCATTAAACCTCTTGTTCTTTATAATTACTCAGTCTTAGGTACATCTTTATGAGCAATACAAAAACAGACAAATACAGTATGTAAGTTTTGAAACAGCAATATCACTTCTAGGAATTATTCCACAGATATATAAGTGCTAAAAATATTTATGTACAAGAGTGGTAATTACATCATTGTTTGTAATGTCCATCACAAGCAAGTATTTCCATGCTGTGGAGTAACTACAGCTGTGAAGAAGAATGGGGTATATCTATGTGTGTGTTAATATAAAATATCTCCAAGTGAAAAATGTCAGGTGTAGAGAAAAATGTGAATCAATATGTAATCTCATTTTTATAAAAAAAAGATTCATGTATATATATGCAAATGCACAAATATTTTTGAAAAGATAAATATCAACTTATTAATTGGTATTACCCTTGAAGAATGGGACTGAGAAATCAAAGATGAAAATATGAGGAGACTTTTAAAAATTATTTCATACTTTTTTATATTATTTTTAAATTTTACTAAGTATTATACTAACATAATTTGAAAACCTAATTTAAAAAGTAAGTGTCTTCCAGAAAGGAGTTATCTGCCAGTTTCTATAATTAGCTGAGATAGCCCAGTCTCTGCACTTTTCCTAAAGTAAAATAAGAAAGATAATCACCAGGGGAAAAGCTATAGTGAGACCAAAAAAAAAAAAAAAGTGGAATATAAGTCATTTCCGATTGTACACCAACTTGTCTTTTATTTTCCTCTAAGTCAGTAACTTTCATAATAGCAACAACAGCTGCTGCTTAGCACTTGGCCCTCAGGAAAGAAAATGGACCCCTCTGTGACTTGACAAACCAAATATTCTCACGTTTAGAGCCAGAAACTTCACTGTTACTCTGTGACATTTGACTCCATTATCCATTTCACTGTTGTCAACACTATCATCTTTCAACAATTATAGTGCCCACTGAGAACAAACCCTTAAATGTATACTTAGCAGTGAATGCTGATGAAGTGTGAGCTGTCACTGAAGGCAATTGTGCTCTGAGACCAAATCTACCTTATGTCAAAATGTGCTGGACAAAAAAAAAAAAAAAAAAAAAATCAGCTAACGTCAGGATATTTCCATCATCTGGATATTTGATGTGATATAAACCTCTAGCTCTGACTGAATTTTACAGGTGCCATTCCCAGGGCCAGCATGTAGGAATCCCTTCAGTGGTACAAAAAGATTAGTCCAGTGGTTCCTAAAGTATTGTTCTGGGACCAGCAGCACAAGCATCTTGTTAGACATTCAAATTCTTGCCCCTCCTACTCCCCCATAATACTGACTCAAGAACTGTGGGAGTGGGCTCAGATATCTGTGTTTTAATAAACCCTCCAAGAGATTCTGATGCCACTAAAGTTTGAGAACTGTTGGGTTAATCTAATAAGTATTTTAGGCAAGTTCTTCATAATACCTATTTTCCTAGAATGTAGGACAGAAAATAATATCATTTGTTAATTACAAATGATCAATGTAGCAATGATAAATCACCTTGTAAATATAATCAAGTACCTTAGGTCTATAATATACCTTAGTTTTACATTTCAAACATTTTTAAATTGACATGATAATTGTACGTATGTATGGGACACATGCTGTTGCCATACAGATAATGCATAGTGATCAGATTAGGGAAATTAACAGATTTGTCGTCTCATACATTTACTATTTCATTGTGTTGGGAACATTTAACATCTTCCTTCTAGCTATTTGAAACTATATATTATTGTTAACTATATTCTTATCATCCTACAGTGCTATAGAACACTAGAGCTTATTCCTCCTATCTCACTGTAACTTTGCCTCCTTTAACAACTCTCCCTATCTTTCTCTTCCCCTTCCCCTTCCCCTGCCTCTGCTATCTGTTCTACTTTTTACTTCTGTGAGAACAATTTCTTTTTTAGCTTCCACATATCAGTCAAAACATGTGCTGTTTAACTTTCATTTCCTCGCTCATTTTCCTTAGCATAGTGTCCTCCAGTTCCAACGATGTTGCTGAAAATAACAGGATTTCATTATTTTTATCGCTGAATAGTATTCCATCGTGTATATATACTGCATTTTCTTGATCCATTCATCTATTGTTGGACACCTAGGTTGCACTCCCACACTCTCCCTTTGACACTCCACTCAAATCTTCTCTGGTTATTTGTTGCCATGGTCCTTTCTTGTTAGGGGGACTAGCCCCAGGTATCTCTAGTGAGCCATCTTCCTGATGTCACTCTCTGACATACTTTAATATTCTAAGATAATGTCAATGGGAGTCAGTAGTTCTCCCATTCCAAATACCACTGAATAGTTCTTCTGGTAATGAAGATGGATTTATTCTGATCAAGACTCTCTTATCTGGCCTTTCCGAGGCCATCAGCATCAACGGCTGACCAGGGCTATGGCCATAGTCTACAACCAAGAATGGGAATTTCTTGGTGTGCAGATACATATGCAGTACAGTGTTCAACTCTACAATGTAGCTTCATATTTCCCATATTCCAGTCAATCCAAAATGCTAGCTGAGACTATATTTACTGAGCTCCTATTGTGTTCCAGACATAGTGCCATTTATCTCATCTAATCCTCCTAACAACACTGTATTGTGGATGTGATATTCCCATTTTTGAGTTCAGAAATTGAAGTTCAGAGGCGATTGTCTGAGGTCACACAGCTAGAAACTTGCATGACTAGCATTTGAACTGAGGTGGGTCTGATACAAAGACCTTGCGTTTTCAACTATATGATGTGTCTCTCTGAGCTCACTCTGCTAGTAAACATGTAGCCTAGAAAGGGCAGAAACCAGTAGTTTCTCAACCATTTTATGCCAAATGAAAAGAAAGTCACCAAACTGCCGAATGGGAGAGAAGAGGCAGGCAGTAAGCTTTAGGCCTAAGGACGACTTTCTTTGCAGTGAGGGTTATGTCATCTATTCCTGGAGAGTTGGAAGACTCAAAGAGCCAGACAAAAATTTCACAGGCCCAGGAGAGTAGTCAAGGATAATGAGAATGAGGCTGTAGATGATGAGGTTAATAACACAAGATCCTACTTAGGCCTAAGAGTAGGCCCCAGCAAAGCCTCTGGGATCACCCCTGCTTCCAGCCACGTTAAGATCTCTAATAAAAGGCCCACACCTCTTCTTTGTAGCACTTCCCACTATTGCATGTCTGTGTCATTTTTTGAATAAGCTCTTTCTCCCCTTATTAAAGTATTATACCCATGAGGACAGAGCTTATATTTTATTTATTTTATTTTTTTGAGGTAGGGTCTTACTCTGTCACCCAGGCTGGAGTACTGTGGGACCATCTCAGCTCACTGCAGCCTCTGCCTCCCAGGCTCAAACAATCCTCCCACCTCAGCCTCCTGACTAGCTGGGACTACAGGCATGTGCCACAATGCCCAGCTAATGTTTTTGTATTTTTCATAGAGATGAGGTTTTGTCATGTTGTCCAGGTTGGCCTCAAACTCCCAGACTCAAGCAATCATCCCGCCTCAGCCTCCCAAACTGTAACTCCTGGAATTACAGTCATGAGCCACTGAGCCCAGCCTATATTTTATTTTACTATACTTTATTTTAAGAGATGGGATCTCACTATGTTGCCCAGGCTGTCGGGCAGTGGCTATTCACAGGCACAATCCCACTACTGATCAAGAGCTTTGACCTGCTCTGTTTCTGATCTCTGCCAGTTCACAGTTCCTTAGACAACCTAGTGGTACCCTGTTCCCAGGAGGCCATTATTGATGTTGAACTTAGTGCAGACACCTGAACCTCATAGCACACTACGGCCCAGAACTTCAGAAGAGAGCTGTGTTCTGCTTTGCTCGTCTGTGTAACTCTAGCTCTGAACACACTATCCAGCACAGAGTTGAGGCTCAATAAACACTTGCTGGGCAAATAAATAAAGGGTGACCCTGATGTTCTTCCACTCTGAGATACAATTTGATAAAAATGTTCGGCTCTAATGCAGCCTGAGGGGTAAGTTTATGTAGTTTTTCTTAGGTCTTTTCCAGGTAAACTTAAGAAATAATTTATATTTTTCCAGTATCTCCTCATGATGTTTGTACTTATTGTTTTCACACTGTGAGATATTACGTAACAGTTGCTAGAGCAAATATTGAAGCCAGTTCTTTTTATTTGTTCCCATATGAAAAAAAGAAAATGTTTGTTTTCACAAAAATTCCTTATCGCTTTAAATTTTTCCCATAATACCAATTAACAGTGAGCATGCCTTTCACCCATTCCCTTTTGTGATTCTAGGGAAGAGAAAACATTGACTCTGGGAGTAATAATAAAATCACTCCTACCTTCCATGAGTAAAATGGAGAAGTCCTTTAAGATAGTAATGGTGCTGGCCAAAACCAGGATGGAAAAGATGAATGTGCAGATTGGGTCGGCTATTTTATAGTCTGGCTAGAAAAGACAGAGATTTTGGTTAACTGAATTCATACCTCTCTTCCAGAAAGTCTGACTAATAAACTAAGTAAACCTCCCTGTGTCTTTCCTTCTCCATGACTCATTCACCCTTTCAACATGTGCCATCCAACTCAGAGACAAGACTTGGTTTCTGAAGACTCAATCCTTCCTTTTAGCTTTAAACTACCAGCAAATAAAGCAGTGAGACTACAAGACATGCTCTCCCCATAATTTAAGAACTAAAAGGAAGAATATTCTTAAGTTGTCTCTCAGGAGCCCTGATTTAACTTCTTACAAATTAATAAAAGTACAGAGTATGTGATGAAAGTATGTACAAATATGCCCACAAGATCCAATGACTTTTTGGCCTTAATTATAATGAGCAGAAGAAAGGATATTATTTGTTCAGAAATTGCATATGGCCAGCATACAGCTGGACCATGCTCTTGGTTGACTGGGGTGAGTTTATTTCTTTGCCTCTCCAGTATTGCACATACTCAAGGCTGGCATCTTTGATGCAGTCTTAAGGGTGTGAACAAAAGTGTCATCCTTGCTCAGTCTCCTCACTGTAACCCTTAGCCTCAGAGTGAAACGTCTGCCTTTCTACCCTTGATGAAATTATATGCCATAGAAAAGTTTGTGCCCTACTATCTTTAAGAAATTCAGCATCAACTTAACAAGTGGACTCTCAAACTCCACTTACCCTTACAATTTTGAACTAGTTTTGAACTAGTTTTGCCTTAGACTTAAAGCTTTTAGTGATCATTTTGCTCAGCTGAATTTAGATATGTCTTTGTAATTTTTATTTACATGGTTTCACTTTTTTAGGAAAAGCAGCAAGTCTTTGCAAATTGAACAATTGTGATGCAGATAGGCAGAACTAAATGCTCTTCTCCATTCTCTGCCTGCCAACCCACCTCTGTTATCAGTACTACCAGGTAGAGATTTATAGTGGATATTTATTTGTTTAGGGTCAGAGGCTTACCAGGGATTCAGTCCCACTTTTCATTAGCACCTTGGCTTTTGGGGGAGAAGTTACCTCTCCCCCATTGTGGGCAATACAGGTGGAACAATAAATCAGGTACTCTAACCTCCCTCCAGCCAAGCAGCAGATACAAGACACAACCTAGGTTGATTGGACTCACATTCACAGAAATATCAATCTTCAGAAGTGACAAAACAGCAAAAACATTTGTTGAGACACATATACTACAGCATGGTGTCTAGGACAGAAGTTGGATCATTTCTAAACTCTAGATACCAAAATTTGCCCTTGTTTCTACTTTGATATCTGTCTAAGAGTACATCCAGTAAATTTTGACCAATAAATATACTTTTTGCTAGAGTGAGCCAGAGATGTTTCCTATTGCTTATAATCCAAGAACCCTAAGGCATTTACAGTTTCGTTGCTGTTCATCTTAACACCATGGTTAAGTGTTTGTTTGCTTGCTTTAGCTTTGCAAAGTAGTTTGTATAGGTAAACATAGGATGTTCATTCTCTTTTAAGTTAAGTACTATGATGGGGGGTAAACTCAAACAAACTCACCTTAAAGTAGATAATCAGGGCACTAATGAGCACACTGATACTCTGAAATAGATCTCCCAGGGCATGAACAAAAGCAGCTCTGACGCTGGCATTGCCTTGCACTTCCTTGTGATTGTGGCCAAGGCATCTCTGGTGCAAAACCACAGTTAGTCTGAAAGAGAGAACAATGTTCTTGGCACACATGAGATCAGTCTTAAAAATGTAGGCAGCATATTGAAAGAGCTGGCAATAACATGCATTATCCAAAATGATGGCTAGTTTAAATATTTATGCTTTGAAAAGAACTATTTTTGACTAATGTTTGAATACATGTCATAGAATTTTAATACTTTTATACAAAAAAAAACTACAAAGATACATCCTGTTTACTCATTCATCCACCTAATGTTTCTCTTTTCACATTGAAACTGGAAAGCATCACTTCTTAGATGAAAATCAAGCATTTGACAATGAAGAGAGGAAATCTCCTTTATCGAAGGTCTACTAACTGTCAGGCACTGAGTTGGCTTACAGCCAAGCTTCATGGGGAACTTAATTAAAAGTTCTGGTTTCAAATGCAAAAAAACACAGAAGGGATAAATAAAATAGGAAGTAGTCTATTTTATCGAGGTTTATTTTATTTTACTTTTATTTTACTTAATTTTGTGCATTTTCATAAGAATTTGAAATTTGAATGATTTCTTAAGGTCCAATGATGAGAGCATTGTGCTCATGTATATATAGCTATTTAGCCAGAAGTAGAAATATATTAACACATTAAAATGATCTTGGATGTGTACATATATATACATAATATATTGCAAAGCCGAGCATCGCTTGTCTGAGTCAAAGTGATCAGTAGTAGACACTACAAATTTTGTACCTAATTCTGTTTATCTATAACTTTAAGAGGTATTAGACCAGAGATAAAATTGGAACATTTTAACTGACAGATAACAGAGTGTTTTGCCTTTCTGAACTTTTTCTAAATATTTTGGAACAAAAGTTTAAAAACAGCAACATATTGTTCAATACCATGTATCCCATTCTGTTTTCAGGTAGAGTGTCTCTTAAATCTCAGGCCATCACCACAAAGTGGAATGACCACTAGCCATCGAGATCTGATCACTACAGAATGTACAGTTTTCAGATGTTCAGTGTTTGGGTAGAAATTTACTCTCAACTGGGAGTTACCATTTAAGGTTCTTTAGACAGCCTGATACGGCTAACAGATCATAGACCTTCATCTGATCTGCCATGTGTGTTCATCATGTTGTCATTCATTTTTTTACTCATCTTATTGACAAAAGAGAGAGAAAAAAACTTATGTAGTCACTCATATGCAGACACTTGTAAAAGCTTGGGCCATAAAGGTCAGTGAAAACAGATGTGGTCACTCACCAGTGTAGCTTTAAATGTGCTGGAGAAGGTAAAGATTACATACACATACACACACACACACACACACACACACACACACACACATGCATGCATGCGCACACACACACAGATACAAATGGAAAAATCTAATTTCAGTAAGTCCACCAAGAACTGGTACTATGGGTGGTACAACAGAGGAGTCTGATTTAGTTAGAGAGACATAGCAGCTGAGTTGAATTCAAAAGCTTAAGCTAGAGTTAAACATGCTGAGGGGGAGGAAATGTTTCATGCAGTGAAAACTTAGCAGGCAATAGCCTTACGGCTCTATTTATAACCTTCATCCTAGAATCTCCTCACAACTTCTGTTGGAACTTTCTGTCCTGATTTTGGGTCTCCAAGGAATAGATTTATTCCTGAGTCACAGTTCTGGTATCTCTATATTCAAACAATACAGCATCTAGCAGCATTTGAAACCTGTAATCCCAATTCTTGGAGAAAATACTATAGTCACTCAGCATCCTTATCCATAAATATCTACTTGCACAAAGAAGGCAGAGCTTTCCAACTGCCTTGACTTTCTGAGTGTAAAAAGCACTCAATGTTAAGGTCAATGTTTAAAAGCAGTTACAAGAGAATTTGGATGATATCTGTTTAGAAAATCAAACCTGATCATTTAGGCCCCAGATTGATGTGACAGTTGGGTAGGTTTTTAGCCTTCATCTTTGTGTAGCATCAAGACAACTTGTGTGACATATGACTCTCAGGAAATTAATACTTTTATTCTTCCTTCTGCCTCAAGACCATATTGTTCTCTTTATGCAAAGATGACATTATTGACCTGTAGTCAGCAGAATGTGTGCACTGGCATATTTGTCTCCTAGAGGTGATAGATTTACATTGATCTACTCACACTTTTTCTCCCAGTGCCAATGTGAAACACATTTTCAAGTTAAGTGGCTGAAGATGGGGATCCAGTTAGTGACAGCAGATCAAACACTATTCTTCTAATTATTTAGCTCAGAGATTTTACACAATGGTTCACAAATTGAGAGGTGGTTAAGACAGATGTCAAGAGTCAAGGCTATTAGAAGGACCTGAGGACTTTTTCTAAAGTGTACATGCTCAGCTATTCTTGAATTCCAGAGATTCCATTGTGACTCCTCTTAAAATCCACTTTTTAAAACTTCATTGTTCAATCACGATCTTCTTCACCTTCATGTAAAAATCTACTTCCTAGCATGTATCAAGTTGAATTGCAAGATAGACAGCCAGATGATAAATAGATGCTACTGAGTTTCCTATTGCTTCTGTCACAAATTACCATGATGATTCAGCAACTTAAAACAACACAAACTTACTATAGTTCTGGAAGTCAGAAGTCTAACTGGGTCTCTAGAACTGCATCCTTTCTGGAGGTTCTAGAAGGGAATTCATGTTCCTGTCTTTTCCAGCTTCTAGAAGCCACCTGGCTCCAGGCAGCTTTCTCCATTTTCAACATCAGAAATACAGCATCTTCTCTCCACTCTGATCTCCTGTCTCCCTCTTATAAGGACGCCTGCCATTATGTGGGCCCACCTGGATAATCCAGGATAATCTCCCATTTTAATATCCTTCATTATATTTGCACAGTTCCTTTTGCTATGTGGTTAAACATATTCAGAAGTTCCAGGGGT
Source organism: Ateles fusciceps (assembly GCA_036589455.1). Classification (NCBI taxonomy): domain Eukaryota; kingdom Metazoa; phylum Chordata; class Mammalia; order Primates; family Atelidae; genus Ateles; species Ateles fusciceps. The sequence continues at coordinate 4,204,720 of JAZHEH010000045.1, read as the reverse complement.
TAGGATGTTTAAATCTTTGTAGGGGAGTGGGTCATTATTCTGTCTACCAACATGATAGCCAGCTAGATCACTAGGTAGATATGCAGATAGATAGATAGATAGATAGATAGATAGATAGATAGATAGATAGATAGATAGACAGATAGATAGATAGAGTTTTAAGTAAAATTGCCCAGAATTAGACCCTCAAGTAGGAAGGAGAAATTTGACTCAAGATCAAAGTCCTGGCCTCAGAACCCCATTTCCTGAGCAATCCAGTAGTTCATTTTGGGAAAGGTAGACTCATTTGGCAAAGAACATGTGCTTTTCTCCTGTAAGAATGATTTAAGGCTACCTAGATAAAAGAATGGACCAAAAGGTTGAAACTAAAGGGAGAATTTAGCTAACATAGCACAAGGAAGAATTTTCATGCAGTCACAATGCTGCAAAGATAAAATAGACTGTTTTTGAGGGAAATAAATTTCCTTTTATAAGTTCTATTAAAATATATGAAACCAATAGCCATTTTATGGAAATGTTGCAAAAGAGAATGCAAAAGTAAAATGAGGACTGAAATAAATACATTTTAGAGTCCCTTCCAACCCAGCTCACTGTGAGCCATCAGCTGCTCACCTCACAGAAATGGAACAGTAGTAAGTCACACCCCATGTGGAACCATCAACATGCACAAGAGCAGAATGTAAAGGAGCTCAATTCTGGGTCTGTGAATCTGGATTAAAATCCTGGCCCTGTACTACTTAATCGGCAGTGTATTTAACCTCACTGAGCTTCAGTTTCCTAATCTATAATATAGGGGAGTTGTGAACATTAACTTGGTAATGTATATCCAGACATCCTAGACCTGTCTCTGGCACACGGTAGCTAGCAGAAGCCAATATTAAAACACACTTTAGCTTAAACGAAAGCAGTCAACCTTATTTTCAGTCTTACAGCCATTCAAACACTCTGTCAGGTCTCTACCATCTTCTCACTTACTGAGTTTTTATAAAAATCTTTGTCCAGATAGTTACAGGTGAGCCTCATGGGCACTGTGCAGAGAACAGGGGGCTGACTTACACAATGTTGGCTGCCACCGCACAGCTGGAAACGATGATCATCACAGTTGCCTGGATCTGGTAATTGGGATACAGCAGGCGCTCACACGCCAGGTATACCAGCACACCAGTCACCACCCAGATGCATAGGATGGAGAGCAGGGCACCAAGGATCTCTAGGGATTCAAACACACACAGAAACCCACACATAGATAACTCCATCACCTACACCCCCAAGAGTCATAAGACTCTTTGCCACTCCCCCACGAAAAGAGGCTTCACACTAGTTCACTCAGTGATTCATAAAGTAAAAGTGTGGATGGATTTTAAAACTAAGAGAAGGAATTTTAATATTGCATTCATAAAACACCAGCATCTGAGTCATTATGCTCCACCTTACTAAGTAATTTCCAGCAAATTTTTAGAACATATTAATTGCTGTCTGCCCCCACTGTTTTCCTTGGGGATCTTAATTTAAACAGGTACTAAAATGATTGAAACTTATTAGGAGATAAAATAATGAGACACAGAGAGTAAAATGTGTTTAGAAACTCTTAATTTCACCATAAAACATTTACAACCTGCCAGTGCCAACACCTTCAATGGAATAAAATAGTGAAAAGGGAAAGCTTCAGAGAGCACTTGAAGAAAATGAATTTTATTTGCCAGTGCAACACATTATAAACACAGAGGTGAGCTCAGAGGCTTGCTAACACTCTGACTGCATTTTAAGAGCAACAGTAAGAAAAACAAGCATCAGAATGGAAATGTTGATATCAGTATGTAAAGATAAAATGGTGTTCAATGTGCCCACTGAGGAAAGTGCATTTGCTCACTCAGAAGTTCTTTAACACCTCACTCTTAATTCAAACCCTTACATAGATTCTAAAAACCCAAAAGGGTCTAGAAACATTCTGTGAGACAGTGATCAGGTACAATCCATCATTTAGTCCTTCCCCACATTAAGCTAATCCCAGAGATTATTTCCTTTTAAAGCAGAGCAATGTAATATATTATTACCCAGTGTGTGGCAATTATTTCCCAGACTTCAGCCATTTATAGACAACCTTCATAACGTTTTCCATATCCACATGCTGCCTGTCTTATTAGCCGCTGGATATTTTTTTCAAACAAATTCACTTTTTACGCTTAAGCTTCTTCCTAAACAATGTTGTCCATGAAATTACATATTTGATGTGCTAGTTTATTTTGTAATGTGTATCAGGACGTGTAATTATTGTCTATGTGACACTTAAAACTATCTGACTAACCAACTGTGAAACATTTCTCATACTATGGGAAATGCTGATGTAGATATTTAAGGCATGAGATCAAGTGTCAGACATACATGGCCTGCCAGTGACTGGCTATGTGACTTTAGACAAGTCACTTAACCTATTTGAGCCTGAATTTTCTTATCTATACGCATTATAATAATAGAATATATGTATAACAAGTTGCCATTTGTTATGGGTTGAATTATGTTTCCCCCAAATTTATATGTTAAAGTACTAATTTTTGGCAGGGCATGGTGACTCACACCTGTAATCCTGGTACTTTGGGAGGCCGAGGCAGGTGGATTGCCTGAGGTCAGGAGTTCAAGACAGTCTGGCCAACATGGTGAAACCCTGTCTCTACTAAAAATACAAAAATAATAGCCGGGCATGGTGGTATATGCCTGTGATCCCAACTACTCCGGAGTTTGAGTCAGGGGAATTGCTTGAACCAGGGAAGGGGAGGTTGCAGTGAGCCAAGGTAATGCCACTGCATGCACTCCAGCCTGGGCGACAGAGCAAGACTCTATCTCAGGAAAAGAAGAAGAAGAAGGAGGAGGAGAAGGAGAAGAGGAGGGAGGGGGAGGGGGAGGAGGAGGAAGAAGAAGAAGGAGGAGGAGGAATAAGGAGGAGGAGGAGGAGGAGGAGGAAGAGGGGGAACTAATCTTCAGTTCCTCAGATTGTGACCTTATTTGGAAATAGGATTATTGCAGATGAAGTTCGTTAAGATGAGATCATACTGGAGTAGGATGGCCCAGTATGGCTGGTGTCCTTATTTAAAGTGGAAACCTGGACCCAGACATGCAAATGGGGGAAAATGCCATGTAAAGATTAAAGCAGAGATCTATAAGCCAAGGAATGACAAAGTTTGCCAGAAAACCACCAGAAGCTAAGAGAGAGGCCCGTAACTGATTCCCCCCTCACAGACCTCAGAAGGAACCAATCCTGCTGACTCCCTTATTGCAGACTTCTGTTTTCATAACTGTGAGACAATGTCTGTTGCTTAAACAAAAATTTATTCAAAGTTGTATAGTGTCATGTATTATTACCCAGTGTGTGGCAATTATTTCCCAGACTTCAGTCATTTATAGACAACCTTCATAATTTGTTATGAAAATAAATAATGTACCCAATAATGTACCCCCCAAAGTAATGTACCCAATTTGTAGTACATTAGTAAGGCAGCCCTCGGAACCTAATACAACATATAGCAAACATTCAAGGAATTATTTTATGAGTCTACTGAGGCTACTTAAAACTCACCTTTGCAGAGGTTTATGAGGACCAGGCCCAAGAATTTCTGGTTAGCCAGAAATAAAGATTGAGTTGTGGCTGTCAGATAGTGTGCTTCCTACCTATGAAAATCCAAATCCACTTTCATAAAATGGAGCATGTCTAACTCAAAACCCGTGGTTAGGAAGCATGGTGGAGAAAGAGCTGCGGGGGTAAAGCTCAATACCAAGAGCAAGTGTCAGGAGTCAATCTCAGGACAGACGAAGAGTCAGAAACCCAAAAGTAACTAGTTAGAACAGGAGACACATGAGGATCGTTGGTAAATGCTACCGTGATTACTTAAAAAAAAACTATTAGCTAAGCTGGGATCGTTGGGTTGGCCAGATTATGGGTGTGTTGGGTATGAATGTGTTAGACTCACCTCTATATCTACAGAGGTGCCGTTTAATATGGTAGCCACCAATCATGCATGGCTGTTTAAAATAAAATTAAGTAAATTTAAAAATCCGGTTCTTCAGTAGCACTAGCTGCATTTAAAGTGCACAATAGCTGCATTATACTGTGTATTATAGAATATTGCCCTTGCAGCAGAGAGTTGTATTAACAGCTCAGGGTCTGCCATGGCCATGATGCCGAAGTACAAGCAGTGATCTACATTCTGCGTTCACCCTACGTTTTCACACCATCCTAAGTTTACAAAACTGCTTTGACAAATGGCATCAGAAAGGGTCAAGTACATGTAAAACTTTATACAGACAAATAATGGGTTCTTAGCCAGAGGTTCATGTTTTCCAGGTGTAACTGTTGAAGGACTGGCAAAAGCATTCTCAGATCACACTGTCATGATCTCTCTTTACTGCTGTTTATTGCCTCATCTCCTGAATGTTAAAGGGAAGCAAGTCAAAACACCTGTGATGATCAAATGTTTAGTATGAAATTAGGACTTCCTGCCATTCTAAACTTGAAAAACCACAGTCCACAGGTGTCAGTCTACAAGCTGTGATCTGTGTGTAGCAGCCCTTTCAGCAAAGGCTGGCCACCCTTGCTCAGCTCTCCGATTCGCTCTACACTGATGTTCTCAACCAGTGTGAAAATGTAGGATTGTGGCTATTTGTTCACATGATCTGCGCAAAACATTCAGCCAGAAGCCCCAGCTGATAGAATAACACAGAGAGGAAGAATTGAAGTTGCAGACTGTGGGACTGTGGGGGTGGATAAGGGAGGGATTGTAAAAATGAGTCAAAGTAAAAACCTTCATCAATACCTAGGTGATGGGTTGATAGGTGCAAAAACCACTATGGCACAGGTTGACCTATGTAACAAACCTACACTCCAGAACTTATTAAAATTAAGATTTAAAAAAGCATACAGCCAAGTGATTACATACCAAATTTAGAGACCTCCAAGTTGTTTACTTATGCTACTTGGTTATTTCTGTCTGTTTTAGTGCATACATGTTATTTGAAATCCCCATAATTATTAGTTGAGAAGGCTGTAATTTGCACTAGACTTCTTCTTTCCTTCTCTTAATCAGAGTGGATTCATTTGTCCATTGTTGTGAAATTATTTAAGGAAGCACATGTGAACCACATTCAATAAATGGCAGGCAAGGCTCAGGCATATGTTTCAGCACATGTTTGCTTTCATCCTGTTACAAGAATCAGTTGAGCAATAAAGAATGAACACACACACACACACACGCGCACACACACACGTTATGGTGACCTTAGCTACTTCCTAGGCAAGAGTAAGCAGTTACTGAGTGAAGAAACCAGCTGCAAGAAAGGAGAAAAAAGGAAACTTTTATCCTCTCCTCTTCCTTCTCTTCCTTTTTGCGTTATTATTGATTGAGTAAGATATTCAGCTGAATCATTCACTGAATGGCTCAATGCAGTGTGTGAGCAGGAAAGCCTATATTCTATTCCTGAATCCCCTATAAGAAGTTCTTCAATCTCTATAACTCTCCTGGGCACCCTGTGCCTCATTTTGCAATATGGCAGAAGCTTTATCTTTATCCTCTCTTCCAGGGATAGAGTAATTTAATGAATTGTGTCATGTCTGTCACCATGCACAGAATCCCTGAGGCTGGGGTGGCTGCTGAAGTGATATACGTGTTCCTGTTGTCCCAGAGATAGCACCATTAATCTGTCTGTTACCTGAATTTGTATTGAAAACACACATTCCCACATACACATTTGTTTTATCCTGTGCATTAGAAATGTGTCTCTAAGGGATTTTCCAACAAGGTTTAGCTTTGTATCTTCCATTTTTACCCTTGGGTTGACTTTGCAGCCCCCTCCTGGTGTTACTGCTCACTTTGTGAACTGTACCTGCTCGGTGCCATCCAAACGTCAGCCGCTTAGAGGGAGGCTTCGATGACAACCACAGGGAGAAGAGACTGAGCAGGAAACTGGTCAGGTCAATTAAGAGGTGGGCAGCATCTGTGATGACAGCAAGACTCCCAGCAATGTGCCCACCTAGAGAATGCAAAATAGTACACTGTGTTAAGGCCCCAGAATGCAACTAGAATCATAGACATGCTAACTGTCGTGGGTGAAAATGCCACAGACTCACAAAACTTTAGAGGAGAAAGAGATCTTAAAGGTGATTTAATTCACTACTTCTGAGACTTAGAAAGTAGATATGATTTGAACATGTAGAAATGAATTTCAAAGGAGAAGTCATTCCTGGGGTAGCAAAGACAGAAATTAGAAAGTATGGGATAGCACATCTGGAGAACACCTTAGACAGAGGTACAAGGATTCAAAAGAGGAGAATACAAGAGGATCAGGCTGAAGCAGTGTGGGCCAGACTCAAAGTCTCATCATCCAGAATGAGGACATGGACTTTTGTTTACAAACTAGATGTTGCGATCTGGCTCACAGGTGTGTTTTTATTTGACTTATAATTTGATCATCATCTTATCCTTTCCTTTTTCTCTATTAATTTATATTATCCACCTGAGCTTGAAACGCCCGTAATAAATCATAGGGAGCAGAAAGGAGAAAGGGCGCGTACCTCCCAATGGGCGTCTTGAGTGCCACAATCCAGTAAAGCATAGGGATGCAATCTGAGCCATGAGAATCCTGCCTTGTTCTCCTCTCTATTTGATGTGCCCCCTCTACTTCCCTCTAATTCTCCTCTGAAAAAAGACCTCCAGCCTCCAAAATAGAAGTTAAAGAAAAACCTTGCCCTTTCCTTCCCAGACATAGTTTGTTGTTTGAGAGCAATAACCTTTATTGCTCTTACTACATCTTCCCAGCAAAGGGCTTTTGCTGACTGATTAGTTCTCCCTGCAGCTGTGTATTGCCTTGTGCACCACAAAATAGCGGAGACTGTCAGCCAGCAGCCCCGCCATCATGAGACTCACCTTACCTTGCCTAATGATTTTTTAAAATTACATAGATGGCTCATAATTGCGATAATCCCCACAGTCCATTGGCTCTAGCTGTAGTTAATAACTGGTTTGTCAAGGTTTAATGGGCTGCAGCAAAGTAATCTTCAAGCTTGTTACTGAACAGTCAGTGCAAAAATCAGAATGATTCATTAGCCAAAAAGCAACATTTTGCTAACAAATCAGCTGTCCTTCCAATTATCCTCTAATGTTGCTCTATCTGCCAAACTTGGTCCTGATGATAAAACTGTGTTAATAAGGCATTATTTCTAGCCTGGAGAATAGTTCCATGCAGATAAGCAGCATGCTGCAATCACAGCAATGAGTGATGGTGATTCTACATGCTGGCCTGAAATACAGTCTAAGTCAAGGAAATGAAATCAGTCTTACAGAGTCTCAGCTGAGGCAGGAGGCGCCTGAGAAAGAAAAAGGGCTTGCTTTGGAAGAAGCATGTTACTATGGAGGCTTAGAAACTGAGAACCATTTCGCAACCATCAGAGCTACTTATGAGAGCCATCCAGAAAACTGTGGGCAATCACTGATGAATAGAGCAAACTGCTTGCAAGAGGTAGTTTGTGACTAATCTTGCATTTGCTTCTGAAAGCATGGCATATTATTGACAATTAATTCAATTATCCAGCCAATATTTATTGAGCCCTTACCTGGTACCAGGGATTGGGTATACAAAGATAAACAAATCACAGCCTCTCTTCAGTGATTTTCTTGTTTAACACTCACTGTACCAGAAACAAGTTAATGGGCTAGGGATCAGAGAGCTGCTCTCACTGGGAGGAGTGAGAAACTTTTCACAAAGAGAGGGGTAAGAATTAGCAAAAAGAGAAGGGTTTTTCAGGAAGAGATAAAAGCCTGGACAAAAAATAGAGAAGTGAAAGAACATAGCACCTTTCAGGAAAAGCTGAAGGTATGGAGTGCTGGAGGAAAAATGGGAAATGAGACTGGTAAGGCAGGTTGGAAACACCTGTGTGGGGTATTATATGTCAGGTTTGAATGTGATTCTATGACTAAGGGGATTTACTTATTATTTTTAGGCAAGGCTATGGCATGTTGAGATCTGTATTTAAGAGAGGAGTCTTTGCCAGCAATATGGAGGATGACTTTGGAGGGAGGAGGAGCTAGAGGTTAAGACTAGACAGTGTTAGCCAAGGGAAACTATGATAAAGACATGAACTAAGGCAGTAGCAGTCATAATTCTGGAATGCTTGGCAAGATGTGGAGAGCAGTACACTTATAACAAGGTAAGAGACATACGGAAAAGACTCCATCCTGGAGACTTTACTTAAGGCCTGTGGGGTGAGGTGACAGCAAGAGAACAGAGGAACTATGGAGCGTGGGTCTCACAAACCACCTCTGATTGAGATGGTGTTAATTCCCCATGCGGGTTTCCATGGAGAACAGAGACTTACTGGCAGCAATGAAAGAAGTAATTGTTTATCTGACAATGTTAGCCGTGTGTCCCATTGCTGGGCTACACAGTTGTATGCTATTAATTCACATTTTTTAAATTCTTTAATTACTTTGTGAATAGTATTATGATACTATACCATATGTTGTGTTAAAAACCCATTGAATTATTTAACAAGTACAACAGGTCCTCAAACAGCATCATTTCATTGAACTTCCTTCGTTTATAACGTTGATAAGAAAATGAAATGGATTCCTGACCAGGGCCGCTGTCTGTGTGGAGTTTGCATGTTCCTCCCATGTCTGCATGGGCTTTCTCTGAGTACTAGGGTTTTTCTCCCACGTGCCAAGGCTGTGCACATGAGGTTCACTGGCACGTCTACATGGTCCTGGTGGAGTGAGTGTGGGTGTGGCTGTGCCCTGTGATGGGAGGCATCCTGTTCAGGGCTGTTTCCCACCTTGAGCCCTGAGCTGCTGGGACAGGCTCCAGCTATGAAACTGGAGTAAGTGGGTTCAGAAAAGATGAATGAAAACAAATGATTGTAAAATAGATATGTGTAAGGTAAATGGTCATCACACAGACGCCCAACAAAAAGGACATGGTATGAAAGTGCTCAGCAAGCCCAGCTCATTTTATCTTTTTGGGTTTGAACTGTGTGGCGGCAGGAGGCACTCCTGACAATTTCCACTTTGCAAACATTTATTCCTTGATGTAACCACCACCATTATAACCACCCTCACTCACTGATGAACCCCATATTGCATAATTGTCTCAGTTGTGTTTATCATCTTTCTTAGATGTATGTACACCTCACGTTTATTTCAGTGTTTAATAATCGAAGTGTTTTGGCCTTTATTTAGAAGTTTGGGGGTGTTTTGTGACCAGTATGGCATTGGTCATTTTGTGACCAATATGGCATGGAAACTTAACTCGTTTCTCTCAATTGGCCTATGGTAAAACTGGTTTTTGTTGTATGTCGTTTCATTGAGTGTCAAAGTTTCCAAGAATCTCTCCACGATGTTAAGTGAGGACTTACTGTGTTTAAAATATATTACAGTTCTCACAGCCATGTTCTGACATTTCTTAAAATGTTAATACCAGAACCTACAAAAATATAAGGGGCCTAAGCTACTGAAACCCCCTGGCTGTAGAACAAGGTAAGTGCCCTCATCAATAAAACTTGTATCACACCACCCAGCAATATCTTTCTCTTAGTAAAAGAGAATTTTTTCACTCAGATACTTTCCATCTTCCCCAGCCTGCTCCCTGCTCTGAATTCCTGTCTGATAACCTAGTGTTTTCTTTATTCTTGCTCAACTCTGAATAGTCCTGCTTCAGCTATCCCCCCCTAACCACTCTCAATTTCTTCCAGCAAAGGCCATACCTGAGGTTATTTTTCTTCTGCGTTCTCAGCATCTGAACATGTATCCATTCAAATAGAGACAGATGTTTACATCTGCAACATAACCCCCTCTTTTTGGCGTTCTACAATTAGGAATTTTCACAAGCAATCAGAAAGAGTCCCAATTCAACAGGTTCAAAGGTCCCTTAAGAGTGGATATATTATGCTTATATCCTTCTTTAGCTCCTTCTCCAAATTGCTCTATACTCTGTTGCAAATTATCTCCCTAAACACAGCTCTATGACCTGCTTCTCCCTCATCCTAAATGTCAGTTACTTCCCAAGGTCTATGAATGAATCCCTATCCCCCAGCTGAGCCTCAGCTCTCTTGACCCTCCAACTACCATTCTAGTTATATTCTTCATTAATCACATTTTACCCTACACCCCTGCCTTGGATAGGCTTTTGCAGTTGTAAGTCATAAATGCCTAACCTGGACTAGCTTAAACAATAACAACAACAACAACAATATATCAATATATTGGCTCATATAACTGAGAACAAATCTGGGTGATTGGATCAGATGCAGCCCTGTCCTAAGGTTCAAAAAATATTCTTGGGGTCCTACTCTGTCTCTTGCTATTGCTATTGATTGTCCAGTTAAAGAAAGACTTTTCCTCCACTTCAGCAATAAAGGTAGCATTCTAAAAGCTCCAGACCTGTATAACTTCAGCTCAGTTTTTATAAAGGAAAGAGAGAAACCTTTTTCCAGCCTCCTTATGTAAAGACCCAGAGACTCTGATCTGTCCAGCTTGATATCTCACATCCATCCCAGCCCAATAGCATGAGGTTCTCAGACCAGGAGGACCAAAATTGCAACCAGAGAAAAGAATATGAAAAAGCTTCCTGAACAGAAAATGCCAGTCTACTACAGACAGTGGTACCAAATTTCTAAGAATACAGATTTCCTGTCCTGTTTCAGACCCACCCACTCAGAATCTTTCAAAGCAAGCCCTGATAAATATATATCTCCTAGATCATGGCAGTAAGTAGTATGCTGTTCCTTCAGGCTACTCCGTCTACCTTTTGGCCATGTCTCAATTCCTGTCCACTTTTCCAGGCCTTGCTCAAACCCCATCTCCTGCAGGAGGACCTCTCAGATTTTCAAAAGTGATCTGAGAATAATAATTGCTTTCTCTAACATAGGTACAAATGGCTTTGGGGGAGGAGGTGAGCTGTGGATCAGGGTCTTGACTAATGGCCAGTATTTTGATGAGTATGGAGAATGAACAGAAGGCTTTTCTAGTCAAAGACAGAAAGCATAAGAATCTAAAGTGCAAAGATTATTTTGCAGAGAATGAATAAATAAATTTGGCTGAAACAGGGTAGCCAGGGAAATAGCAAGACAAGAATATTGATAGTTTTGCCTCCAGATTATGCAATGTCTTGAAAGCCAAAGTAAGAATTTTTTATTTTGTCCAGGATGCTAAAGTTTTTCAATATATTGATATCTTTTCACTTGAGGCAGGCAATTAGGGCCTAGTACAGTAGGAGCCTCTGAAGCAGTCTCTTCCACAAGCACCCTTGTCAGTTTATCCCAGTTCTCAGAAAAATGTACTATGCTTGTCACAAGGGGGAAAAGGATGTAAACCCTGAATGAAGCAAAGGGGAGCCAATTTTTTAAAAAGGTGTTTTTGTTTTTGTTTTGGTTTTTGGTTTTTGAGATACAGTCTCACTTTATCTCCCAGGCTAGAGTGCAGTGGCGCAATCTCAGCTCACTGCAACCTTTGCCTCCTGGGTTCATGCACAATTCTTGTGCTTCAGACTCCCCAAGTAGATGAGATTACAGGCATGTGCCACCACATCCAGCTAATTTTTATATTTTTAGTAGAGATGGGGTTTTGCCATGTTGGCCAGGCTGGTCTCGAAACACTCATCACAGCTTCTAACATGTAGTGAGCATTAAATAAATAATAGCTATTATCATAATGCCAAAAATGCAAAGATCATATTATGTCTGGGAATCTCATAATACACCTCAACCATGTGTCAAAAAGCTTTAAAAAACAATAAATTTAAAAGAAAAGGTATTTGATTAAAAGTCAACACTCATCCTTGATTCTTTGTTAATTATTACAAAACTGAAACAAAGAGACATTTCATTAACATAATTCAAAACACTTAAACCTTCAAGAAGCATTTTGCTTAACAGCCATTTGATCAAACATAGATTTGATTTAGCATAAGGTATTGTTTAACATGATAAAAACATGAAACATACAAAAGAGATATAACTATTGAAATGAGGAGAAATATGTTTTCTGCACAAGAGAGGGTGATGTCCTGGGATGGGGAAGATGCATAAGAAGGGAAAAAGGAAAATGTACTGAAATATATTTAGAATTGACAATAATTCAAATACATAATTGAGTAAAAAAAAATATACAAAAATCAAAACGTCAGAATAAAAAAAGTAACTATCTAGAAAATGAAACATGAAAAATGGTGGACTACACTCACCCCTGCAAAGAATAAGCCAAACACACATAATAATCAGAAATAACTCTTGCAAGAAATAGGCTGTCCATGTATTAAGATGAACACTGTAAAACCTTGATGAGACGTGCAAAATATTTGGATAAATGGAGAAACATAACATATTCCTGGAGGGAAAGCTGAATACTTAAAGAAATTGTGTTCCCAAATTAACTTAAAATTAATAAAATCATAATTGTATGGGGGAGAACTGAACAGAACAATTCTCATGTTTAATCAGGATAATAAACAGAAATGAATAGCTTTGCCTTTTCTTTGTTAAATTAAAAATCATGAGTAGGAAACCATAGATATTATAACATATAAATCTACATTAATTATGTCCTTGACAGAGACCAGAAACACAGATCAGTGAAACACCTTAGAAACAGACCCTGCTATTTATAAAGTTTTAATAAATGATTAAAGAAATACTAAAAATCAATGGGGAAAATAATTATTTCATAAATGATGCTGAAAACTGTTTTAGCTATTTAGAAAAAAATTCACTTTTTAGAGCATATGATGTATCTAACATCACATTAATTTAAAAACAAACAAGCTGTCTTCATAGTAGATGGAAAAGGATTCTTAAGCACTAAAATGGTAAAAGAGTAGTAAAAGAAATGAGCTCAAAATGAAAAGTTTGAAACAGCTACCTGTATGAAATTTAAAACGTCTCTAAGTCAAAACAAACATTGAAAAGTTAAACAGCAAACTGGAAAAGCACTTATAACTAATAAAACAAAGGTCTAACATTCTAATATATAAAGAGCTCCCAGAGATTAATATAGAGAATTTAAAATTTTTTAAAAATAAATGAGTAACAGACATTAAGAGGCAAGAAGGAAATGCGTTAACGAGGGAACTACAGACCACTAATAAGCATGCAAAAAATGGCCTAACAGTAACAATTAGAGAAATAAATATTAAAATAAAATATTCATCTATTCTTTAGCAAAGCTTTTTTAGAGATTAAAATACATTGTAGTTAAGATTTGGAGTCAGAATCATTCTCATGTAGAGCTGGTAGACATGAATTGCTCAGCTTTCTGAGCAGCACTCTGGCAATGTGAATCAAGTCATAAAAATATTCATGTCCTTCAACCAATTATTTCCACTTTCAGGAATCTCTTTGAAGGGCTTAACCAGAAAGGCAGGCAGAGTTCTCTTTAAGATTTTGCATTGCAGCATTGTCCATAAGCACGAAAAAACTCCCGAAATTTCTAACAATTGAGAAATGATTATGTAAATTAAAGTGGAGCATATTAGAGAATATTGTTCAGGCATAAAAATGTTATTGAAGAGTATTTGATGGTATGGTCAAAAGCATTCAGTATGCTCTCAGTTATGTTTGAAAAATAAAACGTGTGAGCTATGAATAGAAAATGGCTTGTACAAAATACTCCATAAAATTATTGAAGGCTATTGCTTGAATATGGGATAGTGGTTAATTTTATTTTGTTTCCTTCTATTTTTCAACTTATCTACAATGAACATATTGTTACCTTATTCTTACAGAAAATATTAAATCTTTCTTTAGAAGAACTTAGGTAACCCTCCCATAATGATGCAGTTTTGTTTGTTTGCTTGTTTAATCAAAAAAGTCTGCAGAAAGACTCACCTATGACCTCTGCAATCATGAAAATGAAGCATATTCCTGAAGCAGCACAGAGTTTCCACTTGGCATAGGCGTGCTCACTCGCCCTGTTCTCTGTGGGCCTGGAGTCACTGTGGCAATGGTACATGCCTCCTGACTCCAGCTCCTCTGGTCTCTCTCTCGGGAAACTGATCTTTATTCATCGGTTTCTGTTGAAGTTCCACACTATGGATGAGTTTGACAGAAGCAAGAAATGAACATAGTTACAAACAAGCAGCTCACTGACCACCCTGCCCATACTTGGAACCACTATTAGGACATTGGCTAACTTGCTAGGGAGTGTTAATTTGCAAACTCCTTCTACAAGAAAATATCAAGTGTAAGAAGCAAGAAATTTCCTTCTAAACCCCAACTACTAAAAGTTTTAGTTTTATTCAGTCAAACTCTTATTCAGTCAATACACCACCAGTGATTAAGAGATAGCAAAGGAATAGGAGAAAAGAAGCAGATTGATTTTAAAGGGATTTCTTCCCAGTTATTTCACTCTTTTAAAAGACATTGGACACTGTGTTACAAAAGAATAAAATAAAATAAATCAGTGTCCATTGTACAATATGTGTATATGAGCCAGACTGAGGATTCAAATACACATCAACGTCATTGATAGATCATAGCACTTTTTCCTGCTGAGTCTGTATGTACTCTCAGAGACCTTCTTACCACCCTTCTGCAGACAGTGGCAACCAATTAATAAATGTTATCGTAAGAGTTGAAATCTACTTATACTTCCCAAAGCAGGCAGCGAGTATCAGTTGTGCTCAAATATAAAGCATGATTTAGAGTCACTCATAGAATTTCACAGATGGAAAGGTAGACATTTGTTCTAACCCCTTTTTTTCTTTCTTTTAAACAACTGTTATTGACGCATAATAAATGTACCTAATTTAGGGTACATGTGATAATTTAATACATTCAAATAATTTTAGAGATCAAATCAGTATACTTGAGATGTCCATCACCTTAAATATTTGTATTTTCTTCATTTTAGAAACATTTCAGTTATTATTTTCTGGCTATTTTGAAGTATACGATAGATCATTGCAAACTGTATAGTCACCTCACAGATCTATCAAACACTAGATCTTTTTCTTCTCTCAAATCATATATTTGTACCCATTAATCAACCTTCCTTTATACCTTCCTCCTCCCTACGCTTCTCAGCCTCTTGTAACCACCAATCTACTCTCTATCTTCATAAGAGCCACTTTTTTGGCTCCCATATATAAGCGAGAACATGTGATATTTGTCTTTCTGTGCTTGGCTTATTTCACTTAACTGCAACCCCGTATTTCTTGGCTGAGGTAACTAAGGTTCGGGGAGTTTAAGTAATTGACTGAGGTCAAATATCCAGGAAATGCTGGAGTGGGGATCCCAAGCCCGTTTATTCTGTCATGCCTAAAACCAATTTTAGGTGTCCTGATGGTGGGGCAGGAAGGCAAATGTTAATCTCCATGATCTTAAACTAATCAGATTTTTAAATTTTTAAAAATAAACTCATGCACAGACCAAGAGTCTTGGAATTAAGAACTTTGCATTCCTGGCTTTGATAGGTAAAAAACAAACAAAACTAGCAATATATTCACTTTCCCTTTATTTCATTTAGGCTGTCACCATTCAGAATTAAAATTCTGATGGTTTGAGCTTAGATGACAATTATTATTCTGACTCTAATTATTATTATATTTTATTTTTCTGAATAAAATAGTATATATTCATCATAGAAAATCTGGAATCGCAAAAAATCACAAAGCATAAGGAAAAATAACTGGTAATCTTATCTCCAAGAGACAATTATTAATGATATTTTATTGTGTAGCTTTGTAATATGTGAATATACTTTTTTAATAATTAGAGTCCATATTAATTAGGATGCTTTGGGTTACAAGTGTGGAAAACAAGACTCTTGCTAGGATAATTAATAAGTAAGAATTATTGGTTTTGCAACTGAAAACATCTACAGGGGCAAGATTTCAGATACTCTTTGACCAGGTCTCCAGATTCATTTCTCTGCGGTTCTCAGCTATTCTTCAACCTCACCCTGGTCTTCCTCATGGTAGTGGGATGGTTGTCAAGGGTAATCAGACTATATACTTCTTTTTTAATATATATGTAGAGAGCGTATCCCATATCAAACTGCTAACCAAGAGTCTTGATGTGCATGTGGATTTGACTAAATGAGAAACAACCACTATACCCAGGAGAATATGGATAAGCTGATTGACTCCGGCATTGTCACACTCAGAAGATTGGCAAAACCCAGCCATGCTGACTCCTAGAGCTGAGAATAGGGAACATTCTACCTAAACCACATGGCTGCTCCTCAGTGGGGAAGTGCTAGAATGGATGTAAATAAGATGATTGTATCACAAGAGGATCCTACCAAAGATACAGCTTCTGAACCTGATTCCTAGCTGTAAATATTGTTAATATTTTCTCCATTTATAAAATTTTTATATCATTACGTTTAAAATATGGAGGGCATTATTTATTTAATATAACTACATCATAGCATAATTAACTGATTTTTTATTGTTGGACAACTCATTCTTTTCCAATTATTTGCTTATATAAGCACTACTATGATTACATCCTTACAGTTAATCTTCACTCAATATAATATCTCCTTAAACTGGAATCTCAAAAGGGAAATTCCTTGGTCAAAAGGTACCTACATTTCTAAGGAATTTGACTTACATTGCCTTGGCTTTGGAATATACATCAAGGCCAATTTACATCATTGGTTTTTTACCAACGATATGAATAGCACTCAGGATTTTGAGTAGTTTCAAATAATCTTCTTAGTTGGAATAAGAACAATTTGGAAAGTGAAAAATAAAGTATTTATATTTCAAATGAGTAGATTTTTGCCTTTGTTACATAACAATATTCTAACAATAAATAACCATAGAATTGATAGTGTGGGTCCCCAGTGGACATCGACTCAGAGGAGCCTGAGTACTAACATGAACACATTGCTGAGATTTACTCTTTCCTTGGACTGAGAAGACAGCATAAGCAAAGCAGGCTCACCAGTTGTTCTGGAACTGCCTGATGTGCTGTGGTCATATGAAGCATTGCTTTATTTTATGATTTTCATGAATCTTATGACCAGGGAAAGCCAAGTAGTCAGTGACCAAGAGAGATAATTTATCCTGGAGCAACTTAGAGGCCAGATGAAGACAAGAATCAAACCTGGAGGGAAGACCCTGGGCAATGCCACAAGGAGGAAAGTGTGAGAATGTGGGCAACTTTTACTTTTGTGTGTGCCCCCCCGTCTTGGATTCTAAGATTAGCGAATATGGATATACTTTTAGCTGAGACTGCTCCTTGAAGCATTAAGCCAGAAATCCAAAACTGGGCTTCATAAGGTCCACTGAAATTGTATACATTGTGTTCGTGTGTGTGCGTGTGTCTGTGTGTGTTATGTGTGTGTTTTATGGGAAAGGCAAGAGTACACAGTCTTCGCTTGGCTCCTAAAAGAGTCTGTGACTTCAAAGAAGTTAAAAACCAAAGTTAAGATACATTCCTCATCATCTCATTAAAGCAAAGTTATCTAAGTGTCTCTAGATGCAGAACAGACTCTTGATCTGAACAATGATGTGAATTTTAAGTATTATTTTAAGAACAAAGTCATAAAAAGCAAATGCTATGATGCAACAAACAAAATGAAATGTGAATCTGCTGTTAATGCACAAATCCCAAAAGATTCCCATGCATTCAAATATGGCCAAAGCTTTAAAAATTAGGAATAATAAGCCAAAGAAATTTACTGTAGCATCAAAGAGAAAAAAGATGGGGAAACAGAGTTGTAAAAGTATGGAAATATTAGAAAATTTGATGTCAATATTCTAGAGCTTCTATTTCATCTCCAAAAATAGGATTTAGCAAATGGGACTTTATTTTTGCAATCTTGGAGAAACTTTGATTTTTTTATTTTATTTTTGTTTAGTGGTAGAAGTTACATTCCTTTGCTTCTATTTCCAAAATAATGTTGGTAAAATTTTTATTTTTTACCCTCTTATTTCAAATGTTGAGTACATAAAATCACTTTGCTTTTATACTTTCAT
Organism: Ateles fusciceps; assembly: GCA_036589455.1. Taxonomy (NCBI): domain Eukaryota; kingdom Metazoa; phylum Chordata; class Mammalia; order Primates; family Atelidae; genus Ateles; species Ateles fusciceps. The sequence goes on along the minus strand of JAZHEH010000045.1, from coordinate 4,186,759 downwards.
ATCACTTTTCCCAAGAACCTCAAATCGCTATTCTTCTTAGAAGGGGAGAGAAAAGCCTCAGTCCCACCATGAATTTCTAGTATTTCATTCATACATCATTAAATATTTATTGCATACCTACAAAGGTCCTGCATCATCAGCAGTGTTAATGATACCATGTTGTATGAGATAAAGTTTCTTCTCTAAGGAACTTGTATTTTAGTAGAGGGAGACAAAGAATGAATGAATGAATAGTAACAGAGGCTATATAGTATGATGGATGGTGAGCAGGAGAGGGAGAATGAACTACCTTTAACAGGGTGGGAAGGGAAGACACCTCTACAGAGGTGATATCTCAGCAGCAAGTTATAGAATTACCAGGAAACAACCTATGTGAGTGAAGGCTATCAGAAGTAGAGGGCATTGCTGGAGCAAAAGCCCAAAGGCAAGAAAGATTTTCTTGTTCAAGCGCTTGTCTCGAACAGCAAAAAAACTACATAGGTTGTCCTGTGGCATAAAGAAAGCATGAAATTGAAAGAGGTCAAAAAAGTAGACAGGGATCAGATTTTACAGAACACTGCAGGCCATCATAAAGAGTTTAATTTAATTCAAGGTCTAAAAGGAAAAATGTGGCAGGTTTTGAGCTGGGAAGTAATATTACATGGTTCACATTTCTAAAATGATCACTTTGGGTGCTGCCTGGAAGACTAGAGTGTAGAGGATCAAAACATAGAAACCCTTAGGAGGTGGCTACAGCCAACACATAGGTGACTTGGATCCATGTGGTGACAATAAAAATGGAAAGAAGTAGATATATTTGAGGGACATTTGGGAGGTAGAGTCAACAGGACTTGCAAATCAATAGCATTAGTTAAGGGGGAATAATAGAGAGGTGAGAAAGATGACTGGTTGGTTTCTGGTTAGAATAAGGAGGAGACGGGCATGCCAATATCTGAGATGGGGCTGAGTGGCAGGCAATGCAGGATAGAGGCTGAGAGCTTGGGCTCTGGCAACCCATCACCTCAGTTGAACTCCCAGCCTTACCACTCACTAGTCATCTGACTGTGAGAAAGTTACTTAACCTCTCTGTGCCTCAGTGTCCTCATCTGAAAATGGAAATAATGATAGCATCCCTCTCATTGGCTGGTTGAGAGATCTTTAGCTAATTCATATAAACCACTTCAAATTGTGACTGGAACAAGATAAGTGCACAAATTTTTAAATTATTTTACTATATTCATTAACCACATTACATTATTATTATTGTTCTTTAGGAAGGATAAAGTAGGCTCTACTGCAAAACAACTTTCAGGATAAGCATTTTTATAACAAGACTTAGATAATAAAAAAGCAAGCCAATTTTTTGTTTCTCTTTGGCCACGTCTACTATTCCAGATTTTACTCCAGTGACATCAGTTTTGTATGAATTGACCCTGGAGATTGACTGTCCATTCCTAAACAGAAGATAAATATCAAAGAGGGAAAGAACATTCCTGTAATCCCTTAGCAGTTCTTCACTTCTGTTTTCCTGCTTCACCATTCTCCTTGTCTGCCCTAGAAATAGTCCTATATGCTCCATCCCTGAGACCCTGTCTTCAATATAGTAGATGTTCAGTACATATTTGTTGAGATTAGATTTCACCAATGTTTATAAAATAGATGAGTGATGTGAAAGTGTTAGTTTGAAGGACGAGAACTAGAAATGTTACAGAATCAAATGTCATGTTTTGTCCTAGACAAACATGCAATCACCCACCCTGTTTTAAGCAACTTTATTAAGCTATAATTTGTGTACTTTGGGAGGCCAAGGCAGGCAAATCACTTGAGGTCAGGAATTCAAGACCAGCCTACCCTGCATGGTGAAACCCCATCTCTACCAAAAATATACAAAAATTAGGCAGGCATGGGGTGGGTGCCTGTAATCTTAGCTACTGGGGAGCCCAAGGCAGGAGAATCACTTGAACTCAGGAGACAAAGGTTGCAGTGAGCTGAGATCATGCCACTGTACTCCAGCCTGGGCAACAGACCAAGACTCTGTCTCAGGAAAAAAAAAAAAAAAAAAGTTATAATTGTAATATCATGGAAATCATCTATTTAATCTATATAAGTTAATGGTTTTCAGTATATTCACACAGTTGTGAAACCATTACCAAAAAAGAAACCCTGTATTCATTAGCAGTAATTCCCCATTCTTATTACACCCACTCCCAGGCAACCATTAATCTACTTTCTGTCTTTACAGATTTGCCTATTCGAGACATTTCCTATAAATAGAATCATATAATATGAGGACTTTTGTGAATAGCTTCTCTCATTTAGCATCATGCTTTCAGGGTTTATCCATGTTGTAGCAAATATCAGTATGTCATCAGTTCTGCCTTTTATTTTCAAATGATATTTCATTGTGTGGATATACAAAATTTTACATAGTTCATAGATATTGGGTTGTTTCTTTTTGTTATTTTTGACTATTCTGAATAATGCTTCTATGGAAGTATGTATAAAAGTGTTTTGTAGAAGTGTTTTCACTTCTCTTCCAATCTAGCAATGGAATTCCTGAGTCATAAGATAACTTTATGTTTGACATTTTGTAGAACTGCCGGACTGTTTTTCAAAGCACAGTACAGTGTATGAGAGTTCCTATTTCTCCAAATCCTTGCTAACACTTGTTATTGTTTTTTTTATTTTAGCCATCCTAGTGGGTATGAAGCAGCATCTCGTTGTGGTTTTGATTTGCATTTCCCTAATGACCAGTGATATTGAGCACATTTCATATGCATATTACACATTGGCATGTTTTCTTGGAGAAATGTCTATCAATATTCTTTACATATTTTCATTGATTTATTTATATATTTTTATTAATTATAACAGTTTATATATTCTTATACACATCCCTTATCAGATATGTAATTTATAAATATTATATCTCAATATGTGCCTTATCTTTTTATTTTCCTGTATTATTTACAGAACAAAATATTTTGATGTTCTCCAATGTATATAATTTTTCTTTTATCACTTATACCTTGGGTGTCATGCCAATAAACCATGGCCTAACCTAAGATCACATGTTTTCATTTAAGGGTTTTATAGTTTTTGCTCTTATATTTAGGTCTACAATCCATTTTTTTAGTGAATTTTTGTAGTATGGTGTCAGAAAGGTATACAAATTAATTCTTCTGCTTATGTATATCCAGTTCTCCTAGCACTAGTTGTTGAAAAGACAGTTTTCTTTAACCATTGAATTGTGTTGGATCCCTTGTTGAAAAACAATTGACCACACATATAAGAACTTATTTCTGGACTGTAAATTCGATCCCATTGGTCTATATGGTCTATATTGTCTGTCTTTATGCCAGTACCACACTCTTGTGATTACTATAGCTTTGTATTAACTTTTGAAATCAGGAAGTGTGAGTCCTCCAAAGTTATTCTTTTTCAAGATTCTTTTGCGTTTCCTAGGCTCCTACTGGTTCCATATAAATTATGGGACTAGCTTAACTTCTTCAAAAAATCAGTTAGGATTTTACTAGTAATTGCATCAAATTTCCATGTAAATTTTGAGAATAATGTCATCTTAGCAATATTAAGTTTTCTAATCCACAAACATGGGATATCTTTTCATCAATTTATATCTTTTATTCTTCTTTAATGTTTCTAATTCTTTCATTGTTTTGTAATTTTTGGTGTAAAAGCTTTGCACTTCATTTGTTAAATTTATTCTAAAATATATTATTATTTTTATACTATGGTAAATGAAGTTGATGTCTTAATTTCATTTTCAGATTTTTCATTGCTACTGTATAAAAATACAATTACTGTTTGTATATTGATCTTTTTTACTGTGACCTTACCAAACTTGTTTATTAGTTCTAAAATTTTTAAATTGATCTTTTGGAACTTTTGACATATAAGATAATGTCATTTGAAAACAATGATATTAATTCTTTCTTTCCAATCTGAATGTCTTTTATTTTGTTGTCATTCTCAATTGCTTTGGCTAGAACATATAGTACCATGTTGAGCAGAACTCAGGAGAGTGGACATTTTCATCTTGTACCTGATATTGGGGGAAAGCTTTCAGACTTTCACAGTAATTATGATAAAAGACTACACATTGGTACAGTGTATACTGCTCAAGTAATGGGTGCACCAAAATCTCAGAAATCACCACTAAAGAGCTTATCCATGTAATCGAACACCAACTATTCCCCAAAAATCTATTGAAAAGTAAATTATGATATGAGCTGCAGGTTTTTCATAGATGCTTTTGAAGAAGTTTTATTTTATTGCTAGTTTAGCAAGTGTTTATATAATTAAAGGGTGCTGAATTTTGTCCATTTCTTTTACCGCATATGGTGAGATGATGATGTGGGCTTTGTTCTGTATCCTATTAATATGTTGTATCACTGTGATTGTATTTCAGATGTTAAATTAAGCTTGCATTACTCAGATAAATCCCATTTTATCACTGTTGATAATTAACTTTTATATGTTGCCAGATTCAGTTTACTCATATTTTTTAAGGATTATTGCATCTATGTTCATAAGGGATATTGTTCTGTAGTTTTATTTTCTTGTGATATTTCCTCCTTTTTTTACTGTCAGCAGAATATTGACCTCATAGAATGAGTTAGGAAGTGTATTTACATCTCTTCTATTTTTGGGAAGAATTTATGATGAGTCAATATTAATTCTATTTTAAATTTTGGTAGAAATCACCAGTGAAGACATCTGGACTTGGGCTTTTTTATGTAAGGTTTTTTGAAATTTATTAATAATTCAATATCTTATCAGATATTCTATTTCTTCTTAAGTTCATGTGGTAGTTGGTGTCTTTCTACGAATTTATTCATTTCATCTAAGATTATATAAATTTTATTTTTTGCAGTTTACTATTAAATCAGTTAATAGAAGAAAGGAGAACAAATTATTTGTCTTTTATAATTACTCACATTATTCCCTTTATTGGTGCTATTTTTTTTTAGTATTGATTCAACTTAATATCTGGCATCATTTATTTTCTTTAATATTCCTTCTTTTACCATTTCTTTCTTTACTGGTTTTTGTAAAGTAAATCGAGCAACAACTTATCTTAGATTTCATTTGTCTTTATTTCACCTTTATTTTAGGAAGATAGTTTAGGTGGATATAAGATTGTTAGTTAATAGGGATTTCTTTTTCTTTCACCGCTTTGAATGTCATCTCACCTCCTTTGCTTCTGGTAAAAGTTGTCTGTTTCTGATTGGGATGCTCTCATATATAATAAGTCTTCTTTTTCTCTCTTGCTGCTTTCAAGGTTTTTTATTTGTGTTTTGCTTTCAATAGTTTTACTATAATGTGTGAGGGCATAAATCTATTTGCTTGATTCTTCTTAGAGTTTGTTGTCCATTATGAATGTGTAGATTAATATTCAACAAACTTCAGAAGTTTGGGGCCATTATTTCTTTGACTATTTTTCTGCTCCTTTTTCTCTCTCCTTCTGGCCCTCTTATTATGCATATGTTAATACATTTAACAACTTACCAAATTTCTCTGAACTCTGTTGATTTTACTTCATTCTATCTTCTCTCTATTCTTCATGCTGCATATCTTCCAATCTATTTTCAAGTTCAGTGATTCTTTCTTCTTCCAGCTTCTATGAGTAGAGCTCTACTGTTGAACCCTCTAGTGAAATTTTAATTTCACTTATTGTATTTTTCAGCTTCAGAATTTTCATTTGGTTCTTTTTTTAAAAAAAAATTTCTAACTCTTCATTGATATTCTCAATTTTATGAGACATTTTTAATCATACCTATCTTTCTTTGTTCTTTGATTTTCTTTAATTCTTTTAATGTATTTATAATCACTGTTTTGAAATATTTGAATTCTATGTCCAACACCTGGACTGTTTCTACCGACTGCTCTTTTTCATCATGTATAGGTTATTCTTTCCTTTTATATATATATATCTCATAAAATGTTATTGCATTCTGGGAGTTTTATATAATATATTGTACCAATTCTGTATACTGATCTCCCATGTGTTTTTTGTTCTTGTCTACTTACTTGATGTTTTGTTTGTTTGGTGACCTGGCTTACCTAGTGGACATTATTTCCTCTGACTTTCCCTGCATGTGCAGCCTCTGTTGCCATTCCTCAGAGGGTTCATCATTGGGTAGATGCACAGTCATTCTTATCCTCTCCCATTTCCAAAGGAAAATTATCACTTTAGTTGCATTCACTTTGACTGTTTCTTTCCACTGTCTCACTGTTAAGTGATTGTTCTGCTTGTGTTGGTATCACACTCAGATTTTGGCCTTCTTGTTTGCTGAACTGTTGCTCTACTGTTTTCAATAATACTCTGAGGTATGAATTAACCAACAATCTGATCCAATTAAATTTGGTTTCTTTATTAATTACTCTGCTGCAGCTACTATAACAATATATCACAGAGTGGGTGGCTTAAACCACAAAAATGTACTTCCTCACAGTTCTGGATAATGGAAGTCCATGATCAAGATGCTAGCAAATTCACAGGTGAGGGTTTTCTTTCTGCCTAATAGATGCCTGCCTTTTCGTTACTTCCTCACATGGTCTTTCCTTAGTGTATACTCATAAAAAAAGAGAGAGAGTGAGCTATCTAGAGTCTCTTCTTATAAGAACATTAATTCTGTCAGATCAGGACCCCACTCTTATAACCTCACTTAACCTTAATTACTTTCTAAAAGGCCCCATCTCCAAATGCAGCCACACTGGGCATTTGTGCTTCAACATGTAATTGTGGTGGACATAAACATTTGATCTATAACAGGCTTCTTTACAGGGATAATATCTGAGGCCAAATTTTGTGGCTAGTGCCAAATCCAGGAGGGCATTTCTTACCTACATCTTTTTCTGCCTGTCTCTGTTTAACTTCTAGTTGGTCTGCCACTAACTTGTTGCTATCATGAAGCAACAAGCCTACTCGTAATTGCTCACCAGAAAAAATCTTCATTGTTTTCAACAGTGTCCCTATGCTTGAAATGCCCCAAGCTCTCTTACAAGTAAAATTTCACTTGTGTATCATCAGTCTTCTAAGGGAAAGATACATAGCCTCTATACTTATGGCCTGCCTCTCCCATGAGTAGTACCTTTACACCACTGCACCAGAGCTGGCAGAAGAGACAGTGACCTACTTCTCCTGAAGCACTGCTCTTGCTCCACAAGTGGAGCACTGAATGTGGATAGTAGTCCCTAGTCTTTTTCGCTTGTGCCTCCTGGAATATATCCTATACACTATAAGTGATCCAGGGTGGGGATATTCAGGAGCTTGCTGCTCCTGGGCTAGAGATTATACCCCATGAGAGGAGGCTGGGTGGAAGAAGGAAACCATAGTCCTCTTGGCCATGTCTACAATGAATAGAATTTCTGCAATCTGAAGTTGGGACAAGAGATTCAACATCCTTTTGCTCCAGAGGTGAACTATGATCTTTAACTAGAAGCTGGGAGGGGAGAAAGCCCTGTGTTTTGACTACATCTACTCAGAGTTGAGCTCCCATCATACTGAGCTTGGGGAAGAGGAGAGGTTAATGGTGCAGATCCTGGCTCAAATGCCATAGACTCTCACTTCTTACTGAGATTTAGATTTTCTTGAATAAATAATTCTTAGTTTTCTGCATGCCCTTAAGACAACTTCTAGAGATTTTCATATTTTTTAAAATGATTTTCACCCGTTACATCGTTGTTGAAAAGGTTCTAGCACTATACCTCTACCGTCTGTCCCTGCCCTTACTTCCTCTGCACTTCTTCAACATATGACTTGGGAAAAAGAGAAACTTGATCCCTCCCATCTAGAACCAACTTTTTTTTTTCTATAATGAATCCAAAGCACAGATAATCTAATGAATAAAACAAGACTTGGAGGGAATGCAGAGGGTGAAAAATATGGTTCATGGCACCTACTAGGTCCAATATTACTACTTCCTGTGGTAAAATGTCTGTAAAGATTACCTCCAGCAATTCCTGTCATCCTATATACACCTGCAATCAAGAGGTAAAATCTGTTTCCTCACCCATGAAATCTGAGACTTGGGACTTGCTTGAATCCATAAATTGTGATAAAAATGATACTGTGCCAGTTCTGGACTTAAGCTATCTGAGAACAGTCAGCTTCCACTGTTACTCTCTTGCTACTCTGGACTGCCACATAAGGAATTCCAGGCTAACCAGATAAAGTGAGACACCATACAGAGAGATAAGCCATGGGAAGAAGAATTAAGACCCCTGCCCCAGGCAAAAGCCAACACAAAGATCTCAGTCATGTGAGTGAAGCCACCTTAAGCCTTCTAGCCTAGCCCAGATACCAGCAGAATGCAGCCTTCCATTCCAGCTAATCCCACATTGAATGCTGCCCAAATCCTGACCCAGAGGATCATAATAAAATAGTTGTTGTTTAAGCCACTACCTTTTGGGGTAGTTTGTTGCACAGCAATAGATAAATGAAACACTCCATTTGTGGAATTCGATAATGAAGTTTTCTTCTGATTAAGTTTCGTAACAGCTGGTAACAATTTAAATAGAAAGCTAATAATAACTAGAAAAAAAGGAGGAAGAAGGAGAAAGAGGAGAAATAACAGGGGACAAAGTTATCTGTGATTAATAGGGACAGAACAAAATAAATGAGATAGAATGGGAAAGGTGAGGGAAAAAGTGATTAAGTGAGGGGATTCACGGACATGTGACCTAAGGAGGAAATAGTTTAAGGATTCAGGAGCCCACAAGATGGACGTATGTGTACAGGAGATGTAGAGGGGAAAGGCGAACACTAAATTAACAAGCAGGGGACCTGGGTCCATAGCCCAATTCTGTTGTAATTAGCCATCTGCCCTCAAGACAGGCATTTATTCTAACCTCAAGAAAGGCATTTGTTCTATCTGGCATTCAGTTTCCTACATAGTAAAATGAGGGATAGAGATAAATAATCTCTTGCAGATTTAATTTCTTTCCCTTGACAAGAAAATACAAATGACTTTGACAATTCTTATAAACACTGTGTCCTGAAAACCATACCCATTTATGGGGTGAATGGGACTTTGTAACTCTAAGCGGCTGGCTTATTTGTGCAATAGCATATGTTAATAGTCTATGTTAATGAGAAGGAAAATACTATTTCAATAATTTAGAGATGCTGTATTGATAGTGTCTGTAGGGTTAACAATTTCTTATCCAAGATTTCTGCCTGACTTGCCATGAGGCTTTGTTTTTTATGTTAATAACCTCAATAAATCATATCTAATATTTTCTAAGAAAAATATTCAAATATGAGACTGCTAGATTCTTTGTTTTAAGCCAAGTCATAAATATTCTTTTTATAAAATCTCTTTGCTGTTGTTAAAATATTTGATGCTATCAAACATAGTATCACTACTCCTTAGAATATTAATTTGGCTTTGTGAAACAAGAACATTACACATATTATTATGGGTGAGTGTTCTCTTAAGTTCTTCTAACATGAATTCTTTTCAGATTTTTATTAGCTTATTTATATTCACTGAATATGTTTCTTTTTGAACCCCATTCAGATTCAACTCCTCAAACAAACCAAGCTCACATTCTTATATATGTGAAAGTATATTTTCTGTCCAATTATCTCAATCTGGAAAACTTTCCTTAAACCTACTTCTACGTAGGTTATCCCTAACCCTACTTTAATTCCTTTTATGTTTCAGCTCTTAGCCTATTACTTCTGAAAAAGCTTCCTTTGATTCCAAAGTCCAGTTATTCTCATTGAACGGCCTCAGTATGACACGAATACACTGTTACAATTGCCTTGTTCTAATATGTATTTCACAGTAGACTAAGTTTCAAGTGGACAAAGATCTGAGGCTAGACATTTTTTTCTTTCTCATTATAAGTCCTGCACTTAGCACAGGTGTGTTCAGTCAATAATTGTTAAGCAAGTGAAAAATGAATGAAGGTACTGCATGTGACACTGTGGGAGATATTAAAAAGAAATGGAATACTTTGTAGAACATTAAGATCAGCTGTATTTATTATAGATATGTATGTTAGTAATGATATTTTATGAGTAAGAAAACAATTCATTTTAAGATCAGTACAACCACAATTTTGCCATACAGTTGAAGTCTTAATTTTTTCTAAATATAATGTAATAAAATTTACTATCTATCTTAAAATTGAGAATAATTGAGAAAGAAAAAGTAAACACATTAGGTTAGATAGGTCTGTTTGCTGGAAGAAACACTACAGATGAAAAGCACATCAATAAAATGTGTTCTTTATGCACTTAGGATATTTAAGGAATCAAATCAACTATATAAAGTATTGCATTTTTCAGAATGTAAAATACATGTCAGTCAACAACTTACAAAATGTTCCAGAGTGCCCCCAAGTTGCAGAGTAAAAGTTTACAGTTCAGAAACAACAATGTATAGGAATTAATTGGATATTCAAGAGAGAAAATTGTGAAGCAGACACAGACATCTATTACCTTTCTAGTGTGAAAGCGTACATCTTGGCGGCTTTATCATTCACAAGATACGTTCTTTCAAGAAACTCCATGATGGCCAGGATCAGAACTGCTGCTGTTGTTGAACTCACTGCCCAGCTTTGGAAGCAAAGCAGCACTGCAATTATTTATGCACTTTCTAAAGAAAAAAATTAAAAGCCTCCAGAAATTAAAATAATGAGCTTCCTACGTCAGTGTTGTTGGTAGGTCTTCTAAAATTATAGCCTCCTTGGAATTTTACCTGGCTTCATTGTTTTCACCTACAAAAACTGCTTTTCTGGGGGAGACTTGCTGGTGGCATTATATGAAGTGTGATGTCTTTCACATGCTATCTGATTCAATTGTGCTTTCTAAGAGGTAGAGGAGCTCAAGAGTTTGCTACTAATTGCTGATGTAGGGTTTTGACCTTCAGAGCACACCTGGGTGAGCTGCAAACAGGCTACTGTTCTGTACACTCATCTGTTTTTTCTCTTTCTCTCCCTCCTCCTTTTTCTGGACTCTTTATCAGCCTAAAAGTATTTCTTTGGAATTTAGTTCTAAGATGACCTCTAAACAGCTGTCAGAATTTACTTGTCTCCCCTAGGACTATTTTGGGATTTCACTATTGAAACGGAGGACAAGGGTCAATAGTTTCTGAAACCAGTAATCTCAAAACAGTTCTTGGTACAGCAGCTTTGAAATAATTTTGATCGGCAAGAGGACAGATTCTGCTTCTACGTAAATAACAGCCTTCCAAAATACAAGAACCAGAGTGAGCTTTGTTCTCCCTGGCCAGGGTACCTTCTCCTAAGGATCAAGGGTCCGCCCAAGGAAACCCTATCAGGCATGCCAGTTCCAGCTCCCAGGAATGAAGCCTCTCAGTTGCTCCTGGGAGACCTCCAACTCCTCAACTCCTAGGAATCGGCATTTTCCTTCATTACAAAGCACTTTGCTTCCAAAATAAAAGAAAGAACTATAGCCTTATGGCAAAAGCCTGGACAAACAATAGGCATTTGTGTGTGGGCAAAGGTTTCAAGACCTATACACATGTACACAAGGGCACAGAGGGAGGGGGTTGTGTAGACCACAGAAGTGGAGTAAACCCCAGACCACTAGTTTTTTGTTGCCTTTTCCTTCTGTGAACACTAGCCTTCTAGTGAGAAAACTCAGAGTATTTAAGTCCCAAAATAACCCAGTGGCCCAGTGTCACAGGAAGTTGCCCATCATGCTGAGCTGAGATCTCCTGCAATGGCCTGATAAAATAATATTGTCCTCTAAAAGGAGGATGGGGTTCAATGTCAATTGTCGTAGGCAGTGACAGAAGTCACCTTTGGTTCAGAATGAGAATATTAGGTCTCCTATCACATCTGTGGTATAGCTATAGCTCTTATTATCTTAAGATTTTAAACACTCCCATCTATAGCATAAATTTCAAGGTATTCTCATATGACCCCACTCTTTTACTAATCCTTAACTTTGCTCACATAGTTGGGAGCCTCCAAAAGGCTCTGAGAGAACCTTTTCCTTGAAAGTGAAGGCACTGACATCCTGGGTCTACTGTTAGCAGAATAAAAACCAATAAATTTTTTCTCATATGTTCTTACTCTTAACTTTACAAAGTAATCGGTTATTCTGTGGAGGCAGAAGTAGAAAACCAGAAAAGAATAATTAATCCACCTGTGTGACACAGTCCCATACGTCACAGCTTGAATCATTTGTGAATAGTTTCTAGCACATATGAGAGAAATAGAATTCAACTGAATGAATGTTAAAAAATGAGAAAACTACTTTAAATCAGTCTGAAATTCATTAAGGATACAAAAAAGAAGAGATAAGCAATATTTTTAAATCAGGAAGAAGAATATTTGGCTATAGGTATCAACAGGAAATCAACAATCTGGAAGTTTGAGGTTCCTCAGTGTGAACTTTGCCCCTAGTACAAATATGGATATACAGATCTATGCGTGTCTATTTATGATTCTGTGAGTGTGAAAGATACATGCCAGTTGGTTACCATGGATTGCCTATGGGGCAAGTATCAAGTGAGAGTAGGATGGGGTTGATGTAGGACAGGGAAAAGTGGAGATGGGAAAAGAGAATGAGAGACCCAAGTAAAGCAACAAAAAATACTGCTACCCCCTGCCAAAAATGTACCCTATGATCTCTTCTATTTATCCGTAAGATGAACTATATAGGTCCTATGTGGTCTAATAGCACATTTTATATGGCTCAACTTAAATATATATGTACGAATATATAGATACCTAAAATATGTGTGTGGATATGTATGTTGCATTTACTAATAAAATGTACATATTTATAAAGCATTGGGAAATTAACGATTATTTTCATCAAAGATTTATGAATTCCAAAAGTTACTCTTGAAGATGATTACCATAAAGCAAATCTTCCGGTGTGAGTAGCATAAGAGCGGGGAACAGCAGATTACAGCAAATGAAATTATGTTTAAAAAGTAAGTTTTGCTGCTATAAATTTAGATGCAGATAAGTTGTGATCAAAAATTACATGTTATATTATGTAAAATATGCGTCTGCTGATCACCTTATCGTCTTACAGGTTCATTTTAACTGCACCATCATTCTCTCTCTCCAAATATTTTATCAACACAATATTTGTGAAAAATCTCCCTTCCTCCCTGACTAACCTTCGGTCTACTTTGGCATATACTGTCCACAAGGGCCAACTGCCTAATTAGGCTCCAGGAGCATCAGAGAATATATATTTGGAAAGCAACTTGGATCAAAAAGGAAAATCCCATCCCCCTGTTGACACTGATTTTAGTGGGCATTACGCTGCTCATTTCAGTTTCCTAGGCAACCGGCTTCCAAACCATCCTGAATTACATGTCCTCTCCGCCCACTCTCCTTCACGAGCTTGGAGTAACTGAATGGGCAACACACAATCTATAACAGCTACCTGTGGAAATAAATATTCTGTCAGCCACAAGAACATCACCAACATGACTGAAGAACTGGTTTGGCTTTTCAGTGCTAGCTATTGTCAGCAACAATTTCCTAATAGTATGTTACAAACAGTAGCTAATACTTGTGCAAAAATAATTTCACAAGGGTCTTAAACATTGTTGGATATTTCACTTGCAGAAAGAATGTACATAATTATACAAAGCTACCATCATCATCCCCAGACACTAGAGTACCAAGTACTTACAATTTGTGTTACCCATATTTAAACTCATATTTCAGAAATGCTTCATATTGCCAATGTTTGCATGCAACCATCTTCTTTAAATCAGACAGAGAAATGTGCATTTTTAAATAATAAATGTGGACTTTCATCATGTTTTGCTTTTTCCTGATTGTGTGGAGAGGTAGTATGGTGAAGCTGTTTAATACATGAGCTTTCAAGCTGGGTAGACAGTTCGAGTTTCCGTTTGACCACCTTCTTAGATGTGTGACCTTGAACACGTTGCCTGACCACTGTGTTTTTTCACTTTTTTACCTGTAAAATGGGAGTATTAATTGAATCCATCTTACAGAGTTCTTGTGAAAGGAAAATAAATAATATGTATAAAAGTTCTTAGCATAGTCTCCAGTTTCATATAATGTGAGTTCCTACACACTGGGCTATGTCTAAGTAAAACGTTTTGGCTGTTGCTGAGAAATTGGCCTCAGCTTTAACAGAAGGCTAAGAATTACCTATGAATGAAGCACCCATCAAGGAAATAAAGGTTATTTAAAAAGAAGATCTGGGGACTTCAGCTATCAGCTCTATGACTTTGAATAGATCTCTCAAACCCTCTGGACTATACTTTCTCAAATTAGGTTGATGTCTGCCTCATGCTACCCCCCTCACCAGCAGAGTACCATTCAGAATGATCTTCACTATGAAGCTGTCTTCCACAACAGGGGGAGGAAATTCAAACTCAACCAGCGTAATCACCCACTAAAGATTCTGGACTTAACGCATTCTCAGATAACTGTAATGATCTTATTATTTCCAAGTTGGGTAGTATTTCCTTAGCAAGGTAGCTTTATGGTTATTACTACAGTGTGAGTATTTCAGAAGTTTCATCTAGAAATGTGAAAACAAAGACATTAGAAATTTAATTGGATTGTATTTTAGAGAGCATTATGAAAATTTTATTTTAATCTAAAGCAAACATGTATAAAACACAAACCATTTCCAATATTTTATACATTACTTGAAAATGGACTGAAAGCCATATGACTTTTATTTCCTTCTTGATAAATTAGGATCATATAATTTTTTTACTGTTTCTATTTTTAAAGAGATTAAGCTGTAGAAATGTTCTGGTGGAAATGCAATTTGTATTTGTTAAGAATAGAAAGACTTGATAAAATATTGATACTAAAAGAATAAAAAATATTTTATTATGTCTCACAGATGCAAATAAATGATAGATAAATGAACATTATGTTGTTGGGGGAGAAATATTGGGGGTAGGTGGTTGAAGTGTTTATGAAGTGTATATTTCTTCAATTCTTCTCCATATACCACACTTCTTTTTCCAAGCACTCTGCAAATCTGAACTAATTCACACTTAAAAGTACCCTCTAGGTGAGACATGGCTGATTATGTCTTAATAACTCCAAAACAATGGTCTTTTGGCTTCACAGTCTCACAACTATATGTCTTTTTTATTTTATTTAGATAAAAAAGCAAGAGAGGATTACAAAGAACTAACCCATTATTTTAAAGCATTAGAATAGAAAAAGTAGACAAAAAATACACTTTGTAATGTTCCAACTTCTTGGTCTACAAATGCACAGAGCATCACCGAAAACTGAAATACCAAATGCTCAGATTTAATAACAATAATAATAGAGCCCTCTTGTCATTTTCTGAAATGCCACTATTTAATTTTCATGAGCACTGTTTATTTTTTTCAGTGATAGGTTTTAGGGGCTCATAATTCATCTTTGGGAGATGGATTTTCACAGAGAGTTCCCAGATGAATACCAAGAGAGCAAAGGCAAAGCTCATCTTCTCCTCCAAATCTCCAGGCCTGGATTTATTTGACTCCTGGCTGACAATACTGCCTCTCAGGAGATAGCCCAGGAGACAAGACAAAGCTGCCTCAGAGCTTTCCCCCTGAAAGACTGAACCATTGCTTTTCACGTTGAATCCAAAATGCATCAAGGGATGGCAGCTGTCTTTCCTGCTTGGAAGCACAACCACAAGGTGTTACAACTAATTCACCTCTTATTTTGGTATTAGTGAATTTGTTCCACTAAGTCTACAATTTAAAATGCTGCTAACCCAATTGTAGCAAATCTCACCACTACGATCAGGAGATGAGTTATTTGAATCTGCATCCAATGAAGACAAGTGAGGCATCATATCACCTTTTGCAACCTTCAATTCTCAACCAAGTGACCCAGATATTGATCACTGAGCCAAGAACAGGAGCTTCCATTTCCTTTGCAGTCAGCTAACTCCAGAAGAGAAAAATATGTTTATTTAATTATAGCAAGCAAACACAAAACATTATTGAAAACATATTTAGCAACAGATTTTTAAAAGCATTATATACCTAGGATAATATTCCTCTATACCATTCAGAATCTAAAACAAAGAAGATTATTCTCTGAGTCTTCACCAGAAATGTAATACATTATCATTCACAAAACAAAAATTCCATTTAAACTTTCATAATAAACTGTTAAAAAATAATATCAGGACACAATTACAATGTTTTCCCGTTTTAGGTATTACGTATATAACAAAAATCAACATGACAAATAATATGAAGTTTTTAATAAGAGTTGTTAGAATGGAATTTGTAGTAATCTGCATTTCCTAGCCACAAGTTAGTTTCCAAGAAACCTAGTGAATAATGAACTGAGACATGCCTTAAACTTTTCCTATGGAAGGAAACAAAAGTAGAAATCAGTTCTATGATTAACATGATGTCCCAGTGGATACTAATTTTCCATCACTTCTTAGAACCGTCGTTATATGGATGTTGCTGACAACAAAGGAAGAACATTTATTTTTAATCCTTTTTATACCCTACAGTCATTTCTCCTAACCTTTTAATAAACACCAGACTCCAACTAAAGTGAGCTACACTGACTAGTCCTAAAGTTTGAGCACAATGGATTCATTGTCTGCTCAGACACATCCTTTGCAGTGCTAACTGGCCAGATGAAAAACCCTGGAGCATTCTACTTTTATCCAACATAGTCATTAGCCACTAATTGCAACTCCTTACTGGGTAGATGTGATTATCTAATTGCTACCCAACAGTGTACTAAATTCCGCTCTGAGAATAGTTCTTCTCAGGACTACCACACTTGACACCAAATCCAGCCCAAGCACCCTAAATTTTAACTCATGTTGCTGCTGAAACAAACATGTTTTCATGCTGAATACATTCAGTTGGTATACTTAGAGGCTGTGAGTTTGAATTCTCTCCCTCTCACTGATTTTCAATGTATCACTGAATATGTTTGCTTCTTTCTGCCCCAATTTCCTAACCAGAAAAAAAGTGAATGACACCACTGTGAAATCTCAGAAGGCTCTTGTCAGTAAAAATAATCCCCTTCCTCCTTCAGATTAAAGGAAACACTTTCCAAGTATTTTGTTGTGTACACTATTTACACTAAGGATTGAGAAGTCATTTCTTGCTAAAATAAATAAAATGTGCTACCCATTAAATGTCAGCTAAATAAAACATTTAACTTTTTTTAATTTAAAAAGCAACACGTGCTCAGCAAGGTGTTCTAAAATTCAAGAGATTAGGCAATGGACAGCAAGTCTTCTTCTTACTCTAGGCAACAACGCGGGGAACACATCATTTTCTAAAAGAATATTCTGCATGTCTTTATGAAATTCTTTGTGCATTTATGAGCATGCACACAGACACACACATGCACGCACACACACACACACACACACACACTTTTTAAAACCGAATTTGCAGTCTGGTGACCACTAAGGTAGCATCAGTAATGAAGCATCAATAATGAGACCATTTCCTTTCCTGTGGCTGCTGCTAGGAAACTCCCAGGCCAGTCCTCTGCCTCCTGGACTGGGAAAGTGTGATGCTTGTGGCCACTGTTCCATAATGCCCCCATGAGTCAGCAAGTGCATTCCCACTTCTCACTCCTTCTTGTTTACTAGCAGAGTGAACAGGCTAAGGCTACAGTTCACAAAAGTGGTTTTTCACTGGGAGAAAACTGAAAGAAGAAAGCAAGGAGCCCTAGGAGATAACTCAGGTAATTGCTCAACCCAACAGTCGCCACATCCTCTTCTGCCCATGCCTTAACAAAATTCCTGCTTCTATTGGCTAAGTGCTAAGCTTGATGCTATACTCAAGCAATTTAGACAGATGTAACTTCTGCTCTCTGAGAATTTATATAAGAGAAATAGCCCGTGAAAAGACATACATTTGGAACCAGGTAATATACATCTCATTGCAAGCTTGCAACACGTCACACAGCATTGCCAACATTTTATCCTTAAAGTATATAAATTCATTCACAAAACCAAAAGAGTGAGTGAGGAAGGAAAAAAGTGAATACCTCCAGGCCAGTTACCTTCAGTATCAACACTAAAAATTAGAAACGCCTATCTTAGCCCTTGGGATTATTAGATCTAACTCTGTCAATCAAAAACATCACACATCACACATCAGCTGATAATTTCTCGTGGCTTTCATACTCTCTAGAGCCTGGAATTACAGACACAAACACAATATTGTGCTGAACAGTTGGACAACTTAAAATGAAACATTTACTTAGTCACATAAATTCAAATATTTTCCTGTCTTTCAGGAAAATGTCACAAGAAGGTGAATCTTTTTCTGCTTAGTCTACTTGTGAGAGACAAGGACAGTGCACAAGAAATGTCTCTTCCAACACCTTGAGGGCAATATTATCTTTGTTGCTCTACACTGCAGATCTCTTTCATGAAGAGTTTTAGTTATCGCTCTTCAGCAGAGTGTTTACAAACACCCAGCAGCTGATTATTCAGTAGATGAGAGGAAATGAGAAGATTACCAAATAAAAAGTAATTTAAAACATTAAGAAGGGATGTGAAAAGACTAATTATAAGTGTGAGCTGCCCCATCATTTTTCCCTAAGAACTTCCACAAGACTCCTTTTTCCTAGGTTTCAAAAATAATTTGGTACACATACCAATTAGGCTTTAGCGATGCTTAGCTAAAATGAGTACATTTATATACCTGTGGATAATCTCATAAACAAAAACCAAAAGACAGGTCCAGTGGCCTGTCTTCTAGAGAGCAGTATGGTGTGTAATTGACTGTAGATAGTTTCCACTGAACTAGCTGCTTTGTTTTTAACACTGGCACTCAAGAGTAAGCTTCAGTTGCCTGGAAATGGTGCTGCAGACAACTCCAGTCCTGTCACCTTTGCTTGGAACATATGCTCTCCCGCTGGCTGTGGACATGATTGCTGCATTCGCATCCTGCCAGACATCACCTCAGACAGCCCGTCTCAAATCCCCCTGTGAGAAGCACAGTGAGCTGAGCCATTTCTAGTTTCTTCTTTCCACACTGCGCTCTTCATTCCTTTCAGCGCCCTTATTGCTATCTCTCTTCCCTCTTTAATTTTGTTTGTTTCTCATCTTATCTACTCCTATGAGAATATAAGCTGTTAGAGGCCAGGGGGCTTTGGCTGTTTTCACCCTGTTGTTTCCCAGTTCTTCACAAATGGTATCCAGCATATCATGGGTGAAGAATATATTTGTTATAAATCAATAAATGGATGGATGGATGGATGGATGATGGATGGAATGTACTGATGAGAAAGCCATTGCATAGTGAGCAATTCAGAGTAAAGCCTTTGAAGTCAGGTAGACTTGGGTCCCATTCACCAACCAAGCTATCAAAATCTTTCTGAACCTATTTTTTATGGGGATAAATGATTTTTTTCTAATCCCAATTTCTCTAAAATAGTTATAAAAATTAAATGCAATAATTTAAAGTGAATTTTATATATGAAGTTCATAGTAATTGCTTAATAAATAAAGACTATTCAAATTAATACTTCATACATAAAACCAGTCTGTTATCATATAGGCAATTCTGCCTCATCAAATAAAAAAGAAAATCACGAAGTACTTTCAGATCTAGTTGTCAAGTCAACTAACATGGAGAAAAAGCTATACTAGATTGGACTTTTCTGCCATAAAAAATAATAATATTTGGAGTTGGCAGGAATATTAAGCTTGAAATTGCACTGCTAACTGGCAGGTTTTTGTTTCCTCTGTGCTTCTTTGAGTAGGGGGAACACAGCTAGAGAGAGGGAAGATCACTGAAGCTGATGCATTCTGGAAGAAAACAAAAAACTCTGACGTTCACTAGATCAATTATTATATACCCAGATGCTATTAGTAAAGATCCTATTTTAATATTTCTTTACTAAAACTTGCAGAATATATTTTATTCTAGTGCTATTTAAAGTACACTTGTACTGTATATATGCATTCTTAAATATATGTGGAGAGAGCCAATTTATTATGAGACATGAGGAGTTCTACATTATTTCTCATTGGTGCAAAACTAATTGGCTTTTCTCAGTCATTGCACAAATATTTATTTTTCCATTTTATCATTCTTGTAACTGCAGCTGAAATTAGTAAAGGGCACAACCACCTGGCGAAATCTGGAGCAGGAAGATTTTCATTTCCAAGCATCCTAGCCACATTGATTTTCCAACCTCAAGAAATGCTGCTGATAGAGGTCCTGACAATGCCACTCATGCTAGTAGCACAAGTTTCCCATACACATATCCATTCACAAAAATATTTGGTGAATTTTTCTCTTGAGCTAAAAAGACATTCCTAACTTGTTACTGCTATGTGAGGCTCAAGAAGTAGGAATGGAAATTAGTGGCATAACTACTGGTTCCTCTGCTGATCACATTAAAGTCACACAAATCTGGGCTGGTGTGAAATGGAGAAAGAATAATAAAAACTGTAAAAGAATGGAGTAAATGAAAATAACCAAAACCCATAAGATAAAACTACATTTCCAAATTTGGAGACTAGATTCCAGAATCTCAAATGCAATAATAACAACATCAAAGTTTTTCTGATAAAAATCCTGCATATATTCTGATTAAACTCTCTGGAGATCACTTGCTCAGTTTGTTAGTTCTTAACCCTCATCCCAAGATGCCTATCAAATTATTTTCCCAAATGAAAAGAGTTCTTTCACTAAAAAAAAAACTCTGATGTTAGAATTTTGACATCTCAATCTTTTTTTATTGTTGTTTTCCCTCATTTCATTAGATGCTATTTATGTAACAATCTTTACTGATTTTTTATTTCAACTTTTATTTTAGATACAAGGGGTTACATGTGCAGGTACGTTCTGGACACAGGGAGGACTTCTCTGTCCTTTTTTTGATTTTTCTGGGTACAAGGGAGGACTTTTCTGGCCTTTTGAGATTGGAAATTGGATATGGTCATGTTGCTAATTCTGCCCAGTGGGTTGACAGTGAAAGTCACATGAACTACTTGCTGGTTGAGGTATTTACATGCCAATGTGAGATCCCACAGCACTGATTTTGTCTGCTGTAGCAAACATGAAAGCCTGTGTAGAAATTGAGCCAGCATGAGCCGGGGTGCCAGATGGTAACAATGAATCAGCAGAGCCCGTCTACTGATCTGCATTGGGCTTGTAACATGAGGGGGAAGCAAATCTTTGTAGCTGTAAACATCTGAGATCTGTTGCTCATTTGTGCAGCATCAACTAGCCTCTGACTAATACAATATTCTTATTGTAAAAGCGAGGCACAATCCTTTACTCCCCCTCTCCCTATAACTAAAGATTCATCTCCCTAGACCAATTGTTACAGTCACAGGAATGAGCACATAAAACAGATTCTATCCTTTCACTGTATTATGTCTGAGTCTCAATGCAGGAAAAGGCACTACTTTTGGAGAATGTGCGCCTGGGGATCAGTTGGTTGTTACTCGCATCCACACCCTTCCCTAGCTTTGTCTCTCCTTGAACATCTCCTGTCAAGAGCCTATCATGTTGAAATTCACCAGGCACTTGCTTCTCAAAGATATAATAAGAATGTGCACACAAAGGGTGAGAAATGAGAGGTTTCCCTACAGCAAGTTAACATACCAACTGCACTAGCCACTACCCAATGCAAGCTCTTTGCTCAGTTTCCTCATCAATAGTTTCCAAAATCGTCAGTGTCCTTTCAGTCATTTAAAAATGAATTGAGAAATTAAAATAAGCAACTATAATTATGTTGTATAGCAGATCTTAATGTGAGTACATTAAGAATGACATATTGTGTTATAAAATTAAAATGTGGTGATATTGTACAACTGTGTCAATTTACTAAAAATCATTGAATTATTCACTTAAGTGAACTTTATTGTAGGTGAATTATACCACAAAAAAGCTGTTGAAAATGACAAAGTAAAACATGTAATTGCTATAAACTATAATTTTAAAAATCAAATATTGCTTTACATTATAAAACTTTTATATTACTCTTCACACAAAAGATATCTCATAAACTTTTATTTCAGCATTTCAAGAGTGTGATAATTTTCCCAGGGTATCAATACCTAATAATGAAATTATTTCATGTTTCTAATTAATGCTACATTTAAAGATTCCTTCATTCTATTTTAATATTGATAGCTTGTTTATGTAAATGTCATTCATTAGTCTCATTCTGATGTCTGTTTGTGCATTGCATAAGATCAGCTAGATTACATTTTTAAAACATGAAGGCATCTGGTCAGGGAGTAGACCTTTAATCTCTGTGTCATCTGAGTAAATGAGAAGGTTTAAATGTAGACACATTCTGTCTGTCTGTTGCCATTATTAAAACTTAGGCCCAGAAGAAGATGGTTAGTTTCCCAGTGTCAAGGAGCAAATGATGAAAGTAAAGGAGAAGAAGCCTGACCTGCAGTCTTCCCTCTAAGATGATACAGAAGATGGAGAAACTTCCCATAAATTCATTCAACTAATATTCATTACCTGCCTGGTCCATGCCAAGCAATGGGCTCAGTGATAAAGGTGCAACAGTGAATAAGTCCAATAGGTTCCTCTCCAATGGAGTGAATATCCTAATAATATAAAGGAGTGCCCAGTGCATTTTAAAAACAAGCTCCATCATGATTTGGGAAGCAAGTGACTCAAGGATTTCTAGACAGAGGAGCAGAGTCCATGGAGGGGAAGGGAGACTGTCGTCCTCTGTGGAAGAAAGGCAGAATCCGGTTTTCAGCAAGGACGCCAAAGACACGACAAAGCTCTGTGATGCTTGCCAGAAAAGAGACGTAGACTTCAATAAGGGAAGTCTTCACCAAAATACCCAGAGCTCGAGTATGGCATGGGGCCTATAACCAGGTCCTACTGAAAGAGAGTAAGACAATGCTTAAAATTGCCTGCTTCAACTATGGGTTCATCTGAGGCCACAATAGATGTCAGCACTCAGAAGAAGAGTGCTTGTAGATGGTAAGCCCAGCTCTTGGAAGCAGTGAAGAGAACAGACAAGGAGAGGGAGAGATTGAATGGTTAAGAATACAAGCCCTGGTGGTGGAAGGCCTGGATTTGAATCCCAGTTCTGTCATTCATGAGCTTTGGGAAAGTGATTTAATCAGTTTTCTTATGTGTAAAACATGGACAATTATAATAGTATCTAACTTACTGGATTGTTGTAATTATTAAGTGAGATAATGTACGAATAGTGCTTAGAATAGTGCCTAATACTTCACAAGCTCTCAAGACATGTCACCTATTATTAAACGTTCCAGCTGTAAGCAGGTCTCTTAATATCAATTTCTCACATACAATCCCACTATAAAGCAATTAGAAAAAAGTCTACAGGCCATACAAAGGCCAGTCTTATCACTGTTTCTAAGCCTCAGTTACTAATTAGTAATTAGCTTAAGTATCAACACCCAATAAAGCAATACATCATAAAAATGACCACTCTAATATCCTGGTTTGCATTTTAGTTCACTTCTACATATTACAAAGGGTACTGACACACTACATTTTATATGTTTTTTTATTGTGAAAAACATGAGACCTACTCTGTTAATAAATTTTTCTAAGTGTATAGTATTGTTAACTATAAGCACGTTTAGATCTTCAGAACTTTTCCATGTTGCTGAACTGAAACTGCATACCCACTCCACAGCAACTCACCATTTCCCCCTAACCCCCCAATCCCTGGCAACCATCATTCTACTTTTTGCTTCTGAGTCTATTTTAGACACCTTGTATAAATGGAATCATGCAGTATTTGTCCTTCTGTGACTGGTTTACTTCACTTAGAACATCTTCAAGGTTCATTCATGTTGCAGTGTAGGTAGGTGCTACAGTCTAAATGTTTGTGTGCCCTTCCAATTCATGTTTAAATCTAATCACAATGCGATAGTATTAGGAGGCGGCGTCTTTGGGGAGCTGATTCAGTTCATAAGGGCAGACTCCTCTTGAATGAGATTAGCGTCCTTATAAAAGAGGCACCAGAGAGAATCATGTGAGGATGCAGCAAGAAAGCACCATCTGGGAACCAGAGAATGGGCCCTCCCCCAGATGCTGAATTTGCCAGGGTCATGATCTTAGATTCCCACCCTCTAGAATTGTGAGAAATAGATTTCTGTTGTGTATAAGCAGCCTGGTTTATGGTGTTTTGTTACATTAGTCTGAATGGACTAAGACAGCAGGATACCCTTCCTTTTTAAGATTGAGTAATAATCCATTATATATATATACCATGTTTTTATTATCCATTCATCCATTAATGAATGTTTAGGCTACTTCCATATCATGGCTATTGTGAAAAATGCTTCAGTAAACATGGGAATGCAAGTATCTCTTTGAGATGCTGATTTCTATTATTTGGGATAAATACTTAGAAGTATGATTGCTGGATCACCATAGTTCTATTTGTAATTTATTAAGGAACCTTCATATTATTAGTTTCCGTAGTGGCTGCACCACACCATACATTCCCACTGACTGTGAGTAAGGATTTCAATTTCTTCACAACCTCAGTGACCACCTAGGTTTGTGTTTCTTGTTTGTGTGTGTGTTTATTTGTTTTTGATGGCCGTTCTAACAGGTATGAAGTGATACCTCATTGTGGTTTTTTGATGCATTTTTTGATGAGTAGTGATACTAGGCATCTTTTCACATACCTATTGGCCATTTGAATGTATTTTTTAGAGAAATGTCTATTCAAATCCTTTGCCCATTTTTTAACCAACTTATTTTGGGTTCAGGGGTTTTAGTTTTTTGTTGATTTTTGTGTAGAAGTTCCCTATATATTTTTGATATTAACCCCATATCAGATATATGGTTTGCAAATACTTTCCTTGATTATGTAAGTAGCCTTTTTCATTCTGTTGATTGTGTCCCTTATTGTGCAGAAGATTTTTAATTTGAGGTAGTCTCACCTGTCCATTTTAGCTTCTGCTGCCTATGCTTTTGGTGTCATATCAAACAAATCATTGCCAAGACTGTGAAGTTTTCCCCTATGGTTTCTTCCAGCAGCTCTACCGTTTCAGATCTTCTGTTTAAATTTTTAACCCATTTTGAGTTGATTTTTCTGTATGGTTTAAAATAAGGGTGCAATTTCATTCTTTTGCATGTTGTAATTGAGTTTTCTCAACATCATTTGTTGAAGAGACTGTCCCTTCCCCATCATGTTTTTTTGGCAACCTTGTCAAAGATCATTTCACTATATATGTGTGGGTTTACTTCTTGGATCTCTATTCTGTTCCATCGGTTTATATAGCTATATTTATGTAAGTACTATACTGCTTTAATTACTGCAGATACGAAATATGTTTTAAAAGCAGAAAGTGTAATACCTTCATTTTTATTCTTTCTCAAGATTACTTTTTTGGGGGGTAATTTATGTTTCCATACAAATGATAGTATCGTTTTTTCTATTTCTGCAAAAAATGCCATTGTAATCTTGGCAGAAATTGCATTGAATTTGTGAGTCATTTGGGTAGAATGTGCATTTGAACAATATTGTCTTCGGATTCATGAACACAAGATGTCTTTTTGTTTACTCATGTCTTTCCTTTCATCGATGTTTTGTTGTTTTCGGCGCATAAGTCTTTTGCCTCTTTGGTTTATTCGTAAGAATTTTATTCTTGATGCTCTTGTAAATGGGATTATTTTCTTAATTTCTTTTTCTGATAGTTCATTGTCAGTGTATAGATGTACAGAAATGCAACTGATTTTTATATGTTGATTGTATATCCCACAACTTTACTGAATTTATTTTTTAAAACACGTTATATTTTACCTTAATATAGCACTGCTATACTATAGCTTCTGCCATCTCCAGAAACTCTCTATCTCCTGCAAGGGTTTTAAGGATAAGGTGTTGTATGATATTAGCCATGCAGAATAAAACTTAAGCTTAATGATCATGCATACAGCCAGATGATATGATATGGGAGTATGGTGGGCAGGGGAGGCTGTGGCACAAAGAAGAGTAACTGAAAGAGTCATCACGTAAAATAATTCCTAGGAGAATGTAATCTTCTCTCATTCCCCTTGACTTCCTCTTGGACTAACGTGGATGTGGCAAATGGAGAGGATACTTCAGCAGCCAGGACGCTAAATTGGCCAGCAGTCTTCTTTTCTGTTTCATTTAGAAACTATATCTAAATTACGAAGATTGAGGGGGGGGGAGAAAAGCAGTATGTCCTGACTCCCCAAAATTCTAGCCCAAGGTAGGTTTCCAGTATTTCCCTAACACAAAATAGATGAACTAAGGGGCTTTGAGGCAACAGCCAAAGCTAGGAGTTGCTTTGTGAACATAATGGATCTCTGAGATGATTGCTTACTGCTACCCTCACAGTATCTCAGTATCACATTTAAGTTTCTCTTAACCTACAAGTAGAACCTATCTGGAACCTTTTCCAGAACACTATTTCTGATATAGGTAATCAAAAGTTGGATTGTCCTTTTCAAATTAGGACTCTATATTCCTTACCATGGCAGCCAAACAAAAGGGGGCTGACTTAGTTGACTTCTACCCAGTCCAAATCTCCACAGACATTAGGCCTGTCTCAGAAGCCCATAGGAATCTGCCTTATTGCCAACACCACATCTGTGAGTGAGTTTTGATGTTAACTGAATTATTTACACTATTTTCTTTCTATAATTTTGCCAGAATTTTACCATCACCAGACAGCAATACAGATGAATGACTCAAATTGTTGTTCAGTTAGTAAAAGACCAGATTGATAAGTAATTTTACACATAAAAAGATAATAATGATATATTTCAAGTGAGGAGGTATGCTTAGAAAGGAACTAGATGTGTTTAGAAACACACTTGGAATGGCTGATATTTTTAATATATTTGTGCAAAAAATAAAAGAAGCCTGCTATAAAATGTGCTACCAAATACACATCAGGCTGCTGTAGATTTTCAAGGTCTGAAAATATGACTTATCTGGCTTGGCAATGCATTAAGAATGCTCTGTGGTTTAAAAAAAAATGAGCTATTGATCTTAGAAGATTTTAATTTAGATTAGTTCACTTAAAAGTGTAATAAACGGCAGAGCTCACATGTTGAATCACTAAGGCAGCAATTATTTTAAGAGTATCAGTCATCTGTGCCTGCAATTTAATCAAATCTCTTTATAGAGTTTTTAGACAGTGTTTGAAATAACCATATAACCTGTCTGTGAAAAGGTGTTTTGAGTTGTATGTCAAAAGTTGAAGAGAAATTAGAAAGACAACTTGCAGTTTTAAAAGACCAATGATGAAAGATGGACAGTTGCTTTTATTTTATCTGTAAGCATCTGTTATTTTTGCAAGGCTTTTTTTTTTTTTTTTTTTGAGACAGAGAGAAGGTATTTCATCTGAACTGGAAAAGTAACCCAAAATGTTTCTGAGTTAAATTTGCAATAGCCAAGTCTTTAAGAAGTTAGGACAAGAGTAATCACATAATTTTGGTGACCTCTAACAAACGAATTCTTGGTCATGTCCATAAGGAAAAGCCAAATATAATTAAAAAAAGAAGAGACAGACCTTGCTGTTAGCCTTAACTTGCAATTTTACCTTAGAAGTCAAATATTTAGTCTGAAAGGGCTTTTTATCTCTGACCTTTTCAGGTTTTAAAGAAGATTTCATCATATTGGTTTGTGAGATGCTCATAGCTCCCTGCTGAGATGAAGACAGGCCTTCATCCCTACAGCTAGAACCGCAAGCCCTCCCTTAAGTCCTATAAAATTCATTTAGAGCCATCTTTCCTGACATCTGTACATAAAGCAGTGTAAATTATTATAATATAAATTACATCTGGGGGATTCATCTGAAATTCTGTTTCACTGTTCAATAATTAAAAGTTGAAAACCTCTCCATAGCTTTATTGAACTCTCTAACAAGAGTGAAATTTTGTTATAAAGCATATTCCTTCCCAACAGTGGAAGCCTTTGGTGCATTCTGCAGAAATAAGTTCAGTAATTAATAAATCGCATCCTCTGGGATCTGACTCTGTGGCTGAAGCTCTTAATGAGGTGATGTTACATATTCAGAACTCCCAAATTATCCACATATTTAGAGTATATGAATTTACCATAACTGCCTTTGTTTTTTTTTGTTCATAAAATGGGGATGACAATAATACCTGTTACACAGGGTCGTTGCAAGGATTAAATAAGTTAATAGAAGTAAGTGCTCAGAAAAGAGCCTGGCACACAGAAAATACTACAGTATCAGCTATTGTTTTAACTGTTAGTGGTTTTGCATTATTCAAAAGACCGCTTTTGCTTCATATAGTGAGAAAATATTCTAAAGATGGGCCCTTCCTAGGAAAGGTAAAAATGCTGATAGCTATGAATTATTTTTCATTACCTTTTGAGTCTCAGGCATTTCTGGAGGGCTACAGCATTCATAAGAATGTAGAAGCCACAAGGTGGTAGGAAGAAGAAACAGTACTCTAAAACATTAAGACTGTATAGGTGGAGTAGTTGCAGGACTTCTAAGAAGGGCTCTTGCCCAAATACTGGCCTACTATAACCCTGACTGGTGCTTCCACTCACTTACATGATACCATTGCTCCTATTCAAATGCACATTCTTAGAGAATAAACAAATTAAGTCACTGTCTCCTATGGACACTTGAGTATAAGCTAAACCATCATAACTTACCTGAGAAGAGATTTTGATGGTAGCAAGAAGAAGGAGAGTAACTTCAAAAACAGACAGGTTACCTACCAGTTTGGGAGGCGTGCTGGAAGTAATATGTAATGAGTAGTTCTAATTCTAATTCTTAATATGCCTAATTCCAGACAGACCTGAAAGTAGTACCCATAATTGCACTAGTCATGCATTCTGGTATGTTTTTTGGAGCAGAATAAAAAGAGTACACTTACAACTAAGATACTTAGAATCACCTTTATTCTATTTTGCATTTCATCTGAGCCATTGCCTTATGAACAGGAGTCATACAATATGCCGTTCCTAGCTTCAGCAATGATAAATGATAATCCTACAGAATTTCAGTTGTCCATGACATCAGTATTGGTTTTAGTATTTTAGTTTAGTTTAATCATATTTTGAACCTGCCTGTGAATTGGGTATTTTTTTAAATCAAAACATGAAAATTACCATTCTGTCACTTCTGATCAACGCCCTCCAGTGCTATGCCATCCCACTCATAACAAAATTTAAATGCCTTGCCATCACTGCCTGCCTATAAGGCCTAATGGACTTGCCAGGCCTCAGGTCATCCCATCTTGCCCAAACACAACAAACTCCAACCACACTGGTCCTATTGACATTTCTTGTTTTTATCTGAGTCTTTGCCAAAGTCTTCAAGAAAGGGCTTACAGAAGTTTGATATGGGAGCTCTTCTCCCCTCCATAAAAATATCTGTGAGCCTTCCTTAAGCCACTCATAATATAAGCACACAACCAACACACAATATAAGCAAAAACAATATGCTTTCTCTGCAAATGCAGCTTCCAGACAAGTCCCAAAACTCCGCTTCCTGCCAGCCCACCCTCAAGCACCTCCTGTATGAAAAATCTGGAATGACCAATGCCTTTGCATCTGCACTTCCTCTCTATGGAATGAGCCTCCCAGATCTCAGAACAGCTGGCTCTTCCTCATTGATTAGGTCTCAGTTCATATGCCACAGCCTCAGTGAGCCCTTATCCACCCACTCTGCAGAAAGTGGCTCCTAATTCTTCACCCTCATCTTCAGGCCTCCAACTTTTGAACTGTTTTGCATTTATTGCTAACTGAAATTCACCTATTTCACTAATTTGCTTGACTGGTATGTGACTTTCTCACCCAAAAGGAATCTTACTGAGGAAAAAAATGTGTTTGTCTTCTGAAGGCGCTCAATGCTTATTTGTGGAGAGAAATAAAATTATGATAATGAAAGAATAATTGTAAAGAGAATACTTACTGCTGCTAATCAAATGCAAAACTGGTGAAGAACTTGGGGCTGTGACCAAGGGAGTTCAAAATGGCAGTAACGCAACAGAAGAAGTACCCCAGAAAGGAACAAAGAAAGTTGGAACAGAAGATTGATGAGAGAAAAGAGGATCAGAATGGCAGACAGGGATGATGCTTGGCAAAGACAACCTTTTGCTATTTTCACAACTTTACATCACATACCAACTAGAGCAGTTCCTCCTGCCGGTTTTCTGTTTAAGAAAACAAAGAAGATTGTATGAAAACTGTGGCTTTCACCTGTAATCCCAATAGTTTGGAAGGCCAAGGCAGAAGGATAGCTTGAGGCCAGGAGTTCAAGAGCAGCCTGGTCAACAGAGTGAGACCCTCATCTCTACAAAAAAATAAAAGTAAAAACTAAAATTATAAAAAATAAAATAACGTTTAAAAATTAGCCAGACATGGTGGTATAAGCTTGTAGTCCCAGCTATTCGGGAGGCTGAGATAGGAGGATCACTTGAGCCCAGGTGTTTGAGCCTGTAGTGAGCTATGAGCTCATGCTAGAGCTTGGGTGACAGAGCAAGATCCTGTCTCTGAGAGAGAGAGAGAGAGAGAAAGGAGACAGGAGAAAGACAAAGAAGGTGATAATTTTATAGAGCCTAAAGTATAATTCAGATCTCTATATTCCCATTTCTGAGGCTGCTCCCAGCCTCTGTGATTCTGGAGACTGAAATTGGTCATTTTCACACCGCTATGGAATATTCTATGGCTGGGGAAGCATAACCTACAAAAGAGTGGCTTTTTGAACACCTTCACTTTTTCTCTCAGTAGACCCCAGTCTCTCTGGTTTTTTTTTTTTTTTTTTTTCGCCCAGGCTGGAGTGCAATGGCACAATCTCACTGCAACCTCCACCTCCTGGATTCAAGCAATTCTTTTGCCTCAGCCTCCTGAGTAGCTGGGATTACAGGTATGCGCCACCACGACCAGCTAATTCTTGTATTTTTAGTAGAGAGGGGTTTTCTCCACGTTGGTCAGGCTGGTCTTGAACTCCTGACCTCGTGATCCACCCACCTCAGCCTCCGAAAGTGCTGGGATTACAAGCATGAGCCACCACGCCTGGCCTCCAGTCTCTTAAGTCTTAGCTAGAATCTGCTGAATGAGCAGAAGTAGGAAATCCAGAGCCTTTGACTTACTAAACAGATTAATTCACTTTATCATATGAAACAGTTTTAATAGGAGGGCTAGGGTTTTAAAGCTGATGGGGGTCAGCTTAACCTTTGAGGGGGGGCATTCACTCTGGTGATTACCCCAGGGCTTAAGTGTTCAGTAAGAAAACTTAATTTCTCCTGATTGATTTTCTGCTCTCTGTCATCGCCAAATTGTTGCTACTTCACCAAGTTTACTCTGTTGGTGTTCAAATTCTGTGTTGTGGAATCTGAATAGCAGTCAGAGGGGCAAGATGGAAGGGGATATATAGACAGGAAGGTAAGTGTTCAGTAACGGTCCTTGTCAATTGAACATGTGCATTTTTTTACATTAAATTCCTAATCTCATTTCATCTAATAATTATTCCTAAGCGTAGAATAGGAATTGTTTCTCCTTTCCTGGAGAAACAATATAAATGTTTGGAGTGAAAAGGAGCTTCTGTTTTAAGTGCTGCATGTCTGAATTCTCTATCTTGATGGCTAAAACAAAGCGTTTGTTTGTACCCAGAGCCAGGTCATCATTTTCCAGTAATCTAGTGATACTCATCTCCAACACCTGGGAGGTCTCATGACGCAACTGTCCTGTGAGTTTGCTAAAGAAGCAGATAATAAAAATATAACCTTTCAGGAATCTGTTGTGTTCTTGTTTTACAAATTTTCTGGGGTTTTTTTTGGTTTTTTTTTTTTCTGAGATGGAGTCTTGCTCTGTCACCAGGCACTAGGCTGGAGTGCAGTGGCGCGATCTCGGCTCACTGCAACCGCCGCCTCCCGGGTTCAGGCAGTTCTCCTGCCTCAGCCTTCCGAGTAGCTGGGACCACAGGCACACGCCACCACACCCAGCTAAGTTTTGTATTTTTAGTAGAGATGGGGTTTCACCATGTTGGCCAGGATGGTCTCGATCTCTTGACCTCATGATCCGCCCGCCTCGGCCTCCCAGAGTGCTGGGATTACAGGCATGAGCCACCGCACCCAGCCTCTTACTGTGTTTTATGAATCTACCCATGTGTTCTATTGTCTGAACCATACTCAGCACATCTACATTATTGTATCATGAATTACAATTATTTTGTGTATTACCTCACTGTCTTAAACACTACTTGAGGGCAGGAACCAAGCCTGCCATACCCCAAAGCTTTTCCAAGTAGACTAGCCCTCATTAAGTTTTATTGAAATTAGTTAAATACATAAAATGTCTACCACAACAACTTCTGTATAACTAGAGCTAACAAGCACTGGAACCTCTCTGCATGCTGGCGCCTTCGCAAGCCTGTTACTCACATCTCTGAGTGGTAGAGGTAAGAATGCCTTAACACAGAATCACAATGCAGGCAATTGTTAAATCAGAGTAAAATTCCAGTTCCTGGGCAATGCAGCCAGGCTTAGTATACAGAAGCTTCTTCAAAACTTAAATGTTACAATAGCAATACCTTGCTTTTGGATGACACTAACACTTCTGCAACTATTTTCTCATCTGATCTTCATAATAGCACATGAGGGAGGAAGGGCAGATATTATTATCTCTATTTTGAAGATAATACATTGAGTTATAACACAGAAAAATGACTTGATCCATTCCGTTACAAGCATCAGAGCAGAAAGCTGGCAACCAATATCAGTCAGGTGTCTAAACCATTAATTTGTTATTTTCCCACTAAACTCACCATGACATAAGTCTTCTTAGAGCTGTGCTTCTCAGACTTTCATGTGCATACAGATTGCCTAGGGATCTTGTTAATATGCTGGTTAAAAGTTGATTCCGTTTGTCTGCATTTTTCTAACAAACTCCTAGGCGATACTTACTGAAGCTGTTGGTCCCCAGACCACAATTTGAGTAGCAAGATATAGAAGGCAGTGACTATGGCTACCATCTTTATATCCCAGTGCTTGGCACACAGTAGGTGCTCAATAAATAGATGTTGACTGAATGAAAGAGCTGTCATACTTGACCCACTTTTTGTATCTGCAGTGCTGAGCAAATAGTAAAACAGTCAAGAAATAAGTAGTGAATTAATGAAGTAATCAGCAGTCAATGAAACAAAGAAAGTGCTGACTCCACAGAACTGTATGTGATCACTCTTGAAGGAGAAACAAAGAATTTGCAGAGCAGGAGAGTCCTTGGGATACATCCCAGCATTTGCCCTGGGCTAGCTATTGAGTGTGTAATAACACATTTTTCTTATGCAATTGCATCCATCAGAGAATATTCATGACCCTACAAGTAATACGATAACTTTTTTCCAAGTACTTTTTACGCTTTGAAGACATTGTCTTCCTAATACTTCCTGCCAATGCTCAATGAAGTAAACCAATTTCAGTGTTCTCATTTTTGCTCTGGAAAAAGAAGGCTGAGTTGTCCCAGTCTCTCTGGCAGAGCTGAAATTAGAGCAGGGACTTTCTGCCTCCCAGCTCAGACCTTGACACTCGACTGAGTCTCAAGGGGTTTTTCATTTACACCAACTCCTTTATCTGTTCACCCCCTCCTGTGTGGTGAATTGGTGCGGGCTGTACTTCAAACAAAATATGTAACTATTCTGAACTGAGTTATGAAATAAAGGGCTTTATTAAGAGTAAGGGATGAATACAACAGAACTTAATTAAAATTCCCTGAATGGTTGGTGAGATAGAACAATTCAACCCACATGAAACCATTTTCCAAGAATCTCATCTTTCAAGGTCTGGAGCACAAGACACTCCAGCACTTTGAACCTACCTCAGGAAAGCATAAAAGCACCTGTCATTTATAAATGAACCCGTGAAGTGGGATCTTCACAAACTCCTAGTAGCAATTAAAGTTTTCAGAAAATGGGGTTGGAGGAGAGAAAACAATAACTGAAATAGAGAGGGAAGAAATGTCAATCCTCTTTTGTACAGAGGGACATAGTTCAGACGCTGCTGCTTGTCTCCCACTCCCTGCAGCCTTCTTCTTATATGACCTGGGGTCACTTGGCTCCCACCTGAGGCACAGTTTGGCCCTGTTTTCTGGACATTTCCAGATATTAAACAAGAAAGACATTTTGAAATTGAGAATCAACTCTCCAGTTATAAAAAGGAAGAAAATGCCTCCACCAGGAGCAGGGCTGGTTTTATGCACAAACCGTGTAATCAGGGACTTAGTTTCCCTCCATCTCTCAGCTCTGCATTCCTCCAGGTTGACTTCATGACATCAAGAATGCATTCTCTTCGAGGTGGCAAGATGGCCTGCAGCCCCTCAGACCTACATTGTAGTAGCTTAGCAGCCCCAGTGGAAAGACAGTGCCTCTTTACCAGTAGTTTGAAAAAAAAAAAAGTCCCATAATGCACTCTGATTAATTAACTAATCTCAATAGCCAGGGAACATGGTGTTCTAGGCAGCCAGGCCTGGTTGGGTACTCCCTCATGCCGGGAAAGTGGAGCCCCACGGAAACACAGCAACCAATAATTTGGAAAACTGTAGTGACCCAAAGGAAAGGTAAGGTGCTCTTACTTTTTTTTTTTTTCTTTTTTGTGAGATGGAGTTTCGCTCTTGTTGCCCAGGCTGAAATGCAAAGGCATGATCTCAGCTTACTGCAACCTCTGCCTCCCGGGTTCAAGCAATTCTCCTGCCTCAGTGTCCCTAGTAGCTGGGATTACAGGCATGCGCCACCACGTCTGGCTAATTTTATATTTTTTTAGTAGAGACAGAGTTTCTCCATGTTGGTCAGGCTGGTCTCGAACTCCTGACCTCAGGTGATCCACCCACCTCTGCCTCCCAAAACGCTGAGATTATAGGCGTGAGCCACCACTCCCAGACTGGGTGCTTTTACTAAAAGAAGAAAGAAGGGATGATGATTAGGCAAATAAGAGTGGTCTACTGCTCAAGTCTGATCTTACCTTTTGTCTGAATTCTGATAACTAGGTTTCTCCTTGCTTCCAAAATGCAGTTCCTAACCTGAACACCATTTCTGACAACTAGCTCCCTATCTTTTCTTATCTCTGGATCCTATCTTGGGAACATGCCAGAAAACAACAATAAACATAGCTACCAGTGTTTATTAAATATTTAGCTTTTGCCAGGATTTGCGCTGTGTTATCTATTTTTTCTAATTGTATTATTACAAACACCTACAAAGATGTGTTTTATCATAATTTCACTTGTAGTTGAGACACCTGGGGCTCAAAATTAGGTAGCTTTCCTAAGAGAACATGACAGTTATGGAAGAACCCGGATATAAAAGTCTGTTTGATTTCAGATTCTAAACCATTAATCTCTATGCCATGTTGCTCGGCTACGTTTTGATGGACTTGCCTACAATTAATGCTGGCATGTTTTAAGGCTAATCACCTGACGGCTTCTAATCTTGGTGTCCTCCTCTGTAAAGCAAGAAAGAGGATGCCTTCCTCATTTGCCTGTCTCATCTCTCGGGGCTATTGTGAGGATTCAGTGAGTCAATATGCATGTAGCATTATGATTAGGATTATTCCTTATAAATCAAGCAAAATGACAGATGTGAATATGAATTTGGATATACATATATGCATACACCACACCAGTTCCCACTGTCACTCACTTCTAGCTCTGCCGAGGGCAGACCCTTCTCAGCCCATTCCTTGATCCTCTCAGAGACTCTGGGGCTCAGGACCCTTTATCCCCCTAAAAAGAGAAGCTCCATCGTGTGCCTCTGCATGCCCTGGCATCCAGCCAGCTCCTGCAGATCCTTCGCTCTTAGTGTGTCACAGTCCTGCCCTACAAGTTTGACAGACACCCCTGGGAGGACATCTTGCCCTTCCACTTCTCTGGGCCACCATTCCCTACTCACGACATCATGACACATGGTGACCTTATGTCATTTCCCTGGCTCTTTTTATCTTCTTGGCACTTACACCCACAGGGCTGGAAGGAAGTCCTCAGCTCTGTCAATCAGAATGACCAAGTGACATAAAACGATGTTAGACTACCATTCAACCTATTTGATGGCTTTTTTTTCAAAGTAATGTTGCTGAGTCCCTATAAAATTCAGAAAAGTGGAAAGAATTTGAACAAGCCTCAACACCACTCTCTGGGGCCCATGCCAAACATCAGTAGCAGCCACAGCTTCTGTCATCTTCTTATAGAAGGATTTTTTGAATCAACATGTTTTTATTCTAATACTCTTTCCAGATATATCTATCTTACAAGGTGTAATGAAGATAAAAACAAATCAGAAATTCTTCATTAAGTTAACAAAATGCTTTGCACTTCAGTTTAGTTTTTCAAAACAGAGAGGACTTGGAAAAGTCAATAAAGAAAGCGTAATCCTAAGCACCTTAATCACTATAAATGCTGAGCCGGCTCTTCTGTGAAGCCAGCCATTTCCTGATTGGTATCCAGGGTGGTAATTCCTCTTAGATCATCCTCTTAAAAGAATGTCTTCTTTGAATTCTCAGCATTTGTCCTTAACAACACTAAGGCTCTTTGTTAAAGAGTTTTTACCTTGGGAGACAAAGTTGAAAAGCCCTATGAGTCTGTTGAGATAGCAGTTTTTCAACTTAATAACGACGTGTTTTCAACAGACGTAAATACAGATGTTGCAGTTTAAATGGGTGTTTCAGCATTGTCTGATAAGGGGCCATTCATTAAATACAAGTGAGCAAACAACTTTCTAGCCAAAATATACGCAGAGCTCTTAAGAATTTATAAAATCTGATTAGTTCCTTCTCTTGTTTTTTTCCTGTTGGCGGTGGATGGATTTAAAAGGTGACTGGAACACTTCTTCCTGACCTCAGTGATCAGAGAGGTGATAGATGTCTAGGAAGATTTTCTTAGAGGCTGGAAGTTAAGAACTTTGTTCCTACTGTTCATCATTGTCCCTTTCGTATTCAAGCCACTTAATCTCACTGAGCCTCAACTTTTTCATTTATAAAATGGAGATCATTTTAACTTTTCTCTGGAAGACAGCTGTTGCCTGCTCATCACTATTTCCTCCTTTTCTGGTGACATCTTACTTTTCTTCGAAGAATCATGCCAGTCCCATTCTAATAACTTATACATGGGGCTGTCCCAACACATGCTGTCTTCAAGGCTAGGTGCATGACACAGGCCTGGCCGATCAGTGTGTTTAATTTCTGGCCAGGGTAATTGGTCCAGTTATGAGTATACAATGCAGATCAATCCAGTAAAACTCAACCTCATGACTTTTACTGGAACCATCAGTCAAAACACATTCTTTTTCTGTGGGGTTTCCAGGCTAGAAGGAAGGTTAGAGCCCTGGGATGCCACCTCATGAGAAAAGCCTGCCAGAGAGCAAAACTAGTACAAAGGAAAGAAAGTATTCCAATAAAAGGGTGACACTGAAACCTGAAATGTGAGTTTGTTGAATCCTCAAATAGCCAGGAGCTTCTAGGACAAGATCATACACAGTTAGGTCCTCAATAACAATTTGTTAGTGGAATAGATAAGGACATTTTAGATACTGTGTTGCTTAACTGTGAAATGCAGCTCTGCGTCATGAATATTGGTTAATTTTCTTTGTAGAGTAGAGCCATTAGGACTAGAGCTCCAGGCTTCTTCATCCAACTCCAAGGGTTCCCAGCAACATGTGAAGTTCTATCTGCCACTAAGAAGCCATGTGAGTGAAGTAGGCTATATACCTTGGCTTCTTCATGCGTGAATAAGGTGTAATGATGGTTTTCTCATCATTTTTTAGGATGGTTGTAAGAATCTGAGACAGTGAGAGGGAAAAGATTGTTTTGCATTTATTAGTTCAGGTTGGGCACTGGAATCATCTCCTGTGAGCACTTGCTAAGCCAGCACTGGAAAGGCACTCTGTGGAGCCGCTTCTGGAAAGAGGTTCTGGACAAATAAAATTAGAAAAGTCTGAATTAAGCATATGAGAAATGTTATGGCCATACCAATGTAGATATCACTCTAAACACCATTCTGCTTATTCTTGTCATGTAGGGGCATTTGATTTTTAATCTATCCACTTAAATATTGGCTGCTTCTATTGACTTCCCAACCAGCAGTCCTTGTGCAGGCAAAACTCCCATTTAACTTAATGAAAGTATTGGGAAGAGACTGATATTGTATTCATCCCGCTGATAATTATCTGACATTTTTAAATTTTCCCCACTGGTGCCCCACAGCTTGTTAAAGGACAAACATAATTTACTCATTGAAATAAAATATTATACAAGTATCAAATGATATTGATAAATATTAAACAATAAACTTTCCCAGAATTCTTTCCCTAAAAAATTGGGGACCTTATAACAGAATGATAAAGGTGATTCGAATGAAAGAGAGGCCATTTGGATTGATTCAGTTTTGCTACATTTATTATAATTTATGATGCTTTGCCTTAAAAATAGAATAATTATCCAACCTCAAATTACTGTCTTTATATTGTGGTTGATTTTATAATGGCTGACCTTTATCCCATAGATGTTTCAGTGTTAGTTATTACTGTTTTTTTCCTGAGAGATTCGGGGGAGATGGCTCAAATATCCGATCTAAATGTGGTTCTCTAGTAGCAATGGATGGATGACTCACCTCTCATAGGAATGCTGGAACTTGCATCATCTTGTCAATCTGGATTGGATGTCTGTCCCCAAATCATAAAGCTCTGCACCAAGAGATAGTATCATCTTCTTCCCTTAAACAGCAATCCTCATTTCTATCTGGTATAAGAATTTCATCTTCAATAATTGATCAGTATGACAGAAAATCTGTTGTTGGCAAAGCATGTTTAAAATTATATTATTCAATCATTCTCATCTCAGAGACACTTTCCATCTGCTCCTCATATTCAATGCCCATTGCAAGGCACAGGTCCATTTTATGCAGCAATTGATTAACATTATTTTTAAATTTTACTTTACCTAAAAAGAGCAGAAGCAGACTTTCCTCTGATTGCTTCATGGTCTATATTTAATACTTTGATAGTATGTTGAATGCAGAGTCAATATGACATTCTGTTTTTGGTATAGTGCAAAATATTTTCAAGCTTATTTTAATAAGGATGATATTCTGGCAAAGGCACACTGTCAATATAAATGTGTTTATTTTACACAGTGGAAATGAACAAAGGAAGTTCACTCGTACAAGAAAGTAGATCAGTGGTCCTGTGAGAAACTCTTAGGATGCTCTTCTCAATCTGTTTTTGTCAGCTAGAGATTTATTGAGAAAGGTGCTATGGCAAAAATTGCATCATGGGGCCGAGTGACGTTTTTCTCCAAAGAAAATACTGATGACTCAGTGCTATGCAGATAGAATGGTTTTCCTTCTCCAATAAAGCATATGGGGGTCAGGCAAGACTAGAGCAAACATTCTTTTGGCATCACTGCAGAGGTGATAGGTGTTTCATAAGCCAACTAGCTACTGAAAGAAAATGCCACATCATTCTGCCATGGTGCAGGCAAGATGTAATCATTCTGAAACCATGTGCAAGGTTGAGTTCTATTTTTAGAGGCATTTGTTAATTAGAGTCAAAGTGGGCTGGGGATTCCAGGTAGAAAATCAAATGGTCTAATTGTATGGGATTGTAAAACAGGGCAGGGAAGTAAACACTGAATTGACAGGCAGCCAATCCAAGTTCTGGATCCTGCACCACTTCTAACAAGCTCTAATCCTCAGCAGCTCATTTGACCTCTGAGTCCTCATCCACAGAAGAAGAACAACTCTAAAATCCTCTCTTGCTCGAAGTTTCTTCTTATTCTAACAATCTCTGAAACAATAATCAAAATCTAATTTATCCCTGTATCTTAGTAAAAGAAACTCAATAATTTATTAGGTTGATGCAAACATAATTGTGGTTTTTGCCATTACTTTTAATGATAATAACCACAATTACTTTTGTACCGCAATTGCATATGGGAAATTATATTTCCCAATACAGTAGTCTCATTTAGATATTTAAATGTAAACCTAAATTAATTATAATTAAACAAAAATAAAAATCTACTTCCTCAGTCATACTAAATATACTCCTAGTGTTCGATAACCACATGTGGCTAGTGGCTACTATTAAGTAGTGCAGATTATAAAGTTTCATTATCCCAGAAAGCATTAATTTATAAAACCATTTTCCTCTCCCTAGAGCTTGGTGGCCTTCTACAAATGTTTGTGGAATGAGTGAGAGAATGAGAGATTAATAAAGCCAATGTTATTGCAGTCCAATGAGGAGCTGCAACGGAAAAAAAAAATCTGACAAAGTATGATGTATATTTAAAATGAAAAGAAACTCTATTCTATTCTTGGTGAAGATAGACCTGGACAGCTATGTATAGATCTGCTCTCTGCAATTTAAGTGAAATAAACTGGAAATGGAGAAGAAATAGGGACAAGCACCTGTAATGTGCAGTTTTATGTGTCAACTTGGGTAGGCTATAATATCCAGTTATTTAGTCAAACACTAATCTATGTGCTGCTGTGAAGGCATTTTGTAGACGTGTTTAACATCTAAAATAAGCTCACATTAAGTAAAAGATTACCCTCAGTAATGTGGGTGGGCCTCACTGAATCAATTGAAAGTCCTGAGAGCAAAAACTAAGGTTTGCCAGGGAAGAAAAAATTTGACCTCAAAACTGCACCACAGAAATCCTGACTGAGTTTCCAGCCTACTGGCTTGCCCTACAAATTTCAGATATACCAGGCCCCAATCATATGAACCAATTCCTTAAGATAAATCATATACATGTATACATTAATACACATACTCATATAAGAACACACATATTTGTACATATGTGTGTGTATTTGTATATGTTCTATTGGTTTTGTTTCTCTTGAGAACCCTCGCTGATAGAGATTTTAGTACCAAGAGGTAGGGTGCTATTGTGAAAAAGAAAAACATAAAAATATGGAAGTGGCCTTGGAACTAAGTAATGGATAGAGGCTGGAAGAGTTTTTAGGTGCATGATAGAAAAGTCTTAGATTGCTTTGAAGATACTCTTACAGAAATGTCAGAGGCATTTGAACTAGAGCAACTCCATCTTTAATAGGGGCTGGGTAAAATGAGACTCAGACCTACTGGGCTGCATTCCCAGGAGGTTAGACATTCTAAGTCATAGAATGAGATAGGAAGTTGGCACACGATACAGGTCACAAAGACCTTGCTGATGAAACAGGCTGCACTAAAGAAGCCAGCCAAAACCCACCAAAACCAAGATGGTGACAAAAGTGACCTCTGGTTGTCCTCACTGCTCATTATACACTAATTATAATGCATTAACATGCTAAAAGACACTCCCACCAGTGCCATGATGGTTTACAGATGCCGTGACCACATCAGGAAGTTACCCTATTTGGCCTAAAAATGGAAGGAACCCCCAGTTCCAGTAATTCCCCATTCCTTTCCCAGAAAAGTCATGAGTAATCCACACATTGTGTAGCATATAATCAAGAAATAACCATAAAAATAGCCAACCAAC
This sequence comes from Ateles fusciceps, assembly GCA_036589455.1. Taxonomy (NCBI): domain Eukaryota; kingdom Metazoa; phylum Chordata; class Mammalia; order Primates; family Atelidae; genus Ateles; species Ateles fusciceps. Next base: position 4,145,354 of record JAZHEH010000045.1, on the reverse strand, counting down.
AGTTCTGGGGGCTGCTCTGCCAATGGACTAGCCATTCTTTATTCCTGTACTTTCTTACTAAACTTGCTTTCACTTTACTCTATGGATGTGCCTCAAATTCTTTCTTTTATGAGATCCAAGAACCCTCTCTTGGAGTCTGGATCAGACCCCTTACCAGTAACAGAAATAGGGACACTGATGGCAGTTCTGATGAGATCTCAGAAGTAAAGAGGGAGGACTGTAGAGAAATTTCTATTGTTTTGGAGAACACATATTGTCATGAACAGAATGTTACTAGAAGTATGAACATTAAAGATGCTTTGTTGAGGTTTCAGATGGAAATGAGGAACGTGTTACTGGAAACTGGAGGAAAGGTGATCCTTGTTAGAAAGTAGAATAAACTTGACTGAAATGTAGTCTGTTGTTGAGTAGATAGCAGAACGTGTGAGCAATAAACTTGGATATTTAACTGAGATTCCCAAGCAGAGTGTGGCCTGGTTGCTCCTTGCTGCCTGTAATAAAATGTGAAAGGAAAGAAATAGAGAAAGAAACTGTTAAGCAAAAAAATAAACTGGAACCAAATGATCTGGAAAATTGTCAGCCTCGTCACATTGCAAAAATATGAGAAAGCAAGTTCTAGAAGAGAGCCCCAAAGGTATAGTGGGACACTCCTTTGCTGAAGAGATTAGGCATATGACTTATGCATTCAATCAGCCATGTCAGCAAGAGCCAGGAATAGAGATGGGATATCCAGGAGGAATGTGTGAAGAAACTTTTTGTCTAATGGCATAGATCCCCATGATGTCCACAGAAGACTGTTAAGGGTTTTGAGAATGTTATATGACTAAAAGCTATAGCTTGGAGTAAAGGGGAGAGAAATGGGGTGAAGGGAAAGAAAGGACTAAAAGCCATACCTTGGAGTCAAGGGGACAGAGAAGGGGTGAAGTGAAAGAAAGCTGTTGGACTTCTGGGATTCTACAGGCAGGAAACTGGCTGATAGAGCACCTCAGCTGAAAAAGCATGTTACCCTTGACTGGGCATGCTGGCCCACACCTGTAATCCTAGCAGTTTGGGAGGCTGAGGCTGGCAGATTTCTTGAGGCCAGGAGTTCGAGACCAGTCTGGCCAACATGGCAAAACCTTCTACTAAAAACAAAAAATTAGTTGGCCATGGTGGTTCATGCCTGTAGTCTCAGCTACTCAGAAAGGTGAGGCAAGAGGATCACTTGAATCTGGGAGGTGAAGGTTGCAATGAGCCAAGATCCCATCATTGCATTCCAGCCTGGGCAACAGCGTGAGACCCTGTTTCAAACAAACAGACAAACAAAAAAGTGTGTTACCCTTATAACAAAAGGAAAAATGACTCTGAGGGCACTGAGGGTAGACTGACAGGCTGAAAGCACAGAGCTACCACTCATGTGGGCCAAGAGGAGAGGGCAATGGAGTATCAAGACACAGAGAATTATCCTCAGTCCTTGAAACTTTGCTTGTCTTGCAGGGTTGCAAAGTTGCTTGGGACTCATCACCCCTTTTTCTTCCCAATTTCTCTCTTTATAATGAAAATGTTCTACCCTGTGCCTGTCCCATCATTGTATTATAGACATAGATAACTTGTTTTCTAGTTTCGCAGGTGCACTACTAGAGAGGAATTTACTTTGAGATGGACCCCACTCAGAGTCTCACCCATACCTGATTTAAATTATTTAGAAGAGGAGATTTTGACTTTTCAAGTTAATTATATTTAATGAGATTTGGAACTTAGAGGTGATGCTGGAATGACTCAAGACTTTTGGGGATATTAGGATGGAGGGAATGTATTTTGCCTTTAGGAAAGACATGAACTTTTGGGAGCCAGAGAGTGGACTACACTAAGTGGTGTCTCCCCAAAATTCTTGTCCACTTGGAATCTGGAACTGTTTCCTATTTGGAAATAAGGTCTTTGAATCTGTAATCAAGCTGAGATGAATCATGTACTGTATTGGGATGAGCTCTAAGTCTAATGATTGGTGCGCTTATGAGAAGACAGATACAGAGACACACAGGCACCCAGGGAAGAAAGCCATGTGAAGATGAAGAAGAAATTGGGATCATGCTATCAAAACCAAAGGAATGCCAAGGATTGCCAGAAACTAGAAGAAGAAAAGAGTCTTTCCTAGAGCCTTTGGAGTGAGCCTGTCTCTGCTGACAGCTTGACTTCAGACTTCCAGAATCCAGAACTGGGAGAGAATAGATTTCGATTTCTTTGGGCTACCCAGTTTATAGTGATTTTTATGATGGTAGCCCTGTAAACTAATAAATACAACACCCAAGGTAACCAGGGTGATGAGAGATAAAATGCTAAATAAAACTTGACTAGCAACATTAGATCTTTTTAAAGTCAGAAAGATGAATGGTAACTAATAGAAGAATTATATAATATAAATTTATAGAATAATAAATTATTTAGGCAACTCATTCATTTAATTTAAAAGTCATCTCTTAGAGCATGAAATAGGTATATTGAAGACAAATGAATTAAAGCAGAAAACCACTTCATACCACAAAATACTAAACTTATGGAAAACTTTGTATCAAAAGGAAGCACAAGCTAAAATTCATGTAAATTGAAGGGGTTTACATGAATTTATTGGAGACAGATCTTCTAAAATGATTAGAAGAATGTTTTTAAAAACATCAGTATGATTTTTTAAAAATCAAACAAGTTGAAATCCAGTCTGAAATCCTACAGCCCAACAGTGACATAACACCTGTGTAGAACTTAGTATAGAAAGTCTGTGTTCTCAGATACCATATGTATTACTCAGGGTTCTCTAGAGGGACAGAGCTAATAGGATAGGTGTATATACAAAGGGGAGTTTATTAAGCAGTATTGACTCGTATGATCACAAGGTGAGCTCCCACAATAGGCTGTCTACAAGCTGAAAAGCAAGGAAGTCAGTCCAAGTCCCAAAGTTGAAAAATCTGGAGTACGACGTTCAAGGGTAGGAAGCATCCAGAAGGGGAGAAAGGTGTGGGCCAGAAAGCTAAACCAGTCTAGACTTCCCACATTCTTCTGCTTGCTTTCATTCTGGCTGTTCTGGCAGCTAATTAGATGATGCCCACCCAGATTGACGGTGGGTCTGCCTTTCCCAGTCCACTGACTCAAATGTTAATCTCCTTTGGTAACATCCTCACAGACACACAATACTTTTCATTATTCAATCCAATCAAGTTGACATGCACTATTAACTATCACACCATATATCCAAATAAAAGGAAATGTTCCTTTCAAACTCTATTACTCTAAAATTGCATTTTTCCAGTGTGTTCAGGGACTGATCATAGGCAGTAGGTAAATACATCTGAGCCAATGTGAGTTAAATAGGTTTCCTGACTATGAGGCTTTATTGTTGGTCTTAAATATGCTTATTACACTAAGGCACTCTAAGAGGGAGATGGTGTATCCAACGACCCCAAAATTATTTACCTAATGAATCCCTTTTAATTGAGCATGCTTTTTGGTGTGCAAGATAAAAACTCAGATATGAGGCCCTGGAAAGATGCACTGGTCTTTACTTGGAGGTCTCCACCAAAGTCAGTCAACACTTTATCTTATCTTTCTGTCCTGGGGGCCTTATGGCTTCATGGGTAGGGGAAGGGGTAGAATAATATTTGTTTTAATTTAAAAGAGAGCATAATACAGAGTCTAAGGTTAAAACTTATCTGGTAGTTCATATTATTCATTCATCATCCATCCATCCACTCTTTGATTTATCCATTCTCTTAAATCCTGCTGTACATAGAAAATTAGGTTTGAACTTGTTTATACTCCAAAATAGTGGTATGCTTAGTTCTAGTAAAGGACACTACCAGGCATAATAGAAACATTAAGAGAGTTCAGAGAAAAGTTAATTCATGCATTAGAAGACTGGAAAATGGCAGCTCTGGGTAACAGTTTTATGTAATTAACTGAATTATTCCAATTGGAGAAACAAGAAAAAAAAAGCCTAAATGAGTATAGGTTTCTTCAGCCATTCCCTGAACAACTATTGATAGTATCTACTCTAAAAAGGCAGTGAGCTATTTTAGATCTTAGAGACTGAACTGAAGTTTGAAACAGAAGAAATGAACTTAACAATTATAAGAGTAGAAGCAATTGTTATTATTTTGTATTCATACAAAACGGTTGCCAATATGGGTTGGAGGGTAGGGGAAGGGGTGAAAGGTACAGCGCATTTTTATAGATGTGGTACCTTTTGACTACCTGGCTCACCTCTTGTTCCCATTACTTTCTAGCACTGTGACCTTCAGAAAGTCATTCAACCTCTAAACCTCACTTCCCTTATCTGTAAAATGGATATATAACAATAGTACCTACCTCACAGGGTTGTAGTCAAGATTAAATGAAATACAGTATATAAAGCACTTAGTTCAACGTATGTCTCCAAAACAAATAATAAATGCCATCACATTTCATGGTATAGTACTCGGAGTTTATTTTATCAATAAACACTTCCACTGGTTAGTGTATGTTTATTCTTCTAAAGAGACTGATGATGTTTAGCGAGCAGAAGTTTTATTTATAATTATCTAGGTAAAAGCCCAACCATTGAATATTCCATAAGCTGGTGGTTCTCCTACAGGCACCTGTCTATTTTTGCCATAAAGCTTTCTTTCAGATGCCCCAGTTGATGGCTTGTGGTTACCAGATATTTTCTTTCTTTTTGGTTGAACTTTCCTAGACTTCAAATGAGAAGCTGCTAACTCTAGATCTCCTATTGTATAAGCTAAACTATATTTTCTCTAACTAAAATATCTATTTCTTATTAAGTAAAGCAGCATTGAGACTGGAGGGCTTGGGTTCTGGAGTGAGACATGTTGTGATATTTGTCAGTTGCTAACCACTCACAGCCTCATTTTAAAACAAGGAAAGGTGACATTGTAGCTAAGACATGAGACCCGAATAAACAATAAGAAGCCAGCCATTCAGAGATCTTGGGTGGGAGGGGAGAAAAGGTGGACAATGACAAATCCAGAAACAGTAGGTGCAAATACCCTCAGGACAGAACAAAGATTGTTCACAAAAAAGTGAGAGAGAGAGAGAATGGTTTAGCTGTAGGCATCCCACAGCTGAAAGTTTATGAGGAAAGATACGTATCTTATACTTTGTATTAAGCTGCTCCAACTTCTAGCATGCTGACTTAATTTGCTGAAAAATTGATTCTCTCTCTGCTAGAATTCATCCCTGCATTTAACCTATTTTCTTATATTCTTAACCATATGCAATCATTTTTCACTAAACCTCTGTGTACCCAAGTAATCTCACTCCCCACTTGGTGTCTCTGGTTTCTAGCGTTGTAACAGAAAACTCATGACAGTCCCTCAATAGCATTATATGTTGTCACCTTTTTCCCCAGAAGCTAATTGTTCACCCCATTCACTGCTCTGCTGAACTTCCTCCAATTCATCTCTTTTGCTGCTGAGCTAACAAAATGGAATAGCCTTTTCTCTAAGAACGATATTACCAAAGAACAGAGGGAGAATCTCCCCCTGCATGTTTTACTTGGCATTTTTTTGTGCCCTATCCCAAACAGTCTGTTTATTTTCTGTTACCTGATCCCATCACAAAATCAAGTCTGCTTTTCTGCCCACTGCTCCTATGCCATTCTTGCAGCCAGCTTTCCAGGATTTGTCTTTCTCACTTAGTGTCTGTTTCCGAAATTCTCTCTCCAAGTGGTGGTGCACTTTTTTGAGTTGAATCTCAATTTCGACTCTACCCATACTTTCTGTCATTTTATGTCTGGAAGCGTTTCTCAATTATTTTTGTCTTCAGCAGTGTTTTAGGGAATCCAACCAACCATGCACACCTAATCCTAAATGAATAGAATCAGAAATTCTTAACTGTGAGGTTCCTAGAGCAAAAATCTATTGGAAAGGCAGCTTTTCCTGAGAATGAGTGAAGGCCAGAGGCAGATCGTATTGAGATGAACAAGACTCCAGGTGTGTTGGTTTATGGGCCGGAGGCCTGGATTTAGGCTGTGACTCTACATTTCATGTGTCCTTGAGCCAGCCATTCCTCCTCCCTGGTGCTCAGTTTTATCTTCTATGAAACAAGGACTGAAATTATTCCTGGTCTTCAAACGTTTTCTTAGCACTGGAAGTTTTCTTAGCACACACTTATATGTAGCACCAGTTGAATTTATTGGGCAAAAATAGCACTTTTGTAATTGAAGACAACTCAGTCCATCCATCTGCTGATCCCCTGGATAGTCTTCTGTGGGTCCCTAGGAACCTTCAAAATACAATTTATAAACTCTTGGATTGAGTGACTCTGTAAGCCCCTTTCCACTCTCTGGATCTGTAAGTAATAGGTGGTAGATGGAAAAAAGAATTGTGTGTGAATGAATACAAGAAAGGAATTAAAAGAAAGAGGAGGAAGAGGCAAACTAGCATGAATTGAGTGTCTATTACGTCCAGACGTTGATAAGATTGAGAGGGGTAGACAGGCCTTCACCACCAGCAGATTCATGTGTATCCCAAACAGAAGTGTCTATCATCAGCCTGTATCTCTACCTACAGATAAACTAAACATTTCTGACATGAATCCAGAATTATATCTTAAATATAATTAAGTATTCATATCTTTTCTTCTTTTATTACAATAGGCCATCCATCCTTCCCCACAGAGCATTACTGAGCATTCAGTGTCGATGCAGCATATTCAGTAGCAGTTTATCCCAGACACGCATCCGTGGAGAGGAGGAAGCTACACGCTTTTCTGAGAATCTGGTTTCATATGAAGACAAAGGTTAAAGTAGGACAGATGAATGATACTCTACCAAAGATTTTGAGTAGAGCGTTCTTAACATTCCCATTCTTCCACTAAGAGCAGAACAAAGGCAGAGGAGTTTTCTGATTTACCCTGATTGATCAGGATGCATGTTCTTGGCCTTATAGGTATGATACACTATTGAAATAACCAGAGAAACCCTCATCCCACCAAGCATATATTCATAGAAAAATGAGACCACTGTCAGCTTAAATTCTGCTTTCTCAGAGAGGTCTTGAATGACTAGATGCTCCAATTTTAAATTAGCTCTTCCTGTTTTTCCCTCTTTTTACCCAGTTACTTAGCTTCACGGAACTTATATAATTTTTAAATTATATGTTTATTGATTTACTATCTCTGTACCTCTTCCAGTCTACATGCTTCATGAAGGCAAAAATGGGGATGACTTTATTCATTTATTTTCTGCCTCCCCCACTAAAATATAAGCCTCTTAAAGATAGGGGCTATGGTCATTATTCTTAGTATCTCTAGCTCCAGTGGCAGTAATAAGACAAAGAGTGCCAGATGACCCAGTACTTCATGATTCTGTGTGTGAGTGGGAAGTAGGGAGAGGTGCAGGCTTCAAGGACAAGTAGAATTTGGAGTTAAAATGTTGCTAAGAAAAATCTGACAATGCTCACGTGACAATATTTCATTTCCTTACTCTTTGCTCCATCTTTGCAGGTAGATCCACTCTTCCTAAGCAAAATTACTTTTCCCTTATAATAATATTATTAATAATAATGAGGGTTTAAAGTGGTGTCTGTTATTTATTTACCAAATACTAGGTGTCAAATATTATCCTAAGCATTTACACCATTAATTTAATAACTTTTCTGTACGCTCCCAGGAGGCCAGAACAGTATCTGAGTCTGATTTGCAAATGCAGAAGAGATTTCCTTGACCCAAATGTTAGATGAATCTTAAGTCAGAGGCAGACTCAAGTCATTATATGCATCTACTTTCTCCAAGCCCATATAGAACCAACTGTGTTCCATTTATCAAGCAAGGCGGGCATATGAGACTTGGAACAGCAAGTAGACTTCATGCTTCACTGCAACTCCAATCATCTGGAAGCAAATATCTAGGCATTTTGTAAGAATTGTTCATCTAAGCTCAGTGAGAACAAGTGCCTCTATTGATTAGCAATGTTTACCACATATATGGATGAGTAGTGGCAGGGGTCATTCAATGTACCCATCAAACCTAACCCTTCTGCAGAGAAAATGAGTTCTTCTTAATGCCCCTAGAAAAAGCAAAGTTCAAACCCCATCAGTGCATAAGAGAGACTATAACATCAAGACTGTCTTTCTCCTTTCCAGAATTCCTGGCCAGAACTACAGCCACAGTTCTGATCCTGGCCATCATGGAGTTTCTTGACGTAAACAAAGTTGTCATTCATTCTGCTTTACTCATCCCTCTAATCTATCTCTTTAAGCCTAAGCACTAGTGGGCACTCAGGAAATCTTTGTTGAATGAATATTCACATCATTGGTCTAGTAATTAGGGCTAGCTAAAAAATTTGCCAGGCCCAGTCCAAAATGAAAATATGGAATCTCTCCTTCAAAAGACAGGAAAAGAGGGCTGTTGAAGGCAGTAAGATCAAATGGGTTTTTTTTTTCCTTCCACAAATTCTCTCTTACCTCGTCATAGTGTTTTTTAATTTGCTGTTCAATCTAAGTAAAGAAAAAATAAAAATTTAGATTTTATTAGCATTAATTTTGCTATTTATCTTTATATCATGCAATGACAATTTGAAATGCAAATAGAAGAACATTTTGCTCATATGAGGAGTCGTTGAAATTACTGAAAATTATTTTGCTCATATGAGCAGTCACTGAAAATACAATTTGTATGTCATAACTCATATAAGCATTTGTATTTTGTTTTTTACTGGAACAGTTGCAATGCTGCACAAAACTAACTCAACAGTTTTTATGTCACTCCTTGTTACAATTCTACCAACACTCTCTCCCTTCCGCTTACTGATGATTAACGATGAGTAAAGAAAAAGGGGGATGCATTGTCCTATCTTTCCATTCCTTCTGTGTCATCATTTTCAGTTTAATACAGGGAAGTATGTGAGTAAGAAAAGACATAATGGGATTCCTTGGTCTTTTATGTTTATTTGAACACCACTGCCTGTCCCTAAGAATCATAGTGAGGACCTTTTGTGCATTTTCTCTAATGCTGTGTATGTGCACAGTGTATTAGCAATTGGATCAGCCCTGAAACTGACATCAAAGTCTAGGCCAACTGAATTGTTTTCACATAGCTCACAGAAATACCTTCATTTTCTTAGCTTATAAGATTGTGTCTTATAAGGTAAGCCACATATATATTGTGGCTAGAGATAAACTGAAGAAAGACAAAGAAGGAAATACACAACAAGGGATTTGTGAGGCCAGTTTTTATTCGTCTATTTCTAGTCCCAAGGGTTTAAAGCAAATTAAACACAAACAAAGCTCCTGACCATTGTGGCTCTATGGGGTCCACAGGGTTCATTTCCCTTACTGCCAAGATAATTCAATTCAACAAATATTATTGAATTTTACCATATGCTTGTTGTGACAATGCCAAGACCAGCTACGAAGGCAGGGCAGATACTGAAAGCTGCCTGGAGATCAAGCTTTTCTTCCTGGGAAACACAGATGTTTAGTAAAATGGAATAAAGGGCTTCTGAAAGATAAAAAAACAGATTCTGGACAGGAAAGTAGAGAGATCCTGTATAGGAAACTCTGTCCCCCATCTTCAGTGTGTGCACAATTACACAGTTCCTCACCCTGAAACTGGTTGTGTTCATGTCCCTTACAAGATATATTACAGCAAGAAAGGGAACCTAGGGGCAGATTAAGAGAGCCTTGGCTTTCTGCTTCTTGCACTCATTGAAGTTAGGGATGTTACATCAGGAAGAGCTGGCAAGAGATTCTAGAAGGACTTCTACGATTTTGCTTCAGGAGCAGGTGCTGAAATGAAGTGGCTCTGCCAATCTCAGTGCAAAAAAAAAAAAAAAAGATGTTTTTAGATTAATGGTGAACCTAATCTTGATGTGTCTATGTTCTAAGAGTGAATACAAAAATCAAAAAAAGGTTTATTCATCCATTTATTCCAGACATATTTTATGAACACCTATTTTATATGTCAGGCACTGAACTCGGTGTTGCAAAAACAAAAAACCCAGTAAGACACTGGTTTTTCCCAGAGGGTACTCTTAGTCTAAGTAGGAGAGACATTTACATAAAAAGCAAATAAAATGCAGTGTGACAAATGTAGAGAGCTAGATATGGCTGCTATGGGACATCTTAAGGGCTGGCAACAAACCCAGTGCCCAGGAATTTAGTAGCTCTGCTATGAAATGAATGTGCTTTCCTTAAATTCATATGCTCAAATCCTAATCCCCAATGTGATGGGATTAGGAGGTGAAGCCTTTGGTATATGCTTAGATCATAAGGGCAGAACCCTTATTAATGGGATTAGTGCCCTTATTAAGAAACCCTAAGTAGCTCTCTTACCCTTTCTACCATGTGAGGACCCAGCAAGAAGATGGCCACCTAGGAACCAGGTGACACGTGTATTACCTAAAGATGTTGAAAGCTTTCTGGTGTTAATTTAAGCACAATTTTTTTAAATTATGCTCACTAGGTAACAAATCCACCAGTGCTTTGATCCAGGGCTTTCAGTCTCCAGAACTGAGAGAAATAAACTTCTTTTTTTATGTTACCCAGTCTATGACAGTTTTTTACAGCAGCCTAAACTGACAAAGACAAGCTCCTTGCACAGAAAGGCTCCTTAAAAAATATTTAGTAAATGCACGAATGAATGAGTAAATGAAAACAAGACATCCTAGAGGAGCTAGTAGATAAAGCTAGTCTTAAAAATTTATTAGGCGTTATCAAGATTGTTTCAGGAGGAAAGAAAAAGTGCAAAATCTCAAGTGCAGAAGGCAGCAAGGCATGCCCAGGAAAATCCAAAGAGATAAGTGTGGCCAGACTGTAGGGTGTGCAAAAGGGAGCAGTGAGTAATGTGCATGAGGAAGTAAGCAAGAGTCACTTATGGAGGAGCTTCCTAAGTCATGCCAGCATATGAGACTTTACAGAAAGGGCAATGTGGAGCCCCTAAAACAGTAGAAGGAGGAAAGAGGTGTGATTGGTTTGTGTATTAGAAGCTCATTCCGGCTGCAATGTTAAGTATAGATTGCAGACAGCCAGTCTATGAATACAGGGATGCTAGCTGAGCCTTGCCGTAATCCAGATTGTCATCAGCAATAGTGACCACCAATGGAGGCAGTAGTGGAGATGGAGAGAAGTGAAAATGCTCAAGAGATATTAAAAAGTACAAACATTAGGGTTCTGATGATTGGGTATTGGAATGTGAACAAAGCAAGAGTCAGATTTCAGATTTGGGCAAGTGGTCAACAGTGGCACCATTTTCTGAAATAAGAATCTGCCATTGCCCCCCCAGAAAAGAATCTGGTTTGAGGAGATGGGAGATGCTGGGAATACGGTGGATTTGAGGTTGCTAAGGAAAACCCATGCTCAACCACTGAGTAGTCTGTCAGTTATATAAGTCAAGAGCTATGGAATTTGGGGCTAGAAAAATATTTAGATAATTTCATTTACATTTAAAGTTGTGTAATTAGAAAAGCCCACCTAGGTAGATTGGACAGCGAAAACCAAAGAGGCTAGCAAATGGAATACAAACACAAATACAGTGGAGCAAATGAAAACCTGAAAGGAAATAAAATGGAAGTTTACCCAAAGAGTATAATGTCACAGAAACCAAGGAAGAGAGTATTTCAAGGAGGAAGACAACAACAAGGCAAAATATGCAGTGAGGACAAGTAGGATAAGAATGTATACGTGTTCAAGTGGATTTGGGAGAAAGAAGATCACACATCACCTTGGTGAGAGGACTTTTAGCTCATGACCTGGAATGGCATGCGTGGATACACCCATGTGCTACCTCCAGCATTGGGTGCAATATCAGGATCCACCTACCAACCGGCATCATGTAATACAGTCAGCCAAATATGAGCTCTGCCTCCAACATCTGGGCTCAACAGGATCCCCGCCACCATCTGTGAAATCATAGGGTCTATGTGCACACTGGGCACTTAGAAAAACATGTGTATTACCTAAAGGTGTTGAAAGCTTTCTGGGGTTTATTTAAGCATAATTTTTTAATTGTCTTTTCGGTAGCTAGCAGACAGGAAAACAAATTTGTCTTAAACATCCTGAGTTTATAGGCTTCTCACTCCTCGGCAGCTGCAACTGGCCAAATGTAGTTTCTAGAAATGGGAGATGAGGGAGATTGCATGCTTTTCACTGTTGGCAGCTGAGAGGCAGCGATGGAAAATTTACAAAGTGGCAGCTCTCAGCAGATATTTGGGTTGTTAATATGCATGGTTGGAAGGCTGCAGCTTTCTAATTTGAAAGAAGTCTGTTAATAGTAATACCGGACTCCAGGAATAAGCGGGGGAAACCTGGGCATCTGTGTTATACTGAATGTTCACACACTTTCAGAGTTTCTTCTAATTTATAGGATCAGTTTTCTATGTTTCTTTAGCACTTTCCTTCACATTTGTATAGCAGAGGCGAATGTTGCACATGAAACAATCATAGAGTCAAGGGGTCTTCACAGCAAAGCCTTTAGGTATCAGCTACCCATGCAATTTTTCTCACTTTCCCAAGTTCTTTCTTGGCTTTCTGGATCTCTGCCTTATGCTTTCTCTCTGTTCATTTCTCTTTCTCTCTCCATCCATTCTCTCTCTCTCCTTCCCTTGTTCCTCCTCCCTTTCTCCTACCCTCCCTCCATTCAATCTTCCCTTTTTTCCTCCCGTTATTTCCCATTTAACACATTTACCTTTCTTCCTCTCTGTTCATCTCTCTCTCTCCCCACCCCCAACTTTTCTCCTTTCCTCCCCTGTCTCCCCCCATCTCCCCCTTCAGGGTAAGATAGCTACACAGGAAGAAGTGGAAGACAAAGTCATACTTAGCACTGTTTATATAAGTCTGAAATGTATATAAAAAACTTCTTAGACCTGAAACCAGTAAACATTAAAAAGAAACAACAGATCTGCCTAAGAAATGTGGAACAATAAACCACCTACTCTGTTATGAGAGAGCGCAGCTGACAATTGAGCCAGAGAGAAGTGTCATCAATTGCTAAGAGTGGCATATAATGAGGTAGAAATGTCAGAAGTCCCTGAATAAAAAAAAAATTCCAAGATTGGAGTTCCCGAAACTCATAGGGAGTACCAAATACAGCAAGACAAATAAGATCTGTGAATAACACAGGGAAAATATAGAAGATGAGAAAAGAAAAAGATGAAGCCAGCTTGAAAGGTAATATGATGTCATACAGGCTTAGCTAGAGTTGCTTGAACAGAACAAAAAAAGGAAGATGAGCCAAGGAATTAAAAATGATGAGCCACCTCAAATGAATGCTGAGAGAGGGGAATCATATCCCAAGACAGACATTTTTGTGGTCATTGGTGTCTACACTAGTTAATTAAATACCTAACTATCATCTGCTTCATAATTTAACCTCATCCTTGGGCAGAAAGTTCTGGCTATGAAATGGGTTCTTGTTTCCTACTAATGTAAATTACCACTGTGACCACAACACAGCGTCTTAGATTCCAGACAAAGCTGAACACCCAATCATGTGCTGTTTTTTCCTTCAAAGCTGCCATATCCATGGATTCCATTTCTGCAAAATCCCATTATAGCCCCAGATTTTCTATGTAAGAATATGTTTTCCATAGAGTTTACCTCTAAATGCTGAACCTGAAGAAGGAGATAGCCATGTGAAACTCCTATATACGTACAGCCAGCAGCAAAGAAAGATAAAATATTTGTGGGGACAATTAATTTGTGTCTAAGATGGTTTTCAGTTACAGCTCTTAGCACTCATTTTGATACTTTATTTTCTTCCTGATCTATCTATGAAGGTTAGATTTTATTGGAGTAATTCTAATTCCTCACAATTTGCTCATGCCATCTTGGTGAGTAGAGTGTACTTTCCAGCCACTTGACTTTAAGCCCAGTCATGTGACTTGCATTGGCCAACACAATGTTAGTTGATGTGGCATAAATAAAAATGTGAACAGTGCTTGCACATAACTCCCTCTATTGTGTTTCTGTCCTTATAGATGAGAAGAATACACCTTGGTAGCTGCTGGATCGAGGCAAATGAGAGACACATGGAGCTCATCTAGATCCAACTCTACAGTTTGAAGCTAAGCCTAACGTAGCCAAGTCTAGACCAGGTTGACTTCGGCCAATTCATAGATGTTTGAGCCAGAGGTAAGATGCTGGTTGCTGGAAGCCAGTTAAACTTTGAAGTCTTTTTGAAAAATATGTTGTCATTGCAGACATAGCTGCACATAATTTCCACACTCTGGGAAGTCAAATTAAGCGTGCTTAAACTTTAGAGCAGAATCCCATTATTAGTGTGGTGGCAAAAATGTTACAAGTGGCATAGCCCTCCAGTTTCCTTCTCTTAGCCCTCTGCCTAAGAACTAGAGTACTTAGTTTTGAAGTGGAGCCCTAATGGGAGTGTTTGTCTCTCACCAGGGTTAAGCCTCTTGGCCCTTACTGAGCACTCAGAGTTGTTAGTTCCCTGGAAGATATGAAAGAGCTTCATTGGCTCTGGAGTTCTCCGTCAATAACCAACTGTAACCCTTCCAACAAAATCTTGATTCAGGAAATTGAGTGTCTGCTTATAGTTAATGCTCTATTTTTTTTTATATCTAATAGGAGAAACATTTTCAAAAGAGCCATAACCTGACTCAGTTAATGTGCAAGGAAAAGCAAGCAGTTCCAAACTTGTCAGTTTATCCATCATCCCTTATCCAAAATCTCCCAACTGTCTTGGAATTATTTTGTTCTTCATACTTGCCCAACAAATATCTTACTCTTGTTTTGGACCTTCTTTTGTAGTTATCTCACATAAGCTCCTTTGACTAAGGGCACATATTTGGAATCACATTACCCAAGTTCAACTCTTGGGTCTACCATTTATTAGCTTGTATTACTTTGGGCAAGATAATTAAATTCTCCAGGTCCAAGCTCCCCCATTATAACATAATAATAGTTATTATCTGCTAGGGTTGTCTTGAGAATTAAATGAGATAATTCATAAGAACCCTTTAACACACAGTGCCAGCCACATAATGAAGGCATAGTAAGGGAAAAGTATTACGCTGTTGATAATACTTGTCTAGGCAGGGCTCTTATATTTTTCTGTGTATCCCTTACTGTGCAATTCATCTGTCCCATAACATCCTAAGATTGTTTTAGAGTGAGTTGCTTCAGAGTTGAATAATTATAATGGTATATTCTCACTTTTAGAAACAACTTGGAATTCCATTTAGTGTACACATTGACGATGAAATCTCTATGAGTAATTTCTGCAATTTTTTATGCATTATGGAGAGACAAAATGGGTATAATGGTGAGAAGAATTGGGTAGGAGGTCAGGAAAGAGATCAAGTTTAAATGTTCACTATGCTGAGTAATAATGGTAATGAATAATGGTATGATCTTAAGAAATCTAATCTTTAGTTTTTCCCACCTTAAAGACAGAGTTGTCATGAGTATTTCATAATGGAGGGTAGTATATAAACTTCCTGGCATATAGCAACTGCTCAATAAATAGAAGTTATAGTTTTTTCTAAACTTGCTAAAGAGCCAAGGGAAAAATAAAGATTTTGCAGCTAAAGCCATTTCTTTTTCTTTGCTATGTGCCTATCTATTCCAGAAACAGAATTAATTCCCTAAACCTCATCAAAGGAAGGATTTGAACATTAAAAAAATAATAATCAATCTCTTTGGGTTTGTTTTTGCTTGTTTCACATACCTCAGAGGCATTAATACAAACCTTTATAATGTCATCAGAAAGAAGAGAAGTCAAACACTCCTTAACTCAATAATTGCAAGGTTATTATTTTGCAAGGAATAGAGTCAAAATTCCATTGACATGAGGACTGTAACTTTTTCATTACTCCTTAAGGCAAGATATCCTTGATTTTAAGTAGCTCATGTAGAAACTAGTTACAAGTCCTTAGTGGAGAGACTGTACTGGAAATATAGGATCTACTTAAGGATTTAAGCTTCCCCACCCACTTACTTTAAAGTGACAATTCACACCTATAAAAACACAAAAGTACAGGGGTTTGTTAAATACTAGAAGACCCAAAGGGCCAAGACTTCTGCCTGTAAAAGTTGTGCTTCCTAAGGGGAAGACATGGAATTTCTCAGAGAATACAGCTTGGCTTGACCAAGGGACTGTACAAGGAAGATTAGGAGGTAACCACTGGGGTAAAGAGGGATGGTTGCATCTTTCTGGAACACTCTAATAAAACTGTAAGTTTTACTGATTTCTTCTTTCATATGATACAAGCGTCAAATTTGATACTTAAAGTCATAATATCCCGCATGTACTGCTAGGGACACCTGTTTAGTCCCACTACAAAACTTGAAGAAAAGGTCTCCTCTCCTAATGCTGTACCAGTCCTCTCCTCACGGATGACTTGGGAAGGAAATTCTGACAGCCAGATTCCACAAGTATAAGATGATAAGAGACCAATTTCTTTATTCCTCTCCTCTTCACTTGTCCTCCCACCTCAATTGCTTTGGGAGAATAACACAATCTGGAACAGAAAAGAAGGAGCCTTGTTGTACTTCATTTGCCTGAAGAGGTCTCTTCTATTAAATAGATCCATTATGTTACTCTCAGAGAAAATTATAGTCAAAATTATTTCTAGTTTTAGGGCCATACTGAATATATAAGGGCTCTATTGCTTAATCTCTGTGCTCTTATCTTGGGGTGGCAAAGCTCAGTGGGACTATCTTGAAAGTAGCCTGAAATCAACTGGTCAGATGCTGCTGGAAGGAGGAGCCCACCAGGAGGTTCAAGGACATGGATGACACAGTGAGTGTAATTATTAGTCAAGATAGGCTAGATTAGGCGTCAGTGGCAAATTATCTCAGTGGCTTAGTACAATAAAGGCTTATTGCTTATTCATGTGGCATGTCTACTGCAGGTCCACAAGGCCTCTGTTCCACTCACAGATCCAGATTCTAACATTCTTTGCCATCTCATAGCTAATGATCTAAACATCAGCAGAAGGAAGGTGTCTTGGGTCAGGCTATCTGGAAAACAGATCAAGATAAAGATTTCTGTGCAGAAAGGTTTTTAGGGAGGGGAACTCTGATTGACATCTGCCAGGGAGAGAGCAAAAATGGCTGAGCAGACAACTGTTGAACTGTTACTCCTAGTAACAACAAAGGTCTTGCCCAACCCAACAGGGAGTGCTGGAGTTAAAAATGGTTCTCCACAGGTGTCTCACCTTAAGGCAAGGGACTGGGCCTTTATTATCCCTTATCAACCAGTCCTTTGACTGGCTTGACCCCAGAGAGAGGTTATAACCTTGAGCAAACTGTCTCTCGTCTACTGAGGATAATTCCAGGAGAGCAACTAAGCTGAGAGCTGTCAGCAATGGGAGGAATCAGAGGCTCAGTCCTGAAGAGCAGGTCTGGGCAGCATAAAACAGCATCCACTACAAGGGGGGAAAGTGCATGCACTTTCCACTGCCTCCACATGGGAAAGAGACATGCCATTTTCTGCTAACATTTCAATGACCAAAAGGAGTCACATGATTCTATCTAATTGCAAGGAATGTGGGAAGTGTGGGGAAAGTAACTGGAATATTTGGAAAGGATCATTATTTCTGCCACAATGGAGAAGAGATGTCCCTTTGGAGCTACCCATTTCTGTTTTCAGTGGTGTAATGTCTTTTATTCATGGTCATGATACAGGTTCTATTTTGCACTTGGCATCCAGTGACTTTGTCATCGCCTGTCTGGTTTCTGCCTGCTTTTCCTGAAGACTGCTTAACCTCCTTTCCTTTCATCTGCAAGATCAGATCCTTCTCCCAAGCTCTTGTCCTAGTCTTGTCTAGGCATCAAGTCGAACTTCCTAGTGCTTTTTTTTTCTCTTCTGGAGGTCCAGTTCAAACAAAACCAAAACCAAAAGTAAAACACGCCCATTCTCTAGTCCTGACTGAACACTTCTTATACCATAGTTTCTCCCAAACTAAGGCTTTTCTCCATCAGTCCTCTCTGTTAATCAGAGTACTGAACTCTACATTATTCTAGTAGGTCCTATTACATGACCTTCACTTCTTTTCAAATTATCTACTCCTATCCTTCATATTATCATGGTCCATATCCTTATCTGGACAACCGCCAGCTGCCTTTTGTTCGATCTTCTAGACTGTTCTC
Source organism: Ateles fusciceps (assembly GCA_036589455.1). Taxonomy (NCBI): domain Eukaryota; kingdom Metazoa; phylum Chordata; class Mammalia; order Primates; family Atelidae; genus Ateles; species Ateles fusciceps. Next base: position 4,127,280 of record JAZHEH010000045.1, on the reverse strand, counting down.
TCTAACCACCCACCTGGTTGAATTTCTGGTACCTGAAAACCCTGAAGCGCTGGGACTAAGCCAAGACCACTAAACTGAGATAAAAAGAAAGAAATGCCTTCTCAACCTTAAAATTCTTTGAAAGTACATTGTCTATTTTTTTTCTCTTTTAATCATTTGGTTCTTTCTTGCTGTCAGTGTACATACACATTACTTTTCATCATTAGGGAGTCATCACATTCTTCATCTAGAAAGTACTCTGTGTTTTAAAGACCTAGACCAATTATAATTAAAGCAAGGTATGGATCACTGCATACATGGTATTAGTCTTTGGACACTCAGTAGCTATTGACCTACTTTAATAATTGACTGAGACTATTGATTCTTTATAACTATATGTTTCTATCTTAGTGGAACCAATTACGGTTTATAAGTCTATTGAAGAATAGCTGACTTCTCAAAATTTGACTTATTCTATCTCAGGGACTCAGAAGATAACTAATGACAGCTAAATGACTTCTGACCCATGTCTGACTGAGGCTGGGCTGCTACCTGAGTCCAACTTCAACATTCTGTGACAATTTGCAGTGAAATAGTACCTAGAGGAGGAGAGAGAGCTTGAGAAAAGCAGAAAATGCTGATAAAATAAGCCGTTGTTGTGAATTGGCAATTACTGCCTATTTAATCCAGACTTCACAAACAGACAGCTGGCTACAGACACATATTTTTGTTATTAGGTGACAATTTTTGAAATTGGAAGATTTTACTTAAAAATTTGTATTCCAAGTGTGAACTGAAAAGGCAGAGCTGACAAGGCCAAGTCCTCCTTCTTTGTGGCAGTAATTCACGGGGGCCAAATAGTGGAGGGTCCCCTTCAAAAGGACAAGAGGATGCTCTTTCTCCAGATCACCAGAGCCCCACTATTTCCCTTTGTTAGAGACGGAATTGCTTTCCTCCAAAATTCATATGTTGAAGTCCTAGCCCCAACATGACTCTATTTGGAAATAGAGATTTTAAAGAGGCAATTAAGGTTAAATGAGGCCATTAGGGTTGGGGCCTAATCCAGTCTGACTAATGCCCTCACAAAAAAGAGGAAGAAACAGTAAGGGTGCTTGCACACAGAGAAAGTCATGGGAGAACACAGTGAGAAGACAGCCAGCTGCAAGCCAAGGAGAGAGGCTGCAGGAAAAACCAAACCCGCCCACACTTTGATCTTGGGCTTCCAACTTCCAGAACTGTAATATTCCTATTTAAGCTCCCCCAGTCTGTGGTATTTTGTTATGGCAGCCTTGGCAGACATCCACTGTGTCCTCAACATGTATCACCATGCCTGTGCTTTAGGGTTTTTCTCCCACACCCTGATCCTTTCACTCATTACCTGCCTGAGTGAGTACAGAATGAATTAGTCTGCCACCCTTGATATCACTTTCACCAACAATAAGCTGCAGATGACTCTGCAGTTTTAAAAAAAAAGTGACTTTGGAGGAACATATTAAGGTAGATAAAATGAAACCAGATTAAATATTTAGCTGAAAGCAGTTTCTACTAAGGTAGATATTTTTACTCTAAGCAGACCACCATGAACAAAATTTTAGCAGTAAATTAGTCCAGTCACTGTGGGGGAGCAGTTTGTAGATTTCTCAAAGTACTAAGTATTGAACTACCATTTGACCCAGCAATCCCATTACTAGGTATAAACCCAAAGGAAAAGAAATTATCCTAGCAAGAGGATGCATGTACCCCTGTGTGGAATCAACCCAGGTGCCCAGCAATGGTGGATTGGATGAAAAAAATGTAATGCATCTATACCGTGGCATACTATGCAGCCATAAAAAAGAATGAAATCATGTTCTTTGCAGCAACATCGATGCAGCTGGAGGCCATTATCCTAAGCCAATAAATGCAGAAACAGAAAAATAAATCCCATATGTTCTCACGATTGGGAGCTAAACACTGGGTACACATGGACATAAAGACAAGGACAATAGACACTGGGGCCTCCTAGAGGAGGGAGAGAAGGAGGGGCAAGGGCTGCTCACTACATGGATGACAGGATCAATTGTACCCTAAACTGCACCATCACATGGTATACCGTTGTAACAAACCTACACATGTACCCCCGATCTAAAACAAAAGTTGAAAAAGAAAAAATAATTGAAAAATAAAAGTTATGCACCAAATGTTACCAACAGTTATTTCAAGAAAGTGGAAATCTGAGTTGTTTTAATATTCAGTTTTGCTTCTATATGTTCTACTTTTTTCTATAATGACCATGCATTATTTGTAAAACAGGAGTAAAAATGAACCTTAAAAAACAGATTTTTTAAAAAAAATTGTACCAGATGTCAGGTTAAGAAGAATACGGTGGTTAAGATCACTGATTGTGAAGCAAAAAGAAAAGAACATTCTGAGTTCGCTCCTTGTCTGTGCTCCATTTCCTTACTCTAAAATGAAGACAGTGATGTAAGGACGCATACAATATACACCAAGTGCAGAGTACAGGGCCTGCAACAGATACAACTGAAGTAATGAGACATATTTGTTCCGTTGGGATTCTAGGATACTTTTAGCTACACATAACAAAAATTTCAATTCAAGTTATCCTAAATAGTAAAGAATTGACTCAATTTAACAACTGGGAATTCAAAATTACGGTGTGTTTTGCAGTTGACTTGCCCTTGTAGCCCCAGTTGTCTGTTTTTCAATAGCTGTTTTAGATCTGTTTCTTACTGTAGACCCACTCCATCCTCAGGTGGGTAGCTAAATGGCTGTTGCAGTGCTGGGCTTCACAATGTGGAAACACATGTATTTTCCTATACCTGCATCCTTTTCCAGAAGTACCCACCAACTTATCTTTATACCCCACTGAGTCAAATTCCCATGCCATTTCCTTGTTGTTAGGGAAATGTCATGATCTGATTGGCTTAGCCATGGGTTCCTAAACCCATCATTATAAAGGAGAATAGTACAATGAAGATTAAAATAATCAAATGTCACTTCTAGAGTTCTGATTGGTTAGGTTACCCTGAGACACATGGGCTACTTGGCGGAAGTGTGAGCTATGTGAACAAAATAAAGATCCTTTCACAGCATGCAAGAAAGGCTGTGTAGACAACCAACAATGACTACTATATGAATATTTTCATTAGTAAAAGAGAGAATTCAGCCTGAGTGCAGTCGCTTATGCCTGTAATCCCAGCACTTTGGGAGGCCGAGGCGGGCAGATCACCTGAGGTCAGGAGTTCGAGACCAGCCTGGCCAACATGGTAAAACCCCATCTCTACTAAAAATACAAAAATTAGCCAGGCATGGTGGCATGTGCCTGTAATCTCAGCTACTCAGGAGACTGAGGCAGGAGAATAACTTGAACCCAGGAGGCGAATGTTGTAGTGAGCTGAGATCACACCACTGCACTCCAGCCTGGGAGACAGAGCCAGACCCTGTATCAAAGAAAGGAAGGAAGGAAGGAAGGAAAGAAAGAAGGAAAGAAGGAAGGGAGGGAGGAAGGAAGGAAGGGAGAGAGAGGAAAGGAAAGGAAAGGAAAAGAAAAAGAGAATTTAGGCCTGGCACATTGGCTCACACCTGTAATCCCAGCACTTTTGGAGGCTAAGGCAGGTGGATCACTTCAGCCCAGGAATTCAAGACTAGCCTGGGCAATGTGGTGGCACACACCTATAGTCCCAGCCACTCGGGAGACTGAGGTGGGAGGACCACCTGGGCCCAAGAAAGTGGTGACTGCACTAAGCCATGTTTATATCACTATACTCCAGCCTGGGCAACAGAGTGGACAAAAAAAGAAAAAAGACACGGAATTCATAACTTTTGGGATTGTCTTACTTAAACCTTTTGATGTGCTAAGTGACATAACATAATATAAATATATCAGCTAATTTAATCTTCACCACAGTCCTATGAAATGAATGTTATGATGCCCATTTTGCAGATGAGGAACTGAGTGTCAGAGAAGAATGTCTTGGTTTTAAAATGTGTAAAGTAGCCACATGCATGGACTCAGCAATATGGATGAAAAAAAGAAAAAAAAATCTAGCAAGTAGCCAAAAGTCAGAATCACGACCTGTGACTTCATTCCTTTTATGTAAAATGAGAACAGCAATAGCACCTATCTCATAGGGTCTCGCAAAAACTAAATGAGTTGATACATGTGGCATGCTTGGAAGAGTGTCTGGTACTTAGGAAGCAAGCAGTAGGCACTAGCATTTTCATTACTTCATTTCATGGAATCTAACTATCCATTAATGGGAAGAAACTTCATTATTTGGGAACCACTAAGAAAGAAAGAAAAAAAATGCTGCCAATTAAACTATAACCTAAGACTGTCTTATCACTTAGAATTTTTATACTATATTTATTGGAAGAACGGTTTTGGCTTCATTAATCATGGATTTTTAATCATAAATTACTTTTGTGCATACATAAAAAGGAAAATGTAAGAGAAATAAATTGGTTACCTGAAATTTCTCTAAAATTCAGTCTGCATCTTCATCACTTTTTCACTGAGTCCTTAATATCCAACTTCTACACAAAAACAATCTCTGTGCCATGAAAAGTGCTAATGATGAAGTTGATAATATTTTATAAAATCCATAATATCAAAGACCAACTTTACTTTAGGTCTTCCTAACATCATTTTGCAATTATGTATAGTTAGTCTTCTTTGACTCGCTCTAGAAAGAGTGCCAACAATCTGAACAATTGGTTTCTAGTGGTTAAAAAGCATAATCCACTTCTGTCTCTAGGATTTTCTTCCAAGCTGTTGACATCCATTCAACAAGTTTTGATGCTGACATCTTGAACGCATGTACTGGTCATGCCAACCTCTTCACAACCGCTGCCTCCCTGAGAGTTAATATAAAATGCCATCAATTAAAAGGTGCATCCCAGTTTCAGACATTTGAAGATATGAGAGTTATGTACCTTACAGATGATGAAATAAAGTAGTCATACTCTTCATATTAGTTTTTCTCTTATTCTTATAGGTTTGTCTCCAAAGACCATAGGCCTTAGAGTAAAACCAACATCCTATGCCAGTAGCACAGAGTATTAATCAAATAGACAAGAACTGAATACAAATTGAGATACACTTCACTGTTACTGAGAAAATTAAGAAGTTAAAGGAAGGAGACATCAAAAAGTTCAATTGGAAAAGTACCCTGTTTTATCCATTAGAGAAAATAAACACAGAGGTTCCTATGCAAGCAACCATAAGATATTTTTTCTTCTTTTAGAATGATGAAAAGAATCAGAAGCTTGAAGTGCAAAAACATTAAAATTTCCATCTAAGACCTTCCCTTTGTCACTACGAGCAAGAGTCCTGACGTTGGTATTTTTAACAACCTCCTCAGGGGATTCTGAGGCATAACCTTTATAGAGTGAATAGACTGCTAGTGGAGTCTATATTCAGCTAGCAGAGCTCAGACAGGAGTAACCTGGGAGGATATCCCAGGATGCATGAGTGTAAACAGGTGGTCTATCAAATGCTACATTTGCCAATAACTTTGCGGAATTCAAAAACATTTCAGTAGGTCTTCAAGACTTTCATAATTACCTACGTCAGCCAAGAAGACTTAGAGAAATAGAACATACCCTACCAAGAGTCATCACAAGAGATCTTGTCTTCTTTTAATCCTGAAATATCCCTTCTAAAGACATTTTCCAAATGTCAAGACACCTTTGTTAATTGCTGCTACACTTTATTAATGTAGTTCATCAATCAGTTAATCAGTCAACAAATATAATTAATTGCTTCTCTTTGCCAGGCACTTTAATAGGTGCTGCCAAAAAAAAAAAAAGGCTATTTAACCATTCTCTTCGAAGAAATCAGAGTCCAGTGGAGACAAATAAATAAGGTAATGATTTAAAAAGAGTGAGACATGTAGTTTAGTTTAAAGAAACAGAAGAAAGAGTAGCTGAACCCCAACTTAAAAACTGGAATAGGTGTGTCTTGGAGAAAATAATACTTCCTGTGATTAATAATAGCCTGGTTCTTCCTGGAAGTTCCCAGTCCACTTTTTCTCCCTCTTCTTTAGGTAATCAGAGTACAAGACAAGGGGGTATGATGACTGTGGCAGAGAGCTCTGTAATTTTCTTCATTCATCTTGATGAGTAACTATTTTTCAAAATTCACTGCAGTTTAAATTTCTGAAGCCAAGAAAAGTCAGAAGGAACCAATATCTGGTTACCTTTGGTTATCTTGCCTTCGCAGAGGGAAAAATTCTAGCTCTTCGATTTCAATAAATACAGAAAGGAAAACAGACTTCTCCTCTTGAGACATTTATTGAACCAAAAATATTTGGAAGATGGTGTTACCTTAATGCTTTAATAGGAAATGCTTGGAATAAATTTTATTGTCATATCTGGCATGATATAATAAAATTGAACAGCAGCTAGAAAGCTAAGGAACTCTAATTGAAGGGGATATAGAAAATTTATCTACTATTTTATAACTTTTTAAAGTCTGAAATTATTTCATAATTAAATTTTTTTTAATGTCAAAGAAAAGAGAGAAAAGAGAGAGGAAGAAGGAGCAGGATTTCACCAGGGTAGGAAGAGCAAAAGAAAGTAATGAAAGAGGAAATGTTAGGTAAAGGTACAGGGAGATGCAAACCCATATGGTATATCTGAGGAACTACAAGTAGTCCAAAAGGCTGGAATATGAGATATCTGAGACAAAGGGGACAGGAAAGAGACTAGACAAATGTGGAACAAAGGAGGCCATATCATAGAGGAACTTATACACCATATCAAGGTTTTTTCCTTGCATGTTATAGGATTTCCAACCCCACTGAAGGGTTTGGAACATGAAAGTGACTTGATTACATTTGCATTTTACAAAGGTCATAGGTGCCAATATGAAGAATGGACTAGAGAAAGGTGAAGCTGAAGATGAGAAAACCAATAAAAAGGCGATTTAAACAGTCCAATAAAAAACCCTGTAGAAAGAGAAAATTGTAAACCCGCCCAAACTTTGATTTGAACTTGATTAAAATTGCAGTTGAAGCCACAAAGCACAAAACAGAATGACATTTTATGAGAACTCTCAACAGGAAGGAAAGTTGTTGGGATGAGAGTCTTTGAGACTGCAAAGCAGGAGACTAGACGTCTATGCTCCATTATAAGAATATGGAAGAAGCTAAGAAATATTTGCAAGCTCATTTCCATAAAAGAATGATGAACAAAGAATTAGTCAGGTGTATTGAAAAGTTAAACCTATAGTACTTCATATATTATTGTTACAAAGTTGAGATTCTGCCCAGTTAGCTAAAAGAGGGACAAGGATTTCCTGTAATATTTTGCTTCCTAACCAGAAAAATACCGTTTTAGCCTATGAAATATAATTCTTAATTTTAAGATTACTGCAAGCTTCTTACCATTTATGATCAGATGTTTTTGATCACTTTTATTCTAGGAAGTTGTGTTTGCTAGATTGTATTTGTTATAGAAATCAAGTTTATTCACTAAAATTGAACATTAACTTATTTCTGTAACTTTTCCACTACATAATAGGCATGAATTCACTTGCTGGTTGGAGAGTATTGACTGTTGCTGTTAGTTTTCTCCCCTGTAGACCTATTTAAGAAAAATACCAATGTATAATTCCAAGACATTCATTCTAAAACATGGACTGTTTGTTTCTCCCACAATGACAAGGGTCCTAACCTAGAACACAGATAATGATGGAGAGAAACAAATAGAATCAAGCAATGTTATAGAGGCAGATAAACGGATCTTACTCATTTAATGAGATAGGAAGATGGAAAAGAGTAAAGCAAGAACTATTTGTAGAGTAGAAAGATGTATTAGCCAGGTGCACTGGCTCATGCCTGTAATCCCAGCACTTTCGGAGGCCGAGGCGGGCAGATCGCTTGTGATCAGGAGTTCGAGACCAGCCTGGCCAACATGATGAAACCGCATCTCTACTGAAAATACAAATATTAGCCGGGCATGGTGGCGTACACCTGTAATCCCAACTACTCAGGAGACTGAGGCCCAAGAATTGCTTGAACCTGGGCAGAACTTCCAGTGAGCTGTGATCACGCCACTGCACTCCAGTTTTAAGTGACAAGAAATATAGTGGTGTCATTAATCATGGTATCATAGAAAGAGCAGGTTCAAAAGATGACGAGCATCACTTAAGACGTATTGAACTGATGTGCCTTTAATTACATTTAAGGAGATATTGAGCAGATCATTGAAAATATGGATCTGAGGTCAAGAGGGAGACTGGGGTTAGTGACAAAGATTTAAATATTATCAATGTATTAGTGATAGTGGTGGCTATGACATCAGTGCCCCCTGAAATAAGGATTCTATACATCTGTACAGCGTGTAGCAATTTTCAAAGCACATTTGCCATATAATATCTCATCTGAGCTAAGTAAGTCAAAAGTAGTTATTTCCATTTTATAGATGAAAACACTAAGAACTAGACAAGATAAAACTTGCCCAAATTCACGAGCCTATGCTAAAGTTTGGATTCTTAGACTTCAATACTGGTGTTCTTTTTTTTTTCCATGTTGACTCAAAATGTAACCATTGTATACAAAGTCCATAGGAAGGGCCATGAGGCTTATAATACTATCCCTTCCAAAGTGAGTAAATCCAATCACTTATAAACAAATACCAGATTCTCCAGTGCACTAAAATCATAACAACTTAAACATACACAAATGTGCACACATTTCATTCTTAAAGATCTTTAGGTAGTTATTACCTTCTTCTCACAGTTGGCATCTGTCTCCTTCTGGTACATTTAGAAGTCTTCCGCCTTCTGTCACAGGGAAGAGGAACCCCTCCCCCACCACCATTAACCAAGTATGATACTGCCTTCTACTTAACTCTCCTGTGGCAAGAAAGATTAATTTTCCCTATGCCATCTACCTTAGTTCGTAAACAAGCAGAAAGGACAGAATGAGTAGACTGTCAGATCCCACCTATCAACCCTGTGGACTATTTGTGGAGGGCTGACGGGGAACTTAGTCAGGTACCACATCACAGAAAAGCAGTGTCATCACTGTGCCATTGGGTTTTATGATCCATGTGACTCCAACCACAATAATCTCTAGCCTAAAATATATCTCTTATGAGAAACTGGTTTCAACTTATAAGTAAGAGGGTATTTATTTTCCAGAGGGAAAGAGTTTTGAATACTTGAGGTGAAAATGGTACTGAATGAGACAGACCGGATTGCAGAGGAAATTTTTTTTAAAAATAGTGGCCTATTTTAAGTCAAAAAGCTAGAACGTATTAGCCAGGCGAGGTGACTCACGCCTGTAATCCCAAGCACTTTGGGCGGCCGAGGCAGGCAGATCACTTGAGATCAGGAGTTCAAGACCTGGCCAACATGGTGAAACCACATCTGTACTAAAAATACAAAAATTAGCTGGGCATGGTGGCACATGCCTGTAATCCCAGCTACTCAGGAGGCTGAGGCATGAGAATTGCTTGAACCCGGGTAGAAGTTCCAGTGAGCCATGATCGCGCCACTGCACTCCAGCCTGGGTGACAGAGGGAGACTCAGTCTGAAAAAAAAAAAGGAAGAAGTATTAAAGGAACCAGAGAAGGAAACAAAAACAATGTTACTAACACAAAGCTCTAGTCTTAGAGGTAGTGTGCATTCAGCCATGTAGAATTGCATCTACTTTACAAAGTGGAAAATGAACATTTTTCAACTAGAATCATAATGGTAGCTATAGAAATGCAGCAAAATGATCCAAAAATCCAATGATATAAAGCAATCTCAGCAACTGAAATAAAGTTCCAGACACAACACTACTCTCACATCACACATAAATGTCAGACAAGTGTATTTTATACCAAAGATGCCATTACATTTAATGGAAATTTTACCTGCACAAGGACTCTGGAGTTTGGATACATGAAATAAAGATTTGAATTTCTAATCCTAAAAAGTGGCCAAAAAGTCTCCTGTATTTGAAAAAAAAAAAAAGCAGGATTTGGGAGTTTAAACAGTTTTTTTCTTTGGTGGGGGTGAAACTGCTATTGGTTTATTAAGATGTTCTCAGTTGGGCTTCATTTTTATGTCCCTTGAATGTAGAGACTGACAAAATAGCTCACATAGATGGGTCCATAAAATATCTGGGAATGAATGAGGAAAATAAAATCAAAGGTGGGTGTTGACAATAAAATAAAATACTGTGGAGAAAAAAGTAGGACATTGCGAAGGAAAGTCAGAAAAAGGACTTAAAGTAAGAAAGAAATATAAAGAACTGGATAATATTATTATTGCAGTCTGATGAATGTTATCCTTGATTAGATATATACTAGGTATTAAGGATGAAATATCATCTCTTACAAGATGCAGAAAGAAATAAACACAAGCATATTCCAATGGTGCCATTAGGAATAGCCTTTTAAAAACATATTCACTGTATCTGCATTTTCCAAATAGTCAAATAGAGACAACTAATACACATATTTTATGGATGTATACTTAAATTCACTGTAGATGGCCAAATGAGATTGCTTTCAGAAAAGTGGGATGGGCAAGGGCTTAAACAGTGGATAGTGAGGCACAGAAAGAATAACAAAAGTGGAAAGCTGTCACCAACCCTTAGCCAAAGTCAAGGGAAGAACAGACAGCTACTTAGCAGGCACTGTAATGGTGGTAAACCTTAGATTTGGTGCCAAAGCAGTAAGAAATCAATCACCAGATCATTTTCTTCTCTAGCTCTGCAATCGTATGTTAACGCCTCTGGTAAGCCAAAACCAATTGGAAGGAAGCTCCTGATGAGGAAACTTGCAAAACTCAGTCTGTAAGAGTCAGCCTCTTAGAACGCAAAACAAAACAAGGCAGAGAAGGGTTGTCTAACGGGAGATGAACAGAGAAAAACTAGCATGTTTATTAAAATGGCAAATCTAATATACAGTTAATTTTGGATATTAAACTTTCATCTAGCATGATAGCAATGAGTATTTGAGAAATAAATAAAATTAGATTTTTACACCACATACAAAATCAACTCAAAATCAATTACAGGCTTAAATATAAGATCTGACACTGTAAAACTACAAGAAGAAAACATGGTAGAAAAGCTTCAAGACATGGGTTGGGGCAATTATTTTTAGACATGACCCAAAAGCACAGGCAACAAAAGCAAAAACAGACAAACAAAATGGCATCAAACTAAAAATCTTTGGCACTGCAAAGAAAACAACACAGTGAAGAGATAATCCACAAAATGGGAGAATATATTTGCAACCCACACTTCTGATAAGGGGTCAATATCCAAAATATATAAAGAAGTCAGTCAACTCAATAGCAAGAAAATAACCAAATTAAAACATTGGCAAAGGATCTAAACAGAAATACTTCAAAAGAAGATATAAAAATGGAAAATAGGCACTTGGAAAAAGAAGTGAGCATCGCTCATCATTAGGAAACTGCAAATTAAAAGTACAGTGAGATATCACCTCAGACTTGTTAGAATGGCTTTTATCAAAAAAAAATGTACAGTAAGTGTTGAAGAGGATATGGAGAAAGGGAACTCTTGTATGTTGTTCGTGGGAATGTAAATTAGTACAGCCATTATGGAAACAGTATGGAGGCTCCTCAAATAATTAAAACTAGAACTATTCTATGATCCAGTAATTCCATTTTAGAATATATAGCCAAAGAAACCGACATGAATATGTGGAACGAATACCTGCACTCCCATGTTCATTGCAGCATTCTTCACAGTAGCCAAGATATGAAAACACCTAACTGTCCATCAACAGATGAAATGATAAAGAAAAAGTGGCATATATATACACAATGGAATAATATTCAGCCTTAAAAAAAGAAGACATTATGCTAAGTAAAATAAGGCAGCCACAGAAAGACAAATACTGCATGATCTCACTTATATATGGAATCTAACAAAGTTGAACACATGGAAGTAGAAAGTAGAATGATGATTTCCAGAGGCCGGGAAAGTGAGGGAGAGGGAATGGAAAGTTGTTGATCAAAAAGTGCAAAGTTTTAGATAAACAGGGGAATAGGTTTTGAGATACATTGCACAGCAGGATGACTAAAGTCAATAACAACATATTATATAATATATTTCAAAATAACTAAGAGGATAAATTTCAAATGTCTAACCAAACAAATGATAGGTAAGCAAGGTAATGGATATGTCTTGCTTTAACCAATAATAGAATGTGACAGAAGTGATGTCATGGGAATTTCAGAGTCTGAGTTTCTGGAGATGTTGCGGCTTCTGCTTTTGTGCTATTGGAATGCTACCCTGACCAGCCAAGTAAGGAAGCTGGTCTAGCCAGCTGGAGGCTGTGAGGTAATTTAGGAGAACCAGTGTCTTTGTGGGTGGTCAGCACCAACAGCTAAGCATGGGAATGAGCCATATCAGACCAGCCCAGTCCACCCTCCCGCTGAATGCAGCCCCATGTGCAAGCTCAGACAAAATCAGCAGTGGAATCTCACAGCCAACCTACAAACTCATGAAAAAGAAATCAGTCATTATTTGATTCATTAGATTTTGGTGCTGTTTGTTTCTCAGCAGTCATTAACAGATACAGACTCCATAAGAGGCACTGGACATGTCTCTGAATCACTGATTGATTTCAGTTTCATCCTGTAATAGAAATGTAGGAAACTATAGATCATGAAATCTATAGATCATGAAAATTTCCTCCAGGAAAATTAAGTCATTTGAATTTGAATGTGAAAGAGTCACATATAAATTGATTTAAAATCAAGTTGTGTGTGTTTTTGAGGGGAAAAGGTGATGAAAGTCAAATTATATGTGCAAACCACACCAAAACTAATGATCAAACCTACTTCCAGGATGTGCATGGGCCTGTTTGGGCCATCTTCCCATGGGCAGACTGTACTGCCAGTGTGCCCGCCCACCCCCTGGGCAAACAAGGTGCCTCAGCGCACAGGACACAGCCACTGTGGGGGAGACAAGGCAAGGACCTGTGCATTTGTCCAACACCATCGTATTCTAGAGCAGAAATCTGAAAATTCAAGAACACTAAATTCAAACCCAGCCTTCGAAGTGATGATGGAGGTAGATTTGCCAAGAGATGAAGATAATACAAGTATTTAAGTTTGTTAACTTGATTCAAAACTTCAAAATATTTAGACGTATATTATCCAGACCTCCATTGTACTATTCTCTGGAACCCCACAAATGTTGGAAATAGTTGCTAACCCTCAAAATTGGGGTCCTCTGACCTTTGAGGATCCGTAGATACATTCTTTCCCATCACACATTCACTTTCAATGAAAATATAATACCCATCATTTGAGTTTCAGTTGAACAAAATACTAAGTACTTGAATTATGCTAAGTACTCTGTAAGGTGATGCTTGATAATTACTGAAATAACTCTGGTTGAAAATACATATCCCCAATATTTTTAATTTTGGAATTTCATGAGATGGTTTTGCAAAACCTGATGTAATTTTAAGCAGTTTTGTTTTCTTTTTATACTCTGATTTCTAATTCCCTTTTAATAAGCAATTGAAATGTAGATGAGATTATAGCTATTCTTTATCATTTTCTGGTGTTTATTTTCTTGTTTTTAATAATGAGTTTGCATTGCTCTGTAATAAAACTGTTAAAGTAAAAAATCACTCAAAGATTATACAAAACTGTAAAAGTCATCTATGACTAATTCCTTGAGCCAGGAAAGTAGCAAAATGGCAAATAAAGGGGAAATTCAAGATATATTTGGGAGGAATTTTGGATGAATCTTGGCAGTAGAGTGAGAGTTGAGAGTTAAATGTGAGAGAGAGGTGGAACCAATAGCAAAGACCAGGTTGTTGGCTTCAGCAGCTGGTAAGAAAGTGGTGGCCCTGCGCAATGGCTCATGCCTGTAATCCCAACACTTTGGGAGACCAAACTGGGCGGATCATTTGAGGTCAGGAGTTCGAGACCAGCCTGGCCAACATGGCAAAACCCTGTTTCTACTGAAGATACAAAAATTAGCCAGGCATGGTGGAAGGCACCTGTAATCCCAGCTACCTGGGCAGCTGAGGCAAGAGAATCGCTTGAACCCAGGAGGCAGATGTTTCAGGGAGCAGAGATCACTGAACTCCAGCCTGGGCAACAGAGTGAGACACTGTCTCAAAAACAAAACAAAGCAAAATAAAATAAAATAAAAAAGTGATGTTGCTCACTGAGATGGGCAACACATGTGGAGGGAAGCGGTTGAGAGGATGGTGATGGTAATTATGTGCAAAACTGATGCATGTGGAGAACAGATGAGATGGCAGAGAACACCGTGCCAGTGTGACTCTTCTGCCAATTAATTAAAGTCCCGATCATCCTTGTTTTAGAAAAGTTGCCCTATTTGTTCACTTTTAACATGTCTATCTGAATCTAAAGCTGTTTCTTGCTTTTATTTTGCCCGACATTACATTTTGCTGGTGAAGCACCCTCTTCCACAGCAGGCAGGCTCAGAGGAGTTGGCTCCCAGAACCCCTGATGGAAACACTACAGGAAGTGAAAACTGGGTTCGAGTCTGGCTTGCTACAGAGCCTCCTCTTAATGGGTGGGAATGTAATATTCATTAAAAAGAATTCAGACTTCAGTCACTCTAATGATCATGAAACGTTTTTCATCAATGCATAATAGAACAAAAAGATTGATTTTCATTAGGCATGACTTTCAACATTTTTTACTCCTTATATAAAAAATGAATCTGTTCAAAGTCTTACAAGGTCCAAAATATTTCTGATCTTCTTGGAAATTGTAGGTAAGTTTTTACACAGTTTGCTGCCCTTCACCACCATAGTCAATTTAGAATACTCCATTATCTGGTAAAATTTTGCAGCTTAAATTGCCTTCGATTTAGGAGCCCCCCCCAACTTCTCTGTAAAGTGTTATTTTTGAAAAGGACATTTAGTATGAGTAGGACACTGTGCTCGGTTTTTTTTTTTCTTACTGTAGGTTACAGAAGAAAGGAGGAACAGGAGATAGTTATTAATAATATTATTACACTCCATTTATAGTCCCTAAAAATTAAAAATGATTACTTAGTATTTCCTAAGTATCAACAAAATAATGAACAGCTTCATCAGAATAAGATCTCATTCACAGACATCTGCACTTACAACATGTAAAATAAATATGATTCCTCCAGATTGTGTAGCCACTTCAGATTGTATGACTTACCTTGTGTTGTTAAGACGGATTCTTCTTAAACTTGAAAGTCAATCTGTTTGCAAACTTTGAAGAGTTGAATTAGAAGGGCCCATAGAAGTCACAAAATCTGACTTGGTCAATTAGAGCATCACATTCTCCTGGCTACAGTGATTAAACCAAAATCACAGAAGAATGGTGAGCTGGCACTAAGAAATCTTTTTTTTTTTTTTTTTTTTGAGATGGAGTCTCACTCTGTTGCCAGGCTGGAGTGCAATGGTGTGATCTTGGCTCACTGCAAACTCTGCCTCCCGGGTTCAAGTGATTCTGCTGCCTCAGCCTCCTGAGTAGCTAGGACTACAGGCACATGCCACTACGCCCAGCAAATTTTTGTATTTTAGTAGAGACAGGATTTTTACTATGTTGACCAGGATGGTCTCGATCTCTAACCTCATGATCTGCCCGCCTCGGCCTCCCAAAGTGCTGGGGTTACAAGTGTGAGCCACCACGCCTGGCCAAGAAATGTTTCAAAGCGATATTAAAAAAAAACAAAAGCCCTCCAAGTGGCTCAAGCATGAAAGACTTCTATTGATTTATATGATCCAAATCCAGTAGAGTTGGTGTTATGGTTTGGCTCTGTGTCCTTACCCAGATCTCACCTTGAATTGTGGTTCCCATAATCTCTGCATGTGCTGAGAGGGACCTGGTGTGAAGTAATTTAATCATTGGGCTGGTTACCCTCAGGCTTTTCTTGTGATAGTGAGAGTTCTCACAAGATCTGCTGGTTTTATAAGGGGCATTTCCCCCTTTACTCAGCACTTCTTGCTGCCACCATGTGAAGAAGGACATGTTTGCTTGACCTTCCAGCATGACTGTAAGTTTCCTGAGGCCTCCCCAGCCATGCTGAACTGTGAGTCAATTAAACCTCTTTCCTTTATAAATTACCCAGTCTCAGGCATGAGCAGTGTGAGAACAACTAATACAGGAGGCTCTCAGGCATAACTGGATGCAGGAGCTCAGAACATGTCATCAAGGCTGAGTTTCTCTTTATTTCTCGGTTTTATCTTTCCAAATTATTGACTTCACTTTCAGGCTCCAGGAGACGATGCCTAGAAGTCTAGGCCAACCTATCCCTTATTGCCAAAAGTCCCAGAGAAGGGAAACCATCTTTTCCAGGAGTCCTAGCACTATGAGATGATTGGATCTCACGAACACTAAATGAGTCATGTGACCAGTCTTCAACCAATCACAACAACCAGAAGATTGTAATGTTCTGATAGGCCCAATCTGTGTCACCATCTCACCCAAGCCTGGTGGGAGTCAATTCCACCTGAAACAGGTGAAGTGAATGTGAGGTCAGGGTGATTCCTCAGAATAAAAAAAATGACTCTTCTCTTATTAGAAGAGGTGGTATAAACAACAGATGCCTGTAACAGCAGCCAAGCAGCATCTGGATCACCAGGGCCCTGACTTCAAGAAAGGAGCTGTTTCCATGACTTCTTTCTTTTGTTATTTAAAATCTCTGAAAAAATTACTAGGAAGAAAGGACAGCAGATGTACCAGCAATGGGTAGAGTGACAGCCTCCGTGGACTGAACACAAAACAACAGAGCTTGAGCCAGCTTGTTTGCTGCCCAGGACTATTAAAGCAACAAGACGGTGGAAAGAAGGGGCTTGCCTACTTTAAGCTCACTGCCCAGTCTTGGTCTGACTGGGGTCTCTTGCTTCACATTGTTGTTTTGCCCCATTGGAGGTTGACAGTTTGACACCCCATGGGTCAGCAAGTGATAGAAAGAGGATGATCTCCTTATCGCCAAGATAAAACCTTCCTATGTGTTCCACTAACACATGAGAGGCCAACTGAAGTGTTGAGGGAAGGAGTAATACAGAATGGGATAATGGGATCCATCCGTGGCAAATTTCTCAGTTTTCTCAGTTTTGCCGAGGGGCAGCCAGCCCAGGCTCCACCAGCCCGAGTCATATGATGTCCACAACACATCTTCTGAAAACTCTACATCTGATCGTGCGTGTAGACTTAAACGCATCTGCTAACTTACTTTTCAAGGCCTGTGTTAACTATGCAGACAAGACTGAGCTCTCTCTCTTTCCTTTTGGATTGAGAATTCCTCGAGAAGCAACCAATTGCCCCAGCTTACTTCATTTGTACAATTCAAGTTATCCTGTGACCAAGAGAGTGAGACGTGAGAAACCAAATGGCTGCTCCCATGGACACTGTGTAAAGCCACCATGAGAGGAGATAGTTCCAAAAAATTAGGGTGAGGGGAAGAGCAAATGATAGAACACGTGTCTAGGTCAGAGCAATTCAACGGCCTCTGGCTAGATGCTCCTACTGCTGCTGCCTGGGGAAAATGCTGATTTTTTTTTTTCAAAAAAATGGCTTGCCTGGTGGTGAGTCATCCTCTTGGCATCAAATGATAAAATCTGTGACAGGTTCTCTTACTTTGATCAGTAACCTGTGATCACTCCTATTGAACTTGCCCCTCTTCAGCAAGCAGGGGCCAGGGATTTACCAAGGTGTGCAGGAACACCAGAAGGCTACAATTTCATCTTCATTTATTTCTTTGATAAATAAGGGAAAAAAGTTTTCTATTAATATAAATAATATCCTTTCTTCTTTATGTTCTAAATAAGGAATTTATTATGTAATTTTTAACTCATTTCACCAATTTTTCTATGAGGAAAACAACCCACAAATGTTGTCTAACCCAATCTCACACCCAATCTCACTAAGCATAGAGAAAAGCTATATACTTGTATATTTATAAGGCTTTAAATTTTGTTTCCAGGTTTAATGTTCAGGTCATCTTTCTCACTTTTTCATAGTTTATGGTCTCCAGGTTTCTGTTGCAATCTTTCTGACCCAGATAACTTTCTAGGAGACATATTAAAGTATTTAAAATGTATATTAACAAAATAAAATATAAAAGCAAAACATAAACATGATTAACACAGTGAAGTCAAAGTTAAACACACATTTGAATGTGTAAAGACATTGAATTTATTTCCCAGAGTGAATCTGATCTTCCTCACAAGCCTTCACTTTATTGGATAGTAGAGGGAAAGCTTCAATCAATTTTATCTGTCAAACTTAGTCCAATTCAATAAATTAAACTGTGCCATTGCAATGATCCACTCCTGTTCAGACAAATTTCCTGCCCTCGCCTATTTCTCTCCCCCCTCCTCTTGCTTCTCTCCCTGATGAGGCTGGGTGAGGAGGGGGCTGGGGAAGGAGGGCTTACATAGCCTCCTGGTGGCAGAGAAAGTCTCATTTTCCCACACATATGTCCTTTTGTTCTCCTCTGGCTCCCCTGATCACTGAGAAATGCTCTTTGGCTGCCCGGTGGTGAGTCATCCTCCTGGCATCAAATGATAAAATCTGTGACAGGTTCTCTTACTTTGATCAGTAACCTGTGATCACTCCTATTGAACTTGCTCCTCTTCAGCAATTGCTGGTGTTGTGTATACACTGAGATCTGGCTGTAGTATCTTTTGATCCCTAGGCAGAATGGTGTGGTCAGTTATAATCAGCTACATGATCACTTCACACCCCTGAGACATCCTTCCTGGTAAGTTCACCAACAAGCACCATCAGCTACTTCCAACATGTCTCTGCAGAACATGTGAGAATGTCTTGATACCTTTCTTTCACCCTTACAGAGATGGAGTCTTCTTGCATAAAAACACTACATCAAGGATTTTAGGCTAGGCACAGTGGCTCATGCCTGTAATCCCAGCACTTTAGGAGGCCAAATCGGGTGGATCACCTGAGATCAGGAGTTCAAGAACAACCTGGCCAACATGGTGAAATGCTGTCTCTACTAAAAATACAAAAATTAGCAAGGTGTGGTGGCGGGTGCCTGTAATCCCAACTACTTGGGAGGCTGAGGCTGGAGAATCACTTGAACTCAGGAGGTGGAGGTTGCAGTGAGCAGAGATCAGGCCATTGTACTCCAGTCTGGGCAACAAGAGCAAAATTCCATCTCCAAAAAAAAAATAATAATTTTTTTAAAAAAGGATTTTATTCTAAGGTAGCCACCACAGGTTGCTGTGAGAGTGAGAGAAGCCACCACGAAAGGTGGCTCAGACCTCTTAATAGAAAAGTAAGACAAAATAGCCTCTTCTTTTAGACCTTCCCTCACTTCATCTAATAATAACTCTGGTATTGGACTTTCTACCTAGAAGAGAAAAATCAGGTCAAATGTGTCTCAATTCCTGTTTTCTCTTACTCTAATTCCGTTCTCCTTTTGATAGTCAACTGAGAAGCAGAAGAGATAAGATTTCTCTCCCCTCTTCCTTTTAAACCAGAACTTTCTCAATATTATGTGCTCCTCCTTCTCAAGGTAGAATTTTCTGTCCCACTTTCTTTGATTCTACATGGATGGCTGCCAGGGAACAAGACATAAAACGAAGTGGAATAAACACCCAGCATACAACATTTCCAACATATTTTCCCATTTGCATGTGTATGTTACATCAAAGAATGGTCAGTACTACCAAAGATGCCTTTTGCTTTTCATCTGAAATTGTTGTCTGCTTTGGAAAAACATTGGCCTGATTTATATTTTGCCTGTTTTATAAGAAGTCACATGTGGAGTCCTGAATAAAAGAGGCACTTCAGACATTTCTGATTTACTCCTGTGGTGTTTTCACATTCCTACATAAGTGGACACCAGAGGGAAACCCTTTGGCTGACCCACCCATAACCCCGCTCTGCCTGAACCATAATTTCCCTGATAAAGAGAGATTTGCAACTGCTAAAGAAACAAAAATGAGACTTTTCTTCCTAATGTAATTAAATGAGCTGAGAAAAGGAAGCATTTTGGAAGAAGGTGAGCAGCCATCCAAAGCAATTCTGCCAAGAATAAATATTTATGGATTTGTCTGCTGATGGGAAGTCCTAGCCACTGATTACATTCTGGCTTGTGTGGTCTCTAAATACTTCCCATGAACTCACATTGTCGGACAAGAAGCCATTAAGCATTATGTCATCAGCAGCTGTTGCCTGAAGCCCTCTCATAGTGTTACATATGAAAGGTCCTGCACTGTACAAATGAAGGGAATCTGTTTTAAGTAAGGATTCCAATCAGGAAAAAATGGTTTCTGCCAAAGGAGCTTTAAACTCCCTCTCACAAGACCACTGTGGACCAAAACCATAGGTAAAGCCCAAAATGAAGTCCCAGCCATCAAAGAGACTCAGCCCTGCAGTAAGAGAAAGGAAGACAGAATCATCCAGCCACTCCTAAGGTCTAACCAGACTCTGAAGGCCACAGGCATGCTGCTTCACCTCCCTCTAAGGTTTCCTAGTTCTGACCCCAACACTATGGCCACACTTGTGTGCCACTTTGAACACAGACTCCTCCCTTCCCATGTAATGTGAAATACGTGTCTCCTCCAAATCTCATGTTGAATTGTAATCCCCAATATTCGAGGTGGGGCCTGGTGGGAGGTGTATGGATCGTGGTGTACCTCTCATGAATGGCTTAGCACCCTCCCCTTGGTGGTGAGTGAGTTCACACGAGGTCTGATTATTTAAATAACACCTTTCCTGCTCTCTCTCTTGCTCCCACTTTTGGCATGTGATGTGCCTGCTCCTGCTTCACCTTCCACCATGAGTGAAAGTTCCTTGAGGCCTCCCCAGAAGCTGAGCAGATGCTTTTACCATACATGTACAGCCTGCAGAACCATGAGCCAGTCAAACTTCTTTTCTTCATAAATTACCCAGTCTCAGATATTTCTTTATAGCAATACAAGAACAACCTACACACATGCCATTCTTGACACCATCTGATAACTCCACACCCTGCACTGGATCAAGACTGCATCTGTCCCTAAGCTTATTAAACCAGGCCCAGTGGCTTCATCTCAACATCTACCTCCCCTGGATCCTGTGTGGGTACCTGTGTGGAATGTCCACTTTTTTCTAAATCTATCCCCTGCTTTATAACTGCTATTTCTAGGGCACATCTGAATGGTTTCAAACGTGTGAGGAAAAGCATAAAAGCAGATGAGGGCAAGGCCAGAAAGAGGTTGGTCCTATTCTCAATAATATAACTCTCACCACCAGATATTCAACTGTTCTTTCTGGTCCACTTGCAGACTTTATCCCTCATTTGGATCTCTTCTTTTCCCTCTTATTTGGCTATCTCACATGCTTTCCTGCTCAGCCCTGCTAAGATGACTCTCAGGGACTCCATAAGTGAAATGCCATTTGCTAATACTGCTTTCCAGATCACAGACAAAGCTTATAGCTGAACACACACTCAGCTCTCTGCCAAGCTTCTTCATGCCCCAGTGCAGCCCACAGCTTGAGCAGCCCAGATTTGGCTTATAAGTAATAAAGGATTGTGCTGGACATTACAAACTAGAAGAACGTTATTGTCCAAACAGCATTTTTGATATTTTGGTATTATTTAAAGATGGAAAAAAATGTTATTTCCATGTTTAAATGGAAACAGCCTAAGATATATTTTATGAACTTCTTGACTGCTTCTTCTGAGATGATCTTTATTTCACATGTTCGTATTTATAGGACTCATTTTCAGGGTAAAGATAAACAAAAACCTTTGTGTGTGAATTTTCTCTAATGCGCTATTCATCAGTTATAGGAAAGCTATGAGAAAGTTTATCTGGCTGGGTTTGCACACATTCTGCCAGTGTTGTATGCACACATGCATGTGCACATGCACTGTGTGTGTGTGTATGTATGTAAGCATCCTAAGACATCAAATGCATGCAAATGGTTGATGGGTAGGTAGATGGTTTTGGGTTTTGCTGTTTGGAATTTTATCACTGAAAACCCAAACTAGAGTCATAGTGAGAATCACTGAAGAACTTCAATTATGGAAAACATGATCTGATGTACTGGCCAGAAAGCTCATCAATTTCTACCATTCCATCTATTAAGAACAAAACAATACTAGTTTTCTGTCTGAGCAAATGAGCAGGCTTGCTGAATAAAACTGTGGTAAGTAAACAATACTAAAGAAGTATTCTAATTCTTTACAGACCCAGAAACCCCAATTATTGCTCTAAAAATAGGGAAAGAAAAAAAAAAAGAAGACAAGCATAGAGAGAGAAATATGTCCACAAATTCATTGAAATATTTTGATTCCCAAAATACATTTTAAAACTAAAAAATAAAATAAAGTGATGAGAGGCAAAGTTATCTGGGAAAAATGAAACCTGCTATAAACCACCTGGTGGTTTAATAGAAGAAGAGAATAATTTTCCTTTAGAAAATTTCCTTCCCCAGTTTTTGGCAGCTAGAAAACATATGTGATAAAAAAAAGGACATAACTGAATCAACAGGGGATTTAAGTCTAATCAGATTTAGGAAAAGCCAGATTGTCTCTGGGAGTGGGGGAAATGGAAGGAAGAAGCTTTATAGAGCACATTGGGGAGAACATTATTTACTTCTCTCTTATAAACATTGATAAGCTAGCAGGTAATAAAATTTTTATTGCAATATTTACTACAAATTGGCTTTGTTTCCTGCATCTATATTTTAGCTGTGCACGGCCCTTTGCTCAGCTATTGCGTTTGGCAGTGGGCTTTTGACTGCCACTCTCATGCCATCCTCTCCCTCCCTGGATTTCTCTTTCTGACCAGCACCAATATCACTCACTTGTTCATCAAAGTTCTTAAGATGAAACTCTGAAATCTTTCTCTGGCTATGTAGATGCTCCCACCCTCTTTCTTCCTTTCTTGCTCTTGGCATCCGATCTCTGTGCAGACCCCTATTCTGTGTCAGAGTAGAACTACTTCTCCTTACATTCTACCACTATTTTTTGGACTCTAAAAAAAAAAAAAAAAGCATCTCCATTTTCTCATATTTTTCACTACTCAGCCTGCATATCCTGCTGACACTTTCACTCAACATATCCAAAACCAAACTCATTATCTCCATCCCAAACTAGCTCCTCCCCTTAACTCCCCTGCTTCCATTAGTGTCATCTTGAGCTCAGAACTATTCTTTTTCTTCAACTCCCCTCATCCAGTCAATTGCTTCTGCTCTAACTTTCATGTCTTTTCCTCCTCCTCCATCCCTTCCCTTCTGCGTCCACACTAGCCCAGAACCTCGTTCCTTTTTCCCTAGCCTACTGGGGAAAACGACCCCATTGATCTCTGTCTTCACCCACTCTAATCCATCCTACTCCACAGCTACCAAACTAATCATCCCGAAACACGCCCTTAATCTTCATGTCCACCCCAAGCTATAAAACTTTAAAAGTTTACTGTCTTTGAAATGAAGTGCAGACATATTTATCCTGCCACTCAAGTAACTTTACAAATGAATTCAACCCATCTTTTGAGATTCATCCAGCACTACGATCTCATCATCCAACTAAACCAACAGATGGAGTAGAAACTCAGAAAGGTCAGGTCCAAAATCAGGCTCTTGCCTGGAAGTGCAAGTCTGCATATTATTCATGAGTAGGGGTATAGGAAGGTCAAGATGTGGCCCAAGGCAAGGAGAGTTGCCTAAGATAAGACCTGCCAGTTGCATAGTCTCTTTCCACAGCTCATTACTCTATACATAGTAGATGTTATATGAATTTTTGCTTAGCAACTTGTTTTCACTGCATATTAAGCTAGGATTTTAGATTTGGACAAATACCAGCAAAAGAGCAGATGTTTTCTTATGCTTTTTAAATCAATGTGGCTTATTATTCTCAGTTACCTGCTTATATACACACTGTTACAAACACATTCCCCAGGTGAGGACTTGGCTATATTTTTGATGAAGAGAAAGAAACAACTTTCACCAAAGTCATATTAATAACAGCAGTCCTTTTCTCTTTCATCTTTCAACTAACAATGCATCCATCCGGTCAATGAAATGTCTGCAAATTCAAATTATTTAGGAATAAGATACACCTGCTGTTGGATATTCAGACTCCCATAAATGTGACTTCAATATAAAAATAACAATAACAATAATTCCCCCAACGTTATAATGTTTCTGTATGAAAATTTCTGTCACAGACTTTGTGAACTTTCATCCTTATAATCTTTTAAAGGTATGGTGGAGGGGGTCAGAACATTTTTTAAGAAAGGGTTAAACGGTAGTATTTTAGGCTTGTGTGCCATTTAGTCTTTGTTTCAACCTCTCATCTCTAGCTTTGCAGCATGAAATTAGCCATAGACGATATGCAAAGAAATGGATGAGTGGGTGTGTCTGCATTCCAATAAAAAAGTTGTTTGTGGACACCAAAATTTAATTTCATACAAATTTGTGTGTCACAAAATATTCTTCTGACTATTTTTTCCACCATTTAAGCCATTTGAAAAAGCATTCTTAATTCACAAGCCATGCACAAACAGACAGCAGTCCGGATTTGGCTCCCTGATCATAGTTTGCTAACTGCTGTTATGGTGTTATTATAGTCTGAATGTTTGTCTCTCATCCCCTCAAAAAATTTATATGTTGAAATGTGAGACATCCAGCGTCATGGTATTAGGAGGTGAAATTTTGGAGGAGGTGATTAGGTCATGAGGGTGGAGCCCTCATGAATGAGATTAGCTGACATTGGCCTTGGCAATGATTTTTTTGGATATGACACCAAAAGCACAGGCAATAAAAGCAAAATCAAACAAGTGAGACTACATCAAACCAAAAGGCTGCTGCATAACAAAGAAAACATTCTGCAAAATAAAAAGGCAACCCACAGAATGGGAGAAAATATTTGCATATATATGATCAAGGGTTAATAGGCAAAATATATAAGGAACTCATATAACTCAACAGGAAAAGAACAAATAACCCAATTAAAAATGGACAAAGGACATTAATAGATATTTTTTCAAAGAAGACATACAGATGACCAACAGACGTATGAAAAGGTGTTCAACATCACTAATCATGAGAACTATAAATCAAAACCACAATGAGATATAATCTCTTACCTGTTAGGGTGGCTGGTATCAAAAAGACATGAGATAACAAGTGTTGTGGAAGATGTGGAGGAAAGAAAACCCTTGCAGACTGTTGGTAGAGCATAAATTGGTATAGCCATTATGAAAAACAGTATGGAAGTTCCTCAAAAAATTAAAAATAGCACTATCATATGATCCAGCAATTCCACTTCTGGGTATATATCCAAAGGAAATGAAATCAGTATCTCAAAGAGCTACCTGCACTGCCATGTTTTTTACAGCATTATTCACAATAGCCAAAATATGAAAACAAACCAACTGTCTATCAACAGATGAATTGACTTTTTAAAAACATGGTATAGACATATAGCTAAATATAAAATATAAAAATAGAATATCATTCAGCCATTAAAATAAAGAAAATCCTACCATTTTTGGCAACATGGATAAACCTGGAGGACATACATTACACTCTGTGAAATAAGCCAGACACAGAAATATAAATACTGTATGTTCTTTCACTTATACATGGAATCTAAAAAAAGTTGAACTCACAAAAACAGAGAGTAATATAGTGGTTTCCAGAGGGCAGAGGTTGGAGGAAATGAGAAAAATGTTGATCAAAGGGTATACATTTTAACTATAAGATGAATAAATTCTTGGGACCTCATGTACAGCATAGGTCCCAAGAATTTATTCATCTTATAGGTAATGGATGTGTTAATTCAATTGTGGTAAGAATTACACAATATATATGTATACTGAATCATCACACTGTACACCTTGAACATGTAAAATCTTTGTCAATTAAATATTTTAAAATAAGTAATAAATATTTTTAAATGGTCTCAGGGAGCTTGTTTGTCCTTTCCACTCTGTGAGCACGCAGTGAGAAGATGCCATCTCTGAATCAGAAACAGATCCTCCACTCGACATCAGATTTGCTGGCTCCTTGATCTTAGACTTCTCAGCCTCCAGAACTGTGGCACATAAACTTCTGTTGTTGATAAGCTACATGATTTATGGTATTTTGTTATAGCAGCCCTAGTGGACTAAGGCAAGTGCCATCCTCATGCTACAGGTGAGATTCTGTGGCTCAAAGGTTAATACGACTTGTGTCTGAAATCACACAGAATGGTGTTAGGATTATTAGTGAAACTCTAGTCCACATGATGTGACCAGAATTCCAGTCCCATCACTGTATAGCAATGCCTTCCTACATTTGGAAACATCTAAGAGTGGTCACCCATTTCTCCAAGCAGTGAACACTGCATCTAACATGGAGAAGGGTATCTGAATAAGACCAAGGAAGCATAAAATTTTATTTTCCCCAAAGGGTTTATAAAGTGGTCTGTCACCCCCTCTGTCCCCAAAAACTAAATGCAAAAATATGTGAGAATTTGCATGGGCAAGGACACGCTCCTTGACCAAGCTTTAGTTAGACTTCTCTGGATCCCCTTCTCAACTAGGCCTCACCCTGGGACTGCAGTCCTTAGCCTTCTGAGCTCAGTTTTAGCAAAAAGAAAAAAGAAAGAAAAGAGAAAGCCATGCTTGTGCTAATCCTGGAACCTACCCAGCCTTTTGGTATCAGGATGGTGGCTGCTTAGGGAGGGTAAACACAGAACTCAGCCCTACAGTAGGGATGAGGCTTGGTAAAGGCCCCCACAGCACAGAGCCCTGACTTTGGCTGGAAGCCTTTCCTCCTTAAAGCTACTGCTGTGGTCATGGAAAGTGAGCAGGGAAGGGGAACCAGCAGGAGAGACAAAGAGAGTCCCCACTGATTCCATCCTGTTGGACAACAGTAGGTGGCAGTCACAGAAGGAGATGGAGAGAACCGTGAATCTAGAAATGCCGTGAACTTGGAGGATTGCTCTGGACATTATTAATCATATTGCCCTTGGCAATATGTTTAATATTACAGATGTTACACTATAATATGAAGACATGCTTTGGTAGCATGGGGAAATCACCGACCCTCCTCACTGGAGGTGTTAAGCCAACAGAAACAAGCTACCTAGAGACACTTCTCTGTTGTAAGGAGGGTAAATAGACTGCACAGACAGTAGACATTTCACACACAGAGAATTCATTGCTTAAAACATTTGTTACTTGCTTTCCAGATTAGAACCATTTATGGGCATGGAATTATTGCAAAAGTTAGAACTAGTCAGATCACCAAGAAAAGCATCTGGATTAGCCAAGTCTGCAGATCCCTCTTCATTTGCTTCTGTCTTAATTTTGGTCTTTTTCTTGACTCCAGCTAAGAATGCTGGAGCTGCTGCACTGACTCATTTTATTACCCAGGCTTTGCACTTGGGGCTGTAGCTCTTTAGGATCACCTAGGATCACCTCCGTCACTAGGATTACCCTGTCCAGCACCTTTCTAAGAAGTGCGCTATTTTCCTTCTTAGGACTAGCTGCACCTGCTTGACATTTCCAGAGCTTTTGTTGAAGATCTCGTCTTCTAAAAAAATGTTCAAATATGAAGACAGTTTTCCTAAAATAGGCTTCCCTAAGCCATACTCCTACCTTGTATGTTTTAAGGAATTTACCCACCTATTAATGGCAAGTTTGTGCCAAGTAGCATGGATCTAAATTTTAAGGTCAGGAAATGAGTTTTTTTAATTAATTAAGATTTTCTCTTTTTTTTTTTTTTTGAGACAGGCTCTCACTCTCTCTCCCAGGCTGGAGTGCAGTGGGGCACAATCACAGCTCTCTGCAGCCTCAACCTCTCAGGCCCAAGCGATCTTCCCATCTCAACCTCCCTAGTAGCTGGGACCACAGACACAAACCAGCACATCTATTTTTTTTATTTTTGTAGAGACTGAGTCTCCCTGTGCTGCCCAGGCTGGTTTCGAACTCCTGGACTCAAGCCATCCTCCTACCTCAGCCTCCCAAACTGCTGGGATTACAGGTGTGAGCCACCACACCCAGCCAGGAAATGAAATCTAACCAAGAAAGATCTTAGTGACATCCGGTAACCTATTAGGACAATGTGCTATTAGCCCATAAAGCCTGATAATATTATTTTAATAACTAAAAATGCCTGAACATGTTTAGAGAGACTGAATCAGTAGATTTGATTGTCAGGCATGTGTGTGTGTGCACATGTGTTTGGGAGTGAGATGACTGGAGAGGTGTGATCTTCTCTCAGGCCCAAGAGATTCTCTAATTAGCCTTGGACTTTCTGTAATCGATGTCTAGACCTGACTGCTCTCAACACATTGAGAAAACTGAGGCAGTTTCTTGAATGTCCTGGTCCTCTGTGTTTGGCTGGTACATGACAAGACAGTGTTTTCCCTGTTTTAACCATTTATCTTTTTTCTTGGTCAGAGTTCTGTACTTAACCTTCATGTGTCTCTGGACAGATGTAGACCCAGAGCCTGTTTTCCTGCAGTCCCACTTTTACCCTTAGCTACAGAAAGGGCTGCAGAGATTTCCCTTCCCTTCATGCCACTCACTGTCTCCCACGCACCTCAAATTTAACACCTTCTCCTTTCAGGTAACTTATGTTTAAATTTCTTGCCCATCTAGGTTAAACTACGTAAGGCCAATAAGGGCAAGCACCAGCATTTTTAGATGGATATCAGTACTATAAATATTCAATAAATGAAAATAAAAACAAGCTCTCAATTGTATTGTGTTTGCATTCCCCAGTCTGTTTGGTAAGTTTCCAGTGATGTCTACAGGAAAAAGGAATTTCTAGCATTCTACCTGTCCTAAGGAAAATTTAAGTTACAACTAGGAAGTCAACATTAGAGGACATTAGAGTTTATATATGTGAATTCTAACACACATTAGCTCAACTATAGTTTAATAGCCAACAAATATATGTAGAATTCCTCTGCTCTCCTTCCTAATACCTTATCATATGTCCTTACTGAAGGACATACATGTGTATATTCTCTATACACACATTCACTATATTAGTGGTCATCTAAATTGTTTCCATTATTTCATTACTTCATGTGAGATGTTCAAATGACCACAAGTTCTACTGAACTGGAAATATAATGATGATCACATTTGGGTAAGAATACACAGAATATAGAAAAGAAATGCTCATTGAAGAAAGAGCAACACGAAATATAGACTTTAAGTGACATTTGGAATCTAAATCAAAATGACATTCTCCAAGGAGCTGGAGAAGGGCCCCTGCTGGTCCTGGGATTGCTGTTGTTGATATCTGAAGTCATGCTAGGCAGCCCAGCAACTGCTGCTGTCTCTAGGGGAGCCAATTTGAGATTTGCTTCAGTAGCTGTCATTTAAGAGTAAGGGCATTGGGAGTTGAAACCGAGCACCCCATAAGCATGTAACCAAGGCGATTTCCATCCACATTGCAGAACCTTTGGGCTCACGCCACAGGTTTTCTATTCTCTGTCATCTTTTTCCAATTAGAGAGCAGACCAAGTAGAAGGAAATGATCACCCACCAGCTCAATCTGAAAATTACCAGCGTTGAGACCCTGTGTTAGCTTTCTGAGCTCTGCTTCCTGGAAAGGGACGGGTAACCTGGCGCTTTCAAGCTCTGATTGAAGCTCATTATCATCAAAATGCTTTGGTAGTTCAATTTTATCCACCCCATTTCACAGATGGCCAAATTAAGGTCCAGTGAGGTTAAATAGCTAGGGGAGTCTCACAGCTACTGAGTTGCGAGTCTTTTAGCTGGAGACCAAGGGCTGCCCTTTTTACACCAGAAATCATTTTCTCTCCCTTATCAAAATATTTTCAGAGAATCAGAGAGTTAAGTTTAAACATGTCATATGAGTTTTAGGGTTCTGAATAAAATGCTCTGTGGAATCCACCTGAGACTTTTGTAGCTCATGCTTTTTGTCAAACTATTGAAAACAGATTTTTCTGACTCTGGTTAGCTCTGGGACAAAACTATTTTCCTTATCCTCTGCAATCCTTTACTATTTTTCCGGAAGACCTCACATCAAAATGATATTCTGTATACCTCTGACAATTTCAACCCTCCCCCATCATGATTCTAATCTCACTATGTAAGGGAGGTAGGGGCGAGGGGTAGGCTTCTTACCAGTCACAGCTAGAAACTTGTTTAGTGCTAATTAGTGCAAAAAGGCAGGAATTTCAGTATTCTTCTGTCTGTTTTCACATTGATGGTGACAAACTGAATACCATTAAGAATCGCATACCATTTGCTTTTATCAGTTACTTCACCTACAAGATGAGGTTCCAACCCCCCCACAGGGTTAAATCAGATGGTAAATGTAAAGAATTTAGGCTGGGCACAGTGGCTCATGCCTGTAATCCCAGCACTTTGAGAAGCTGAGATGGTGATTGCTTGAGCCCAGCAGTCTAAGACCACCCCAGGCAACATGGCAAGACCCTGTTTATACAAAATTTTTTTTAAATAGCCAGGTGCAGTGGCACACACCTGTAGTCCCAGCTACTCAGGAGGCCAAGGTGGGAGGATCGCTTGAGTCCAGGAGGTCAAGGCTGCAGTTAGCCATATTTGCACCAGTGCACTCCAGCCTGGGAAACAGAGTGAGGCCCTGTCTCAAAAAAGAAAAAAAAAAAAAAAAAAAAATTTGCAGCACGTTTATCGTATGCTCAGTGCCTGTTAGCTATTATTTCTTATGAAATATTCTCACATATCTATAATGAATCATGAGTACAACATAATGGAAAGAACTTATGTTAGAGTTAATTCAAAGGCTTGGGTTCCAGCCGCGAATCTACCACTGAGTGCTGACCTTCATGACTCTAAAAACACCTCCTTCTCTCTAGTGTGAGTATAGATACTTGTTTGGCCTTCTCCAAGTTATAGGAAGGATCAAATATGCTGGTAGTTTTCAAGTTTATTTCAAAAAAATTAAAAATCCATGCATGCAGGTGTCAGTAATTACTTCAGTTGCACTTATCATTAAGTTGCTGCTGTATGAAGCACTGTGCATGCTTTGCCTTCATATGGGAGGGTGGGGGTTGTGGTAGAGAGAATGTAGCGAATTTGGCATCAGATAGAATAGAGTTCAATCTCAGTTTACCATGATTTGCTTGTCAGAGCCTCACTGTTCCCATTTGTTCAGTGGGGCTAATAGAGACTATTGTATTAGAGGTTCCTATAATAGCTGGGCTGGGGCTTGGGCTCAGACATCCCAGGATATGTTCTTTCCTCCAGACAGATCCATCCCAGGCTATGGTTCTGAGCAATACAGCCTCTCTTTTCTGTCTGCTTTGTCTATTTGCATGAGAAACAGAGAAAACTGGAACCTAAGTCTTTAAGTGGGGTTTAAATACATGTACATGCAGACATGATTCTCTGAATGGATCTGAGAATGAGTGGAAGCCAGATTATAGGAAAAAAATAAGGATCCCTGAAGGGAGAAAAATCTTAGTAAATGAGGAAGACCACTGCTAAGCACAACTGACCACTAAGAAAAGAGACTTCACATACTTACATTATCCTGAAATGAAATTCAGAGGCAATAAAATCTCATGTTTTTAAGAATAAAAATGGTTTAACTATAATATGAAGGAGAAATAAAAAAGAAAAGTAATTTGTAATAAAATCATTTGCAATTCAAAGTACGAGTTGGAGGTGATAACACTGGGAGATTAAATGAAATAAGCATAAGTTTGTGCCTCTATGTAGATCCCAAGGTTACAATCCAGCTGACCCACGACTCTATAATATTAGCAACTAATGCACCAGGAGTGGTGTTGCTATTGGTAATATAATTCTCTGAAATGAACAAATCCTGATGATTTTCTGGGTAAGATAAAAATGTGATGTTCTCTCCACGTATGCAGTGGTTGCATTCTTAGAAAACTCCATTAATAGCCTACCAACCAAAAAAAGCCCAGGTCCAGATGGGTTCACAGCTGAATTCTACCAGACACACAAAGAGCTGGTACCACTCCTTCTGAAACTGTTCCAAACAATCCAAAAGAGTGAGTCCTCCCCCAAATCATTTTATGAGACCAACATCATCTTGATACCAAAACCCAGCAGAGACTCAACAAGAAAACTTCAGGCCAATATCCACGATGAACATAGAAGCAAAAATCTTCAATAAAATACTGGCAAACTGATTGCAATAGCACATCAAAAAACTTATCCATCACGATCAAGTAGGCTTCATCCCGGGGGATGCAAGGCTGGTTCAACATACGCAAGTCTATAAATGTAATTCACCACATAAACAGAACCAAAGACAAAAACCACATGGTTATCTCAATAGATACAGAGAAGGCCTTTGACAAAATTC
Organism: Ateles fusciceps; assembly: GCA_036589455.1. NCBI lineage: Eukaryota > Metazoa > Chordata > Mammalia > Primates > Atelidae > Ateles > Ateles fusciceps. Next base: position 4,095,047 of record JAZHEH010000045.1, on the reverse strand, counting down.
AACAGCCATTTATGCTAAAAATCCTCAATAAACTAGGTATTGACAGAATGTATCTCAAAATAATAAAAGCTATTTATGACAAACCCACAGCCAATATCATACTGAATGGGCAAAAACTGGAAGCATTCCCTTTGAAATCCAGCACTAGACAAGGATGCCCTCTCTCATCACTCCTATTCAATATAGTACTGGAAGGTCTAGCCAGAGCAATCAGGCAAGGAAAAGAAATAAACGGTATTCAATTAGGAAAGGAGGAAGTCAAATTGTCTCTTATTTGCAGACGACATGATTGTATATCTAGAAGACCCCATTGTCTCAGCCCAAAATCTCCTTAAGCTGATAAGCAACTTCAGCAAAGTCTCAGGATACAAAATCAATGTGCAAAAATCACAAGCATTCCTATACACCAATAACAGACTTAAGAGAGCCAAATCGAGAACGAACTGCCATTCACAATTGCTACAAAGAGAATAAAATACCTAGGAATACAACTAACAAAGGAAGTAAAGGACCTCTTCAAAGAGAACTACAAACCACTACTCAGTGAAATAAGAGAGGACACAAACAGATGGAGAAACATTCCATGCTCATGGTTAGGATGAATCAATATCGTGAAAATGGCCATACTTCCCAAAGTAATTTATAGTTTCAACGCTATCCCCATCAAGCTACCTGTGACCCTCTTCACAGAACTGGAAAAAAACACCTTAAACTTCATATAGAACCAAAAGAGAGCCTGCATAGCCAAGTCAATTCTAAGCAAAAAGAACAAAGCTGGAGGCATCATGCTACCTGACCTCAAACTATACTACAAGGCTACAGTAATCAAAACAGCATGGTACTGGTACCAAAACAGAGATATAGACCAATGGAACAGAACAGAGGCCTCGGAGGCACCACAACACATCTACAACCATCTGATCTTTGACAACCCTGACACAAACAAGCAATGGGGAAAGGATTCCCTGTTTAATAAATGGTGTTGGGAAAACTGGCTAGTCATGTGCAGAAGCAGAAGCTAGACCCCTTCCTGACACCTTACACTAAAATTAACTCCAGATGGATTACAGATTTAAACATAAGACCTAACACCATAAAAACCCTAGAAGAAAACCTAGGCAAAACCATTCAGGACATAAGTATAGGCAAGGACTTCATGACTAAAACACCAAAAGCATTGACAACAAAAGCCAAAATAGACAAATGGATCTAATTAAACTCCAGAGCTTAGGGACAGCAGCGGGTAGGGAGTTGGGGAGGGATAACATGGGGAGAAATGCCAGATATAGGTGAAGGGATGGAGGCAGCAAACCACATTGCCATGTATGTACCTATGCAACAATCCTGCATGTTCTGCACATGTACCCCAGAACCTAAAATGCAATAATATATATATATATTTTTAAAAAGGCGAGGGTAGGAGGACTGGTGCAGAGACAAGGATGTGCTGAAGTACAGAGAAGGTTTTGGGAAATTGTCATAGCCAACCAAATTTTGGAATAAATGATACTAAAATATCTGGATGATTTATAGTAAAAAACAAAACCAAAAAAAAAAAGAAAGAAAGAAAAATTCAGTATACTATGTTTAAACTGTACCCAAAAAATACATCGTGCTGATGTAAAACATAGTTCATTCCCAGGCCTAGATAATGTTAAATATGCTTTTTCATCTAATAAATGCCTACATGCAGATGTGTTAGTCCATTTGCATTGCTGAAGAATAAAGAAATACCTGAGGCTAAGTAACTTACTAAGAAAAGAGGCTTGCCCAGGCATGGTGACTCACGCCTGTAATCCCAGCATTTTGGGAGGCCAAGGCAGGTGGATCACCTGAGGTCAGGGGTTCGAGATAAGCCTGGCCAACATGGTGAAACCCAGTTTCTACTAATAATACAAAAATTAGCCAGGTGTGGTGGCGCACACCTGTAATCCCAGCTACTTCGGAGGCTGAGGCAGGAGAATTGCTTAAACCCAGGAGATGGAGGTTGCAGTGAGGCAAGATCGTGCCATTTCACTCCAGCCTGGGCCAAGTAAGAGGCTTATTTGGCTCTGCAGACTGTACACAAACCATAGTGCTGGTATGTGCTTCTGGTGAGGCTTTAGAAGGCTTACAATCATGGCCAAAGGGAGCCAGTATGTCACATGGCAAGAGAGGAAGCAAGACCGAGTGGGGAGGTGCCAGGCTCTTTAAACAACCAGCTCTCACGTGACTTACCACAGCAAGAATCCACCCATCATCATGAGATGGACACCAAGCCACTCCTGAGGGATCTGTGCCCATGACCCAAGCACCTCCCATGAGGCCCCATCTCCAACATGGGGAATCACATTTCAACAGGAGTTGTAGAGGGGACACATACCCTGTCTCTACACATCAAAGGGTTTCTAGAATCTCTGTTCTAATCCTCATCATTGTAATAACCAAAATGGCCCCATAAATTTCAAACACACTCCCTAGAGGACAACTGGCCAATGAGTCTGTACAATCTTAACAAAATAATAAAATTATAGGAATCAAGTAACTTCCTAATCTGAACCTTTCTCTGGGCTCCATTTCATTCCAAAACTCCTAGCCCATTTTTTCTCTTTCTGTCTCTACTTCTAAACCAATTATCTTTTTAGATTATACTCTACCACTTCGAGACTCATATTTGGCCAGAATATGACATCTCTTCTCAGAATCTTTCATCCACCACAAGTGATTATCAGAAAACAGTTTATCAGTAACATTAGCTCCGTTTCACAGAGGAGAGACTGAGGAATTAATGTAACCGGCTCATTCAAGGGCATGCCACAACCTGTCTGCAAGGGTTGACCAGAACCTGTATCTCTCAGTGACCCCTCAACCCCTTTCCTCTTCTCCACTGTTCTTTCTACTTCCCTCTCGGATCTGTGACTTCATTTGCATTTTTAAGAGTGAGTGGGAAAGCAGATAAAAACTCAAATCACTGTTCTGCTCCTTGTTAATTCCTCTAGTAAGAAATCAGTAGGCAGCCAGGCATGGTGGCTCATGCCTGTAATCCCAGCACTTTGGGAGGCCAAGGTGGGTGGATCACTTGAGATCAGGAGTTCAAGACCATCCTGGCCAACATGGTGAAACCCCATCTCTACTAAAAATACAAAAATTAGCCAGGCGTGGTGGCTCAAGCCTGTAATCCCAGCACTTTGGGAGGCCGAGCAGGGCGGATCACCTGAGGTCAGCAGTTTGACACCAGCCTGGACAACATGGTGAAACCCATTTCTACTAAAAAATATGAAAATAAGCTGAGCATGGTGGTGCTCACCTGTAATCCCAGCTACTCCAGAAGCTATGGCAGGATAATCACTTGAATTCAGGAGGCAGAGGTTGCAGTGAGCTGAGATCGCGCCACTGCACTCCAGCCTGGGCAACAGAATGAAACTGTCTCAAAAAAAAAAAAAAAAAAAAAAAAGAAATCAATAGTGAATAAGAACCCTGAAATGGGTTTCCATTAATCCAAGCTCTTACTCCCCCTCATTTGCATGATTAATTGCAATCCAGCACTTAGAGGACTGCGAGCCACCACCAAGGCTGCTGCTCCATGGAGAGCAAATCCATCACTGAACCTGCTCGAGTGTTTGAAAGGATGATGAACACACCAGACGTGATCAAGCAGGGCCAGGCCACAGACTCGTTCGGTCAGGGACAAGTCACGCACCATGCCTCCCGTCTCCCCCCCTTTGCAGAGATGTGGCAGAGAGTGTAATAAAAAAGTAATGATGTGGAAGAGAGCATGCTGTTGCCTTCCAAGGGCCGAGTCGGTACAATTTGTGCAAGGTCCTGACATTTTCACTCTTTTTCAGTACAGAAATACTGAATGAAAAAAATACAGTGCCAAAAAGAAAGACACATACCCGGGTCACTTTAAACACTTTGAAATAGATCCCAGATGAGGCATCCCTATATATCAGGAAGATTGTTTTTCAGAGTGAGAGAGGCAGCTTGTGGGGACTGCCACTCAGTGCCACCTCTGTGAGTGACAGTGGACTCAGTCTTCTTAATCACTGTGGGCTGTTCCGTGAGCAGCTATATATCAGCCTCAATTTTGGAAAAGCCATTTTCTAATAGGGCCAAGGGGCTCTTGGCTATTCTGATAAAGAGACCTATCATTTCAGAAAGTGATTCAAAGGATTTATTTGGTGTTTTCAGAAGGAGAAGGGCACAGTGCCCACTTGGGAACACACATCAGGTGGTAGGTAAAGAAGATGGCAGTTTGTAAAAACATTTTCAAAGCTTCCAAATGACTGATGTATTCCTGAGGGCTCTGAAAGTGATAAGGGGAACTTCGTAGCCTCTAAATTGCAATGATTGCAGCTGAGACCTCCTTGGATTGAAAAAGGAGCCTTTTAAAGGCTTGACTACAGAGTGTATTTAAATAGTATCATCACCCAGACGGTTGCTTAGCATTGGAGAAGCAATAGAACATACGATTTGCTACCTTAGTAAAGTTAAATAATCACTTCATGTGTTTCTGTAACTATGTATACACCTAATTCATAGGGTTATTGGGGGAATTATGTAAGTTACTAGTGGTTGGCATGTGGGCAACATTATGTAGTGAGCACAAGGGTAACTAGAACACCATTAAAGGCCAATGCAGGTTAGACAGAATAAAAATACAGCTCTCTATAGCTTAACTTGAGGAACACAAAGTCCCACATACCCCCCAGTCTCCCTACTTGAAGTTGTCATTATCATTGACATTGTAAATACCTTACATTCACTTAGTGACTTCTAGTTTCCAAAGACCTAATTTTAACATTATTTAACCCATTCTAAAATGCTCTGAAGTTACCATGTATGATACTAGAAATCTTCAGTCTTTTAAATTAAGATATATGCTTCTGAAAGCTCCCTTTCTGAATTCTCAGTAATGCCATTGGTAGAAATTGAACTATCATCAGTGAAGACAGCACATTGTAAATCAAGATACATTTCTCTTTCTGCTGTGCTCATACTCACCCTGTAAAAAGAAATAGAATTGAGATTTTTTTAAATCTTAGAATAACACAAAGTCTTATTTTTGGCAATGAATGTTATGTTTTTAGGCCTAAGACCCTGCATTCATTCCTTCAACAAATACCTGTTGAGCACTCCTGCCAGGCACTTCTCCAGGCTATGGGACCACAACAGTCAGCATTTTTGTTCAAATATCTGCAATATTTTGAGCCATCCTGCTAAACTAGACACAGAAAGAAAATTAGGAAAAATAGAGTCAGGCTGTTTTAAAGACATTGAAAATGATTGTAATCAGCAGAATCTACTGATAAATGAAGCAATTCAACCAAAGGATGGGAAGCATAAATTGCTTATTATGATAGGTACATAAGATGCATTTTTGAACAATTATGGCAATTAAGGCACTTGAAATAAAATGTGAGGGATATACAAGGGGAGGATAAGGAGAGAACATATCTTGATGTTATTCTAGGCCTCTTTACTGCCCCACCATCTGCTACCTGCCAGCCCATCAATCCTTCTTCCAACAATCATGGCCTCCTGAGCTCAAATCTGATGAACACATTCAACTCTTTCCAGCCTGGTCGGTCCCACTGAACACATACCATATGACCATCTTTGGCACAGAATGCTACAATGGTCAAATTGTTACTGGAAAGGGGTCTCTATCCAGACCCCAAGAGAGAGTTCTTGGATCTCATGCAAGAAAGAATTCAAGGCAAGTCTGTAAAGTGAAAGCAAGAAGTATAGGAAAGTAAAGGAAAAAAAGAATGGCTACTCCATAAACAGAGCAACCCAAGGGCTGCTGGCTGCCCATTTTTATGGTTATTTCTTGATTACGTGCTAAACAAGGAGTGGATTATTCATGCTTTCTCTTTTAGATCCTGCAGGATAACTTCCTGATGTTGCCATGACATTTGTAAACTGTCAAAGCACTGGAGGGAGTGTAGCAGTGAGGACCACCAAAGGTCACTCACATAACCATCTTGGTTTGGGTGGGTTTTGGCAGGCTTCTGACCGCAACCTGTTTTATCAGCAAGGTCATTTTGACCTATGTCTTGTGCTGACCTCCTGTCTCATCCTGTGACTTAGAATTCCTGTCTGGGAATGCAGCCCAGTAGGTTTCAGCCTTATTTTAACTAGCTCCTATTTAAGATGAAGTTGCCCTGGTTCAGACGCCTCTGACAAAATGATCCCTAAAGATATGTGGCCAGAAGATCCACTCTCCTATCCTGACCTTTTTACTTCTCAGCTGTAAAGGTAACAAAGGACTACACATAGTCCTTTCCAAGGTCACCTCACATGTTGGACTTGGGAGTTGATGTCAGTCACCTCAAAACTGTATTCAATAATAATCCTCAGAGGAGTTCTCAGCCCCTGAACCTCCTGACCAGGTCAGACCCAAAAGCGTTTTTACAAATATTATGTACATTCCATTCCCTCTAGTTTGGAGGAAGAGTTAGGAATAGAGCTTGAGCTTTAAATCAAATCCAGGACCTGTCAGGCAATGGCCTTGTAGTCTCAAGCATGTTTTTTTCAACTAGTTGAGCCTTGGTTTCCCCATCTACAAAACAAAACCAACGCTGTCACCCTCACAATGTCATTTGAGGATTATGTAAGAGAATACATGAGAGAATACTTTCACCAAGGTTGCCAGATGTGATTACGGTAGCCTTCCACCCACACTCCTTCCAAAGGAAAACTCCCTCTATAGTCCCCGCTAATGCTTTTTAGCCTGTCTAATTGCCATTCCCGTGATCTGAGATCCTGCCTCCCACTCATCCACAGTGACTGGACCAAGGTGGTCACCTGAGCCAAAAGCAGACAATCCATAGACCAGTCAGCAACCATGATGGGCTGGTCTAGGTCAAAATCAAACAAACAAATCATCACACTGAGCCAATCAAATACTTCTCTTTGGCATTTATTATAAAGTTAGAAACAGGAGAGGCTGAAATAGTTAATAACAAAGGAAAAGAAAAAGGAAGCTAATGGCTGCTGTGGTGCAATGGCAAGCTAAAGTCATGGGCAGGCATAATTTATGAGCAGGCAGGAAATGCGTAGAGTGCAAATTAAGAAAGACAGCTATAGAAAGAGGCAGACAAAGCAGACATGCCAAGAAAGAGAAGGACCTTGAGAGAAGGACACAGCTTTCTCTTAGTTCCTGAGCCTTCCATTCTGATTCTATGTCTCCGAGGAGATTCTTCGAATAGCCCCATTTTTATTGACATAACTTCGGTTGGACAAAGAGGTCTGATCAGGCATTCGATAAATCTTAGTTCCCTTGCCTTATTTACTTATTTAGCTAATTATTTGTCTCATCACTCATTCATGCATCTGTTCTTTATTTACTAAGTTAAATAATTCCTGACCACCTACTCTGTATCAGGTATATCCTATCTGTCATATTTGTACTGAGGGCTTAACTTGCATCCTTCCCAAATAACATGTTTGGAATTATCTGGGCACTGGAGAAGGTGATGAGAAACACGGAGGAGTGACCCTAACAATAAGAAAGCTATCCACGGAATTAGTGGAAGACTTGTCAAATTGTCCGTGGCGGCGGAGAGGTCCACCCCTCTAATTCTGAGCAGCATCAGCCCAGCTAGCTCCAGCATCAGCCCCAAAGCCAACAGTAAACTGCCAGGCTTAGGTCTAAAATTACATCTTCTTGGATTTCTCTCTCAACATGCCCAGCCTCAAGCGGGATTTGGGGGAGAAACCTTCACAACCTCTCCCTCTGATCCTGCCCTTTGTGACTTGAGAAAATGTGTTTCTTTTCCCTCTGCTCATTCCTAAGACTTTCTCATATACCATCATCTGTCACAGGGATGTCGACAGCTCAGCATAAGCCAGCTCTAATTCTATGGATTATTTTCTTCTGTCAGCTTTAAAAAAAAAAAAAGAAAGAAAGAAAAAAAGAATGGGGAAAAAAAAAAACAGTCTGCCCAGGCTCTCCTTGAAAAAGGATAAAGAACCAGAGGGAGAAAGAGATCATGCCAGAGTTCCAGGAGCCATCGGCTGGTCTGAAGAGGCCGATGAGTTCAGGTTCACGTGAGTGTCCAAATGTTAAACAATCAGATGGCTTGTCACACAGATGTTTACTAGTCTCACAGCTCTGCATTGGCCATGCTTTTAAAGGACTGCTGCTGTGAGCAGAGTATATGTCAGGTTTTTACCCTGCAGTCACCTGGAGTCAGCCCATGTAGGTCAGGGACTCCAAGTTGGTTCTTCAAATATGGGAGTGGGAGCCACGGCCTCTGTGCGGTATTTCCAAAGCCTAATAGACACTGCCTGTTTATCCACCATAAGGCAGCACAAGCTGCCAAAACGTCTAACTTATTTTCTTTGGGCTGAATGATATTAACCCAGGCTGACTGTGTTTGTCATTTCTCAGTTTCCAGAAACCAAAACTGACAGTTAGGGGTCTCTTTGATGAATACCAAATAAACAATAAATTCAAGGTTTTGTTTTTTTAAAGGTAATTTGTTGGATCATAAAAAATCTTTCAAATAGAGGAGGGACAATGAAATGGAAACCTGGTGAGGAGAAAGATGGAAATATTCTTCCCTGATGTCAGACAGCACCTCAGCATTTCCTCCATCCAGATGGTAAAAACTACCCTCAGAAGCCTCCTCCACTAGAAAAACCAGAACCTTTCTTTAGGAGAAGAATAAGGCTAATGGTCCATACTATCGCCCTCCAACATGCTTTAAAAGGTCAAATCGTGGTTGCATCAAAGCTGAGCTGGTTCCCAGGCAGGCCGCTGAAAGGATGAAATTTTGCCTTTTGCAAAAGAAGGAGAATGGAGAAGGCAATGCTGTCAGTAGAGAAATTAATTTCTGGCAGGCCACGTTGTTAAATCCCCTATTGGATTCTCTGGCTCGCGTTTGTTTAATGCACTTGCGGAGGGAGCCATGAGAGGCACAGCAACTTGGAATTTGCAGCTAGTTCTGAGGCGGAGGGCGCCTTCCAGCCACAAGATGGCAGCACGAGCCTGCGTTTGAAGCCAGGGCTCCGCGGATGTGCAGCAGTATCTCCCCCCACCGCCCAGGAGGATCTGATTCCCCTTGAATTTTAACCAATTGTGTTACATCCTTTGTCTCCAAAAGGATAGAAACAGGTTTTTCTCTTTCTCTCTTAATTGATTTTAAGTTTCCTTTTGTTCAAGCTCTGCTAAAAAGAAGAGAGAGCCCTATTTTTCAAGGCTTAACCTGCTTCAGACGTCTATTAAGAAGGCCAAATAATTATACCCCAAAGATAAACCTTTTCTCTGAAAACCACGCTCAGTATTTGCTCTGGAAGCAACGCTTGTGCTCTGTCAACCCGCTGACACGCGTCAGGGAAGCAGTCGACCCCCCTGGGGATGTTTTGGCTTTTCTCCCAAACCAGATTGTTGCCTGATTGAACAAGAATCATTTGCTGTGACACGTCCTCTGGGGACTGGTGGGCACATCTAAAAAGGTGATGAATTTGGCCTCTGGTTTCCAGGCCTCATTACTGGATTCTCCATCACCCTTTTGCAGAGAATAACATCACCTAATAAGGACAAACAGCCTCCGGTGTGTACTCAGCCATTTGCCCAATGAATAAACCATGTTACCGATTTTCCTAGGCTTACTTGCAGACTTTCTGTTGCTTACCACAGCAGCCCCCGAAACAATGGTGAATTCTTGGCCTTTGTGTACACGGACACGCGCTGCCTGAAGCACTCCTAGACCAGGCTCTTCACTCGGGTAAGACCACGACCTCCTTCAGTCCTCTATCTAAATGTCACCTCCTTTGGATAGATTTGCCAGTTGTCAAGGTCGGTCCTAATGAGAGTCCCCTCACAAAGCTCACAGCACGTCCTAAACTTTCATCATTGCAGTTCTTCCAACACTATATGCTAACTACTAGTTGATGAGTCAGATCTCCCCCAAAGAATGTAAGCTTCTCAAGGGTAATGTCTCCGTCTGACTTAGTTTACCCTATAGCCTGTAGCATAAAGTTGCCTCATCCACACTTACTGACTAAAATAATTGCAGAACTAAAAAACATAATGAAATTTTTTAGCTTACCTTTTCATATAATGTAACTATGGATTCCATCTACTGTTTTTTGAGATATCTCATTTACCTGGATTTCAATCCACCATTTGCAACCCAGGGTGGTGGGGGGGTGGGGGGCAGGGCAGGGTGAAGAGAATTACAAATGGAAGATGTGGAGAATTGCGCAAATCTCTGAGTAGCTCACAGGCACGCGTCACAGTCTTATCTGTATTATCTTTTTCTCTAGGAGAAAATTGTCTGGGTGTCAGAGCTTATAGGATTGAGCTAAAATACCCCTGTTTTATAGTCAAGTGATTCTGAAATCTGAACCTATCTTTATCCATCACCGCTATCACCTGTGTGGTATCCCCAGTCAGGAGTATCTCTCACTTTTCCAGATACATGCCTGGCTCCTCTCACTTTTGTGGTTATTCTGACTGCCTGGTGTCGTATGACTTCCTCAGTGTCTCTCTAGTCACACACTTGCCAGTCATCTTCACAAACCCGCTCAAGTTCTCTTTCTGCTGGAAGCTTCTGGCCAGCGAAGCCCATGCTGATTTCCTGTCTCTGAAAGTTGACAGTTTTGAGGGTCTGGATCCAATGTCCTTGGTTTCTGTGATTAAAATCACAACTAGATAAGCCGTAATATGCTAGGATCCCCCAAACAGGCTCTATGCTGAGAGTATAAACTCTACATTTTTGCTTTTTTTCTAATTATATCCTGTCTGAAAACTTATTCTCCCTAACCAAAAAATATATATAAGCTCCTCAAAGAAAGCTTTGTGTTATTTATCTTTGATATCCTGCAGGGTTTCTGATATGATCCTAAGCATAAACCCTCCATAAAGGTTGATTCACAGAAGCAACCCTGTAAATTGACTGATTAATAGTACTAAATTCAGCTGGGCGCAGTGGCTCACACCTGTAATCCCAACACTTTGGGAGGCTGAGGCAAGCGGATCACCTGAGGTCGGTGAGAACAAGACCAGCCTGCCTAACATGGTGAAACCTCATCTCTACTAAAAACACAAATTAGCCGGGCATGGTGGCAGGCACCTGTAATCCAACTGCACTCCAGCTTGGGTGACAAGAGGGAAACTCTGTCTCAAAAAAGGAAAAAATAGTACTAAATTCATAGCCCCAAAATCTACTATTTAGCCTATTCCAAGCCTCAGCAGGCTATTTCCCAGAGGATGACTCCCAAAGCAAGACTTTAAAAGTAAGGAATAAAACAGCAGCGGCTTCCCTGGGTCCAGACCAGGTAGCACTGAGGATACATTTCCCAGCCCCTGCCCCACCACACATACATGAAAGTCTGCAAAATCCAGTCTGATTTAGGCATTATCCAAATAACCCTGACTGTTACCAGGATAGTCATTTAATTATGGTCCATTTCCTGAGCTTTCAACCAAAGGAAGATATAAAGTGCTGTGACTGCTTCTGCAGAGTTCACAAATTAAAAACCTTGAGGTTTTCTGCAGTTTCCAAAGCAAAGCCAGAAAAGCTGAAAGATGACTGATATGGTTAATACATTTATTGGCATTAGGACATTGTTATTTTATTGCTAGCATCAGGGTGACATCATTTTTCATAAAGACACCATAATTGTCTTTGAATGTCATAAAAGGTGAAATTCATTCTTATGAAAATTAAAAAGAATATTGCAATGCTTCAGTCAAAAGGGGACTAAACGATACAGATGATAAAATGTAAATTTTTAAATTTCTGTCCATAAATGAGGACTGAGAGTAAAGATAATTAGGCTCGAGATGGAGACTATAATGACCTGGAATTAGTTTAGGCATCCCTCTAATCTCATTTATTTATGGCGCAGAACTATTCATTGGGGAATCTGTTTTCCTTCATTGGCCAATATTTTAGCTGTCTACTGCCCAAATGAAATACTGAACGGCGGGATGAAGATGCTAACTGAAATGTATCTTATTGGAGATGGCAGATGCAACTCACTTGTCACGAAAGCACACAAGACCTAGGGCCTAAAGCAACCACTGTGTAAAGTCCTTTGTTCAAAATATTTAGACTCTGATCCCTCTCATCCCTCTCATCCCCCTCATCCTCTAGCCATCAGAAACTTTTTTTTTTTTTTTTTTTGAGACGGAGTTTCACTCTTTCTGCCCGGGCTGGAGTGCAATAGCGTGATCTCGGCTCACCGCAACCTCCGCCTCTTCGGTTCAAGCGATTCTCCTGCCTCAGCCTCCCGAGTAGCTGGGATTACAGGCACCCGTCACCACAGCCCAGCTAATTTTTTGTATTTTTTGTAGAGACGGGGTTTCATTATGTTGGGCAGCCTGGTCTCGAACTTCTGACCTCAGGCAACCCACCTGCCTTGGCCTCCCAAAGTCCTGGGATTACAGGTGTGAGTGACCACGCCCAGCCCACCACCAGAAATTGTTAAGGGCAAATTCTAAAATTCATCACATGCGAATTCCTTTTTCAACCCACCGAGGTGATGAAATTTGGAAAGTGTTTAGGAATTGTCCAAATTCCGTCTCTTCCTCTCTCCACCCCCGCCTCAACCTGAGCCCTACTAAAAATTCCTTCTGCTGCCAAGCGCCTTAGAAAACCTTTACATTATTTATTTTTCTGTGGATTCATTGTGTGTTGGAAGCCTCACAAGAAGCTGGGTGCATAGTTTCAGGGCAATAAAACAGTCAGAGCAAATGGCAAACTGTTCAGTTTGGCACCGCGGAATCCAGCATGCATCTGTGCATTCCTCCCTGTGTGGCTGGAAACCTCTCAAATCTGGTCCTCAGTTTATGTCCTTTGGGTGACTGGTTCTCTGGTTACTCTGTGGGAGAAAACCCTAACAGAACTGCAACATCAAGGGCCAGCAATTCCCAGTTTTCATGTGCACAGATGTCTCTTGGGGGTCTTGCTAAATGTAGATTTGAATTCAGGAGATCCATGTATAGGGGTTAAAATTCAGCATTGCTAAGCAGCTTCCAGATTGCGCTATGAAGCTGGTCCATGGGTCACACTTTGAAATTAAAGGCATTAGCTCACTTTCAATACTAGATTGGGCTTTCTGCAATTCAGTCAGTGCTTACACTTGCCTTCATTAAAACAAATTTGAAATTAGTCCAATTCACAATGTTTGCAAAAATGAATTCACTTCATTACCATTTTGATCCAGTATTTACTTGGAGACAAAAATAAGTATTAATTTATCCAAGGGAATGAGGTGGGTGAACAAGGAAAAATTATTTGATCTTTTTACTTAAGCATTTTTCATGCTCACTTTTCAACTATATATTTTGCTTCCTTGTTAAAGTAGCAAATGCCAATTTCATCTTGCAGTTTATTAAAGAGTACATCTTGGCTAAATACAAATCAGTTCCAGAAATGTCACTGAAGCCCGTGTGCATCCAGTGCAAGGATTAGACAGAGAAGAGCTTTGCATGGCCTGTTTTATTTTGCTCACCCAAAAGGAATCTCATGTTCATTCCATCCCAGATGTCATTTGGGGTGATATTATATAGAAATTCCAGTAATTAAACTCACTAAACGATGACCAGCTGACATTAACCCTGTGGTTAGGTCACAAATTGCTTCCTTCTCTTGTACGAGAAGATATCTAAGAGCTCCTCTGTATTCTGAATTAATCACAAGCTCTCAGGAAAATGACCTCTGAAAACGTGAGCCCAGAAAGTCACAGTGATCAAAAAGAAATTTGTCTGTGTCTGTAAGTGTAATATCCATGGGCATATGTACATAGACAGGCTACATGAGATGGGGGAAAAGAAACAGTGAACTTGAATTTCAGAAGTTAGCACAGACATATTAGCATCATGACCTAAAGGAAGTATCCTCTCCTTGAGGGGGAGGGGGGTGAAGGCTGGGGCGGAGGAGAAGATAATTTATCAAAAGGGTAGAAAGGCTAGACCAGAGGTTGGAAAAAAAATTCAAAAGCTATAAAAAATGGCATTGGAGACTCTGTCCTGCATCTCAAGTAACAGTCAAAGAAATGTATCTACTTTCTACACATCTACTACATGCATGCTAGTGGTGCAAATATAGAAAAGCTAAAAATATAGTAAAAGCAAGCTATTATTCAGCTAATATTTACTGATGCCTCCCACTAGGAATACAAACCATTGCCATCAAGGGTCTGCTTGGGTAGACAATATTGTGAGGGCCTCAACAGTGTCCTCTTCTGTCCCCAAAGAGGTTAAAGCTCAGTTGGGAAGCACAAGTGAAAGACAGTCACATTACAAGACTGTCTGTGTAAGGTATGGGGCAGAGCCTATTGTGACTACAGGTATCAAAAAGGATTCATGAGTAGAATGGGATTTGAGCTCCATAGAATGTGTAGCAGAAAAAAAAAGCACCAGAGCTGAGCAGAAATATTTGCTCATAAGGATACGTTTATCTATTAAGGAAGACTTAAGTCTTTAGACATATTATCAGAAAAGAAAAACAAGTAAAACAAAATTTTAATGAAAATTAAAGAAAGAAAAAAATTAATGCATACTATTAAATTGATACATATTGATCTCCTTCTCACACACACAGAGTAAATATAGATATACTTAGGCACTGTGCCGCTGTCAAGAAGACACATCTTCTCTCCTGTAGGAGAAGTAAAAGATGAGCAACTAAGGAAAATATATCTTATTCGGTCTTTGAGCTTCAGTATTCAGCATGGGGTCTGGTTTGCAGTAGGTGCACAAGACTGTCTGAATGATAAAGGAATAAATCGTCATTTATTATTTGAGTTCCAGGCCAGAAATGAGAGTCTCCACGAGCATCTCTGCATCACTCTCCCGAATCTCTCTGCTGTTTCAGCTGGCACTGCCTTCCCTTCATCCTTGGCAGTTTCACAGTCTTGACAATTGCACTTAGGCATCCTAAAAACAAGAAATGATTTGTAATGCATCTTCAGAGATCCTTTGAAAACACCAAGGCAAAGTGCTTGATAAACACTTGTGGGATGGTTGTAATGGCCTAACAACAAGCTATGTTTTAGTTTAAAATCGTCTTATTGGTTACCCAGGAAAATTGTGAAGAATACAGAAAACGCTTCAGGTTGGCAAAAATGTGGAGCATCATACATTCTCAAGTGTGGTTGATAGAATAGTTTCACTTTTCTAGAGTGTAATTTTACTCTGCCCGTGGCAAATTTAAATTCATATACCTTTTAGCACTTCCACCTATAGGAATTTTTTTCTATAGCTACACCCACATGCACAGTGATTTATGGACAAAAATATTTACTGCAGCATTGTTTCAGTAGCAGAATACTGAAAACCAAGCAAATATACATTAGTACAGGAATGATCAAATGAATTCCAGTGTGTTCATCTAATAACAACTATACAATCAAGAAAAAAAAGAAACCATCTCAAAGATCCACTATTAAATTGAAAAGAAATCAAGATATACAGCAGTAGACATCATCAGTGATTTCAAAGGAATACATACACGCATAAATTATTGTTAAATACATAGAACTTCTTTTAAAAGATGTACATATCGATCTCTGGTGTTTTGAAAAAATAAAAAAAAAATTTTAAAACATGTACAATAAGCTAGAAATAATAATTGCCTCCAAGGAAGGGAAATTGGGGGCTAAAGAGAGCCTTAACTTACCATGTGAACTTTCCTGTATCATTTGCATTGCTTTTACCAAGTATCCACATTAGTTTTGAAGAACAATTCTATAAAATTACTGTTTAGAGAAACAGAAAAGCTTGAGGATATTTAGATACCACAATAGGTGCCATATTGGACTACAAAAGTCCTATAACTTTCCAGTCACGATTTCCTAGCATTTGGCCTCAGGATGGCAGTCTAGTTCTTCCAGTTTTCATTACCCCAGCCAGAACTTAATTTGGATTTCCTCTGAGTGTTCTCTGACTTCACCTGCAATGTCTGAATCTGCAGTGAATTCAATTATTAAGAAGCTACTTCCCCAGAAGGAAGACTTCGATTTTATTCTGTTTAATACACATAATCATTTTCTTTTCTAACTTTCTCTCTCTTAAATGCTTACTGACCCAATCTTGCCTCCCTTACCACAGAATGCACATGATATAGTGAAGTTTTCCCATTACTAGCTTGATGGGTGGTCAGTTTCCAGAATCTTTCCTTGTCTAAAGAATCCCATTTAGACATCTTAGATGTATATGTCTTGTTTTCTCATCATTCTATGTGGTATTTTTGTTTTACTCCCTTTTTAACCGCTATTCCTCCAGCTCTACCCACTATATAGTGAGTATATAATTCTATACCCACTATATGGGAGGGGGAGCTTCTCACTGGTGCATTGTGTCTCAAAAAAAAATTGTAGAAATATCCCTAGTGTCAAAGTTGGCTTCTGTGACTTAAGTGGTGGGTGAGGGGGCTACGGTGACCCACCTGCTCACTTATTCATCCCATTGCTTACCTACCCTTCCTCTTCATTTTTCCCCAACCCTATGGACAATTTTGCAGGACCACCAAAGGATGCTAAGATTCCAGTTAGCATTTGAAAACCTCTAATCTAGAACAAGATAAGCTGGCAGTATGGGAAATATGCTCAAGTCAATATTTTCAGAAAGAGGCAGCTATTATGGTGAAATGAGGTGAATGTAGATCTAGGATTTAGGTCTTCTAATCTGAGCTACAGAGACTGCCTAAAACATGTTCTGCAGCAGCCTTTCAAAAAACCACAGCACATTAGTTAAATGGCAGCTAAACAGATTCCTGCCTAACTGCCCCCTCCCCCGCCACCAAAAAAATCTACTATTTTTTTAAAGGTGAGAATAGAAAGGATTTTAATTTTTTATGATACCAAGAAAATGTTATAAAGGTTATACCTACAAAGCCTGTCTTCCTAACATGAAAAAACATTTTTTAAAAATTGATGTGCTAGAAAGCTTGATGACTCACATCTCTCTTTCTCTTTGTTTCATCCCAGGCAAGGTTAAGACAGCCATAGTTCCAATGGGCAGCTGCCTTCTAAGGCAGAAAGATTTATCAGAAAATATCAGGGTCCTGGAGCCCAACTAGGCTCGAATTCCAGCCTTTCCATGAACTTGGGCATGCTACTTGACCACATTGAGTCTCAGTGATATGGTTTGGCTGTGTCCCCACCCAAATGCTGTCTCACACTGTAATACCCACATGTTAGGAGAGGGACCAGATGGGAGGTGATTGGATCATGGCGGTGGTTTCCACCATGCTGTTCTCATGTTAGTGAGTTCTCATGAGATCTGATGGTTTTATAAGTGTTTGACAGTTCCTCCTTCACACACTTTCTCTCTTGCTTGTCACCATGTAAGACATGCCTGCTTCCCCTTCCGCCATGATTGTAAGTTTTCCAGCCATGTGAGACCTCCCCAGCCATGTGGAACTGTGAGTCAATTAAACCTCTTTTCTTTATAAATTACACAGTCTTTGGTAGCTCGTTATAGCAATATGACAACAGACTAATACAGGAAATTGGTACCAGGAGTTTGGGGCACTGTTATAAAGATACTTGAAAATGTGGAAGCAGCTTTGGAACTGGGTAATGGGCAGACCCGGGAAAAGTTTGAAGGGATCAGAAGAAGACAGAAAGATGTGGGAAAATTTGGAACTTCCTAGAGACTTGCTGAATGGTTTTGACCAAAATGCTGATAGTGATATGGACAATTAAGTTCAGGCTGAGGTGGTCTCAGACGGAGGTGAGAAACTTATGTTTAAAAGGGAAGCAGAACATAAAGGTTTGGAAATGTTGCAGCCTGACCATGTGGTAGAAGAGAAAAACCCATTTTCTGGGGAGGAATTTAAGCCAGCTGGAGAAAGTTGCATAAGTAAAGAGGAGCCAAATGTTAATAGCCAAGATAATGGGGAAATGCCCCCAGGGCATTTCCGAGAACTTCGCAGCAGACCCTCCCATCATAGCCCTGAAAGACTAGGAGGGAAAAATGGTTTCATGGGCCAGGCCAAGGGATGCACTGCTCTGTGCAAGCTTGGGACGTAGCGCCCTGTGTCCAAGCCACTCCAGCTCCAGCTGTGGCTACCGGGGGCTGAGGTACAGTGTCAGAGGTGCAAGTCCCAAGTCTTGGTAGCTTCCACGTAGTGCTGGGCCTGCCAGTACACAGAATTCAAGAACTGAGGTTTGGAAACCTCTACCTAGATTTCAGAGGATGTATGGAAACATCTAGATGTCCAGGCAGAAGTCTGCTGCAGGGTTGGAACCCTCATGGAGAACCTCTGCTAGGGCAGTGTGAAAGGGAAATGTGTGGTTTGAGCCCCCACACAGAGTCCCCCACTGGGGCACTGCCTAGTAGAACTGTGAGAAGAAGACCACCATCCTCCACACCCTAGAATGGTAGCTCCACTGACAGCTTGCACCCTGCACCTGAAAAAACCTCAGGCACTCAATGCCAGACTGTGAAGGAGCTGCCAAAGGCTGTGGGAGCCCACTCCTTGCATCAGCATGCCCTGGATGTGAGATATGGAATCAAAGGAGGTTGTTTTGGAGCTTTAAGATTTAATGACTGCCCTGCTGGGTCTCAGACTTGCATGGAGCCTATAGCCCCTTTGTTTTGATCAATTTCACCTATTTGGAATGGGAGCATTTATACAGTACCTGTACCCCCACTGTATCTTGGAAGTAGCTCACTTACTTTTGATTTTACAGGCTCCTAAGTGGAAGAAACTTGCCTTGTCTCAGATGAAACTTTGGACTTGAACTTTTGGGTTATATGCCGAAGTAAGTTAAGACTTTGGGGTATTATTGGGAAGGCATGATTGTGTTTTGAAATGTGAAAGTGGCATGAGATTTGGGAGGGGCCAGGAGTGGAATGATACCATTTGGCTCTGTGTCCCCACCCAAATCTCATCTAGAACTGTAATCCCCACGTGTTGAGAGAGGGATCTGGTGGGAGGTGACTGGATCATGGGGTGGTTTCCCCCAGGCTGTTCTCATGATAGTGAGTGAACTTTCATGAGATCTGATGGTTTTATAAGTGATTGACAGTTCTTCCTACTCTCTCTCTCTCTCTCTCTCTGTCTCTCACCTGCTGCCATGTAAGATGTGCCTGTTTCCCCTTCTGCCATGGTTGTACATTTCCTGAGGACTCCCCAGCCGTGCAGAACTGTAAGTCAATTAAACCTCATTTCTTTATAAATTACCCAGTCTCAGGCAGTTCTTTATAGCAATGTGACAACAGACTAATAACACAAAGCTGACATCTGTAAACAGTGTAGTGTAGTAGTCAAGAGCCTGTAATCTGAAGTTAGGATGCCTGGGTTCAAACCCCAGCTCTAGCACCTTCTAATTTTGCTATGTTGGGTAAGTCTCACCACTCCAAGCTTCAGAACTTCCTCAACCATAAAGTAGGGCAAATATGAGTACCTATCTTACAGAGTTGTTACGAAGATTCAATAAGCTGTCTTTGGAAACTACTTAATAAGTACTATGTAAGTATTTGTTAGGTATTAACACGTAGTAGCATTATGTAGTAAATTCTAAATTACAACAGACAGTTGAAATGGTAAGCGCAATGAAGCAGGACTGGCTATGGGAGTATTGGGAATTGATGGTTTCCATCGTAAGCTCTATAATGGCTATGATGTGATTGTTTTATTATTGTTCATGTACATGCATTACTTTGATTTAAAAACTAAAAAATAAAACCCACAGTACTAGCTGTTTAGTCACATTATTTAATATCACCGACTCTGTTCCCATTCTCATAAAATTAGAACAATAACCTCAGTCATTGTTTATTCTCCTCCTATCTCTTTATTTTCAGGAGGAGACACTGTTTCTGAGTATATAGGACAACTAGCTATGTGACCTTGGCAAGTAATATAATCTTCCACAGCCCTATTTTCATCAGAATTGGGCTGACCTCTGAAGTTCTTTTCAGCAGTGAGGCCAATGCATGATATTTTGTTGCTTTTTTTTAGCTTAGAAAAATACAAATGTATGACCTTATAGTTCAGTAATACTTGCTCTCACTAGGCCAGAATCAAGGTGATTGCAGGACCATGTTGCTTTTTGAAGACTCCAGGGAAAGTTTTGTTGCTTGTCTTTCCTGATTTCTCAAGGCTGCCCTCATTGCTTAGTTCTGACCTCCCTACATCTTCAAAGTCAGAACAAGCTGATAGAGTCCTTTTCCCAAGTATCATTCTGACCTCCTCTTTCACTTTTTATTCCTTCAACATTCACTCTACTTTATTTCTTTTAATTGAGGTGAAATTCACATAACGTAAAACTAACCATTTTGAAGTGAACAATTCGAGGACATTTAGTACATTCATGATGCTGTGTAATCACCACCTGTATCTAGTTCCAGAACATTTTATTATCCCTAAAGGGGTTCCCATTTCCTACTATCCTTACTCTCTGGCAACCATCAATCCACTTTCTGCTTTTACAGTGTTACCTATTGTGGGCATGTCTTATAAATGAAATAATATAGTATGATTCCACATAGCATACTGAGGTTCACCCATGTTGGGACATATGCAAGCACTCACTTCCTTGTTCTGGCTAATAAATATTCCATTGCACGGATGTGCCACAATTTGTTTACCCATTCATCCATTGATTGACATTTGGGCTCTTTCTACCTTTTGGCTATTTAGAATAGTGCTGTTATGAACATGCTTGTGCATGTATTTATTTGAATACCTGCTTCCTATTCTTTTGGATATATACCTAGGAGTTGAACTCTGTGTCCCAGGGTCATTCTAAGTAGCACCAAACTGTTTTCCACAGTGGCTGGGCCAAATTACCTTTAATTTTAATAAATCTGCAGAGAACTCCACTCCCTTCTTTCATGTGGCTGCCAATGATGCCCAGAACTGCAGTGGTTCCTCTGACATTAGCTATAATAGGAAGCCCTTCTTCAGAATGTTCCACATAAGCAAGACTGCTAGAAATATCTAGAAGGTTGACTAGTCTTTCTAAAGAATTTTATAATTTTGAAAACTTGGATGAAGCTGCTTTATGACAGGCACATGATCAAAATATGTTGAGTGTTTAGTAAACGTGAGAAATAGCATAAGGCCAAATAAGTCAACTGGCTTTTAGAAGTTGAAAAGTAAAACAACGACAACCCCATAGTCTCCATAAAGTATTTTTTTACATCTTTTTTACAACTTTTTATTCATTTGACAAAAACTTATTAACTGCCTGCTGTGTGCCTGACATGGTGTACTGATTATAGAACATGATTCTTGGTTTCAGAGAACTCATGAACTAGCTAAGAAAACAGATGATAAGCCAACAATCATGCTGAACTTTGACAAGTACTGAGGAGGGGGTGTGTAAAGCATTATGAAGGTGCAGTGATAGATAGAGAAGTTTACTGTGCCTGAGAAGCTGAAAAAAAGCATGGCAGGAAAAGAGATTTTCAGCTAGATCACAAAGCATGCATAGGAATGTATTCCTCAGAGATGGGCTGAGGCTTACGGTGCTATAATCAAAGGCTTGGGAGTGTACAACTGCAGGATATATTTGGGGAATCCTTAAATAATCAAGTTTAGAAATAACAGAGTATGTGAAGGTAAGTATGAGGAGTGAAACTGTGAAGGAAATATTTATCTCCCCAGCCAGAAATGAAGGGACTCCTGCCAGCATGTGACCATCTCCTTGAAGAGCAGCCCACTCCCCAACAATGAGAGTTCCTGGGGTATCAGCAGCCTACAGTGGCTTAGCATTGACACCAAGCACATGCAGGAATGTGTGACTTACTTCTGGGGGCATCATTAAGAAGATTTCAAGACTTTAGAATGGCATTTCTCTGAATTTCCAAGTGTATTTCTCAAAATTCTAGAAAGCCCTATAGTATAGTATATAGGTATATAAGCTTTGGAATTGAACAGCCCTGAGTGACTGCTGTTTCTTTCTAAACAACAGTTTTCTTACCAGCAAAATGGCCTAATAGCAACATCTGTCTTGTAGGATTTTGAGACGATTAAATCACCAAAATGTGCACACATTTATTAATATAGTATCAAATACACAGTAAGCATTTATAAATGTAGCTTAATATTATTCTTGATAAGAGGCTTTATGAAGTCAAACTAATCTAGTACTTGGAAAAAATTATTTAGTTCAGCTTTCTCTTGTGAAACATTTGGGTCAGTGGGATCGGTTATGGCCTCAAAATCTTTATCACAAATATTCTGAAAAGATTAGCATTTTTTTTGTTAGTAAGCTTAGAAAGAAAAGCTTCTATGATTTCTAGTTCTTTGTGGAATATTAAATAGATTACTTCTATTGAGAATTTTCCAAGATGTGTTCTCAGCTGAGAAAGCACTCATCTCTGTGATATATTCCCATACTTCTTGGACATACTCCTGAAAAAAGGTCAAGTGTGACTAGGAGAGAGAACTCAAGCTTTAAATAATGGTAGTCTTTTATTGGTTAATATCATTTTGAGTATATTACATTAGTGCTTGCTATTCAAGTCCTTGTAACTTTTCAAAGATTTACATTCCAGGCTATCTAAATAACTCAGCAAAAGCTAAACTTACCTTGACTAAACTCTACCCTCAAGTAAATTTAAGTTTAGAAAAATGGGGGATGATTCTGACATGGCTTTAAGATTTTTCTTCAAAATCTGTCCTATTTAACTACTGCAGCCAGGCAGAAATGTATTCCTTCCAGTGTAGCAAAGAGGAAGACAGACTAAAGAGATAAAGTTCAGACATTGAACATGCCTTAGCTTCACTCAAAAAAGTAAGAACATTGAAAATATTATGAAATTTACACAAACAGAAAGATGGGAGGCAATGTTAACTGGATCATGGGAACCATAACTGGGAAGTAGGTAACATGCCTGGTGAATAACTAAAAATAAGTTAAGAGAGCAGAAAGCACTGCATATATTTTCACATCCAGAGCAGCTTTTCCTAGTAAAAGTTATTTTGGTTGCCTTTTTTATTTTTTTTTTTAACAAAAGCAAGAAATGCCCACAATAATGTCAATGTATGGCTCTGATTTGCCTAACCTCTGAAAACTTATAAAGCCATCAGCAATTTATTGATAATATAGCTACATTTCCCCTGATAGACCCATGAACGATTGAGGGTCACTTTGTTTGCTCTACCGTTGCTTTTAGGCTATTCTTAGAACTGTAATCTGCAGGGAATTTCCTATGCTCTGAAAATGTCTAAGATCTGCCCTTATTAAATGCTACATTTTCATCAAACTTAAAAATGAGGCACAGGTTCTTTAGTTTTAAAAAACAAACAAACACTGCACCATAAGGAACTTCTGTACCTTAAATATTGCGTTGTGTTTGGAAAATCATCCCCTTTTGTCTTGTCTAATAATTGGTTTCCAAGTGACTACTCAAAGAGTGAATTTTTCTTCAGTGTCAAATACTTTGACATTGGACTCAATCATTTTGAATTTTTTTGCAATCTTAGATGACTCCAAACAAACACAAAAACTCTGTACAGGAGAAAAACTGTCTCGACATCAGTTTTCTGTTCAATTCCTATAATTTACTTGTTTATAATTATTTTTCCATTACATCAGCTGTTTGTGTGAGAGACAGACATAGCTTCATTAGCCATCAGGGTGAGCCAGGGAAAGGCAGGACTGTTGATCGACTTCCGAAGCACCTCAGCAATGCGGGGGTTATCATTATGGGCTAATGAATTTAAAAGCTTTCATTTTAGTTTTCAAAGCAAGTCAAAATTATTCAAATAGTTTCTGTGGTTGTCTGTTTTGGGGATTTGCTTTAATGTTCTAACCTTGAAGGTCTGGCTCTGAGACTGAATTTCTGATCTCAGTGAAATTCTCTTAAAACAAATAATCTATGCACTAGAAGCACAAATCCCCCACAACTAGAAGGTGACTAGGTTATCAGAATTGAGTGCTGAATTTCTTATGACAATTACAAGGACCTGAGTATTAAAATGGGTAGTTAGTCCACCTTTTAGCCAATATAAAAGTTGCCAATAATTAAGATAATGAAATCACCGACTAATACTACCTGTGAATGAATGGAGAAACTATTGAGTATCCTGGCAAAGTGAAAATAGCCCACCTTAGAGAAATGGATAACACAGCACTGAGACAAAAGATATCATTTCTGTTTAGATAATGTTGGAAATAGAAGTTTTACCTTTACTTAGCCTTTTTAGTGGTGTCTCTTTAAACGATGCATGTTTTCATTCATACTTATTTCTTTTCCAGTTGGTTATATGGATAAAATAAAATATTGTTGACATTATTTGCCCACTAAGAAGTAATATGTCAGTAGGGCAAATAAAAACTAGTCCTGATTTCTTTCTGGTAAATTGAAGCTACCTCAATTTGTCCTTAATACTGTCCTTTACTGTTACGCTAGACAAAGGTGTCCATTGTTTGATAACCTTTATTATATTTGCTTTATTATTTATAGACACGTATATATTTTCCTTTTGATATACATGACTATATATATGTTTGTCATATGTATATCATATGTAATCCTTCTACCTGCTCATTTCAGCTAAGGGGAAAAAATTGAGAGGCTCAGAAACTTTATATTTTAGAAGAATTATTTTCCTACTTCAATAAAAAGAACATCCCTCTTTGAACTAGTCTTCCTAATTTAGTACTCCTTACGATTAAAAAAAAATAACTGTGTTGAGAAGATGTAGAGATTTATACATGTCAGAAAACCAAGGAAAACGTTAAGGCTAGCTCATGTTTCTAATTCCAGAATTTTCAGACACTATCCAGCAACTATCTAGACCTCAGGGGTGAGGTCTAGAGACTGTTTCCAGAAACCAGGGGCAACAGTTCCATGTTTGTACTTCTTACTCTTTTTGTTTTTAAACATTTCATAAAATATTTGTTGTATTCATATTTCAGGAAAGTGGTCTGAGGGGGTTCACTGTGTAAAAGACCTGAGTTTTTATGCTGCAATTTAAAAAAAACCACGATTTACATTTCCATCTTAGTTTTATTTTTTACACCTATTAACAGCCTAGCAAGCATATGATTGTGAAATTAGATCAGACAAAAATCTTTGCCTCCAAGGAAATCACAATCTCATTTAAAACAGCTTTCTTCCTCTCTTTCTCCACTTTTTTTCCCTCCAGCATCAACAAATCAAATGGTAGTCGACGAACACAGCATCCTTCAAAACCAAAACTTATTTCAAAGAAAGTTAAAGTCCTTGGGAAAGAGGGGGAAAATATAGTCTTCCAGACATTGTTTTATATTCTTTGTAAATATCTTAATTAAGCTCAGGATAATCCTATGAAATATTTTATACATGAGGCAGCTTAGGCTTAGAGAGCTTGAATGACACACCCAAGGTTACACTGTAAATGATGATTTAACCCAAGTCCTGAGTAACTCCAAAAACTCTCCTTTTTCCCATAACTTACACTTTCTCCAAAGGTGACAGCCAGCAGGGTGGCAGGTGAACATAAAAACAAAAGGAAAAACCTATTCAGAAATGAAGAAATGAGAATTTTATTATCTTGTTCTTAAACTAGAAATGATCCTTGAGAATCGTAGTGAGACTTCAGTAGAGGTTAGCATCCAACTCAGGGTCCTGCCTAGGTTCCACTGGTCTCCTCTAAAACACTGGCACTCATTTGTTCATCCAACACCAACTTACTGGGCACCTAGTAAGAGCTTAGGACTGCGAGAGTCAACAACACACCACGATGAACTAGAGTCTTTATTCAGAAGAGCCAGACAATTAACAAGTATTTTTTTCTTGTAAATCTGTTTTAGTTATTTGTAGATTCTGGATATTAGCCCTTTGTCAGATGTAACAATTAACAAGTAAATAAACAAAAATATAAGCAAAATAATTGGGAGGCCTGGATTTTCCTGACATACTGACATTTGAATTTAGACCAGAAGAATGGGAAGAAAGCAGCTGTAGGAAGAATTTTCCAGGCAGAGAGAATACCAAATGCAAAAATCTAGGGCAAGAAAGAGTTTGACTTGGAAGAACCTGCAAACAGGGTAATGTAGCCTCATGAGCACTTGCATGGGTGATAGAAAATAGTGTTGAGAGGTAGATGGGGCCTTGAGGCCAAGGTGAGCCTGTCCTTTTTCTCCCTATATTCAGCTTCCTACCCCTGTTGACAAATACAAGCCCTTTTTAGTTTGGATGATGCCCCAGCCAGAAAATACACCCTATTTTCATTCTCAGTACACTTCCTGCAAGACCTAGCTCTCAGTAACCACTATGAGTGCTACTCAGTGATAATACTTCACATTTATATGGGGATTTACAAATTACAACGGGCTTTCAGTCATCTCTTTTATTCCTTACAACCAGAGTGTCAGGATTATCTAGTGGTACCCGGGCAGTGGAATCAGTCACACCCAGACACACATCAAAGTTCTGCTACCCCACCAGCTATGTGACCTCAGATTAGTTACCTAATCTCTATAGATCCCACGTTTCTCATTTTAAAATAGGAATACCCCTCTCACTGCATTCATTCTGTGAGTATTAAACAAGATAAAGTATCCGGATTGCATAGCATAGGGCCTGACATCTAGCAAGAGTGCAAAATACATGTACATGCTGTAAAACCATTCCTCCCCTATTCTGCAGATAAGGGAACCAGGAATCAGAGAGATAAAGTGGCTTGTCTAACAGCGGACATTTAGGAGGGGCGAGCGCCAAACTTTGGATACTTCATCTAAGAGCTTTTCTCTTTCTACTGCAGTGAATCACTGCAAAATAAAAGGAGGTTAATAAACCTGCTTCTGCCCTATGGGAGAGGGTATCATGTACAGCGAGAGGGAGGTCAGTTCCTGGGAGCGTGAGATTAGTTTGAGCATTGATCTAAAAACTCTTACACAAGAATTTCTTAAGGGCATACTTGCTTTCCATTAAACATTTCTCTTCGCCATTTCTGCTGAGCAAAAGAAGAAAAAAAAATAAATATATACATTCTGCCCTATGCTTTCTTAAAGAAAAAACAAATGGAAATTTCATGAAATTGTGCTCTTAACTTATCTTTATCTATCACCCTAAAATGTGCCTGTATGAAAGACGAATAGTGTTATTACATCCAATGCTTAGTACTACGTTCCAAAAATGCTGACAAGTCACTAATCCCATAAAATATATGGAAGTTAATTATAACTGAAGCACACCAAAGTCAGCCAGGGGATTGCAATCAACAAGGTTCACTAAAGGAACACTTTGTTCTTTGCTGTGAAGGGACACACAGTTCTCTCTCCTTTTCTGCCCCCCCCTGCATCTCCCTTCCTCCTTGCCTTCATAACTCCTGAAGTGCTGCTCCATGCTATGAAAAAATGTGCCATCATCCTGAGAAGGAAAAGAAACATTCGCATTGGCTCATGCCCAGGGAATGCTTTAAAAGCCTTGAGGCTGCAGATAGCCTGGTGCTGTCTCTGTAACTTTAATCCTGAGACCATTAAATGCCATTTTCCTCTCCCAAGAAGAGCATCCATCAGGTATTCAGCATAGTAGCATCTTTCCCTGAAATATGATTAGCTGCAAGGCCACCAGAAGTTCAGGCAGGTACTGATTGCTATAAAGCTTTATTAGGAAGCTTAGGTAAGATTTCAAGAGCTGTGGTTCCTGTGAAAAGGCAATCAGATTTTCTGCCCTAAAGATATAGGATCAATCAGCCCTGGATCAAAGAAAAGCATGGAAAAGAGAATATGAATGGGACTGGAAATAAGGATTTGGGCTTCTGTTGCTCATTTCCTTTGGCTGTCGGAGGGAGAATAGTGCTGTCATTGTCCCTAACTCACTAGGAGTTCAATCGTTCATTCATTCAAAATATATTTTATTACATGCTTAACTGTGCGAGGGACATAATCTTTCCAATATGTATCCCAGAGAACATTAATCATTCAAGAAATTCATTGAGAAATCTACTTTTGTAATTTAAAAAATAAGTCTAGAAATGCTGACTACTCTCCTTCAGAAGGCTCAAAATGCATAAAAGTTCTGAGAAGTCTTGCATGAAAAAAAATTTTATTTAATCCAGCATTTCTCAAATTTCTAGGCTTAAGACCCATTTCCCATTTTTCAACCAAACCTATTGACAACTTACAGAGCTAGTGTTTCATGAAGCACATATTAGTAAAGGCTACAGTTCTGTAGCTAATGAGCCCAAAATTTATTTTTTAAACTCTCCAAATTTCACATGTGCCAAGATAATCTTTTTAGATTTCTGACAAGTTGTTTTCCTAGTTAAGCTAAGTTCAGAATGAATACTTCATTTCTTTGGGCTTCAGTAGAAAAATACAAATCTTACCCTCCCATGACTGAGTTTAAGAATAATAATGGTGCACACTGGGGCCTGTAGGGTGTGGGGGGAGAGCATCAGGAAGAGAGCTAATGGATACTGGGCTTAATACCTAGGTGATAGGTTGATTTGTGCAGCAAACCACCATGGCACACACTTACTTATGTAACATACCTGAAAATCCTGCACAGGTACCCCAGAACTTAAACTAAAGTTAGGAAAAAGTATTCAAAAACTAATAATAATGATGGGAAGACACTGTTAGTGGAGAAAAACAACATAAATATCTATGGAGTCTTGCTACCCACCTTTGTGCATCACCAAAACAAACCATTACAGGCAAAAGGAATCTCATGTGTTCACTGGCCTCTCGATGAAGTGTTCAATGCTACCAATGTATGCTTATGGGTATGCTAGGGTTCATGAAATTGAACCATATGCCCATGGATCTGTCCTCAGGGCAGTTACAGTCTAGCAGAGGGGTGATACTGGCACAACAAAATTTATATCACATGATGTCAAATGTAATTGTCATAGGAAGGTACAGATTAAATGCAATGAATTAAAGAAGGAAGAGATTATGTCCAAATTGAGTGAAAAGAGTCCATGGAGATCTTTATGGAAGAAACAGAATTTGCAGTAGGACCTTTTTTCAAAGCATATTCAAAGCCAGGAGGCTCTTGATTTGTAACAGATCAAAGAAGTAGCTGAAAACTCCAAAAGAAAATTAGTTTTTTTTCATTCATCAGAATGGAAAAAATACCTAAAGATACTATTTCTCAAAATTTTTTACCATTTAGAAAGCATATTTTGTTTTTTGCAGACTGTGGGAGGAAATAACATTACATGAAAGTCATTCCTTCAAAATAGGTAGTTTTATCAGATAATATCTATCCAATAGCAAAGCAACTGATTATTTTCAAGACATTAATACTGGACATTCAACCACAAGAAAGGATTTTGTGACTGCATTATTAGGTAATTCCAAGTTTAATTATGGTCGTGCTTTTGCCTTATGCCAAATATAGATAGAAAATAAAAAGCAAATATTTTAAAATATGCCATCAATGGAGTGGAACTGGTAGTCTCTGTCAAAAGGAAAAACCCAGAGCCACATGGAAGCACTTTGAGACTCTTTCAAGTTAGTTAGGATGATAATGTTCTGTTTTCAATAGTATATGAGATCATCTCTTTGTAATTTATCATCACATCCAATAGTGATCTCTGGTTTAGAAGAGGGACATCAAAGGTCATTCATACCAGACCTCTTGATTTCACCTGTTCTGCCATTTGAATCCTGCATGTATCATCCCTAACTCATCATCATATACCTAACATTAAAAAAATGGAAGATCCTAATGTAAATGCAGTTCAATCATCAATCTTTCCCTGATGGTTAGCGTTTTTTGACCTGTTTGTAAACAATTTACCCCTCCCAAGATCACACATCTATTTTCTTAAAGGAACATAACTTTTTAAAGTTTTACATTTGAGCAACAATTTATCTAGTATCAAGATTCATTTTTTTTCTCCCATATGACTATCCAGCTGACCCAATATCATTCTTTAAAAAGGTCATCTTTCCCCTTTACTCTGCAGCAGCCCTTCTGTCATAACTCCAGTGCCTACATCTGTGTGGGTTTATTTCTGGGCTCTCCTGTTCTGTTCTGTTAATTAACTTGTGTGTCTTTGGACCAATACCACACTGTTTTGATTATTATTGGTGTATTATAAATGTCATGACAAATGGTTGTATAAACCCCACAGCTTTGTTCTTCCTTGAGATTGCCTTGGATTTTCTTGACCTTTTGCAAATCCATGCAGATTTTAGAATCAGCTTGTAAATTTTCACACATACACAAATAGCAATTTTATAAACCTGCTTTGGTTTTTGCAGACATTGCATTGAAAATATAGATGAATGTGCTGAGAAAAGACATGTACCTTATAGAATCCTCTAATCCATGAGCATGGTATGCCTCTACATATTTGAATATTCTTTCATCTCTCTCAAGAAAATCTTGAAGTTTTTGTTTTTGTAGGGAACACTGTGGCTGGTGAGAGGATTCTACAGCAGATCCTCTAAAACCACATTTTAAGAAAACAAGATGCATTTAGAAGAAAAGAACAAAAACATTAAAATGCAATTGAGGTGACCTCAAACAAAGTCACTAAATAATAGAGAAAAGTTGTGTTATCTATTTATTTCAAATTGTTTTCAAAGTACAAGTAGGGATCCTCAAAGTTTTAACAGATCAGAGAGCAGCAAACCTTTTTGAAAGGTTCTACACGGTAACAATTGTAGGCTTTGAGGACTAAGAGGAAAAAAATTAAGGCCATTACACTAGGTACCTATATAACCATTCAAAAGGTAACTTTAAAAATATGACAATCATTATTAGCTCTTGGACCATAAAAAACAGGCAACTAAAATTTCACCACCCAGGAATGACACCATTAAACCTTCTACTTTTTCTCATTGACCCACTTTTTAAAGTCTGTCTAAAATTTTATTTCTCTCCCTTTTCTCCGTCTTCTTTTCCATTCTCACAAATACCACTGCAGTCCACCTTTAAGGATCTATTAAGTCTATCACCTATTATTCCACCTTTTCTTTAGGTTTATAGTCATATAAAAACATCTACAGATATTTGTAAAGAGAGAAGGGTTATAACATTGTTTGATATTCAAGAATGAGATAATTTTACACCTTCTTATCAGTGTCTTGCTTTTCTCACAAAATAATACAATACCAATATCTCTCCAAATCAAAAATAAAGATATCGTTCATTCTTTTTAAAATAGCTGCATGATATCCAATTTTTTAGTTGTGCCAGAATTTATTCAACTATTCCCCATTCACCATTTTCCTATTCTTTTATTCACAACAGTGATGCACTAGATATTCTTGTGTATATGTACTTAATTACTTGGGTTTTTATTTGTAAGAGCTAGGTTCTCCTGAATGAGAGCGCTAGGTCAAGAACTATGCATATGTTTAACTTTAATGATTAGTACCAGCTTGGTTTCCAAACAGTTTGTAATAATTCACATTTCCGCCAACACAGTAAGATGTAATCTTTTCCTCCTACCCTTGACAATATTTAACATTACCATAATTTTAATGTTTGCCAATTTCATGAATAAAATGATAGCTTGTTAATTTATATTTGACTTTTTATTATTTATCATTTTATTGGCTTTTCATTGGAGAATGGGCTTATACAATTTCCATTAATTTAAAAAATTATTTAAAGAAATTTTCTTTGTAGCCAAATGTACAGCTAATTTTACACAAGCTCTGTATATTGAAGGAGCATTTATTTTCTCCTCTGTTGGAAGCTAAGTTGCAACAACTGGCTGCAAAGCCTCTGCCTTTCATCAAAGTCCTCTCCACCCATGATTGAGCCCTGCGCTGAGGCAGACAGGCAATTGCTTTCTGTCATCTTGTGCCCATCTGTGCCTTTTCTTACCTGCCTGGTTCCTGTAAGTACTTAAGCTCTTAGCCTTCAGAATAAAATCTGAAAGTGTTAATGTCCCACACGTTCTTTGAAGATGTGTGCTGGACCTATTGCAATTGAGGGCTTCACTTGCTGCACTCTCCCTTGCCACGCCCTCAGCATTCCAGACATAGCAACTATTTGCAGTTCTCAAAACAAGTCTTGATTTTTCCTGTTTCACTGCTCCTCAAGGCCTTCGCTTGCACTGTTCACTCTGTCTAGAACATTCTTCCAACACACCACCCCCAGAGCCCATTTCATAGACTTTAGCATGTTTTCAAACACTCTTTTCAACACAGTACAACCAGTACAACCAGTCCCTGAGCTAGGTGCTAGGATTATTGCTGCAACCAAAATAGGCCCAGTTCTTGCCCTCAAGAAGGAAAGAAGAAGGAACATTAAACAACCGATGATGCAATCATTGCTCAAGACAAATGTGTGTTTAAAGAATAGGGAGTTTTGAAACTGAAATCTGTTACCCTCTTGTAATAGGACAAATGAAACAATAGAGGGAGCATTGAGGAATGACACTTAATTAGGCAATGAAGAATCAGTGTGAAATTTGAGGCAGGGGAAATCAGGAAAGCACTCACAATTAGAAACTGCCTTTATTTTTATATGAAGTTGTCACAAAATGATCACCAGGAGTAAACATCTATTAGTCTAAAATTAACTCCATAGCTGTGAGCACTAGTTTCCATTTTTATATAAATTGATTCAGTTTTTAAAAATGTGTTGAGCTTCAGCTATTGCCAGGCCTTGTGCTGAATACTCAGGATGTAAAATGGAGTAAGCTGCGTCCTGTTTCTGGGACCTCGCAGTCTTTGTGTAGATTGTTATGATAATCTCAGTACAGAGTCTGAAAACTTTTTCTTAAAGGGTCAGAGACTAAATATTTTAAGTTTTAAGACAAAACCAAGACTACTTTTGGTGCTTATATGACCATTTAAAATTTAACCAAGTTAAAATGTTTTTTAAAAATGCTTAGCTGGTAGTTCATATAAAACAACAGGTGTGGCCAGGCGCAGTGACTCATGCCGGTAATCCCAGCACTTTGGGAGGCTGAAGTGGGTGAATCAGCTAAAGTCAGGAGTTCGAGACAAGCCTGGCCAACATGGTGAAACCTCATCTCTACTAAAAATACAAAAATTAGCCAGATGTGGTGGCGGGCACCTGTAGTCCCAACTACTTGGGGAGGCTGAGAGAAGAGAATCATTTCAACCTGGGAGGCGGAGGTTGCAGTGAGCTTAGATTGTGTCACTGCATTCCAGCCTGGGCAACAGAACAAGACCTGTCTCAAGAAAAGAAAAGAAAAAAAAGCAGATGGCTAGCCAGATTTGGCCCAAGGGCCACAATTGTCAACCTGTGGTCTAGGCCAGCACTATCCAAAGCAATAGTGCTATCCAGCACAGTGGCACCATCCAACACAGGGGTGCTACCAATGCAGGGGTGCTACCAACGCGGGGGGTGCTGCCAAGGCAGTGGTGCTACCAAGGCAGTGTTGCTATCCAGTGCGATGGCGCCAACCCCCTGTGGCTGCTGAGCACTCGAAATGTGGCAAGTCCAATTGAGATGTGCTAAATAAGCATCAAAGACATACTGGATTTTGAAGACTTAGGAAAATAAAAGAATAAAAAATATCTCAATGATTTTTCATATGATCACAGGTTGAAATAATATTTTTGATATATTAAAATATGTTATTAAGAGTAATTACAACTAATTCTTACTTTTTACATTTTTATATAAATATTTATTTATTTATAAGAGACGAGGTCTCATTATGTTGCTCAGGCTGGAATGCAGTGGCTATACACAGGTGCAATCCCACTGCTGTTCAATATGGGAGTTTTGACCTGCTCTGTTTCCGAACTGGGACAGTTCACCCCCTCTTTAGGCAACCTGGTGGTTTTCTGTTCCCAGGGAGGTCACCATATTGATGCCAAACTTAGTGTGGACCCGAATCAGCATAGTGCACTATAGCCCAGAATGCCTGGACTTGAATGATCCTTCCGCTTTAGCCTCCCCCAGTAAGTAGCTGGGACTACAGGCATGCCACCATACCCAGCTCTTCTAACTTTGTAAATATGGTTATAAGAAAACTCCAGATTTTATAAGTGGCTCACATTATATTTCTATGGGACAGCACTAGTCTAGACAACCTCCCTGTTGGGCAGAAAGCCATAATCCAAAATGAACTCATTAATAAAAAGAAATACATCTCTTCTGAATCTTCTTCTCCAACCCAGAATCTTCTCAGTGAGGTCTTCCATGGTCTGGGCAGCCAATCAAAGTTAGATTTCTCTGCCTCATTTAGTCACTCTCATATAATGCTTCGTTTTCTGCACAGGTACCCTGAAATCGTTGTATTTGCTTGTTTACTTGCTTATTCTCCACCTGCCTGAACTAGAATGTCAATTCCGCAAGTGCAGGTGCTTTCCCATCCTCTTCCCTGTGGATCCAGGTCAACTGGACTTCGGTGTTGGCTTTTGCCTGGCTTCTATTGGACCAAAAGCTATGTCAGACAGAGAGTAAGTGTGGACTAAAGTATTTTGATTGAGTGAAAGCACTATAAACATAGAAAATACAGAAATAAAAGGCTGTTGCAACTGAGATAAAATTTAAGTACAGGGGTAAAGAAACCTTGTATTCTAGCATTATTTGGCAACTTCAGAAACTGAAGCAAAGAACTTGAGAGCAGGTTGATATAAGAACATTGGAGAAAACCACAAAACCACCCTCAGCCACTGGCTCCTACAACTATGATCTTTAATAACAATATTAATAACAATAGCAATAGCAAGAGTTAGTACTCTGTTGCATTTACTTTGTGCCTGGTACAGGTCTAGTGCCTCCCGTATATTAACTAATTTAATCTCTAACTAACCCTATAAATGAGATAGTATTTCCCTCCTCTTACAGATTAAATAACTGGGGCACAGAAAGTAGAGTGACTTCTCGAAGGTCATGCAGTGTGAAGTATCAAAGCCAGGCACTCTAACTCTTTTAACCACCTTACCATAATAACCACCTTAAATCTCAGTGATCTTCCCTGATTTTAGTAGCTTTATCTTGTCGTGAACATGGTAGATGAATATTACATAACATGAACTAGAAATATAGATCTTTTAAAAACTCTGTTAAAATGTGAATGGCAATATCATCGTAACAATGAACAAAGCTTCAGAATAAATGCAGAAAGAATAGCTTTTTTACATGCCATCTTAAGCATCTACCCTCACAACAGGAAGAAAATGAGGTAAATGTTTTCTCTTAAGCACTAAGCATATTTGTACATTTTAATCTCTCTCCTTGTATATTCATCAGAGCAATCTTTTGTTGGCTGTAAACTTGCTATGTAAATATATATGAAACATGTGCTATCTACAGATACTCTCTGCTGAAATGATGACAGTATCTGTTTTCAGTGACTAAACAGAGAACCCAAAGTGGATACTAAACTAGCAGCTGTTGGGGTGCATTTCAACAGGAGAAATGAGAGACTTGAGAGGGATGTATTTATTTGGCACCTCAGCCTGGACTTAGTAACGGCCTTGTTCTCTGCCCCGTCTCTTCCTGCTCAGTTTTGTTTGATTTTCCTCCTCCTGCAACACCCAGCCCAGCCACAGTCTGACATCATATCTGATCCTCAGCACAAAGAATGTTTGAAACCACCTAACTCAAAAACCCTTTGATTAAGTATCAACTTGTTTTATCCATTGGTGTCCATTCCTCAAAGGCTATTTACTGAGCATTTTCTGTGCACAAAGCTAGAGCAACACCTAGCTCCCACAGACTATTTTCCTGGACACCTATCCCTTTTTCCCCTCAATATCCCAGTTTTGGGTTTCTGGATTTCTAGTTCTTCTGCCTGGTCTAAACAGACAGCCTAGGTGACCTCTTCAGGACTGATTCATCTGATTGAAAGTAATCTTTACCCCCTGGTATTATCTCCTTTCTCTTTAATAATGTTTGCTCTTGTTCCTTTTTTTTTTTTTTTTAATTCCTTCTTATTCAAGTGTATTCCATTGCTGCTTCCCCTTCCCCTTCTCCCAAACCAATAGACACCTATCATTTGTGGTAGATGTTAACCTATGGTCAACAAGTACTTCTGCCCATTGTTCTGAATTTTCAGTAAATGACCCCGTGGCTCTCCCAAGTGTACCAGGTTGTAAGACACCAGCAAAATAAAGCAGAACACCAATTAGGATCATTTGAAGAGAAAAATATATGGCTTAGAGTCACCTGCTATATTTAGTATCTTCTTCTTACTACAAAGTTTTCTACTTTAGGCCTGTGTCACAAAGTAAATCCCAAAAAACACTGATCCTAAGACAAATATCATGAGAAAAAATGTTCCCTTCCAGAAATCAAAAATCTGCACCCCCGCTTCTCCCACTGCCCCTCTTCATTCTTGCTTCTGTTCTTATGGCTGTTTCTCCCTATGAGTTGCCCTCATTCTCTCAGGCTGTAGCCTGAGGATGAAGTAGGTAGGAGTTTAGTGTGGGAGACTGGAATTTGAAGAAACGGTGGCACACCCAGGTATACAAGTGATATGGTTAGGATCTGTGTCCCTGCACAAATCTCATGTCAAATGGTAATCCCCAATGCTGGAGGTGAGGCCTGGTGGGGAGGTGATTGGATCATGGGAGCAGTTTCTAATGGTTTAGCACCATCCCCCTGGTGTTGTTCTCGTGATAGAGTTCTCACACGAGCTGGTTGTTTGAAAGTGTATAGCACCTCCCCCCAGCTCTCTTTTGCTCTTGCTCTGCCATATAAGATGTACCTGCTTCCCTTCCACTTTCCACCATGATTGGAAGATTCCTAGGGCTTCTCCAGAAGCAGAAGCCATTATGCTTCCTCTACAGCTCACAGAAATGTGAGCCAATGAACCCTCTTTCTTTGTAAATTATCCAGTCTCAGGCATTTCATTATAGCAGTGTGAGAACAAATTAATACCATAATCAGTCAGCAATTACATCTATGAATGTAGAACTCAGGAGAAAGAGATGAACTAATAATTTTCATGAAGCACCATGTAATAATAACAAGGCTTTTCCAGCATCACCTAAATTCTAGGCACTTTACTAAGCAGTAAAACTCATTGAACTTTCAACATCCTGTGAGGTAATCTCAGAGATTTAAATGAACTGCTTAAATTCTCACAACTCCTATGCCATAGAGCTGCCAGTTTCTAATCCTAGGGTATGACTCCTGTTCTGGACACTGTAGGAGCTACCTGAAGCCTTGTCTGCTGAGAACTCACAACTGACCTTTCCTGGAATTTCCCTCCACAAGGGAGCTCCAACACCCAAAGTCAGGCCCCATTGATAAGAAGTGGTTCCAGGGCCTAACCACCTTGCCTCCATTTGGAAGAGTACCACGAAGCTCTCATGGGGTCTTCTGAGGCCTCTGTTCCAACTCCATCCCAGTTAAACTTCTTCTCCTGCCCAATTCTGCTTCCTCCAACGTTTTTACATGTGCTGTCCCTAAGCTTACCCTCTGATAAAACTCATGTACGCAAAACTCCATCTCAGAGTCTGTTTCCACAGAATCAGCGTGGACAAGTTCAAGGCCTGTGCTGTTCAAACCTTTCTCATAAACCACCTCTTCAAGTCAAGTTCATTGGCTTTGCCTGCTTCACTCCAAAAAAATATTGTGAAATGAATCATGAAGTTTGAAACATGAGCAATTTTCAGAGGACAAAAAATATTCCCATGACATATTCAGAAAGCCTGCATAATTTTATGTGAATTGTGGACCCAGTCAACAATTTTTCCAGGTAAATACTGCGTATTCTCTGTTACAAAGCTGAGAAGAAGGCCTTCATCATATCAGTTTACTCTTTTCTGTCTTCCCAGCAAATTAAACTGTTTGATAAACAGCCTGAATTTATCAGCTTCTGCTTTACAAAGTTTTACAACATCCAGCTTGCCTGCACATCAGAAACTGTTTAGATACAAACTGTTTCCTTGAGAAGTAACTATGGAGTTCTGCAATCTCAGGTCACTGGGAATTTGTTAATATTTGTCGAGTCCCCATGATTTGCCACAAGGTCACAAAACTGCCAATCCCCAATCTTAGTCTGAATTGCAACAGAAGTCACAAAACAATAACAAGAAACAAAGAGCACTTTTTTCATCTAGTCCTTCAAGGGCAATTAGTCCTTTTATTTTTTTTATTTATTTGTTTTTTATTGTACTTTAGGTTCTGGGGTACATGTGCAAATCATGCAGGATTGTTGCATAGGTACATACATGGCAAGGTGGTTTGCTGCCTTCATCTCCCCCATCTCCTCCATCTGGTATTTCTCCCCTCGTTATCCCTCCCCCCCCTCCCCACTCCCGCTGTCCCTCCCTAGACCCCCCAACTCACTGCAGTGTGTGATGCTTCCCTCCCTGTGTCCACATGTTCGAATTGTTAAACACCCGCCTATGAGTGATAACATGTGGTGTTTGATTTTCTGTTCTTGTGTCAGTTTGCTAAGAATGATGGTTTCCAGATTCATCCATGTCCCTATGAAGGACATGAACTCATTGTTTTTTATGGCTGCATAGTATTCCTTGGTGTATATGTGCTACATTTTCTTTATCCAGTCTATCATTGATGGACATCTGGGTTGGTTCCAGGTCTTTGCTATTGTAAACAGTGCTGCAATGAACATATATGTGCATGTGTCTTTATAATGGAAAAATTGATAATTATTTGGGTATATATCCAGTAATGTGATTGCTGGGTCAAATGGAATTTCTACTTCTAGGTCCTTGAGGAATCACCATACTGTCTTCCACAATGGTTGCACTAATTTACACACCCACGAACAGTGTAAAAGTGTTCCTATGTCTCCACATCCTCTCCAGCATTTGTCGTCTCCAGATATTTTAATGATTGCCATTGTAACTGGTGTGAGATGGTACCTCAATGTAGTTTTGATTTGCATTTTTCTAATGACCAGGGATGATGACCATTTTTTCATGTTTGTTGGCCTCATAGATGTCTTCTTTTGTAAAGTATCTGTTCATATCCTTCACCCACTTTTGAATGAGTTTGTTTTTTCTTATAAATCTGTTTTAGTTCTTTGTAGATTCTGGATATTAGCCCTTTGTCAAATGGATAGATTGCAAAAGTTTTTTCCCATTTTGTTGGTTGCCAGTTCACTCTAATGATTGTTTCCTTTGCTGTACAGAAGCTCTGGAGTTTAATTAGATTCCGTTTGTCTATTTTGGCTTTTGTTGCTATTGCTTTTGGTGTTTTAGCCATGAAGTCCTTGCCTATGCCTATGTCCTGAATGGTTTTGCCTACGTTTTCTTCTAGGGTTTTTATGATGTTAGGTCTTATGTTTAGATCTTTAATCCTTCTGGAGTTAGTTTTAGTGTAAGGTGTGAGAAAGTGGTCCAGTTTCTGCTTTCTGCACATTGCTAGCCAGTTTTCCCAACACCATTTATTAAAAAGAGAATCCTTTCCCCGTTTCTTGTTTTTGTCAGGTTTGTCAAAGATCAGACGATTGCAAATGTGTGGTGTTCTGAGGCCTCTGTTCCATTCCATTGGTCTATGTCTCTGTTTTGGTACCAGTACCATGCTGTTTTGATTACTGTGGCCTTGTAGTATAGTTTGAAGTCAGGCAGCATGATGCCTCCAGCTTTGTTCTTTTTGCTTAGGATTGTTTTGGCTATGCGGGCTCTCTTTTGGTTCCATATGAAGTTTGAAGTGGTTTTTCCAGTTCTGTGAAGAGGGTCATTGGTAGCTTGATGGTGATAGCGTTGAATCTATAAATTACTTTGGGCCGTATGGCCATTTTCACGATGTTGGTTCTTCCCAACCATGAGCATGGAATGTTTTTCCATCTGTTTGTGTTCTCTCTTATTTCACTGAGCAGTGGTTTGTAGTTCTCCTTGAAGAGGTCCTTTACTTCCTTTGTATTCCTAGGTATTTTATTCTCTTTGTAGCAATTGTGAATGGGAGTTTACTGTTGTCTGTTATTGGAGTATAGAAATGCTTGTGATTTCTGCACATTGATTTTGTATCCTGAGACTTTACTGAAGTTGCTTATCAACTTAAGGAGATTTTGGGCTGAGACGATGGGATCTTCTAAATATACAATCATGTCATCTGCAAATAGAGACAATTTGGCTTCCTCTTTTCCTAACTGAATATGCTTTATTTCTTTTTCTTGCCTGATTGCTCTGGCTAGAACTTCCAATACTATATTGAATAGTAGTGGTGAGAGAGAGCATCCTTGTCTTGTGCCAGATTTCAAAGGGAATGCTTCTAGTTTTTGCCCATTCAGTATGATATTGGCTGTGGGTTTGTTGTAAATAGTTTTTATTATTTTGTGATACGAACCATCGAGGCCTAGTTTATTGAGAGTTTTTAGCATAAAGTGCTATTGAATTTTGTCAAAGGCCTTTTCTGCATCTATTGAGATAATCATGTGGTTTTTGTCTTTGGTTCTGTTTATGTGGTAGATTACATTTATGGACTTGCATGTGTTGAACCAGCCTTGCATCCCTGGGATGAAGCCTACTTGATCATGATGAATAAGCTTTTTGATTTGCTGTTGCATTCTGTTTGCCAGTATGTTACTGAAGATTTTTGTGTCGATGTTCATTATGGGTATTGGCCTGAAGTTTTCTTTTTTAGTTGCATCTCTGCCTGGTTTTGGCATTAGGATGATGTTGGTCTCATAAAATGAGTTGGGGAGGATTCCCTCTTTTGTATTGTTTGGAATAGTTTCAGAAGGAATGGTACCAGTTCCTCTTTGTACATCTGGTAGAATTCGGCTGTAAACCTGTCTGGACCTGGGCTTTTTTTAGTTGGTAGGCTGTTAATTAATGCCTCAACTTCAGCCCTTGTTTTTGGTCTATTCAGGTATTCAACTTCTTCCTGTTTTAGTCTTGGGAGAGTGCAAGTGTCCAGGAATTTATCCATTTCTTCCAGATTTACTGGTTTGTGTGCATAGAGTTGTTTGTAGTAATCTCTGATGGTAGTTTGTATTTCTGTGGAATCGGTGATGAAGTCCCCTTTATCGTTTTTTATTGCATCTATTTGATTCTTCTCTCTTTTTTTTTTTAATTAGTCTGACTAGCAGTCTATCTATTTTGCTGATCTTTTCAAAAAACAAGCTCCTGGATTTGTTGATTTTTTGAAGGGTTTTTTGTGTCTCTATCTCCTTCATTTCTGCTCTGCTCTTAGTTATTTGTCTTCTGCTAGCTTTTGAGTTTTTTGATCATGTTCCTCTAATTCTTTCAATTTTGATGATAGGGTATCGATTTTAGACCTTTCCTTGCTCCTCATGTGGGCATTTATTGCTATGAATTTCCCTCTAGACACTGCTTTAAATGTGTCCCAGAGATTCTGATACATTTTGTCTTCATTCTCATTGGTTTCAAGGGACATCTTTATTTCTGCCTTCATTTCATTGTTTAACC
This sequence comes from Ateles fusciceps, assembly GCA_036589455.1. NCBI lineage: Eukaryota > Metazoa > Chordata > Mammalia > Primates > Atelidae > Ateles > Ateles fusciceps. Next base: position 4,053,905 of record JAZHEH010000045.1, on the reverse strand, counting down.
AGTCTACATTCAGCAGCCAGTTGTTCATTTTCCATGAAGTTGTGCAGTTTTAAGTTAGTTTCCTAATCCTGAGTTCTAATTTGATTGCCCTGTGGTCTGAGAGAATGTTTGTTATTATTTCCATTCTTTTGCATTTGCTGAGTAGTGATTTACTTCCAATTATGTGGTCAATTTTAGAGTATAAGTGCAATGTGGTGCTGAGAAGAATGTATATTCTGTGGATTTGGGGTTAAGAGGTCTGTAAATGTCTATTAAATTTGCTTGGTCCAGATTGGCATTCAAGTCCTGGATTTCCTTGTTGATTTTCTGTCTTGTTGATCTGTCTGATATTGACAGTGGAGTGTTAAAGTCTCCCACTATTATTGTGCAGGAGTCTAAGTCTCTTTGTAGGTCATTAAGGACTTGCTTTATGTATCTGGATGCTCCTGTATTGGGTGCATATATATTTAGAATAGTTAGCTCTTCTTGTTGTATTAATCCTTTTAACATTATATAATACCCTTCTTTGTCTCTTTTGATTTTTGTTGGTTTAAAGTCCGTTTTATCAGAGATTGGGATTACCACCCCTGCTTTTTTTTGCTCTCCATTTGCTTGGTAAATATTCTTCCATCCCTTTATTGTGAGTGTATATATGTCTTTGCACGTGAGATGGGTCTCCTGACTACAGCACACCGATGATTCTTGGCTTTTTATCCAATTTGCCAGTCTGTGTCTTTTGACTGGGGCATTTAGCCCATTTACATTTAATATTAATATTGTTATGTGTGAATTTGATCCTGCCATTTTATTACTGGTTGGTTGTTTTGCCCTTTAGTTGGCATAATTTCTTCATTGCGTTGTTGGTCTTTACCATTTGGTTCTTTTTGCAGTGGCTGGTACTGGTTTTTCCTTTCTGTGTTTAGTGCTTCCTTCAGGAGCTCTTATAGGGCAGATCTGGTAGTGACAAAATCTCTCAGTAATTGCTTGTCTGTCAAGGATTTCATTTCTCCATCACTTATGAAGCTTAGTTTGGCTGGATATGAAATTCTGGGTTAAAAGTTCTTTTCTTTAAGGATGTTGAATATTGGCCCCACTCTCTTCTGGCTTGCAGAGTTTCTGCCAAGAGTTCTGCTGTGAGTCTGATGTGCTTCCCTTTGTGGGACACCCAACCTTTCTCTCTGGCTGCCCTTAGTATTTTTGCCTTTGCTTCAACCCTGGTGAACCTGATGATTATGTGCCTTGGGGTTGCTCTTCTAGAGAAGTATCATTGTGGTGTTCTCTGTATTTCCTGTATTTGAATGTTGGCCTGCCTCGCTAGGTTGGGGGAAGTTCTCCTGGATAATATCCTGAGGAGTGTTTTCCAGCTTGGATTCATTCTCCCCGTCATCTTCCAGTACACTGATCAGGTGTAGATTAGGTCTTTTCATGTAATCCCATATTTCTTGAAGGCTTTGTTCACTTCTTTTCACTCTTTGTTCTCTTTTCTTGCCTTCTCATTTTATTTCATTGAGTTGATCTTCAATCTCTGATATCCTTTCTACTGCTTGATCTATTCAGCTATTGAAACTTATGTATGCTTCATGAAGTTCTCGTGCTGTGTTTTTCAACTCCATCAAGTCGTTTATGTTCTTCTTTAAGCTGGTTATTCTAGTTAGCATTTCATCTAACCTTCGTTTTTAGTTTCTTTGCATTGGGATAGAACATGTTCCTTTAACTCAGAGAAGTTTGTTATTACCCACCTTCTGAAGCCCGCTTCTGTCAATTCATCAGATTTGTTCCCTGCTTTGTTCCCTTGCTAGTGAGGAGTTGTGATCTCGTGGTGAGGTAGAGATATTCTGGTTTTTGATGGTTTCATTATTCTTGCACTGGTTTCTTCCCATCTCTTGGTTTATATAGTTTTAATCTCAGGTAGCTGCTTGGGGAGGCGACCTTTCCTTTGTCTGCCTGCAGAGGTGCTGCTGGGCTGCCATAGATTCAGTGGAGCTGCTGTGTCTTTTATTTACTCAGGAAAATTAGGCTGGCTTCTGCAATGGTGGCTTCCCTTCCCACACCAAACTCAATCGTTCCTGGTTACTCTAACTGATGTTCTGGGTGTGCAACTCTGGAGTGAGAGTTTTTTAGGTTGCTGGGCTTTGTACAGGGCGGGGTGGGGGGGACCTGTCCTGCCGTTGGACTGTTTCCCTGTGTTCAGTTCCCCTTCTTACTGGGGGGGCAGGTAGCTCCGACCGCTGGCTTTTTGGCTTTCTTGGCATCAGCCAGTATTTCCGCCTAGATCTATGCTGACAGCCCGGGCGCCGGCCAAAGTTGCTGTTCTGCCCTGTTTAGGCAGCTTGCTAAGGCTTTTCAGCCCAGCAAAGATCTCCTGTTCTGTGGGTTGTAGAGGGCTTCAGTGGAGTGCTATATCCGAACCGAAGTCCCAGAATGGGAGACCCCCAGTCCTCCAGTCAGTTGCATGCTCCTCCTGGGTGGGGCAGTGCCCTACCTTGCTACAACTTGCCCTATTTGGTGTATACCCACTGTCCAACCAGACCCACAAAATGAACTTGGTACCTCGTTTGGAATTGTGGAGATCACTCAGCTTCTGTGTCTCTCTCGCTGGGAGCTGCTTTCCAGGGCTGCCTCTTATTCAGCCATCTTGGGATCCCCAATTAGTCCTTTTAGACTAAGTTCATTTAGTCCTTTTAGAATTTTCAGAAAATAGTCTTTTTTTCTTCTCTCTGTTTTTTCAATATGAAATTCTGGCCTCCATGTTATGATTTCTGGAGTTCCAGAAAAGGCCCATGCTCTTTCAAATATCTCCCTTCACTGATTTAAGGGTATTTGCAATTCCACCGTTAGAGATTCTTTCTTTAATGTCAATCAAAGGTATCCAAGGAAATAGAAACCCTTTAAGCCTTCCAAGTCCAGCAAAGTTTAGCATGAGTAGAACTGAGTTTATCGGCAACTTTCTTTTTTTTTTTTTTTTTTTCTGTTTTGAGATGGAGTCTCACTCTGTCACCAGGCTGGAGTGCAGTGGTGCGATCTTGGCTCACTGCAACCTCTGCCTCCTAGGTTCAAGCCATTCTCCTGCCTCAGCCTCCTGAGTAGCTGGGACTATAGCTGCATGCCACCACACCCAGTTAATTTTTGTATTTTTAGTAGAGATAGTGTTTCACCATGTTGGCCAGGATGGTCTCAATCTCTTGACCTCATGATCTGCCTGCCTCCGCCTGGGATTACAGGCATGAGCCACCACACTCAACCTATCAGCAACTTTCTAAGCAGGGAATTTTGATTACTAAGTCCTTGGGTAGGAGGATGGGGTGGGAAACCAGCATTGGTAGAACAGTTATTTGTTCAGGATACTTCACAAACATCATCTCATTTGATTCTCAATTAACCCTATATTATTCCATTTTTACTGAAGAGGAAACTGAGTTTTAGAAAAATGGATAGATTGCCCAATGTCACATAACTGGAGACTCCAGAGTGGGCCTGCCTAACTTAACAGTCCTCTACCCTAAAATCACTGGGCTGATAAGGGTTAAGAAGAAATAGGAACTAAGATAACAAAACAAATGCTTGACCTCATGAGTATCATCAGACTAGACTCTGGGACTGAAGGCAACCTGAAGCAGAAGGGAGCTTTGGGGCAAAAGGACCCTTCCCAACAGATAGACACAGTTCTCATGTACTGTAGAGTAGAATGGCCACCCCCTCTGTAAACAAGGCCAGGAACATCTATAAACTCATTGCAACCTCATATGGCAGAGATAGTCTACTCTGGATTGCAGATACTTGACCACTTGACATATCAGTCTTACCAACAGTTTCTACAGCCCACCTTCAGATAGAATGAGGTTGCTCTGAATAGAACTTTGGAGGCAGGTACAGAGAGAGTGACCTGAAGATATCTAATATAAGTGCCTCTCTGAGTAGGTCTCTACATGAGGCTACACATTCATTCTCAAATAAAATAGCTTTTCTTTGGGATTCTCTACTGCTAAGGTCATTGACAATACCTCTCCCTATAAGAGGAAGAGCACTTACAAGTTTGAAGTTAAAAATATACTTGTAAGTCATACAGAAATACTTCTGGAGTCAACTTTAGTCCTCCAAATATAATAGGCTTCTTACTGATATTGTTAAGATTGAAGATCATCCAAGCTCAAAAAAATTTATACTAAGTTATTTATTCATTAACCACAATTCTAGTAGTAGCCTTCTTTTCCCATCTTGGAATGTTAAAAATCAAGCTCAAATAGTTTACTATATAACAGGAATACAGCTTGTGATTAAGAACATGGGCTTGCCACTACCAGCCTCTTACCGGTTGCTCATTTTCCCTAGTACCCATTACCTTGAGGTTGAATGTAGAATTGATGCTTGCACAGCCATTACTGTGTATCATTTTACATTTTCTTTGTCTCCCTTCCCCTGGGCAATAATTCTAATTTGTTTAACTTGTATATTTGTGTTTTTATGTGTTTTTGTGTTCATCAATTTTTAGTATATTAAGAGGTATTATGTGACGTTTAAAAAAAAGAATATAAATTTTGGAATCAGAAAGCCTTTGGTCCAAGTTTCAGTTCTACTGTTTACTCACGTATGCCCTTAGACAAGTTATTTAATCTCCCGGTGCCCTAGTTTCCCACAGGGATAATGTGGAAATCAATAGGTATCCAGCAGAGTTGTTGTGAGGGTCAAATGAGATAAGGTATGCAAAACCTTTAGTGCTCTCTTAAACTCTCACATCATGACTACGTATTTGAAGAAAATAAGTGAAATGGACCTAACATGAGATTGTGCTCCTCTGCCAGGTAAGCACATGGCTGTTCATAAGGAAAATACATTTGTTTGGCTGAAGGAATACTACAATAAGTTTGTTCAACTGCCTCCAAGCAAAAATTCAGAATATAAGTAACTAAAGGGCAGTTTTCCAATTCTAAAATCTCAGTTTACATTTCCCTGAAATAATCTACTTCAGAAAAACAATGTGAGAGGAAAAGAGATTTTAATTATTATGAAGCCAAAAATATACAGAATTCATCAAAAACCAAATGCCTCCAAAACCTGTTTTACAACACATAAACAAGAATAATCTTAATTTATACTCTAGAAGGTAAATGTTTTTTAACCATCTACATCTCTCTTACTTGTATAATAAGTAAGATGTTGTCTATCTATAGGTACATTTTTCAAATAGACACATTACCTCTGAGACCATATGCTGCAGCATAGATTTTATAATTCAAATCACCTGACTCCGCCAGGCGCCATGGCTCATGCCTGTAAACCCAGCACTTTGGGAGGCGGAGGCAGGCGGATTACCTGAGGTCAGGAGTTCAAGACCAGCCTGGCCAACGTGGTGAAACCCCATCTCTACTTAAAAAAAACACACAAAAATTAGCCGAGCAGGGTGGCAGGCACCTGTAATCCCAGCTACTCGGGAGGCTGAGGCAGGAGAGTCACTTGAACCCAACAGGCAGAGGTTGCACTCCAGCTTGGGCAACAGAGCGAGACTCTGTCTAAAAAAAAAAGAAAAAAAAAATTACCTGGCTCATCCCTTAGCCTTAGCACTAACTAGCTGTGTGATGTTACTTAGCATTTCTGAGCTTCCGGGATCCTTACACTAGTTATGTTAATTTCAAACTGCAACAGACATGGTAAACTGATGATGCATCAGCCGTTCTGCCCCACTTTTTCCAAGCCAGCAGATCGCTACATACAGTAGAGAGGCTGAAATTGTCAGACACTCATTTTCCCAGCTTCTTGGAAATAGGAATAAAAATGTAACTCCTCTGTGGCCAATAAAACATAAGAGAAAGTCTATAAGGGTCTTCTGTGGAAAACATTTTTCTCCCTGGTAAAATAAAAGAAATACACAAGAAGAAAGAAACATCTTCCCCTCCCCTTCCTGCTTTGGGAACAGCAGGGTGAGGGCATAAAGCTTAGAGTTGCTGCAGCCATCTTGCGGCTGTGAACAAAAAGCCAGTAAGATCACACTGAAATAGACTCAGAAGCCTGACAACTTTGAGTTGCTGAATCAACTCTATAACTGCCTTCCCCAGGACTTTGTATTATATAAGAAAAATAAACCACAATGGTTTAAGCCACATTTACTCAGGTTTTATATTATTTACAGCATCAATGTCCTAATTTCTACACTATTAGCTTAGAGTTCCTGAGAGGAATAAATGAGGTAGCTTAGGTGGAGGCTCAGAGGTTATTAGTCTTTCTGGATAACACTACCCTTAATCTTATTACTTTTCCTGCAAAAGCCAACTCCATTTTTCACAATAGTTTGACTTCTGGTCCAATCACATACTAATTAGTTAATTTATCTGGGCCTACATTTGCTCACTTTTAAATTACAACTAATAATACTTTCTGAGGTTGTTTTAAGAAACATTCAAACTGGATGCAGCATAGTAAATCTATTGCCAAGTGAAATGGCAAAATCTGTAGGAGGCTCAGCGTTCATGAAGTTGATGAAATCAGGTTGGAAAACTGTTCAGGTTATTTCCAAAACCATCCATAAATGAGAATCTGTCAAAGTTGGACAAGTTAGCACTTGAAGAAGTAAAAAATATGTATGATGATAAATAGCTGTTTTGAAAGAATATGGAAATGTAAAATGGCATAGCTGCTTTGGAAAACAGGCAGTTCCTCAAAGGGTTAAACATAGAGTTATCATATGACCCAGCAATTCCACATAGGCATATACCCAAAAGAATTTAAAACAGATATGTTCAAACAAGTACTTATACATGCATATTGATAACAGCACTATTCACAATAGCCAAGTGTGGAAACAACCTAAAAGTCCATCGATTGATGAATGCATAAACAACATGTAGTATATTCCTACAATGGAACATTTCTCAGCAATAAAAATTAATGAAACACTAGTACGTACTACAACATGGATGAACCTTGAAAACCTTATGATAAGTGAAAGAATGTAAATCATAAAAGTAATAAAAGACATGATTTACATGATTCCATTCATACAAAATGTCCAGAAAAAGAAAATCTACACAGACACAGCAAAGATTAGTGGTTGCCTAGAACTGGGAGTCAGAGGGAGAGGGGAAAGAGTTTGGCAGGAATTGGAGAGTGACAGTTAATGGGAACGGGATTTCTTTCAAGGGTTATAAATATGTTCTAAAATTAACTGTGGTAATGGTTACACAACTCTGTGTATATAGTAAAACCATTGAATTGCACACTTTAAGTCAATTGGGTGATGTGTGAGTTACTTTTCCATAGAGTTGTTATTTTTTAAAAAGGTGGGTAGGGGAGAAAATGATTCCAATGTTAGAGAACTGAGAGAGGCTCTCAGAAAATAGATAACCTTTGACATTTTTGCAAAAATGCCTCTGTTCATAACCAAGTTGCTAGAGTCAGATGTGCAAAGAAAGATGGCATTTGCTACTGTTATGCAATTTACCCCAGAAATTACGGCAAAAAGAAAAATAAAAACAGTCAACACTTGGTACATTCTTGGTTAATTAGTACAGACATTCATAACTTCACTGTATCAAATGCAAGAGAAAGCATCCTTATTTACATAATTTTTGGTTTTTGTTTAAAGATAACATTCCAATCAAATCTTTTGTTGATTGAATGATTAACTATTCACCGTAAAATATCGTGAAGTAGATTTGCTTCCAGAGCACCTTTTCTGGTATCAGTTATCCTCAGAGTAGGAGTCATTGTCTGTCCACATAGACAGGGACACGCTCTTGGTGTCAAAAGCTCTTTTACCGTTGATGATTCATGCCAAAGAACTCAAAGAGCCAAAAAGGAAACATCTTCTAACAAGCATCTGTATGCTCAGCTTAGTGTCTTTTTCCCAGGGCTTTATTCAAGGTTTAGACCTTATGACAGAACAGTTTTTAAAAGGACTGACAAAGATCTATTCAAAATATGTCTGCCAGACCCCTTGTCTAGCTGACTTTATTCTGCAATAACTTTGTGACACTTTAAATAACATGTCCATTAGCTGTGATAGGAATTTCAGGATGGAATGTCTGGAAGAACAAAAATGAGAACATGTGTAGATTAAAAGGTAACTGTGGCTACTAATATACCCTTGAACTTGATTCAGCTGTATCAAATAGAGGCAATAAACAGGGATTGGACAATGAGGTGCTGTCGGATTTTGTTAGAGTTCAGATCCCAAAAGTTGATTTTCATTTTCAATATCATCCACCATGTTTCTGACTAAAAGTATATAGTTGTCCCTTCAAACACACCTATGTAAAGCCATATTGATAAAGTGGGGTTCTTTACATTCAAAATTCTGGCTTTAATGGAAACATTCTTTTCAGGACCAAAAATTAAGGAGGAGAGAAAAGACTTGTAGAGGATAATAAGCAAGACAGAGATGTCAAAATGTTTTCCTCTAGCCCATATGACAAACAGCATTAATTAATTGCTTCACCCTGCCAGTGAATTATTATAAATAAATTAGTAAAAAAACCTATTTGCCTTCACTGCTTATGCTACTAAGATTCTAAACAGCCTGGAGAATAAAGTGCTAATTATTTTCAATTATCAAAACCCTACTCATTGTTTAAGGCATAGATTTTCCCTTCCAGGAAGGTTTGCGTGTCCATGGCCAAGTTCTATAGTGCCTATTTTCTCTGTTATACAGAAGAAAGGCAGCAGAATGTGAAGAACTTCTTGATAAAGTTTACATCAGAGTTGAGTACCAGCTCTGCCACTATGCCTTTCAAATACAAGGATAATGACAATCATGATGTCTATTGATACCTTACCATACGCAAAGCTTTATGTGCATTGTGGTATTCTAATCCTCACAGCCACCTCCATGATGGTTATTACCATTCTCTATTTTAAAGCTGAGGACACTGAATAGTTAAATCATTTCACTAGGCTAACACACTCAGTAAGCTAGTATAGAACTTCAACCAACATGCACATGCTAATTCATTATGCTACCTTTCTCGCTTTACCTACCACTTAGTAGGTACTCAATAAATGATAGTTCTTATTACATACGTGTTGACAATACCATTTTTTTTATTAACTATATGGGCTCTGATGGGAAATTTTAAAGACCATATTAACCACTGTGTTCTTAGAGGGCCTAAGTTTTACATTTACTGTAGGCAACCTGGACCTTGAATGTCATACTCAGCAGCAAAACCGCTGCAGCAGAAAGTATTGAAGGTTATGATATTCAACAAGATTAGATATCTGTCATATCTCTTTTCCTTAAAGAAAATAAGGCCATTTTCATAGACACAAAATACTTTGGACTACTATTTACTGTATGAGATCCAAGTTGGTTAATCTGGGCCTGATAAAATATCTCAAAATATTGAAATTTACAATGAATGGATGCTAAGAAAAATAACATCTTTCAATGGAAACACTGAATCCTCATTATAAATCACATTTTTATTCTAGAAATTTTTAACTTTTAAGACAATTTGTTTAAAAGTATATGTATTTTTAAAGGTATTTTAAGGTGGAGCAAGAATTCCAAAGCCTTATTTGGAATAACCAATGTTAGGTCTGGAATATGGGTTTTCAGCTCTATTTAAAGTCCTTTGGTGTTTTCTAATTTTTAAGAATTCAGAAGTGTTCTGTAATGGATTCACATGTTTCATTTGTGGTATAATGAAATGTTTACAGAAAGATAACTTTTTCATTAAAATATTTTTTAGAAAAAATAAAAATAAAAAAAATAAAGTCCTTTGGGCAAGGTCTTTTGGATGTCAGCTTAAGGCATGCAATTTGTAAGAGAAAGAATTCCATCAAGGGCTAGAAACTACTTGGGCTTAGCAACCTGGAGTTTATGTACCTTCTCTCTCTTGCTTTTGGCAATGATCTAAGAAGCCTACTTTCTGAGAAAAAAAAATGTAAATGTGATGAAATTAGGAGCTGACTCTGAAAAAGCTAAACTTTCTCAACTGACAGCTACTTGCCTTAGATACCAATCCAGTAAACTAGACCGCAGACAAACTTCTAGTAATAATGGGATGGAATTTTTGATATGTGGAAGCAATGCTGTATAGTGACAGGAGCAAGGACTTTGGAGGAAAGCAGACAAAGGTCTGAACCCCAGTTTTGAATGTACTTGGACAGTTAATTAACATACGGCAATTGTTTATTGAGAGCTCAGCATAATGGACACTATTTTAGGTACTAGGCTCTAAAACCATTCTCTAAGCTTCTGTTTAGAGAATGGTTTATAAATAAACCACTGATTTATTTTAAAATTCTAAGAAATAACTAAAGAAAATGTAAGCATAGCACCTAGCAGAACTCCTTAAATACAGTAGGTGACTGCTGAATAACAGCTGATATGATATTATGGTTTATATAGCAATGAAGTTTATCTGGAGGAAAATCTGACTTTTACACTTTGATTTTCTTTATTCTCCATCTCCTAAGCAATGTAGCTAAAGCTCAGCCTTATTATTTCAGAAATATGATCTTAGCCCTATTTCAAAGCTTAAATGTTCACATGAAAAAGATTAATCACCTATTTTTCTCAATGCCAATAATTACCATCATTTTAGAATGAGTCAGCCCTTTGGCATGTTGCAGTAATAATCCTTGTATCAGGATGCTTTCAGTTACAAAAACTCTACTCCAACAACATAAACAATAAAAGAGATGCATTCACTCAGACCACTGAAAAGCTAGATAGCCAGGCTTTAGGTGCTGCGTGATCCAGCTGCTCAATGATTTCACCAATGACCCAGTTTCTTTCCATTTCCACAGTCTGCTTTGCATATCAGCTTCACAAAAGGTGCCCCTGCATTCTCAATATGTATCAGCAGCACCAGAGCTATGTGCTTTCTCATTTTCTCATTCACCCAATAAGCAAAGAGAAAACTCCTCTAAATAATTAATTAATTAATTAATTTTTTAAAAAAGCTCCTAACAAATATTTTCTCCTACCATACTGGTTCAGATTGGGTCCTTAAACTATCCTTAACATAATAGCTATGGCCAAAAATTTAGGAGAACCAGCTGATTGGGTTAGGCCAATCAGAGCCCACCCTGATAATGGAAGGTAAGGTTACCCTTACACAAACCACATAGAGGAGAAATTTAATATTATGGTGAAAAAGGATGAAAAGGAAAATGGATTCTGGGAAGGCAACCAACAAATGCTTCTACATTATCTAAGGTTTATTAAGAGTTCATTAACATGCTAGGTATATGCTAAACTCTATGTATTATTATATATAATCCTCACAATATGCCCATTACCATTTCCATTTTAAATGAAATGAAGTCTAGAAAGGTTATGTAACTTACGCAAGTTCACACAGCCACCATGTAGTAAAGTCAACGTTTGAACCCAGGCTGTCTAACTCCAGAGCCTATTCTACTATTAAACCACTTAGAACAATTATTGGCATAGCACCCAGCCACTGTGAGATATTAATATTAATTGCTAGACTATTTTGCTTTCTTTTATTCCTTTTTCTTTTTATTTTCTGTCTTAACATCTGAGCATCAGCAGATGTAGCCAAATAATTCGGATTAACATACTACTTTATAATTATTTTCACTTTTGTGAGTGAATAAATGTCTAGATCCAGGCACAAAACTAAGCACATAGATAAAATACTTGCTCTTCATTTTAAGTTTACAATTTATACACTTTTATAATTCTTCAGAGTTTGCAAAATAGTGTCTAGATTAGCCCATTTGATCCTTATAACAAACCTGGTCACAATTTCTGCAAGCCTTACCTGGACTGGCAAAGGTCAGGGCCCACAGTGAGGGTGGACTGGCTGAAAATCTTCACACAAGATTTAAATGTGTGCCCTCACCCAGGTCCACACAACTGGGGTCATAGGAATTTGTGCCCACTCTACCATCACTGCCCACACCCACCTCATTGTTCCTAGTAGTCTTGGCTCTAAGACCTGTTCTGATTTCAAGAAATAAGAACTGTTATTCACAACACAGAAGACATGGATAACATTGCTTGATCTGACTCATAGCATTTAAAATAGAGCAACCAGCTCCATCAGTTTGAAGTGGAGAAGAAAATGGTGAGCCTTTTTCTCCTTCTATTGTCAGTAAGCAGAAGCATGTCCTCAAAGGACCAGATTTTCTACTAACGATCTCCCAAAGACCGAATGCCCAGGGCCATCTTAGCTCACAGGGCTTTCTAGAACCTACTTTCTCATGAACAGAAAACTTTCAGGAAAATATGTCTATTGTTGTTCTCTTGGCAGCTAATAAAATTCTATATAATTAATTATTTTCATATCTGTTTATTAATTTTTTGTTTTTTGTTTCATAATTTCTTTTCCTTATAAATGTGAAACTTTACCTCTGCATATCCTATTATAATTGTTTTAAAGCCTATGTCAGTACAAAATATTGAATAATTTGTGGTGTGAAGTGGGATACTAATGGTGTCAGAAATGGGAAACCTCATTTATTAATGAAATAAATAAGTAAAGTCTGTGTCAGGCGCTGCAATAGAATTAATTGCATGTGGGATACATTTATGTCCATTAGTCGATTCTGTTGGCTGTTTTTCCTAATGCTAGTTTTCTTCATTTATTTATGAATTCATGGTTGCAGTCTCATTTTGAACAGAAGTCTTTTGGTTTGGCCTAGGATGGGGTCTTTATGTCTCCTCATACCCACATACTCATGCACTGTCACTCACCTTCTCTCTCCTTTTCTTGCTGTCACTCCCATGCTTACTTTTCTTGCTACCGACCTCTGCCTGCCTTCCTCTACCGTTGCCTTTACATGCCTTCCACCTCCAGCCCCCAGTCCAGACCAGGTCTTCTAAAGGAGGTTTGAGGCATATGTTAGTTTTTTTTTTTTTTTCTTTTTGGGACAGAGTCTCTGTCACCCAGGCTGGAGTGCAATGGCGTGATCTGGACTCACTGCAACCTCTACCTCTCGGATTCAAGCAATTCTCCTGCTTCAGCCTCCTGAGTAGCTGGGATTACAGGCATGTGCCACCATGCCTGGCTAATTTTTGTATTTTTAGTAGAGACAGGGTTTCACCATGTTGGCCAGATTAGTCTTGAATTCCTGACCTCAGACCATCCGCCTGCCTCAGCCTCCCAAAGTGCTGAGATTACAGAGGTGAGCCACCATGCCAGGCCCATGTGTTAGTTTCTTAGGGCTGCCGTATGTAACAAATTACCACAAGCCTCGTGGCTTAAGACAACAAAAATGCATTGTCTCTTAGTTCTGGAGGCCACAAGTCTGAAATCAAGGTGTCATCAAGGCCATACTTCCTCCAAAGGTCTTAGGTAAGAATCCTCCTGTGCCTGTGCTAGCTTCTGCTGGCTCCAGCATTCCTTGGCATGGTTTGACTTGCAGCTAGTTGTAAGCTATATCCCCGTCTCTCTTCACATGGCCTTTTTTCTTATGTGTCTCTGTGTCTTCTCCTCTTTTTATAAGGACACCACAGTTATAGGTTTAGGGCCACTCTAACCCAAGTTGATTTCATCTCAAGATCTTTAACTAATTACATGTGCAAATCTACAAAGACCTTATTCCCATATAAGGTCACATTCTGAGGTTCTGAGTAGCCATGATTTTGGGGGGTGGGGTACTCTTCAACTCACTACAGGGCATAGGCCCTTAGATGAAATTGAATAGAATACAAACACAGTTACCAAGATGGTAGGATGATTTTATCAGCTCACAAGGCTGTTTCTTGGTACTTTGACTCAGGCAGTAATTTACAGCATTTTTTCTAGCTTTTTATTTTAAATAGTATGGAAGGGACTTTTGTTTCATGTAGCAGACCCTCTGCTTCTTGAAGAAGCCAAATTTCTGGCCATCACTGCCAGTTGAGAGCACAGTGCATCTTCACTCTAGCCCTACCACCTGTTCTTGTTTCTGTTCCATTTCCAGCTTCTGAAGGTGTCAGCCTTAATTTGAACCTGACTGTGTCTACTAAGTTTTCTTTTTTTATATTTTATCTCACATTGTTACATGTTTGGGTTCATCAAGACATCAGTCTGCTACATCATCTTGATGAATTTCCTCTTCACATTTTTCATGTCTGCTGAATAAGTCAAATAAAATCAGCCTCTGTCACCTTACAATCCTGCTTAGATCAAACATTCTGAATCCTGGCAAGTCTTTTTAGACTCCACAGACACGGAAGAGGAGCCCATTCTGCTTTATACGCAGCTCCTTTGCAGCAATGGCCAAGTGGTAGCTTTGTTTCCATGCGCCTGTCTCATCTTTAGACTGGGAACCACTTGAGAGCACAGGCCTTGTTTTATCGTCTTTATACTCCCACTCTCTGGCACTATATGTGGTTCCTAGGAGGTTCATCTGTGCTCACTGATTGAATGAATGAACGGCAAACCTTGAGTCTTATTTAATCATATTTCTACCTGTTCCTCATTCCAAAGAAATTCCTCTAATAAATATTCCCCATTTTCAAAACACCATCTGGTATGCTTTGCTGTGTACCCTGACTAAAATAAAACTTCCAAGTCCTATTTTTAGATCAAATTTTACTTGACAATTAGGTTTTGGTAAGTAAATTTCATTTCCCTGTTTTGATCTACATTCAATGCAAGAACATCTCAGAAACAAGCTACTTTAAAAAAAAAAAAACTGCTTTAATTTTAATAGCCAAATCATTAAAACTGTTTATCATCTTCCTTGTAAACAATCTAGCAGCTGTGAATAAACTAACAAAAAATATTTTTAGTAAATGACAGGAAAATGTCATAAATAGTGAGACATTGTAAAAATTAATGTTTTTGCATTTTACAATTCATCTGCAGTGAATTATTAATTACATTTTAATGTGTGCTCTGGGCTCCCATCTCATAAAGACTATTATCAGAAGAACAGGCAAACTGTTCACCTCCTCATTTTGTAACCCATTAAGCCCTGAATGGTCATGCTTCAGAGGTGGATGGTAAGCATGGGATCATGTGTTTCAACACTTATTTCACACCCTTCATCTTTTGCCTCTGGCAGTTCAAACATGCAAACAGGTTTTTAGAAACTGTGCTCAACTATCATTCTGCTTCTTAGAGACACAAATACTACACTTATTTTCTTTGCTAAATTGGAGTCTGAAGAGTAAAATTATATGACAAGAGCAAAACTCCAACTCAAAAAAAAAAAAAAAGAATGCCTCCTTGTTGAAGCACTCCAAGTTTCTGTGTTTAAATCATTTTCTACTTAGGAAACAATGCAAACAATGGAGTTTTGGAGTTGAGCCAAGTTTTCATTTGCTTTTGCACTTTTCTTCTGATGAGAATATTCTGCATTCTTCTAATGAGAATATTCATGCCTTTCCAAATGCCTGAATGCCACTGAGTAGGAGCCATATATACATGCAAAACATCAAACTCTCAAAGTTTTATCGATACCAAATAAATGTACAGCCACCAACATGTCTCACAAGCTTACACTTGTAGGGCAGCATACACGGGGTGTACCTGTACAAAGATAAATGTGTGATGACCTATAAGACCTACACGGGATAAGAGTAAGATCTCTGTGTCTGACTAAGATCACCCTTCCTGATCAGGGAGAGAGAGAAAGAGAAAGACAGACAAGTAGAGACAGAGAGAGAGAGAGAGAGATAGTTGGGGGTTAGGGAGAACAAGTATCAGAAAGCTATAGGAACCAAAAGATACAAAATTTCAGTTAGACAGGAGGAATATGTTCAAGAGATTTGTTGTACACATGGTAACTATAGTTAAGAGTAATGTATTGTATACAGTAAGTGAAAATGGCTGAGAGTAGATTTTAAGTGCTCTCACCACAAAAAAATAAGTATATGAAATAACGCATATGTTAATTAGCTTGATTAGCCATTCTACAATGTATACACATACTTCAAAACATCATGTTGTATACCATAAATATACAAATTTTAATTTGTTGATTTAAAATAATTAATTAATTAAAATAAATAAAGACAATGGGCATTTTCAAAGTGCTCCTGACTGAAAGCCTGAAGCACTCAGTTCTCACCCCAGCTTATTCTCTGAGCCTGTTTCCTCCTATAAGAAGAGAGCTTTGGACAAGACAATGTCCGAAGTCTCTCTCGGGGCTATTCATGAGACTAAAAATAAAAATACTTAAACAATCCACTTTGTCATGGGTAGCAACTAACTGGGACTGGTAATGTGGATGGTAAAAGAATTTACCAAGACAGTTGGAAGTAAAGAAAGGCAGATTTATTAGAGAAAATATGAAAATACGTTGCAAGGATGCAGTGGGCAGATCAGCAAAAGAGAGGCTGACTGCAAAGAGACAACGGCTTGCTGGGAATTTTACAGGACGGTACTTGTACTGGAGAGGGCTATGTGCAGTACTGAGAATACCAAGGTTGCAGTTCATTACCTTGCATTTTTTCTATCAAGTGAGGGTCTGGTGATAAATCAGGTGCAATAAGATTGTGAGTTATCTGCGCAGTTCGGCTGTGAGTCCTGGACCCCATAAAGAAAGCCAGACGTGTAACTTATCTGCTTTTTCTTTTGCTTTTCCTCTGCTCCCACCAGCCTGCCTCCTTTTTCCTTATTAGGACTCCACATACTTCACTTATTAGAAACTTTTCTTTTCTGAGGATACAAAACCCTGCACAGTGTTGCTGTTCAAATGACTCCCCCTCCCCCACTGTGCCCCCAGTACATTCAGTGCCTGCCACATCACCCTCCCCCTTTGGGCTCTTTTCACATAGTATCTTAGCTTCAGAAGCTCATACAAGTCACCAGAGGGGCTTTCTAAAGGGACAGATCCCATAGCCTGTACCTCCACATACAAATTCCATAGGTGGCAGGGGGCGGTTCATGCTTTTATCAACATGACTCTGCTGTGTACTGCCAATGGAGAATCACATCTAGTGGAAAATAAAGATTTTTCATCTTTGAGGTGTGGCTATGAAATAACTAAGAAACTTGACCCTAGGGGGCCTATTTGGTGGCTTATTTAAAGATCTTTATGTCTAAAACCCATGAGTCTTTCAAATGATTTCTCAGAATTTCAAGAGCTCCCCATACCCAAGCATCTCTCAGCACTTTTCAAGCAAAGATATATTAAACCTTGCTTCAAGACAAGGAAAATGGCATCACAGCCATCTCAGGGTACGACAGAATCAGTTTAGAACCACAATCTCTTCCAGGGCAGCTTTGTGTCTTATGTTACATTTGTACTACATTACATTAACAATTGAAGAGACATTAGCATGACCTTCCATGCACTTACTAATTACAGATGTGAACACACAATCACAAGTGAAAAAGGGAAATTGTGAGAAGGAGAAAAGAATGTGTTTAATATTATTAGTCTGATTACATATTTGCAGTCTTCTTCCATAATCAGAGGCATGATTCATTTAAAAAGAGCCCTTCTTCTACCAGCTAAAACACACACATAAGTCATTTCTCCATGCCTCTAAGTACATGAATTATACATGTTAAAATTTTGAGGACTAACTTTGCTTTTGGGAAGAAGAGAAGTATAATATGCGTACAGAAGGATTCATAAATGCCACATTTACAACTCAATGAGTTTTTTACAAAGTGATCTACCTGTGTAACCACTTCCTGGATCAAGATACAGTGTATTACGGGACTGGAAGTCCCTCTCTCAATGTCAGCCTTCCAAGTAGCCACTTCCACTTTGAATCAGCATAGATTAGTTTTTTGCCTGTTTCTTAATATGAACAAATAGAATCCTACAGAACTGTAGAATCTTACAACACTGTTTCTGTGAGATTCATCCATGTTGAAATGTGTAGCTGTAATTTTTTTCATTGCTGTATAGTATTCTATCATGTGACTCACCACAATTTGTGTTTCCATTTGATGCTGCCTGAACATCTGGTTGTTTCTATCATGAGTAATGAACTATAAACACTTGCACATTCTTTTCTGTGCACAAATGTAATCTCTTCTGTTGAATCTAGATCTGGAAGTAGCATAATATAGTCATGGGACCTGCATATATTCAGATTCAGTAGCAGTGCCAAACTGTTTTCCAAAGTGGTTGTACCAGTTCACATTCTCACAAGTCATAGAAGTCCAGTTACTCCAAATTCTCTCCATTCATATTCCCTTGAATCATTTCTGTGAGGTAGTTTTATTTCTTCTTTAAAACTGGAAACATTCACCAGTGAAGCTATCAGTTTTTTTTCGTTGTTTTTTTTTTTGTCTTTTTTTAGTTTTTTTTTGTTTGCAGCAAGATTTTTAATTACAGATCCCATTTCTTTAATATAGAAATGTTAAGATTTTTTAAATTTCTTCTATTAGTTTTATCAAGTTGTATTTTCAATAGATTTTCTATAAACCTAATATTTTAATTTATTGGTATGACATTTTTATAATATCCTCTCGATTGTATTATTTATGAATTTTCTATTATTACTTATTACGGTTATTCTTCTTACTTTGTCTTTCAGATTGGATATTTTCTGCTGATATACCCTTCATGCTACTAATCTTGTCTTCTGTCATATCCAGTAGGTTTTTAAGCTTTTTCAATGAGTTCTCAATTTTAGATATTGTGTTTCACAGTTCTAGCATATTCATTTTATTCTTTTTTGTAGATTCTGGTTATGTTTATATTCTCCATAGTTTCACATGTTTTCCATCTTTTCCTCTATTTTTAACATAATAATTATGGTGATTTTGACAGGCTTAGATGCTAACTCCAACATCTAGATTGTCTCTGGGTCTGGGTCTGTCTTTTCTCTTGATGATGGATCACTTTTCCTGCCTCTTTGCATGTCAGTAATTTTTAGACATTGTAGATGCTTTGAATTACACTGTGAATTCAGTTTCTTCCTCTATTAGACAGTTAAATTATAAACAAATCATCTTGCTTCTGTCAAGGCTGCTGTAGTTCAGTTCTTAGGGTTTAGTTCTACCCACACTCGTAGAGCATTGTGCTTACTCCTAAAATGTGGCCTTCCTGTTGTCCCAGGTAACATTTTAGGGTTTCCTGAGGTTGCTCCACCTTGCCTGGATCTCAGCTCCAAACCTGCCTCTGTGCAGCTTCTAAAATCTTTGCTCAGCTCTCAAGCAACTATTCTCTACTAAGCCTCTCAGAGTTGCACCCTGTAACTAGGTAGTTTGAGATTGGGCCAGGAATTCAAGGGGATTATTTATTCACAGTTTGACAGCTTTCCCCCCACTAATAACTTGGCTATGTTTTCTCTAAGATCATGCCTCTAAATCTCAGCCACTTTGGCACTCTGAAACTTCAATCTCTATGTCTTCTTCACTTGACATGACCACGATTCTCTGCATAGGCTCTGCATTCTTGTGCTAAAAATTGGAAAATTCTGTCAGAGGAAAGCATCAGGAATGTGGGATCACTGCTCATGCTTTCCTTCTCTCAAGGATTACAGCTTTGAGTTTGTTGCTACCCAATGGCTGCAAATAGTTATTTTATATGTTTTGTCTAACTTTTAGATATGTTCATTACCATAGTTTAAGTCCAATGCAAGATAAGAGAAATCTCCTCTCCTTAGATGTTAACCTCATAGCCTCCTCTCTCTGTTCGGTTTCTGAACTTTTTTCTCAATGCAGGTAGCCCTTAGTAACTGATAAGCTCCTCATGGAGAGACTGCATACAAACCCCCGGACCCACTTGCAACTGCTTTGCTAGTCCTGCTCTCTAATTTTTGTCTCTCCCACTCGTGAGACTTCCACAAGTTTAAAGACACCACTTTTCCTTAACTTCTAAGTCTCATATTGTGTCTAGGCAAATGCTCTAAGAAGACAAAACCCATGACAGTTTAGGGCTCATTGTGTATGTTCTTTGCCTTGAATCTTGACCCTATGCTTCTGGTTACCTTCAAACATCTGCTTTTTGCTTTGTTTTCCATGTTAATATACCATTTATAGTTATTCTTGGCAGAAGCGTTAGTCTGATAGAAGTTACTCACTCATTGCAAAAGTTCCTCGTCTGCATTTCATTTTAACTTTCACATTCTGTCCTGAAAGTTAAAATAAGCTAACACCTAATCAAGAGAAGAGATGACATGACTGTTTATTCTCGGCTTCGTCACCTTATTATTTTTGAATCCCCTCCTACATAATTTATACCATTTCACCTATAATATAGTTCACTGATGCAAGTAATTTTCATGCATTTCAGTCAAATAAATCTCCCCAGTGAAATATTCTTAGTTAATAAGTAACACATAAAAAGCCAGAAGTATTCACCAGAACCATAAATTTTAAGCTAATTTCACAACTGTTGAAGAGCAGGATGTTATTCCAGGATGTAGACCCTGCACTGCATCTTCAGGGTCACAAGACACTGCAAAATGAAATGGACTTTGATAAGCATCATCAGATGTGACTATTGTGTTCTTTTTCTGCATTAGCAGTGAACCCTTGCATGATTCCTCAGGCTACAAGTCAAAGGGAAAGTATTTTTTAGACAAAAAAAGTAATTTAAAGTCCAATATTATGAATGTGTGCCAACAAATATCAGCAAGGGGGAAAAGATAAAAGATCTGAATTTACATATCTGTTGTCATGGCAAATCTTTTATTTGATTTAAAGATTAAGATTCACAACTGATGCCACAAGTGATAAAAATGATGTCTAAGTTTTCTAAGTAAATAGAAAGAAAATAGGCTGAGTGTGGTGGCTCATGCCTGTAATCTCAGCACTTTGAGAGGCCAAGGGGGGCAGATCACCTGAGGTCAGGCGTTCCAGACCAGCCTGACCAACATGATGAAACCTTGTCTCTACTAAAAATACAAAAATTACCCAGGCATGGGCTCAGGCACCTGTAATCGTAGCTACTGGGGAGATTGAGGTAAGAGAATCACTTGAAGCCAGGAGGCAGAGGTTGCAGTGAGCCGAGATCGCACCATTGCACTCCAGCCTGGGTGACAAGAGAAACTCCATCTCAAAAAAAAAAAAAAAAAAAAAGAAGAAGAAGAAAATGGAAGGTAAAATAGTTTGGAATATCATGCGAAAATACAGGTAGATATCAAAACGGAAAAGATTCTTGATTAAAGATAGTAGAATAAGTATTTGAGAGTAAAAGTGCAAGGAAAATTTTTCAAATGGTAACTATTCTTCTAGAGTCTCATTTGTAATGGGAAAAGGAGGAGGAAAAATTCTTCTATTGTAAGGTGAAGGAGATTCAAAAATAGAATGGCAAATAATAATTAAGCAAGTCACCAAAAACACTTATCCCGCAAGACCCTCCCAAGATAAAATCTTCTTATTCCGAAGCCAATTCTTTGGGTCTACGTTATTTGAACAGAGTCCCAGTTCTCTCTCTTCCTCTTTCTGCTTCTCTGTCTCTCTCTCCTTCTCTCTCTCTCAGCCTTTCTGTCTTTGACACACACAGGTACAAAAATATGTAACTCTTTAACAAGCTTCATTCATTATTTGGTTGCTTTTTAAATAAACTTTTAACTTTAGAATAATTATAAATTTACAGAAATTTGCAAAGATAGTACAAGGTTTCTGTGTGCCCCTCACCCAGTTCCCCTGTGGTAACATCTTGCATTATCACGGTACATTTGTCAAAACCAAGAAACCAATACTGGTACATTGATATTAACTAAACTTCAGACTTTATTTGATTTCACCAGTTTTCCGCAAATGTTCTTTTTCCATTCCAAGATACCACATTGCATTTAGTCATCACCTTGGCTCAGACTCCTCTTGGCTCTGATATTTCTCAGTCTTTCCTTATTTTGCGGTAACTTCGTTTTGAGGAGTACTGGTAAGATATTTTGTAGAATTCCCCTTAATTTGAGTTTGGCTTATACTTTCTCATGATTCAATGTAAGAGTTTTAAGTTTTAGGGAGGATTTCAGCAAGATGAAGAGACTACATTGTATTGGAAAGTACATGGTATCAACACAAATATTATCACTGGGGATGAGAACCTTGATGACTTGGTTTGCCAGATTCCTCCACTGTAGAGCTATTTTTTTTCTTTCTAAACACTATTCTTCAGAAGTCATACTCAAAGGGAAAAGGAAAGACCGAGCTCACCTCATGGAGGGGCAATCAATGTTTCTGGAACCTGGGTTTTAGGAACAAGCAGAAAAAGGGGAAAAAAATCCAAATTTCTTTTCTCAAAAAAAACATCAAACCAGTATATAGCAAGTTATTTCAGCATCCAACACAATAAAAACTTAAATATCATTATTTCAGCCTAGGGAATTGGAAACTGGCTTGCAATTCTTGCTATTCAATTGAATGACTAGGAAGATGACATAGACCTGAGGTGGTAAAGGCACAGGCAAGCTATGCCCATCTTCTGTCTCATGGTAGACACTACTAATCAATCAAGGAATCTTTTCTAATTGTAGCTTATGTAGCTTTGGAATTCTTTTATTATTAATTGACTAGAATCATTGGCACACAAGTTGAAAACTGTTTGCCATTCCTGGCAAATGTGATCAGAAGACTGACCATTAGGCCCAGGAAGAAGTTGTCTCCCCATGATGCATTTCCAGGTGGGGTTTTAATTCCAATCCATCCTCACAGCAGAGGCTGAAATGTCCTCTTCTGCATATACTTATTGTTATCCGCAATTGTACACAACTTCGTGTCCTACTGCGTCCTTCTGATATACCTACATCCATCATCATTTTTCTATTATACATCTCTTCTTCCAGGATTAGGTAGTCTTGAGATGACGTAGATGGGAGAAATAATGAACAATTTAGGTAAATAATAAACAATAATAATTGTCTTGGATAAATTGACTAAATTATATTGAGTTTAATTTACTCAATTGAAAAAACAAGTTAGGTAAATAATAAACAATTTAGGATGAAGTCACTGAGAGAAAGAATGAACAATTTGGTGAATTTATGCTCAACAGCTTCAGACATGTTTTTTATATACTTTACAAAATTTAAAAATGCTTCCCATTACTATGAAATTTATCTTTACACCTAGCTTAAAGCATTAGCAATGGCAGTAGATGCATAAATCGACACCTAACATCACTTCTTAGTTTGCTTTCCAGTATTGAAAACCACTACCACAAATTTGCCCTTTTTCAATCATTTTAGCATTTACTCAAAAGTTTTTATTGGGGAATTAAAGCTGTACACTACATTCGAAGTTACCAGTATCTTTATTCACCTCCTCCTTCATGCTTAATTCAGCATAAATATGACATAGTTCTAAGAAATCAATAGCTGTGATCCTGCCTTTTTATCTCTTCTTATGTATTCAAAGTTGTTTTTGAATATCTACCTTGTCCAATCCCTTGTGTTAGGGACCACAGAGTTTCATAGGATATTATTACTGCCCTTGAGGAATTTATACCCTACAGGAGAATACTTTTCCACAAGTCAGGAATACAATGAAAATCTATATGAATGGGAAGAATATTACAGGCATTAAGAAGATAGGGATTCCTTCTCATTCAGATAATTCAGAGGAATTAGTAGATAAACCAAGTATAGTTCCCAGTGTAAGCCTTAGTTTATCTAGCTGTTCTACAAATACTTAACAAATTTTAAGTATATGCCAGAGTCTGGAGATTATAGTAAAATAACAATATGAACAATTACCTTTAATTAGAGTTGATTGTTGCTGAATAAAATTACCAGCATGATCTTTGACAATTGTTCTAAGAGAAACATGCATAAGATACTAAGGAAGCTCAGAGAAAAATCATCTAAAAAGGATTAATAGAAAGGCAAAAATTCTAGGAGGCTTCTAAGAAGAGTGATTCTTGAGCCAAGTTTTAAAGAATTAACAGAAGGTAAATATGTGAATGGTGCCAAAGCACCACTCCCAAAGAGAGAAGAGCTTGAGGAAGCCCACAAAGCAAGAGACATTATGATGTATACTGAAAGAGGTTTGGTACCATGAGAGAAAAAGGAGCTGTCCATGCAAGGTGGGATTGGATTGCTAGCCAGCAGACCAGAGAAAGAAAGAAGGCCTAAGCTTCACAGTACTTAATGGTATCAGTTGACTATGTAGTACACAACATAACAGCATGGAAAGTGGAGCTTAACCTAAAGTATCTTCTGATTATTTGCCATGAGCTCCTCTGGATTAAGATGTTGCCCCCAAAATGCCCCTTTAACATGTCACCCATTATCACCTCTACATGGGTGAGTTTGTCAGAGGAAGAATGAGCACATACCTCACTCTTATAAGTCTAAAACTTGGAGCTTGAAACTAGGCAAAGTGCCAAATGGGGATATCTCAGTTTAGGGGAGAGGGGAAAGAGAACATCCACAAAAAAATAAAAATAAATAAGTAAATAAATAAAAATATTAAGGGCAGCCAGGCCTAGTGGCTCATGTCTGTAATCCCAGCACTTTGGGAGGCCAAGGCAGGCAGATCAGTTGAGGTCAGGAGTTCGAGACCAGCCTGGTCAACATGGCAAAACCCCACTTCTACTAAAAATACAAAAAAAAAAAAAAAAAAAAAAAAAGAGCCAGACATGGTGGCATGTACCTGTAATCCCAGCTATTCAGGAGGCTGAGGCAGGAGAATAGCTTGAGCCCAGGAAGCAGAGGTTGCAGTGTGCCAAGATTGCACCACTGCACTCCAGCCTGGGAGAGAGAGTGAAACTCTGTTTCAGAAAAATAAAAATAAATAAAATTGTTAAGGGCACACTTCACCTAGCTCACAGGCTGTGGATTTTTTTTTTTTCTTTTTTGGTAAATAGTGGTGAGTTGCCTGGATCAGAAGCTAGCTAAACAGCTGATGGAACTTCATGTTGGTATTCAAGACTTGAAAAAGGAATACAGAGACTTAATAGATGTGGAATTCAATTTCCCTGAGTCCAGCCTAGAAGATGTTTATTTTAATTATCCATCCTTAACAGAACCTTCCCCTCATTATAAAAAGCCTTTCAGAAAGATTTGCTATAGAAATTCTATACCATGACATGAATAGAAACTAGATTCTCTGACTTGGGCAATACTTATCCTCTCACTCTGAAAAGGGATTTTTCTTCTATACCAATGTGCTATTGTCAGTGGGGTATCATATTGTGTCTTTTACTTAGAGAAGTGTTTCAATATGTGAAGACTAAACAATGATATATAGACATATAAAGGACTATGATGTGAGGTATCATTTCATTTACATTTCTTCTTAGAACATGAAGGTAGTGAAGCAAGAAGAATAAAGATATACGAAGTAGAAACATTTGGTTTTTTTCGGGTCTACATTTTTTTCTCATCATAACCAGCTTTTAAAGAATAAAATATGTTCATTTATGAAGATCATCATTATGAGTTGCAGTGAAAATCCACTTCAAGCCATCTACCTAGTTACAAAACCTCGGAGTGCCTGCTCTGGCCTCCCCAATCCTGTACCATCTTTGCTGATGGCTGAGAAGGCTGTCACAGTTCTCTGCCATCCAGCTTCCTGACCGGGGTGTAACTGATTAATTATCCCTGAACACCATACCAGATGAGCTGCTAATTTCGTTTGTTTTTAGGTCTGTCTTCTGACTTGGTGATTGATTCCCACTGCAGATCATTAATGGAAATTAAGTGTTTTGATCTGCCTTTTAATTTGAATTTTAATTAAGTTTTCGATCCAGCTTCCAAAATGTCCAGTAGGTAGAACTGCCCTTTCTACCCTATTGCCTGCTCATCAGTATGGGATTTAGTGTGACCTGTCTCTGCCTGATTCCCCCAACCAGGAGACTACAGAAGTTCTTACTGCACTAGGGTGAGGATGTGTTTGCTCAGTTCTCTCCCACAGACCCCCCCCGCCCCCCACCAGACTGGTCAATGAACACAATGCTAATGACCCCAGTACTCAGGCTAAAGCCAACAGGATGATGAACAGATAGTAATTAGATGAACACATATATGTATGGGTGAACTGGTGACTAAACTATGAAGAAAACTAAGAAGAAACTATGTACTGGGTATTTTTCTGTTTACAAAGAATCTTCCTTCACTCATCAACCACGAGGTATTCCAGTTAGACTTCTAGAATTATGTGGCGGATAGGATGTTTCATACTGATGACCCCTCCAAAGAATCCCATTCCTTCCCTTATTAGCACGAGAAAGTGGAAAGTGGCTGGCTCTCCAGAGTATAAAGACTCATCCCAGTTGGTTTCGGAGCATCTCTTTTCTTATATTTTATAAAACTTTAGCACATATTCCAAACAATTTAAATTTTATGGATAAAAAATAAAGCTGTGTTCCTTGATGACTTTCTTATGACACACATGCATGCACACCCTATCTCTTAAATGTATTTAGAATGCAGAAAAACCAGAGCTCATTTCTTGCTTCTCAGATAGGAGAAAATAAAAAATTAGGTAATTTGCAGAGTAAGTGAGGATATGGAAAACTGGTACTTTCATGCATTGTTCATAGACGTGTATTATGATGCTCCATTTTTAAAGAAGAATTTGTTGATATTATCAAAATTGTAAAATCATGTCTATAATTTAATAATTGTAAAATCATACCTATAATAAGAATTTTATGTCCAAGAATTCACTTTTCATAAATACTTATACAACATTATGTACAAGAACACTTATCACAGCATTATTCTCCATAGCAAAGAAAATTCCTATAAAAACCTAATTTTCTATTACTAGGAGGAAGGTTATATATATTATCCTTGCAGCTGTTAAAAATAATGAGAATGGTCTTTATATACTGCTGCAAAAAGATACATTAATGTCCCCTTTGGGTTTTAAAAAAGATATACATACATATGTGTGTGTGTGTGTGTGTGTGTGTGGCGCATGCATGTGCTTGTAATACTTAGAGAAATTCTAGAAAGATATACGAGATATTACTTATAGTAGCTGCCCCAGGAAATAAAAGTGGCAGAAGTAAAGGCAACATTTTTTTTTCAAATTTTATCTTTCTACATTTCTGCATGTGTTATTTTTATAATATAGAACTAGTCAGTAAAAAAAGTCTTGTGTCTAAAATAATACATGGGTTAATTTCACATTTTGGGGGTAGAGATAACCGTCTCAAGCAATACACAAACATAGAAACTGTAAATATGAAGACCAACAAATTGGACCTTGTAATTTTATTTTCACATTTTAATACCAAAGGGGAGAAATCATTAGAAGGTACTCTCTAATGCCAGAAAACAGTTTATAGACTTTATACCAACAGCACAATTCAAAAAGAAAATAAATTATAAATTGGATTACATCAATATTAAAATTTTCCTCTGCAAAAGACCCAGTGAAGAGACTAAAAAGATAAGCTACAGACATGGAGAAAATATTTGCAAATTACATGTCAGACAAAGACCTTGTATCTAGAATATATACTTTAAAAACTCAAGGAGCTCTCAAAACTCAACAGTTAAAAAATAGGCATTTGTAGCCATTGAAATGCAAAGAGAAAAAATAAAAGGCAAACAACCCAATTAGAAAGTGAACAAAATATATGAACAGACATTTTACTGAGGAGGATATACAGATGATAAATATGCACATGAGAAGATGTTTAACATCACATGCAAATTAAAACCCCAATGAGGGACATCATTACACACTATTGGAATAGCTAATATAAAAAATAATAACAATCCTAAAAGCTGGTGAGGACATGTAGAAACTGAGTCACTCATATATTGCTGGTAGGAATGGAAATGACACTGCCATTCTGAAAAACAGTTTGGCTGTTTCTTAAAGAACTTAACATGCCACTACCATATGACCCAACAGTTGTACTCCTGGTCATTTATCCCAGATAAATGAAAACATATGTTCACATAAAAACCTTTACATATCTATTCATAGAAGCTTTATTAATAATAGACAAAAACTGGAAACAACCCTAATGTCCTTTCATATGTGAAAAGTTAAGCAAACTAAGACACATCCATACCATGGAATACTACACAGCAATGAAAAGGAATGAATTTGTGATACACACGACAATCTGGATGAAAAAACACAGTTTCAAAGGGTTACATGTTGTATAACTCTATCCAATAACATTCTTGAAATAAAAATTATAAAAATGCATAACAGATCAGTGGTGGCTAGAGGTTAAGGGTGAGGTAAGAGGGTTGGTATGGCTATAAAAAATCAATACAGGATTCTTGTGTTGAAGAAATAGCTCTGCATATTGATTGTGATTGCGGTTACATTAATCTACACATGTGACAAAAATTTCACAGGACTGCACACACACACACACACACACACACACAAATGAGTGCATGTAAAACTGGAATAAGATCTCTGGGTTGTACTAATGTCACTTTCCTGGTTTTGATATTGTATTGTAGTTATGCATGATATTACCATTAAAAGACACTAGGTGAATGATACATGGAATCAACTGAAAAAGCATTAAAAATGGTAGAGGGGGAAAAAAGAAGACCAAAAATATATTAAGAAACACACAAAAAAGCAAGTAACATAGAAAAAGTGAAGTTCCAATCATCT
This sequence comes from Ateles fusciceps, assembly GCA_036589455.1. NCBI lineage: Eukaryota > Metazoa > Chordata > Mammalia > Primates > Atelidae > Ateles > Ateles fusciceps. The sequence goes on along the minus strand of JAZHEH010000045.1, from coordinate 4,025,571 downwards.
TATTAAACAGGGTCATTTCATGTTGATCAAAGCTACAAAGCCAAATGGAAAGTATGAAAATCTATGAAAAAAGTCTGTGAGACATATGCCGTAAAATACAACTGTGGTGGGAAAATTCAACACAGCAGTATCACTTTTTGAGAAGTATATTGAGCTTTGCACTCTACAAATGAAGACTAAATATTCTTTTCATATGCCTTGGACTATTTCCCAAAGTGTATTATACTGGATTCAAAATAACCTCAAAACTTTCAAAAAGTAGGAATTCCAGAGCTCGCAGCCTCAAATCATTTTGCCTTAAAAGACTCAACAGAAATTACAATTAAAAATAAAAGGTGAAATATGGAAAACTATATCTCGGAAAGAGACTATACCCACAGACATAAGATAAACTTTTTAAATGAGAGAACGCATTTTTATTACTCAAGATTGATTTATTGGGCAATCTCAATATAATAGATAGTTTTATAAGAAAGTACTACTAAAATAGAAGTTATAAACACTAACTTGCCAGTAACTTCAGAACAATGTTACAATGACCCAAAAAATGCACTTGGTCAAGATGGTTTGAAAGGTAGACTCTTTCAATTTATCAAAGCAAATATGAAAATAATGATATATGACAGAGTACAGAGATTATATTTAAAAAGTGAAAGTTCTCATTCATTTTACTATTGTAGTGTAACCCTGATAATGACAAATTCAGCACATGCACACACACACAAATACACAAGCACACAAAAGTATTTCTTACACTTTTGATGGAAGTATAAATTGATGCAGCTTCTCTAGGGAGCACAAATTAATTTTTTTAAAAAATATATGTGTGCCTCCTTACCTAGGAATTTCACTTAAGGAATTTCCCCTGAGGTGATAATGTTTCGCTTGTGAGAGATTATTTGTGCCACAGATTCTGGAACAATGTAATTTGGTTCAATGTCATTTTGTTTGAGCATTGACGGGGGAAAAAAATTGATTCTGACTGGAATAAATGGGATTGATTGATCGGTGCTGTCCTGCTCATGGTGGCTTCCTGCCTTGTCCCTGAGCTTCAGGAACAGGCTCCAGCCACCTGCCATGCTGAACTGGACTAATTAAGTAAATAATTATCTTACTTGTTTTTATTCATCTTTCTTGTATTATAGCTTGCATTTATTGTAATGTAAAATATTAGAAGTATTTTATCTCTCTTTAGAAGTTTGGTGATGTTTTGTGACTACAAATACGCTGTAGGAACATCACTGTTGTTTCCACCAATTGGCCTATGGTAAAACTGGTTTCCCTACATGTTGTTTTGCTTAAAGTTGCAGTCTCCAATAACCTATAGAGAATGATGTTAAGTGAAAACTTAACTGTGTGAGAATGTTCATAGTGGCATTGTTAGCAGCAAGATACGAAAAAAACAAAACTGGAAACAAATGTTTACAGTGGGAATTTTTTTCAGTCACCTCAAGTTATTTGACATTAAGCATAGAAAAGAATGCTCAATATCACTAATCATTAGAGGAATGCAAATCAAAACCACAATGAGATACCATCTGACATCAGTCAGAGTGGCTATTACTAAAAATGCAGAAAATAACAGATTCTGGCAAGGTTGCAGAGAAAAGGGAATATTTATACACTGCTGGTGGGAATATAAATTAGTTTAGCCATTGTGGAATTCAAAGCAGTGTAGTGATTTCTCAAAGAACTCAAAGCAGTGTAGTGATTTCTCAAAGAATTCAATAATTACCATTCAACCCATACTGGATATATACACAAAGGAATGTAAATCATTCTGTCATAAAGACACATGCACACATATGTTCATCACAGCACTATTCACAATAGCAAAGACATGGAATCAACCTAAATGCCTATCAATGGCAGACTGGATTAAAAAAATATATGGTACATATACACCATGGAATACTACACAGCCATGAAAAGAACAAGATCATGTCTTTTGCAGCAACATGGATGGAGCTGCAGGCCATTATCCTAAGTGAACTAATACAGAAACAGGAAGTCAAATATCACGTGTTCTCACTCATAAGTGGGAGCTGAACATTTAGTACATATGTATACAAGGTAGGGAAAAACAGATACTAGGACCTGCTTGAGGGTAGGGAGATGGAGAAGGGGGAGGATCAAAAAACTACCTATCAGGTGCTATGCTTATTACCTGGGTGGTGAAATAATCTGTACACCAAACCCCTGTGACATGCAATTTACCTATATAAGAAACCTACACATGTGCACTTGAATCTAAAATATAACTTTAAAAAAAAGAAATAGGAAAGATTTTTCCTCCTCTTGTATTAGGGCCTGTTTGTGACTTCACATGAGTGTATGAACCAAGAGAGGACTGCAGAAGGGATGCTTCGTGAGTTCTGAGCCTTAGTCAAGAACATTCATGTAGCTTCCACCTGGTTCTCTAGAGCACCAAGCTGTCAAGCAAAATGTGCAGTTACCACAAAGCCACCATACTAGAGTGAGCAGTCCCAGCTCAGCACAGCCTTCCAGCCAACGCATCACCGCAAATTGCTACATATGGAAGTGAAGTTCTTGTGGCCATTCAACACCCAGCCCCAGCTGATGGCCAAGACATCACTGAGTAGAGGAGCCATCCCATGGGCCCTGCCTGAACTTGTGACCCTCAGTGTCAGTGGGCATTTATAAAATGGCTGTGGTTTTATGCCACTAAGTTTAGGGTGACTTGTTACGCAGCAATAGTAATTAGAACACCCATTCATTAAATAAATTTGCTAACTAAATCATAGTAAAAATCCTATGGCACCGTCAGAAATGATATTAATTAATATGGGAAATCACAGCAGCAGAGATACTCATATGTGCATTGGTTGACAGGTAATAGAGACGTGTCTGGAAGGATAATCCTAAAGGTGATGGTAGTAGCCTCTGGATGGGGTGGGGGTGTTTTGAGATTGTTACTTCATTCTTTAGCTTGTTCTGCTGCAGCATAGAGTTTTCTATTCCCCTTTCCAGCTATAGACTCATTTTCCAGTTGCTGTGTGTGTTGGCTGATAAATAGTTCACAATTGTCATTTTTTCTGGAGAATTGCTGTTGGCCAAATGCAAGCCTTTTTGCCAAGGTGGCAATTTATAGCCCCAGACCTCAGCCAATGACTGATTGACACAAGAAAAGCAGAGGCAGCCTCTTCACTTGGAGGGAGGACCAAATGTGAGGTGTGATTTCTGCTCCAGAACTTCCTGTGGGATGAGATTGAAGCTGGTCTCCAGCTGAGACTGTATCCTGCTTAAATTCTCCCCCTGCCCTTTCCAGCTACCTCAGTCCCCTCCTCCCGAGAAGACTCTCCCGATAGATCCCCTGGACAAGACTCCCCATCTCAGGCCCAGCTTCTCTAGAATCCATTCTAAGACAAATATGTGTTATTTTTACAAATAAAACACAGTAACTATACAGTCCAAAACTACCAAAAGAAAAAATGTTGGATCGATTACATGGCAGAGGTTAAGATAAAATTAAGGCAATATGTACTTATTTGAAATTTCAGCATCCAGATTATAAAATCTCTACTAAGGTTACATAAAGTTTCTCAAACCTCAGAAGGAGCAGGGATCAAGGAATCACATCCATAGTCATTTCCTTTGTTTTATTACATCATGTAGGGTATTGGTCATTCTGATTTTTAGAAAAGTTGAGCCTGACGTTATGTTTTCTTCACTTTCTTCATTCCTCAAAGCTTCTGTTTCCTTGGAAATGATCCTATCCTCACCTCATAAAAGTTTTTAATTTTCCTTCTCATTTTATTTCTGCTGCCAGAGAACTGCTTTTTGTGGGCACAGTCCCAGCAATCAAGCTCCTGGGCAAAAAGGTCCAGAGCAGAAGATAACAGACTGCTTTCATAGGTAGCAACATCTGGCAAATGCCTTACTTCAGCGGTCCACCTAGGGGAAGCTCACCTTTCCCAAGACAAGTGAGTACATGAAAAATTCACTTATGTTGGCCTCGCACTTCTGCTCTGGGCCTCTGTGGCCTCCAGCACAGCTTCTGCCATTTTTCTTCAGCCAGTCCCTTGAGTACACTGTAAGGAAACTTGGTCCAGAAACTTTTAAGACATTGACAAATGCCTTTCAGAAATGGGTCTGAGACCACCAGCACCCAAAGATTCATTAAAGTCTCTTCATAGGACAACTAATCTCCTGTCCTAGCTAACCTTGGCAGAATGGAAGCTTCAGTTCTTTCCATTTCTGCTTAAAATGGGCCAATTCTTGTGCAAACTCATTTCTGAAATCTTGCTAAATGCAGAAGGAAGCAGTTAACACACACGATAGTCCACCTTTTTCTAACCACTTCTCTAAATAATCTGTCCTCTACATCATTGCAGGTGACACTTTACCAAACATACTGCCAAGGCCTTAAAAAATGTTTACGAGCCTTCCAGCCTTCTAGCCTTGATATATTCCTTGGTTACCTTCTACTTGACAACTAAGACAGACCATATATTTTAGATTTTCTGTGACAGCAGCAGCATAGATTTAGATACTAATTTCTATATTAAGTAGGATACATATTAAGCTTTATAACAAAGATACAGAATATGCAAGGTCCTAAATAAATACAGTTGATTTTTATTTTATGCTATCCCAGAGCTAAGCAGTCTAAAGCCGGCAGTATAGCTTTGCTAGCTTCAATCTGTGGCCCAGATTGCTCCATTATTATTTCCTATCCTGAAGGAAAAGGAGCCTGTTTTTAAGAAAATGACCTAGAAGTTGAATATAGCATGTCCATCTACATCTAACTGGTCCAAACCTAGTCATATGGCCACAATTAACTACAAGGAAGGTGTCTTAGTCTGTTTGAGCAGATACAACAAAATACCATAAACTAGATGGCTTATTAAAAAACGTACATTTATTTCCTACTGTTCTGGAGCTGGGAAGTCCAAGATCAAGGTACCAGATTTGATGTCTGGTGAGGGCTTGTTTCCTGATTCATAGAAGGCATCTTCTTGCTGTGTCCTCATATGACAGAAAGAGACAAGGCAGCTCTCTGGGACCTCTTTTATAAGGGAACTAATTGCATTCATGAGAGTTCTACCATCACAAGACCTAATCACCTTCCAAAGGCCCCACCTCCTAATATCATCACATCAGGGATTGGTTTCAACAAATGAATTTTGGAGCGACTGAAACATTCAGACAGTAGCAGAATCCTGGAACGTAGTCACTGGTGGATATTCATATGCCTAGTTAAAAATTAGAAGGCTTTTTTACTAATAAGGAAAATTAAATGGAATCGAAATTATAAACAACTCATGGTCCCTCCGCAAGCCTAAATAGAAAAGAAGATATAATTTATCACATATCAGTTCCTGCATATTGGCTCTAGAAAGCAGTTCTCTGACCACTTGAGTAAAATCTGGGGTCAGCCTTGATTTTCTGGCTATTCTCAATTCGTAAAAAGTCTGCTGGTCACTATGGTCCCCCAAAATATTCTCAGTTCGCTAATTCATACGTTTAGTTCAGTATAGTAATTAAAACTCAAATACCCGTTGAAAGTTAAAGCTCCTCCTCCTGTGAGCTTAAGTCTGCTGAAGGTGAAAAACCTACAATGGGAAACAAGTGTGGAGTTGGTTTCTTTTCTAGTTCTCTCCCCATGATCCTAACCATCTTAACCCAAGTCAAAAACAGCAGTCGTTTATTCTCTATGGTTAAAGTCACTTGCCATTGACTCACTTCTCTGCATCAGTTTAATAGAAGTTCACAGCTCTACTTCCTTTATTTTGATGGAGATGCCTACAGAATTCAGTTACCAGATCTCTAATTCAAACCTGGTACCAGACAGCCTTTTCAGCAAATGTATAAATTGCTCCCCAGACAACTGATCTGTGTACCATCAGGAGCATGCAGAATGTTGCATGATATTTCTAATGGTTAGAGGGTGAGTTGTAAATTTATGATTAGTCATTTTTCATGGGAAGAAGAAGAAAATAAAAATTTTTAAACAAAAGTATTGCATAACTGGTTTTTTTCCACTTGGTAATGCTTTTGTAGTATTTGAAATAAGCAGTTACAAGATTTGAGCTAGTTTTTCACTAGGTTTCTTACTTTATGATAGGAAAAATTATCATTGTTCTAGTTTAAACATTTATTAGCATGTATATTTCAGTTTATTGATATTTCTCCTTACCTACTAAATTTCAGAGATGCTATTCAAAGGAAATTAACACTAAATTTTCCAGGAGAATCTGTGATCTAGAGAAAAGAAATAAACCATACCCAATTTGCCTTATAGAACCTTCATCATTACGACAGCGAGGTATTTGCATTATTACTGTTGCAGTGCTATTTAGGAAATTGCCTATTTGATTATTCCTCAAAACAGAGTATTAAAATAGCGGAAGGGTAAAATACTCATTGTCTACAGAGACAAGCCTATGGCAGAATGAAAAATTAATGTTCATTCCGAGACCCAACATCTTTCTGAATTCGATTCTTTGAAAACACAGAGGAAAAGATTCAGAAAAAAAAAAAATTGCTTTCCCTAAAAGCTGTTGAAAATGGGAATATCATCAATAGGTCTCAAAGATAGGAAACAAAGTTAGTGGTTTATACCATCATGTTAGGCATGAATTCTTCCTGCTTACATTTTCTGCCAGTTCATCTCTAAAGACTGGTGACTATAAGACAGAGGAAGAACGTGATAAAGAATCAATGTCATGGACCAACTGAATTGTGTAGACGTCACTTAAGAGAAGCAGGAAATATGTATACCATTCCCCCCCCCCCCCCCCCCACAGCTACTTTAATTTAGTTGATGTGTTTTTTGTTTGTTTGTCTATTTGTGTTTTTTCCTACAACGAATGCCTCTATAATGTTCCTATTTTATTTTAAGTTCTGATATACTTGTACAGGTTTGCAGGTTTGCTACATAAGTAATTGCATGCCACAGTGGTTTTCTGCACCTATCAACTCATCACATTTTCTTCTAATCTAATAAAATCTGCGGATTATTTGTTGCTGCAGGACAGCTGAGTAGTGCAGTTACCATCTCCTGGGGCCAAGATGAGTTGAAACAAATTATCAAATTTTGCCAGACACAATACTTTATTCTTCCTAATCCACAAAGGTAACTTGTGTGTATCTGAATAAGTCAAGAATCTTCACGTTTATCAGAAAAATATGATTATCTGCAGGTAATCTCAGATTAAGTAACTGGGCCAAGATCACAGAATTAGCACTGCAAAGCCAGCCCAACCCTGATCTGTTTTTGCGGTTCTAAGGCACAGGTCTTTTTCATGATACTGCATCGCATCTTATTCCAGAAGGAGAGAAAACCCAGGATGACTTCTATTGCCTAAAGAGAGTTTGTGACATTGCAGCTTGAAACAGAATCTCTAACCTTCAACCAACCTGAGCTGGAAGTACCCCTAAATTGCTGGATGTGTCACAGTATTTTGTGTCATGTATTAATCTAAAAAACCATATCATATTATTTAGAAAGAATTGCCACTTCTAACTGTGGCTGATTATGTTCTCCAAACCTACACCCCACCATAAGAAAACTACTGTATATTTTATCAATATTTGATTTTTATTTAGGAATTTGGTTTATTCAGGTACACACGCTATCATGTGTATTACATGTTGAAGATTGGAAAATCCAGTTCAACTTGACGGTTCAGAGCTGTGGAGGTAAAAAGTAGCATAATCAGTATAAAAGTCAAACAGCATCACACTCTTTTTAACTACCAATGTCCTGAGTGGACACTCTTCAGGGCAGTGTGGAAAAAATGCAGTATTGGACAATTTTCATCAGAGAGTAGACAGATACTAGCTCAAATTAAATTAATTCCCCAGGCAATCTAAAAATCATATGGAAAAGATATTTGATTGTTCTTCAGTTTTTTTCTCTGACTTTCATTGTCTCCTCTCCTCTCTTCCATCTACTTTTAATATAAGCTAAATTGGCTTTTACGAGTTTTGTCTGTGTTTTTAAATGTAGGCTACCATTTAAGACAGAGGAATCTTGAAAGTATATTCATTCTACATTGCTAAAAGTCCATTCCTCTACCCTGGGGAATTTTTATTTGAGTCATGATATTATCTTGGTCCTTTATAGAATGCATACCCTTACATTTCTCTTTGACAATGACAAGTTATAGCTGTTTATTCCTTTTCAAGGTTTAAAAGAAGCCCCTAAAAAGTCAGAAATGTTCAAGAAATGAGAATAGATTACTGCAAATTGTTCTGAATCGCTCTTTGATGAAAGAATCAGAGACTGATTTTTATTCAAATCCTTGGCCGTTATATTTAGATGCATGTTTAGAATATGAGGAATTAGCAATAAAGTGTTTTCTGGGATTCAGTTCCATTGCCTTCATGCCACTGATGGGCTTTTTGTTTTTGTTTCATACCTGAATAACAACATCCTCCTCTTATTTCCCTGATAATTTTCTTCTATTATTGGGAAAATATTTCTTCAAGAATCTGATGTCACCTAGGAGAACTGAGATTCTCATAACTCTTTTCTAAAATAGGTTTTCTGTGATCAAATTTATTAGCATCTCTATCCCCTTCTAATTCATCGCTCCTGGAGAACCTAAACTGTGACAGTTTGAGAGGCCGCTTGTGATTGTGAAAGTCAGAGAAGAAGAAAACATTCCCTGAAGTGACCTAAAGGTATTACAGACTTGTAGATTTTTTTATGGCAAAACACATTTACAGGATTGTGGCCTCATTCCCTGCTTCTGTCTCATAGGGCTGGGTGAACCTGGGAATGCCAGAAACTCCAATTCTCAGTTAAAGGGCCTGAGAAAGGCAGACACAACTGAAAAGGGAGCAGCAAGATATCTATGGATCGCATATGCCAAGTAACTAGCCATTGACTTGAGCAAGCCAGAGCCCACTCTCATTCATGATGTTCTCAACTATAACATAAAAGCGTAGAAGGCACAAACCTCTCAAGTCTCTTCCATCTCCTGCACTCGCCGTCTTTATAACACGCTTCAGCAGCCCTCTTAGTTTGCTTTGTCTTGTTACAAATTAAAAATATTGTTAGGGAAGAACCTCTAACAAGAAGATTTTAGAGTAGTAAAAAACGGGTTAATGGCAAGAATTATTTAGGGATGTTTCTGCCCAGGGTTCACATAAATAAAGAATAAATTGTTATTTAAGCCAAAATGACTTATGCCAGTCCTTTTTTTTTTTTAATTTACTTCTAGGGGTCAGGAGAGGGAAGAGAATGCTCCATAAACTAAACTAATTCAGAAGATGCCGGAGCTTGGGGCCAGACTGAATAGGTGATGGGAAGCGCCTCAAAATCCTGCAAAGATGTGAAATTCACACCACACAGGAGATTGGGGGTTCCAGTCAAATTCAAAGAGCAGAACAACCTCAGCAGATACCTAGCTGGTAGGCAGGTAAATGTAATACATTTTTTAAATAGTCCCATGTATCTTATGTCCTGACTTGGAGGAACATATTTTTTAATTTTTAATGTTTGTTGTTACTTTTACATTTCTCTCTTATTTTGTTTGAGATGGTAACTGGTACATTAGCAAGATCTCAGGCTTTAGAATCAGCTATCCTTCAGCTTGTATTTTAATTTTGCTGATTACTTAGCCTTCAGAGACACAGTTTCTTCACTTCCAAAATGAATATAAAAGTACTACCAACCAGGCGCTGTGGCTCACACCTGTAATACCAGCCCTTTGGGAGGCCAAGGCAGGTGGGTCACCTCAAATCAGAAGTTCGAGAGCAGCGTAGCCAACATGGTGAAACCCCATCTCTACTAAAAATACAAAAAATTAGTTGGGCATGGTGGTGCACAGCTGTAATCCCAGCTACTTGGGAACCTGAGGCAGGAGACTCACTTGAACCGGGGGAGGCAGACTGCAGTGAGCCAAGAAGGCGCCATTGCACTCCAGCCTGGGCGACAAGAGTGAATCTCCGTCTCAAAAAACAAACAACAACAATTAAAAAACCCACCTACTTTACATAGTTGTTGTAAGGATCTGAAATAATAAATCTGAAACTCATTAACACAGACCAGATACTTAAAGATTTAATACTTTTAAAATTCTTTCACAAGTGTTTACTGGCTCAAAATTTTGTAGTTATGTGGAATTCACACCACACAGGAGATTGGGGCTTCCAGTCAAATTCATCTGGATCCCAAAAAACAGAATAACCACAGCAGAAGGATCCTATGTAAAGGATCCACCTTAGCCAACGTCGGGCTTCAGTAGGTTAATAAATGATGAGTAACCTCAGGACATTTTGAAATGTTAAGTTAGAGAAAAACAGACAGAACTCTGCGTATCTTATTGTGGCTTCTGTGCCTGCTGTGTGAACTAATTTTTACACCTTGATCCATTAGGCAAGTCATAGATTGATTCAAACCTAGGAGATGGATTATTCTCAGAAAGCTTGCATCCAGGACGCAGGTGCTGCATAAATACTTCGCTAGGCTGATGAGCTCCCCTAAAAGTACCACGTGCACCAGATATGTAATAGAAGCTGGCTGCCCCCCTTAATTAGAGTTTTAAAACACAGTCTAGAGCCACAAAAATAGTACACATTTGTCTTTCACTTGATTACCTCTCAGGAACCATTGTGGAAGTCTGTTAACACAGCAAACATGATCTTGCTTTTGCTTCTGCTTTAAATTAACAGCAATCTTGGGTTTCAGTTCATTAGAATGTTCTGAATAGAGATAAATTAATTAATGGATCCAACAAGCAGCATCAGTATGCCCATATTTCAAAAGGATAGCACTCTTTTTAATGCCTCCAATATCTCATTAGGAAAAACAGGTCAAATCGAGACAAACTAATTTAGCTCAATTTGTCTCTTTTCAGCTTCAGGTCTTGTAAGATTGTAAAAGCCCATACCTATCCAGATTGAATTTTATGTAAATTTATTGAACTATCAAACTCCTTGTGAACTACACTGGAATGAATGCCTGAGTACATAATACCTTTAATTTATATAAAGCCTGCTTTCAGAAGGCCTTTAACAGTTTCACAAAGGTTATTAATCCTCAGAACAATCTTTTGAAGTTGGTAGGGAGAATAAATTACCAAGGTGCACAGTAACCTTGAAAGAAATACTTTCTCTTTAACTTTAAGTTCAGTAAAATGGCGCAGCTGCTGTAGAAAGCAGTTTGGTAGTTCCTTAATAAGCTAAATATAAAATTACTGTGTGACCCAGTCATTCCACTCCTGCATATAGACTCCAAAGCAATGAAAACAGGTGTTCAAATGAAAACCTGCACACGGTTGCTCACAGCAGCACTATTCACAATAGTCAAAAAGTAGAAACAACCCAGATGCCCATCAACGGATGAATGAATAAACAAAATGTGGTGCATCCATACAATAGAGTATTATTCAGCCGTAAAAAGAAAGGACGCACTAATGGAATATGGACAAAACTTGAAAATACTATGCTAAGTGAAAAGCCAGATACAAAAATTGTATTGTTCCATTTATATGAAAAATTCAGAACTGACAAATCCATAAAGCGTATTAGCAGTTGTCAGGATCTGGGGAAGGAGAGATGGAGTATGATTGCTTAATGGATACAGGGTTTCATTTGGGGCTGATGAAAATGTTTTGGAGCTAGGTAGTCATGGTGGTCGCATCGCAGTATAAGTACCAAATGTCACTAATGGTCAATTATATGTTATGTGTATTCTACCACAAATTTTTTAATTTTTAAGTTAGTTCAATTCTCATGTTTTTGGAAGGGTTTAACTATAGTCCTGCCTAAAACCTAAGAGGCTATTAACAGCCTCAGGGTTCCCACAGGCCTTGGGTTCTACAGGAATAAATAAAGCCCAATTTAAGAAATTTCCACAATTTCATGATGTGAGATTTTTTTCCTTCAAGCCTCAAACTTTCCTACATTCTTAAGGTGTTTTCTGACCTCTTCTACTCCCGGGCCAACTGAGCTGCCTCTTTCTGTCTCTCTAATATCACCAAACCGCCAGGTCATATCATAACTGTTTGCCAACTTGTCCCCTTCCCCACCAGACTCCAGGTTCCTTGAGACCTGCAACTTTTCTTTGTACCCTGCCTTGTACCCTGTCTTGGCACATGGGAAGCGTTCCAGAAATTACTCTATCTTGTATGTTAAAATGATAACCATACACTGCTCCCAAATTATTCACGAAGTAATTCTTCTAATAAAGGGTATATCGGTTTTTCTTCCAATAAACTGAAACCAGGACCTTGCAGCGCAGTGTCAGCCATGAAAAGCAAGCACCTTTAGACATGACTCTGGTTATGCAGTATTACCTCATGAATAAATGTGTTGAGAGCAACATGCAACTTTCGTGACTTTTATTGTTTGCTCTTTAATTTCTAATTCTGTGAAAATGAATCAACTAGTGACTAAACTGAACAAACTCAAACTATTCCCAGGCTATTGATGCTCATAAAATGCTGTGACCTTAACACCATGACTAGAGTGAGCATCAGTAAGAACGATTTTGAGATGGATTGAGGAGAGTAAAAGCTATGATGGGACACTGTGTTGACATTAAAAGGAGAAGGTTAAAATGAAGGCAGGGAGAAGAGAGGAATTACTTAAGACAATTAACATAATCATTTTTTATGTGCAGGTAGCGTGGCTTTTCTTGGCATAGTTTAGGATTGGCCTACACAGAAAATTGGTGCTTATTTTTAATTACTGCTCTATGAGGTCTGTTATTCAACTGTCCTAAAGCCAAAAGGCATCGTTGCCGGCAGCCATCACTGGACCTAATTGCCTTACAGTTAATGAGCCAATAAAATGAGTTAACTTATCTAGTGTCTAGGCACATATGTGGCAAACAATTTGTCTTCAATGGAACACCAGTAATAGATTAAATTATCTTTTTTGTTGTTGCTATTAGCTGCTAGAGAGCTTAGAGCTCAATATTCAACTTACTGTTCGCAAGTATTCAAGACTTGATATTTCAAGTACTGACTGCTGTGGTTTGAATGTGCTCCCCAGAAATGCAGGTGTTAGAAACTTAATTCCCTAATGCAACAGGGATGTGGGGCCTAGCAGGAGGTGTTTAGGTCATGAGGGCTCTGACCTCACGCATGGATTAATGCCATCCTAAAGAAGGCTCATACAGGAGTTTGAGGCTGCAGTGAGCTATGATTGTACCACTACACTCCAGTCTGGGCGACACACAAGAAAAGGGGCTCATGAAAGTAGGTTCTCTCTCTCTTTATCCTTCTGCCTTTTACCATGTGAGGACATAGCATTCTTCCCTTCCAGAGTATGCAGCAAGGCCCTCCCCCAGAGGCCAGTGCCTTGGTCTTGGGCTTCCCAGCCTCCAGAAATATGGGAAATAAATTTCTGTTCTTTATAAATTACCCATTCTCATATTCTGTTATACCAGCACAAACAGAGTGAGACCCTGACTTTGCCCCAGTGTCAGCTATTCTGTTTTATTTCTCTTTGTCCAGCCTTCACATCCATGTCTTTTATTCTGCTTTCACATTGCATGTAGATGGAGGTTGTCATAAGCCTTTTAAAAACAAAGCACTTTATTAATGTAGATATCAACTATATCTTTAATAAATGAGCAAATGAATAAACAAATAGCTTTATGTAGTTTTCCTTCTTCCCTTCTTTCCTTCCTACCTCCATTCCTCCCTTCCTTCTTTCTTTCCTTCCTTCTGTACTAATATTACAGAGATCTTTAGGATACTCATTGCTTAAAATAGGAAAGCCATAAAGAGCAGAGGTATAAAAGTAAGTAACAACAGCATGCAAACATTAGGATCTTCCACATTCTTTAAGATGAAAATTAAAGGGATTTTCCTAACATTAAAATCTTGCTAAAGATGTCAAGACCTGAATTTCCCACAATTTCTCAGTTGTGATTACTTCAATTATTCTAGTTACTCTAGATTCTGCCCATTCTACCCTATACAAGTAGAAAGAAACTAGGAACACACACGTATATGCATTCATATTCCAAATATATTTAGTCAATTAGATGAATGAATTTGTAGAATTGTTCTCAAAATAACTGGATGTATAAATAAATTCTACTATTTCTACCTCTTACTGCCATGTTGTTTGTGGAGACGAGTCTATGGACTGGGGTGATGAGATCATGTCTCTAATTACAAATACTTTCAGTATTTCCCTTTGTAAAGGCAATGAGAGTAATGAAAGAAGTGAGACAAGTTGCATGTGTTTTCAGATTCTTAACACAGTGTCCCAGTTAATTATCTTTTCTTAGATTAAAAATTTCATGATTAACATCAATTTAAGCAAACAAGATCTTTTGAACTTTCTTCTTCTGTTAATAAAGCGCATCCTTTCAAAAACATGAAGATCAAATTTCATCCTCTATTCTATTAAATGAGGTAGCATTCTATGATACACTACTTCATCGACGCTTACAAACTAACAGCTCCTAAAAGATGATGAGACAGGCAGCTTCAGCTAGGGCTATATACATCCTCCTACCTGAAACAAACAAAATAAAAACAGACAAATTATATGAAATAATAGTTTTGAACACATTAGGCAACAAAAGACAGTGATCTCTGAAAGATTGAGAACAAACATGGGGATCCCTACAAGTGACCCAGACGACTGCCTTGAGAAGTTCAAGGCTGCAGTACAGGGAGTAGCCTGACAAGCTCTCTGAGTTGAGGAGATAGAGTGGAGAGTATGACCAGCGCAGCTAAAGATTGTAGGACAGCATATCAGAAAGGTGAGATATATATAAAAAGAGACTCAAGATCTTCAGGGGGTTCCCCCTTGCAATTCACCAGAATGTTTATAAATACATGCATGTAAGAAAATTGCCCATGTGCAGAGAAAGAATGATCTGAAAGAGCTAAAGGGAACCCAGTGTTCACACTTGCTGGGAATAGTGCCCATCCCCAACAGTCATAGTGGAAATTTTTATAATTCATAAGACCTTGGACAGAGGACTCAGAAGGATCTTGGTTCAGTAGCTGGGAATAGTTAACAGTAGACTAAATGCTGCTCTGGTTCCATCTAACAACTATGAAAACCAGAACTTGAAAGGATTGAATGGTTTCTAAGTAATGTAACTGCATTCCAGAAAAAAACTGCAAGAATATTTATAGGAACACAAAAATATCTGGCACACAAGAATGTGAAATTTACAATGGCATCCAATCAAGGATTCTAGGCATAGAAAGAAGCAGGAAAATATGACCCATAAAAAGAAAAAAAATTGATCAATTGAAGCCAACCAATCTAGGACTAACATTGATACTAAAATTGACAAATAAACACCTTAAAATAGTTATTATAAAATTATTCTATATGTTTTAAAAGATAAGTGGAAACATGGAAGATACAGAAAACTTCTAGACATGAAAACTATAATGTGTGAGATCAAAAATATAATGAATGGGATCACTACAGATTAGATACTACAGAAAAAAAATTAGTGAGCTTGAAGATATGGCAATAGAAGCTATCTGAAACGCAGAAAGCAAATTTTTTAAAAATGGAAAGAGCATCAGTGGGCTATGGGACAACTTCAAGAAGTCTAATATACATGTAAGTAGATTCTGCAAGGAAAGAGGGTAGAAAGAAAAAAATACTTGAAGAAGTGATAAAAATGTTTACAAATTTAATGAAAACTATAAACCCTGAGACCCCCCAAAAATTAACAAACTCCAAGCACAAGAAACATGAAGAAAAGTACACCAAAGTACATCATAATCAAATTGCTAAAGACCAGTAATAAACAGAAAAATCTTAAATGCAGCCAGCACCCTACCTACAGAAGAACAGAGATAAAAATGACAGTAGAATTCTCACTGGAAATCATGCAAGCAAGAAGACAGTGGAGAAATATCTTTAAGCACTGAAAGAAAAAACTGTCAGCCCTGAAGTCTATACCTAATGAAAACATATTTCAAAAACAAAAATGAAGTAAAAACTTTCAGACATACAAAAGTTAGAAGAGTTCGTTATCAGCTTACCAGCAGTAGAAAAAAAAATGTTAAAGGAAATAGTTCAGGCAGAAGAAAAATAATACCAGATGGAAATATGGGTCTATACAAAACAATGGAGAACACCAGAAAAAGGCCATAACTGCTACATTCCTAGAATGTAACCTCTTTCAATGTTGACCGCACCCCTGCCTAAGTGAGGGCCTGTGTGCAGAATAAGACAGTGGTCCAGCCCTCCCCTGACATGACTTAAGACCTACTTGGGAGAGCACAGTGTGTTCAATAAATGATATTGATAACAAGGGCACATTAGAATCATGGAGTAAAAGACTTGAAAGCCCTCAAAGGAGATAGGCACAGTCAAATCCAGTTGATTCCCTGACACATGGCATAGATCCTGTGGGGAAGATGGGTGACAGTGGTGGGAGGGCACAGGGCTACCCTCAGGTGCTGTAGACTGGACATTCACCATGCTAAGAAAAAGACCATGAAGGGAAAGAGCCGGTGCATGGCTATTGATTTTTGATAGCCCAGTGCCCCAGATACTTCTGTTTTCTGATGGGAATAAATATCACCCAAAATCAGCACGTCAGTACCAGTTTAGTTAGCCAATCTCATACAATCCCACAATAGAAATCCCCGCCACTCAGCAATGAATGATCCCCACACCAAGTCACTGTCCTGGGGCCAGAGCCTCAAGACAGTCCCCTAGTTTTGAGTCTCAGAGCTCCTGGGGGTATCATGTTGACCCATTGCTGGGGGAAGGGGCTGCTTGCCTGAGTTTCAGAATGGTGCTGTCTGGGCTGGGCGTGGTGGCTCACGCCTGTAATCCCAGCACTTTGGGAGGCTGAAGCAGGTGGATCACTTGAGGTCAGGAGCTTGAGATCAGCCTGGCCAACATGGTGAAACTCTGTCTCTGCTAAAAGTACAAAAAATTAGCAGGGCATAGTGGCACATGCCTGTAATCCCAGCTACTTGGGATGCTGAGACAGGAGAATCGCTTGAACTCAAGAGGCGGAGGTTGCAGTGAGTTGAGATGGCACCACTGCACTCCTGCCTGGGCTACAGAGTGAGACTTCGTCTGAAAAAAGGAAAAGAATGGTGTTGTCCATAATAGCTCTTTAACTATGTAAAAGAAATTGTCATCTTACCCTATGTCTTCTCACCTACAAAATAGCTATCTCAGTTTCTTTAACTATTCCCATGAGTTGAAGGATGACTTTAAAAGTATGGAAACATAAAAAATGCCACTTTTTTAAATGTGTAAGACAATCTGTGCACTGACAGGGTCTTTTTAAATTATGTTGTACATGCTATCATCTGTGGTGTTTGTATATTTGTTTTGCACTCATATCGTGAGTATTGAAACTATCTGAGTCAACAAAATTATTCCACATATCACTTTTTAAATGAAATTGTGATCACATAGCCAACGATAGTCATTTTTGGTATGCTTTAAGGGCTATGAATAAGATGTTGACTACTTTGTAATTGGTACCAGTCATTTTCAATTCTGAAAGAAAGATACGGATTGATTATATTTTAACATTTTTGCTTCAGTGCCTTGATGATGAATTTAATTTCAAAACATTTCAGGATTACTTAATTCAAGTTTCAAAATAGAACTCAACTTTATTTAAGTTGGCATTCTGTTGATTTAAAACATGGAGTCCACTTTCTGTAATTCTTCATGGGACTAAATAAGAGAGAGACTATCACACTGATTTTTTTTATGGCATCCCCTTAGTAGATATGAATTTGTACTATATAGGTATGCATTGGTTTTTTAAATCTGCTTATAAATCCAATGAATTGCATTTTTATTGTAAGCACCATTTTTATTAAAAGATAAGAATCACCAGAAAGTAAAGTTTTTACTCTGGTACGGATGACCCACCTAAATTTCTGTCCCTGAAATCTTCATTTTTGGTGACTGTAATCTCTACCACACTTCAGTTACATCCTGGAATTTGTCAGGGCCTAGAACTGCTTCAGCTAGAAATTCACAAACTCAGTCATCTTACTGTCTTTCCTTAGCCTCTTATTTTGACTCTTACTCAATTTTTCTTACTATAACTATTTTTCATTCTTTCCCTTGAACCCTTTTGTTGCCTGCCTTCCAGTCAGCCACCTTAAGTCTTTACTCTCTACTGAAAGCATACTTTATTTCATCATCTTTGCATCCATTCTGTTGAAATATTTTCAGTTTTATTGCCACCTTGTCCATATTCTGCTTATGCATGACAGAATATGAATCCTGCTTTAATCTTTTCACTTTTCACAGTTGAGCCTGGGCTGCTGTACATTTACTGCCAACATAAATTCACCATCACCAGCCTCAACTAAGTTCTGAACAGTGCTTATAATCTTTCTGAGTTTTTGTAGTGTACTCCCATTTTCCATTTTTTCCTGTTCTAGTTTCCTAGGGCTGCCACAACAGATTGCCACAAATTGGGTGGGTCAAAGCAATAGAAATTTATTCTCTAACAGTTCTGGAGGCCTGAAGTCCAAACTCAAGGAGTCAGCAGGGTTAGTCCTCTGAGCACTCTGAGAGAGAATCTGTCTTCCACAGTTCTCCTCTAGTTTCTGATGGTTGCCAGCAAACCTCAGCATTTCTCTTTCTTTTTTCATTTTGTTTTGTTTTGTTTGAGACAGAGTCTCGCTCTGTCACCCAGGCTGGAGTGCAGTGTCATTATCTCAGCCCACTGCATCCTTCGTTAACCAGGTTCAAGTGATACTCAAGCTTCAGCCTCTCAAGTAGCTGGGACTACAGGCGTGCACCACCACACCTGGCTGATTTTTATATTTTTAGTAGAGACAAGGTTACACCCTGTTGGTCAGACTGGTCTCGAACTCCTGGCCACTCTGTTGGTCAGACTGGTCTCAAACTCTTGGCCTCAAGTGATCCACCCGCCTCGGCCTCCCAGAATGCTGGGATTACAGGTGTGAGCCACCACACCTGGCCAAACCCCAGCATTTCCTGTCTTGTAGATGCAGCATGCCACTCTCTTCTGGTCTTCACATGATGTTCTCTCTGTGTATCTTTTGGTGTTTTCACATGGTCATCCTCCCACTGTGTGTATCTGTGTCATTGTTTCTCTCTTCTTAAAAGGACCCTAGTCATTGGATTTAGGGCCTACCCTAACCCAAGATGACCTCATCTTAACTAATTGCATCTACAAAGACCCTATTTTCAAATAATGTCTCATTCTGAAGTTCTAGGTGGACGTGTATTTTGGAAGGATACTATTCAACCGAATATACCAGCTCTATCAAGTTGTTGACACATTTCTTAAATCTCTGATCCCATCATTTCTTCCTCACTGTAAGCACGCAACCTTGAATCCTTGAATTTTACTACTTCACAGAGACAACGAAAGTCATCAAGAATTCTCTCAACTTTTCTTCAACTGATACATTTACCTGGCCCTCTACCTTGACCACTTATAGCAATGGATGTGGTGTTCCTCTTCCGATCTTAAGCTTTATGCCTATATTGGTAGACCCTTCCCTCTCACTTTCTCATGGCCCTCACTCTATCATTGATTTCTACTCTTATTTATGTCATTGACTTATACTCTTCTGTGGCTATCTATGAACATTTAAGCATACTCAATTATCTCACACCTTAAAAAAAATAACTAAAAAGAAACTTGACATCACATTTTTGCCTAGCTATTGAGCTATCTTTCCTCCTTTCCTCTTAAAAACCAAACTACTTGAAGAATGTTCTACATTCAGTTTCCATTTTCCAATCTCCTTCTTACTCCTCAACCCATTATTACTCAGATTCTGCACCTGCCATTCCACATAAATTGTTCTTTCCAAGATGATCAGTGACCTTTATGTCACTACATTTAAAGATATTTTTAGCCTATCATACTTAACCGCTAGACAAGCCCTCTTTATTAGCTTTCTTTGACACCATACTCTCTCTAACGGCTTTTCAGGCATCTTTGTAGGGTCCTCTTTTTCTGCCCAGTCATCAGATGTTGATATTTATTAGGATTCTATCCGATTCCTCTTCCCTTGGATTTTAGTTAATTTATTCTACTGCCGTGGGTTTCAAATATTATTTAATATTACCTATTCGATGTCTCTACTTAAATGTATCAAAGACACCTCAAACTCAATAGTCCAAAACTGAACTCACATGCCTCCCCATTACAAAACCTCATCCCCTTCCAGTGCCCTCTACTGTCATGAATGACACTACAATCTACTCATCTTTCCATGCTAAAAACGAGGGCATTATCTTCATTATCTTGTCTCCGACATCTCCCTCACTCCCACATCCAATTACTTATCAAAAATTATTGATTCTTCTCCTAATTATTTCTTAGTTAGGACTACTCTTTCATCCTATCACCACCCTACTCCAGTCTCTTATCATCTGACCTATTTATGGGCCCTAAACCTAATCCGGCTCCCCCTCAGATTCATTCCGTCCACCCTGCTGCCAGAGAGATGCTTCTTCAAAGCAAATACCAGAATCCTCCACTTAAATTTCATGAATGAATTCCAGTTTTAAGATGGAGTAGAGATCTTCTGGAACTCTATTCCAGAAAGAAACAGGAATTCACATTTCCTCTTTGATTAAATTAGAAATAAATAGAACTTGAAATGGGGGAAAACAAAAAACAAGAGATCAAAAGAGAAAGTTGATAGAAAAATGCTACAAAACCCAGCAGAGCAGGGGAAGTCAGACATGAGTGCCTGCAAAGAAAGAATTTCATAAGAAGCAAGCAAAAATTGCCTACATAGAACCCTAGAAAGCGTCAAGTTCCAGGTACTACAGGAAGTAGAGATGAGATGATATTAGAAGTGTTTTTACAGAGCTGTGGGATTATATGAAAAGATTTGGTCAGAGAATCAAAGAAAGCTAAGCAAAACAAGCAATGTAATTATCAACATCAGAAGAAATAAAAATCTATACAAGAAAAAAATATAATCACAGTCCACTACTTGACTCAGCATGGAATAATAATCAAAATTATAAATAGAAATGTAAGAAAAATACAAAATTCCATCTTGGAATTGGGCACTTCCAACAAGCAAGAAGGATGAGCAAAACACTTGTTGGTTCAGCTGTTATAATAAGAAGACACTATTTGCGTGTTCTAGGCACTTCACATGTGTTAGTCCACTAGAGCCTCATAACAAACCCTTCTGGTAAGTATGATTAATTATCATTTACAGATAAGCAAGCTGAACTGCGGAAGTGTTAAGTAACATAGGAGGAGGTGAAGGAGCCAAGATTCTAACTCCATCGTCCGGCCACAGAGGCTGCACAAGGTGCAGTTCTCAGCCAGCAGCGTCTGCCACAGCAGGCTGCCTCTAAAATCGTATCACGTGAAAGTTCTAAGTGATGCTTGTCTCCCTCAGAAGTGCAAATGTGACATTTCCCCCCTGGCTGCAGTCATAGTGTGGGTGAAAAGGGCAGAGGGGCATCCAAGAGTGACAAGAATTGCTTTCTGTCATCATCAAGGCTGCCTCGGCTCAAGCTGTGATCACGGTAAGGGCTGAGACCAGGAGAGTCTACTTCATTGACAGGGGCCAGGGACAAATGGTCAGCTGTGCATCATGCTATAATGGGAATCAGAAAGTCTGGGCAAGTCAGGAGCCATCGATTGAAGGGTCCAGTTACAAGCAGGCAGGATTAGAATAGAATAGAGGCTCTAAGCTAGCGGAAGGTTTTAGGGGCCATTTCCACTATCCCTTTCATTTTCAAAAGAGAAAACAAAGAGGCTAAATAAGGTGGAGTAATTTATCCAAGATCACCCAACTAGTTTAGACAGAATGTGAGGATTTTTCTCCAGGTGGACAGCAAGTAATAACTTGGAGGCATGTCTTCAATGTGGCCTTCTTTGTCTGACTCTTGCAAAAAGCATCCCTTTTAGCAATTCATACATTCTTTTATTATAATATTGAATTTACTCACTAGCGCAAGGTCTCTTGCATTCGTTTTGGAGGGGCACAATAGCCAGACTGCTACCAACATCAGATGTGAATCTTGACTTCTCTACTTGCTAGCTGACTGGATGACAATGAATTACCTCACCTCTCCAATACCCACTCTCTTCTTCTGTAAAGTGGAAAGTCCAACAGTTCCAACCTCACAGTTTTGTTGGGACAATTGTGTTTTAAACACACATAATGCTGCATGCCAGGCAGATTCAGGGGTTGGCAAGTAGCAGCAACTATTTATTTCGTATCTTCCTGCTGCCTATTCTCATGTTTGCTAAATCAATTTTTCAATCAACAGTGGGAACTCCAAGACAACATCATAACAGGGAGCAGGTGGCAGAGTGTTACTGACACATAAAAATGTGAGGAAGAGAAAGGCACAAGCAAGATATCAGTCCGAAAAGGTAGTAAGAGCATATGAAATAAAGACGTGGAATGAATATATGAATATATAATGAATATATGATCCTTTGCTATTAACTTATTCTCCCAAACCTGATTTGAGTTGCTTACAATTTAAATAAGATAGGTTCCATTTTCACTGACTTCCTTAGACAGACCTGAAGAATTTAAAGCAAATTGCTTTAGGTCATATAGTTGGTAAGTGGCAGAGCCGGGACTAAACACCAAGTTCAAACAACTCCAGAAACACGTCCTACATACCTACAAGTCACTGTGAGCGTTAAGGAAGCTGACACATGCACAGTTCTTGGCACAATGGCTGGTACAGGAGTGGTAGCTGATTTGTCAGTTTCATCATTATGACATTTCAACAGATCCCTCTTGTATTTGTCCCAGAAGAGAAAGACTATGACATTATTGCTCCTAAGGAAGAGGTGAAGCCCTCTCACCCGCTATATGCATCAATGCCAGAATTAGGAAGCAATTGAGAGGTACACAACCCCCTGATAAGCAGCACTTGACACAGGCTGCTGTAATAGGTGTACACCTCTCTGAGTGCTACTGGCCAGCACTCTGCTCAGATGGATCAAGAGGCTGCCAGACGAGAGGTAAGCAGGGTGGCACAGACTCAACCATCACACTAACCGTATTTTTCACCCTTCGTTACTGACGTGGTCACCAAGGAAAAGAGGCAATAGCAATGGCGGCATCAGCAACAATGAAAGCAACCAAGAGAGAAAGCAGCTGGCACTGGAGGGCCTAGTGCCAGGTCCCAGGCACAGAGGGATTCTGGCAGTGTTTACTACAGTAAATAGAGCCCATGTTTGCGCCAGGGCCCTGGGCCCTGCCAGGAAGGGAGCAGGGGAGATGGGATTCTTATAATTACGCTGGTTTAGACTCAGCCCTCATGGGGTTACCCACAGAGGACTCTGATCTGTCCCCAGGCTGGGAGCTGCAGAAGCACCTGTTACAGCAGAAGTTGTTTGGCAAAAGCCAAAGAAAACACAGATACATCCAGGCCACCTGTAAAGGAATTTAATACTTAACAACCGATGTAAAGCTCCTAATCGTCATAATTAATTTGGCACCTGTTCACTGGTAGGTGCTAAACAAGTACCATATGGCAAAAGCCCATTTCCTGCTAACGTGGTTTAATCCCCTCCTATAATTAAGGCTGGGAGAAATCGTGTCATTTGAAAAACCCAAGCACCATATTTTTCTCACAAAACTGCTTTTAGTGTCTCTTCTGTTGCCCTCTCTCTCCACTATTGTTATGAACATCTAACTTTCTTCAGCTTATTCAGCTACTGCTTCCCCGATGCATAATTTCGGTTATAATTATTTTCTCATTTTCCCCTCCAGCTGGCACTAGTTTGGTCTCTCCCATTTCATAGATCTTTAAAATGTCACACTGTTGCTCCAGCTTATTTAGAAATCCTGGAAAGAGGGGGAAGTGTAGATTGCAGGGCAGCCTCAGCTCTCAGAAAAGTTTATCTGCTTTCTCATGTGTCCCAGCTGACAGAATGCCAGGCCAGCAAGCTAACAACCAACAGCTGAGCGCCATGGCAAAGAACTATATACAGTCATCTGGCTTCTGCTACTTTAAAAACAAAAAGCAAGCGACAGCATACTGGAGAGGAAACAAGATAAAAACTTGTAATAATGATATGTCCCACGTATCAAGCTCCCATTGTATTTCCACATTGCACAGTTAATATCAGAGGCCACCTCCAATGATTCAGATTTAAACAAGATACTTTGAACACAAAGGAATTTCTCATTCTGTTTCTATATGTCACCCCTAAAAGATACAGTGATCCAAAATTCATCACTAAAAGATAGGGGGAGGAGTGGCGACTAAAACCTTGCAATACAATAATGGACCTTTTTTAACCTAAAAATGTGAAAATGCATCAATTTTCATACTTTCTCTTTTAAATTTTCTTTCATTTGATCACCGATATATTATCAGTATGATCAAATGACATTAATATTAACCAACGTCAGCAGTCTGTATTCTGTAAGGAATTTAGCTCACACAATGAATCATCTCGAGTATTTTTTACACACAAAATTACAATTTATAAATGTTAATCTTTAAAACGCACTTGAGAATGATTGTCCCAAAGGTTAAGTAGAAGCTTTTTCAAAAAACAGATCACAAGAACTGTGCCAACGCTTTCCTAAAAATTTCTGTAAAATTCAAAGAAAGAAATAAAGAGGAAATCTACTTTACAAATGAAATTTAATATAGTAGTCATATATTTATAGACCAAGAGCTCATATGCAAAATGTCTCAAGGAACACAGTGGTCAGATGTGAAGATGCTGGTGACTGCTCATCTGCCAATGTTGAACTTGGTAATTCCTCATTTATACAGAGTGAAATTAAGTACCAAAGGGCTAGAATAATTTACTTATTGTGGAAAAAGCTAAGGACAAACTAAACTTAGTCCAGATAATTCTCAGATCCTCACACACATAAAACAACTTGTATTTATTTTATTTTATTTGTTTATTTGTTTATATATTTGAGACGTAGTCTCCCTTTGTCGTGCAGGGGCACGATCTCGGCTCACTGCAACCTCCACCTCCCAGGTTCAAGTGATTCTTGTGCCTCAGCCTCCCGAGTGGCTGGGACTACAGGTGAGCACCACCAAGCCCAGCTAATTTTAGTATTTTTAGTAGAGACGGGGTTTTGCCATGTCAGCTGGGCTGGTCTCGAACTCCTGAACTCAAGCAATCTGCCCACCTCGGCCTCCCAAAGTGCTGGAATTACAAGCGTGATCGCTGGCCCTTGTATTTATTTTAAAAAGAGAAAGATCGTGTCTCCTCTGTTCTCCTTTGTCTTCAAGAACAGATTTTTATAGTTTACTAAACATTAAAATTACATAGCTTGTTATAAATTAATTTGTATTTTGCAGACAATACCATTATAAATATCACTTAGATCTGCAACTATTTTTTATTAACTTTATTGTTTGCATTAAAAAGACGGCATTTTTCGGGTATAGATAGTCCAATTCAACAGTAAGAACCATTTTAACTCCTAAAACCAAACAACTCTATTAGTTATGAACACTAGATACAAGTCATGAAACTCCAATTTGAATTTGCTTAGGCAAAAAGACATCTTATGAGAAGGATATCAGAATATTTCATGTATATACACAAGAGCAAGGCCTGGGGTCTTATACAGCTTCACCCTAGGAACAAGGAAGCACCACCCTCCTTCCTTTTTTGTACTTTTAGTGGTTCTGTTTCAATCACATCCATTAGGGTGTGGTCTTTCTCACATGGT
The DNA here is from genome assembly GCA_036589455.1 of Ateles fusciceps. Lineage (NCBI taxonomy): Eukaryota > Metazoa > Chordata > Mammalia > Primates > Atelidae > Ateles > Ateles fusciceps. The sequence continues at coordinate 3,999,979 of JAZHEH010000045.1, read as the reverse complement.
GACCACCAGCAGCTTCCAAGACCCTGACCCACAGCTTCTACTGGCAGAAATACTCATCTACTCTTTCAGTGCCCATTCAAAAAATGCTAAGGACAAACCCATCTGTTGCCTTGAGCTGCATGACTATAGCCAGGAAGGTGGAGTACCCCTAATGGCAGACCACCTAAAGGGCATGGCTGGAATCCAAGTAGAAATAATTCACAAAAAGGAGGGCAGGCTGCTGGACAGACAAACCAAGAATAATCAAGTTAAACAAAACAAGCACGAACTCTGAAAGCTTAGGCAATGCCAGAAGCATCAGGTGACACAAGGTAGAATACCAGAAGTTGGCATTAAAGCATTCTTTGAGAGAGAGATTTACATTTATATTTTACTTCTATGTCCCAGTCAAAACAACAAATAAATAACTTTAAAACTTGGTAATATATCATTTTTCTCTCCCCTCTCTTAGATGTTTTTATGTCACCTTCCCCTGTCATCTAAGTTTTGGGTCTACAAACTGGCCCTCAAAACTTATGCAAAGCGTAATGTGTTCATCAGAATTGTTTCACGGTTGATGTGTTAGTTTTAGGGTTCAGATCTTCATGTGTGCATTTCTTTATTCTGAATTCGCAGCATTATCTTTTGGGCTTTGAGAGTCTGATGTAAATCCCTGTTCACACTCCTTCTTTAATTGCTGCACCTTCATGTTTAGGTCCAGTAAAGTTCTAGCCAGCTGGTGGTTTTGGAAATGCATTTCCACCTAAAAGAAAAAAAATAAAAAATTTTATTAGCTTGAGATACAGATAAAATGAAACCACTCTCTGATTACACAGAAGAAATAAGAAGTTTGTAGGAAAAGAAAATAAGATGTCAAGAAAGATGTGTTTCTCATCTTATTCTCCAGTTCTGTTTGGTCTGGTTATAAAACTGACTTTCTATATGACAAGGTAAAATCCAGATATATAAATAGCTTTTGAAATGGCCTTGAAATGAAAACAAAAATAGCTGATGCACAAAGCTGTCCATATGAAAAATACCTACGCACCAAAGGCTGTTTTCAAGCAATGGCATGTGATCCACAATGAAATCATTTATCTTTATGAGCCTTCTGAGCCACAGGATTACTGTCTACAGCCACCAGAGTGTTCAGAATCTATGCGTATTTACTTGATTACTTATCATTTCAAGTCTTCAGGATTGTAAATGGTCTACCTGCTGAGCAAAAACACTTAACGACACCTTAGAAGCACATGTATAGTTATGTATACTTATATAATCTAACGTTTTTCACTCTGGAGTGAAGTCTGTTGGATAGCAAGGCTGATTTATAGCATCCTCCAATGGGAGTTTATGAAAGTCTTCATGTGTTTAAAAAAAAAGATCTCTGGGGCATGTTACCTGGGGGCAGTCCAGCAAAGCTTAGTCCAACATAATCTTTATATTATAACTGAAAATTATGATCAACTACTTGCAAATTTCTTCAGCTAGGTCTTGTTTAATGCAGTTCATGAGGAATTTGTTCTCTCTGCTAAAAATAGCTTCAACTTGTCAATAGAAACCACCCCATTCTTCAGCACCTAGAATCATTTTTCTGACAGCAAGAATTAGCAAAGAATAAAGTAAGTGAATATCCAGCAAACAAGCAGTAACAGTAACCACACAACCACCACCACAAACAAACAAAAAAAAAACAAAACAAACAAAAAAACCCTTGCACCTTGCCTGCAGGAAGCTTCAGCTCTCTAGGGTGGCCCAGATGCTCTATAGCCCTGCCCTACTTTTTCAGCTTCCTTTCCTGGCCATCTTTCCCATACCAGCTCCCTCTGCAGCTGGTCAGAAACCCTTCCGGTCCCTGAATAAATGCTGAGCTGAAGCACACCTCCTTTGTCCCCCATTTCTGTTTAAGATGCCCTTTGCCACCTCCTCTGCTGAACCCAGTCAAATGCCAACTCTTCTGAGAAGCCTTCCCTGATTGTATGGGCAGACATAATTGCTTCTCATCTGTGCATCCAGAGAACCCTGTACAAGTGCCTCTCATACACACTGACCAGACTAGACTAATGATTTTGAGAGCAGAGGCTGTATTTTATTCATAATTGTATCCCCAGCTAAGAGTGCACTGCCTGGGCACACAACATAGTAGGTTCTCTGTGTGTTTGTTATAAGACTGAGTGAATTAATTAATTAATTGATGAATATCCATCCTGTGCTTTCATGCAAGAATCAAGAAGAAAAATTATTGGTAATGATTTACCATCTAAGTAAAATAAGCATGTGTAATTCACACTTATTTAGGAAATTCAAACATCAATGGTTATTTAACTTTTCTTTTCATCATGGATCCCTTTGAGAATCCAATGAAAGTTATGAACCCTCTCTGAGGAGAAACTATACTTTATGCACATCAAAAATGTTGCATATAATTTTAGGTATATAAAACCCCTGAAATCCACTCACAGACCCTAGAAATCAATGATTCTCACTAAGAAGACCAAGTCAAACAACAGCAAATAGCATCAATAACAACACAACTCTAAATTAATTAAGTTTTTTCATCATTCCTTAAAATACCATCCTAATAGATGATACATGTACATTTTTATAGGAATGTATGTCAGTTTCTATAAAAGTCCAGCCAAGAATGGAAAACTAAGTCTTCTAGTAGTAATGATATTAAGCTACAGTGTCCACACTCTTTTGCTTCTTTCTTATGACCAAGACAAGATGATTGACCAAGATCTTGACCATCGTCTGTAACCCAGGGACACATCATTTGTGTATGTGTAAACTTCTCTGGTTCCCTTCCAGAAAAACTCCTGATTTATTTTTTTTATAGGAATGCATCTGTTCCTTTTTGGTACAGTCAAGAATCCAAGGTCTGTAGTAATCATTATTATAATAATAAGAGCCACTAAACAATACCCATGGTCTAAGCATTTCATAGAATATTATCTCACATAAGCTCTTGAATCCTATGAGATTATAAATTCCATTTTACAGATGAGTAAACAAACTCAAACTGGCTAAGTAACAATCCCAAAGTTGTAGGGCAAGCGTTAGCTGAACCTGATGGCTGCGTCAGGTTTCAGCCTTCCACTTTGGCATTCTGGCCCACCGCACAGGCCTCCAGGGGTGAATCAGGTGGCTCCCACTACCCTACTGCTCAGACACTGCTTAGACTCAGGGTGAAAACCAAGTGTTTCTTCAGCGTTGTTTTGCTCTTGTTGCCCAGGCTGGAGTGCAATGGCGCGATCACAGCTCACTGCAGCCTCCGCCTCCTGGGTTCAAGCCATTCTCCTGCCTCAGCCTCCCAAGTAGCTAGAATTACAGGCGCCCACCACCACACCTGGCTAATTTTTTTCTTTTCTCTTTTGTCTTTTTTTTTTTTTTTTTTTTTTTTTTTTTTTGACGGAGTTTCGCTCTTGTTGCCCAGGCTGGAGTGCAATGGCACGATCTCGGCTTACTGCAATCTCTGCCTCCCGAGTTCAAGCGATTCTCCTGCCTCAACCTCCCGCTTAGCTGGAATTACAGGCGCCAGCCACCATGCCTGGCTCATTTTTGTATTTTTAGTAGAGACAGGCTTTCACCATGTTAGTCAGGCTGGTCTCGAATTCCTAGCCTCAGGCGATCCGCCTCCCAAAGTGCTGGGATTATAGGCGTGAGCCACAGCGCCTGGCCTAATACTGTCCTTAAACTCAGAAATGCGATAACGTTCTTAAATAAGACAATGTATTAATGGTTGGATCAGTTCTAAGGTAGTGGTTGTGTTAGTAATCAGTGCAAAAGTAAAGAATTTTCCAAGTCAAGTCTCCACTGCACGATTTCCTAGGCAGCACCATTTTAAAGTTTGAATCGTTCCTATTCATTGTGTCTTTTTCAAATTGTGTCTAATTTCCAATTTTTTTAATTAAAAAAATAAGTCAGCTAAAATATTTACCTATACACCCTCCTATTTAATATTCAGACCTAACCTGTCTAATGTTCGAAACGTTGCAATTTTACAAAATACCTTATCATTTCCGGTTTCTGAATTATTACCCACGGGAAAGATAAGAATAAAACTTGCAGGATTTGAAGAAAGAGTTGCTGATGGACACACTCCATCAATCCCGAGAGGGAGTTTACTTCATGGAAATCTCCTCCATGCGCCATACTTACGCATACTCATAGTTCCCCACAGGGCAGAAAACTATAGAAACGGGTTGGGGAGAAGACATCTTGGATCTGTCCCTGGTAGACTAGGCCCCCCCGATGGGTCCTGCAGGGCCCCTTTCCTTCCCTACGGTGCTGGAAAGGCGGGGGCGTCAACGCCGTGACCAGACGTGAGCTGGGCTCCCGAAAGAACAGCCGCAGTGGCCGGCGCTCCCGCTCTGGGAACAGCTCCCGTCGGCCTCCCCAAGGCCTTGAGTGGGCTACGCGGCCAGCGGCTCTGGAGCCGGAGGAGAGGACCCGGGAGAGGGCGCCCTGGGAGCCATCCGCCCAGCCCGCGCTCTCACCAGCTCCGCCCGCAGCCCGGCGAGGGCGACCTCCACGCGCGCCCGGCTCTGCTCCTCCAGCGCCGCCGCCGCCGCCTCCTGCGCGCGCCTCGAGGCCCTGCGCTGCATCGCCCACTGGAAGGCGCGCGTCAGCCGTCGTCTGAGGTCCTCCAGCAGCGGGCTGGCCTCCTGGACGTCCGTGCTCCTGCGGTCCCCGGGGAAGCCGCTCGCCGGACGAGGTGAGAACCAAAGCTCCCCTCTACCTGGGAGTCCCTGGAACCCCCCGGAAATTCTCCTGCTGCTGCGATCAAAGTCCCCCGGGTCCATCGCGGAGATGCCTGGTCCCTCCTCCAGCGCTGCTGCTGAAAGATGAGTTTTCAAGTTTGATGTTTAGGCCAGGTCAGGGCGGGGGCGGAGGTAATTCAAGGACCCTGGCCAAGTGGGACGCTGCAACTGCTCCGCCATTCAGAGACGCTCCTTTGCTCCCAGTCCCATCTGAGTCCACCATTAACGACAGAGAAAGGAGGCGGTTCCCATAACTCCAGCAGAAGTTTCAGCTGGGTCTCTTTTTTTCTGCTGCTTGCATTGAAAGGAAGTCTTTCAAAGGAGAAAGCTTGGGAACTGAGCAGTCAGTCTCCGTAAGTGGAAGCTGAGGTACAGGTGGAAGGTTTGTGAACAAAGGTAGAATATTTCAACCCAAAGCCTTCCTGGTTGGTTGCCTCGATTGCCTAATACTTAATTCCTTGAAAACAAGTTTTTTTCTTCCTACTCTCTACCAGGCACTGTGCCAGGTTTGGGAGATGCAAAGGCTTAGACCCCTCACCTTTCCCCAGGTATTGCCCTCAGTCAAGGGGGAGAAGGGCTTGGCCCTGTTTGCCAGTTAGAATGGACTTTCTACAAGTTCAGTAAGGCATAGCTGGGACTGGGTCTCCATGCTCCTTTCTGTGCTTGACTCCTGTCTCCTATGTCCACGTTTATGAAGGGGTTTAAATGAAAAGTCAAAATTCCCTTAGCCCTAAGTGTGTATAACTCCCCAGCTGATAAGGTTTGGATCTGTCATTACCAAAGTCCAATCGAATTGTAATCACCAGTGCTGGAGCCCGTAGGGCCTGGTGGGAGGTGATTGCATCGTGGAGGGAGAGTTCTCATGAATGATTTAGCCCCATCTTCGCCTGGTACTTTATCGTGAATGAGTTCTTACAAGATCTGGTTGTTTAAAAGTGTGTGGCACCTCCCTCCTCTCTCTTACTCCTGCCCCTGCCATGTAAGACACCTGCTCCCACTTAGCCTTCCACGATGAGTAAAAGCTCCCTGTGGCCTCCCCCAGAAGAGGATGCTTCCATGCTTCCTGTGTAGCATGGGAAACCATGAGCCAATTAAACCTCTTTTCTTTACAAATTGCCTAGTCCGGTATTTCTTTATAGCAGAGGGAGAACAGACTAATACACCAACTCCAGGTAATCATGTGCCAACATTACTTGTATGTACTTTATCAAAGAACATATTCTACTGCCTCTCTGATCTAATAGGGAATTTCTAAAAAGGAATGAACAATCAAAACTTTTGTATGATCATAGAATGAGGTTACACACACACACAAAAAAAACATAGTTTAGACACGACTCTCACCTTGGAGTTATTCTTTCATTCATTCAAGAGTTACAAGTCATTTGCAATGTTCCAGGGTCCATGGTAGGCATTGAAGGCAATAACAGCTGATTTTTATTCATGCTTAGTATGTGCCAGGCAATTTTCATGTATTTAATATTCACAGAAACCTTGTGAGGTAAGTACTATTACTTTCTGCACTTTACAGTTGAGGAAACTAAGGCAAGAGGTTAAAACGTACACCAAAGATCTCAAAGCTGGAAAGGGATCCACTGGTAATTTGCACCTAGGAAGTCTGACTTGTGCACCAAACCACTGGGATATGCCCTGGATACGCTTTATTTCCCAAAGAGGAAGAGAATTGCTCAGTTTATATGTTGCGTGAGTGAGTGAGAGTGAATAAGTGTTCAGATTCACTATGCTCATTAAATTCAGCTCTGTTGAAATGGCTTAAGGCTTAACTAGATAAGGAGGAATACAAGGGACTCAGCCTCTGCAGATAATCTGCTAAATTCAACAGCTTGCCATAGTTTACAACCTAAGCACAGTAAAATGCCTTCCATTGTATGTTGCTTCATAAAGATTCCCTAGAAACATCTGAAGATGTGTTCTCTTGGTAGAAATTATAAAAATCCATATGGTCTGCCATGCACCAACCGAGTATGAATTTAGGGTTTTTTGTCTCTTGGTTGGTGATAGGTTGATGGGGCTTGAAAACCAGCATTAGTCAATGTACAATGTAAACATTTAAAATGAGTTTTGGGTATGATTTTTCGCTTCTATTTCCAGATCATTTACTTCAACAAGAATTTCAATTAAGTTCAATTTAACTCAACAGTGAATGGTGCATGTTCAATGTTAAGAATTGTGCCATATGATGGAGATACAAAGATGATTAAGGCACAGTTTTGGGGAAGAAAATGTATTGATTCATTCATTTAACAATATTTACTTAATGTCTTATTATATACCAAGTATTATACAAGGTGCTGCAGGTACGATGGCAAACCAAAGAGAAAAAATGTTTTCTTAAACTGGTTTACCACAAATTAATAGTTTTCTTCTATAGATTGATTTTCAGTTGTGATATACCTTGAATTTTACAATTTCTTTTTCTTTCTCTTGCACAGGCAAAGCAAATTGAAGAATTGGAGCACTGGGGTGAGTATAACATGCACAGACATTTGAGTTAGGAAATGTATTGGTTATTTATTGCTGCGTAACAAATTATTCCAAAATTCAAAGGTTTAAAAAAATACGTTTATTATCTCTGACAATTTCTGTGGGAAAGAATTTGGGAATCACTTAGGTTATGGTCTACGGCTTTCATGCTGTTGTAACCAAATGTCAGGCAAGATCTCCATCCTCTAAAGCTGGATGTGATTGAAGCTGGAGGATCTGCCTGCAAGGTGGATCACTTCTATGAATCACTCAAATACCTGGCAATTGGAGCCACCACTTGGTGGGAGGCCTCAGTTACTCTCCATGTGGACTCTTCCCTACTATTGTGTAAGCGTCTTCATGATGTAGCGGCTAGACTTCCCTCAAAACAAGAGCAGAGAAATACAGAGAGAAGCTCTTTCCATGTGCTCTGAGCCACATTTTTATGATCTAGCTTTGGAAGTCACTTATTATCATTCTGTTCATCAGCATCAAGTCTTCAAGTTGGAGCCATACTCAAGGGGAGGAACCTTAGCTCCACTTTTGAAGTAAGGAGTATCAAAATTTTCCAAATAAATTTTTAAACTACCATGGGAAAAATATATGTACATTACATATAAGTAAACAATGATACAAATGACTTCTGACTTCCTGCAGAAAAAAAGTGAAGTCCAGAAAACATTGAGACATTTTTTAAACCAGAGAGAATTAATTAACACAGAATTCTATGTTCAGCAAAAATATTCTTCCAAGAACCAATCTCAAAAAGCATGTTTTTAAAAAAGGAAAATTAGGAGAATTTGTCACAAGCAGACTTACACTAAAAGAAGTGCTCGAGGAGATTCCTCAGGCTGAAGTAAAATAATAATAGAGGGAAATACAGATCTTCAGGAAGAAATGAGTAATGTAAGAAATGGTAGGCATCTAGGTATACATAAATAACTTTGATTCCTCTTAATTAAAAAACAAATATATATATATATATTGTTTTACATATATGTTTGTTTTTAAAAAAACATATATTGTTATATATATATATTTGTTTTATAATTTAATGGTTAGGAAATACCTATATCTTGTTCACAACAACATAATACTCATTCAGCACATACAAAGTGATCATCAATTGCCTAGTTAAACTAAATGAAATATTTGATTCCCTCTATTTCCTGATCTTCATCTCTGGCATTTGTTTCACTGCAGTAATCCAGCCACATGGGCCACACCTGAAAGTATACTATCACCCAGAATGATACCTTTAAAAGCCTGAATTCTGAAAATGTGTTCTCAGTCCACATCCTTTTTTCTATCCACAATTCACTCTGACCCCTCAATTCAAGAGAGATGACTTTCTGAAGTACTCTTCTGTTTCTCTTTTCCCAGCCAGAATCTTGTGGCAAATTATTTCATCTAAGTCATATCAGCACCTTCTAGTGCTCTATCCACTTGGCCTTCTGCCAATGCCACCCAGTTAATTTCAATCCTATTTATTCGGTGTCTTTACTCCTATTTCTAAACAGTCAATGTGATTCCCAACCTCAACTGTCCTCTCAACATTACGCAACAATCCCTTGATTCATACCTCCCTGACCACCTCAGATCCCTTACAAAGGCCATTCTGGACTCTGACCACCACCTGCCCTCTCTTTGTGCCTCCATTCCCATTACGCGGCACAGAAGCTATTTTCTACTTCACTGAGATGATAATTGACAACCGTTAACTCAAATGGCACTTAGTATATGCCAGCTACTATTCCAAGTGCTTTACATTCAATTCTCACACCAACCCTATGAGGTAAATGCCAAAATCAACAATGTTTTACTGATGGAAAAACTAAGGCACAAAGACATTAGGTAATTCCTTGAAGGTCACAACCCTTAGAAAGTCATGGAGTGAGATGTTAGCCCCAGTTTGTGCTGTCTGCTCCTGGTACCTTGCCTTTTAGTAAAGGTGCTCAGGGCTAGTCGTGGTGGCTTATGGCTGTAATCCCAGCACTTTGGGAGGCCGAGGTGGATGGACCTGAGGTCAGGAGTTCAAGACCAGCCTGACCAACATGGAGAAATGCCGTCTCTACTAAAAATACAAAAATTAGCCAGGCGTGGTGGCGCATGCCTGTAATCCCAGCTAATTAGGAGACTGAGGCAGGAGAATCACTTGAACCCGGGATGCAGAGGTTGCAGTGAGCTGAGATTGCGCCATTGCACTCCATCCTGGGTAACAAGAGCAAAACTCCATCTCAGAAAAAAATAAAGATTATCGGGTGGAGACACCCTCGATTTATATTTCTTTTACCTCCAAACATCAACATCTTAACCTTTTATTGTTTTCACCACCAAGCTCAAAGAAGGAAAAAGAACACTTAGAAGAGAGCAGGAGGCTTCCTCCTTTGAGCCAAGAACAGACGAAAAATAAATGAAGTTATAAATAATGAAAAGGTGTAACATATGGAAGATAATTAATGAATCAACCAAAGTGAAAAACAGGGCTTACAGAAAAATATGAAGCAAATATCATGAAAAGAAACACATTCATGCATATTCATTGCAGTACTATTTGCTATAGTGAAAACTGTGAAAAACCAAAATATATACCAATATATGTGGTAGAGAGTGCTGGATACCCAGTCAATCTCCGTTCTCCCTTTCTTCCTTACTAAAATAAACTGATTGTTGATGGTATCAATATAACTGACTAAAATATTAAATTTCCCTTAATTCCTGACAGAAAGGGATGGCTATGTGTTAAGGTATGACCAATGAGATATAAGCAGGAGTTGTTAGGTAAGAGTTGTACAAAAGTGTTTTAAAAGGGGACTGATTTTACTGGCACACCAGTTTGTTCCTTACCTTTTATTTTTTCCTAACTGGAATGAAGATTTGACTGCTGGAGCTCCAGCAGTCACTTTGGGACCATAATATTACCTTGAGGATGGGAGCCACACTCAGTATTAGAACCCTGAAATCAGACTATCCCTGAAAACATCACAGAATTATCACATATGCCCAGGACTATACAACTCTTGTTATATGAGAAACAGAACTTTTAATTTTGTGCCACATTTCTTAGTCTCTGTTACTGGCGCCAAAACTAATTCCTAATACAAGAAGAAATATTTAATAAATTATGATATACCCATAATTTAGAATTCCATAGGCTCAATCTTTAAAAAGGTGGGTCCATGTACTAGCATGGGAAAATGTTCATAACATATCATCAAGAGAAAAAAAGTAACCAGGCATGGTTTCACATGCCTGTCATCCCAGCTACTAGGGAGGCTGAGGCAGGCGGATCACTTGAGCCTGGAAATTTGAGGCTGTAGTATGTATGCTATGATCATGCTTGTGAATAGCCCACTGCACCTCCAATCTGGGCAACATAGCGAGACCCCTATCACTTTAAAAAAAGATGTTAAGAGAGAAAAGTAAGCTGTGAAATAATATGTATCACATGGCAGAATTTTTTACAAACTATAGATAGTTTGCATGTTTATTTAAAAGAGGGTATAGTAAAATGAATGCAAAATTGTTAGCCGTGGTTATCTTTGGGAGCTGGGCACCAATGAATGTAGGAGTCTCATTTAATATGTATATCTCTTTATTATTTTAACAACAAATGTTTAACAACATGTTTAACAATAAATATATGCTGCATTGCTTGCGTTATAAAAATACTGAGAGTGAAGAAAAAGAAAGAGAAGCCAATCAGAACCCATTTTACCCTAACTACTTGGAATTTCTCTGGACAGGATTCTGCTTCATTGGCACATGGGACAACTTGTAAAGACTGCTATGCAGGCCGGGTGTGGTGGCTCATGCCTGTAATCCCAACACTTTGGTGGGTTGAGGCAGGTGAATCATCTGAGGTCAGGAGTTCAAGACCAGCCTGATTAACATTGTGAAACCCCGTCTCTACTAAAAATACAAAATTAGCATTGCACTCCAGCTGGGGCAACAAGAGTGAAACTCCATCTCAGAAAAAAAAAAAAGAATGCTATGCCGACGTCTAAACATATCAGGCACTGAATTAAAATACAATCTAAAAGTTCAGGTTCATTTGTTTTCACTTTCTGTTGATTTTCATTTCTGTTTTGGGCTTTAGTTTTAGGTATTATATACAGACATAACATATAAATATTTATGCCATTCATTAATCTGCACTCCTTTTTCTTGTTTCTTGACTGGGTCCCAAATTTACATCTTTTAAATAGGTATGATCCAGAAACCTGGCAGCTCTATGCTGCAAAACTGCCTTTCCATTGAATCACTCCTCTTTGGCATAGACATCAAATAGAAGCAATAGAAGAGATCCACCTGACTTGGAAATCTCAGCCAAAACGCCGTGGGCTTGTTAGAAAATATACCTAAATGCATCCCTTGTGAATTATTGGTAAATTCAGGAAGCCATTTGAAACCTTCAATTACATAATACCAATCACATAATGGCTACATTGTTTTACCAAAACAACGGACTCTTATAATATTTATATGAGTTGACTTTTTAAGGAATTACCAACTACATCTGCACAATATGTCTGCAAATATAGCTGCACAAGAACATTTTCAAAATTCTCCTTTACCATTTATCAGAAAGGGTTGGGGAACCCCAAAAGATAAGATTCTCTCCTTAAAACTCTGAATAGAAATGGAAACATATCTTCTATCTTTTTAATTGAACTTTTCATAGAATCCATCTGATTAAGAAGTGAAATCAAAGTATATAGATCCTAAACATGATTTTAACCAAAAAGTGTTATTCTTCTATCAACATAACATTAAAAATTAAATTGAAATTAAATAAAATTAACAATAAATGTTAAAAATATAACATTAAGTTTCTAGTAAGAAGAAAACAAGGTGACATTTAACTACAATTTACCCAGTAATGCTCAAAGATCAACAGAACTAAGTAGGGTTATTGGGAACACATAGGCTTTCTCCACTGGATAGAAAAAGACCACTGCTTCTGTCAAGAGACCACTTCTACCTGACCTGTATCAAGTTGATCAAAAAGAATCAGAATTTCTAGAAGAATTTTATTACTCGTTATTTTATCTCCTTTCTAGTGAATAGAAAAATGAAGGTCATTGCTTCTTGCATCTTATTTACACACCAATGTTACTTTTTATGAGATCCTTCTATAACTCTATAAAGAAGAGTTAACAGAGTTGTAACAACATTGACAATCTCTGGTAGACACAGAATAGAAAAATATTTGAAAAATTATGATGCATAAAAGAAAGGAAAAGAGCCATATATTTTAAATGAACATGAAGATGAGAACAAACAGTTGATACTTCAACTTAATGGTTTGTTGTTTTAGGGAAAACACCAGTGCTATCAAGTGGAGACTTAGTTTCTGTGTAATATTGAAACAGCCTAGCATTTAAAATCATGTGCACCAATTGACACTGATTCTGATGTACCTAGAATTAAGGAACATTTGTTCATTCAACATTTATTCATTCAAGAAGAATTTTGGGAAGCCAGGTGCAGTGACTGCACCGGTAATCTGAGCTACTCGGGAAGCTGAGACAGGAGAATTGCTTGAGCTCAGGAGTTTGAGGCGGTAGTGCACAATGACCACACCTGTGAATAGCCACCGCATTCCAACCTGGACAACATAGTAAGACCCCATCTCTTTTTAAAAAAAGTATTTTGGAGTACCTATCATCTGCCAGGCACAATATTAAATACTGGTATGAACACGGTTTTTGTTACTATTGCCTTTTGTCCATTAATTTGATTGTTCTTTCTTAAGTTTATTTCCTTTCATCCTTTCAAATTTGCATTCAGTGAAAAACGAACGAGTTTCCCAGTCTTGAAAAGTACTAACACTTCTAGGGTTTTTATGGTGCTAGGTCATATGTTTAAATCTTTAATACATCTGTAGTTAATTTTTGTATAAGGTGTAAGGAAGGTGTCCAGTTTCAGCTTTCTGCATATGGCTAGCCTGTTTTCCCAACACCATTTATTAAATAGGGAATCCTTTCCCCCACTGCTTGTTTTTGTCAGGTTTGTCAAAGATCAGATGATTTTAGATGTGTGACGTTACTTCTGAGGCCTCTTCAAGACAAGGCATAGGCAAGGTCTTCATGACTAAAATACCAAAAGCAATGGCAACAAAAGCCAAAATAGACAAATGGGATCTATTTAAACTCCAGAGCTTCTGCACAGCAAAAGAAACTATCATCGGAGTGAACCAGCAACCAACAGAATGGGAAAAAATTTTTGCAACCTACCCCATCTGACAAAGGGCTAATATCCAGAATCTACAAAGAACTTAAACAAATTTATAATGAAAAAACAACGCCATCAAAAAGTGGGCAAAGGATATAAACAGACACTTTTCAAAAGAAGTCATTTATGCAGCCAACAAACATATGAAAAAAAGGTTATCATCACTGGTCATTGGAGAAATGCAAATCAAAACCACACTGAGATATCATCTCACGCCAGTTAGAATGACGATCATTAAAAAATCTGGAGACAACAGATGCTGGAGAGGATGTGGACAAATAGGAACGCTTTTACACTGTTGGTGGGAGTGTAAATCAGTTCAACCATTGTGGAAGACAGTGTGGTGATTCCTCAAGGATCTAGAACTAGAAATACCATTTGACCCAGCAATCCCATTACTGGGTATATACCCAAAGGATTATAAATCGTTCTATTATAAAGACACATGCACACATATGTTCATTGCAGCACTGTTTACAATAGCAAAGACTTGGAACAACCCAAATGCCCATCAATGGTAGATAAAGAAAGTGTAGCACATATACACCATGGAATACTATGCAGCCATAAAAAAGGATGAGTTCATGTCCTTTGCAGGGACACGGATGAAGCTGGAAACCATCATTCTCAGCAAACTGACACAAGAACAGAAAACCAGACACTGCATGTTCTTACTCATAAGTGGGTGTTGAACAATGAGAACATATGAACATAGGGAAGGGAACATCACACACTGGGGCCTGTCAGGGTGGGGGACTAGAATAGGGATAGCAGGGGCGGGGAATTGGGGAGGGATAACATTAGGAGAAATACCTAATGTAGATGACAAGGGGATGGATGCAGCAAACCACCATGGCACGTGTATACCTAGGTAACAATCCTGCATGATCTGTACATGTACTCCAGAACTGAATTTTATTATTATTATACTTAATAATAAAAAAATACTAATACTGAAAATTAGCATATATGACTGAAACCATTCCATTAATAGGACAATAGCAATAATATATCTGCTGCTTTAAGTCAATGTAATGATTAAATGCTAAAGTTTTCACAGGGACCTAGCTTGTTGCTTGAATGATGACTCTCTTTGACTGCAGGTAAACTCACATTTCTTAGGACAGGTTAAGTGCTTAAGCGTGGACTAAGAGATGAAGAGAGTACCTGTAGTGGATTGTACTTGTTGTTTTAGTTTAATGTAAGACAATATAGACACCTGCTTTTCAAAAAACTTTTTCTTAAATACAGAAAAATCCTAGATAAAAATAAGAAATTGTAGGGGCACAGGGATCTCATTCACCTTCTGAAGGTTCCCTGAAAATAAAGTGACAAAAGATAGATTAATAGGAGAAAAGTGTACAAATGTATTAACGTATGGGGGGGGAAATTACGGAGTGATTACTAAGTAACCCAATGCAATACAGAAGTTTATATACCCTTTTTCATAGGTCAGGAGAAAGACAGGGAATATAGACCATTGTTTTAAGGGATGGTAAATCATTCGGGAGAATGAACTCCAGAAGTGGAAGGCCGAGACATTCAGGGAAGGTGAGAGGTGGTGCTGTACAGAAACAAAGGTTGTCTTATTAGGCAAATAAAGTACCCCAGGTAATCTCTTAGGGTTGCCCTCAGAAGAACAGAAAAGTCTGTTCTTCCCAGTCTCTTCCCCTTCTCTGGTGGTTGATCTTTCCTAGTTATCTAATGAGATCCCTATAGATGGGGTTTAAGACAGTAGCTCATGCCTGTAATCCCAGCACTTTGGGAGGCTGAGGCAGGAGGATTGCTTGAGCCCAGAAGTTGAAGGCCAACCTGGGCAACATAGCAAGACCTCATCTCTACAAAAAAAGTCTTTTTAAAAAATTAGCCAGCACACCTGTTGTACCAGCTACTTGGGAGGCTGAGGTGGAAGAATTGCTTGAGTCTGGGAGGTCAAGGCTGCAGTGAGCCACGGTTGCACCACTGCACTCAATTCTGTGTGATAGAGTGACAGAGTGAGACCCTGTCTAACAACAACAAAAAAAGACAATTGCATTTCTTTTGGAAAGAAACTTTCTTGGTCAGTTAAGGAAATTCCAGAGTCCCTTCCTGCACTTAAAGGAACAAGACAAGTTGCAATGGAGAATGAGACAAGGTTAGAAAACCCTTGACTCTGAAGCAGCATCTAAGGCCTCTCAGCATGTCACAGCACAAGTCTTCGGGGTATTGCTTTCTGAGCCTCAACAAAATCAAAATTATAAAGAGAAAAATGACTTCTGAAAAGCGATTCTTTGAAAGGGGAAGAAAATAATTAATATACTGGTAGAAACACTATGTCTAGAAATTGCAAACTCAGTAACTCAGTGACCCATAGCTCTGAACTGCATAGAGGGAATTAGACCAGGAAAGTGCGGTCAAAAGGGTACTAGAAATCTACAGACATGCGCTCTTTACTTATTCAGATTTTGACTCCATGCGAAACACCTGCTCTCTCTGGCTTCTCTTTTTTTTCATTTGTTACCATTAAATCAAGTTTCACCTAAAGCTGCCTCTTTACATATTTTAAGTTTGGCCTAAAGGTGTCTCTGTACATAGTGAACTGCAATCTAACTGGATACGTAAACAGACAGTAACCTACTCTTGTGCCACTCACTGAGTTTCAGCTAATAAAAGGCAGCCAACTATTCAAACTGTGTTCAAATAAGGCGAATTCCTAGCTGCAACAATCTGGCTGTTGCTGTACCTCACTTCTGTTTTCCATACATCATTTTTCTTTTTTTGACCAGAAATCTTCTTTGACCATGTGGCTGCACCGTAGCTTTTCCGAATCTATTCTGGGCAGGGACCGCCCGATTGATGAATCATCTTTGCTCAGTTAAACTCTGGTTATTTTAATTTGTCTAAGGTTTTTCCTTTAACATTACTTTTGTACAAACTACATTTGCTGTGCCCAGAAAATTTCTCAAGCAATGTCACTTCTCTGTGTCTTTGCACGTGCGCCGTTCCTTTACATGGACTGCCCTTCCTGCCTTACCCAACTCTTCTGATAAGTCTTCCCCAGATTCCTAAGGCAAGAAAAGAGTCTCTCTTCTTTGTATGTTCCTACCACTGTATCCACAACTTCAACTCTTGCTTTTTTTTTTTAATTGCATTTTAGGTTTTGGGGTACATGTGAAGAACATGTAGGAATGTTGCATAGGTACATACATGGCAATGTGGTTTGCTGCCTTCCTCCCCATCACCTATATCTGGCATTTCTCCCCCATGTTATCCCTCCCCAACTCCTCACCCGCCCCAGTTCCCCTTGACAGACCTCAGTGTGTGATGCTCCCCCTCCCTGTGTCCATGCGTTCTCATTGTTCAGCATTCGTCTATGAGTGAGAACATGCAGTGTTTGATTTTCTGTTCTTGTGTCAGTTTGCTGGGAGTGATGGTTTCCAGGTTCATCCATGTCCCTACAAAGGACACGAAATCATCATTTTTGATGGCTGCATAATATTCCATGGTGTATATGTGCCACATTTTCCCTGTCCAGTCTATCATCAATGGACATTTGGGTTGGTTCCAGGTCTTTGTTATTGTAAACTGTGCTGCAATGAACATTCGTGTGCATGTGTCCTTATAGTAGAACGATTTATAATCCTTTGGATATGTACCCAGTAATGGGATTGCTGAGTCAAATGGAATTTCTATTTCTAGGTCTTTGAGGAATCGCCACACTGTCTTCTACAATGGTTGAACTAATTTACACTCCCACCAACAGTGTAAAAGTGTTCCTATTTCTCCACATCCTCCCCAGCATCTGTTGTCTCTGGATTTTTTAATGATCGCCATTCTAACTGGCATGAGGTGGCATCTCAATGTAGTTCTGATTTGCATTTCTCTAATGACAAGTGATGATGACCATTTTTTCATATGTTTGTTGGCCTCATGTATGTCTTCCTTTGTAAAGTGTCTGTTCATATCCTTTGCCCACTTTTGAATGGGCTTGTTTGTTTTTTTCTTGTAAATCTGTTTTAGTTCTTTGTAGATTTTGGATATCAGGCCTTTGTCAGATGGGTAGACTGCAAAAATTTTTTCCCATTCTCTTGGTTGCCGATTCATTCTAATGACTGTTTCTTTTGCCGTGCAGAAGCTGTGGAGTTTGATTAGGTCCCATTTGTCTATTTTGGCTTTTGTTGCCAATGCTTTTGGTGTTTTGGTCATGAAGTCCTTGCCTACGCCTATGTCCTGAATGGTTTTGCCTAGGTTTTCTTCTAGGGTTTTTATGGTGTTAGGTCTTATGTTTAAGTCTTTAATTCATCTGGAGTTAATTTTAGTGTAAGGTGTCAGGAAGGGGTCCAGTTTCTGCTTTCTGCCCATGGCTAGCCAGTTTTCTGAACACCATTTATTAAACAGGGAATCCTTTCCCCCATTGCTTGTTTTTGTCATGTTTGTCAAAGATGGGATGGTTGTAGATGTGTTGTGTTGCCTCCGAGGCCTCTGTTCTGTTCCTTTGGTCTATATCTCTGTTTTGGTACCAGTACCTTGCTGTTTTGATTACTGTAGCCTTGTAGTATAGTTTGAAGTCCGGTAGTGTGATGTCTCCTGCTTTGTTCTTTTTGCTTAGAATTGACTTGGCTATGTGGGCTCTCTTTTGATTCCATATGAAGTTTAAGGTGGTTTTTTCCAGTTCTGTGAAGAAGGTCATGGTAGCTTGATGGGGATAGTGCTGAATTTGTAAATTACTTTGGGCAGTATGGCCATTTTCACGATATTGATTCTTCCTAACCATGAACATGGAATGTTTCTCCATCTGTTTGTGTCCTCTCTTATTTCGTTGAGCAGTGGTTTGTAGTTCTACTTGAAGAGGTCCTTTACATTCCTTGTTAGTTGTATTCCTAGGTATTTTATTCTCTTTGTAGCAATTGTGAATGGCAGTTCGTTCTCGATTTGGCTCTCTTTAAGTCTGTTATTGGTGTATAGGAATGCTTGTGATTTTTGCACATTGATTTTGATATCCTGAGACTTTGCTGAAGTTGCTTATCAGTTTCATGAGATTTTGGGCTGAGACGATGGGGTCTTCTAGATATACATTCATGTCGTCTGCAAATAGAGACAATTTGACTTTCTCCTTTCCTATTTGAATACCCTTTATTTCTTTTTCTTGCCTGATTGCTCTGGCTAGAACTTCCAGTACTATATTGAATAGGAGTGGTGAGAGAGGGCATCCTTGTCTTGTGCCAGATTTCAAAGGGAATGCTTCCAGTTTTTGCCCATTCAGTATGATATTGGCTGTTGGTTTGTCATAAATAGCTTTTATTATTTTGAGATACGTTCTGTCAATACCTAGTTTATTGAGGGTTTTTAGCATAAAGGGCTGTTGAATTTTGTCAAAGGCCTTCTCTGCATCAATTAAGATAATCATGTGGTTTTTGTCTTTGGTTCTGTTTATGTGGTGAATTATGTTTATAGACTTGCATATGTTGAACCAGCCTTGCATCCCCAGGATGAATCCTACTTGATCATGGTGGATAAGCTTTTTGATGTGCTGTTGCAATCGGTTTGCCAGTATTTTATTGAAGATTTTTGCATCTATGTTCATCATGGATATTGGCCTGAAGTTTTCTTTTCTTGCTGAGTCTCTGCCGGGTTTTGGTATCAGGATGATGTTGGTCTCATAAAATGATTTGGGAAGGATTCGCTCTTTTGGATTGTTTGGAATAGTTTCAGAAGGAATGGTACCAGCTCCTCTTTGTATGTCTGGTAGAATTCGGCTGTGAACCCATCTGGACCTGGGCTTTTTTGGGTGGTGGGCTCTTAATTGCTGCCTCAACTTCAGACCTTATTAATGGTCTATTCAGGGTTTCAACTTCTTCCTGGTTTAGGCTTGGGAGGATGCAAGTGTCCAGGAATTTATCCATTTCTTCCAGGTTTACTAGTTTATGTGCATAGAGTTGTTTGTAATAATCTCTGATGATGATTTGAATTTCTGTGGAATCTGTGGTGATATCCCTTTTATCGTTTTTTTATTGCATCTATTTGATTATTCTCTTTTCTTTTTTATTAATCTGGCTAGTGGTCTGTCTATTTTGTTGATCTTTTCAAAAAACCAGCTCTTGGATTTATTGATTTTTTTGAAGGGTTTTTCGTGTCTCTATCTCCTTCAGTTATGCCCTAATCTTAGTTATTTCTTGTCTTCTGCTAGGTTTTGAGTTTTTTTTCATCTTGCTCCTCTAGCTCTTTCAATTTTGACGATAGGGTGTTGATTTTAGATCTCTCCTTGCTTCTCATGTGGCATTTATTTCTATATATTTTCCTCTAGAGACTGCTTTAAATGTGTCCCAGAGATTCCAGTACGTTGTGTCTTCCTTCTCATTGGTTTCGAAGAACATCTTTATTTCTGCCTTCATTTCATTGTTTATCCAGTCAACATTCAAGAGCCAGTTGTTCAGTTTCCATGAAGCTGTGCAGTTCTGAGTTAGTTTCTGAATTCTGAGTTCTAACTTGATTGCACTGTGGTCTGAGAGACTGTTTGTTATGATTTCCATTCTTTTGCATTTGTTGAGGAGTGATTTACTTCCAATTATGTGGTCAATTTTAGAGTAGGTGCGATGTGGTGCTGAGAAAAATGTATATTCTGTGGATTTGGGGTGGAGAGTTCTGTAAATGTCTATTAGGTTTGCTTGGTCCAGGTCTGAGTTCAAGTCCTGGATATCCTTGTTAATTTTCTGTCTCGTTGATCTGTCTAATATTGACAATGGGGTGTTAAAGTCTCCCACTATTATTGTGCAGGAGTCTAAGTCTCTTTGTAAGTCATTAAGAACTTGCCTTATGTATCTGGGTACTCCTGTATTGGGTGCATATATATTTAGGATCGTTAGCTCTTCTTGTTGCATTGATCCTTTTACCATTATATAATGTCCTTCTTTGTCTTTTTTGATCCTTGTTGGTTTAAAGTCTATTTTATCAGAGATGAGAATTGCAACTCCTGCTTTTTTTTTTGCTCTCCATTTGCTTGGTAAATCTTCCTCCATCCCTTTATTTTGAGCCTTTGTGTATCCTTGCATGTGAGATAGGTTTCCTGGATACAGCACACCAATGGGTTTTGGCTTTTTATCCAATTTGCCAGTCTGTGTCTTTTGATTGGGGCATTTAGCCCATTTACATTTAGGGTTAATATTGTTATGTATGAATTTGATCCTGCCATTTTGATGCTAGCTGGATGTTTTGCCCATTAGTTGATGCAGTTTCTTCATTGTGTTGATGCTCTTTACCATTTGGTATGTTTTTGGAGTGACTGGTACTGGTTGTTCCTTTCTATGTTTAGTGCCTCTTTCAGGAGCTCTTGTAAAGCAGGCCTCGTGGTGATGAAATCTCTCAGTACTTGCTTGTTCACAAAGGATTTTATTTTTCCTTCACTTATGAAGCTTAATTTGGCTGGATATGAAATTCTGGGTTGAAAGTTCTTTTCCTTAAGGATGTTGAATATTGGCCCCCACTCTCTTCTGGCTTGTAGGGTTTCTGCTGAGAGATCTGCTGTGAGTCTGATGGGCTTCCCTTTGTGGGTAACCCGATCTTTCTCTCCGGTTGCCCTTAGCATTTTCTCCTTCATTTCTACCGTGGTGAATCTGACGATTATGTACCTTGGGGGTTGCTCTTCTTGAGGAATATCTTTGTGGTGTTCTCTGTATTTCCTGGACTTGAATATTGGCCTGCCTTCCTATGTTGGGGAAGTTTTCCTGGATAATATCCTGAAGAGTATTTTCCAGCTTGGATTCATTCTCTTTGTCACATTCAGGTATACCTACCAAACGCAGATTAGTTCTTTTCACATAGTCCCATATTTCTTGGAGACTTTGTTCGTTCCTTTTTACCCTTTTTTCTCTAATCTTGCCTTCTTGTTTTATCTCATTGAGTTGATCTTCGACCTCTGATATCCTTTCTTCTGCTTGGTCAATTCGGCTGTTGAAACTTGTGTATGCTTCACGAAGTTCTCGTGTTGTGTTTTTCAGCTCCATCAATTCACTTATATTCCTCTCTAAGTTGTTTATTCTTGTTAGCATTTCATCAAATCTTTTTTCAAGTTTCTTAGTTTCTTTGCATTGGGTTAGAACATGTTCTTTTAGCTCACAGAAGTTTCTTATTACTCACCTTCTGAAGCCTGATTCTGTGAATTCATCACACTCATTCTCCATCCAGCCTTGTTTCCTTCCTGGTGAGAAGTTGTGATCCCTTGTAGGAGGAGATGCGTTCTGGTTTCAGGTGTTTTCATCCTTTTTGTGCTGGTTTCTTCCCATCTTTGTGGATTTATCCACCTGTCGTCTTTGTAGTTGTTGACTTTCAGATTGGGTCTCTGAGTGGATGTCCAGTTTGTTGATGATGAAGTTATTTCTTTCTGTTTCTTAGTTTTCCTTCTAACAGTCTGGCCCCTCTGCTGTAGGACTGCTGAGGTCCACTCCAGGCCCTGCTTGCCTGGGGGATCACCTGCAACGGCTGCAGAACAGTAAGGGTTGCTGCCAGTTTCTTCTTCTGCTATCTTTGTCCCAGAAGGATACCCGCCAGAAGTAAGTCTGAGCTCTCCTTTATGAGGTGACTCTTTGGATATACGGGGGTCAGGGGGCTGCTTGAGGAGACAGTCTGTCCTTTATAGGAGCTCAAGTGCTGAGCTGTGAGCTCCGTTGTTCATTCAGAGCTGCTGGGCAGGTACATTTAAGTCTGCTGCAGCAGAACTTGTAAACCCCCTTTCCTTTTTTTTTCTCCCCCCAGATGCTCTGTCTGGGGGAGTTAGGGCTTTATTTATGAGTTTCTGTTGTGCTGCTGCCTTTTTTCAGGGCTGCTCTGCCCAGCAAGGAGGCAACCTAGTCACTGTCTGCCTGCAGAGGCTTTGCTGAGCTGCTGTGGGCTCCACCCAGCTGCCGTGTGAACTTCCCTGCAGTCCTGTTTATATGGGTGTAGTTAGAACTGCCTTGGCAATGGCGGCCCACCTCAATAATGGCGGACTCTCTCTGTAACGGCGGGCTGACTCAGCAATGACGGGCTGCCTCAGCAATGGCAGACTACCTCCGTAGTGGTGGAGTGCCTGGGTAATGGCAGACACCCCCTCCCCCCACAGAGCTGGACCATCTCAGGTTCAGCTGTGCTTGCTGTGAAACTCTCAATCCAGAGCGTTTCCGATTGCTGTTTTTTTTGTGGGGGGTGGGACCAGCCAAGCCTGATCACCTGGCTCCCTGCCTCAGAGCCTTTTTTCTTTTTTAGTTGAACGGTCGACTGTCCTCCAGGTGTTCCAGTTGCCTGTTGAAAAGGCGCCGGGATCTGTGTGATTTCCCATGCAGCAACCCACTGCGCCGGCTGAAACAGCCGTGCTAAGATTCATGGTGCTTTTTGGCCCAGGAATCTCCTGGCCTGGCTCCCTGTTTCAGTCCCATTTTTAATCAGATGAATGGGCAACTCTGCCTTCCCCAGAGCTCCAATCGCCAGCTAAAACGGCGCCTGGACCTGTGTATTTTGTACGGAGAACCGCCACACCGGGACGTTGGCAAAACAGCCGTGCCAGCCAAAACAGGCACACTGGCGACCCGTGGGGCTCCTCTGCCTGGGAATCTCCTAGTCTGTGGGCAATAAAAATCCGTCTGGAAATGCGGCATCCACTCACTCTCCACACTTTCACTGGGAACTGCAATCCTGAGCTGCTCCTAATCAGCCGTCTTGGATCTAATGATTGTTTCTTTTGCTCTGCAGAAGCTCTGGAGTTTAATTAGGTCCCATTTGTCTATTTTGGCTTTTGTTGCCAATGCTTTTGGTGTTTTAGTCATGATGTCCTTGCCTATGCCTATGTCCTGAATGGTTTTGCCTAGGTTTTCTTCTAGGGTTTTTATGGTGTTAGGTCTTATGTTTAAGTCTTTAATCCATCTGGACCAACTCCTGCTTTTTATGCTACACTCTAGTCTCCCTTATTCCTTTTAATCTGTGAGTTTCTGACACGCACACCTTCTCTTTTTTTGGTCTGATCTGTTCCATTTTTGCTGGATATTAAACTACACTCCAGCTCTATAAGATTCAATGTATTTCAGATACCTCATAGAGAAAGTTATGCATTTATGAGTCCAGGAATACACAACTTCTTTTTAACCATAGCATCAGATAGTGCTAGCTCACTTTTGCAAGCATTACTGAGCGAAGTACAGAAAACAGTAGGAAACCCTGGCTTGCTGCTTTCCAGTACCTGGGAGCCCCCTGCTGTCCAAAAAACAAAAGACACTGCAGCCTCTCCCCCAGGCTAATAAGGCAGCACAGGACACCTAACATTGAACCTTTAAAACTTACCATTTCGGCCGGGCGTGGTGGCTCACTCCTGTAATCCCAAGCACCTTGGAGGCCAAGGTGGGCAGATCACCTGAGGTCAGGAGTTCAAGACCAGCCTGACCAACATGGTGAAACCCCGTCTTAAAAAAAAAAAAAAAACTTACCATTTCATAAGCCAGAGCATCAGTATCAGCTGCTCTTACTATCCTCCTCCTGAATCAACCACGTCCTCTTTGTGGGGTCTTTTTTGAGACAGAGTCTCACTCCATCGCCAGGCTGGAGTGCAGTGGCGCAATCCTGGCTCGCTGCAACTTCTGTTTTCCGGTTTCAAGCAATTCTCCTGCCTCAGCCTCCCGAGTAGCTGGGACTACAGGCACACACCACCATGCCCGCCTAATTTTTTTTTTTTAATTGTTAGAAAAGAAAAAGAGAGAAAGAAGGAAGAAAAAGAGAATGAAAGAAAGAGAAAAAGAAAAAGAGGGAGAGAGAATGGGAATCTTACTCTATTGCCCAGGCTAGAATGCAGTCTAGAAATGGATATTAAAAAGCTTTTTTATACTAATAATTGTGTTATACAATGGAGACAGGAAGGAATAAGGGAGGAAAATAACAAACAAACAGCCAACCAATTTTTCATTTAAACCTATGAAATGCTATGCAATTGCTGGGGAGTGATTTACTCCCAACCATGTGGTCATTTTTAGAATAAATGTGATATGTTACTGAAAAAAAATTTATGCTTTGTGGATCTGGAGTAGAGAGTTCTGTAAATGTTTATTAAGTTTACTTGTTGGAGGTCTAAGTTCAAGTCCCGGGTATCCTTGTTAACCTTCTGTCTCATTAATCTGTCCAATATTGACAATGTAATGTTAAAGTCTCTCACTATTATTGTGTGGGAGTCCAAGTCTCTTTGTAAGGCACCAAGAAGTTGCCCTATGTATCTGGATGCTCCTATATTGGGTGTGCATTGACTTAGGATCGTTAGCTCTTCCCATAACATTAATCCCTCTACCATTATACAATGTCCACGGGAAGAGCCCACCTAATTTTTGTATTTTTAGTAGAGACGGGGTTTCACCATGTTGGCCAGGATGGTCTCAATCTCTTGACCTTGTGATCCACCCGCCTCGGCCTCCCAAAGTGCTGGGATTACAGGTGTGAGCCACCGTGCCGGCCCCTCTTTGTGGGTTTTTAACTTTTCTTAATGGTTGCACCATGATCCACATCATCCTGGATTAACACCCCCACCCCCCATTCTTCCTGCCCCTACTCATTTTTTCAGCAGTGTTGCTATTGTTTCTTGAACTTGGGCTATGTGCCAAGCTGTGTGCTAAGTTCTTCACATGCATTGCATATCATTTAATCTCTTAATAGCCCTATAAATCAGGCTATGATGCTCATTTCAGTGAGAGGACAGCTGAGGCTTAGGATGGTTAATTAATCTGCCTGAGGTTATATATATGACAGGAACCAAAACTGGGACTTGAACCAAGAATTTGGCTGCAGAAGCTTTAACCATTTGCTTCCTTCCAAGACAACCCAGCCCATGTCCTCTTTGAGAGGCCAGCTACTACTGCAGTTCAGCTCCTCATTATATCACACCTGAATGATAATCAGAGTCATAGTTATACTCCCCTCAACTCCTGCCTCTCTCATTCAACCACAATCTCATATTTCACCATTAGGCTTTTATTAATTTTGTTAACTGGGTACCTAATATTAGGAGCTCCCTACTGTTTCTGAACTCTAAGACTTTTGACCTTTAAAACCCTAAGGCCATATTTCAAGCCCAACAGCGTTCTCTGATCTCATCTCTTCTTCTTCCCTGTGTTGTGGTGAGTCAATGAGTCTTAGCCTGCTCTGCTCCCCTTGTCTAACACTGACAATGCTACTCCAGCCTGGTATTCTTCGTTCACTGTAACTGGCTTAGCCCTGGCATAATAGGTAAGAGTTGGTTTTGGAAACAAACCCTAATGGTGAAATAACAGATTTTAGTTGAATGACAGAGGTGGGAGGTGAGGGTAGGCAAGGAAAAAGGTAATGCATGGTGGACAAAGATGGTCTGAGCCTCCTAAACTACAGATTTAAATCCCTACAGAGTTACTTTTTAGTTGTGTGATGCTGAATAAGACTTATCACCTAGCCTAATTTGATACTGGGTATTTGAAAGGCTCCGCCCAAACTGAAGTCGTTGTACAGATAATGAACATGAGGTTTTAAAAATTACTAAGTACCATACTCTTAACTCTCTCTTCCACAAAAACCTCAAAATAATAATACCTATAATTTTTTGGCTACCTAACTTGCACCAGTAATGCTCTCACTAGGTATTTGGTGAAGAGTAAGATATAAGCATAAACAATAACTGTTAGATAAACTAACTTTGTAAGAGCAAATGCAAATGACATTAATAACTTACTTTTTTAATTATTGCAGTATTTTACTAGCAAAATGCAGCAGTAAATGTATGCTGGTTGAATATAGATGAATAATTGTGCACTTTACTCTGTAAAGTAGATAATTTCAAACAAATGGCATAACATTTGAGGATCATTTTAATTTTTATTTCTATAGAAGATATATTCCAACATACTTGAATATGCTGAGCTAGTTCTCTTTCCCCATTCCCCAAATTATCTTCCCACACCACCACATACATAATAGCTCTAAATTTCTCATATCTGGCCAGAAAAGGGGAGGGGGTAGGCAAGGAAAAAAGGTAATGCATGGTGGGCAAAGATGGTCTGAGCCTCCTATATTATAGATGTTGCATAACTTTCCTGGTTGCTGCTAAGTGTTTGTTTTAGAGGCAGAAACCAGCCAGAGAAAACTTCACTGACTCTAAGGTTGCTCAGACATAATGAAATAGCTAGTACTGACTAGTTCCTCCACTCTGGTTATTATTTTAAAGAGCCATCCGCCTGGCCAGACACACTGGCTCACACCTGTAATCCAAGCACTTTGGGAGGCTGAGGTGGGTGGATCACCTGAGGTCAGGAGTTCAAGACCAGCCTGACCAATACAGAGAAACCCCATCTCTACTAAAAATACAAAATTAGCCAAGCATGGTGGTGCGTGCCTGTAATCCCAGCTACTTGGGAAGCTGAGGCAGGAGAATTGCTTGAACCTGGGAGGTGGAGGTTGGGGTCAGCCAGAATCCCACCATTGCCCTACAGCCTAGGCAACAAGAGCAAACTTCCATCTCTAAATAAATAAAATAAAGAGCCTTCGGATAAAATTGTATACCTGATTTTTGTTTTCTTATAGACTTACTCCAAAGAAAGAGGTATTAAATACAGAGAGAACTGGGCAAAGACCCAATATACATGTGAAAACTCAGTGTGCTAGACAGGTGTTTATTTTGAGAAATATCTTCCTGGCAAGTATGTTGTAGGAATGAAAACTAGAAAGTAGAACTGAATGTTTCATAATTTGGAACCTGACTTTGAAGCCTAGAGTCAAATACCATGCGGTAATTAATTTATCTAAAAAATACACAAAATGATGTAAACTTTAGTAGTGATACCTATGCATCAATAAAACCCCATTTACTTCCAGACAGAGGCAGCCTGCACAGTGTGATGAGTTTTCACAAGTGACACTGTAATGAATCTCTTTGTGGTTAGCTGGATTCTCAGAAAATACAAGGGAAGAGGGCAACAAAGCAGACTGAATGAGGGTCAGGAACTTGGAGGAATTGACAAGAAAAGTCACGACCAAGGCGGGAGTAGTGGCTCACACCTGTAATCTCAGCACTTTGGGAGGCCAAAGGGGGTGGATCACTTGAGGTCAGGAGTTTGAGACCAGCCTGGCCAACATGGTGAAACCCCATCTCTACTAACAATACAAAAACTGGCTGGGTATGGTGGGGCATGCCTGTGGTCCCAGCTATGCCGGATGCTGAGGCAGGAGAATCGCTTGAACCTGGGAGGCGGAGTTTGCAGTGAGCTGAGATCGTGGCACTGCACTCCAGCCTGGGTGACAGAGCAAGACTCCATCTCTAAATAAATAAATAAATAAAAATACAAAAATTAGCCGGGCATGGTGGTGTGCACCTATAATACAGCTCTTGGCACCTGATACAAAAATGTGTACCGCCCTCCTACTCCCCCCGCCAGGCCCCCTTTCCCACACCAGGCTCTTTATCAATGTGCTAGGACCACTAAAAGAACTTTGTTTTTCGTCTGTGGACGGTGGCTCACGTCGGTAATCCCAGCACTTCGGGAGGCTGAGGCGGGTGGATCACGAGGTCAGGAGTTTGAGACCAGACTGTCCAACATGAGACCAGCCTCGCCAACTGAAAGGGGCTTAGTAGAAACCCTGTTGCTACTAAAAATACAAAAATGACCCGGGTGTGGTGGTGGGCACCTGTAATCCCAGTACTAGGGAGGCTAAGGCAGGAAAATCGCTTGAACGCGAGAGGCGGAAGTTGCAGTGAGCCGAGATAGCGCCACTGCACTCCATCCTGGGCGGCAAGAGCAAGACTCTCTCTCAAAGACAAAAAAGAAAGAAAGAAAAGAAAAGTCACGACCAGAAGAGTAAGCAGAGGTTGACCATGGTTTATTAAGACTCCCTTTTCTAGCCACACCAGGAAAATCACGTATTAAATAAGCAGTGTATAGAAAATGCCTTAGTTAATGAATCATAAGCTATAAGCTAACTTAGTTTGCCCCTTTGAATAACCTTCAAGTAGGCAAGAAGCAACATAAAAATAATTCCTGGTGTCAGAAAGGCCTTGCCAATGTCAGTATCACGTCCTAATCACGGACCAGTGAAGGGAGCCTCCAGAATCTCCAGGAAGCTTTAGCCTCAAAGAATAGGAACACTGTTTTAATTTGCTATGCCTGTTTACATAGTTCACCAAGGAGGGGAAAGTTAGCTGATGCATTTTCAAATGATCTTCAGCAGAATTTTTGAGAGTTATCTAGTGAGTTCTAAGTTAATTTTAAAAAATTATTTCAAGAAATTTGGACTCTTTCTAGAGAAATAAGAGAATAAATTTTCAACAAATGCTTTACTTCTCTAGAAAGAGTTCATCAAGTTTGCATTTCAGTGATTTAAGGTGAAGTACCAAATATACACCTGAGCTGGAACAATGAGAAAGAGTCTCTATTACAGGTTTCAGAAATTGGTAACTGGGAAGAATATGTTACCAATAAAGAAGGTGGAGCATAGGAAACAAGGCTAAAAATGTAAGTATTTCGTTAAAACAACCAGATAGCATTCATTAACTATATTTTTCTCTCTGAAAGAAAGCAATAGGCAAACACTCAATAAATACATTTTGTTCTCTAAAAGAAAGGCTCATAATTTAATAATGTCTTTTTTTTTTTTTTTTTTTTTTTTGAGATGGAGTCTCACTCTCTCACCAAGGCTGAAGTGCAGGATTACAGGCACCCACCACCATTCCCAGCTAATTTTTGTATTTTTAGTAGAGATGGGGTTTTATCATGTTGGCCAGGTTGGTCTCAAACTCCTGACCTCAAGTGATCCTCCCACCTCAGCCACCCAAAGTGCTGGGATTACAGGCATGAGCCACCACACCGGGCCTAGTAATGTCATTTGTTAAGTTTTCTAATTAAAAATAATAGATGCTTATTGTTGAAACCTTGGAAAATACAGAGATAAATAATTACACCCAATTTCACTACCCAGATGTGACTGCTGTTAATATTATAAAATTATCATTCCTTTGCTTAACATCTCTGAGATTGTTTCCTTATTTGTCAAATGGGGTTAATTATCAACCTCTGAAGGTTATTATGGAAATTAAACAGATAACACATATGAAAGGTTAGTGTTCAGTCCAGAGTAAGCAAAAAAAAAAAAAAAAAAAAATAGCTGTCTTTGTATTTCATTGCATATATCCATTTTTATTTTATAAATTAAGGTCTGACTTATCTGTCGTTTTATCCTGATTATTCCATTAAATATATTATGAACATTTTCCTAGATCAGTAAATATTCTTTATAACATACTCTTCATAGCTGCATGGGTTGCATTCCATTCTATAGGTCTCAACTAGGTGCACTTTTCCCCCCCGGGGACATTTTACAATGTCTAAAGCATTTTGTCTTGGCACCACTGAGAAAAGGGAGCTACTATTGGCACCTACTGGGGAGACGCCAAGGGTTCTAAACTTCTTGCCAGGCCTGGGACAATCTCCCAGGACGAAGAATTCTCCAGCCCAAAATACCAAAACTACTGCAGTGGAGAAATCCAGGAATGTATCAAGATTTTTTTTTTTTTTTTTTTTTTTTGAGACAGAGTCTCACTCAGTCACCAGGCGCCAGGCTGGAGTGCAGTGGCGCGACCTCGGCTCACTGCAACCTCCGCTGCCTGGGTTCAAGCATTCTCCTGCCTCAGCCTCCCGAGTAGCTGGGACTACAGGCGCGCGCCACCACGCCCAGCTAATTTTTTTGTATTTTTAGTAGAGACGGGGTTTCACCATGTTGACCAGGACGGTCTCGATCTCTTGACCTCGTGATCCGCCCGCCTCGGCCTCCCAAAGTGCTGGGATTACAGGCGTGAGCCACCGCGCCCGGCCAAGATTTTTTTAAGACCAAGCCATTGGTATTAGACGTTTCAATAAATTTTGTTACTATTATAAGTAACACTGGAAAGATAATTCTGGTAGTTTCTGTTTGCTGAGACTATACTGTAGTCTGTGTGATAATTTACTTTAAATTGCTTCAATATAAACATTTTGGGGTGGTGTGTGTGTGTGTGTGTGTGTGTGTGTATGTGTGCCTGCCTACATTCATGAGAGCTTGCCCTTGACAGCATAACGCAAACTATCCCTAATCCACATCCTCTGGACAATTAATTAGAACTGAAATATCCTAAGAAGAATCAACATTTCAAGAGTAGATCACTTGGTACTTAAACTATTCTTATTGGTGTCTATACCAGAGGTTGTTTTAATTAGTGTAAATGGCATTAACAACAATTTTCATTGTTAATGTGATGTTTGTTATAAGTGAGTCATATGGAGTAAGTTGTAAGACACAGTGCTCTTGTGATGTTTGTTATAAGTGAGTCATATGGAGTAAGCTGTAAGACATAGTGCTCTTGGATGCTGGAAGTGCAGTAATAGGTCAAGTACAGGAATTCAGTGCCATCGGTAAAGTATTTGAAGTTCCTCCATGACAGATCCCGAAACATGTTTCACTCTACACTCACTGGTCAAGCCATTGTTGTATTAGCCTTTGAAGCAAAGTGCTGGTGTTTGGATATAAAAGGAAATATACCTAACACGTTAAAACCGTGATTTCCCTGACATTGTTGTTCAACTACTTTGAAACACACACACACATAAGTGAAACCCAAAAGGCTGCTATTTAGAAAAAGTTCCATATAGGATCTTGGCATCACACAGACTGTGATTCGTTCTAGACTCTTCATAGATCTGTGACTCGCGACAAGTTCCTATTCTGAGCCTCAGTTTTCCCCATAAAGTGAAGATTGTACTGTTTCCAACCTGAGTGTAGTTGTGATGATTAACTGAGACATTAAGATGTATTAGAATGCTGGCACATTGTAAGTATGCTGTAAATGTTAGCGTTATTTGCACATCTTTCTATCCAGCTCTTCTTCATTCATTAAGATAAATTTCTAGAAATGCAATTTCTATGTATATGTATGTATAATGATATTTCAATGTAGGTTCATTGATTGTAAAAAATGTACCACTCTGGACTGGAATTTTTTTTAACTGAACGAGTTTTCAGGTTCAAATGGAAATTGTAAGTCAGTGAAAATATGTAGAAAAAATAAGAAAAGATAAGACTATCCTTACCAAATATCAAATGTACACTGTCACTGGAAGCCCCAAAGCACTGACTCAAAATCAGGCCAATTTAAACACTATGTCTCGTTTTATTACAAAGAGTTTGAAGCCACATGGATTTATGCATTGCCTTGATTAATCTTTAAAGTTGGGTTCCTAGTTTGATTTTTCTTCTCACCCTAGAGGCATTGCAACATAGTATAATTTGGGGTAGATGAAAGATACACCTCTTTCTCTTCCTCCTCCCCCCTCCTCTTTCTCTTCCTCCTCCCCCCTCCTCTTTCTCCTGTAGTATTATTTTGAACATGGGTATATTATCTGGCAAATCATTTTGATGATCTGGAAACCAGCCACTAGGGCTGTTAAGTACCTCAGTTAGAAGACTACTGCGGTGGATGAAAGACAGGCTGGTGTGCCAAGCAAAGCGGTTTTCAATATATATCATAGATGAGAGTTTTTCAACCCCCACCCACACGATTCACATTTTGGAAAACTTGGGGGAAATCCTTTGTTGCTGGGTCTGTCTTATGCTGTGCAGTGAAGAATGTTTAGCAGCATCCCTGGCCAGTAAACACTAGATGCCAGTAGCAGAACTCCCCCTAACCCTGCCTCCCCCAATCCCACCCTCCAGTGTGACAACCAAAATGCCAATTTCTCCTGGGGGATAAAATCACCCCTGGCTGAGCACCACTGAACTAGACAAAAGGGAAGTCATGGAAGACTTTGACAGAAAGAGACACGATCAAAATCCCAATGTTATTTTTATTGATTGCATTTAGAAGCAATTTCAATGTTAATATGAGGAAAAGAGTAATAAAATTTTTACAGAACTGGTGAAAAAGAGAAATCTTTAGGCAGATTTACCTGTTCAATACCAAAACATGCTCTAAAGCTTTGTTATTTAAACTGGAATGCAGGAATTGATAAAGAGATCTAAGAAATGGAACAAACAGTCCAGAAATAGATTAATGTTACTGAAAATGTGATGAAATAGGCACCCTCACATAATATAATGATATCATAATATAATGATGTAAATCGGTACAATTCTTGGAAAAGTAATTGTCTATATATATCAACTTAATTTGTATCAAGTTAATAAAATATTCATACTCTGGGAACACATATACTTGTCAGAATATTGTGAAGTCGTTAAGAATTATCGTTATGAAAAGTGTGTAATAATATGCAACATTAAGTGAGTAAATATCCAGAATACAAAAAATGTATATTCAATATGAACACCATTATTTTTTTTAAAAATAGTAAAAGTTTAGAAGGGTGTGGCACAACATTTAAATTGCTTTTCTCTGAGTGCTAAACATTGCATACGTTACTTTTCTGCTTTTTATTTCTCTTTAACATTTTTCTATAATAAGCGTGTGTCAATTAAGAGGAAACTTTGTAAAAAAAATTGAAATTTTACAAATTGAATGGAAAAACGTCAAACACCAATTACCCAGTGTATTTTTTTTTTTACCTTCATCCAGGGTTTCTCTTGTTGACAATTTACTGCCATAGTTTTCTTGGAGAGATACTTGTTTTCTGTTGCGAAAATCCCCCACTTACTGGTTACTTATCCAGGAAATGTTAAAAATTGAAGTAACATATAACAACAGTTTAAATTGGCCTGATTTTGAGTCAGTGCTTTGGGGCTGCTGGTGATATATTTTAATTTTAGACTTAATTTGTCTTCTTTTTCCTCACATGGATGACATTCCATTCTAGGAGGAACTTTGTACTGGTTCTACTTACCAATCAGTGTCATTCTTGACAGTATTCATCATGAAATGGAGACATATTAGCTGTGGCTCAGGACAAGAAAGAATCTAAATTGAGATTTGTTCATTTGAAGTAAAGTCTAGTTATAGTTATGACTTCAAATATTTCTTCATAAGGAACTCAACTGTACTCATCTACCTTATCTTAGATTTAGAATGCAATTCCTCTTTTTTATTTGATGTTCACATTTTTCTTTGGTCCATATAATTTATTTCATAGCTGGCATCTTGGTTAGATTAATTTTTATCATTTACTCTCAGATATGTTAACACTTCACATAACTTTATTATTTCCTGCCTTGAGTTAGTGTGATGTAGGCTTAATTAATGAAATATCCTACCTAAGCCAAATGATATTCATAGAGAATTGTAATAAAAGTATTAGAGAAATGAAATATATTGAGTTATTTTTAGAAAATGAATCAAGATAAATTTTAGTCATGAGTAGCATTATTTTATATATACACTCAATCCTTAATAATACTGTCTGATTCCTATGACTATTAAACACATCACTATGATGCCTCTTAATTAATATAATAAATTACTGCTACTGGACTTCATAATCTCAAGAAGTTATTAGCAAGACAAAATTTGATGCCATAGTCCAACAATCATAAATATCTATTGAGAAGTGCTTAATAACTAAAATAACTAACTGGCAAAAAATATTTTTGCTTTTAGCTTTTCTATTTAAGTAGAAATGTTCCCATTCTGGTGAGAATTCTAAAAATGTTAGATAAAGCCTACTTATAATGTTGTCATTGGAAGAAGACTCACAATTAATAAGCTTTATGTATCAAATTTATAGAGAGACACTGTGCTAGTGAAAACTGATTTGACCTGTGAATTGATGCTATGGTATAATTAAGCATTTTTTTGCTATCTGTTTTGATAGACCAAAAGAGTCACTTATTAGTTTGTAAAAAGAAAATACAACTGTCAAGCCAATCAGAATGCTCTTATCAAAAGTCTAATAGGAAACCAAGCTATTATATCTATTTCAACCCCACATAGTAACCCTTCAAGTGAGTGAGGTGTTTTTTTTGCTTTTTTTTGTTTTTTGGGGGTTTTTTTTTTTTTTTTTTTTTGAGACGGAGTCTTGTTCTGTCACCCAGGCTGGAGTGCAGTGGCACAATCTCGGCTCACTGCAATTTCTGCCTCCCGGGTTTAAGCAGTTCTCTGCCTCAGCCTCCTGAGTAGCTAGGATTACAGGCGCCCACCACTACGCCCAGGTAATTTTTGTATTTTTAGTAGAGATGGGGTTTCACCATCTTGGCCAGGCTGATCTTGAACTCCTGACCTCGTGATCCACCCACCTTGGCCTCCCAAAGTGCTGGGATTACAGGTATGAGCCACCACGCCCGGCCAGTGAGTGAGGTTTTAAAAGGCCAATAAGGATACTCTTTTCTTCCACTCTTGAGCTTGACATTCACTAAGAAATAAGATTATTGACAAAAGCTTTATTGGAGGATGAGGCTTAGAAGTGCTGCTACAACAATCTTTCTTATAACGCTGCAGCATTAAATTGCCACAAGTAAAACTAAGCAACTGAGTCCTCAGGGGCTGAACATGGCCTTGGAAACTTGAGGTATTTATGAGTTTTAATTCTCTAACGTTGCTTTGTATCTTCATCTTTCATATGCCTTCAGAAAAATTCTTGTTTTCTAGCTTATCTAGTTTTTCTTGGCTTTTAGATTGAGGAGTTGGTGTAGTGCAATTTTCAACATCCCACCATCAAGCAGAACTCTTCTAATAAATACATACTTTAAAACAAAAAACTATTTAAAGGGAAATGATGATCGGTAACTCTGCACAAAGTGTATGGTAGACAATAGTAGACCATTTATTGAGTTTATACTATACTTGTGAGATGGAATAGTATTAGACAAGTGTCGTCATGCACTGCAAAACAATGTTTGGGTCAATAACAAACCATGAATGCAATGGTGGGCCCGTAAGATTAGAATGGAGCTGAAAAATTCCTATCACCTAGCAACATCTTGATGATCCTGACTCTGTGTAAGCCTAGACTAATGTCTGTGTTT
Source organism: Ateles fusciceps (assembly GCA_036589455.1). Taxonomy (NCBI): domain Eukaryota; kingdom Metazoa; phylum Chordata; class Mammalia; order Primates; family Atelidae; genus Ateles; species Ateles fusciceps. The sequence continues at coordinate 3,964,634 of JAZHEH010000045.1, read as the reverse complement.
GTTTCTTCATTTTTAACAAGAAAGTTTAAAAAGCTAAAGAAAATTAAAATTTTTAAAAATAGAAAAAATGTCTGTAGAATAAGGATATAAAGAAAGAAAATATTTTGTATAACTGTACAATACATTTGTGTTTTAAACTAAGTGTTAATGAAGTCCAAAAGTTTAAAAAGATTGAAAGCTTATAAAGTACAAATGTTACAGTAAGCTACAGTTAATTTAGCATTAAAGAAAGAATATGTATTTTTCTACATTTAGTGTAACTTAAGAGTAAGTGTTTATAAAGTCTTTGGTAGTATTTAGTAATGTCCTAGGCTTTCACATTCACTCACTACTCACACTGACTCAGCTAGAGCGAGTTCCAGTCCTGCAGCTCTATTTATGGTAAGTGCCCTGTATAGGTGCACTTTTTTTTTATATTAAACTTTTACTGTACCTTTTCTATGTTTAAATATGTTTAGATGCACAAACACTTACCATTGTGTTACAATTGCCTACAATATTCAGTACAGTAACTTGCCGTACAGGTCTATAGCCTAAGTGTGTAGTAGGCTATACCATCTAGGTTTGTGTAAGTGCACTCTGTGATGTAAACATGATGACAAAATCACCTAAGGACACATTTCTCATCATATCTCTGTTGTTAAGTGATGTATGATGGTACATCAAAATCTTAATAGAACAAACCTGACTTTGTTCAAAAATTTTGTGTGCTAGGAAGGACACTGGCTTATAGGATTTTAATCATTAAGAAGGCATAACACATTTTAATATGTCTGCACCTAATAATAAAGTTTCATCACTGGAACAGAATAAAGAGTCTAGAAGTGAACCGACTAAAATACAGTACATTAATTTTTGGCCAAGGCATCAGGTCAATTCAGTAGGAAAAAAAAGAAAGGTTTTAAAAAAAAAAAAATGCTACTGGAACTGGATATTCATATGGAGGAAAATGAACTTTAATCCTTATCTAACTGGATACATAAAAATTAATTAGAGATGGATCATGGACCTAAACATAAAATCCAAAAATACAAAGCTTCTAGAAAAAAAAAACACATATATTTGAAATACTGGATTAGGCAAAAATTTCTTAGATAGGACACAAACTCACCAACCATAAAAAAAGTTAAATTGGGTTTCATCAAAACGAAACAGTTCTCCTCATATAAGGACATAATTTTAAAGTGATTATGCAAGACACAGATTAGGAAAAATATTACAATACATATGTCTGGCATCTAGTCTATAAACTAATATCCAGAATATAGAAGGAACTTCTACAAATGAACAACAACAAAAAAGACAAGCAAATCCAGTTATTTAAATAGGCGAAAACTTGAAGAAATAGAACACAACAGAAGATATACAAATCCTTAGTAAACACGTGACAAAGTTGCTTAGCATCATTAAGTAATTTTTTAAAATTCCATTTGAAATCACAGTGAGGTAGTATTTCACACTGACTAGAAGAGCTAACGTGAAAGAGGTTCATGACACTAAGTGATGGTTAAGGATAAGGTATAGCTGGAACTCTCAATGGGAGTGTAAAATGATACAACCATTTTAGAGAAATGTCAGGAAATTTCATGTTAAGTTAAGCATGTATTAGCCATGTAACCATATGAATCCTCTCTAGATGTTTATCAAAAAGAATTCAAAACATACATTTACAAAAATATTTATACAAAAACATTCACAATAGTTTTACTCATAATAGCATAAAAGCAAAAGCAGCTCAAATGTCCATAAAAGAAGAAGTAAACAAATTTTATTAAATTTGTGCTGTGGAATGCTACTCACCAATAAAAAAAAATAACAGACCACTGGCATTTGTGTGCATCTCAGAAATATAATGTTAAGATTAAAAAGCTAGACACATACAAAAATATATATTGTATCATTCCAGTTACATCGCATCCAAGAACAGGTTAAACTAATCTGTGATGATACAACTCAAAAGTGGTTTCCTTTGAAAGGATGATCATTGACTAGAAAGGGATAGGAAAGAACTTCCTCACGTGATAAAAATATTTTGTATTTTGTTTGGGGTGTAGTCACAGGTGTGTATAAAATTATCAAAATTGAACACTAAAAACTGCTCTTTATGGTATGTAAATTTACTCCAATTTTAAAAATTGATTAACCTGATATTATTACTCTTTTTAACTATAAAACTTGTTTTTTTTTTGCCAAAATCTCTGTGCATTTTGAACTTTTTAATGTAAGCACCCTTTGTTCTATTTTCAGTTTCTTTATATAAAGACTTTATATTACATTCACATTTAAATCAGAAATAATCTGAAGCAAGCAGGTTAGAGAAAACATGCCTTTTTGTGTCTCTTCCTTGGGAAGGAGAAAACGCCCCACAATCCACCCAGAAAATATCATTTAATTGGCCAGAATTGGATCATGTGCCCCATACCTGAACCAATCACTGGTGAGAGAACGGGCTGTCTTTAAACCAACCAGGAGCGCCCTTTGATCTGTAGGTAGGTCAGGTTCTACTGAAGCACATAGCTGTGTGAGGAAAACAATTGAGATTCTGTATGAAAAGATGAAGAGAGGAATGGATGACATGGAGGCAACCAATGGTGTCCACTACAATAGGTGTTACTGTTAATATTAGTTTTGGAAAGTGAATGTTTATTTACTTATCTAAGATTTATACACCACTATCTTCTTCCTTTCTACTGTAGACAACAGAAAGTAAGACAAACAGTGAACTTATGTTTACTCTCTGCTGTGTCTCCCCCAAGCTTGTTACAGGAAAATGAAAAATTATATTAAAGTGAAAATCTGTCTTTATTGGACATCAGTGAACACTCTTATTCAGCAATGTCAGCAGAGAATCTTTTGGTTCTAAAGATAAAAATTCTGTTTAGAGTACATGTTTTCCTATTCACAAAGTAATATCAAATGACCAGCTGAAAAATAAAATAGAAAAAAAGATACCAGCAGCAGCAACAAAAACCATAAAGCACCTGGGAATTAACAGGATAGTCAAGAACACAGATCATGGAATGCACATAGAATGTTTTATATTTAAATATATATATAATATCTTTAAAATGATGTACTATACTGTATACAGTGTTAAAGATTAGGTAAACAATATATTAGTAATGTCGATACACTCCAACTCAAACTATAAATTCAATCCCAATCAAAAGTCCAACTAGATTTATTCTGGAATTTGACTGACTCAATCTAACATTTATATGGAAGACAAAAGGTCTTTAGAAAAGAACAGCCAAGAGGACCAAGACAGAAGCAGCTGTGGTCAGAGGCTCCCATCCAGACTAACGAAAATTGTGAGCGACCTGCACTGGCAACTGAGGTATCCAGGTTCTCTCACTGGGACTGAGTCGGTGGTTGGTGCAATGCATGGGGAGTGAGGAAAGGCAGGATGGAGCCATGGTTCACCTGGGAGCCGCACAGGACAAGGGGAGCTCCCACTTCCAGTTAAGGGAGGCGGTGAGTGATTGTGCTACCCCGCCTGGGAAACCATGCTTTTTCCACAGATCTGCAACCCATGGATCAGGAGATCCCCTCGTGAGCCCAAGACACCAGGGCCTTGGTTCTCAAGCACAGAGCAGTGCAGATTCTCAGCAGCCGCTGGGCTGGAGTCCGCCTAAAACGACTGAGCTCCTGGAGGGAGGGGGAGGCAGCCAACACTGCAGCTTCAGTCAGCCATTTTCCCCCGCCAGTGCTAGGGAGATTGGGCAGTTTGGACCCAGGAGGAATTCCCCACAGTGCAGCACAGTGACTATGGCAAATTGTGGCCAGACTGCCTCTTTAGGCCGGACCAGGACCCATCTGTCCCTACCAGGTAGCGACCCCCTGCTGGAATTTCAGCAACTCCAGCCAAGGGTTTAAGGACAGAACTCTGATCTTCCTGGACCGGAATCCCTGGCGGGGGGGAGGTGGCCACAGTCTCCGCAGATCAGCTGATTCAGTTTTTCCCCTGCAGGCTCTGAGGAATCCGGGCAGTCAGGAAGAGTGGGATTCCCCCCAGCACGGTGGACCCCCTCTGCCAAGGACCAGCCAGAGTACTTCCTTAAACAGATCCTGGATCCCATGCCTCCTGACTGGGTAAGACCCTCCGCCTTTCAGTAGGGGTCGGCCAGACACTTTATAGAGGAGCGTTCCCACTGGTTCCCGTAGGTGCCCCTCTGGGAGGGAGCTCCCAGAGGAAGGAGCAGGCAGCCATCTCTGCTGTTCTGCAGCCTCCACTGACATCTCCAGGGACGGGAGGGACCCAGGTGAATAGGGTCTGGAGTAGTGGACCCCCAGCAAACCACAGCAGCACTAGGAAGAGGGTCCTGACTGTTAAAAGAAAAACAAACAGAAAGCAACAGCAACAACAGACTCAACGAAAAGGTCCCCCACAAAAACCCCAAAGGCCAGCAGCCTCAAAGATCAAAACTAGACAAACTCACAAAGATGAGACAGAATCAACGAAAAAACGCTAAAAACTCAAAAAACCAGAGTGCTCTTCTCCAAATGAGTGCAACGCTTCTCCAGCAAGAGCACAGAATTGGGCGGCTACGTTTGCACAGGTTCCTTTCCCTTTATCTGTGCTGATCCCTCCTCCCTTCCCTATTTCACAATTCTCAATCCTTCAAGACTCAGTTTAAGAGAAGTCAATTGCCTATTTTGTAAGGCCTGTTCTAAGCCTCCCAGGAGGTGGAATGAGTCACATCATTTCAGCTCGATAGCATCCCAAAACATTCATCCACTCAGCACTGACTACATATATTTTAGATGAGATGTGTACTTGCCTACATGCAAGCTAGATGGTAGGGATATGGTTTTATTTACCTCGTTATCCCTAGGACTGAGCACACTGATTATGTGCTTTAAAATGGTAGGAAATATAGGCCTGGCGCGGTGGCTCACGCCTGTAATCCCAGCACTTTGGGAGACCGAGGCGGGCGGATCACGAGGTCAAGAGATCGAGACCATCCTGGCCAACACGCTGAAACCCCGTCTCTACTAAAAAGACAAAAAAATTAGCCGGGTGTGGTGGCACGCACCTGTGGTCCCAGCTACTCGGGAGGCTGAGGCGGAAGAATCGCTTGAACCCAGGAGGCGGAGGTTGCAGTGAGCCGAGATTGTGCCACTGCACTCCAGCCTGGTGACAGAGCAAGACTCCGTCCCCCAAAAAAAAAAAAAAACGGTAGGAAATATAACGAATGTTGTAGAATCATAAAATCTAGCCCAATCATATTATTCTGGCTGAATTCCTTCCACAGTTCCACAATCTACTGGGAGTGTGGGAATGGAGTTGAAGGTTATGTATCTCTGTATGAGAAGACTCAGAAATTAAAAAGAAACTATATACACTCGAGCTTTAAGATATTTTTACACATTTTTATGTAAAAAGTAATTCATACTAGTTGTAGAAAATATAAAATCATAAAACACAACTCCAGTCACATCACCTCACTTCAGCATCAATATATCCCTTCTGGTCATTTTAACAACTATTGTTAAGCCACTAAAAGAAAAAGAGAATAATAGTTTCTTTAAAAGCAAAATATTTTAGTTAATATGATATGTTAACAAGAAAACAGGAAAAGGTAATTGTGAATTGATACAGCACCTGAAACAGATAAGGACCGTTCAATTTAAGTCAGCAAGAAAAGTATTGAGCAGTTACTAAAGACAAGAAAAATACGATAGTAATAGGACTACCTTTGTAAACTCAGAATCCTCAATTTTCAAATAGTATCAAGAGATAATTCGAGGCCTGGTACAGTGGCTCATGCCTGTAATCCCAGCACTTTGGGAGGCTGAGGCAGGAGGATTACGCGTAGGAGTTTGAGACCAGCCTAGGTAACATAGTGGGATACTGTCTTTAAGATAAAGAGAGAGAGAGAATTCCATTCATTCATTCTTCCTTTCATCCATTATCAAAAGACTGTGACTTGGTACGGTATTATATACTGGTTAGCCCTTAATAGATTAAAAAGAACTGCAGAATACATTTCACCTGTACCAAACAGATTCACCTAACACAAAACTTACAGTTGCCTACTGAGTAGACAAATTAAGCATGATCCCTGCCCTAGGTGACTTTATATGGTAATCTCTTGTCAACCTCTGGGATGTACATTCTTAAAAAATCTTATTTTTGTCAAACTAGATTGGCATAAATCAAGGTCTCATATAAAATAGGTTTCATATAAAATTATTTAAATAGCATTAAATATATTTTTTAAAAAATAAATGTCCCATAAAAGATCTGCTTCCAAAACAAATCATATTCATAGCATTAAACTCACTTGTTTTAGATAATCCTCATGAATTACCTTCTTCAATTGTTCAGGATACATTGCTGTGTTATCATTTTGCTGAGGCAAAATCAATTTCCTCACAATTTTAATGTCTTGCGGGTCTTTTAGTTCTTGACATTTTTAAACTAGACCTTACTAGCTTGAAATATACGTTGTTAACAGTTACATTCTTTCTGGTTTTGTTTCAACATGCTCCTCTAACACCTACTTTGCCATAAATAATCGAAATGGTTGAGGGTACAGTTTTTCTGATCATGTGTCCACAGATTGAGAGCACACACACCACACACACACACACACACACACACACACATTCTCTCTCTCTCTCTCTCTCTCTTTACTTTCCTCACAAACATATAGCTTTGATATCCAAGAGTGAGAGCTAAATTTAGATTCCTTAATGAGACTGAACCAAATAATTAATTTAATTTTAATCAGGCTTGTTTATAGATACAAGACTCTATTATCTCTGTAAAAGAAAAATTGTCCAAAACCTGGTACAGGATAAATGCTTATTTTGTAATGTTATTCAAGACTTACCTCTTGGAAGAAATTAGACTTCCTAATAAAATCTATAACAATTTCTGGTGAGATTTAATGGGTTTAGGACTTGTTCTGAGAAACCAGTAATCTACCCTCAGTGACTGTTAAGAAATATTACCTTCTTATTCCAACAAAGACGAGCTAACCATTTTCTTTTCCATAAAATGTCCTTAGTAAGATAAGTGCTTATATTGGGTCTATGTTTGGGTATAGGCTTGGGTCTTCCATGTCGTCATGAAAAGCTTATAATGAGAGAAGGAATCAGTCAGTTTCATTCTGTGAAGGTCATACCTCATCTGGAAAACAGTGCTCTGTTTAAAACAAAAGGAAACCATTTTGTATGTTGGAAATGCATGTTTGAGTTTGCAACTCTTTAGTGAAATAAATTCTCTGCAGAAAATGTTTACCAGAGTAGCTATAACAGAAAGTCTTTAACAGGGAATTTAATGTTTACTATTTGTTTTGAATTCTAAAAGGTAATGTTTTTACTACAATGGGAGGTACTTATGTGGAATACTGTCTAATTTTTACCATCTGAAGACTGTTCTTGAAAAATATCTTATTATCTTGGGTCACTTCAGCCTGATAGTCTAATGGTAGAATCAACTATCTGCGATACTAGCAGATAACTCATTCTTGTTTACCTGATATCTCTGTTTAAAAACATTCACTGAATCCCATGAAGACATCTTCTTAAGGTAAAATAGAATGAAAATCACTTAATTAAATCAATGAGAAAACTGCAATTTTTGTCAAAAACCAGTATCAGCCTAGCAGCCAAGTTTTTTCCATCAGGGAAAATGATTTTCACTCTATCCTGAATTTAGGACAAACTCCACAAAACTGGAGTTCCATGAACTATTAATTTAACAGATAAGAACTAATTCCCAGATGTTTCATGCTATTTAAAGTGAAAGATTTATTTGCCTCTAAGCCACACTCAGAAAACTTCACATGGCAAAAGCCTCCTCAGCATAAATAAACTAAGAAAATTACATGAAAGTCAATTTTCTTCCCTACTTGGAAATGTTTGACTTCTAGGATGAAGAAATAATTATAATTTCCCATAAAATTATAGATTCAACTATATGAGTGTAAGCACCAATAAATATATCTTAATGGAAATAACAAACGTTATTGCTGGCATCCTCTACTTCCAAATTAGAAAACCAAAAGACTCCTCACTCTATCATATATTTCATGAAACAAGCTATGGGGGCTCCACGGCCTGTATTTGGAATAAGCTATCAGAGTAATAAATGCAATCCAGGATGAGTTGTAAAATCACACTAGATATGCTTGAATTGCACAATTAAAAGAGATATTGGCTTTTTGATTTGATCATTGAACTTCAGGCAAAGAGTTGTTTTATTCCCAAGAAATCCTGTAATATTAGAAAAGACCTTCATTTCATTGTTTATCCAGTCATCATTCAGGAGCAAGTTGTTCGGTTTCCATGTAGTTGTGCAGTTTTGAGTGAGTTTCTTAATCCTGAGTTCTAATTTTATTGCACTGTGGTCTAAGAGACTGTTTGTTGTGATTTCCATTCTTTTGCATTTGCTGAGTAGTGATTTACTTCCAATTATGTGGTCAATTTTAAAGTAGGTGCAATGTGGTGCTGAGAATAATGTATACTATGTGAATTTGGGGTGAAGAGTACTGTAGATGTCTATTAGGTCCTCTTGGTCCAGAGCTGCATTCAAGTCCTGCGTATCCTTGTTGATTTTCTGTCTCGTTGATCTGTATAATATTGACAGTGGAGTGTTAAAGTCTCCCACTATTATTGTGTGGGAGTCTAAGTCTCTTTGTAGGTCATTAAGAACTTGCTTTATGTATCTGGGTGCTGCTATATTGGATGCGTATATATTTAGGATAGTTAACTCTTCTTGTTGCATTGACCCTTTCACCATTAGGTAATGCCCTTCTTTGTCTCCTTTGATCTTTGTTGGTTTAAAGTCTGTTTTATCAGAGACTAGGATTGCAACTACTGCTTTTTTTTTTTTTTTGCTCTCCATTTGCTTGGTAAATCTTCTTCCATCCCTTTATTTTGAGTCTATGTGTGTCTTTGCATGTGAGATGAGTCTCCTGGGTACAGCACACTGTTGGATCTTGACTTTTTATCCAGTTTGCCAGTCTGTGTCTTTTGACTGGGGCATTTAGGCCTTTTACATTTAACATTAATATTGTTCTGAGTGAATCTGATCGTGCCATTTTGTTACTGGCTCGTTGTTTTGCCAATTAGTTGATGCTATTTCTTCATTGTGTCATTGAGGTCTTTACCATTTGGATCTAATTAAACTTAAGAGCTTCTGCACAACAAAAGAAACAATCATTAGAGTGAACCATTAACCAACAGAATGGGAAAAAATTTTTGCAATCTACCCATCTGACAAAGGGCTAATACCCAGAATCTACAAAGAACTTAAGTAGATTTACAAGAAAAAAGACAAACAAGCCCATTCAAAAGTGGGCAAAGGATATGAACAGACACTTTTCAAAAGAAGGCATTTATGAGGCCAACAAACATATGAAAACATGCTCATCAGCACTGGTCATTAGAGAAATGCAAATCAAAGCCACACTGAGATACCATTTCTTGCTAGTTAGAATGGCAATCATTAAAAAATCTGGAGACAACAAATGCTGGAGAGGATGTGGAGAAATAGGAACACTTTTACACTGTTGGTGGGAGTGTAAATTAGTTCAACCATTGTGGAAGTCAATGTGGCAATTCCTCAAGGACCTAAAAATAGAGATTCCACTTGACCCAGCAATCCCATTACTGGGTATATACCCAAAGGACTATAAATGTTTCTATTATAAAGACACATGCACATGTATGTTCATTGCAGCACTGTTTACAATAGCAAAGACTTGGAACCAACTCAAATGCCCATCAATGATAGACTGAATAAAGAAAATGTGGCACATATACACCATGGAATATTGTGCAGACATAAAAAAACAATGAGTTCATGTCCTTTATAGGGACATGGATGAATCTGGAAACCATCATTCTCAGCAAACTGACACAAGAACAGAAAACCAAACACCGCATGTTCTCACTCATACACAGGTGTTGAACAAATGAGAACACATGGACACAGAGAGAGGAACATCACACACAGGGGTATGTTGGGGGGTGGGGGGGGCGATGGGAGGGACAGTGAGGGGCAGGGAGGTTGGGGAGGGATGACACTGGGAGAAATGGCTGATGGAGGTGACAGGAGGATGGAGACAGCAAACCACTGTGGCATGTGTGTACCTATGCAACAGTCCTGCAAGATCTGCACATATATCCCAGAACTTAAAGTACAATAAAAAAGAAGAAGCTATTACAAAGAAAGAAAGAAAGAGAGAGAAAGAAAGAGAAAGGAAGAAAGAAAGAAGAAAGAGAGAGAGAAAGAAAGAAAAAGAACGAAAGAAAGAAGAAAGAAAGAAAGAGAAGGAAGGAAGGAAAGGGAAAGAAAGATCTGCAGAATGCAGTAGAGACGACTGGCAAAACCAAATTTCTATAAGCTAAGTAGGCATTAGCTGACAGTTGATCCCATGGGTTGTGGTATCAGATAGACCTCAATTTAAAGAGTGAATATGCCACTCACCAGCAGATTCCTAAACCCCCGCTAAGTCTCAGTGACCCCTTCATGAAACAGGATTAAAAGTAGTACCTATATAAGAAGATACAATATATGTAATATTTTACTTCTTTCTAGAAACTAAACAGTGTTTGTGTCTACTTTCACTTGCTACATATTAAAGTGTCTTTAATATAGTAAATACTCAAGAAATAGAAGTGATTATCAAAATCATTATTACTACTAGTGGTAGCAGTAGCAGTAGCGGTAGCAGAGCAGAGCAGCAGCAGTAGTAGTGGTAAGAATTGCCAACTGTAGCACATTGTAGATACTGGGAGGAAAAGCCTCCTGAGTAGATGAGACAGCAAGTGCAAGGACAGTGAGTGTTATGTTCTAGGAACAATGGAATAGGAGCACGGAGGCCGAGTTGGCTCACATGGAATAAATCCAAGAAGACATTTCTGTTGCTCTAGATCATTGTCATGCTGGACAGGTTTAAAGAACTTCATTACTAATCCACGTTGGATTCCATTGTGGTTCTTAACCTTCCACACTTGCTCTTCTTAGCAATTCCCTTTTTAAAAAATTAATTTAGTTATATTTCTGTAAAATTATTTACAAAGTATAAACAACGCAGATCATAGCCACAAATAGAAATAAAAGCTGCAGAGTAACTTATCCACCCCACTCTCATGATGTTTTGGATCCAATGAGAATTGAAAGGTGAGGCTGAGCTCTTCTCTTCTCTGGATGAAGATAGGCTTCTTGACTTGAAGAATTCCCCAAACTGATTTTGCCGCTTCTTATATCTCAGAGTGGTAGGAAATCCTAACAATCATATACCATTTGCTTTCTAAATATTTTTCAACCCTGTACTTTCCTGGTTCTCCCCCTTCCTCTCTGATTTCTTCTTCTTTGTCTTCTCTTTGTTGTTGGGTGTTCTAATAGGTAGTGTCTACCAAGGTTCTCATTTTGGCAAGCAGCTCTTCTCTTGATTTACCCATTTAGCCATCTCATCCACTCCCCTTAAGGTGTAAGATGATTTCCAAACTTACACCTTTACCTGTGTCCTCTCACAGGGATTCTGATCTCATATTTCCTATTATATAAACAATATCTTTTTTGGTTGTTTTGTTGCCAAACTCAAATACGACATTGAAGGCCCCTTTTTAGCTCAAAAATGCCCACAGGAAATTCCTATTACCAATAAATTTTGACTACTTTTCCAAGTAACCATGCCATCCATGGAAACACTATTCCAGGCTCTGAGACAATATCTTGGATTGACTTTTACTCATACTTCCCCACCCTCATTTGAGTCAAGTCTATTAAAATGATTCTTCTAAGACTTTCATGTCTTTATTAGCTGAGTCCTATATGTTAAATTATATATATATATATATATATATATATATATATATATATATCAGTTAACAGAGTAACTGACACATTGAATAAGCACTCAAGAAAAAAATAGTTGCTTGCTCTCTCAACACCAAAATGATTTTCATTCCTAGCTCTATAGCTCTGCTTATGCTGTTCACCATATCTGGAATCCCTTATTCATCAAGAATCAACTCAAATTCTACCTCCTCCTCTGCTTCCTCTAGTTCATACTCTTTTCTGCCTTCCTTGAAAAGAACATGCTTTTTAGTATATAGATTTTATTATCTAGTAGCACAGAAAAGAACTATTGTATATTAAACAATTAGAGAATACGCCATGAAGTACATTAAAAACAGACACAGTTCTAAATCCTCACTTTTATTTCCAAAGTGTTGACGGTTGCTGTGAGACCTCAGTTCTTGTCTTCTTCGTTTAAAAGAATTTAAATAAGAGCACCTAGCAAAGAAAGTGCAGCATAGAGTAATTTATTAGAAAGAAAAAGAACATTTTGAAAGGTAGGTACAGAATAGACAGGACACCTAAAAGAGAGAGGATTCAGCGTGGGCTCCCCGTAAGGATAAAAGAGCAAAGACTGGTACTAGAGAGACTCCCTTTATGGGAATTTTACATACTAATTCATAAGAAGGCGGCAAGAGGGCATTACTAGTAAGCGTGTTCTGGGTGGTCCTCTGGGTGCACAGTATTTGCACATGCTTGTTCATGCATCACGTGTCTCATTCGCATCTTAAATCTCCACCCAGAAGTCTATTTTTTACTATTAAAATTAGCAGAGGGTCAGTTTGAGGACAGGTAAAATCAAAATGCACATGCTGTCTAAAAGGAAAAGTCCTCACTACAGATAGCTTCGCTTGAGAGAACTCAATTATAATGTGAATGCTGAGGCCTGTGTTGATTGTATGGTCACCATGGTCACTGCATCCCAACAACATGGTCACTTCCTTGACTACCTATCCTGCCTCAAAAGCACATAGCCCATTGCTAGACCCATAGCAATGCAATAAATGCCTGTTGACTACTTCAGATTATGATCTGACTATAAAAATAAGAGGCACAGTCTCTGTCCTTGTGCATCTTACAATCTAGCAAAGAAAATATACATTAAACTAATAATTATTACCAACAGTTGTTTAAATACAATTGTAATTAACACTAAAATCTTCTCCGAGATCCAGTTTCAAATTCTTTGTTTCTGTGCAGTAAGATGTCTCCTTCACATTTCAAGATTAGATCTTTTTTTTTTCTTTTTTTTTTTTTGTTTTTGTTGTTGTTGTTGTTGTTTTGTTTTTGACAGAGTCTCTATACAGTATACAGATCTGTTGCCCAGGCTACCCTCAAACTCCTGGGCTCAAGCAATCCCGAGTAGCTGGAACTATAGACATGCACCACCACACACAGCTAATTTTTAAAATTGTTTCACTCTTCTGGCTCCAACTTAGTGGTTCTCAGCCCGGAATGGTTTTTCCCCCCAGGAGATATTTAGCAATGTCTAGAGACATTTTTTGTTATTACATCAGGGAAGGGGGAGGGGTGGAGGGCCACAGGGAAATGTTACTGGCATCTAGCATGTAAATACCAGGATTACTCTATTAAACATCCTTAGTAGAAGACAGCATCCCACAACAGAAAATTGTCCACCCCCTAATGAGAATGCAAAAGTTAAGAAACCCTTTTCTAAGACTGCTCTCTTAGACATGTTTTTGGTGTAGTTTTCTCCTCAGCCCATCTCCATGTATTCCTTCTAATCCCTAGGCTAGTATATGATTATAATTACAAAGCAATGATTTTTGCAGTTTGCAGGTTTTTTATTGAGATAAAATATACATATAAGATTTACTATACTTACCATTTTTAAGTGTACAATTAAGTGGTAATGGCTCCATTTATATTCTTTTTTTTCACTTCAAACCCTTCTTCCTCCTACCGTTCCTGGCCTTTGGTAACCAACAATCTTCTATCTTTACAAGATTCACTCTTTCAGTTCCCACATATGAGTGAGACCATGTGATATTTGTCCTTCTGTGCTTGGCTTATTTCACTTAACATAATGGCCTCTAGTTCCATATATGTTGCTGCAAATGGCAGGATTTCATTGTTATGACTGAATAATACTCAATTATATGTATATTTCACATTTTCTTTATCCATTCATCCATTGATTGGCATTTAGGTTGATTCCATATTTTGGCCATTGTGAATAGTGCTGCAGTTAATGTGGGAATGCAGATATCTCTCTCTGATATATTGATTTCCTTTCTTTTATGTATATACTCAGTATTGGAATTGCTGGTCATTCTGCTTTTAGTTTTTTGAAGACCCTCCATACTGTTGGCTATATTGGCTGTACTATTTTACACTCCCACCAACAGTGTACAAGTTTCCCCTTTCTCCACATCTTTGTTTATTGCCTTTTTGATACAATCCATTTTAACTGGTATGAGATGATATTTCATTGTGATTTTGATTTGCCTTTCTCTGATGATTAGTGATGCTATATTAATTCATTTTCATGCTGCTGGTAAAGACATACCCGAAACTGGAAACAAAAGAGGTTTAATTGAACTTACAGTTCCACATGGCTGGGGAGGCCTCAGAATCATGGCAGGAGGCAAAAGGCACTTCTTACATGGTGGCAGCAAAAGAAAAATGAGAAAGAAGCAAAAGCAGAAACCCTTGATAAACCCATCAGATCTTGTGAGACTTATTCACAATCATGAGAATAGCATGGGAAAGACCATCCCTCATGATTTAATTATCTTCTCCTGGGTCCCTCCTATAACACATGGAACTTCTGGGAGATACAATTCAAGTTGAGATTTCAGTAGGAATACAGCCAAACCATATCATTCTACCCCTGGCCCCTTCAAATCTCATGTCCTCACATTTCAAAACCAATCATGCCTTCCCAACAATCCCCCAAAGTTTTAACTCACTTCAGCATTAACCCAAAAGTTTCATCTGAGTCCAAAGTTTCATCTGAGACAACTCAAGTCCCTTCCATTTATAAAATCAAAAGCAAGCTAGTTACTTCCTAGATACAATGGGGGTACAGGTATTGGGTAAATATAGCCATTCCAAATGGGAGAAATTGGCCAAAACAAATGAGTTACAGGCCCTATGCAAGTCCAAAATCCAGCGGGGCGGTCAAATTTTAAAGCTCCAAAATGATCTCTTTTGACTCCAAGTCTCACATCCAAGTCATGCTGATGCAAGAGGGGGGGGTTCCCATGGTCTTGGGCAGCTCCATCCCTGTGGCTTTGCAGGGTACAGCCTCCCTCCTGGCTGCTTTCATGGGATGGCATTGAGTGTCTGGGGCTTTTCCAGATGCATGGTGCAAGCTGTTAGTGGATCTACCATTCTGGGGTCTGTAAGACAGTGGCCTTCTACTCACAGCTCCAGTAGGCAGTGCCCCAGTAAGCACTCTGTGTGGGGGATTCCAACCCCACATCTCCCTTGCACACTGCCCTAGTAGAGGTTCTCCATAAGGGCTGCAGCCCTGCAGCAATCATCATCCTGGACATCCAGGTGTTCCCATATATCCTCTGAAATCTAGGTGGAGGTTCCCAAACCTCAGTTATTGACTTCTGTGCATCCACAAGCTCAACACCATGTGGAGGCTGCCAAGGCTTGGGGCTTCCACCCTCTGAAGCCACAGCCCAAGCTGTACATTGGCCCGTTTCAGCCATGGCTAGAGCAGCTGGGACACAGAGCACCAAGTCCCTAGACTGCACACAGCATGAGGACCCTGGTCCCGGCCCAAGAAACCACTTTTTTCTTCTAGGCTTCTGGGCCTGTGATGGGAGAGGCTGCCGTGAAGGTCTGTGACTTGACCTGGAGACATTTTTCCCATGGTCTTGGAGATTAACATTAGGCTCCTATCTACACGTGCAAATTTCTGTAGCTGGCTTGAATTTCTCCCCAGATAATGGTTTTTTTTCTATCACATTGTCAGGCTGGAAATTTTCCAAACTTTTATGCTCTGTTTCCCTTTTAAAACCAAATGCTTTTAACAGCACCCAAGTCACTTCTTGAATGCTTTGCTGCTTAGAAATTTTTTCCACCAGATACCCTAAATCATCTCTCTCAAGTTCAAAGTTTCACAGATCTCTAGGGCAGGGGCAGAATGCCGCCTGTCTCTTTGCTAAAACATAACAAGAATCACCTTTGCTCCAGCTTCCAACAAGTTCCTCATCTCCATCTGATACCACCTCAACCTGCACCTTATCATTCATATCACTATGAGCATTTTCATCAAAGCCATTCAACAAGCCTCTAGAAAGTTCCAAACTTTCCCACGTTTTCCTGTCTTTTTCTGAGCCCTCCAAACTGTTCCAAGCTCTGCCTCCAGTTCCAAAGTTGCTTCCACATTTTTGGGTATCTTTTCAGCAATGCCCACTCAACTGGTACCAATTTACTGTATTAGTTCGTTTTCATACTGCTGATAAAGACATACCCAAAACTGGAAACAAAAAGAGCTTTAATTGAACTTACAGCTCCACGTGGCTGGGAGGCCTCAGAATCATCATGGCAGGAGATGAAAGACATTTCTTACATAGTAGCAGCAAGAGAAAAATGAAGAAGCAGCAAAAGCAGAAATCTCTGATAAACCCATCAGATCTCATGAGACTTATTCACTATCACAAGAATAGCATGGGAAAGACCAGCCCCCATGATTCAACTCCCTCCCCCAGGAGGTGTTGTACCTCCTACAATATGTGGGACTTCTGGGAGATACAATCAAGTTGAGATTTCAGTGGGGAAACAGCCAAACCATATCAAATATTGAATATTTTTTCATGTAACTGTTGGCCATTTGTATGTCCTCTTTTGAGAAATGTCATTACCAATATTTTACCCATGTTAAATCAGATTAATTTTTTTGCTTTTAAATAGCTTGAGCTTCCTATATATTCTGGTTATTAATCCCTTCTCATGGATAGTGTGCAAATATTTTTCCCCATTCTGTAAGTTGTCTCCTCACTTTGTTAATTGTTTCCTCTGCTGTGTAGAAGCTTTGTAGTTTGATTTAATCTCATTTGTCTATTTTTGCTTTTGTTACTTGTGCTTTTGAGATCTTATGGAGTAAATCTTTGCCCAGACCAATGTCCTGGAGATTTTCCCCCCCAATATTTCCTTCTAGTAGATTCATAGTTTAGGTCTTAGATTTAAGTATTTAATAAATTTTGATTAGATTTTTATATGGTGAGAGGTAAATGTCTAGTTTAATTTCTTCTGCCTGTGGATACCCAGTTTTCCAGAACCACTTATCAAAAAGACTGTCCCTCCCCCATTGTATTTCTTGGTACATTTGTTAAAGATGAGTTGGCTGTAAATGTGTGTATGTATATCTGGATTCTCTATTCTGTTTCATTGTTCTGTGTATCTATTTTTATGTGAGTACCATGATGTTTTGGTTACTGTAATTTTATAGTAAGTTTTGAAATCAGGTAGTGTGATACCTTCAGTTTTGTTTTGTTTTGTTTTGTTTGCTCAGTATTACTTTGACTATTCAGGGTCTTTTGTGGTTCCATATACATTTTAGAATTTTTTTTTTTCTGTCTCTGTGAAGAATGTCATTGGTATTTTGATGGGGATTGCATTGAGTCTGTGCATTGCTTTGGGTATTATTATTGTCAGTTTAACAATATTAATTATAATATTAATGTTATTTCTTTTCAGAGGTTTATAGTTTTCCTTGTATTGACCTTGCATTTCTTTGATTAGATTAATTTCTAGATATTTTATATTATTTGTAGCTATTGTAAATGCAATTGCCTTCTTGATATCTTTTCAGATTGTTTACTGTTTGTATATATAAATGGTACTGATTTTTATATGTTAATTTTTATATCCTGCAAATTTACTGAATTTGTTTATCAGTTCTAATAGATTTTGGTGGCATCTTTAGTTTTTTCTAGGTATAAAATCATGTCATCTGCAAACAAGTTTAATTTGACTTCTTTCTTTTCAATTCAGATGGTATTTATTTCTTCTTCTTCTTGTTTTTTTTTTTTGTTTGACCTCGGCATTCCAGTCAAGACTTCCAATGTTATGTTGAAAAAAAGTGGTGAAAGGGGGCATCCTGGTGTTCCAGTACTTAAAGAAAAGGCCTTCAATGTTTCCCCATTCAGTACAATGTTAGCCATGGGTTTGTCATATATGGCCTTTATTATTTTAAGGTATGTTCCTTTTATACCCATTCTGATGAGGGTTTTCATCATAATGAATGCTGAATTTTATCAAATGCTTTTATGGCATCTGTTCAAATAACCATACAGTTTTTGTTGTCGATTCTGTGAATGTGATGTATCACACTTATTAGTTTGCATATGTTAAGCCATCCTTGCATCCCTGGAATGAATCCCACTTGATGATGATGAATGATCTTTATGATTATTGTTAAAATAGATTTTGCTAGTATTTTGTTAAGGATTTTGTGCATTTATGTTCAACAGTGATACTGGCCTGTAATTTTCTTTTTTTCTTTTTTGTGTTCTTGTCTGGTTTGGTTTCAGCATAATGCTGGCCTCATAGAATGAGTCTGGGAGTGTTCCTTCCTCTTCAGTTTTTTTTGGAGAGTTTGAGTGGAATTGGTATTAGTTTATTATCTTAAAATGTTTTGCAGATTTCAGCAGTGAAGCCATTAGGTCCTGAACTTTTTATTATGGGAGACTTTTTATTATGACTTTGATCTCATTATTCAATACTGGTTTGTTGAGATTTTCTATTTCTTTATAGTTTAATATTCATCAGTTGCACATGTCCAGAAATTTGTCTATTTCTTCTAGGTTTTCCAATTTGTTGGTGTACAGTTGTTCGTAATACTGTCTAAAGAGTCTTTGTATTTCTGAAGTCTCATTTATTGTATCTCCTTTGTCATTACTGAATTTATTTCTTTGGGTCTTCTTTTTTTCTCAGTCTAGCTAAAGGTTAGTGAAGATTTTAGAAACTTTCCCCCCACTGCTGCCAGTTTTGTTTATCTTTTTAAAAAAACTAATTTTTGGTTTCATTTACCTTCTGTATTTTTTGTCTCAATTTTATTTATTTATGCACTGATTTTCATTATTTATTTCCTTCTACTGATTCGGGGCTTGGTTTGTTCTTGCTTTTCTAGTTCCATCAGGTGCACTGTTAGGTTGTTTATTTGAAGACTTCCTACTTTTTGATACATGTATTTATTATCATAAACTTCCCTTTTAGGACTGTTTTTGATGTATCCACAGATTTGATGTATGTTGTGTTTTTATTTTTATTGGTTTTGAGAAATTTTAAAAATTTCCTTCTTAATTTCCTCATTGACCCATTGGCCTTTCAGGAGCATGTTGCTTAATTTTCATGTGTTTTTGTATTTTCTGAAATCCCTCTTGTTACTGATTTCTAGTTTTATTTCATTGTGGTCAGAAAAAAAACACTTTATGTGATTTTTATTTTTTTTATTTGTTCAGACTTACTTTGTGTCCTAACATGTGGTCTATCCTGGAGGATATGTCATGTGCTGATGAGAAGAATGTGTATTTGGCAGCAGTTGGGTGTAATGTTCTATAAATTTCACTCAGGCCTATTTGATCTGGTGTATAGTTTAACTATGGTGTTTCTTTGTTGATTTTCTGCCTGGATGATCTGTCAATTACTGAGAGTGAGATGTTAAATATCCTATTAATATTATACAGCAGTCTATCTCTTCCTTTAGATCTATTAATGTTTGCTTTATATACTTGGAAACTCTGATGTTAGGTGCATAGATATTTATAATTGTTATATCCTTTTGCCAAATTGACCCCTTTATCATTATATAGTGACCTTCTTTAACCTTAGTTTTTTAGTCTAGTTTATCTGTTATAAGTATAGCTACTTTTGTTTTTTATTGGTTTGCAGTTGCATGGAATATTTTTCCACCCCTTCACTTTCAGCTTATGCATGCCTTTATAGGTGAAGTGGGTCTCTTGAAGGCAGCATATAGTTGGGTCTTGTTTCTTTATCAATTCAGTCACTTTATGACTTTTAATTAGAGAATTTAGACCATTTATAGTTAGTGTTATTATTGGTAAGTAAGGACTTGCTACTGCCATTTTGTTGCCTATTTTCTGGTTGTTTTGAGACTACTCTCTTCCTCTCTCAGTCTACTTTTTTTCATGTTTAAGTGATTTCCCCTGGTAGTATGTTTTAATTTCTTGTTTTTTATTTTTGCTGAATCTGTTATAGGTTTTTGCACTGTAGTTACCCTGAGGCTTACAAAAAAAATAGATATCACAAGTTATTTTAAATAGATGACAGTTTACCTTAGATAAAAATGCAGAAACAAAGGCAAAACCACACATACAAAAAAAGCTACACTTTATCACCCTCATATTTTGAGTTTTAGTTGTCTCCATTTGCATATTTTTATATTACATATCTTTTAATAAGTTGCTGTAGCTATTATTGTTTTTGACAGATGTGTCTTTTGGGCTTTATTACTAGAGTTATAAGTAGATTGCACATCATCATTATAGGAATAGAGTATTCTGGGTTTGTCTACATACGTAAGTCTACCAGTGGGTTTTATACCTTGAAAAGTTTTCTTTTTGTCCATTAGTTATTTTTCTATTTCAGATTGAAGAGCTTCCTTCAGCATTTCTTGTATGACAGATCTGCTGGTGGTGAATTCTCTCAACTTTTGCTTGTCTGGGAAAGATATATCTCTCTTTCATGGCTGAAGAATAATTTTGTGGTGAATACTCTCAACTTTTGCTTGTCTGGGAAAGACTTTATCTGTCTTTCATAGTTGAAGAATAATTTGGCTGGACACAGTATTCTTGGACGGCAGATTTTTCTTTTTCTTTAAACACTTTGAAAATGTCACTACATTCCCTCCTGAATACACCTATGCCTTTGTATTGAAGGATTAATTATTTTTTCAAATTTCCTCTGACAGGCTTGTTTTGTTTTTTAGTGGATATATTTGACTAGCAAATCTTTACCACTAGGTTGCAGCCTTCTTTATGGCCCTTTTGGTTTCTTAAGTCCAGATTCACCTTGACTTTGGTAAATGATTACAGTGCTGTTGGTTTTAATGGGCGAGGTCCCAAAGGGACCTGGTAGTGTGGGAAGTCTAGCTAGGAGTTTATGCACAAGGAAACTATGAAACAAATTTTCTATGGTGTGATGCTCCTGAACAGCCACTCTGATTTGGTGTCTTCTTTGCCATGTTGCAGAGCAGTGTTTCCAGGGCTAGGGATGGTAGTTCCACTTCCCTCCTTTGTCTCTGACTGTCCTCTGGTATATTTCTCCCTTCAGGCAGCCACAATGCTTCCCATAGGTTAAGACAATGACAGATCTCCTCTCAAGAAATCCAAGATGGTAGAAAAGCTGGTTGACCATCTCAATCTCATTTTTTCTTTTGTAAAAACCATGAGTTGGAGATTTTTCAGGTACTAGTTGCCAGGCAGAATGGGGGAAAGGGCATAATGGATGTGGAAGTCTGATCTCCCACCATCTGCTCAAAGTACTCTCATTTCTCTGTGGTGCCAGGATCTGTCATATTTGATTCTGGGTTGTTTCTGTACATTCGTTTTTGGTTTTCTGACAAGGAGGTGGGGTAATAATACTAGCTTGCTTCTATGCCACCATTTAAACTGGAAGTCTAAGATCACTTTGTCTCAGACAAATACTAATCTTCTTAAAATAAGTATATAATGTGTAAGAATAGATTATTTTGTCAAAGGAAAACAAATGTAAGTCTCTATGTCTTACAGAAATGAATTTATTTTCTCACTTTTAGCCTTCCATTGAAAAAAAAAAAACAGATGCCAAAGCCAGCCTAGTTATTATTCTGCACCCTTAAGACATATTTCAGTGATGAAGTTGACAAGTTATACTCAGATTTTTTCAGCTATAATAACTGTGCTATTATAAAGATGAAGCCTGTAAGAATCTTTCAGAAGGTAGAATTCAGTCATGTAACTCATTAATTCTACACAAAGAAGTCACATCAAAGACAGATATGTACTTTTTTATGATTTAAAAAACGTCTTATAAAAAAAAGGAAACAAGGCCAGGCATGGTGGTTCATGCCTATAATCCCAGCACTTTGGGAGGCTAAGAAAGGTGGCTTTCTTCAGTTCAGGAGTTCAAGACAAGCCTGGATAACATGGCAAAGCTCTGTCTTTATTTTTAAAAATACAAAAAATACTAGCTGGGTGTGGTAACATGTGCCTGTAGTCCCAGCTATTTGAGAGGCTGAGGTGGGAGGATCACTTGAGCCTGGGAGGTAGAGGTTATAGTGAGCCATGATTATGCCACTGCACTCCAACCTGGACAACAGAGCAAGACCCTGCCTCCAAAAGAGAGAAAAAAAAAAGAAAACCAAACGAGCTAATGACATTGTTAATAGCAAGAAATATTATTTAAAATAACAGTAGCTTCAAATATAGTGGTATTGGTAGCTCTGTCCTTTTATTTAAAGGAGCATATGTTAGTTTAAATTATATTAAAATCTTTGAATATTTTAGTTCAAAATGTTTATACACTGTCTATATAGAAAACCAAGCAATAGATTACTTAGGAAATTTCTACTTTGAAATAAATGTGAATTTCTGACACTGGGCTCATTCCCTCACTCACTCCACTCCTTCCATGCTGGCTTCTTTGCTTTTTTTTGCCTTCCAGGGAATCTCCTGTCTCAAAGCCTTTGCATTTTCTCTTCCCTCTCTTGGACACTTGCCCCTAAAGACTCACATGGCTATCCTCTCACTTTCTTCAGATCTTCACATAAATATCACCTTCTGAAGGAGCCCTTCTTTGACTCTGCTATGGTTTGGATACTTGACCTCTCTAAACTTCATGTTGAAAGATAATTTCCAATGTTCAGGGTGGGGCCTAGTGGGAGGTGTGAGTCGTGGAGGTGGATCCATCATGAATGGCTTGGTACCATTTTTGAGGTAATGAGTGAGTTCTTGTTCTATTAGTTCCTAACAGCTGGTTGTTAAAAAGAGCCTGGCATCTCACTCTTTCTCTCTCACTTTTTTTCCCACCATGTGATCTTTGCACATGCCAGCTCCACTTCTCCTTCTGCCACGAATGGAAGCAGTCTGAAACTCTCACCAAAAGCAGACTGCTGACAGCATGTTTTTGTACAACCAGCAGAACCATGAGCCAAATAAACCTCTTTTCTTGTAGAACCTGCAGAACCATGAACCAGATAAACCACTTTTTAAATAAATTATCTAGCCTCAATTCCTTTATAACAACACAAAGACAGATGCCCTCAATATTCTCTGCTCCCATTCCCTGCACTGTTTTTCTTCATGTATTTATATTATCCCTTTCTAATGCATTATGTTTATCTTTCTAATGTATTACATATTTTACTTCTTTATTACAATTCAGTAAATATGTATTGCATTGATCAGTAAATAAAAGGAAGGAAGGTAGGGATCCCAGTGACATACATTTCACTTGAGTGGTTTTGTAGGCACTATGTGGCTCTGAGTCTATAATGCTGGTGGCAGCTTCTTACTCCAGTTCATAGCTAAGGAGGTGTGATGCTGGAATCAAGTGTTTGGAATAGTGTCTTCCTGACTCCCCCAGCTTTCTGAAGGTTGCAGAGGTAGCCCTTTCTTGGGCGAGCTAGTTCTTGGTTGATATTCTGGAAGTCAATCTTGGAGACATGGCCTAAAACCAGCTCTTCCCCGTGATTAACCTCTTTCTTCTCAGATTATCCTAATGTTTCCTGTTACCTACAACTGAACTCCAACTAATAAAGTATTATATCCCCCATTTTGCAACAAGAAAGCCAAGTATCAGGAACATTAAATGACAACAATAAGTCAAACCCAAGTTTATATAATCCCACAAACAAAATGAACCGTAAGATATTGCAAAGGATATGAACCAATAGCCAGACAGAATACATTCATAGGGCAAGGTATGTGGGAAGGGGAGTGAAGTTTCCATGCCCTCTGTGGGTGTGCTGCCCTCCAGGCGCCTCCACATGTTCAGCAATCCAGAAGCCTTTCTGAACCCTGTTCTTTTGGGGTTTTACGGAGGTTTCATTACATAGGCATGATTAATTACTTTGTCAGCCATTGGTGATCAACTTAACCTTCAGCCTTTCTCTTCTGCTTGCAGGAGTTGGGGGAGTAGGGCTGGGAAGGCTGAAGCTCCCAACTCTCTAATTATGCCTTTCCAGTGACCCCATCCTGAAGCTACCTCGGTGCTCTTAGCCACGGTTATCTCAGTAACATACAAAAAAAAAAAAATGCTTATCACTCAGGGGATTCCAAGGATTTTAGGAGCTGCATGCCAGAAAATGGAATGAAGATCAAAAATATATTTCACAGCATTACAGAACAGTTCTAGATTCCTCTGCCAATGGCTCAGGATATTTAAAACCTACTCAGTCCAGTAAATTCCTCTTGTAATCCTCAGAAACATAGATTTTTGGAACTAGTGATAAATGTGTTCTTTCCAGCCCAGCTCTTTCTGGAATTCTTTGCATCTGCTACCAATGCCTGTTAAGGGTGCTCCCAAAGACAATAAAATCTTGCCACTCAATAGTTCAGTGTTTGGCATCATGTATAATGTATGATATTTTAGGAATGTTCAAGAAACATTGCAGTGGAAAACTCAAATTCGGTCACAAAAGTGGCTCTTTGGTTATAAAACATTCATTGTGAGTTTACAATCTATATTAGAATCAAATCTTCTTTCATCTGAAACTGGTTTGTTTTCCTTTTCTGATTATTCAGTTGATGACACGTGATTTGGGACAATGAGGGGCTGAGAATCTGGCGGTTACTTCCAGTCTTTTGCACAATCTAAGGCAACTAAACTCTTTCCATGTTTAGTTATGTTTTGTGTATTTGTGGAGTTTGGTTTTGAAATGGAAACTTTTTTGAGAAAACCATCTCAGAAAAAAACGTGGACAGGGAAAATCCTATCCATTATTTACATAACATTATACAGACAAGCCAAGGACAGGCTGCTTCTCTGAAGAACTAAATCTGGAAACAGATTTCACAATGTAGAAAGCAAATGAAGTTGGAGAGAGCAGAGGATAATAGGGCCAATATGTTGGGGGTTTTTTTCCAGAAATATTTGAAAGTTAGCAATGCAAAGTTATCAAACAATTCACGGGTTAATTTTATTGCACTTTTATCACATTGTTTCATTGTTGCTGTTGTTGTTATTGAGACAGGGTCTCACTCTGTCACCCAGGCTGGGGTGCAGTGGTGCAATCTCAGTTCACTATAGTCTCTGCCTCCCAAGCTCAAGCAATCCTCCCACCTCAGCCTCCTGAATAGCTGGGACCACAGGCATGCACCATCACGCTCAACTATTTGTTTGTTTGTTCACTTTGTATTTTTGGTGGAGACAGGGTTTTGCCATGTTGCCCAGACTGGTCTCGAACTCTTGAACTTAAGTGGTCCACCAGCCTCAGCCTCTCAAAGTCCTGGGATCACAGGCATGAGCCACTACACCTCGCCCTGTGTTTTTCTATTTATTTAAAGAGTCATTTCATAAGTTTTTTAAAAGTGGTCCAAAAAAGTGCAGAAGAAATGAATAGTCCAATCAAAGTTATAAATTAAATAGAGAAATTGTATAAAAGTTAATGAAAGATATGAGAGATTCTCTCTTTGCAGTCGAAGTCAACATTAAATTTCCCACTGATCAAATAGAAATCAGACCCTAATAACAAAGAGAGTGCCCTTTAAGAACTGCAGTTTCCTCTTATTTAATATAATCATTTAAAGATTTAAAAGAGAGGGGGCTAGAGAGAGAGAATTAAATCTTTATTACCAATATATATTACATTTTTAAGAATTTTAAATTAGAAAATTATAGCACCAGAAAAAAAAAAAACTGTTACATAAGATGTCATCCTCAACATGTTATATACTAAGTATAAATAAGGAGGATAACTCCCAGAATGCACCAGGAAGATTCAGAGCAGAAGAATTGCTATGAGTGTGCAGGGATTGGGGGAACAACCCTCTGTGTAGTCAGGCATGTATAAGGTAAAAAAGAAATTTCTAGGAAGAAGTCTCATGTTTGGATATGTAAGATTTGCTATAAGTCCCAAATTGTACATTTGTTGACTAATCATTAAACTCCACAGCCAGACACACTACCACACAAATGATGGTTCAATTAATAGCTGTCAAACAGATATGAATTGCTTGATACTCATGAAGTCTGCTGAATGCAGATGGACCTATCAACTCCTTTCTTCCTTCTTCTTGTCTAAATGGTGAAAGAACAACAAGCACCATATTCTGACCATGAGGCAACAAGACAGTAGTCTAAGGATGCTAGTGCAGAAAGATGCAAAAGAGGTAGATCTTTGAAGAAATCAAGGAACTGCTTCTCTGGATAGTTTGTTATATGACATTATTAAATGTTTTTAGGCTGTGCATAGTGGCTCACATCTGTAATCCCAGCACTTTAGGAGGCCAAGGCAGCAGATCATCTGAGGTCAGGAGTTTGAGATCAGCCTGGCCAATATGGCAAAACCCTGTCTCTACTAAAATTAGCCAGGCATAGTGGTGTGCCCCTGTAGTCTCAGCTACTTGGAAGGCTGAGGCAGGAGAATAACTTGAACCCGGGAGGCAGAGGTGGCAGTGAGCCAAGATTGTGCCACTGCACTCCAGCCTGGGCAACAGAGTAAGACTCCATCTCAAAAAAAAAAAAAAAAAAAAATTTATGCTTTATTTCTGAAATCTGTTTTTCAGGTCATTTATTACATACAGCAAAAAGCATTTCTAATTGATGTATTTCTTTTTCTCTTCTTTTTTTTTTTTTTTTTAGTGAATGCACCTCCTAACTTATGTACTTCTATTGATACACTTCTAAAAGGAGAAATTTTTATTTTTTCAAGATCCTCGAATATATACTCACTCTGATTTGACATCTCCTTCACCGCAGCAGCCTAAAACAAAACAAACAAGTAAAATCACTTGCTTCTTTACATCTGCAATTCATCCTTTCATGGAATGCTTCACCAATTCATACTTTCATACTTGATGGTCTAGGATCTACTTTTGACCTTGTCTTTAGGATCTGCTCCAAGAGAAGTTTCTGCTTTGGAATTTTTTTGGCTTATAGATTCATATTATCCTCAACATATCTTTTTGAATTTTAATTAAATCATTGAAATTAAAATAATTTTAACTGTTTAATTTAAACCAGGTTTTCTAGTTTAGCTACTAAGTTTTTGTCTTCAAAGTAATCACACTGCTACCCTGTGTTGTATAAATAATCACCTCTAAAATTTTCCCTCATAAACCATCTTTTTTCTAGATTCTTCCTTCAAATAATCACAAATCATCATCTGTGCCAGTTATCAATTTATAGCATCCCAATTCCAAATTCACCTTTGTCTTGCTTTGTGATACAGGAGCTGGACTATGTAAAGATTTCTTTTGTCAGTGGGTGCAATGTTAGGCTTTGTCAACAGAGGGCAGAAGAGGGACATTGCAGAAGGAGGGGACTTTACCTGAATTTTGTGTGCCTTTTTGTTCCCATAGCACTTGACAGCAAGCAGTGGGACACCCAGTGGCATTCATGCTCCAGCAAGTTTTGCCAGCACCGCTTTAATATTTTGTTAGCTCCTGTGGAGGGTGGTTTTCCCAGTGAGTTTCACCAGCATTCCAGAGGCCTGATTCCCAATTAGTTCACTGGTAATCCCAACGAGCAGTTGGGTACGAGGTCCTTTGGGACCTCAGCAAATTTCTCTGCCATGAAGTGGCCCACACCCTCTCCATGGGAGTTTAGATCTCAATGTCGGCATCCTTGAGAGTCTTTTCTCTCCGTGGGTACTTGGCCTCAGCTACAGAGATAATAGTTACTTCCAATATCCATTATTATTGTATTCTGTAGACTTCTTCTCATTGTTTCATCATTAATCTTATTATTAGTTGTTAATTCATTATAATAATTCTTTATATTTGAAATGTTCTTTCAAGTTACTGAGTAGTTTCTATCTCCTGACTGTAACCTGGCTGACACGTGCCTAAGAGGTTCATAGGAATTCTGCATGGGGTTTCTTTTTTGTCACAAATATCAGGAGCTTACCACATTCCAAACTAAATTAACCTACATGGTGGAATGTTAGGCATGTAAGGCCAAATAATCTAATATATTAATTAATCAACATATATTATTTTGCAAAGATCCAGGAATCAGAAAAGACTCAAAGGAATTCAATTTCTATTGTGGTAGACTTCCTTAAACCAATTAACATGTATTTTAACTGTGTCTCTAAGACATGATTTTAAAGATCAGCCTGAGAATCAAATTGTACATCTAAATGCTTTAATGTTTGGGGAAGCATTTAGATTAGATACCAGAAGTAGAGTCCACTGTTGCTTACAACTCAAGAGTTTGAAATGTTTTTTTACTTCTGCTAACATTGAGCATATAGACAAACTATTTTTTTAACCTATATGCTTTCAACCCACACACAATTGAATATCAGATATTTAAATTTTTTAAGCTTATGCTATTCTTTCTCAAGAATGACTAATAGTGGAGAAAATACTTGTAAATAATATACCTGATAAGGTATCTAAGAGGGGTCTAGGATTTTCAACATATTAAAAACTCATACATCTCAACAATCAAATGACAAACAACCCAATTAAAAATGGGCAAAGGATATGCATAGAGATATTTCTGTAGAATATATACAAATGGCCAACAGCACATGAAAAGATATTCAATGTTATTTAGTCACTTGGGAAATGGACATTAAAACCACAATGAGATACCATTTAACATCCACTGAGATGGATTTTTTTTTTTTTTTTTTTGAGACTGAGTCTCACTCTGTCATCCAGGCTGGAGTGCGGTGGCGCAATCTCGGCTCGCTGCAACCTCTGCCTCCCAGGTTCAAGTGATTCTCCTGCCTCAGCCTCCCAAGTAGCTGGAATTACAGGCATGCACCACCATGCCCAGCTAATTTTTGTATTTTTAGTAGAGACAGAGTTTCACCATGTGGGCTAGGCTGGTCTCCAACTCCGGACCTCAGGTGATTTGCCAACCTTGTCCTCCCTACATGCTGGGATTACAGGTATGAGCCACCGCATGTGGCCTGAGATGGATTTAACTTTAAAAAACAGAAAGTAACAGGTGTTGGTGAGGATATGAAGAACTGGAGCCCTGATACATTATTAATAGGAATGTAAAATGATGCAGCTGCTGTGGAAAATTTGGCTGTTCCTCAATGAGTTAAACATAGAATTAGCCTATGATACAGCAATTTTACTCCCAGATATATACCCCCAAAAAACTGAAAAAAAATAGTCAAGCAAAAATGTTTGTACACAAATGTTCATAGAAACACTATTCATAATAGCCAAAAAGTAGAAACAGCACAAATGTCCACGAATTAATGAATGCATACACAAAATGTAGCAGACCCATTTAATGGAATATTATTCAGCTATTAAAAAAGTCATGCTTCAACGTGAGTGAAACTAAAATGTTACATGTTTTACAGCAACATGCTGCACATGCTGCAATGTGAATGAATCTAAAAAATGTTATGCTAAGTATATTAGTCCATTCTTGCATTGCTATAAAGAAATACCCTGAGACTGGGTAATTTATAAAGAAAAGAGGTTTAGCTCACGATTGAGCAGGCTGTACAAGAAGCATGGCAGCATCTACTTGGCTTCTGGGGAGGCCTTGGGAAACTTTTAGTCGTGGCGGAAGGTGACTGGGAAGCAAGCACATCTTAGTGGCTGGAGCAGGAGGCAGAGAGCAAAGCCGGAGGTACTACACGTTTTTAAACAACCAGGTCTCATGAGAACTCACTCACTACCATGAGAACAGCAAGAGGGAAATGTACCCCGACAATCCAATCACCTCCCAACAGGCCCCTCCTCCAACACTGGGGATTACAATTCGACATGGGGTTTGGGCAGGGGCACAGATCCAAGCCATAGCACCAAGTGAAAGAATCCAGACACAGAAAACTACATATTGTATGATTCAGTTTATATGAAATATACGCAATAGGCCAATCCATAGAAAAGCAATCACCAGGGGCTACAGGGAGGAGGAAATGGGAAGGGACTGCTTAACGGGTTCCCTTTTGGGGTAATGAACATGTGTGGAACTAGATGCTGGTGACTGTAACACAATGCCATAAATGTATTAAGTGCCCCTGAATTGTACAATTTAAAATAGTAAAAATGGTGATTTTTATCCTATGTGAATTGTACTGTAATAAAAAGATAGATTATGAGAGGGAAGGAATTGGAGAGGGGAAAGCATGGACATTTCTTTCAGAATTTTTGCTGCAAAGAGGAGTTGATAAATGGCAAAGTGGATATGGAACCAAGGGAAAGGTTTTAAACTATTGAAGATAGTTGCATTTTTAAATTATTAAGTAGATGCTACTGAATGAATGAACAAATGTATGACTGCCAGACAGGCATAGAGAGTGTCAGAGTTCACCTCAGGATGAATAGATGAAGACTGACACTGAATCTTTAGAGCCCTAACAAATGACGTCATGACCCACTTTTCCCCACTGATATTCATGGCCCCACTATGCTAAAGAAATGAATTACGGCACTAGGAAAGCAATATAAAATATAGATGACCATGAAAACTAACTGATACATTGCTTAGAAAAGTAATTAGATTTCACCCCAATTTGTCTTCCCCTAGAGAGACAGTGGATAAAGCTCACTCATATGTGCTAACAGCGAGTTATATGAATGAGAAATCCTATTCCAATAGATACATTGTTGGTGAATATATCAGATGAATAAGTCATAGAATTGGTTGGTTACATATAAATATGATCTGATAAACTCAAAATGCTGGTTGAAAATATTCTGTGAATCTTTTCTTAGAAATATTCTTAGAAATCTACTTATTGACGATTCCTATTATAAAATTATTAAAATTATTATTCATGTCTACATCTAATCATTTTACTTTTCTAGATCCTTTTATTGCGGAGAGTTTCTATAATAAACATATACAAAGGTAGAGAGAGATATACAAAGGTAGAAAGAAGATTAAAATGATCCTCCATATACGTATCACCCAACTTCAACAACTATCAACCCACAACCAATCTTGTTTTGTTTATAACTCCATCCACTCCTTTTCCTACTTTTTGGGAGATCATTTCGAAGTAAATCCCAGATAATATATCAGTTTACTTGTAACTATGTTAGTATGTATCTTTCAAGCATAAGGCCATTCTTTAAAAATATATCCGCAATAGCATTTTCACATAAAAAGTAAATAATAATTGCTAAATATCATCCCCTTTAACCTGACCTTCCACTATCTAGTTGACAAAGAGTTTGCCCCACGTGAAAACTTATATTCTGCAACTTAAAATTCTATCAGTAGTTGAAGTAATACTGACATAAATTGAATCTAGTTAATTTCAGAAAAAAACGTACAGTTCACAAAAGAAGAGTTTTATATCAGATGCGATTTAGCCAGTGAAGAGTAATTGATTCTGGAAAATCCAGAGAAAAAGGCTATAGCTAGCTCTACTCAATAGTGTATCAAAGAGGAAAGGTGCTAACTAGAAAATTCTACCCACCTACCTATCTATCCTGATCATTTTATTGAGATGTTCAGAGACTGCCCTGTACGGACTTAGCATGGCCAAAGAGAGATGCTATTTGATTTTAAAGGCAGCATCTTGGAGAGAGAGATAATAGAGAGTTTTCCGGGATTCATTAAACCCATCAAAGACTAACCATTTCAGATAAAATGAAATGTTGCCTTCAAAGGAAACTCATATTGTCAGGGAACCAAAAGTCTCCAGATCTTAGGGAACTGTAAGTTTTGAGATTAAACATGTAAATTCAGGTTTTCAGCTGTGAAGGTAGTGCCTCTGAAAATAAAAGACATTAAACTGGCCTTACAAGTATTGATTTACAGGTCTTGATTTTTTTCCCATAGTTTATGTTTTTAAAGAGGAATGGAGTGTATGATTAGGCTTGGAAGAACACATTTTGTGGGAGATATACCAGAATGGTAGAAAAAGAACAGGAGGAAGAGGAAGAGGAAGAAGAAGAAAGACGAAGAAGGAGGAGGAGGAGGAGGAGAGAGGAAGTGTTTAGAAGTGAAGTTTATAGGAGGGAAAATTCTCTGAATGAAATTATAAAATGGTACTCTATGAAAGACAACTGATATGACATAGAAGATTGAACTACATGGAGGGAGATAACAGACATTAACTTTTGTGCTCCCTGTATTTCATATTTCTTTGAACCAGGTAAGTGCTTGTATCAGTGAGAATTAGAGTCAGCTACATATAACAGGAAAAAAATAATGAGAGGACTTTATTTCTCATTTATATAAAATAAGTCTGGAGATAGCCAATTGAGGGTTTATGAGACAACTCTATAAAGTTGTTACATACTCAGATTTGTCCATATCACTGCATTATTATCCTTAGTTTAACCTTTGTCCTTATTGCCCAAAATGGCTGCTGGAGCACCAGCCATTTCATCTATATTCCAAGCAGCAAAATAAAGAACGAGAAGAAAGAAAGGCTGCTCCATTTCGTAGCTATCTTCTAGTAATGCCCACATAAAATTTAAGTAAAACATATTCTCTTAGCCACACCTAAATGCAAGAGATATTGGAAAATGTAGTCATTTAGCTGGGTGCCATATGGCAAACTAAAAACAAAAAGGTAAAAAAAGCAAAGATATTGGGAAACAATTCTCAGCTTTTGCCATAGAACTCAGTATAGAATAAAGATCAATTAAGGAAAGAGAATAAGTGCATTTCAGGAGAAAAAAATTGTAAATATGTAGAGGAAAATAAGTATGTGATTAGAGCTGGGCATTGTGGCTCACACCTACAATCCCAACACTTTGGGAGGCAGAGGTAGGAGGGTTGCTTGAGCCTAGGAGTTTGAGGCCAGCCTAGGCAACAGGGAGAGTTTGTCTCTACCGAAAATTAGCCAGGCATGGTGGTGCACACCTGTAGTCCCAGCTACTTGGGAGGCTGAGGCAAGAGGATCACTTGAGACAGGAAGTCAAGGCTAGGGTAATCTGTGATTGCTACTGTACTCCAGCCTGGGCAAAAGAGCAAGGCTCTTAACCATTATTTACTGAGATCACATAACATGCCAAACACTATGCTAGATCCTTCATACACATCATCGCATGTTATAAACAACACAACACTGAAGGGGTAGATACAATTAACCTGATTTTACAAATAAGAAAATTAGCCTTAGAGAGGTTGGGCAACTTGCTGAAGGTTACACAGCTACTAGATAGAAGAGCCATGATGTAAACCCAGGTCTACTTGTTTCCAAAATCTATTTTCTTAAAACCCTCTTCACCTACTAGGGTTGGAGAACAATATAAAATAATAAAGAAAATAAAAATATATTTAAAGTAATTTAAAAATAAATCAAAGAAAAATCTTCAGTGTGGTTCACATAGTTGCAGCCTTGGAATTACCTGAAGCTGTTAAAAAAGCAGACTCCCCCAGCTCCACCCCAAACTACTAAATTTGAATCTGATTTAACCAAGATCTCAAGGTAAGTAGGAAGCTCATTATAATTGGAGAAATGTCACTCTCTACCACCCTACCATAAATATATCAGATCTCACTGATAACAAAACCCCAACTTTAGTCTTAGCGACTGAGTTTCTATAGTAACACTGATTCATCATGTGTCATTAGCAAATAGAAGAATGATTTCCAAAGGGCATGGAAGTCACTTTTTTCCCAGCACATTAATTTTTTGATCCCATCAAGTTAATGTAAAACACATTAGCGGCCAGGTGCCATGGCTCACACCTGTAATTCTAGCACTTTGGGAGGCCAAGGCGAATGGATCATGAGGTCAGGAGTTTGAGACCAGCCTGGCCAACATAGTGAAACCCTGTCTCTACTAAAAATACAAAAAATTAGCTCAGCATGGTGGCAGCCACCTGTAATCCCAGCACTCGGGAGACTGAGGCAGGAGAATCGCTTGAACCTGGGAGATGGAGGTTGCAGGGAGCTGAGATCACGCCATTGCACTCCAGCCTGGGCTATACAGCGATACTCTGTCTCAAAAACAAAACAAAACAGCACCACCAACAAAACATTAACACAGCTGAGCATCTAGCCACAGAGATGCTCAGTACTAAGTACTGTACACAGTGCCCATTCACCATACAGTACTAAGTACTGTACACAGTGCCCATTCACCATACAGTACTAAGTACTGTACACAGTGCCCATTCACTTCAAGTTAGCTCTTGGCTCACTTTAGCTCCATGTTGTATCTTTGAAGTGCTTACTGCAGCAAGCACTTAATCTCTGCATTTGACGTTTTTCTCATAACTGAGCAACTTTTACTTTTTCTTACACCCCTTCCACCAAGCACTTTCACCCTCTTTGTAGTAAAAGCACTATATTTGCTATAATATTTCCTTAATTGTTGGCAATTTAACATGCCTTTTTAGGTTTGCAATGATTCTTAATAGGATTGTTGGCACTTTTGTTAGTTGCATTGGTTTTAAGAAATCTATCTCAACCCTATTTTCTCTGTGTTTGCCCAATAACTTTTCCAAGCAATTTTGCAGAATGAAAGGAACAATGTATATTGTATTAAAACAAAAATGTCTGCATTCTAGAATGGCGAGAGGATTTCAGAGTACACATTAACCTTCTGCTTTTAGAAAGCACCCATTATTTTTCTTTTTTTTTTTTTTCCTGTTTTTGGAGATGGGGCTGCTATGTTGCCCAAGCTGGACTTGAACTCCTGGGCTCAAGCCATCTTCCCATGTAGCTGGGACGCTGGGACTACAGGTGTACACTACTGTATCCAGCTAGCACCCATTATTCTCGAATATGTGGCACAATTATGGAGGAGATCACGGGCTTGACAATAGAGGAAATGCATCAAAATACTCACTGAGAAAAATTCCCAGCTAGAGTTAAAAATGCTTCCAGTATTGAAATATCAGCATAATGAAATTTTCTGAGAAAAGCCTAAGTAATTAACATAGACCTTGATCCAGCTTCTGCCTCTGAGGCTTCCCCTGGTCTCCACTTCAGTCCTTGATAAACTCACATTTCC
Organism: Ateles fusciceps; assembly: GCA_036589455.1. NCBI lineage: Eukaryota > Metazoa > Chordata > Mammalia > Primates > Atelidae > Ateles > Ateles fusciceps. The sequence continues at coordinate 3,929,760 of JAZHEH010000045.1, read as the reverse complement.
ATCTGGCCCAGAGACTACTCCCCCCTTATCCTTGGACCCACTCCTGGCCCCTGGTGATTTTTTATTGTTGATACATAACTGCCTGAGCAGACCCTTAGCCTAGCCATAATAAGGATGCATGCAGCCACTCTCTGAAGTCCTTCCTCAAACCCCAAACCTGAACTCAAACCTTAAAACTCAAACCTCAGTGTCTGCTTGAAGCTAAGAATATGACTCTGAATGAAATATATGGTTTCTAAGGCTTACAAAATTCTCTCTCTTCTCTCCTTCTCTCTCTCTCCTCACACACACACCACACAAACACACCCCCTACACACACACTTATTATCACTAATTAATATCTAGTGAATTAAGAATTGTTTCAAATAATGACATTTTGTCTAGTGCCCAACGGTATCTTGTCTATCCTTTATGTTGGATAGACGACATTAAGGATAGACCAGATACCATTGGCACTAGAAGGAAAGCCAGAATCTACAAATTTTTTAGTCACATTCAGTCCATTTTTCTTTGCTTACTCTGAAACCTTAAAGAGACTATTCACTCTTTCTGAACTTTTCTTTGATCATCTTTAGAAACCTCATGCAACTAATATTTTAAACTTGATTTTTATTTAAATAAAATGTTTTAAAAATCTGGTGCAACATATTTAATACCCATCCTCCCTAACATTGAAACATCTGTTTTCTTGTCTTAGTCTTCTCTTCATGTAACTCCTCCTAATTACTATAATTATTTTAATGTTATAGAGAATCCTGTTTTAAAAGTTACTAGTTCAGAAGAACAAGTCTACAAAAGTCTATGTAAATCTTAAACAAATCTGCTACTGTTTTATCATCTTTTTCTATAACAATACTTTTTCTTCTCTCTCTCTCTCTTTTCTGTAACAGTTTTTAGCTCACAAAAAGCTCAGTTGTGTGTGGGTGGGTGGGGGTGTATCATAAAATAACATGATACAGACAGAACACAGCTGTTTTTTACAAATATACTCAAGACAGTGGCAACAACCAGTCTCTTAGACAGTGATTTCCCCCAAATCATACCCGTCATCAACTGAGTAATCAGAAAAGGAAAGCAGACCATTTGCAACTGAAGAAAGACAAAATCGGTAATTGAAATCTGTCCTCTCATGGTTTTAGTCAAATAAATTCACAGTTACTAAATTTGACAAATGTACATTCATCAGATAAGTATTTCCAGGGAGAAGAGATACTGTGGCTAACTCCTGCAATAAGAAATTTAACTTGACATTTTAATACAGGGAGATGGATGAGTATGTTGATAAGAGGAGACTCCAAGCCAGAATAAAACATACACCCTGTTCAAAAGGATCAAATCTAGCAGTTTCAGGGATTAGGATTGTATGTGAAGAAACTATATTAAAATCTACAAATGGGAAGGTGGACTCAGAGTTGAGCGCTCTGAGTAAGAATAAACAGTTCAAGAGAAAATAAATAATACCTTGGGACGTACCTTAGGGTAGGAGAACAGCATGCAAGAGAGAGGAAGAGGGAGAGAGAGAGAAATAATTTTCAAATATAGTCATAGAACAGGATATGGTCAAAATGAGGAGTAGAGTATCCTGGTATTTACTGCTGTTCTTATAAACTAAATATCTGATAAATATTTGCCATACCTTGCTGGATATTTTATTATTCAGAAAGTAGATAAAACTAGAGGATTGACTGCCACTTATTAATTACTCAGTTCCAAGCACTATACTAAGTAATTTGTATATGTGATCCTATTGAATTATTTCAACCATCAAATATTATCCTCATTTTATAAATAAAGAAATTAAAGCCCAGAGACATTAATTGCACATGTTAAAACAGCTAGGAGGAGAAGAATTTGAATCCAAAGCCGATGTTCATAACCATCCCTCAAAAGCAGAAAAATAAAAGTCTTAAGGAAAAGATAAGCCTGTTGATTTAAATGTTAGAATCAGACTTGCTGCTAGAAATTAGGAAAAGAGAATTGTTTTTATTCAAATACGGAGGAAAAATATATGGTTCCATGAACAAAAACTCTAAAAGCCAATGTAATGTAAGAGAGACAGACAGTGGCAATGCATATTCACCTGGCCATAGAAGCTGAGATAAATTTAAAATGAAATTTAATATTAACAACAAAGTCTCCATCATGCAACATGGTCATGTGATTCTTAACATGACAGGAAACATTTCCCCACAAGATTAGTTTTGAGACCATTTAGCAGCTGATAACACTTAAATTATTTTGAAGTGAGGAATTAAATTGTTCACTGACAGAAATCTAATTTCTGTTGCAAGGAGTTTAGCATGTATTTTTTTTTTTTTTTTGAGATGATGCAACAACTGCCACTGTTGAGTTTGCTTAAAGTCACATCGGCAGGAAGGATTTAAGTGCTTTGAGCATTCAACCTATATTGGTTGAGGGAAACCATGTTTAAAATGGTTAAAAGTGCTTGTACCCCTTCACTCCCCAGGTTGGGATTTTAACAACTATCCTTAATGCCAGCTTCTTTTTTTTTTTTTTTTTTTTTTTGAGACAGAGTCTCTCTCGCCAGGCGCCAGGCTGGAGTGCAGCGGCACGATCTCGGCTCACTGCAACCTCCGCCTCCCTGGTTCAAGCAATTCTCCTGCCTCAGCCTCCCGAGTAGCTGGGACTATAGGCGCGTGCCACCACGCCCAGCTAATTTTTGTATTTTTTTAGTAGAGACGTGAGTTCACCATGTTGGCCAGGATGGTCTCGATCTATTGAGCTCGTGATGCGCCCGCCTCTGCCTCCCAAAGTGCTGGGATTACAGGCGTGAGCCACCGCGCCCGGCCCTCGATGCCGACTGTTTAAAGTCTCCATTAAAAATGAACCAAAAGAACACAAAATATTTGACTGACTAAAACAGGAATTGACTTGATGAAGCTTTGATCTCTGGCCAGTATGGCCACTAAGCTAATGGACTCCAGCCAGTAAGATGAACCTTGCCCCAAGCCAAAAACAGTTGACCCACAGTGAGTGGAGCACAAGACTGTCCACTTTCTTATCCACCTGCTATCGTAGCATAAGAGTAAAAGTGAGTTGTTCTGAGTGTGATTAAAACCCTGGAAGGGTCTACAAGTAGTGCTTGCTGACAATGAGGAGTCTATGGACTTAAATGTCTGTTTTTCTTGTGTGTTTTACTTAAAAATGAAAACACATTCAGAAACTGGACACAAAATTTACTTTTAAAAAACATTTTAATTATGGATTCATAATAGTTGTACATAATTAAAGGGAACATCTGATATTTCGATACACTCATACAATGTGTAATAAATCATGGTAATTGGGGCATCCATCACCTCAAGTATTTATCATCTCTTTGTGTTAGAAACATTCCAATTCCACTCTTTTAGTTATTTTGAAATATACAATAAGTTATTAACTATAGTTGCCCTATTGTGTTACCAAACACTAGATTTTATTCCTTCTATCTAATTGCATTTTTGGACCCAATAACCCTGCCCTCTTCATCTGCCCCCTCCCCACTACCCTTCCCAGACTCTAGTAACTATCATTCTACCTTCTATCTCCATGAGTTCTTCTCTTCTTTTTTTTTTTTAAGCTCCCACATATTAGTGTGAACATTCACACTAGTGTCTTTCTGTGCCTGGCTTATTTCACTTAATGTTTTCCAGTTCTATCCATGTTGCAGCAAATGAACGGATTTTTTTCTTTCTTAAGGCTGAAAAATATTACCTTGTGTATATGTACCACGTTTTCTTTACCCATCTATCCACTGATGAACACTTAGGTTGATTCTATATTTTGGCAATTGTGAATATTGCTGCAATAAACATGGGAGGGCAGATATACCCCTTTGATGTACTGATTTCCTCTTTTTTATTTTATTTATTTATTTATTTGGTATTTACTCAGCAGTAGGATTGCTGGCTCATATGGTGGCTCTGTGTTTAGTTGTTTGAGGACTCTCCATACTGTGCTTCACAGTGCTATACTAATATACATTCCTACCAACAGTGTACAAGTGTTCCTCTTTCTCCACATCTTTATCAGCATTCTATATTGCTGGTCTTTTGGATAAAAGCTATTTCAACTGGGATGAGATTATATCTCATTGTGGTTCTGATTTGCATTTCTCTGATGATTAGTGATACTAAACATTTTTTCATATACCTGTTGGCCATTTGTGTGTCTTTTTTTTGAGAAATGTCCATTCAGGTCTTTTGCCCATTTTTTAATTGGATTATTTGAGTATTTTCCTATTATATTATTTGAGCTTCTTATACTTTCTGGCTATTAATCCTGTGACAGATGAGTAGTTTGCAAGTATTTTCTCCCACTTGATGGGTTGTCTCTTCACTTTGTTGTTTCCTTTGCTTTGCAGAAGCTTTTTAGCTTGGCATGATCCCATTTGTCCTTTTTTGCTTTGCTTGTCTATGTTTTTAAGGTCTTACTAAGAAATATTTGGTTCTGGAGATTTCCCTAATGTTTTCTTCTAGTAGTCTCAATAGTTTCAAACCTTAGATTCCAGTCTTCAAGTCATTTTGTTTCGATTTTTTTTAATATGGCAAAAGATAGGGATCTAGTTTCACTCTTCTGCATGTAGTTATCTAGTTTCTCCAAAACAATTTGTTGAAGAGACCTTCCCTTACCCAACATATGTTCTTGGCAGCTTTGTCAGAAATTAGTTGACTGAATATGTATGGATTTATAGTCGACTGTATACATATGTACTTATTTTTAGGTCCTCTATTCTATACCATTAGTCTATGTGTCTGTTTTTATGCCAGCACCATGCTGTTTTGTTTAATATCACTTTGTAGTATAATTTGAAGTCAGGTAATGTGAAGCATCCAGCTTTATTCTTTTGCTCAGGATTGCTTTGGCTACTGTGTGTCTTTTGTGGTTCCACATAAATTTTAGGATTTTTATCTTTCTGTGAAGAATGTCATTGGTATTTTGATAGGTATTACACTGAATCTGTAGATTGTGCTGGGTAGTATGGAAATAGTAACAATATTGATTCTTCCAGTCCATGAACATGAAATATCTTTCCATTTTTTGTGTGTCCTCTTCAATTTCTTTCATCACTGGAAAAATCTCTACAATAAAAACAAAAGTGAATTTCTTCATGGTACAATATAAGTCTTTTAAGATAAGAAATTTTAAGATTCCCTCCCAAGCTATACTGAAAATTTCCCAAGGGCAGGAATTATCTCTGTTATATTCATCACTACATCCAGAGCCTAGCTGGCACAAAATGTAGCAAACAGAAGACCCTCTGTAATGTGGGTTGACTGAATAAGTGAACCTCTATATTTTACGGAGTTAGTTTGAGGTTTTTATGCTACCTTCCTCGCTACAGAGCCATAAAATGAATTTTTGTGTGGAGCCACACAAAATTGCACCACGACAGTGTTTTTCTTTAAAACGAACACAAGAATAAAGCTAAACGCAAATATCCGCCTCACTGGAAAGCATTGCGCGTGCGCTATCCTGCGCTATTGACTGGCACCACAACTCTCAAAGACCCTCTCGCAGGAGAATCACCTTTGCGCTTGCTCAATTGAGGACTCCACAACCAGAGGGCGGGTTCCAAAAAAGGAAATGGTCACTGCGCATGCGCCGCTCCTTCTGCGGCTTAGGCCGGCTGCGCAGGCGCACAGGTACCATTTTGACCGTAAACATCCTGCCGATTTGAACCGAGGATTTGGGCGGCAGGAAGAGCCGCGGCGTAACGGCAGCCATCTTGTTTGTTTGAGTGAATTGGAGAGGAGGCGCCGGCTGTGGCGGCGGCTGGAGCTGCTCGGAACCTACACCTCAAAGGGTTCCCCCTTTCCCCGCCCCCTCCCCTGACCCTTTTCCCCTCCCCCGGGCCAACCAGCCCGCCCAACTCCCAGCGGAGAGCAAGGTAAGAGGCTTGCCGACCGCTTCTTTCCCTTCAGCTCCCTCCCCCACACCCGTTCCCCGCCGCGCTGCCGTCGAGGAGCCGGACTCCTAGGGACGGGAGAGCGAGGGAGAAGGCAGTACTCGCCGCGGCCCCGCGTGCTGCCACCCTCCCTGCGCCCCAAGCGGCGGCGCCACCCGCCCAGCCCTCTTCGCCCCGGGCCCGCCTTCGGCCGGGACCCGTGCAGCCTGGGCCCGCATCATCGCTTGTTCGGTAACAAATGGTTCTAATCCATTCGGAGATCTACAAAGGCTGTTACTCTGCGGTCCAGTCTCACGTCCCCCAGGAGGCCGGGGAAACCCTGGGCTGCGGAAGGATGGGGAGGAGGTTTGAACGAGCCCGCTCTGGGGACCGGGCCGCCTACTCCGTGGGTAAAAATGGCTGTCTGGGAAGACGCGGGAGGAGGCGGTGGCGGGCCCGCGGTGCCAGCCCCGGGAGCAGCAACCTTCCCCGCCGAGCTCTGGTGAGGGGCTGGAGAACGTGCGGACCTCGTGGGGCGGGGGCGGCGGCGGCGGATGCCCCTTGGCCAGTGACTGTTGCTGCCCTCCCCTTTTAAAAAGATAATTTTTACATTGGGAATACCAAACCTTACACAGACACGTAGAAAAAGCGACGGAGGGAAGTTGCTTCTTATTCCGAGGACATTTGCATAATTATTGGTTTTCCCCCTCAACTTTTCCAGTCATTTTAAAAAGTGATTAAGGATATCGAGTGTTGTAGAGACTCTGGGGGGGGGGAGGTGTGTGTTTCTGATAAATGCTTGATGCCGTTTTCGTCGCTGAAAAAGGCTTTTTGCGAATGATCCGCTCTGATAATGTAGGGTGACATTGTCGAGTTGTGCTGCCAGACTTAGTGGCCTTCTTCAAATTTGTAATAGGGAAATGCTGGGGGGTTTACTTGGTCACTGATTTGTTAATGTCATCAGCTTACAAAAAAGGGTTTGTGTGAAGGGTTTCTGGAAAAGGCTTGTGTTTATCGGCTTCTTTTTGCAAGGGAAAGTTTATCTTTGCTTTCATACTAGTTAGAAGAGTAATTGGTTTTCAGGCAAAAAATTCTATTAAAATGGGTGTGAATGCCAGTGGGCTGTGCTACTCTAGAATTTTGGAGACGGGCAGGAGAAGGTTTCTGAAATGGTAAAGTCGTTGAATACCTTTGTTAATGTTGGAGGCAACTGATTATTTTTGGCAAGGCATTGGTTAGGACATACGCCATATCTCCAAAAAGTTAACAGTTTGCATAGTTGAGGTGACAGAAGTGCATAATTAATAGACATAGTGCTTTTTATACACAAGTCAGAATTACAAAAGAGAATTTCTTTTCTGGTGAATTACTATTTTGTGAAACATACAAATTCAAGAAACTCTTTTACAGTTTGGTACAGAATGGAAATTTTCTAATTCTTGGAATAAAGGTTGTGTTTTTAGTTTAAATGTCATGCTACAGTTGTTAGGCATGATTATATTGGCTAGTTAATGTTTTGCAGCAAGATTGTCCTCAAAATTAACTCTTTGCATCAGCAGTGACACTATGTTAGGTGTGCTCTTGTATTTAGTTTTCATAATCTTTTTTGGTGAATATTATCCCCACTTTATTAGTTGAGAAATAACTTACCGTTATGAAACAACTAAGTAAAGAGGGAGCTGAATTTGAACGTACGAGTGTCTGATTGTAAAACCCTTGGTCAAGGATGTTAGAACCAAAACGGAGGAAATTTCTAGTGTACAGGGTTAGAAATACCTTCTGAGATCTGCCCACGACTCCCCCAAAGAGGTAGCTCCATTCTGATCTGAGTTAGATATTGATGTTTTCAAAGGTTGGGGAAATCACCAGATTTCAGCCTTTTATGTTTTTATAGTAGGGAAACTGAACTGCATAGAGGTTAGGCAGTTTAACCTGCTAGTTAATGACAAAGCAGGATTATGTATTTACTTCTGAGATAGTAGTTTTTATTTTGAATAGGTGATATGCCACAAGTTTACATATATATATATATATCGCACATTACAGAAAAGTAGGCCTCGCATGCCCTGCATACCTACTTTCCAGAGTTAACCAGTGTCACCACTTTCATGTGTACGCCACAGATATTTTAAGCTCATTCAAGAGCTTGTAAATATATGGAGAAAAGAGCATTCTTTTTTTAAAACTCCAACTTTTCTGCACTTAACCTGGAGATTTTCCATATTAGCACAAATGTTGTATTCCTGTCTAAAACTGTAGTGTACAACTGTTCCTTGATATTAAAGGCGGATTGGTTCCGGGACCGAAATCATGAACGCTCAAGTCCTTTATATGAAATAGTGTAGTATTTGCATATAACCTACTCACATCCCATATACTTTGAATAATCTCTAGATTACTTATAATACTACAATGTAAATGCTATGTTAATAGTTTATATAGTTGTTATAGTTCTTTATTTGTATTTTTTTTTATTGTTGTGTTCTTTTTCGTCTCCCTTGCCCCACCCCGAAAAATTTTTGATCCTGGGTTGGCTTAGTCCATGGATAAGGAGGACCGACTGTATTCTGTTATTTGGGTATGTTAATTTTTCATACCCCTTATTGATGGCCAAGTAGATTACTTTGAATGTTTTGCTGTTCTGCTCTGGCAAGCCAGCATAGTGTTGTAGTTAAAAGTGTGGATTCTGATGTTCAAGTTCCACTTCCATTAAATACTAGTGACATTTACTTATCTTCATCTGTTTTCTCACCTGAAAAATGGGCCAGTATTTACTTATGTAGGACAGTCATGAAGAGGTTGGATACATAAAACACATAGTGGTTAGTAAGTTTTATTTGGGTTTTTTAGTGTTTGGTTTTTTGATTTTGTCTTTACTAATATGCATCTCCAAGTGTATCTTTTGTATTGGTTACTGAAAGTGAAATTTCTGGCCAGAAAGTGTAAGTGAAATTTTCGTAAGATGTTGCCATATTGTCCTTCAGAGAGATCACACCAATTTACCCAACCACTGCCCTGCCATGCTCTCTAATGAATGAAGTATTGGTACTGACTGATACTGTTCTAGAAGCATGAGCTTTAGTTTGACTGATTCTTTGAACCAATCTTAAATTGCCATTTTTTGCATTCTTGAATATGTTCTAAAGTAGCAATCTTTCTGCTGTTTCACATCAGACTTTAATTTTTCAGGATCAATTGAAAAAAATTGCTTGCGGCTTTAGAAAAAAATGATTCTCAAATAATGAAAAGCTAAGCTGTGCTCTGGTATCAAATGCAGATTTTCTGCACAGTTCTTTCATTTAGCAGAATATAGAATCTTCAAATCTAAAGAGATTGGATAAAGTTTTGTATTAAGGTAAAATATTGGCTTAAAAGGCAATTATAATTATACTTTCTCCTCATTCAGATATACACCAGGAGTTGATCCACCACTGCTCTTTTGGCTTCTTTTAGTTATTAGAGTAATTTCCTCTTGCTAATTGTTTCCCACATTAATTTTAGCACCACTCTGCTTTCCTTAGCCTCATCTGATGCGAAACAGGCATCTATTTAGGAATCTCTGCCTCTGCATAGCTGGGATATTTTAGGCATGGTGCTCTGACCAGCAGCTGAAGTGCTGGCCATCAGCTACCGACACCTGTTGAAAAATGCCAGTAGATTTAATTTTTAAAATGTCTAAAATTTTTTACATATGTCAATTATGAGATCACTTGGTGGATCATATTTATTTTTATTCATTAAGCACATATTTAGTAATTTTCAAGCAGCAGACAGTATTCTAGAAGGTTAATATTAAGGAGTTTTTTGTTTAGGATACAGTTGCTTGCTTCCATAGTGGAACTTGGGGCTTGTCATGTATAACAGCGATTGTATTTCTCAGAACACACCGCCTTGTTGGATTTCTATACAGTTCTGTAGATTTTATTTATAACACAGTTGAGGCAGCGTAAGTTTTCTGATGACATTTTAAGGCTTGAAGTAGGCACTGATTTGAAACATAGGAGGCTCTCTTCCAGTATGGGAAGCATGTTTTAATCTGTAAAATACTAAATGGCAAATAAAGGACCTTTGAGGTGTTTTTATTTAATGCTCGTACCTTAAGAATGTTTTGAGTTCTTCTTAGTATAGAATATAGTATTTCTTCATTCTTTTCTTTTTTAATAAACACAGAGTCTTGCTGTATCGGCCAGAGTGGTCTGGAACTCCTGGCCTCAAGAAATCCTCCTGCCTTGACCTCTCAAAGTGCTGGAATGACAGACGTGAGCTACCATGCCTAACCAATTTCTTCCGTCCTTAACTCCAAATTTAGGAAGAAGAGTTCACAACATTAGACGATTGGCGAAGCCTTTTTTTTTTCCGTTTGAGTAAATTCTTTTTTAGTATGAATTAGTAATCCTTTGGGAAGATTAGAAACAGAATGAGAATTTCAGGACTCTTTACTATTAAGTGATGGAAATGGAGATACGGCAAACCTGACTGGAGTAGTCTTGCACCACAGCCCCTACCCTCCCAAATATTTTTGACATGTAAGAAATTTGTTGCCTGTGATATGCTTAACTAAAATATGTTTTCTCTATATCATTGGAAAGAATGGGAACTTTTTAATTGAAAGTACAGTAAGCAGAATTCTCATTTTAAGATTTACAGACTCGGTGAAAACATGAAAATTATCTGTATCTTTTAAAAAAAGCTAATTCCAAAGATATTTTAGTCCCACCTGCAGTGTAAGATTTCCAACTTCTATGTGTCTTCGCCAGTATTTGATGTTGCCACTATTTTTTAATTTAGCTCTTACAATAAGTGTGTGGTGATAACATTTTTGGCTTTAATTTGTATTTCTCAAATGTCTAGTGATAAATGAATATCTCATGTTCTTGTCATCAGTAAACCTCCTATGAAATTTATCTTCTTTTGCTCACTTTTTTTTTCTTTTTTAGACAGTGCCTCTGTCACCCAGGCTGGAATGCAGTGGCACGGTCTTCGGCTCATTGCAACCTGCTCCCCCCTGAGTTCAAGCGATTCTCCTGCCTCGGCCACCCCAAGTAGCTGGGATTACAGGCACATGCCACCACACCCAGCTAATTTTTGTATTTTTTTAGTAGAGATGGGGTTTTGCTTAATTGCCCTGACTGGTCTTGAACTCCTGGCCTCAAGTGGTCTGCCTGCCTCGGCCTGCCAAAGTGCTAGGATTATAGGCATGAGCCAGCATGCCTGGCTTCTTTTGCTCACTTTCTAATTGGATTTTCTTTTTACCCCTGAGTTTTGAGAATTCTTTACATATTCTATATCTGAGTTCTAGTCAGATGTGTGGTTTGCAAATATTTTTTCTGCAGTCTATAACTTATCTTTGCATTTCTTTTTAGAGCAAAAGTTTAATTTGATAAAGGCAAGTTTATTGAGCAAGAACTTTTCCTTCATGGGTTGTGTTTTTGGCGTTGTGTCAAAATTTTTACCAAGTTTTAGGTACTGAAGGTCCCCCCACCCCCTGCCATTTAAAAAGTTTTGTCTATTTTGAATTTTTATATAATATGTGAGGTTTAGGTGGAGAGTTTTTTTCTTGCCTTTTTTGTTTTGGGGGGGGGATGTGTGTGTGTGCGTGTGCGTGTTTTCTGGCCTTCAGATGGTATTTAATCACTCTAGCACCATTTGTTGAGAAATCTATCATTTCTCCATTAGATAGCTTTTGCATCTTTGTTAAGAAAAAAAAACCAGTTGACCTTAGTTGTATGGGCTATTTCTGGGTTCTCAGTTCTGTTCCATTGATCGTGTTTCTCTCTGCCAATACCAGTGTAGAGTATTGTAGCTATATAGTAAGTCTTGAAATTAAGTAGACTAATTCTTCTCACTTTTTCAAAATAGTTTCAGCTTCTCTAGTTTCTTTGCTTTTCAATATAAATTTGAAGATAATCTTGTCTGTAAATGTAAAAAAAACTTTATTTTGATAATTGTATTAAAGTTTCTTTAAAAACCAAACATACACTTACGATACTTTTCAGCAATCACACTTCTGGACAGTTGTCCCAGAGAAATGAAAACTTAATGTTCACCAAAAGTCTGTACGCTGTAACAGCTTTATTTGTAATAGCCAAAAACTGGAAACAACTAAATGTCCTTCACTAGGTGAATGTGCAAGCATATTATGATATATGCATCTCATGGAATGCTACCTAACAGTAGACGGGAATACTGTTGATAAATATAACAAGTTGGATCACAGAAGCATTGTGCTAGATCCAAAAAGCCATTTCAAGAAGTCACATACTATATGATTCATTTATATAACTTTCTCAAAACAACACAATTAAGTCCAGTGTGGTGACTCACACCTGTAGTTCCAACTACTTGAGAGGCTAAGGCAGGAGAATTGCTTGAGCCTAGGAGTTCAAGGCTGCAGTGAGCTATGATTACCTTACTGCTCTCCAGCCTGGGAGACAGAATGAGACCCCATCTCTTAAAAGAAAAAAGAGTGACAAAATTAGAATTGTAGAACAGATGGTGATTGTCAAGACTTAGGAATGGCAGGGAGAGAGGGGATGAACGTGATGAGTTTTGTAGTGATGGAATAGTTGTGTGTCTTTTTTGCGGTGGTGATCATACAGATGTGCACATGTGATAAAATCGTATAAAAGTCTATAGACACATTGTGTCAATGTCAGTGCCCTGGTTTTGATACTACATTCTAGTTATTTAAGATGTCACCTTTGGGAGAAACTAGGTAAAAAGTACATGGGACCTACTACTTTCATGACTCCCCTGTGGCTCTATTTCAAATTAAAATTTTAAAGTACTTTTTACGTATTGTGCATGTACTTGATTTTATTTCTGTGAAAGCAAGGCGTATGTTGTTTTCTAGTCGTGGACATTATAGAAAAGAAGCAGAAATTCATTTGCCGAGGTACATTTCTTTTAACTCTGTGAAAGAGGGAAACTAAATGATGTAAAGGAAATATCCTGCAGTTAATAAACTCTTCTGAACTGGGGTTTTCAAGCTACCTTTCTTTTGTTAATACATTAGAGTCCAAAAGGAAAGTAAAATGACGGTAACATTTGTGATTCTAAGACTATTTCAGTCATAAGATAAATGTTCTGCTATACATTGTCCTTGATTTAATGTTTAAATTATAAGTAGACAAATGCTTTGTAAGTTCCTCAGTTAAGAAAACTATATATACAATTCTTTACCTTTTTTGAGCCTCTGTTGTTCTAAACTTCCCACCTGTAAAATGGGGCTGGCCCACCTACTTAGTTTTTCTTGGCGGACTGTGAAATGCTGAGTACAGTGCTTTTCATGTAGTAGCAATTTTACAGATCATTTATCCCAGAATCACAATTTTTAATGGAATTCTAAAAATGGAAATTTCCACATAGATTGATATCTGTGCCTAAGTATTTTTCTTCTTAGATGTTCTTTTCTTGCCACAAAAAATATATTAGCTAGCTTTTGGCCAGTAAACAAACTATTTCCACTGTCAGTCAAGATAGAAATGAAACCAGGTATGAAAGCAATTTGACTCTTGTCCCTTTTACTTTCACCTCTTAGAATTTTGGGGTCTGTTTCCCCCCCTCTCAAAATTAAAGCAATAGACTGTTTTTTAAATACGTATTAAACATTTACTCGAGCCTTTTAAAGTTTTTATATTAAAGAAGAAAAATTTTAGATGTCTTATGTCTTGATAAGTATTTCAGTTGTCAGATGATATTTACATTAACTTTTTTTCCCCCTCTTAGGTTTTCTTCTATTTTCATAGCCAACCAGAACAATGTTCTACGCACATTTTGTTCTCAGTAAAAGAGGGCCGCTGGCCAAAATTTGGCTAGCGGCCCATTGGGATAAGAAGCTAACCAAAGCCCATGTGTTCGAGTGTAATTTAGAGAGCAGCGTGGAGAGTATCATCTCACCAAAGGTATGTTTAATGTTGACATTTTTATTTACTTTGTTGATTGTTTATTGATATGTGAAACAGAACTTCTAAAGCAGTTTTTTTTTAGGTAGGTACATTGGAGGCAAGGGAAATCCTTAGAAATTTTTCTTTATTATATGAAGTCTTTATCATCCCTAGACATACTTTGACATGGTCACAGTATGATTCTTTTTTCTTTAAAAAAAAAAAAATCTCTAAGTGCACTGACATTTTGATTTGCCTATTTTTAATGGCAAATAAGCATGAGTCAGGGCAGTGCCCAAATACTGTTTACTGATTGTTCCTTAGAGGGAGCTTTTATTAATGTCCTCTGAAACTGTTCTGAGGCAGTGGTTTACACACTTGGATTTCAAAATAGTGTGACTTAAAGTAATACTCTATGGGATTTTTTGATTTGCCAAGAAAGAACCTTTAAAACACACAGGTGGACTTACTGTCTACTGTCATCATTAGCATTTCATTGAGGAGCGCACATGTTGACTTCAAAAACGTATGGAAGACTAATCTCAAAGAAAGAGTCCTTAAATATAATTTATATATATTTATATCTGGGTTTCAGAGACTCTTTCCTGCACCTTATTTACATGTACATACACAAGTGCACACGCACACACCACATGCATGCCCCAGCTGTGCTATAGTCAAAATGTTCCAGATCATAGCCATGTGAAGCCGCAGTGGGAACTGCTCCTAGAATTTTGAGTTTGGACAGTGTTGATGTAATACATTAAGAGTAGTTTTATTACTGGAAGAATAAAGGAATCTCAGAAGAATAAAGCTGGGGATGAAGCAGAGACTTGTTCAAAAAGTTATGTGGAAAAGTATTTGTTTTTAGGTGGGAGAAATGAAAGTTTGTGCTTGGAATTACAGTAAATTTCAAAGTTCCGTTTGTATATGGAGGTTTGGCTGGTTTTAGAGTTATAGCTGGTGGAATTTATTGCTATTAAAAACATTTTGTGTTCTTTCTAAGACAGTACTAATTTGAAAATTTTAATAAGGTGAAAATTTTACAAACAAAAAAACTGTAGTCGTATTACTTAGATTTTTAGTAATATTTTGATATACCTACTAGACTTTTGTGTGAATGCATAATGCGCATAATTTTTTTAAGTGTGTACACAAAAATTGCATTTATATTTTGTAACACAGCTGCATTCGGGAACAGCACTAATAGCTCTAACCATCTAATGGTTGTAATTTACAGCATAATCTCATACAAAGAACTTAAATACAAAATTTGAAACAGACTTAACCTAGACTGAAGTGAGTTTATTTGAGACAGGATCTCACTCTTACCCAGGCCGGAGTGCAAGCATGATCTTGGCTCCTTGCATCCTCTACCTCCTAGGCTCAAGCAGTCTTCCCACCTCAGCTTGCCGAGTGGCTGGGACTACAGATGGGCACCACCACACCTGGCTAATTCTTGTAATTTTGTAGAGACAAGGTTTTGCCATGTTGCCCAGGCTGGTTTTGAACTCCTGAGCTCAAGCAATTTGTCTGCCTCAGACTCCCAAAGTGCTGGGATTACAGGCATGAGCCACTGCACCTAGCCCTTAGTTACCTAAATATTCATACATTTACTATGGGAATGCTAATGTATATAATAATTGTGGGGGGCTGCTCTAGACTTTCTTGGGAATATTGTAATATACTCTGTGTGTGTGTATACACACATCTGTGTCACACACACACACACACACACACACCCACCCACACACACACTGCATTACCTTTATAATATTCAAATAGCCCTGAATTCTATAACATTTGGCCCCTAGGATTTTGGATAAGGAATTATGGAACTGTAAATCATTGTTTGGGTTATGTATGATTTATTTTACTCCTCCCTTATTTTTGGATAGTTTACATTGTTTCTGATTTTTTGAAATTCTTCTGGTCCTATCCAATGAAACCATTAAAAATGACAGTAGAACAATACAGTGGAAGATAGTCTTTTCAACAAATAGTGCTGGAATAGCTAGACATCATGCAAAAGAAAAATGAACTAGCTAGACAGACTTTCCACACTTCAAAAGAATTAACTCAAAATGGATCATAGGCCTAAATGTAAAACACAAAACTATAAAACTGCTAGAAGATAACATAGCAGAAAATCTGAATGACCTGGGATTTGGTAGTGACTTTAGATATGACACCAAAGGCATGATCTAAAAAAGAAAAAATTCAAAAGCTGGACTTAAGAATTAGAAAGTACTGCTCTCAAAAGATACTGTCAAGAGAATGCAAAGGCAAGCATTAAAACAAGATATCACTACTCATCTATTAATATGGCCAAAATCCAAAACAGTGGCAACACCAAATGTTGGTGAGGATGTGGAGTAACAGTGGCTCTCATTTTTGGTGGAAATGCAAAATGGTACAGCCACTGTGGAAAACAGTTTGGTGGTGTCTTAGAAAACTAAACATTATTCTTACCTAAAATTTGTTTCTTGGTATTTACTCAAAGTAGTTGAAACTTAGGTCTTTACAAGAGCCTGCACACAGATATTTATAGCAGCTTTATTCATAGTGACCAAAACTTGGAAGCAATTGAGATGTCCTTGAGTAGATGAATGGATAAATTAACCTTTCACTGAAATATTATTCAGTGCTGCAAAGAAATGAGCTATACAGTCAAGAAAAGATGTGGAGGAACAGGCCAGGTGCAATGGCACATGCCTACAGTCTCAGCATTTTAGGAGGCCAAGGCGGGTGGATGGGTTGAGCCTAGGAGTTCAAGACATGGCAAACCCCTTATCTACAAATACAAAAAAATTATCCTGACTGCGTGGCAAGTACTTCCCACCTGCTTGGGAGGTTGTGGTGGGAAGATCTGTTAAGCTTGGGAGGTCAAGGCTGCAGTGAGCCAAGCTTGCACTAGTTCACTGCAGCCTGGGTGACAGAGTGAGACCCTGTCTCAAAAAAAAAACAACAGGAAGATGGGCCTGACACGGTGGCTCACACCTGTAATCCCTGCACTTCAGTAGGCTGAGGCAGGCGATCACAAGGTCAAGAGATCAAGACCATCCTGGCCAACATGGTGAAACTCCGTATACCAAAAATTAGCTGGGCGTCGTGGCGTGTGCCTGTAGTCCCAGCTACTCGGGAGGCTGAGACAGGAGAATCACTTGAACCCATGAGGCAGAGGTTGCAGTGAACTGACAGAGACTTTGTCTCAAAAAAAAAAAAAAATGTAGAAGTGCTGTAAATGCATATTAGTAAAATAAACCAATCTAAAAAGGCTGCATATTCTATGATTGCAGCTATGGGACACTCTGGAAAAGCCAACACTGTAAAAATGAGACAGTAAAAGGATGGGAGGTTGGGGAGAGAATGGAGGGTTGAATAGGCAGAGCACAGACAATTCTTTTTAGAGCAGTAAAACTGTTTTGCATGGTAGTATAATGGTTAATAAATGCCATTATACATGTGTCCAAACTCACAGAATATGTTAACACCAAGAGTGAACCCTCCTGTAAACTAGGGACTTCTGGTAATGATGTGTCAATATAAGTTTATCAGTTGTAATGAATGAAACCCCCATGGCAGTTGTCAATTGTGGGGAAGGTTGTCTCTGTGTGGGGAAGGGGGTGTTTATGTGAAATCTGTGTATCTTTTCCTAAGTGTTGCTGTGAACCTAAAACTACTCTTTTTCCTGGATACAGTCTTCTGACAATTGTATCAGTTTTTGTGTATATACACAAAGAAAAATTGTGTGCATGCATACAGGAAAGCCTCGAAGGCATACCGAAAGATATTAAAGATTTCTGTAGGTGGTAAGATTATAGGTTGTTTTATTTTCTTTTTTAAGACTAGCCATTTAATAAACATTTCTTGTTAAATCTTTGTTCACAACCTTAAGTATGTTCTTGAGATTTATTTTTAGGATTATAATTGACAGGCCAAGTGATAAACATGTTTTTGAGATTTCTGATAGGCACTAACAGTTTGCTCTGCCAAGATTATACCAGTTTGCACTGCTGGTCAATTTTTTGTTTTAATAGGTATGCTTACTGGGGTAAGTTAATGGAAAAGAGAGAAATCGTACTCTTTTCTTGAAAGTATATGTGTGGCTAATCTTTAACATCCATAAGCAAATATTGAGAGTGTTTGGCTTAAAAGGATAACAGATTTTTTTCATGCTATGTACTGAGTACTTTGTACCCCTTTAGGGATACTACCAAAGGATGTGAAACAATCTGATAATTGAAGGTATACATGAACAGCCACAAAGGAAAGCAGACAGTTCAGGAATCATGTAAAAGATTGTTATGTGTTTATGAAAGAAAGTGATTTATCTTTAAATGTTTTAAACCATTTCTAGCTGAGCTATTATTTGTTTGATAACAGGATGTAAAGATACTTCCACAGAGTGAACTGTCCTGAAATTTCTAATGTTTGCTTTGGTGTGCAGTTCTCATTGTGAAAATGTTGGTTTAGTTGTTTAACCTAAGTGTCACACATGGCTCATTTACAATGCAAGCTTACGTACTCCCTTGTCTCTTCCACTCTCCTATTGAAAGACCCACTGGCTCCCTTTGCAGAGCTTTCCCAGAATATGTAGACTGAAATCTTCATTATATTTATGTTTACACTGTAACACAAACTAGCTCAAAAACATATGCCATACCTCATTTTACCTACTCCTAGGCTAAACTCTGAACCAGACTAATCTAGAAAGAAAGCTTTTACCCAAACATCTCTTCTTGAAAGTTTTTAGTTCTAAACAAGATAATAGCAAGCAGAGGTTTTTTTCCCTCCTCTGTTCTTAGGTGAAAGTACAGTCAATATTAACTTTAAATTTTATAATACCACCTAAAAATAGATTCTGTTTTTCCATTAGGAGCACCATTTTAATTTGATTTTTTAAAATTAGGGATTCATTGATACATTCTGAATTTGATCACAAATTTGGTATAATTTCAGATGTCTAAAAATGTATGACCATAGACATCATCATTTATTCTGTAAGTCACATAAAATGCTCATAAGTACAGAGCCTGAGAGTCATAAGTAGGGTCCTAGAGTGCTATAGAGAATACACATAAACTTTAAAACACAGTATTTTATTTTACGAATAACAATATACGAATCATAATTTAAACAAGAGCAAATGTTAAAAGCTTTTTTTTATTACCTTAGAACTTGTTGCATCTTACTGTGTGATTTGGGAAAGTATCCGGGGATGTTTGAGTTCATATTGCCTTGTTCTTTCAGTAAGTTTTCCTTATGGCTAGAGGAATTTTGAATACTTGTGTTTAGATTCAGTCTTACCTCATTGTTTTACCAACTGCTTCTCCATATACTGCATCCGATATTAATGTTGATCAAGATCTGCCTTGAAAAAAAGTTTGGCAGTATATTTACTGGTGAAAAAAGGTATGGATACTATTATCCTTTTTCAATTAGTATGCTTTCCAAACTTTTTTTAATCAGTATGCTTTCCAGTTAATGGAAACTTAGTAAAAAGTGGCTTAAACAATAAGGGAAATAACAGGCTTGATTAAAATTTTGGAAACAGATCTGAGATTGGTTCAGCAGCTTGATTATGTCATCCAGGGACTCTCCATCCTTAGTTTGTTGGCTTCCTGTCCTCATACTTCAGCATCGTGGTTTACAGCGTGACTGCATGAAGCAACCGAGCAAGCCCTACCTATTCACAAAGCGGCAAAGGGGGAAGGAAGAGAGAGATGGTGTTCTTTTGGGGGGAATATCTTTCTCAGAAACTCTCTGGCATACTTCACTTACTACTCAATTGGCTGAACTGTGTTTCATGCCCTCTCAAGAACAGGTATTTAGCAGAGAGGAATGAGACATCTGTCAATATGGGGACATTTGCTTCTCAAACAAAATCAGAATTGACTTAGCCAGCAAGAAACAATGGCTCTGGATTAGCATCCACAAGTGTTACATGCTCCTTAATGTGCTAATGACACAGTTCATGGAATGGCGTGCTTGCTTCCTAGCTACCTACATGTTTATGTTAATTCATGAATTACCACTCTGTCTTTTTGGTATATTCCATATACTCAGGGAATTTATAGGCAAGGACAGTGAGAAATATATGTGATTATAAGGCAGTTTTAAAGGAAAAAGATGAAAAGATAAAGACTAAGTAGCATGAATGCAAGCTTTGAAATATGATTAATGTTTTATTCATAGGTGAAAATGGCATTACGGACATCAGGACATCTCTTACTGGGAGTAGTTCGAATCTATCACAGGAAAGCCAAATACCTTCTTGCAGACTGTAATGAAGCATTCATTAAGATAAAGATGGCTTTTCGGCCAGGTATTGTTGAACCTTTTTTTTGCTTTGGAGTTTCTCATATTTTTTGTGTTACTGTAGCTAAACACATTTTCTAAATCAACATGTTTTGTTATAACTGCAATACAAGGAACCCTTCAAAGATACAGCAAGGCTTGCGGAGGCAGTGGTTCAAGGGAGGAAACGTACTTTATTTGCATCTCTTTGACCTGTGAAGTAATGGAGCTCACCCCCTTTTTTGTTCTTCCTTTGGAGCTGCCTTTTTAGTACTTTTTTCAGCAGCTTACATAGACTGAGTCATCAGAGGTTGAAATGTTGAAAATTGTTATGTAATGATTTTTTTTAATATAGCTCAGAAAAGACAATTTTAGGGTTTTAAACTTTTTTCCTGAATAAATGTTCTTTGTAGTTTCTTTGTTGTTACTAACCACACCACCATCTAAGTAGATAATTATTGCTTATCTAAATTCACATCTTTCTACAGTTTTTAAAAGCATTGATGAAATTTTATTCTGATTAAAATAATGTGTATAGAAGAAATGCCTTAACAGTTTTTACCGAGGATACATTCTGATACTTCATTTTATGTCAGTTTGTGAACAGTAAAATGTTTGAGATCTAAGATTTTATTTAAAAATAAAATATTTAGAAAAAGATTACAGTGCTTAAATTAACATGTGAACAATAAACCCATTTTATCTAAATAACATGCTTTTTGTCTTTCAAAGTGAGGCATATTTATTAGAGACAACTTGAAAAATATAAAGAAAATTAAAATTGTGTAATTCTGTTTTCTCTAAAATAACCAGCTCCTTTTAACATTTAAGGCACTCCTTTGCAGTCATTCTTCCCCCCCCATGTTTAATTAATTACATGTTAATAGTTATTTGTTGATATGCCCATGTAAACATTTATCAGCTTAATGCATAATTAGTGCTTTGACTTTTTCATAAAGCAAGGAATACAATTTATGAGCATAGAAAAAGAGAAGTACTTGTGCTTTAAGGTATTTTGCATATGTTATCAATGTTTCTATTACAATATAAACTTAGGAAATTATACTTACTTATCTCCTCCTTATCCCTAGATAATTTATGGGTAGCTAGATATTCAAACTTAGCATTTATTTTCCAGGTGTTGTTGACCTGCCTGAGGAAAATCGGGAAGCAGCTTATAATGCCATTACTTTACCTGAAGAATTCCATGACTTTGATCAGCCACTGCCTGACTTAGAGTATGTGTCTTCTTTTTTAAAAAATTGTTGGCTTGGTCCACAAAAAGCAGTAGTATTTGCTTACAAATGTATAAGGTTTTTTTTGGAATGTTTTACATTAACAGGTAGCTAAAATGCATATACTTTTATTTAGGATAGTATATATATAAATAAGGAACATAAAACCTAGAAAGCTGTTCTTCTGTGAGAAAAATCATGTGGATGTCAGCTTTAACACAGCTAAGATGTGAGAGTTTTGACATGCTTAGGCCAAAGCTTATGTAAACCAATAAACAGTTGTCTAGGTATGCTCTTTATGCAGTGATATCAGAATGTAAACTGTTGCTTCAGAGTTGTATATTAAAGTCAGCTGTTGGTTGTCTTCTTGGCCAGGCTATACTCAGAGTCATAATTCTGTTCTGGTTGTGTTTTGTTTTTGTTTTAAATAAACATGCGAGACAACTTTTTATGAAGAGCAAGAAAGGGTCATTGTCACTTCACAAATTTGAGAGGAGAGTTACACAGAGATGGCCATTATAGCAGAATACTGTAGTATGTTTCCCTTTCTCAAGTCCTTACAATCTAGCTATCATGCCATGATGTTGGAACTTGACTGTAGCTTTCCAAGTGACTTAGCATAACTTGACAACCAAGGAACACCATTACAGATTTCTCTGCTTTTTAAAATTATCTGTGACTTCTAATTAGGGTAAGTTTATGACCTATTTTGTTATTGCATGTGTGTTAATTAATTCTAGGCTCTATCTAGCTTTTTACTTTTTTTCTCTCCTTTTGACATTTTATTTGAAAATTTTTTATTATGGAAATTTTTAGACATAGCTAAAATTTAGAGAAATTAGCGGCATGAACCTTGTATGTCAGTTATTCAGCTTTTGTAATTACAAGTATATTGCCAGTCTTAATACATCTATTTTTCCCCAGTTTACCTCACAACCCCCACCAGATTATTTTAAATTAAATAACAGATAATCTTATTTCATCTGTAAATACTTTGACATTTGTCTCTTAGAGGTAAGGAATTTTTAAAGCCTCCATAACACATCACACCTTTAAAAAAATTATCAGTAACTCCTTAATATAGGCATACCTTGGAGATAATGTGGGTTTGGTTCCAGACCGCTGCAGTAAAGCAAGTCACACAAATTTTTTTGGTTTCACGGTGCCTATAAAAGTTACGTTCACACTGTATTGTAGTCTATTAAGTGTACAATAATAGCATTATGTTTAAAAAAGCAGTGTGCATATCTTAAAAATATTCTACTGCTAAAATATGCTAATGATCATCTGAGCCTGCAGCAAGTTGCTGTTCTTTTGCTGGTGGAGGATTTGCCTTGATGCTGATGGCTGCTGACTGGTATGGGTGGTGGTTGCTGAAGTTTGAGGTAACTGCAGCAATTTCTTAAGACAGCAGTGAAGTTTGCTGTATCGATTGACTGACTATTTCATGGTAGATTTCTTTGTAGCATACAATACTATTCGATAATGTTTTACCCACTGTAGAACTTCATTCAAAATTTGAGCCAATCATCTGAAACCCTACTGCTGCTTTATCAACCAACTCTATGGAATATTCTAAACACTTTGTTGTTGTTTCAGCATTATTCACAGTATCTTCACTAGGAGTAGATTCCATCTCAAGAAACTACTTTCTTGGCTTATTCATAAGAAGTAAACCCTCATTTGTTAAAGTTTTATTCCAAGATTGCATCAATTAGTCACATCTTCAGGCTCCACTTCTAATTCTAGTTCTCTTGCTTTTTCCACCAAATCTGTAGTTACTGCCTCCGCTGAAGTCTTGAACCCCTCAAAGTCATGCATCAGGGTTAAAATTAATTTCTTCCAAACTTTCTGTCTGTACCACTGAAACTTTCTCCATATGACCAATAAGGTAGTTTTGTTTTCTTACTCATGTTCACTGGAGTAGCATTTTTAATTTCCTTCAATAACTTTTTCTTTACATTTACAACTTGGCTGTTTGGTGCAAGAGGGCTAGTTTTTAGCCTAAATCAAGCTTTAAACATGCCTTCTTCACCAAGCTTAATCATTTCTAGTGAGATATGTGTGACTCTTCGTTTTACTTGAACAGAGAGTAACCACTGTAGGGTTATTAATTGGCCTGATTTCAATGTAGTTGTGTCTCAAGGAACAGGGAGGCCCAAGAAGAGGGAGAAACATTAGTGGGGGCGGGGGAGGGCAGAAGCAGCCAGTCAATGGAGCAGTTAGAAACACACAGAACATTTCCCAGTTAAGTTCGCCATATTATATGGGCATCCTTTGTGGCACTCCAAAACAATTAAAATAATAGCATCAAACATCATTGAGCCGGGTGTGGTGGCTCACACCCATGATCCCAGTCCTTTGGGAGGCTGAGGTGGGGAATCGTTCAGGCCAGGACTTTAAGACTAGCTTGGGCAATAGTAAGGTCCCCGCACCGCCCCCCTCCAATCTCTACTGAGAAATAAAAAATTTAAAATATCACTAATCAAGATCACCATGACAGATACAATAATGAAAATTTTTTAAATAGCATGAGAATCACCAAAATGTGACACAGAGACATGAAGTAAGCTTGTGCTGTTGGAAAATGGCACCAACAGACTTGCTCAATGCAATGTTACACAAACCTTCAGTTTATTAAAAACTCAGCATCTGTGAAGCTCATAAAACAAGGTATGCCTCTGTGATATCCAGTCAGCATTTAAATGTCCCCGGTTGACACGTAAGCTTTTTTTTTTCTCTTCAGTTCGAGTTGAAGCTAAATAAAGTCTACAAACTGCATTTGGTTGATACACCTTATGAGTCTCCTAACAATGGATTACAGTATAGCTTTGCCTCCCCTCCAGTTCTTTTCCTTTCCATCTATTTCCTGTATAAACCTGGTCGGTTGTTTTGAGGTATTTATGTTCTGGATATGGCTGATAGTATTTAGATTGGTGTTTAGCATTATACACTTTTCATTTTTTATTTAATATTTTTAAACTATATGAGAGATTATTCTTATTTATAAGAGGAAGAAACGGAGTCTCAGGGAAGTCAAGGAACTTAAGAGTTTATACAGCCTGTAAGTTGCAGGGTCCTAATGAAAACCCATGCCTATCTAGCCCATAATTTCTAATTTTTTCCTCTATACTTGATTTAGTGGCTTCTGCATATTACATTTTATTGCTGATGATTGATGCTTTTCAAATTTAAATACAAGTTAATTTCCAAATCACTTACATTTTTGGATTGTATTGGAATGTATGAAGGTATTAAATACTAAGGCTTCTAAAACTTGGTTGGTTATATGTTTTAATTTTTCTTTTAGAGAGAATTGGGATTGTTTTTTCTTATAAATACAGTGAAACTTGAGAATAAAATGTATTTGACCTTCTTTTAAAGTGACATCGATGTGGCCCAGCAGTTCAGCTTGAATCAGAGTAGAGTGGAAGAGATAACCATGAGAGAAGAAGTTGGGAACATCAGTATTTTACAAGAAAATGATTTCGGTAAAAGAAATTACTAGCCATTAGTTATAATGGTATAATTATATCGTGTTGCTAATAGCAATTTCAAAAGAAAACCAGACTATATTACATTCACATTGATAGAAAGGCTTAAAATTTCATCTAATGTATTTTCATCAAGAAAAGAATTTGGTTTCTACCAGTGTATTAAGCATTATTTTCATACTTAGAGTTAATTGTTTACCTACTCCTCCCTACATATAATCATAGAACCTATATGTTGATTCTGTGAGGAGTCCCAGCATTGAAGTAGTGATCGCATTTCAACTAACCATTTTGGAACAGTTAGTTTCCCTATTATACTTGCTATTCAAAAACAGGTATTCAAAACTAGTAGCAAGGCATACTCTTTTTTTAAGAGATAGGATCTCTTCTGTGTTGTCCATGCTGGAGTGCAGTGGCTGTTCACAGGCGGCATTAAAGGACACTACAGCTTCAAACTGTTGGATTCAAGTGATCCTCCCACCTCAGCCTCAAGCAGCTGGGACTACAGGCACATGCCGCTGTGCCCAGAACCAGATTCTTTTCTTGATGAAATGCATTATAACAGGAAAGTTTAAGCTGTGAATATCAATGTAACTTAACATAAGTACATATTTAGGGTTTAGCTAGGATTACTTAAATCTAGATCTAAGTTTGAATCTGTTGGTCGTGTCCCGGTATTGTAGCTGTGTGTAATTGAGCCATTTTTTAAAACTTGGATGCTAAAGATTTAAAGTTTAAACAAGATATTTTAACAGTTGAAGATAAGTAAGACTTCAGTAAGCAAATGTAACATAATTATAATAAATCATTAGCTGTTTTCTTTTATAACAGTGGTATTTCTAACCTTTCTGAACTAATGACAAATCAAAATTTGTTTAGGCGATTTTGGAATGGACGATCGTGAGATAATGAGAGAAGGCAGTGCTTTTGAGGATGATGACATGTTAGTAAGCACTACTGCTTCTAACCTCCTGTTAGAGTCTGAACAGAGCACCAGCAATCTGAATGAGAAAATCAACCATTTAGAATATGAAGACCAATATAAGGATGATAATTTTGGAGAAGGAAATGATGGCGGAATATTAGGTATGTGAGAAAATAATGGTTATTTGAACATAAACATAACTTCTTTAAGGTTTTGGAAGCAGTTGCTAATTCTGAGTCTTGAACAGCTATTAGATTTTTATGTATGAATTGTGATCAGTTGGTTTAATAAGACATTCTGTAAAACTAGCTTCTTAAAATGTTATAACAAAACCTAAAGATGCTTATCTCAGAGTGCTAAATTTTACTAGTACTTAAAACTGTTCTATATGTGTTTGATAGCTATGGCTATGGTAAGTAAGTATTTTTTTAAATAGATAAATGAACTAGGAAATACAAGTCAAAAATGAGAATTGTTTTATGTACTAAGTGTTCTATACTTTTATAAACCACCTGGAGGAGAATCAGATAAAAATTTAATATATGTTTAAATTTTATCCCTTTTAACGTAATTTTGTTTTTCCAGTGATTGGCTATTGTGGTTTTGGCATTTCTTTTTCAAATTATAGCTAACTTACAATCTCTATTTCAGATGACAAACTTATTAGTAATAATGATGGCGGTATCTTTGATGATCCCCCTGCCCTCTCTGAGGCAGGGGTGATGTTGCCAGAGCAGCCTGCACATGACGATATGGATGAGGATGATAATGTATCAAGTAAGCGTTTCATGTTCAGTGATTCTAGGGATGATCGTATGGCATCCAAAAAGACGTTTATCATAGAAGATGACAAACTAAAAGTTGTAGTTTTTAATGAATTGCAAATATCCTTAAGTACAGTGCTTATGATTGATTACTGGTTCTGATTCTCTTATATGTTTAATCTTGTGCCCCTCCCATTTTTTGGCCAGTTGGGTTCAAGTCTGGTGGGGCTTTTTCATAATTACAAAAATATTTTTTTCTTAGTAATAGCAGGATTTCTTTCCATTTTATGAAGAGTTTTTTCTCCCCCCCATTTGTAGGATATATATTATACCCAAGCTTTTTGTGACTGTATTTGTTTTTCTAGTGGGTGGGCCTGATAGTCCTGATTCAGTGGATCCCGTTGAACCAATGCCAACCATGACCGATCAAACAACACTTGTTCCAAATGAGGAAGAAGCATTTGCATTGGAACCTATTGATATAACTGGTGAGCCTATGAACCTTTAGATTTGTGCAACATACAACATAAGGTCTTATTTCTGGTTCTTGCCTGTCTACTCATCTGTTACTGTTGTTTTAGATAACTAAGCTGCTTTTATGTCACGGTCGTCTGTCATAATGTCTTTCTTCTATCCAATTATAATTTGAGTATTTTGTAGAAATGTTTTTGCAAGTTGCCGTGATATACAAAAGTATAGAACAAGTTTTCTGATAATGAGTATCTTAGCCTCTTGAGGTTCCCAAAACGTTAGCAGCTCACATGCATAACCACTAGAAAACATTGCAGAGCATTTTTTCAATAAAGTACAATTCTAAATGCTGTACAGTTGGGCTACAATCTGGAAAAAATAAAAATATTATTTAAAAAACAAACCTGGAAGCTGGTATGGTGGCTCACACCTATAATCCAGTGCTTTTGGGAGGCCAAGGTAGAAAAATCACTTGAGGCCAGGAGCTTGAGACCAGCCTGGGCAGTAAATTTAGTAAGACCGTCTCTTCAAAAAAAATTTTTTTGCTTGTATATATACTCTTAGAATTTGCCTTTTTCACACATTCTAAAAAAAGAAATTTTTTAAAATGTAAAAACTGGAAACATCAAAAATTCTAGAATCAATAATCTTTTTTTGTAGTATTTTTTAAGTAACACTGCAAGACACCATTACTTAATTTGGGAGGGCTGCTTCTGAGTGACAGACAATTTGAGATAATGTAATGGGGATATAAAAGTTAACAATTTTTAAGACATACATAGTTATTACCTTTAAGTAGAACAAGATTACCCTTCTGCGTTTCCCATTGATTAGGGAAATGGGCAATTAAGTAAAATATATACAGTATTAGATAGTGAGATTAGAGAGAGACTGTCACTGTATAAGATCTTTTTGTATTTTTTTAAGTGTTGAACCAAAAACCTTTGGGGTATTCTGACGGGGTGCAATCTTGAGGATTTTATTTAACCCCATGAGCTTTTCTGCATTTTAAAGTGAGACAGTACAGCCTCCTTGCAAGTATTAAGGATTAGAAATGACTATTTTAAAATGTCTAGGATGGAGTTACAGGCCTGTCTGACCGGGCTTGGACTTCTTTCACTCTGTCAAGCAGCTTCTGTAACTGCCATATATGAATTATAACTTTTCCAATAAAAATAATAGTATTTGTAGTCATTAAAGAAAACTCAGTTTGTGGCAGATACTATACCAAATATTTTACAACCCCTGTAAGTGATAGGCCCTGTTTCAAATGAGAAAATGAGCCAAACTCTGAATAGAGTGTGACATGTTCATTGTTGACAGTGTAAAACTACACAGGCAAAAATATATTGGCCCTTGCATCATTTTACTTATTTTGTGCTAAAAGTCTATACATACTCATTCAGCAAATTTTTGTTGAATACCTATTGTGTGCCTCTATTCTATTGTGTTCCTGTCTTCTAAAGGGTGATTAGAAAACATCAGTTAAAGCATCCTACCTTCATGAAGTTTACCTTTTCTGCTAGAGTCTGTGTGTGGAAAAGCAGGGGGGATATAGTCAGTCCAGATCTTGTAGCTGTATGTTCCATGCTGGCCTCTTAGGAAAATGATCTTATTTTCTATTATTCCAGTTAAAGAAACAAAAGCCAAGAGGAAGAGGAAGCTCATTGTTGACAGTGTCAAAGAGTTGGATAGCAAGACAATTAGAGCCCAACTTAGTGATTATTCTGATATTGTCACTACTTTGGATCTGGCACCACCCACCAAGAAATTAATGATGTGGAAAGAGACAGGAGGAGTAGAAAAACTGTTTTCTTTACCTGCTCAGCCTTTGTGGAATAACAGACTACTGAAGGTAATACAGTTTGCGGAATTTTTACTTAATATACGTTTTGAGCATCTAAAAAAAAAAAACTTCTAAAACCTTTGTTTGCATCATTTTTGATGAAGTGTTTTGCAACTGTATGGCAAGTTTCCTTTTTTCTCCCTTTTAAATCACAGTGTACTAGCCATAACTTCATCTGAAATCTATGGATAAGTGACATCTGCATTTCTAAAAGATGTAAAATGAATTTTCCTTACATTGAAAAGCCACTGACATTTTTAATAGTACTTTTCTCTGTAATAAACTGTTAGTTGTATTGCCTTAGTGTACTTTATATCTGAATCCTTTAACTGTTTTCTGAATAAAACATGAGTGGTTCTGCTTTTTCAACAGTAAAGAATTCTGGCTTCAAGAGATTTTTTTCCCCCCATTTATAGGCTCTTTTCTGCTCCACATTCCACAATATTCCAAAATAAGATTCACAGGTGTCTGGTGAATTAAGCAGTGCCGTTAGGCTAGTATTGTGTGTCACGTTGAGATACGCACAGAACTCATTGATTTTACTGTGTATTTAGAATTTAGTAATACATTCTAAATCTAAAGTATTTCAGAGCAACAAAGTTGTGCTTTTTATTATAAGCACTGTCATATAATTATTTTTAAGAAGGTCCTTAAAACTATTTATTATTTGACTCAGTAATTAGTAGAAATTTTTCCTAAGGAAGAAATTCAAGGTATGGAAAAGCTATCTCTGTGAAAACGTTGATTACATTGTTGCTTACAGTTTAAAGAGAGAGAAATAATTTAAAAAGTAGAGGAATGGCTCAAAATGAGTATTATGTAGCCATTAAAAATAGGTTAAATGAGGCCACAAATGGAGGCTCACGCCTGTAATCCCAGCACTTTGGGAGGCTGAGGCTAATGGATCACTTGAGGTCAGGAGTTTGAGGCCAGCCTGGCCAACATGGTAAAACCCTGTCTCTACTAAAAATACAAAAATTAGCCAGGTGTGGTGGTGCACACCTGTAATCTCAGCTATTCAGACAGCTGAGACACAATTACTTGAACCTGGGAGGTGGAGGTTGCAGTGAGCTGAGATTCTGCCACTGCACTCCAGCCTGGGCGACAAAGTGAGCTGTCTCAAAAAAGAAAAAAAAAATAGTTTAAATGATAGCTAATGAGGTTACTATATAATAAGTGAAAAAAAACACAATTTAAAGCTATTTGCTATGAGACCAGTTAGAATGAGTTTTAGTTTATGAATATGAAAATAAACTGCAGGCAGATAAGTAGAAAACCCCTTAAGGTTGTGAAATAATAGATTAATTTTATCTAAAATGTCTGCAGTTACAATTTGAAAACTAAACTCATTTAAATTCATTTTCAGATGGAATGATGTGTGAATATGATAAGTAAAAGCCATGATAAATTATACACTTATTTATTAGAACATACTTTTGGAAGATAGAAATCAGTGGTGACTTTTTGGTTAGATTTATTTTATAATTGAATTTTTCTTTTTTTTTCTTGTAGCTCTTTACACGCTGTCTTACACCACTTGTACCAGAAGACCTTAGAAAAAGGAGGAAAGGAGGAGAGGCAGATAATTTGGATGAATTCCTCAAAGAATTTGAAAATCCAGAGGTTCCTAGAGAGGACCAGCAACAGCAGCATCAGCAGCGTGAAGTTATTGGTTTGTTCTATTGGAATAGTTCCCTAATGAAGTTCACATGAGTATTTGGCTTAAAATTTACCTTTATACTGTCAGAGTAAAAGAAATGAGGAATGAAAGCTATACTGAAATGTTTGGGCAGGGAAATGCATTGGATTCGATTTTCTTATTTAAGTATGAAGTTTCCTGTCTTCCCAGAGGTTTAAGGTTCAGAACTGGCAGGGCAGATAGTCTGCTAAAGAATTGTCGTACATTGTACTGTGGGTAGAACTTGTCCTTTTAAGGCCCCTCCCCTTTTTATGTATATTGCTAAAACTTGAGTGATCTTTATGGAGCTAAACTTTTATCCTTCTTCATTAGAGAAAGCACTACATATGTCTTAGTGTACTGCTTTAAAAAATAAATGGTTCCATAATACTGTTCAAACTGTATGACCTACATCTCTTCATATGACCTATTGCAGATGAGCCCATTATGGAAGAGCCAAGCCGCCTCCAGGAGTCAGTGATGGAGGCCAGCAGAACAAACCTAGATGAGTCAGCTATGCCTCCACCACCACCTCAGGGAGTTAAGCGAAAAGCTGGACAAATTGACCCAGAGCCAGTGATACCTGTAAGTAAGCAAATCTATACATTGAGTCATTTGAAGGTATTCATACAGTCAGTAGCAAGTGGTATTTAGGGAGCCCTTTTAAAGTATCTTGGTTTTGACAAAATGATAAGGAATGAGTCCAGAGGAAGAAGAGCAACTGGATATATAGACAATCTGCTTCAAGTAGGAGATGTTCTGGGAGTCTGCTGTCTTTCTGACTCTTTTTGAATCATGTTGCTTTAGAGTGGTCCAAAGTGAGCATCCTTGACTCTGAAGTTGGTTCTGATTTATTCTTTGGCAGACATTCCTGCATACCTTCAGTACTAGACAGTTTTTAGGTCATCTTACTAAGTAATCAGAATAGACTTGTCAAATACCTGAGAAAATGTAATTCTGTCTACTTCATTCACACTTTGACTCCTATTAAATTCGGCTAGGATAGGAAAGCTAAACAAGTATAAAGGAAGTAGTAGGGTTTGGTTTAGGGCTTTCCAATCTTAAGTCTATAGGATAAATGAATTTGAGCAAAGGGAGGCTTTTTGACCACCTTAGGCTTCTTGTTCAGCCTCCATCAAGAATACTCTGCCAATTTTAAGAACTAGTTTTTGTGCCCTCTGGTGGTAAGGAGTTGTCAGTAAGAGCATTTTTCTGTATAAGCTCAGGAATGGGAACACAGTAATGAGTAGTAACTCTCATAACCACTGTCTTTCTGGTAATTCTTTGGTTTCTTAAAGACTTTGGTTTTAATGTTCTTAATTCTTTATGTTAAGCCTGAGAGAAAATAAATATAGGAAGTGGAGCCAGAAAAACAATATTCTCACTTCTACTATTTGCTTCCATGAGACATTCAAGACTCTCAGAGGGAAAGCTTATGATTTTTATGTTACAGTATAATAACCTTACAGAAGCTTTAGTGGTAAAAAGTGTTTTTGACTCCTAAAAAGTAAGTATAAAAATGAAACATGGTTAATGATGAAATTTTTTTTTTGTAAGCTACTTTAATGTAGTTTTATAAAAATCAAAAAGAAGATATATATAATAAATTTTTTTGCTTGTGGGGAAGTATGAAGATATAACCTCAGTATTTCTTTCGGCTAGAAAACTTCAGCCACTGTGTATTTGCATAGTTAAAATAAGCTACCTTTAAAACATACATCTTAATTGTCTTATTTATATTGCTTTAAGCCTCAGCAGGTAGAGCAGATGGAAATACCACCTGTGGAGCTTCCCCCAGAAGAACCTCCAAATATCTGTCAGCTAATACCAGAGTTAGAACTTCTGCCAGAAAAAGAGAAGGAGAAAGAGAAGGAAAAAGAAGATGATGAAGAGGAAGAGGTAAACTGGTTAATAATTTCCATTCCAGATTTAGCAAAAACATCCAACTGTTTTTTATTTTTCATATTGGAGCTACCTTAACTGATGTTGAACATCAGAGTTACTAAAAAAAAGTTTGAATATAAGCAAAATTTTACCACATGCCTAGTGGCATAGATCATTAGGAGTATGAAATTTTATACTTTGCTGTAACTCATTGGTTCCCTTGTGGGCTTTTGAAAGACTGGAATTGCCCTTGCGCTGATTCTTTGACTTCTAAATTGCTTGTAGCTGCTTTTACTATCTTGTGGTCAGTGGTCGATTCTTACTGCTATTATCATCTGCTTCTGATATAACCTCTTCTGTATCTGTGGTGGCCTGGAAATCAGATAACCATGTATTTTCCACTTGTCTGGGATTCGTTTCTGTTTTTCTTTTACTTAAACCAGGGTAAAGCATGACTTTGCTAAAACACTTAGATTGAGTGAAGACTTGAACGACTTTTACAAAGTAAGAGGTGCTTTAGGAAATAATTTCTTTTTCCTGGGGCATGTTTAAAAGGTTCAAGGTCTTTCTTGTTCTTTTTTCTTCTTCTTGTTTCTTCTTCCTTATTTCTGGATCATCAAGGTTATTGTTTAAGACTCAGAATTTATTCTTGTTTGATGTTCTGTCAGATATGTTGCTTAAACCTTTAAATTTAAAATAAATAAGATGTCCTTTAGGTAGCATTGAAGCTGTTTAAATGTCTTGCAAGACTAAAAAGGGTTATGGATTGGATAAATTTTCATTAGCATCTGTTCTTAATTCCAATAATACTTAGCGTTTATCTTTAATATGAATACCTTATTTAAAGCCAAAATTAGCTTTAGAGCTACTCTAACCTATGAATTAGGGTGTGCCATTATCTCAGACTTAGTTGTGAATGAATATTAAAATTGTTGTGGTTTCTGTTATGTCTGGTATATAGTTTCCGCATACATAGCCTAGGAACATCACAACTGTTGCCTTGCACCCACCTTGGACTTTAAAAAGGCATTTAGGCGGCACGTGGCTAAGCACTAGGTTGCTCAAGTAAGACGTAAGGATTACAGCCCATTCATTTTAAAACACCATATAGACCAATAATAAATCCTCATCTTAGCTAGTCTGCAGGCTCTTTGGTACCGCTCCACAATGAGATTAGGAATCTGCCAGAACATAAGTCATCTAGAAAATCATGTTGCAATATTTATGTACATATTTTAAGTTGAAATAAACAAACAGTATACTTAGTGGTACAGTTAATTATATCCTTTAACGGGCCAGTAACCAAAACCTCCATGATCAGCAGCAGTCGACAGACCCCGCACAGTGTGTGTAGATAGCATCCTTATAGAGCAATATAGAAGTATACTTTCAGCCAGATGTTTGCTTGCACATATACAGAGGACTTTCCTTTGTAATTTAAGGAAGACAGACTTCAGAGTTTATACTCTAGATGCTGAGTGATTTCTCAGCAGCATTAAGTACAGTTTTTTATTCAAAATATACAATCTCAAGGTAATTTAGAGCTTTTAGGAGATGTAGAAATACTTCATTTTGCATTGGACTTGTTTTACCAGCTTTTTGGGGGTCATTTTCATTCAGGATGAAGATGCTTCAGGGGGTGATCAAGATCAGGAAGAAAGAAGATGGAACAAAAGGACTCAGCAGATGCTTCATGGTCTTCAGGTATTTCTTCCGTTGTCTTAGAGAAAAATGCTCCATCAAAGACTTTTGGCATTGTTCCCTGAAAAAAAAAGTTACATGCTGGAAAAAAAAGGCATACCTTTGTGAAACTTTCTCTAAAACTACATTATTTTTAAATGTTTAAATTAAATACATAAGCTGTTAGGCCAAGAGTAAGTCTGAAAAGCATGCAGGAGAATGCTTGTGGTTGTCCTGAAAAGCAGAACCATGGTGACATATTATAGAACGCCTGTGTATCCCTGCACCTTTTTGTTTTTGTTGAGTAAATGTAATGTGCTGAAACATTAAATTTATTGGATCATGGTGTAGCATTAGATGTCAGTCACTTTTCCTTGGGCCTTAATGTCGTAGACACAGACAATCTTGAATATCTATGAAATGCCAAGCAAGTTGCTCAAGGTTTCCTAAAATAGGATAGTTGACATTAAAAAAAATTTTTTTTTTACTTTAAAAACCGGAAGTGCTAGATTTTAGTATCATACTACATTAGCTGTCCAAAGAAATTGGTTATTTTAATAATACATGTCAGAACACTTAGACTTTCTTGCTGTCCAAAGAAATTGGTTATTTTAATAATACACGTAGAACACTTAGACATTCTTCTTTGGATTTTAGATGTACCATAATATACCTTGGCCCTTTACCCTATTGATTAACACGAGAATCACATACTGTTTTTAAAAGTGCAGTCTTTGTCCTGAGCAGAATATACAGTTTGTTTTTTCCAGTAACCAAAATTGGCATTTGTGTTAGTCTGTTTGTGTTGCTCTAAAGGAATACCTGAGGTCTGGGTAATTTATAAAGAAAAGAAGTTTTTTGGCTCACAGTTCTGCAGACTATACAAGAAATAAAGCACCAGCATCTGCTTCTGGTGAGGCCTCAGAAAGCTTACAGTCATGGTGGAAGGCAAAGGGGGAGCAGGTGTGTCACATGGCAAGAGAGATGCTAGGCTCTTTTAAGCAACCAGCTCTCCTGTTAACTAATGAGCAAAAATGCACTCATTGCTGCGGGGGAGCCATTCATAAGGGATCCACCCCCACCCCGTGACACAAACACCTCTCACTAGACTCCATCTCTAACACTGGGGAATCACGTTTCAGCATGAGATTTGGTGGGGACAAATATTTGACTATATCAGCATCCTCACTAAATTACTACTTTATTATACAGGTTACTTTAAGTCATCCTTTTTTTTTGTTTGTTTATTCAGCGTGCTCTTGCTAAAACTGGAGCTGAATCTATCAGTTTGCTTGAGTTATGTCGAAGTACGAACAGAAAACAAGCTGCCGCAAAGTTCTACAGCTTCTTGGTTCTTAAAAAGCAGCAAGCTATTGAGCTGACACAGGAGAACCGTACAGTGATATCATCGCAACACCTGGACCAAGGTTCCATATTATATGAGGAGCTGGAAGCATTACAGCTAGTGTTCGTTTCACTAGTGCTTACAAATTGCCCCCATGTGTAGGGGACACAGAACCGAGAAAACTTAGATTTTTGTCTGTACAAAGTCTTTGCCTTTTTCTTTCTTCATTTTTTTCCAGTATATTAAATTTGTCAATTTCATCTTTGAGGGAAACTGATTAGATGGGTTGTGTTTGTGTTCTGATGGAGAAAACAGCACCCCAAGGACTCAGAAGATGATTTTAACAGTTCAGAACAGATGTGTGCAATATTGGTGCATGTAATAATGTTAAATGGCAGTCAAAAGTCATGATTTTTATCTTACTACTTCTTCATTACTACATTGAAAAGGAAACCCTGTCTGGGAAAATGCCTGACAGTTTAATTTAAAACTATGGTGTGAGTCTTTGACAAGGAAAAAAAGCCTTTCCGTCAGTAACACTGGCAGTCTTCCTGTTAACCACTCCCCTTAGGGATGGTATGGGAATCAAAGGTCACCGTCTTGAGATTCGTTTTTAAGTGTAATTCCATAATGAGCAGAAGTGTTATGTGAAATTGTGTCGTGACTGATAACCTTCAGCTACAAAAAGATAGGACTGACTTGGTTTAAAGTGTTCTATTTTGTAAATCATTCCATTTGAGTCTTTCTGATGAACTTGGCTATCCTGAAATCTGTTACTTTAGTGAGGCTCCAAAATGAGCAAAAATAGGTCTAATTACAGTAGAGTGACTATTAAAAAAACATAGCTTTCTAGGAGCTATAAATCAGAATTTTAAAAAGATGTTTTGGATATATTTGAGTATTCAGATCATGAAAATAGAAATTGCCCTGCCTACTACAAGGACAGACTGATGAGAAATTATACACCTGGTCAACTTAACCTTTAAGCAGACAATGCTGTAAAAACTAATGGCTTCTCTGATATTTATTAAAAGTTTTAATACTTACCTCCTTTTCCAGTGCTGCACACTCTTATGTTTGGAACTTTAATAGCTTCGCAACGAAATCCTATGTCCAGTTTCCTATAATTTAATTGAAAAAAAAATCCAAATAAAGGTTTTATTATTAACAGACCAGATAGCATCAGAAATCATGTGACTATTATTATATGTCTTAACTTTTTAGGGCAAAATTAACACTGAAAGTTCTAGCCTAAGTGTTGAAACTTTTGTGGAAAAAAAAATCACTTTTGAAAATCAGACTTCAGTGTATACCCAATAATTTTAAATTATGTGAAATGTTTTAAATTTGTGAACTCGTAATTACTGTTTTAATGATTCAGTTTCTTGAGAATGGTAATTGCATAAAATTGCTATTGCAGCTTTATTTTCAATATGATGTGCCTGTAAACCAAGGAGTTTTCCCCATTTGTAAAAAGACATTGTAGATAATTGAATGTTTGATTTTAGAAAGGTCGTTAGTTCTTGTTACACATTTTGTTAGTCTGGTTTTTGTTGCTTATCAGGTTTAATATTGTTCTTGAAAATAGTTGATGCTATGTTATGTATAACTTTTCTAATAAAAGTTGTGTTATAAGCTGCACTTTTTTGAGTATTCGTTATTTAATTGGTGGAGGTCCCCAAGGGAAAAGTTGGCTGAAAAAGTTAATATAGCCAAACACCTCATTTGTTTGCCTTATCTAGAATAGTTAGTTACCCCTATAAACCAGATGAATTTTTCAAAAGAGGTCTGAGACTAAAAAATGGAAGACTAGAATAGCTTGTCTCAAACCTTCTGTGTTAACAGAACTGTGTGATCTGCAGTTTTCATAAATGTATAATTGTTATGTGTGAAGGTATTAGGATTAAAAATGAAACCAACAAATGGCTGGTACAGAGGAAGCTTTGGGGCATGAATATGTCTCTGTAACTGCTAAGTACATACAAACTATGACATGCTTATGGCTGTACATTCTTAGTGCTCCAAACAAGGTAGGTGGGGTAGGCAGGTGCTGGAAATGTCCTTGGTTGATCTGAGATGCCTAACTGAAAACCAGGACATTCAGTAACCTGACATGTGCCCACTTTTGCATTCTAGCCTAGGACTTAGTCCTGCTGCCCACCCCTCCCAGCCCCCACTGAACTTTAAAGCATTGAGATTTTATGGTTTGAACCCTGATTTGAGTGTAAATTTGTTACTGTTTTTAGTAGAAAAAAATGAGGTTTTATTAAGCACCAATTATCCTAAAACCCAAAGCAGCTTTGATTTGGGGCTTACTGCCATAGATGCCTATAGTAAGGAATTATGATTAATGTGAAAGTGATGAGAGCCTAGAA
The DNA here is from genome assembly GCA_036589455.1 of Ateles fusciceps. Lineage (NCBI taxonomy): Eukaryota > Metazoa > Chordata > Mammalia > Primates > Atelidae > Ateles > Ateles fusciceps. Next base: position 3,891,987 of record JAZHEH010000045.1, on the reverse strand, counting down.
TACAGTATGCCACAGTACCTGGGAAAAGTTCACAAAGAAAAGATTCTCAGATGATAAAAAGCATTTGCTGAAATTTAAAAGATGGCTCAGCATAGTAAAGAAATGGTGGTGTTTAGCCAGAGCAGAACCACGAGTGTTTGACTTGGAATTCAAAGGCCTAGCTGTAGACTGACAGTAGAATCCACTCTCATGACTGTCCTGAAACTTGGAGTTTCGAGAGTGGTGCAGTAGAAAGAGCAATGGGCCAGAGCCCTGGGCCCCAAACTGTAATCTTAATTTGACTATAGAGCCTAAAACTCCAGAAGCTTCATTCTGTATCCAGGTCTACATCTAAAATAAAATGGAAGTCAAGTCCCATAGATTTCCATTTCTAAGAATTGTGAAAACCCTATGAGCTAATTAAAAGCAGTTTGAAAAGCAACTAACATTTGTATGATGAAGATACTGGCTTTAATTCAGGCCACTTAGGTGCATGCACTTGGGCAAGGGTTTAAACCTTTCTAACCCTAGAGTACCATATGTGAGGTGGACATCTCTACTTGGAGGAACTACATGCCCTTTAACTTAATTACTTCAAAACAGTTAATTCTACTTTACTACTTTAGACCTCCCTAATGCTTCGTCTTGGTGGGTGGCACCTTTACCTTCCATGTCCCGTTGACCTGGTGATTCAGTGTTCCATTTCAAATAACCATTCCTCTGCTCAGACTATTGAAGACTTGCAGAGATTACTTCAACAGCTCCAGTTACTCAAAAGATAAGACTGTTTCCTCTAAACACATTAGAGTCAACTGGCAAGTCAGCAGAGGGACATTTAAACAGGGAAGACAGGAAGATTTTTATTTCAAGACCAAGTGCCCAGGAGCCATCTGCCCTGCTTTCCGTATTCCCCCTGCTGTCCTCCCAGCTGTGCTCCAGGTCATACGTCCAAACTTCTATGCGGCCAGGCAGGTAATGGAAATGAGTGAAGCGGCCAGGTGACCAGCAGTGGAGGGTGAGGAGGAACAGTGCTGAACTGGATGAAACAGGGCAGGGGTCCCCTTTCAGCTGAGCACAGCATCTGCTAAAATGTCACCAACTGCTGGTTCAGAAAAGGAGACAGAGCATTGCCTCATTTGGGGATTTAACAGGAAAGGCCAGAGGTCCTGATTTTAAAATGTGATATATGATTCAAAACTGTTCCAATACTATGCAGGCCACATACACCTTGGCAGACAGATCCAGCTGAGAAACCTCAGGTTGGCAGCTTCTGTTAAGCTTTGAGGACTATAAGGAAAGCAAGTTGTGCCACTTCAAGAAGCAAGGCTTTCTGTGCTCTTTCCTGTCACTGCTTCAAAGACCACAGGCTGGCTACTTCCTCTTAAAGAATGCGGTCTGATTTTTCAAGGCCCTATTTGATGTCCCAGGCCCACAGGGAACATCCTCACCTGACTTTATTTATGCTTCAGGTGTGCCCTGCTAACTTGGTGTGACAGCTATTGTATCACATTCCCAACCTAATGGAAATGTGTTTGGAAAAGCAGGACTTGAAAAATGTAAACCTAAAGACAAAAGTCTCATTTCCTCAAAATCCTCCAAAGCCAAACAGTGCAGGGATTCTCAGATGTTAGTTAGCTCAAGAGTCAGGTGGAAGATTGTATATCTGTAGGCTTGACGTTAGCCAGGGAATCTGCATATTTAACAAGCACTCCAGTGGTTCTCATGCAGACAATTCCCAGATTGTTTTCAGATACTGGAATTCAGCCTTATCCTCTGAGCTGCCATTTCAAATGCTTGGCCAGCATCTGGACCTGCAGCTGGTGGGCGGAAGTGCCCTCCGTGATCAGCTGTTACTTATGCTCTAGGACTAATTAGCTCTCAATTGGCCAACAGCTGTTCAGTGGGAAAGTCTCACACAGTTTGAGCAAACTGGCACATTGTTATTTCCAGAAGGCATCTGGCCAAAGGGGCTCTCAGGTCCTGTTCTAATTACCCCAGCTATAATAGTCTCCTACGTGCTATGAAAATGAGTCAGGGCACCAATGGGTGGCCAGTAATCAACAATGATCATCAAAACAGCAGCACAGCTTCTGTAATTTACTGAGTGAGTTTGGTCCAGTGGTTGAGAACATTGCTTGGAATCCAAGAGAGGTGAGTTCAGGATTAGGTCTGCCTCTAATTAGAAACCGCGGTGACTGTCTTAACTTCCTTAACTCTTGGTTCTCTCCTGACGAAGCTCGTAAGGCTCCTGTGAGGATTAAATAACGTAATGCAAGGAAAGCACTTAGCATAGTGCCTGGCCAGTGGTAGCTACTGTGTATAAGCTGTTTTTCAGGCCAAAATACTTACTGAGTGCTTTGCCCTGAGCAAGGAATGATGCCAGAACTAGGTGTACTGATGTGAACAAAATACAGTTCCTTTAAGTTTTTAGGAAGTTCAAGAAAGTCAGGACATCTCCAGAGAAGTAAACCTTCCTTCAATTCCCCCAGAGAAACTATTCCCCCCATCTTCTCTATTTCCACGATATTTTATTCATAACTCTGATGACATTTTTTGTAATATACTTTGCCTGTCTACTTCTCTTGACTACTTGACTATGGATTTTTGAAGACTTTATAATCCCCGAACTACCTAATCCAGTGTGTGACTCTGAGTTGAAGCGTGATCAATCTTACTGGCTTCAGCCAATGACCATGGTAAAGGACGAAAATAACTCCCTTGAAGCCAATTTCTGTGAAAATTGGTTTTGAGAGTAGAATATGAATTCTTGCCGTTTCTAAACATACAGTTCCTGTAAGTTTTGGTAAGTGTGTGTTATTTTGCTTAGAAAACAAAGAAGGGGCCGGGAGCAGTGGCTCACACCTGTAATCCCAGCACTTTGGGAGGCCAAGGCTGGCGGATTGCCTGAGGTCAGGAGTATGAATGAGACCAGCCTGGACAACATGGTGAAACCTTGTCTCTGCTAAATACAAAAACATTAGCCAGGCATGGTGGCACACACCTGTAATACCAGCTACTTGGGAGGCAGAAACAGGAGAATCGCTTGAACCCAGGAGGCGGAGCTTTCAGTGAGCCAAGATGGCACCACTGCACTCTAGCCTGGGTGATAGAGCTAGACTCCGTCTCAAAAAACAACAAAAAGAAACAAAAAAACAAAAACAAGGAAGAATAATTTATCTACCACCTTCTATCTCCCATCAGTCACAGGTTTGCTTTTGGAACATTAGTTACCCATTATCTTCCAGGCCCACCAAGCTATCCCCCTATCTCACCTATCAAAAGTCTCCTATGGGGTGTGCCTTTAGAAACTTGTTCAGAGCCCACCTAGCAGAGGTGGTTGGGATCAGAACAAAAGGCTATTGGCCCCTGATTCAGTTGATACATTGACCAGTTTGGAAGAGTTCCAAACTGAGCACCTCAGAGTTTAAATATGTGGTAAAATACAGGAGAATACTTGATTTGGGATATCAAATCCCTACAATAATTCTTGGGTATGAAACCTTGCTTTCCAGGACACAACAGTGTCATTTTCTTCATGCTGGTTGGACAGTTACAGCAGATGATAAATTCTAGTTTCTTTCCCCCAAGCCATCTAAAATTTTAAATTGACTCTGCTGAAATAACAGAGACTGCCAGATTCCCTTGATTATAGAGGTTGTGTATGAAATGTCATCCTCTGCGCTACCGAGCCCCCTGATCACAATGAGTGCTAAACAAGATAATGTACGCACATGTACTTTGCAATCTGGAAAGCTCCACAAAAGTAGTTACTATAATAACAAGACAGCTTCCTTGGGAAGAAGAGTCACCATAAGAGATGAAGATAACATTATGCCTTCATTTGAAAGTCAATTTCAGCAAGGTAAGAGGTTGCAAGATCGTTCAGGTTGATTTCTTGTGGGAACCATTACAAGCTTAAACGTCTGGGGGGGAAATTTCAGCAGTTAAGGCTTTTCTTGAAGGGACCCTAGGGGAGAAGCAGCTTTCCCCAAACTTCTTGAAACTTTGTCCTGGTTGATAGTCTCCATAAACATAACACTAAAGGATAAAATTAATAAAGAAAAGAGCGGGATTTCAACTCAACATTTATTGAACAGCAGACACCATGCTAGGTGCTAATAGCATACAAAGACATAATCTTTGTGATTATACCTTCAAAGATTAGAAGGAAACAGTGGCATTTAAGGTACACCTTGAATAATTAGTGGGATTTATTCAACAGTCGTGCAAGGGACAGGAAGAAAGGGTGTTCCAAGAAGAAAGAATAGTACCGGTAAAGTCATGGAGGTAAAAAGGAATGGCACTGATCTGGAAACCAAAATATAAGGAAGCAAAGCCAAGGTAGCAGTCAGAGGACAGAATTCACTCTCAGGCTAAGTAGTCTGGCTGAATTTGCTACCAATTATTAGGCTCAAAGACCACCTTGCCTTCAGATAGCCTGCTGTGCATTTGTATGTTTACAAGAAGTATGGCCTCTCTTACAACAGCCTGTTTAGCTTTTCATCAGATCCTGTAGGTTTGTTTTCATTTTTGTTTTCTTTTTTTACCTCCACAAACCAAACAGAAAGCTGAAAAACACTTCCAGACAAACGTGTGCTTGTGGAGTGGGACCATTTTTATAATTCCTTCTGGTTCCAGCACTATTTGCATATGAGCCTTACTGCCAGGAAATCTGAGTGGGCTGATCATGACTCTGGAGGCCACGGCGGCATCTCACACTGACGGCCTGGGAGCATCAGAGGAACACTGAGCCCTGGAAAATCATGGAGGAGAAGGAAGAGCTGGAGGCTTCCAGACTCTTCCCTGGGTTGCTGACAGGGGCACTCATGGCCAGGATTGGCAAAAGGGGTAGGACCAAAAGCAGAGGGTGAAGGCTGTCACTTCAACAATGAGTTTTTCTAAATCTTTTGTCAATGTCCTTTTTCTCGATCCTTGAGCAGAGTGTACAACAGAATGCCTTCAGGATGGCCCAAAGTGACAGATGGTTAAGAGCTTAGGCACAGTCACTTTTGCTCTTAGAAGAATTACACAGTGATAATAATGCTAAGACTTATTGCCCACTTAATAATAATAATCATATACTTATTATGGCTAGAATTTGTGAAATACTTTCTAGGGGCCAGCACTATGTTAATCATGTCATACGCATTCATCTTCCCAACATCTCTGCGTGGTAAATCATATTATTATTATCATAACTTTATCAGCAGATGTGGAAACTAAATATGGCCTAGACTATAATTGTCATTGAAGATTCCATTTATTCTTCTGTATTTTGCAGCTCAACTAAAGTTAGGTGAGGTCATGTGACTAGTTCTGGCCAATGGGCTCTGAGAAGAAGTGAAGCATAGCTCTGAATTAAGGCAGTGAAAAGCCCATGTGCGTGTCTCCTCCAACTCTTTCTTTCCTGGACCCCTGGTTGTTAAGCAGGGTAGAAATGCCACAGAAGCTACTAGGTGATGGAACCTTCATCAGGCTGGGTCCCTGAGTGACTGGAGGGAACAGAGGCTTTTTGCAGACCTGGGATAGATACAAAGGAGGACTAAGAGAGAAGCCTTTGTTGTGTGAAGCCACTGAGAGTCCAGTGTTAATTTATTATTGCTACATAACCTAGCATATCCAGATAATACACCGAGGCCTCAAGAGGTTTAGTAACTATAGAGTAAGTGATTAAGCTGGAAGTAGAACCACAATTTCCTGGTTCCCAGACGACAAGTCTTTTTCCTACTACACAAATTTGAGTCTGTGATAAGGCCCATAGCTTCCATTGCACCGTCCGCTCTGGTGTGTAGGAATAACTTCAAAACCTATCCATGAAAGACCCAACACATTTGGGATGCCTCTTCATGGCAGCTAATAGATTAGCCTGACAGGGCAGGTTGGTTAAAGGCAGATGTGCAGACAGAATTTCAAAATAGACCCTACTCGTGACAAAGCTTAAATGTCACTAAAGATATTGTACAAGCACAGTGGTTGCCAAACAGCCTCACAAAGAGACAGAAATTTACCATGGTTCAGACCCTAAGCCTTGCCCAATTTGCTTTTTTTTTTTTTCCAGACAGGGTCTTGCTTGTCGTCCAGGCAAGAGTGCAGTGGCATGATCATGGCTCACTGTAGCCTCAACCTCCTGGGCTCAAGCAATCCTCCCACCTCAGCAGCCCAAAGTGATGAGATTACAGGTGTGAGCCACTGCACCTGGCCTGGGGCTTACCCAATTGGATAAGGAAACTCCAAGCAGATTATTTGCTCTGAATACTCCAACTTGGAGTATCCAGATCATAGAAGACTTAAATCAGAAATCCAATTTATTGACTGGGCGTGGTGGCTCACCAATTGGAGATTAGTGATATACCATCCCTGCCCTATTACAGTATCTTGGGGAACACAGCTGAGTAAGAATACAATTGAAACAATTTTACAGATGTCAGGATTGGGCTATGTGGCAGGTATTAGGGACTCAGACTGGGGAGTTAGGAAATATTTCTGGAGGAAATGACAAATACTGAGCCTTGGAAGATGCACAAGAGTAAGGAAAGAGAGTGGGAAGTAGAGTTCTGGTTTAAAGAGACAGTATGGGTGATGATTCAGGGGGTGGACAAGGTTGCTGAGCTGTTTCCGTCCACCGAGTGGGGAAAATGAGGGCTGGGCCTTACTGGAAGCAAGAGAAAGTCTGTCTGTTAATTAGGGCTTCTAGGTGAGTAGCCAGGAAAGGGAGAAACAGCTTGAGATTCTTTTTGCTTTCAATCTTTGTCTGTCCCAAAATGTAGAATACGAAGTCTGGTGGCCTGGGACACATTTGTAGTTTGTCTTTCGATCCTTGACAGCATTTAAGACATGTTGAGGGTGGGCACGATGGCTCATCCCTGTATATCACAGCACTTTGGGAGGCTGAGGCAGGAGGATCGCTTGAGCCCAGAAGTTCGAAAAACAGCCTGAGCAACATAGTGGATCCCATCTCTACAAAAAAAAAAAAAAAATAGCCAGGCTGGGTGGCACACGCCTCCGCCCAGCTACTCGGGAGGCTGAGGTAGGAGAATTCCTTGAGCCAGGGAGTTTAAGGCTGCAGTGAACCATAACGATGCCAATGTACTCTAGCCTAGAAGACAGAGCAAGACCCTGTCTCTAAAACATAAACAAATAAATTCAAGTTATTAATTTATAATAAGAAATATGATTGCCACATAGCTCACTATGATTTTGTTGGCCTGACTAATCAGCACTTTCTCATGGTTAATGCAGGTTGATCACTAGTTCATCCCCAAGACTAATTCTTGACCTGGCTTCTGCATTATCCCACTCTTAATCTCTGATGTTTGTTTTTCCTGCCTCACTGGAAACTCATTCTTAAATTCCTTTGTTGATTCCGCTTCATCTCCCAGTTCTTAATACTGAAATACCCCAAGGCTTAGTCCATGACTTCTCTTTTCTATCTTTACATTCCCATGGTAATTTCTTCCACTCTCAGGACTTCAAATACCATCTACATACTGATGACTCTTCATTTGATGTCTCCTTCCAGCTGTGACTTTTCTCTTGAACTCTTGGCTGACTGACTGATATCTCCCCCTGGGATGTCTAACAGACGTCTCAAATTTACCATGTCCAGAGCTGACCTCCTGATCTTCACCCACAAATGAGCTCTTCTGCTGCTTCACCATCATAATTAGTCAAACTCTGTCCTATCAGTTGCTCAGACCCACAACCTTGGAATAGCCCTTGACTCATCAGTTTCTCTCACACACACCACTTCATGCCATCCAACAAATCCCACTGCTCTAGCTTCAAAAAATAGATAGAATTCAACCACTTTTTACCACCTTTATTGCTACCATCCAAGTTCAAATCACCATCCTGTCTTTCCCTAGATCATTGCAATAGCCTCCCAACTGGGGTCCCTTTCCACTGGCATACTCCCCCTCCCTCAAACTCTTGCCAACACAGAAGTAAGAGTGATCACGTTTGTCAGATCACATCACTCCTCTGTTCAAAACCTTCCAATGGCTTTCTATCTCTCTTGGCGTAAACAACAGTCATTACAATGGACGATAAGGTCCCATGCAACTTCTGTAGGTCCTGGTTCCTACAGTAATTCCTTCTCCTCCTACCTCATGCCATTATCTCTCTGATCACATTTTCTACCTCTTTCCCCCTTGCTCACTCCACCCCTGTCACTCTGGCCTCCTTGTTATGTCCAGAACAAGCCAAATGCATCCCAGTTCAACATGATTTCTACTGGCTACTTCCTTTGCCCAGAATAGTCTTCCCTCAGATGGCTATGTGGCTGATTTCCTCACCTTCTTCAAGTCTTTGTTGAAATCAACCTCCTCAAAGAGGGTTTGCCTGACCACCATAACAAAAATTGAAATACCCCTAGCAATTCCAACACCTCTGCTCTGCTTTAGTTTTCTCCATGGCCCACAATTAAAGTACTATGTAGTGTGTGCAAGTGTGTGTGTGTGCGCACACACATGCACGGATCTCCATTAGAATAAATGATAAATGTAAACTTCATGAGCGCTGGGGGTTCTGTTTTATTAATTCACCTCTGTATCTTCAAGACCCTCAAAAATCCCTACAGCACAGAAGATATTTGATATTTATTTTAGATGAATAAATTCTACAGCTTCTACATATAGCAAAACATGTTCAGAATATTGCTTGGTGAGCATGGATTTGAACAAGCAACAGTATCTGATGAGCTAAATATTTTAATGACATCATTTTAGAATGCAGATGTACCTGTCACAGTGACCAAAGTATTCCAGACTGTTTGGCCACTGATTTTCCACTGCCAATGTTATCTTTCCCTGCTTCCATGGCTAATGAATTCCCCTGAAAAACTAATCTATTTATTTTCTTCAAACATACTGTTGTCATCAACCTGGTGATAGCTGAGGCTTACTTTAGTTAAGGAACCATTCTGCCTCTTCCATACATTGTGTCTATTACATGCTGATTGTATAATTTAACTCTCAAAGAACAACTCCATTTGAAATCCCCAGTTCCCACGTTCTTGAGAGCACTGTCCCTTTATGGGGAGCTCATGCTCACATTTTTCTCCTAGGTTCTATCCAGCTGCACTATGTTCTTCCTTATCACAACATCTGGCAAAGATGGCGGTGAGTGTTTAGGTGGGTGAGCAAGCACTCTTCTGTAGCATCGTTTTATCTTTGGCATCGAATAGATGCTTGCACAAATTTCAGCGAGCAGGGCATCCTATAGTCTGATTCTCCTCTTCTAACCCTCTATGCTTTTCGAAGACATAGGGTAAAACTTCATGATCCATGATGATGGGGGAAACCATCTCATTGTCTCACACATTCAGGATTATGCTAACCAATTATAGATTAGTTTCCACCTTCAGCACTAATTGACACTACTGGTCAATTCCTTCACCAATGCCTGTACTTTTAATGATTAACTTAAAAGACTTTCCCTAAATCTGCTCACACGCCCTCCCTCGACCTCCTTAAATTTAGCGGACAACTTGCTACATGCTTATAAGAAAACATTCAAGCACTCACTCTTGTATTCGTGGTCAGCTGGTGGTCAATGGTCTCTCTCACATGTCTGGAATTTAGTGGCTGTGTTCAAGGACGATGGATGTAACTGGACAATGTGCCACATACAATCTAACAAGCTAACCCAGGCAGTGTGCTACGTACAATCTAGCAGGCTAACCCAGGCTTCACAGGGTTGTCAAAAGCAGCAAGTGAGGACAAGCCCCAATGCACAAACATGGTTCAAAACTCAGTTTTTCGTCATGTTTGTTATTTTCTAAATAGTCTAAATAGCCAAAGCAAATCACATTTTTTTTTTTGAGATGGAGTCTTGTTCTGTCACCCGGGCTGGAGGGCAGTGGCACGATCTTGGCTCACTGCAACCTCTGCCTCCCAGGTTCAAGTGATTCTCCTGCCTCAGCCTCCTGAGTAGCTGGGATTACAGGCGGAAGCACACCATCATGCCAGGCTAATTTTTGTATTTTTAGTAGAGCCATGTTGGCCAGGGTGGTCTCGAACTCCTGACCTCAAGTGATCTGCCCACCTCAGCCTCCCAAAGTGCTGAGATTACAGGTGTGAGCCACTGTACCCAGCCACAAATCAAGTTTCTAAGCCCAGACTCAGTATGAGAGGGTGGTACTCAAGCAGTGTGGATTCGGGGAGGGAGATTATTGTGGACATTGGAAAAATAATCTAACACGATGTTGTTGTTTAAAACTATTCGGGAGCCCTCTGTACCATAATTCCCCTCAAAGCGATTTTTAAAATTATAGTAATTCAGGGTAATACCAGAAAAAAAAATACTTCTTCCCTGTATACTGTTGCAGGAAAACAACTTATTTGAAAATGCATTGTTTTAATTCTGCAGGGTTTATGCATTGTTTTTGCCTCCCTAGCATCCTTTTCTTTGAAGAATCACTTGTCTCCATACAGTGGTTCTAGTGGGGTTGTCAGCCACAGTGTTCTATCCTAGTCCTTTCCATTCCACCTCCTGACTCAGCTCTGACTAAGCCTCAGAAACTGGTCCAGGAAGAGAACACATGACCAACGAGAACCAATCAGATGCTTTCCCTGGGAGTGATAGGTGGGGATTGGGTAGAGGGAACCCTCTGTTTGCTGGAGGATACAAATCTGGAGCTGAAAGACCACCGTATTTCCCAGCATATAGAGAAATCCTGTCTGCAGAATGAAACAAATAAGCAAAACAAGGAGGAGTAATGGGAGGCAGTGACCCAGGGGCACTGAATTCTGGTCCTAGTTTAAGAGGTCCTGGTTCCTACAGTAATTCCTTCCATTCTGCTTTACCAAAATACCCTTTTCTGATGAGTGACCCAATACATTCCCTTTTCCTTAAGCTTACTTGAGCAGAGTTTTCATCACGTGCCCCGACTGATTTGAAACCCTGTAATAGCTATTAAATAGGCTCATCCTCTCATTCCAGCCCAATCACCATCTTGAGCTGTCAGCTCCTGAATGCTCTAAAATTTCACTAGATAAAATGTCGTCATGAGGAGGACATGGAGGAGAAAGGAAAAGGAGTCTGAAGAAAATGAATGGACCACTGGGATAAGGAAACAGACAGGATGAAAAATTACCTCTCAGTAGAGAGGTGAGACAGATCAATGGGAGACTTTTGGCAGCCAAGAAAGTAAATGAAAGGATAAGAAAGATGACATGGAATGCTAAGAACAATATTACCTGAAACACTCACAGAAATAAGAGCTAGAACAATGGCTCTGGGGTTGTCAGAGGTTGTTTTTTTGGGGAAAAAATATACTTAGGATGGTCATGAAAAACAAAAGAGAAAGAGCAATGAGGGAGCCACCCCATTGCACATTGAAATAAAAAATGGGTTGTGAAGAGAATTACTTCTTGAAGAAAGCACAGCCCTGTTACTTTTAAATTTTGGTATTCTTTCAAAATTCCATTAAAATGATACAGGCTTATCCTCACAGACAGAAGCTAGATTATGTGCAGCTTTCCCAAAGGATCATACTGTAAAGTGTGATCTAGGGTAACTGTGTTCCAATATTCTGTTCCTTCGGCATAAAACTGAATCCTTTTCAGCTGCCTGTCTTGTCTCGAACCACCTTAACTGTTTTTTTGTTTTTCTGCAACTTTTGTGTTGGTTTGCCAGTGTCTCCCAAAATCTCAATATCTTCACATTCATACGCCAAGGGCCACCCCAAGTTTTTGAAATCTAACACTCTTGCTCCCACCCCAGAAATCATTTCTATAATGATGCACACATAATGTAAATATTCCACTGAACTACGTTCAAGAATTGTCCTAGCATCTATGTGGTTTGTTTGAAGAGGGATCTTTTGATTGGAGATGAAAGGGCTCTTGAGAGGCTAAAAGGAGAATGACTCATAGTGGCTGTCAACAATATCTGACCTGCTCTAAGTACAGAATCTCTGTTATGCTACTGGAATTAATTGAGCATGCAATAAAATCATATATGTGGAGATGCTTTAAAAAGTAACTTCAAAATGTACTGATAATTTTAATTATACTTGGTATTTCCTATCTTTAATCCTTCACTCAGTTCACTCAGACTATGGTCTCTTTGTGTTATATGGAAGTGTTCCTTGACTCATGACCCACTAGATTTACGACGTGATGACCCTGCCTCACTCAAACCCAAGAGGTAAATCCTGACATGGTGGAGATGTGTCCAGCACTCCTGCCTCAGTGCAGCAGCCTCCCTGCGGCTGTTCCTGGAGGTGCCCCAGCATCCAGAGCTTAAACCTTCCTGTTCTACCCTCTACTCGACCCTGTGCACCCCATCCATGCACTGACTGGCTCCAGTTATTAGGCCAGGCGCCCTAATAACATTTAACATTACAGGTGGCTAATACCTGTAATCCCAGCACTCTGGGAGACTGAGGCAGAAGGATCACATGACCAGGAGGAGAACACATGAGGTCAGCAGTTCGAGACCAGCCTAGCCAACCTGGTTAAAAGTCTACCAAAAATACAAAAATTAGCCAGGCGTGGTGGCGCATGCCTGTAGTCTCAGCTACTCAGGAGGCTGAAGCAGGAGAATCGCTTGAACCCAGGAGGCGGGGGTTGCAGTGAGCCAAGATCGTGCCATTGCACTCCAGCCTGGGTAGCGGCATGAGACTCTATCTCGAATGAATGAATGAATGAATGAATGATGAATGAATGAATGAAAAGAAATGTTATTAGAACCAAAGGCAGAATTGAGGCCAGCATGGGACCAAAGGGAAAGACAAAACAGAGCCCTGAGAAACAGAAAGGACCCATGGGTGTGAGAATCAGAAGATGAGATTCAAATTTTAAACTTTGCCACTTATGTGCTCTGTGCCCTGTAGCTACCCAATAAATAGTAAACAGTTACTTTATTTTTAGAGCTTCAATTCCAACTCCTCCTATGTAAAATATAGAAGTAAATACTTACTGCAGAGGGTTGCTGTAAAGAGTGAATAAGATAATGTATAAAAAGTGACAGAGGAGTTCTTGCTACAGAATTAGTGATCAATAAAATGTATCTACAACTACTACTACCATCCTAATTATTCTAAAAAGCCTGAAAGAAAACACATCTCTGATTCCCTTAAATGGTTGGCCCAGACAACAGGGTATTCAACATTATAACAAATTTGTGTCTTTGGTGTAAGAAACTAGTAGCAAATAAATTACAAGAGAGTCCCCAATTTTTCATTTTTGCCTTAATATATATATATATATATATATATATATATATATATATATGTTTATCTCCAACTTAAGCCATCCTGATCTGGTTTAAAAAAATTTTTTTTCAGAGAAAAAGTCCAGTTCTATGAAATGAAGTCTATATTGGAAGAATCATGTTTAGGACTTAAGAAACCAATGTTCAAGCACTGATTTAGTCTCTGTTTCTTCTTACACTTTTATTAATTTTTTTTTTTTTTTTTTTTTGAGATAGAGTCTTGCTTTGTTGCCAGGCACCAGGCTGGAGTGCAGTGGCATTATCTCGGCTCACTGCAACATCTGCCTCCTGGGTTCAAACAATTCTCTTGCCTCAGCCTCCTGAGTAGCTGGGACTACAGGCGTGCACCACCATACCCAGCTAATTTTTGTATTTTAGCAGAGATGGGGTTTCACATGTTGGCCAGGATGGTCTCGATCTCTTGACCTCGTGATCCGCCCACCTCAGCCTCCCGAAGTGCTGGGATTACAGGCGTGAGCCATCGTGCCCAGTTTTATTAATATTTTTCAGATGAAGAACCTAGAGACAGGGAAGGGAAGTAACTTCTCAAAAATGCTGAATGATTTTAGGTCTCTGTCTTAGTCCATCTGGTGCTGCTCTAACAGAGTACCACAGCCTGGGTAATTTATAAAGAAGATAAACTTATTTCTCATAGTTCTGGAAGCTGGGAAGTCCAAGGTCCAGGCACTGGAAGGTTTAAGCCTGGGTTTCAAGAAGGAGCCTTGTATACTGTGTCCTCACATGGCAGGGGGTAGAAGGGGTCAAACTCACTCCCTGAAGCCCTTTTATAATTGGCATTAATCCTTTCATGAGAGTAGAGCCCTCATGACCTAAACATCTCCCATTAGACCCCTCCCAACACTGCTGCATAAAGGATTGTTTCCAACACATGAATTTTGGAGAACACATTCAAACCACAGCAGTTCCTTTCAGCATAAATCAGGATATTGTTCTGTGATTAGCCAAGAGGTGGAAATCAGCACTGATGTGATCTCCTGATGCCTTTTTGTTGGTGACCTCATAGGCCAAACCAGTGAATCAACTGATGTTCCATGTATTACAAACTCCAAATGGGTTGTTTCCAGGTGACTGCCTTCAGCTGATAATCAATTTCTGGCTTACCTCGATTTCCTAGCACAGAATTGTTAAAAGAGCTTTGGGGAAAGTGACATCTCCTTTCCATCAGAGCACATCCCAAAAGAAGGATCATAAGAGTTAAATCAGTGGTTTCTCAATAAGGATAATCTGGGGAGTTTTAAAAATTACAGATTCCTAGGGCCCTTTCCCGCAGATTCTGATTCAATGGGTCTGTTGTGTAGCCCAGAGATCTGTATTTTTTCAAGGCTTCCCAAATGATTACAATGGGCCCAGGAAATTCAGTCTAAAAATAAAAAGTTGACTAAGTTCATATTTTGTTTCCCCACTTTTGAGATGGAAGTGAGTTCCAGAACTGTTTTCCTTCCTCTTAAATCCACTACACAAAAAACTAGAGCACAAAGACAGTAATCAATGATAACTGACAGTCATAACACTGGAACAATAGTTAGTGGTGGACTCCACGGTATCTGGGAAATTCACATCCCATCTAAAAGGAGCACCACTACTCAGAACAAGCTATTGGTTGCCGTGTGGTAATATGTGTCCTGTATAGCCAGATCTTTTTATTCATTTGAGGATGGAAAAGATCAGGAATATACATTTTGGTTTTTCGTGGGTTTTATTTTTATTTTTATTTTTATTTTTATTTTTGAGACAGAGTTTCACTCTTGTTGCCCAGGCTGGAGTGCAACGGCACAATCTCAGCTCACTGCAACCTCTGCCTCCCAGGTTCAAGTAATTCTCCTGCCTCAGCCTCCCAAGTAGCTGGGATTACAGGCATGTGCCACCATGCCCAGCTAATTTTGTATTTTTAGTAGAGATGCGGCTTCTCCATGTTGGTCAGGCTGATCTTGAACTCCTGACCTCAGGTTATCTACCTGCCTCGGCCTCCCAAAGTGCTGGGATTACAGGTGTGAGCCACTGAGCCCAGCCAAGATTATAGATTTTGATGTGAAATTTACAAATTTTTAAATGTTGGAAACTCATACAAATTCTTACAAAACATTGTTTGAAAGAAACAAAACCTATGTGCAGAACACAAAGAGCAGACAAGCCAGCAAACTGAGGTCTATGTGTCAGCACATTTTCCTTTTCCTATAGCAGGAAGTACAGGGCCCAGGGCCGTGGAACTAGCATTGCCTCTGGAGGCAGGAGTCCTAGGCTAGCTCCTCATTCTAGTGCACTTATAGAGCTAGCCTTGAACCTTTCTGAGCTCTTATACCTCATTTGTCAAATGCGAGCAAGAAAACTTGATGTACACAATTGCTCTAAAGAATCAAATGAAATCATAACTAAGAAAGCACTTTATAAATGGTAAAATGTTCATTTTCATTACTACAGTTAAACCAGAAAATGAGATGTGTGCAGTAAAAATGTTCTCAGGCAACAGAAGCTGAAAAGTTTTGTCATTGAGTTAATCTTAGAAAAGAGAGTTCTGGGTCAGCAAGTTTTGTGGTCAAAGAATGACAAGATCAGAGACTTCAACTCCACATGGCCTTTGCTTTCGGCTCAATTTTGTTTCTGCTCTCTTTTTGTCAAATAGTGAAAGCTGATAGCTTGTCTCAGCAGGGGTCAGCAAGGCTTGGATGCTGGAATCCTCCAGTATCCTGGCATCATCTCTGCCACAGCTGGAGGGAGCGTAGACAGAGGAGACGGAGTATGGGGGAGGGCAGAGGCAGCACTAGAGGCGGGTGAGATAACACAGGCCCCATGCCCTAAATACAGTGGATTCCAAGACAGAGGATGGAATTGGTGCTGATTAAATGAAAGGAGGCCCCCAGCTCAGAATGTCAGATTTAAAGCTCTTTCATTGATGTGGAAAGTCATCTTGGCACCAGCTCACAAGGAAAGAAGAGAAGCAAATGTGTCATCAGCTAGGCTTTGCAGAGAAGTTTCAGCCCCCAAAACCTGGTGAGCCCTGCTCTTGGTGGAAGCTATTACATCCGATGTATAAACTGTCAGGTTCCCACAGTGTACTAAGCCTGCAATGAGGGCAGAAGGTCGGACTCTCTGAGTTAGTTACATCCTCAAATCTCCATCTGGGGAGGAGCTGGAAATGACAAGCTAGGAATCGCTCTTTGTTTCCTCTTCTCTTTTTGAGGTGACTCCAGCTAGGAATTATATGAAGTACAACTAAAATAGGGGCTCCTAGTCTATTTCATCCCTTTAGCTATCTCTCAAATCCAATTCTTGTCAGAATAATGTTTATATATGCACAAAATATCTGATTACAAAGAAAACTCATTATACTGAAATATAGTTGCCAAAAGATTTTAAAAACATATTTGTGGCTGGATGTGGTGGCTCATGCTTGTAATCTCAGCACTTTGGGAGGCTGAGGTGGGCAGATCACTTGAGGCCGGGAGTTCAAGACTATCCTTGCCAACATGGTGAAACCCGTCTCTGCAAAAAAATAAAATACAAAAATTAGCCTGGCATAGTGGTCCGCGCTGTAATCCCAGCTACTTGGGAGGCTGAGGCGGGAGAATTGCTTGAGCCAGGGAGGTAGAAGTTTCAGGGTGCTGAGATCACACCACTACACTTTAGCCTGGGTGACAGAGCAAGACTCTGTCTCAAAAACAAACCAAAATAAAAACGTATTTGTGATAAAAATTGTAGTAGTGCTTCTTATTAATGATATAAATAACAATACCTAGTCCTAAGTCTAAAAGCTACCATAATTTTGTAGTAATGAATAGTAATGAAAATAAATATTTGCATATATCTTCAGTAATTGTACTTCGATATAAAAATATGTGTGCTTTCTTATTGTTGACAAAGTCACATGTATTACTAATACTCTTGTGGTTTGTTGTCTACGTTTATCATTTCAGATTGAAATTAGTAAAGATGCAATCTTTTTGCTTTCAAGTCCAAAGATCCCTTAGGAGTCTGTGGACTTAAGTTTTGTGTGTTTGTTTTTCTTAGAGACAGGGTCTCTCTCACTCTGATGCCCAGGCTGGAGTGCATTGGAGCGATCATAGCTCACTGTAACTTCAAGCTACTGGGCTCAGATAATCCTCCTGCCTTAATCTCCTTAGTAGCTGGAACTACAGGCACACACCACTATACCCAGCTAATTTAAAAAAAAATTTTTTTTTTTAGAGACAGAGTTTCACTATGTTGCCCACACTGGTCCCAAACTCCTGGCCTCAAGCAATCCTCCTCTCTCAGCCTCTCAAAATGTTGAAATTACAGTCATAAGCCACCTCACCTGGCTGGAGTCTGTGGACTTTACATTAAAAGCCCTGTTATAAGGTGATAGAAACTAATTGAGTTGATTGCCTCCCCCAACAGACAGGCAAATGATGTAACTCTTCAAATTGCTTACTTTGGAGAGCAACAAATTTGTTAACCACTGGTCAAAGTAACAGTGTGCATAAAACAAAGTTTGTGTGCATTGAACCGTCAGAAAGCAAAGGTGTCACTATCTCAGCCACCTATGTGGCATGATGCTCAAAAAGTTTCAGATTTTTGGAGCACTCTGAATATTGAACCTTCATTTTAGAAATGTTCAACCTGTAAACTAAAACAACTTGAAAATCAAAGTTAAAGGAATTATACTATTTGGTTTTGAGGTTTATTATAAGGTCATAATAGTCAATACAATGTCATTTTTTGGCATTGGGATAGATAAATAAATCAAGACGATAGAATAGTGAGTCCAGAAATAGACCAACACATAACTGGTCAATTGATTTTTGACAAAGGTGCCAGAGCAGTTCAGTAGAGGAATAAATGCTCTTTTAATAAATGGTGCTGAAGTAATTGACTAGATATATAGAAAAAAATGAACCTTAACCATTACCTCACACCATACACAAAAACTAACTTAAAACGGATCACAGATCTAAGTGTGCAAGCTAAAACTATACAACTCAAAAAGAAAACAAAGGAGAAAGTTTTAATGACCTTGAGTTTGGCAAGAAATTTTTGTATTTCTTGAATACAAGAAGCATGAGCTATAAAAGAAAAAAACATCAACAATTGGACTTTATCAATATCATAAACTTTCGCTCTTCAAGAGTCACTATTAAAACCAAATACTACATGTTCTTACTTCTAAGTGGGAGCTAAGCATTGGGCAAGCATGGACAAGAAGATGGGAACAATAGACACTGGGGACTACCAGGGAGGGGAGAAAGGGAAGGGGCCAAGTGCTGAAAAACTACCTGTTGGGCACTGTGCTCACTGCCTGGGTGAGGGCATCATTCATACCCCACACCTCCACATCATACTATACCCATGTAACAAACATGAACATGCACTTCCTGAATCTAAAAAGTTGAAATTACTTAACAAAAAAAAAAAAAAAAAAAAAAAGTCACTGTTTAAAGGAAAAGGCAAACCATAGACTAGGATAAAATATATACACACACATAGCTATGGACTTCTATCTAGAATATATAAAGAACACTTACAACTCAATAATAAGTCAAATAACCCAATAAAAATGGACAAAAGATTCAAATAGACATGAAATTCAAATCTACCAGACAAAAGATATGGAGAACAAATTATACCCATAAAAAAATTGCTCCACATGATTAGTCATTAGGGAAGGGCGAATTAAAACCACAATTAAATGCCACAATGTGTAACTTCAAAATGGCTAAAATTCAAATTTAATAGTTGGTAAAGATATGGAGCAAGTGGAAATTCTCTTCACCATTGATGGGAATGCAAAATGATACAATCACACCTTGGAAAATAGTTTAACAATTTCTTAAAAAGTTAGATAGATACTTAACATATGTCTAAGTCCACTCCGAAGCATTTACCCAAGGGAAAAATGAATTATACGTCCTATGTAGACTTAAACATGGAAGGTAAATTAACATAAAAGGTTAATAGAAGGTAAATTAACAATGGTCCCAAATTAGAACAAATCCCATAATGTTCACCAAGAGGTAAAATTATTCCTCCTAACTGAAATTTCATATTCTTTAATATCTCCCCCAATCCCCTTCTCTCTCTGGCCCCTGGTAACCAACATTCTACTCTCTGCTTCTCTAGGTGAAGTTTGTTTAGATTCCACATGTAAGTGAGATCAGCCACATTTCTTTAAAGTCACTCCTCACTGAGGGCATGGAACTCTTTTCAGCCATTGCTTCCATGTATGGGTGAGTACACACACAAAATAAGCAGGCATCAGATCCACTGCAGAGTCAGACTTCAGAATCTCAACACCCAATTTTATCCATCAAATTTCAAGTTCAACAATGTAATGTGGAGTCTGACTCCATATTTGATATTCGACTGTTAACAGCTTTCAGACCCCACCACTTCCCTTATCCCATTAGCCCCACATCTGGGAAACTTGATGAGAAAGCCTACACATGCTCTTCATCGGCTCTAGTAGGCAAGAACACGAGCCCCAGGCCCCACACAGAAACCCTCCTCTTGGCCCCAGGTCCTAACCACCATAAAACCCCATGCCAGTCTTCTTTCCTTGCTCTCTCAGGCTGTTTTTGGACCAATTTGGGAGCCAGCTCATTATCCTCTTGGTGCAGGTGTAGTGGCATCAGTTTCAGCATGTAAATCAAATTTGGGGGCAAGGGTGGGGAGATCCCGTCCCATCTATACAGAATGACTACAGCAATTGGGTTCAAGAAGGTATCAGGGCGTGGTTTCCCTTACTCACTACTTGCAGGAAAATAAATTGCTAGCATAGGATGGGAGAAGCAACCAATGTGAATAGGTTAGGCAGTTTCCAAAGTGGTAGTCCAGATTTTCCCCTTTTGACATTCATACCTTTCTCTCCAGTTAAGTATGGGCTGGACTTGGGACTTGCTTTGAATGAGTAGAACATGGCAAAAGTGATGAGATGTCACTTCTGAGATTCGGTTACAAAAACACTCTGACTTCCATTTTGCTCGCCTTCAATTGCTCACTCTAAGAGAAGCCAGCTACCAAGTTGTGAGCTTCCATATGGGTGAGGCCTAACTTGGAACTTGATCTTCCCCCAGCAGAGTCTTCAGAGGAGATAGCAGCCCAAGCCAAAACCCTGATTGCAATTTTATGAGTACCCATGAGCCAGACCCACCAACAAATCTGCTCTCAAACTCCTGACACAGCACAGATAATAAATGTTTGTTGTTTTAAGCCACTGAATAATTTTGTTACTCAGCAATAGATAACCAATACAAATAGTGAGTTCCTGAGTAGGAGGATTTCTGGAGAATGAATGTAATTATCATTAAGAGGAAAAAGACATTAGTGTCTTGGAGGATATTGGGAAGAGAAAGAAAGGGGCATAGCAAGTTTCAAGGAATAAGCTGGAAGCAGGTCTCACATTGACTAGACCAATGTAGCCAGAGATCTAAGTGAAGCAAATCACTGCCACCAGGAACCAGGAATCACAGGTGTCCCCTCAGACTGAGAAATCCAGTGACCACATCACTTTGGGAGGAAAGCTATCTCTTTTGTCCACTGGCATGAATCTTTGGTTGATCCTGTGGGAACACTAAGACATGAAACAATTGCTTTGTTTCTGTAAAAGTGGAGTCCGTGAAAACAGCTTAAGCCCGTGCCCCTTCATCATCCACAATCTCCTTTTACTAACAGTTTCACAGAGAGCAATTTCACACTAATTGCAGCCTGGTCTTGATTTCCTGTCATTGTTACTGATTGCCTATAAGAAATTTATGTCTTAAATGAGGGGAAGTTCAGTCCCCTGCCCGTTTCAGTCGTAGCAAACCATCATTTTATCTGACACCATTTTTTTCAAAGTGGAATTTTCTTCAATATCATCTGTAGAGAGCTTCACCTTGCTATTATCCTAGGATGAGCAAGTGCATGCAATAGGAACTCTCTCAATTTCTCTTTCCTTCAGATCTCTCTTCATAATTGTCAATCATTGCCTCCCTTCGTCCTGTTTCAGAAACAACAGCAGCTCTCATTTTTTTGCAAGGTTAGCCCTTCCACTACAGCTCCTAACCCAATTCCTCTCTCTCTTTGCTAAGTTATCAATCACCTCCACTCAGATCTTCCTCTCCATTTGCTCCTTCCTCTTAGGCTGTAAACCTTTTCACCCATAGATAAATTCCCCCACCACTGATGTCTCTTCCAGCTACATCCTTTATCTTTCCTCCCCCTCATCTGAATTACTTCTTGACTTCTCATCTGCTCTTTGACCTACAGTAATTTGTTTTATATACCTACCATTCTACCAAATTGGATTCAGAATCACCACTGCAAGCAGGATGGACCCGGAGTAGCTGTCAGTTCTAATAAGCTTACAGATATGCCCATGATTCCATCATTCTCCCATTGATCTTTTCACTGCCTGCTATGTTCCAGGGACTATTCTATATTTATCAGTAGTTCATAGATGTGCCAGGAAGTATAACTATTCCAAGAAAACATCAGTAAAAAAGGAAGACAGAGATCTCTGGCATCTTGGAGCTTATAATCTAGTGTGAGCAGACAAGCAAAAAAGGAGAAACAAACATAATCAGGCAAGTATAAAGTATGTCAGCTATGAGAAGTGTCACAGTAAAAATGAAGTAGGAAAGAGAAGTAGGCAATGCAGTGGAGGTGGGAAAATGGTGAGGCAGAATTTTAGAGAGAGCCTTTAGGGCACAATGGTTAGGGGAGAACATTCTGGAGCCAGAGGACCAAGGTTTTTTCTCCCATGTCTCTCATTTTTTAACTGCCTGCCCTTAGCCAAGTCATTTAACCTCTTGACGCCTCCATTTCCTCATCTGTGGAATGAGAAGGAGGTTAGAACCTACCACATAGAGGTGTTGTAAGGATTAAATGAATTTAATACAAGTATTTAGAACCACGCCTGAGTTCACAGCAAGAGCCCAATAAATGTTAGCTATGACTCTGCAAAAGCCTGTTTTGAATCAAAAACTGCTGATTAACTGTGCAACCCTGGCCAAATGATTTCACCTCTCAGAGCCTCAGTTTTCTCATGGGCAAGATGAACACAATTAGCTTTAGTTCATAAGTTTCATGCAAAGGTGAAATGAGATAGTATCTATAAAGCACTCTGCAAATCATTTACCCCATAATAAGCACCCAATAAAATGACAGCTTTAAAAGAAAGCAAGACAAAGAGACACACCTCCTTCTGTTCTTTCCATTTGTCTGCAACTTGGTAAATATTTGTATGAAGCCTCCAAGTCAACTTCAGACTCAGGAGACAGCACCATCCATATATCAATGTGTACAGAAATGAAATAATGGGAATAACACCTGATTCCATAAGAATGCATTCCTCCCAAATCAATAATTTAGTAAACTTCTCATTTGCCTGTAATCCCTATAGTGCCGAAAGACCATAGTTAAAAACTATAGATATGGTTTTTTTTTTCCTTTTTTTGAGATCCGTACTCAGCATAACCAAGGATTTCAAAACAACACTGACAATAGTTGATACGGTTTGGTGTGTCCCTACCCAAATCTCATCTTGAATTGCTATCCCCATAATCCCAACGTGTCTAGGAAGAGATCTAATGCGAGGTGATTGAATCATGGGGGTGGTTTTCCCCATGCTGTTCTCATGATGGTGAGTTCTCACAAGATCTGATAGTTTTATAAGGGTCTATTCCCCCTTTGCTCCTCATTCTTCTCTCTCCTGCTATGTGAAAAGATTCTTGCCTTCCTTTTGCCTTTTGCCATGATTTTAAGTTTCCTGAGGCCTCCTCAGCCATGTAGAACTGTGAGTCAATTAAACCTCTTTCTTTTATAAATTACCCAGTCTCAGGTATTTCTTTATAGCAGTGTCAAAACAGACTAATACAATAGTGCTTTACTCAAAATATAAGCTCTTGAAAAGCTTTTCTGTAAAGTAGGTTTTGTACATCATCTTAAAGGTACAAAGGAAGTTTCAATACTAAGAATATTGAGAGTGGATGCTTTATGGATTGCTGCTAGTTTGACCCAGTTTATCTACTTTATCTGCTTTCAATGTGTAGATATTCAAATATCCAGCTGAGCTAAAGTGGTTATCTCTCTTGGGTGAAAGCCAGATTTTTTTCTCCAGGAAAGTATAATATGAGAGACTGGTGAGGGTAGTGTTTCCCAGAGAGTGGGAAAATATGTTTGTTTTTAGCAGCAGATGCAAAGCTTAGGAAATTCAATTTCCACAACCTCATGAAAGCTGTTTGTGGAAGACTTTTTTGACTGAAATAGGTCCTAAGAAATATGAGTTTGCACTGAGATAATAAACAATGACCAGGGATAACACAAAGTTCTCAGACTTCAGCACCCTGGCAATAACCTACATCAATAACTTAGTCCTACATTCCCCCTTGGTGTCCCAGCTTGCATTTGGAAATGTCAATGTTGCTAGTAACATTTGACATTTGTATCCAAGGACCTGTGATCTTTGTGCATCAGAGAAAGCTTCATGAAAAATGGCAGCTCACTGGTCAAACCGCCTTCTGAGTAGCTGGAACCACAGGAGTGAGTCACCACGCCAGTCTAATTGCTTTTTTGTTTTTTTGTTTTTTAGTTTTGGTAGAGACTGGGTCTTGCTATGTTGTTCAGGCCGGTCTGCAACTCCTGGCCTCAAAGATCCTCCTGTCTCAGCCTCCCAAGTGCTAGGATTATAGGCTTGAGCTGCAAGTCAGGCCTCCACATCTACTAATGCTCCTCATCTAATGCTGCAGTTCACATTCTATAGATCTACAGACTCTATCTCCTAGGTTTCTCTTGAATCGATCCCTTCTCCAGTCTCGACACCACTGTTTTTAGTTCAAACACTTTTCTTCCTTTTAGACAACTGGACGAGACTCCTACCTTGCTCCCTGACAGTACTACTGCCCATCTCATCCCGAAAGAATTCATTTGCCATATTGCCATTGAAAATCCATTCTAAAACACACACCTTACAATGCTGAGCCTTTGCATAAAATCCAACATCTTTGAAGTTCAAATTCCTTTTTTAAAGTACATATGTGCCTTTGTAATCTGACTTTTTCATCTCTGTCCACTCCCAGGATGTAACCACACCTGCACTGGCAGATGCTGTTTTCTCTTGAAAACAGCTGGAAATCCCTTTTTCTGCTCCATATCCTCCCTGTAGCTTCCAACTCCTGTGGCCTTCATTCGGAAAGCCCCTACTCAATTGTTAAGGCTCAGCTCAAACATCATCTCCTGTGATTCCCCCAGATGAAGTTAGATGCCCTCACCTCTATGCCTATTAACAGCCAAATCATAATTTTTCCCCTTATACCAGTATATAATCTCTCGATGGCAAGTGCTGTGCATACACAATTATATCCTCAGCCTTAGAATAGTCTTGGCACATAGTAGGAGCTCAACAAATATTGATTATGTTATTACCCGTCTATCATATTGAAATACACAGTAGTTATTTGTTAATCTGCCTCCTCCACAGAAATGTGAGCTCCTATGAGTCAAAGATGGTCTCTTTTGCCTCTGTATCCCAACACCTATCACAGGGCCTGGCAAAACGTGAGAGAGCAATGTTTGTTCAATGAATTAATGCACAGGCAAATAAATGAATAAACCACACAGGTCTCCAGAGTTTCCTTTCCAATCAGCATAATTAAACCTGTTGTTTCAGCAGTGGTTAGAGGGAGCTCTCACCAGATGCAAATCAAGTCCAGCTGGAAGATGCCAATATAAACAAACCAGATCCTAAGAGACCAAGAGGTGCACTGCTTGCGTGTGTCATGAACATAAATAAAAATATTAATATGCGAACTCTCAATTTTAATTGGGGAAAAAAGACCTTTTTCTTGCAGGATGCCTATTTAGTCCTATTTCTTCATCAGTGGGAATTTGGAAAAGCTGTGATTTTATGTGTGGCCTAAAAAAGCAGAAATTCCACTCAGTTGAGGGTTTATAGAGAATTTGTTTTCACAGCTGCTACCAGAACTTTCATGTTCACTACATCATCCCCCCTGTGGGGTGGGTATTAGGATCATCGCTATTGTAGATAAGGAAATAAAGGCATGGAGGGCTTCAACAAGACTATGATGGAGCAGACCCTGTGGACTTAGATTATTAGATCAGGGTGTTAATGGGCCAAACATGTCCAGTTATGTCACCAAAGCTCCAGAATGACAGGCCATCTTATGCAAAAGATACCCTGAGATGGGGCCTCATTTCCTGAAAGAGTCCTCAGTACCTCTGCCAAACACACTCCTGCTCATCTTAACACCTGAGCAGGCTGTGGAGACGGCTGAGTTGTTCCATCCCATTCACCTCATTGAACACCTACTGTGTTCCCTGAGAGTGTACTGTGCCCAGGGCATGATGTGATTTCTGCAAACAGAGAAGAATGTGGTTGACCCTGAAAGACATAGATGATGCACCAAAGACTGTGAAAAATTCCTGGTAACATTGCTAGACTCAGTAAAGATGGTGCTCTTGAGGAAATATTTAAGGATAAGGGAAATTTTAAAAATTAAAAAATGGGGATGTTTATAGTGCTTTGATGACCAGATTACAAGTAGAAAAAGTTTTTAAAATAAAAATATTTTGGCCAGGTGCAATGGGTCATGCCTATAATCCCAACACTCTGGGAGGCCAAGGCAGGCAGATCACTGGAATTCAGGCATTCGAGACCAGCCTGGGCAACATGGCAAATCTCATTTCTATGAACAATACAAAAATTAGCTGGATGTGGTGGCATGCACCTGTGGTCCCAGCTACTTGGGAGGCTGAGGTGGGAGGACTGCTTGAACCTAGAAGGTCAAGGCTACAGTGAGCCATAATCGCACCACTGCACTCTAGCCTAAGCGACGCAGCAAGGCCCTCAAGCAAAAAAAAAAAATCAAATTAAAAAGAAAAAAATTAAAGTTTTGTATTAGAAGTAAAAAGCTACTAAGGGTTAAAATGGTCCTGGAAGTGGAAAGGAGAGAAATCAAACACACACATTTCATGTTTGTAATGTGTTACATTCCTTTGCCTTCCTGCTAGGACCCAGGATCACCCAGACTCATCCATCCCCCAAGATGTAGGATTTCAGCTTCCAAGACAAATCAGCCAAGTTTCATGGTTGCTTTGGAAAACATTTCCTGAATTGCTACTTGACCAGTGTGGTTTATTAAATCATAATCATTGTCAATGGCCAGAACCCCAAGCCTGGAATAGCAATGCCAGCTCCAGCCTGTACTGGAGTGCTGTATGCCTTTGAAGGATTTTAGGTTCTCAGAAGATCTGGTTTCCCTGCAGTGTGGTGTTGGTTTCCAAACCAAGAGGCAGCTGGCAGTGCCACTGCTGCGCAGGAACCAGAAATCCAACATGAAGTCTGAGGGACTCTGCAGCAGAGGGTCTTATTCTTTATGATATCTTAATACTGAGCAAAAAACGCCAGGTCTCAACCCACTTCCCTTTGACATCACGATAAAATAAATCCATCCTTCCAGCAAAAGGCCTGAGTGGTAGAAGAAACAGATCAGAAGACCCAATAAAGGCAACCTCAGCTCTACCCTCCCAGAGAGCCACAGACCTGCTCAGAGCACCAAAATCCTTCATTTATTCATTCAACAAAATGTGCTGAGCAAGCTAGGTGCAATGGCATGCACCTGTAGTCCCAGTTATTTGGTATGCTAAGGCGAGAGGATGGTTTGAGCTCAGGAGTTTGAGTTCAGCTGGGGCAACATAGTGAGACCTCATCTCTTTACAAAAAAGATTAAAAATAGGTCAGGCGCGGTGGCTCTTGCCTATAAGCCCAGCACTTTGGGAGACCGAGGTGGGCAGATCACCTGAGGTCGGGAGTTCAAGATCAGCCTAACCAACAGGGAGAAACCCCATCTCTACTAAAAATACAAAATTAGCCAGGCGTGGTGGCACATGCCTGTAATCCCAGCTACTTGGGAGGCTGAGGCAGAAGAATTGCTTGAAGCCAGGAGGCAGAGATTGCAGTGAGACGAAATTGCACCATTGCAGTCCAGCCTGGGCAACAAGAGTGAAACTCCATTTCTAATAATAATAATAATAAATGATTGACCCTCTGCAACAACTTGGGCCCTGTATTAAGTCTGGGAAACAGAAAGGTGTCTAAAACATAGTGAGTGCCCTGACGATTCACAGCCTGTGAGTGAAGAAAGATTGGAAAGAGATGAAGTACAATATAATCTGAAGGGTGTGAGAGCAGAGGACTGAACCAAAGTGATGGGGAAAAGAGGAGGGAGTGACTTATTATTAGCTGCCATTGTTACCAGGCTTGAGAAGAAGGACTGCTCTACCCTCCCGAGGCTACCCATAAAGAAACGCGCGGTTAGACTTCACGGTTCACACTAACTCAGAAAACAAGCCAGTCAGAATTAGCAAGAAGTTTGCATTGAGAATATTTCCTAGGAAATTCCTTTTTATAACTGGTGAATATGTGCAATGATTCAAACAACTTGCCAGAACTATTTTTCAGCAGAAATTATATCGGTACAACATTTGATGGGCACACAAGAGGTTCTGGGAATGGTGAAAAGTTCTCACTATATTATGATATCTAGGTCTTAGTTATCATATCAGCTTCTTAATCTCAGCACTGAGTAACCCAATGTTTCTCAGTCCTGACTATAGGCTGAGTTAACCTGAGTCTCTTTTGGATAATATAATACTGATTGATATTCAGGCTATATCCAGACCATTTGGATGGGAATCTCTGGAGAACAGGCATTGATCATGTTTTAAAAGTTCCCCCAAGTTAATTCTAATCTGTAGCAATGGTTGAGAACACAAACACAATTTTCATTTGTTAATGTATTTATTTTTGAGATGGAGTCTTGCTGTTGCCCAGGCTGGAGTGCAGCAGCAAAATCATAGCTCATTGCAGCCTCAATCTCCTGGGATCAAGTGATCCTTTTGCCTCAGTCTCCCAAGTAGCTGGGACTCCAGACAGGTGACACCATGCCTGGCTAATTTTTTAAAACATTGTTGTAGAGATGGGGGCTTCCTATGTTGCCTAGGCTGGTCTCGAACTTCTGGCCTCAAACAATCCTTCCACCTCAACCTTCTAGGTGTGAGCCACTGCACCTAGTGGTTTTTAACAATTAATATGTAGAATCCTTTGCAAATGTTTACTTCTTGGATTGTTGATTTGTTGTATATTGAATATGACCCAGGATCATGTAAATTTCCTGGTGAATAGTCAAGAGTCTAACTGCTTGTCATCAGCTCTGATCAATTTAGCACTATTGAGAAGCCCAAAGCAATGTCTTTAGTTTACTATATTATGAAAATTTATAAGCATCACACATGTAAGTGTCATAGGAACCCAAAGCATAAATTGTAGCTGTAAGTTTGGCTGCCCAAGGAGGAAGAAGGAAGGAAGTTCATATTTATTGGCCTTTTTTTTGTGAGCTAAGCACTTTATGTGTAATATCTTTTTTAATGGGCAGATTAACCTACCATGGCATTTCTGAAAGATTAAATTATGAAACCACTTTAGTGGATCACAACCAGTATTTCTTAAATAAAATGTGATGAAAAAAGCAGCATTAAAAAATATAAGGCTGCATTAAATTCAGTTATGGGACATATTATTTTATAAAAGCTTTGTTTCAGTTATATAAGTGTGGTTGTATCTAGCATATCACATTGTAATATTAGCTATTTCTTAGTCCAGCTTGCTGCCAAAATACTTGAAAACTACCACCTGCAGATACAGTTATTATTAAATCCAATTTCCAAATGGATAAACTGAGGCTCAGAGATCTTAAATAATCTACTCAATGAGAAAATGGCAGAACCCATTTTATTTACCATTTTAATACACCACACTCTCTCCTGGAGAAGGCAAGAATAAATTAAAAGTATCTGCAGAGAGGAGACATACACAAGTTAATTATTACTATTTTTTAATAATGCTAGTTTTTCATTTTTCTTTTTGAGACAGGGTGTCACTCTGTTGCCCAGGCTGGAGTGCAGTGGCACACTCTCGCCTCACTGCAACCTCTGCCTTCCGGGTTCAAATGATTTCCTGCCTCAGCCTCCCCAGTAGCTGGGACCACAAGCATGGTGGCTGCCATGCCCAGCTAATTTTTTGTATTTTTGTAGAAATGCCCAGGCTGGTCTTAAACTCCTGAGCTCAACTGATTCGCCCGCCTTGACCTCCCCAAGTGCTGGGATGCAGGTGTGAGCTACCGCGCCCGGCCAATAACACTAGTTTAATGACAGTATTGCAACTTCCTAATTTTATTGTTGAGACTTAACATTTTCCAGACTCACTGATTTATTAACTGTCATAACCCTAGCCACAGTTTGTACTCCAGCTAAGTTTTCTTTTCACTTTCATCACTTCTCAGCTTGGTAGGAACTCATACGCTGTGGGTTCCTTTTGTTGTAATTTCTTGCCTTTGTTATTCCAGACACATCATTTCACAAAGAGGAGCCAGGCTCACTTCTTGGCTCCCGACAGCTCCGTGCAAGGTGCAGCCTCCCCAAGGCTAAACCAGCCAGCCTAGGGCTCACCTGACTGTCTTGACAGACCCTTACAGCAGAGTAGCTGAGTGAACAGATCTGCACACACAAGCACTGCACCTGGACAAACAGGACTCAAACTTGTCTGCTCCAAGGGCAATATTGCTCCACGAGATCATTTTACTGCCTGCATCCTCAGACATCCAACAGAGAAACTCCTTCCCAACTCAGTGTCTGTAAACCCCAAGAATGCCTCTTGTGAGCAAGACAGACCACAGGGGTTTTGACAATTTGGAAAGACCATTAAAATGAAAGGTTACTGATTTTATGTGTTTTTCTTCTTGAGCCTCCTGTTTCTTCAAGACTCACAGATTTTTTTTCTTCTTTTTTTTTTCACTGTGGCTGAGCAGAGCTCTGATCTTTTCCACAAAATCTTTTCTGTCTAATGAGAAACGATAAAGCCAAAGCACCCAAACCCACAAAGTCGGAGGGAAAATCCTCTACCCATATATTCACAGGCCAATGACATTTTCATGTGAGAGTAGATGTTATTGTGGTGGGACCTGGGGAGCCTCTTTGAATGAATGAGGAGGTGCACAAAAAGAAGGGGCTATGGTAGAATAACTCTGCAAGCAGAACTTCCTTTAATTGAGTTGACCTGACAGTCCTGGCTGCTGGGATACTGGGGAGAAGTCCCATTGTCCTCTGCTCTGGAGAGGAGGTAGTGACTATCAGTCTTGCCCTCTCTGGGGGAACACTGACTTTGTTGCAAACAGCTACATAATTGTGGGCCAGTGCAAAAAAAAAAAAAAAAAGTGTGGCCTCTTGTTGAAAAGTGGTGACGGCATGTGACAGTTAATACTGTCAGCTTAATCAGACTGAAGGATGCAAAGCAATGTTTTGGGGTGTGTCTGTGAGGGTGTTGCCAGAGGAGATTAACATTTGAGTCAGTGGATGGGGAGAGAAAGACCCACACTCAATGTGGGTGGGCACCACTGAATCAGCTACTAGTGTTGCTAGAAAAAGCAGGTGGAATAAGCTGGCTTGTGAGTCTTCTGGTCTTCATCTTTCTCCCATGCTGGATGCTTCCTGCCCTTGAACATCAGACACCAGGGCAGGAGTCTTGGACTTACACCAGTGGTTTGCCAGGGGTTCTCCGGCCTTCAGCCACAGACTGAAGGCTGCACTGCCAGCTTCCCTACTTTTGAGGCTTTTGGACTCAGACTCAGCCCATAGTGGTTTCCTTTCTCCTCAGCTTGCAGACAACCTATCGTGGGACTTGTGATTGTGTGAGTCAATTCTCCTTAACAAACTCCCTTTCATATATACATATATCCTATTAGTTCTGTCTCTGTGGAGATCCCTAACACATAGCAGAACACAAAATGAGGCATGAGACCCTGTAAGCCTGCACAAGCCACACACCCATGAAACCTGCCCTGAGAGGATGCAGCATTTTTAGAACCTGCACTGGCCCTGTCACCTGGAAGTAGAGTCATTCAACAAAACGAACACTCCTTCTAATCCCATCCCCTGTAACCATGTGTGCACATTTTTACATAGATACTCTGATTATCATGTTCTGAGATGGTTATATAACTAACATTTAACTAGAATTTACTATATACCAGGCCCTGAACTAATTATTTTACATGCATTATCTCATTTAATCTTAACAAAAACCCTAGGAAGAAGAACTCCTGTCATTCCCATTTTGCATATGGGGAATCTGAGGCTTAGGGAGGATACCTTATTTGCCTGAGATTTATTTGCTAAAACATGGCACTCAGCCTGAGTGTGGATGAAATTGAGAGGAGGCAGGAGAGGCACTACACATGGGAGAAAAATTTAAGGAGGCACCAAAAAAACCCCTCAGTAATCAAGATAGATACTACTTCAATGCAATGTTTTAATTAAACAATTTACTTTGAGATTACCTTAGATTCACATGCAATTGTGAGAAATAATTCTCCAGGTACCCTTTATGCAGTTTCTTCCGATAGTAACATGCCATAGTACAATATCACAACCAGGTCATTGGTATTCAAACAGTTGAGATACAGAACATTTCTATCCCATCCCCACAAAGATCCCTCATACTGCCCTTTTATAAATACCCCCAACATTGCTCCTCATACCCCATTTCCATTCCACCTATGGTTCAAAAACTATGGTCCAAGAGCTCTACCTCCTATCTGGAGTATTAGAAGGTGTTGTCCATTTTCACACTGCTATAAAGAACTACCCGACACTGGATAATTTAGGAAGAAAAAAAGGTTTAATTGACTCACAGTTCAGCATGGCTGGAGAGGCCTCAGTAAACTTACAATCATGGCAGAAGGCAAAGGGGAAGCAAGGACCTTTTTCACATGGAGGCGAGAGAGGGACGGGGGGTGGGGGGTAGCACAATAAGGTAACTGCCCAACACTTTTAAACCATCAGATCTTGTGAGAACTCACTCACTGCCATGAGAACAGCATAAGGGAAACTGTCCCCATGATCTAATCACCTCCTACCAGGTCCCTCCCTCAACACGTGGGGATTATAATTTGAGCTGAGACTTGGGTGGGACACAGAGCTGAACCATATCAGAAGGAAGATGTGATGAGATCTGTTCTCTTAAACATCTCCTTGTACCTCTAATGTTATTTCTACTTCTGGTAATAAGATTTATATTTGTTTTACAAGAAAAGCCATTGGAAAACTTTTTGTTAATATGGAGAATGTTGTCAAAGTGACTGTTTCTGCTCCTTAAATCCTTCTCTAGCACCACATAACTCAGGCATAGAAGAATCTATGCCCTTTTTTACCCTGTGAGAGTAAGGCATATTCAGTAACAAGGTCCGTATTGCCTAATCATATACGTGTTACCAATTATTTTATCTGAAAAACATTTTAAAATCATTATTCTGCAAATTTGCCTAGTGTTTCCTCTACATGTCACTCAAGGTTCCCTGGCTAGCAACAGTGTGAAAACTACATGCTTCTTAAGAGGATGGGAGGGCTGGATACGGTGGCTCACGCCTGTAATCCCAGAACTTTGGGAGGCCGAGGCGGGTGGAAACCTGAGGTCACGAGTTCGAGATCAGCCTGGCCAACATGGCGAAACCCTGCCTCTACTTAAAGTACAACAAAAAAAATTAACTGGGCGTGCTGGCGGGCACCTGTAATCCCAGCTACTTGGGAGGCTGAGGCAGAACCCAGGTGGCAGAAGTTTCAGTGAGCCTAGATTGTGCCATTGCACTCAGCCTGGGCGACAGAGCAAGACTCTGTCTCCAAAAGAAAAAAAAAGGACAGGAATCACAGCAGTCCCAAATGTAAGTCCCTGCCATGACGTTTGTAGAATGGAAAAGAAACCTAATAGGTAGTCAACAAAAGGATATCACATCGTGCTGGCTTCACCCTTGTCTACCCATTTAATTGCAAACACATGGAAAGACAAATCAGCTGATTCTTTGGGGTGAATCAGGCAGGGACAGAGCCCAAACTGGAGAGATACCAGCCTTACTTGGCAAGACCATATTTTCCAGAGGTGCTTCAGACAACTTATAGATGACACAGCTGCAAGTCTTAGCTATTCGGATTTAGCTGCCTCATGGTGCAAGAAACTGCTGTGCAGAGGCAATGACGATCA
Source organism: Ateles fusciceps (assembly GCA_036589455.1). Lineage (NCBI taxonomy): Eukaryota > Metazoa > Chordata > Mammalia > Primates > Atelidae > Ateles > Ateles fusciceps. The sequence continues at coordinate 3,858,710 of JAZHEH010000045.1, read as the reverse complement.
TTGGTATGAGTATGGTTCCCAAAATCTGTGAAACTATTTGTTTTTGCTCTGTCTTGCTAAACTGCCCTCACCTGTTCCTCTCCTATAACTGTAAACCTTGACTGCTGGTCAGTCAACACAGGCTTTGTCCACACCCATAAAAATCTAAAGAAAGAACTAAGGCAATTACTAGAATGGTGCTCCACAAACATCCATGGGCATGCAAGCTGCCTGGGATATTGTTACAATGCAAACTGTGATTCATCATGTCCTGAGTGGGGCCTGAGTTCTGCATTTCTAACAAGCTGCCAGGCATTGCTAAGGTCCAGGACCCAGGTCACCAAGACCTGCAATTGAATTTCCTGAGATTAGATTCAGGCCATGATGAAAGAAACTGCAGTTTTCTCTTTCTTTTTATTTAAGGGGCTTGGATTGACCTAGTTAAACGAAGGTCTTGTAGTCAGTTAATGCCTCTCCAGTGGATGAAATCATAACACGTGAGAGCGTGAAAAGAACATGAAGATGAAGTTTGTCCTGGCACTATTAGAATACACGGTTTCGGGGCCCCTGAAGCCCTGCTGAATCTCATGGAGCCTGATTGTTAACACTTCATCAGACTGCCAGAGCCAGTAACTTCCTTGCTTTGCATAACCAGCTTGAATTGGACTCTCTCAGAACCAAGATTCCTTCAACCATTGCATTTAAATTGTGATGCAATGACTTCATGAATTATGATATATCCCTACAGGAGAACTATGCAGCTGTCAAAAAGTATTATTTCAAAAAATATATTCGGATGTACAAATAATACAAGGGCGACAAAGGCATAATACCAATGTATAGATACAGAATAATCTGAATTATATAAATTTTAGAAGAATATTAAGTAAATGCCCCAAAACATAGATAGTAGTTAAAGTCAAGTATTTCCATATCCTAGTTTCTTGAGCATATGAATGTTATTTTATACGGCAAAAGAGACTTTGCTGATGTCATTAAATTAAAGATGTTGAGATAGAGAGATTATCCTGGATCACCCGGGTTGGCCCAGTATGATCAGACTGGTCTTTATAAGGAGAACTCAGGAGAAGACAGAGTCAGAAGAAAAGGGGATATGATGACAGAAGCAAAACCGAAGATGAGGGAAGGAGGTTACCAAGAAATGTGGGTAGGCCCCAGCAACAAAAAGGCAGGGAAACAGAATTTCCCTTGAGCCTCTAAAGGAACAAGCCCTGCCAATACCTTGACTTCAGGCTGGGAAAGTTGATTCAGAATTCTGACCTCCAGAAGAATAAACTTGTGTTGTTTAAAGCCACTACATTTGTGTTAAATTGTTATAGCAGCAATAGAAAACTAACACAGTAATTGGCTCTGTACTTCCCTTTAATCGACATATGCTATTTTTATAAGAAAAAAAACAAAACAAGAACTTAAAGGAAGGAATAAGTATAGTTTGCTATAAGAGGTATTATGAATAATACTTTTTATTTATTTATTTTGTAGAAAGTGATTTATTTAGAGAGAGAGAGAGAGAGAGAGAGAACAGGAGAAGGAGAGAGAAATAAACAGCTAACTCTCACACTGAGAGAATCCAGAAAGATGGAATCCAGGAGAGGAAAGCAGCTTCCATACTGAGTGGAAGGGAATAGAGAGAGATGGCGTTTTGGGAGGGGAAGACAGGCTTCCATGAAGGGAGTGTTCGTGGAAGGGGACTCCAGAGGGAAAATCCAAGATAGAGAAAAACAGCTTCTACCAGCACGAGAGTGTTCGTGGAAGGGGATCCAAACATGGAGTCCCATGAATAATACTTTTAACAGTTGAATGTAGCTTGGTTGCTATTGCTTTCTAGTACCGTGGGATAGAGACACAGTGTAGTCTAATTTCAACACAGCAAGAGAATGTCACCCTGTACTAATAGAATTCTGATCTCATCACTCCCTTGGGTAAACTCTTGGCTTCTGCTATTAATATCCAACACGTGACTTAGCAATGTGTATTCACAAGATCAACAACTTTTGAAAATTAGAACCCCCAGTGGCATACTCAAATCACAGAGCACACTGAAGGCAGAGCAAGCGCTTGACTCTATTTGGAATTCTCCATTCTCCTCTCTATATATCCCCCAGTGACTCTGGAATCACATTTGGAATCACCAAAAACAAAAGGAAAGTGACATGACTGCTATATGCCCTAGGAAGGCTAATGTAATATTAAAAATCTTAAAACTCTGAATGCTGCTCATGAAGCAAACGCACATGGCTACAGAGTCCTGGTATAACATTCTCAACCCCAGACTGGGTGCCCTGGCCCCACCTCTGAGCCCTCAGAGTCCTCTGTGTACATTTGTCCTGTTATATTTGTCCCATCCTATCATAATCATTTGTTTATGGATCCATTTCCCAAGCTAGACCTTTGATTTCCTCTAGCATAGGGGCTGTGTCTTACTCTTCTTTGATTTTATAGTCTAAAATAGTACCTGGCATAGAGAAGGCATTTATTTGTTGAATTAAATCAAATTGAATCCTGGCCTTAGCAACAGAGCTCTTACCCAACATAATAAAAATTTAACTTTCTTGATTTTATCTTCAAAGTACTTTGCTAAAATAGAACAACATGGCATCTTGACCAACTCTCCCCCCCCAGGCTTTTGGCAAACATGAGATTTCTTCTAGGGAAAACCTGTCAATCTCTGTTCAACTTGAGTTTAGATTTCAAAGGTTAAAATTCAGACAGTGCCCTGGAACTCCAAAAGCATTTATGATGAGTGAGAGCCCCATTCGAGTCCCCTAGTTTCTCTTCCCTAGGCTTGATTCAAGTCAGGCCAATACTGGTTAATGACAGCTCTATCCCTTCCTCTTCAGAATGTTTTGCTAAATGTGTGTGGAGAAGCAAAAATGCTCTTGAATTCTTGATTACTTAGGATCTTCTCAAGAAGCTTCTAAAATGGCTGTACAGAGTTACTTTGGCATGCCATAGTATATAAGCATTTTCACTTTGAAATCATATTGATTTGGGTTTAAATTCCAACCATAACTTTTGGCAGCTATGAGACATGGGGTGTGTTATTTATCTATCTGAACTTCAGTTCTCTAATTTAAAAACTGAGGATAAAGTAGCTACCTATTGAGATTGTTGTATACTTACATAAATTTGTGTAACATAGCAGAATTCCTGCACATAGAAAGTGCTGAAGAAGTAATAGCTGTTACTATTATGAATGATAATAATTATCTTATACAAGAGTCTCCAGAGAGAATAAAGCCCAATGCTGCATATGCCTAACTACCCTAGATTTGGAAGACACATCTTCCCCTGGTATTTTTGCTTCCATGTACCCTCATCTACAGTGAGACCATAAGGAAAAATATGCTCTTCTTCATCAATAGAACTTCTACCACCATAGAGAGAAGACTCATCCCTAATAAATAACTCAAATATTCCCATTTGGACTAACCTTGTACATATCCATACAGTTTTTTCTCTTCTTTGGAAATCAACCCATGTTTGACCTCTTATCTACAGCCATTCATTTCCAAATATCACTAATATCTTAGGATTGAAGTCCCAAAACACAACAGTTGAGAAAAGATAGAGTAACAGGGACTAGATTTACTCACCCAGCTGAAATAACTAAAAAACATAGCAATATATATAAAATAGTGGTTTTCAAGATATTGAACATCAGCAACAAAATGTGTTTCCTGAGAAGTGAAAACAAATGAAATGACTTCTACAGTTGCTGTAACTTTCTGCCTAGAGTTTCCAGCAACAGAGCATGGAAGGGGAACCCAGGTAGACCCCATCAAACTTCCTGAGACAAAGTTAGAAGTCCAGAGAAGATAAACTGACCCGTGTTTCCAGAACAGAGTACCAGAGATGAATGAGCTGCAGAGAGAGAGAACTTGGGAGATGTGCAGGGGGTGCCTGAGTTTTCAGCTGAGTACTGATCAGCACATATATGTAAGGAAACTATCTACGAATAGGAAAAGAACCATAAGGAGCAAAACTTGGAATTCAAGCAGAGCCAAAAAAAAAAAAAAAACCCAAAATTCCTGTTCCTACCAGCCAGAATGAAGAATACCACAATTTACAGAATGTTGGGTAGACATTCCAAAAAAGTGAGGCAGAATTAGCCTTGGACTTAACACAATTCTGGTCTTACCTAATAACGTTTAACAGCAAATCTAAAATAATAAATTGTTTCCAAACAACTGCCTAAAAAACCTCAGTATCTACAGGAATACAAAAATATATAGCCACCCAACAAGGTAGAATTGTCAATGTCTGGCATTTAATTAAAACTTCCAGGCATGCAAATAAACAGGAAAATATAATGAAGAGAAAAACCAGTAAATGGAAACAGACTCATAAATGACATAGATATAGAATTAGTAGGGGAAAACACAAAAACAGTTACTATAAGGTATTCCATTGTTCAAAAGCCAGAGGAAAGATGGAGCACATTCAATAGAAACTGTAAGGCCGATTGCCTCGCCGGGAGCTCAGACACGCCCATCCTTCCCGGCAACAGGGGAATTACCTCACCGCTCTGCACCCGATACCCAGCCCCCGCTGAAAACCCCTGCCCAAAAAATTTTCGGAAAGCCTCGACAAGCCTTGCCTGATAGCACTCCCTTGCCCGATAAGCACTTTGCCTCGTCAAGGTCATTTTTCCCAAGGCAGCCTACTCACCAAAAATCCCACCTACCTACCAGTAATAACTGCCTTCACTCCCCTTCCTGGATCCCAATATCCAGTCAAGTGCCTTATACTTTGTCTTCCCTATGTCAATCAAATGCCCTCACTCCACTTCCTAAGTCCCAATATCCAGTCAAATGCCTTCACTCCTTATAAAACCCCTTACCCTAAAAAGTTAAGTGCGACTTCTCTGGCCCTTACCTGGACCATAGAACCTCGCCCGGGAACTGAATAAATTGGACTTACATTTTCTTATACTGGCCTCAGTTTCCTCATTTCAACTCAACAATATACATTACAAGTGGTGCCAAAACCCGGGAGAACCTGTGAGACCCCCTCCGGGGGAAAAACTAACCCCTCCTGGGGGAAACTGGCTCCTCCATCCAAAGCTGGACCAGGGAGCCACTCCGTCACAAGGTAAGATTTCTGTTCCCAACCTCTCTCGCTACCTGCTCTGTGGACTCCCTGCCTATAACCGCGGCCGCGTCAGGGACTCCCTACTGCCATGGGCCCAGGGCCCCGGCTCCGTTCCGAGGACCTGAGCGTAGAGGAGACGTCCCTACACTCTTGTCTTCTCCCTGTAAGGGGTCTGTCAGGGGGTCAGGAACCTGAGGGAGACATCCCCGTCTTCCTGAACCCCCTCTGGTGTTCTGCAGTGCAGTCCAGGATGCCTTCCAATCATTTCAGCGGCAGCGAGTGAGGTCTGGGGTGATAAGAAGCCCCGTGTACAGTCCCAGGCCCTACTTAGGACCTGGACCCAACCCAGCTCCTGGTCCCAAATTAGTTCTCTATCAACCTAGTTCCCGCCTAAGTACTCTTAGTTCCTTTTTCTGCTCCCGAACAAGTGTGTGAGTAACTGAGTTTATGTGTAGTCCCACGGCTTAACGGCTACGGGGCTTGAGTGGGCCTCCACCCGCGGTTCCACAGGGACGCCATAAGGCATAACGACGTGGCCGGGAAGGCATCAGATTGGTCTCCCATCTTGGGGGGCTCCCACCCTTTGTCCGTCAATCCTACATGTGGTCCTGTCTGTATTGTAGATTCACTACCTTTGCCAGACTCCTACTGGCTGATATACAGTGGTTTAGGCCTGCTTCCCTCAGAGTAGAAGATGTCCTACAGTGGGTAACAGATCACTGGCTACAGGGGACCTTTACTGAATTTCTGCCGTTAGAAATAACTCTGTTCTCCTTTTTCCTTCTATTCTTTTTCTACCATTAAAACCTCACTCTCTAGCCTCGTCCCTGTTACTTCCTCAAATCCTCCCATGTGGCAAATAGCTCTGGCCCTTTTTCTTTTATCTTCCTTCTCATTGTAATCATTGTAACTTGTAAGTTCTCCCAACCACTCCCTCCGGGAAAAAAAAACTCTTTTGCCCGTGTTGGGTATAATATCTCACTCCCATAATTAAATAGTTAATCATGGGCAGCCAGGAGTCCCCACCCAGACCCCAAGTCGCCACTAGGATGCCTAACTCTAAATTTACCCAAACTGGGCCTCTCCATAAAAAAGAAAAGGTTATTCTTCCCTTCTACCATAGCCTGGCCACAATATCCTCTAAACAACCAGTCTAAATAGCCACTAGAGGGCACACTTAACTTTAAAATCCTAACAGACTTAAATAACTTCTGCCAAAGAAATGGCAAGTGGGCAGAAATTCCCTATATTCAGGCTTTCTGGTATCTCCGGTTCACCACAATCTCTGCTCCTCCTGCAGCACCGTTCAGGTACTTCTGGCAAAAAAATCCCTCGATCTGCCTTCAGCCCCGCCACTAGCCTCCTCCTCTTCCTCCTTCTCTGATCCCAATCTGCCCAAGGAACTTTCCCCTGCCTCCAGCTCGACCCACTGACCCCCTGCCTTATGCAGAGCCCCAACCCCCTTCTACTCCCTCAGGCCCTAACATAGTCTCTCCTGTTAGTGCCCACACCCGCTCTCGTGAAGCTAAACCTTCTCATCCTTTCCCAGACGTAACCTCTTCTGTTAACAGTCCCCGTGACACCCCCACCAATAAAAATTCCCTCCTCTGTCCCCCTCCGCAAGGTGGCTGGAACAGAGGGCATAGTTCGAGTACATGTTCCATTCTCTCTCTCTCGATTTATCCACCATTGAAAAACGTTTAGGGTCCTTTTCTGCTAATCCTACCGCCTACACTAAAGAATTCCGCTATCTCACACAAGCCTATGACTTAACCTGGCATGACATTTATGTAATTTTGTCCTCTACCCTCACTCCGGATGAACATAATCGCATCCACGTGGCAGCCCGGGCACACGCAGATCAGGTACATCTTATTAATCCCCCAAATGCCGGTAGGCGCAGTGGCGGTCCCCGACGCTGACCCTAATTGGGACTATCAAACCGGTCAAATGACCGCCGCCGCCGAGACCAAAAGCTACAATGCCTCCTAGCGGGCATGCAGGATGCAGCCCAAAAGGTAGTCAATTATGATAAAATACGTGAAATAACTCAGGGCCCTACTGAAAACCCGGCTGCCTTCCTTGACCGGTTAACTAATGCTATGGTCATACCTACCCGAGTGGACCCGGACTCCCCAGCCGGGACCACTCTCCTAGCTGCTCATTTTATCTCCCAGTCAGCACCAGACATTAGAAAAAAATTTAAAAAGGCAGAGGAGGGTCCCCAAACTCCCATACGAGACCCGGTAAACATGGCATTTAAAGTTTTTAATGGTCAAGAGGAAAAGGCTGAGGCCATTCGCCAGGCCCAGTTACAGCAACAAGTGAGCCTCCAAACACAAGCTATTGTAGCAGCCCTAAGGCCAGCAGCCCACCCAACATCTAACAAAAAGAACTCCTCAAAGTTCTTCCCAAAAGGTCCCCCAGGACCTACTCAGGCCACTACAAAGGCCCCGCCCGGGCCTTGCTTCAAATGTGGCCAGGAGGGGACACTGGGCCCGGCAGTGCCCCAATCCACGTCCACCTCCCGGACCTTGCCCTGCCTGCAAGCGTCCTGGCCATTGGAAGGACGACTGCCCACTCCGGACCTCAGGCTCATCCCCTGCACCTCTATGTGGGGGACAGGCCAGTCCAAAGGATGTGGTCCCTTCACTTGAACTCCTTGGTCTCATGGACGACTGACGTGGCCCAGACTCGGAGACCCCCATCACCCTCGCCGAGCCCAGGGTAATGCTACCAGTAGCGGGTAAGTCCATTTCCTTCATGGTGGACACAGGGGATACTTATTCTGTATTGCCTTCCTACTCAAAACCCAGCATTCCTTCCCAGGTCTTGGTGGTGAGAATTGATGGGAAGCCCTCCTGTCCTAATCGGACCCATCCCTTAACCCGTAACCTCGAGGGATATCTGTTCACACACCCCTTCCTGATCATACCCTCGTGCCCAGTCCCCCTATTAGGACGGGATATCCTCCAAACCTTAGGGGCTACCCTCCAATTCACTGGTCCCCCACAATCAACTCTCCTCCACCCATCTCCTATTACTGACCTTAACCAACAGCACACCCGGACACAGCTCCTCACCTCACATGCCTATCTCCGCTAAAATAGTTAATCCCTCAGTATAGGATACTTCTAAGCCTGTAGTGGCCACACATCACACGCCAGTTAAAATATTTCTCACTGCCATGTGTGTACCTATGCAACAATCTTCCATGTTCTTCACATGTACCCCCAAACCTAAAATGCAATTAAAAAAAAATATTTCTCAAAGACCCCACCAGTTTTCCCTGCCGTCCTCAGTTTCCCATCTCAAAAACCCACCGCCAGGGTCTAAAGCCTATCATTTCCCAACTTTTAACCCAGGGACTCCTTATTCCACCAGTTCCCCTTGTAATACCCCTATCCTGCCAGTCCAAAAACCATCTGGCGATTACCGCCTAGTCCAGGACCTACGCTTAATTAACGAGGCAGTGGTACCCCTCCACCCAGTAGTTCCCAACCCCTACAACTTATTATCCCATATTCCCTCTAATACCTCCCATTTCACGGTTATCGATCTCAAAGACGCCTTTTCACAATTCCCCTACACCCAGACTCTTATTTTCTCTTTGCCTTTACTTGGACTGACCCTGACTCTAACCTATCACAACAATTAACCTGGACAGTCCTGCCCCAGGGCTTCAGAGACAGTCCCCCACATATTTGGACAAGCATTAGCAGCTGACCTGGCCTCTTGCCTCCTTCAGCCCAGCCTCCTCTTAGAGTACGTGGATGACCTGCTACTATGCAGCCCTTCCCTTTCCATGTCACAGCAGCATATTGCAACCCTCCTTAATTTCCTTGGGTCTAGGGGCTACCTGGTTTCCCCCTTCCAAGGCACAGCTGTCAGTTACTTCAGTAATCTACTTAGGCATTCACCTTACTCCTCAAACCAAAGGCCTAACAATAGACCGCCAAAAGGCATTACTTGCATTATAGCCCCCCAAAACAGCCAATGAAATCCTCTCCTTTTTAGGATTTGTAGGATTCTTTCAACACTGAATCCCCAATTTTGCCACCCTTGTATGCAGCAGCTAAAGACACCCCCATGGGACCTCTCTCCCATCCAAGGGTTGTTAAACAAGCTTTTAAAACCTTACAGACTGCCCTGTCCACCGCACCTCCCCTTCACTTGCCGGATCTTAATCGCCCTTTCTACCTGTTCACTGATGAAAAACAGGGAGTAGCAGTTGGGGTCTTAACCCAATCCCTGGGCCCCACATATCGCCCAGTAGCATACTTATCAAAACAGCTTGACCCTACCGTCCGACGGTGGCAGCCTTGCCTACAAGCCCTAGAAGCAGCTACGGAGCTGACAAAGGAATCCCTCAAGCTTACCTTAGGCCAGCCCATTTCAGTATTTTCTCCTCATCGACTAACCGACCTTCTCTCACACAAATCCCTCATGCATCTAGGGCCCTCTTGCTTACAGGAGTTTCACCTACTCTTCATTGAAAATCCCTCAGTCAGCCTTCATTGTACTTCTCTACTTAACCCGGCAACCTTACTTCCTCTTCCATCTCACTCTCCATCCCCTACCCACTCCTGTCCTGAACTCATAAATACACTTACCAAACCCCGAGAAGGCCTAACGGACCTTCCTCTATCTAACCCAGACCTCAATCTATATGTGGATGGAAGTTCCACAATGACAGCTGAGGGACAGCAAAAAGCAGCTTATGCAGTAGTCACAGATTCAGCCACCCTCAAGGCCCACCGCCTCCCCAATAGAACCACATCACAAAAGGCAGAACTCATCGCCTTAACCCGGGCCTTCACATTAGCACAAGGAAAGCGGGTAAATATCTATACTGATTCAAAGTACGCTTTCCTTATCACCCACTGTCATTGTGCCCTCTGGAAGGAAAGAGGATTCCTTACTACAAAAGGGTCCCCCCAGAGTCAATGCTACCCAAATCTCCCACCTCTTACAAGCCCTGTCACTGCCTAAGGAGGTTGCTGTCATTCACTGCCAGGGGACACCAGGCCCAACAGGACACTGTTTCCCGGGGCAATGCAAGGGCGGATGCAGTGGCTAAATCCTTAACTAATACCAAACCAGCCCCCACCCCGGTCCTTTTTCTTGCCACCACCACGCCGCCCATTTACACAGCAAGAGAAAAACAAACACTCTTATTAAAAGGGGGAACCGAGTCTGATCAGGGCTGGATCTTCCTGCACAATAAAATTGCCTTACCTCGGGAACAGGCCCCAAAAGTTATTACTGAAATTCACCAGTCTTTACATGTGGGGCCCAAGGCGTTATATCGCTTTGTGCGGCCCCTCTTTTCTTACCAGGCCTACAACAAATAATCGAGCAAGTACACAAAGCGTGTACTACATGCTCCAAGGTCTCACCTCAGGGAAAATTAAAGCCACAGTTTCCTACCCACCAAATGCGTGGCAGCCTGCCAGCCCACGACTGGCAAATTGATTTTACTCACATGCCTACTCACAAAAAACTTACACTACCGCCTAACCTTTGTAGATACCTTTTCTGGGTGGATTGAAGCCTTTCCCCACCTCCAGGGAGACTGCAGACACTGTAGCCTCCCTCTTAATTCAGGAAATCATCCCTCGTTTCCACTTGCCCGTGAACATCCAGTCAGACAATGGTCCAGCGTTTACAGCTCGGGTGGTCCAACTGGTCGCCGAGTCTCTCAACATCTCCTGGAAACTACACATCCCCTACCACCCTCAGTCATCGGGTAAAGTGGAACAGGCTCATGGCATCCTCAAGGATCATTTAGCCAAACTCACCATCGAGGTAAAACTCTCCTGGCCCACACTCCTGCCTCTAGCCCTAACCCGGGTCCGAGCCACCCCACGGGAGCCCACGGGCCTCAGTCCCTTTAAGTTACTGTATGGCAAGCCTTTTCTAGTTTCCCCACAATCTCCCAGTACAACTGCCTCCTTTGGCCTCCTATCTTCCCTACCTCTCCCTCCTCCGCCACTTACTCAGAGAACACACAGACCGTACCCTCCCCGTTGTTCCAGGACCCGAGAACTCCCATCCAGCTATACCTCTCCAGCCGGGTGACAGTGTCCTCCCCAGAAAACTGAAGCCAGGATCTCTACAACCCAGGTGGTCAGGACCACACATCGTTATCCTAACCACCCCAACTGCCACCAAGCTTCTAGGCCACTCCTCGTGGTACCATGTGTCCCGCCTCAAATTGGCTCCGCAAGCCACCGAAGCAAACGCGCCGTCTTTTCTCCCGGTAGTAGTTGGCCTGTCTCTTCTGTCAGCCGCGGCAGCAGCAGGATTAGGCAGCAGGGCCCTGGGCCACAGCATTACTGCAGCTGCTAAACTGGAAAACAAACTACGTGCAGCAATTGAGGCCTCGGCTGCATCTCTGGCCTCCCCCCAACGACAAATCACGTTGTTGCCTCAGGTAACCCTCCAAAATCGGAGAGCCTTAGACTTACTAACAGCAGAAAAAGGAGGTACTTGCCTGTTTCTCCAGGAACAGTGTTGCTACTACATCAACGAGACGGGCCTGGTAGAAGAAAATGTCCAGTCTCTATCGCCTCAGAGACAATCTCCACAAAGGACAGAACACGCCTGATTCACCTCTTAACTGGTGGCGGTCCCCTGTGCTCACCTGGCTGGCCCCTATCATCACCCCCCTTATCATAATTTGTCTCTTACTAATGTTAGCCCCTCTCTTTCTCAAGTTTTTACAGGCTCAGATGAGAGAAATCTCCAGGGTGGCTGTAAACCAAATGCTACTTCATCCTTATGTCCAACTCCCAATCGAGGCACCAGCCAACTAACCCCTTCTCTACGTTGCCCCTACTCAGCAGGAAGTAGCCAGAAAGAAGCGACGTCCTATATCATCAAAAGGGTCGGAATGTAAGGCCGATCGCCTCGCTAGGAGCTCAGACACGCCCATCCTTCCCGGCAACAGGGAATTACCTCACCGCTCTGCACCCGATACCCAGCCCCCACTGAAAACCCCTGCCCAAAAAATTTTCGGAAAGCCCCGACAAGCCTTGCCTGATAGCACTCCCTTGCCCGATATGCACTTTGCCCCGTCAAGGTCATTTTTCCCAAGGCAGCCTACTCACCAAAAATCCCGCCTACCTACCAGTAATAACTGCCTTCACTTCCCTTCCTGGATCCCAATATCCAGTCAAGTGCCTTATGCTTTGTCTTCCCTATGTCAATCAAATGCCCTCACTCCACTTCCTAAGTCCCAATATCCAGTCAAGTGCCTTCTGCTTTGTCTCCCCGTATGTCAATCAAATGCCTTCACTCCACTTTCTGGGTCCCAATATCCAATCAAGTGCCCTATGCTTTGTCTCCCCTATATCCAATCAAATGCCTTCACTCCTTATAAAACCCCTTACCCTAAAAAGTTAAGTGCGACTTCTCTGGCCCTTACCTGGACCATAGAACCTCGCCCGGGAACTGAATAAATTGGACTTACATTTTCTTATACTGGCCTCAGTTTCCTCATTTCAACTCGACAATATACCTTACAGAAACAATGCAAAAATTTTTTCAAGACGCCACTCAATCATCTAGAAATGAAAACTATAATGTCTGAAATTTAAAAATCACAAACAATTGAATGAAATTAACAGCCAACTGAAATTGCAAAAGATAAGATTAATAAACTTGAAGGTATACAACAGAAACGATCCAAAATGAAACACAGATAGAAAAAGACTGAAAAAAATAGAGTATCATTGAGCTGTGAGACAATTTTAGGAAACCCAATGTTATGTGCCACTGGAGTCCAGTAAAGAAAAGACAGAAGCAGGAAAAAACGTGAAGAAATAATGGCGGAAAACATTTCTAATTTGATGAAAACTGTAAATTCACAAGCCCGAGACTCAACTAATTCGAAGTATAAGAAACATGAATAAAACTATACAAGGGTACATTATAATCAAATTGCATCTAACTAGTAATAAAGAAAAAAACCCGGAGAGATCCAAGACGGCCGATTAGCAGCAGCTCAGGATTGTAGCTCTCACTGAAAGCACAGAGAGTGAGTGGATGCCACACTTTCAGACGAATTTTTATTGCCCACGGACCAAGAGATCCCCGGCAGAGGAGCTCCACGGGTCGCCAGCGAGACTGTCTTGGCCGGTGTGGCGGTTCTCAGTCCGGGGTATACGGGACTGAGTGCCCTTTTAGTTGGCATTTGGAGCTCCGGGAAGATAGAGTCTCCCATTCAGCTGATTGAAAAGTGGACTGAAGTGGGGAACCAGACCGGGAGATTCCCGGGCAGAAAAGCGCCACAAATCTTAACGCAGCTGTTTCAGCCGGCGTAGTGGGTCGCTGCAGGGGAAGGCTGGTCCTCCTCGCAACAACAACAACAAAAAAAACAGCAATTGGAACTGCTGAGGATTGAGAGTTTCATAGCTAGCACAGCTGAACCCGGGAAGGGCCAGCTCTGTGGGGGGAGGGGCATCTGCCGAAGGAAAACTAAGAAACAGAAAAAACTTTACCACCAACAAGCTGGACGTCCACTCAGAGACCTAATCTGAAAGTCAGCAATTACACAGACGACAGGTGGATAAATCCACAAAGATGGGAGGAAACCAGCGCCAAAAAGGCTGAAAACACCCGAAATCAGAATGCCTTACCTCCTACAAAGGAATGCAGTTCCTCATCACCAACTGAACAAGGCCTGATCGAGAATGAATGTGAGGAATCAACAGAATTAGGCTTCAGAAGGTGGATAATGAGAAACTTCTGTGAGCTAAAAGAACATGGTCTAGCCCAATGCAAGGAAACTAAGAACCTTCAAAAAAGGTTTGACGAAATGTTAACAAGCATGGACAATTTAGAGAAGAATATAAGTGAATTAATGGAGCTGAAAAACACAATACGAGAACTTCGTGAAGTATGCACAAATTTTAACAGTCAAATTGATCAAGCAGAAGAAAGGATTTCAGAGGTCAAAGAGCAACTTAACGAAATAAAACGAGAAGACAAGATTAGAGAAAAAAGGGTAAAAAGGAATGAGCAAAGTCTCCAAGAAATATGGGACTATGTGAAAAGACCTAATCTACATTTGATAGGTGTACCTGAATGTGACGAAGAGAATGAATCCAAGCTGGAAAATATTCTTCAGGAAATTATCCAGGAAAACTTTCCCAACCTCGCAAGGCAGGACAATACTCAACTCCAGGTAATACAGAGACCACCACAAAGATATTCCTCAAAAAGAGCAACCCCAAGGCACATAATCATTAGATTCGCCAGGGTTGAAATGAAGGAGAAAATATTAAGAGCAGCCAGAGACAAAGGTCAGGTTACCCACAAGGGGAAGCCTATTAGAATCACAGCAGATCTCTCAGCAGAAACCCTACAAGCCAGAAGAGAGTGGGGGCCAATATTCAACATCCTTAAAGAAAAGAACTTTCAACCCAGAATTTCATATCCAGCCAAACTAAGTTTCATAAGTAAAGGAAAAATAAAATTTTTTACGAACAAGCAAGTACTCACAGACTTCATTACCACCAGGCCTGCTTTACAAGAGCTTCTAAAAGAAGCACTATATACGGAAAGGAACAACCAGTATCAGCCATTCCAAAAAACCCATCGGTAAGCTGCATCCAGACCCATCTCACATGCAAGGATATACAGAGACTCAAAACAAAGGGATGGAGGAAGATTTGCCAACCAAATGGAGAGCAAGAAAAAAAAAAGCAGGAGTTGTAATTCTCGTCACTGATAAAATACACTTTAAAGTAATAGAAACCAAAAGAGATAAGAAGGATATTGTATAATGGTAGAGGGATCAATGTAATGGGAAGAGCTAACGACCCTAAGTCTATGCGCACCCAATATAGGAGCACCCAGATACATAGGGCAACTTCTTGGTGACTTAGAGAGAGACTTGGACTCACACACAATAATAGTGGGAGACTTTAACACTACATTGTCGATATTGGACAGATCAATGAGACAGAAGGTTAACAAGGATACCTGGGACTTGAACTTAGACCTCGAACAAGTAAACTTAATAAACATTTACAGAACTCTCTACTCCAAATCCACAAAACATACATTTTCTTCAGTAACACATCACATCTATCCTAAAAGTGACCACATGGTTGGGAGTAAATTACTCCCCCAGCAATTGCGTAGCATTTCACAGGTTTAAATCAAATATTGGTTGGCTGTTTGTTATTGCCTCCCTTATTCCTTCCTGTCTCCATTGTATAACACAATTATTAGTATAAAAGAGCTTTTCAATACCCATTTTTAGACTGCATTCTAGCCTGGAAAATAGAGCAAGATTCCCGTTCTCTCTCCCTCTTTTTCTTCTTCTTTTTCCCTTTTTTTTCATTCTCTTTTTTCCTTCTTTCTCTCTTTTTCTTTTCTTTCTTTAAAAAAAAAAGAAGAAGAAAACCCTTAAAAGCATCCAGATGAAGAAGACATACTCAATATAGAGAAACAAACAACAGAAGACAGATGTTACACCTCAGAAACAATACAAAGCCAGAAGAACGTGAAGCAAAATCTTTAAAATCCTGAAAGATGAAAACTATAATCCTTAAAATTCTCTATCTAACAAAAATTTGTTTCAAAATCAAAATCAGTAACAGGAGATATGTAGGAAAAATCACAAATAAGGGGAAATTAAACAACATGCTCCTGAACAACCAATGGGTCAAAAGAAAAATGAAAAGTTGTAAATATCTTTAGAGAAACAAAACTGGAAACAAAACACACCAGAACTTATGGGATATAGCAAAAGCAGTTTTGAGAGGGAAATTTACAGCAATAAATGACTACATATTTTTAAAAAAGATCTTAAATAAACAACCCTAAGGTTACCCCAAGAAGCCAGAATAAGAAAAGCCAGCTAAGTCCAAAGGTAGTAGAAGGAAGAAAATAACAAAAAATCAGAGCAGAAATAAATGAAATAGAGACTAGAAAAAATAGATTAATTTAACTAATGGTTGGTTTTTTTAAAAGATAAGCAAAATGGATAAATCTTTAGCTAGACTAAACAAAAAAAGAGAGAGAACTCAAGTAACCAAAATTAGAAGTGAAACAGGATACATTACAACTGATTCCGCAGAAAAACAAAGGATCAGAAGACCCTACTGTTAACAATTATATGTCAAAAGACTGGAAAGCCTAGAAGAAATGGCTAAATTTCCAGAAACATACAAGCTTCCAAGACTAAATCATAAAGAAATAGAATATCTGAATATATCAATGATGAGTAAGAGGATTTAATCAGTGATAAAAAATTTCCCATCAAAGATAAGCCCAGGACCAGATGGTTTCAAGGCTTAATTCTACAAAACATTTAAAGAATAACTAACACTTGCCGGACATGGTGGTTCATGTCTGTAATCCCGGCAGGCTGAAGAGGGTGAATTACCTGAGCTCAGGAGCTTGTGACCAGTTCTACCAAAAAGGTGAAACCCCGTCTCTACTAAAAATACAAAATTAGCCAGGCATGGTAGCACATGCCTGTAATCCCAGCTAGTTGGAAGTCTGAGGCAGGGGGAATCATTTGAACTCGGGAGGTGGAGGTTTCAGTGAGCCAAGATCATGCCACTGCACTCCAGCCTGGCAACAAGAGAGAAACTGCATCTCAAAAACAACAATAACAACAACAACAAAAAGAATGACTAATACCAATTCTTCTCAAACTCTTTCAATAAAACTGAAGAGGAAGGAATACTTTCAGACTGATTTTACAAGGCCAGCGTTACCTGATGCAAAAGCCAGACAAGAACACTATAAGAAAATAAAATTACAGGCAAATACCTCTGATGAATATAGGTGCAAACGTTTTCAATGAAATATTAGCAAGCGGACTCTACAGCACTTTAAAAAAGATTATTTACCGCTTTCCCCCGGCGGCTCCCGAAGATGGCGGAGGTGCAGGTCCTGGTGCTTGACGGTCGAGGTCGCTTGGCGGCTATCATGGCTAAGCAGGTACTGCTGGGCCGGACGATGCTGGTTGTTCGCTGCGAGGGCATAAACATTGCTGGCAATTTCTACAGAAACAAGTTGAAGTACCTGGCTTTCCTCCGCAAGTGGATGAACACCAACCCTTCCGGGGGCCCCTACCACTTCTGGGTCCCAGCCGCATCTTCTGGCGGACCGTGCGAGGCAAGCTGCCCCACAAGGCCAAGCGAGGCCAGGCCTCCTTGGGCCACCTCGGGCCGCCTCCAGGTGTTTGACGGCATCCCCACCGCCCTACAACAAGAAAAAGCGGAGGGTGGTTCCTGCGGCCCTCAAGGTCGTGCGTCTGAAGCCTACAAGAAGTTTGCCTGTCTAGGGCACCTGGCTCACGAGGTTGGCTGGAAGTACCAGGCAGTGAAGGCCATCATGGAGGACAAGCGGAAGGAGAAAGCCAAGATCCACTACCGGAAGACGAAACGGCTCATGAGGCTACGGAAACAAGCCGAGAAGAACGTGGAGAAGAAAACTGACAAATACACAGAGGTCCTCAAGACTCATGGACTCCTGGTCTGAGCCCAATAAAGACTTGTTAATTCCTCACGCTTGGCCTGGCCTGCCTTCCTCCATCGTCGCCCTGGGATGTGCGGGACCCAGGGGCAGCAGCAGTCCGGGTACCACAGGCAGCATGGGACACAGGAAGCTCGGAGCAAGGAAAGGGTCTAGTCACTGCCTGCTGAGGTTAATTGAAAGCACTCAGAGAATTGCGCAGGTGTCATTTATCTATGACCAATAGGAAGAGCAACCAGTTACTATTAGCAAAGGGAGCCGGGAGACTTAATTGGAGGGGCCTTAGTTGTGAGTGGGGCGTCTATCTAACTTTCCACCTGGTCATATACCATGCTCTGCAGCTGTTAGAATGTGCAAGCGCTTGGGAACAGCATGAGCTTGCTGTTGTACAAAGGGTATTTATAGAAGCATAGACTGGGAAGATGGACAAATCTGAGGGGTTATAGGCAATGTCTGTGCTCCTCACCTGTGTTTTGTAATCAGAGTCAAATAAATTACTTTTAAAGGAAAAAAAAAGATTACCATGATCACGAGGAATTTATCTCTGGGATGCAATTATGATTCCACATATACAAATCACTAAATGTGATAAATCACATTACTAGAATGGAGGATAAAAGCCATATGATCATCTCAATAGATGCAGAAAAAGTATTTCACCACATGCAATACCCTTTCATGATAAAAACTCTCAGCAAATTAAACACACAGAAGAAATGTATCTGAACACATTAAAAGTAATAGATGACAAGTCCACAATTAACATTATATTCAATGGTGAAAAGGTGAAAGCTTTTCCTCTAAGATCAGGAAATAGATGAGGATGCTTACTCTCACAACTTCTATTCAACATAGTCCTAGAAGTGCTCACCAGAGAAATAAGGAAAGAGAAAGAAAGAAAAGGTGTCCAAAACAGAGAGAAGTTAAATTGTTTCTATTTACAGATGACATAATCTTATATATAAAAAATTCCAAAGACTCAACCAAAAAATCGTTAGAAATAATAAATTCAGTAAACCTGCAGGATATAAAATCAACATACAAAAATCAATAATATTTCCATACACTACCAACAACCTATCCAAAAAGAAATCAAGCAAACAATCCCATTTATGATAACATAATAAAGCTATAGTAGTAAAAACAAAAGAAAGTATAGTACTGGTATCAAGATAGACAAATAGATCAATGAAGCAGAACAAACAGCCCCAAAATTGACCAACACATTTACTTTCAATTGATTGTTTTACAAAGGTGCAAAAGTAACTTGATGGAGAAAGAATAGTTTTCTCCCCAAATGATGCTGGGCAAATTGTATGTCAACATGCAAAACACCACTGCTGATAGATATCGTCATTGAAGTCTTTTCAGTGGCAGTTCCATGGCTGCTTTTCGGACATTAAGATTGCTGTCTGCCACTCCTGCTGGATCATCTATCCACCGCCACTGGGGCACCATGAAAGCTTCTAGTTCTCTGCCAAGTGCAGGATTGCCAGTCTTCCTCAGGATTTCTGCAAGAAGCAAAGGGAAGATACACCCACTATAGAAGAGGTAAAAACTCTAAGCCAAATTTACAATTAAAAAACTAACAACCCCATTAAAAAGCAGGCAAAGGATATGAACAGGCAGTTCTCAAAAAAAAGACATACATGTGGCCAACAAACATATGAAATAAAAGCTCAACATCTCTGATAGAGAAATGCAATTCAAAACCTCAATGAGATACCATCTCACGCCAGTCAGAATGGTTATTATTAAAAAGTCAAGAAACAATGGATACTGCCAAGATTGAAGAGATACAGGGACGCTTTTACACTGTTGCTGGGGATGAAAAGTAGTTCAGCCATTGTGGAAGAGTGTGGCAATTCCTCAAAGATTTAGAACCAGAAATACCATTTGACCCAGCAATCCCATTACTGGGTATATACACAAAGGAATACAAATCATTCTATATAAAGATACATGCACACGTATGTTCATTGCAGCACTATTCATAATAGCAAAGACATGGAATCAACCCAAATGCCCATCAATGATAAACTGGATAAAGAAAATGTGGTACATGTACACCACAGAATACTATGCAGCCATAATAGGGAATGAGATCATGTCCTTTGTAGGACATGGGTGAAGCTAGAAGCCATTGTCTTCAGCAGAAAACCAAACACCGCATGTTCTCCCTTATAAGTGGGAGCTGAACAATGAGAACACATAGACACAGGGAAGGGAACATACCCTGGGACCTATCGAGGGTGTGCAGTGGAGGGGGAAAAGCATTAGAGAAAAGAGCTAATGCATGCTGGTCTTAATACCTAGTGGTGGGTTGATATGTACAGAAAACCACCATGGCATACATTTACCTATGTAACAAACCTGCACATCCTGCACATGCACCCTGGAACTTAAAAAGTAAAATAAAATAAAGTGGATATAAACACCATTGCTGAACTGCCTCTGGGCTGCTATTTTGAGTCCAGTGCCTATGGGGTGGCACCACTCTGCAAGGAGCAGAACCTGTGCTACTGCTGTATACTGCCACTTCGATAGAAGTTGCTGTTTAAAAAAAAAAAAAGTGCCTATAGGAATCAGGCAAGTGACACCAATAAGTGAGACAAACATGGAGGGAACAAACTGGTAAGTTCCCTGTGGCCCAATCATCAGGTATTTCAAAAAAGGCTGAAAATCCCTATTTCTATGTAAAATCCCACAATGTTTAAGTGTTGGCAACCAAGTCAACATATTTTAAATACTGTCCAGGATCAGTAGACAAATGACAAATATGTCTTAGGAAACCAACCTTCCTGGTCTGCATTTTAAGACAGGAGAAGATTAAGAGCAAACAAAATCCCGAGCCATTTCTCCCTTTCCTGGCTCTCACCTAGACACTCCATGTGACAGACATCCTCTTGCCTCCAGGAAGGCACAGCCCAAGTCCTATTCTCTAGGAGGAGGGGAAACAGCTAGCCTGCTTGCCCACCTTCTCTGAGACATCACCCTTACTGTACCCTTAAACCAAAACTCTGTTTCTCATTCTCATATCCTAACTCTTGCACATCCTTCAGGGTTCAATTTATGTCACGTATTCTAGAAATGTTGCCTGAATTTCAGAATCCAAGTCCCTAATACCTCCTATATATCCCAATCCTAGCATCTATCAAAATGTCTCCATTGTGTTTTTATTCATCGGTCTCCCCCAGGATCCTGTAATAGAGCAGGGATGGTGTCTTGGATACCACTGATCTCCATTACCCGATCCAGTGTCTGGTAAAGAAATATTTATGAAATGAGTGAATAAACACATGTATCCCAGCTCTTTATTTTCACTCAGCTAGGCTTCTTTCCTAGGCTTTCCCTTCAAAGGTGGAGATGCAGCCTTGGCCAGGCACAGTGGCTCATGCCTGTAATCCTAGCACTTTGGGAGGACAAGGTGCGAGGATTGCTTGTGCCAGGGGTTTGAGACCAAGCTGGGCAACATGACAAAACCCCATCTCTACAAAAAATACCAAACAAATATGTGGTTGTGCGTGCCAATAGTCCCAGCTACCCGGGAGGCTGAGGTGATCACCTGAGCCCAGGAAGCTGAGGCTGAAGTGAGCTGTCATCATGCTACTGCACTCCAGCCTGGGTGACAGAGTGAGACCCTTTCTTAAAAAAAAAAAAAAAAAAAAGCAAAAGATACAGCCTTCAAGATAGTCTCCCATGTGGAAATTTCACTTAAGAAAAAAACTGTAGCTTTTTTAAAAAATCACATCTTTTAAAACTACATTTTCAGCTACTCTGGGCACACTGCCTTTGGAGTAGCTCTGCTCCACAAGAAGCAGAAAAAAAAAAAGATAAAATACATTTCTATAGTCCAGGCGCGGTGGTTCACACCTGTAATTCCAGCACTTTGGGAGGCCGAACTGGGCAGATCATGAAGTCAGGAGATCGAGACCATCCTGGCTAACACAGTGAAACCCTGTCTCTACTAAAAATACAAAAAAATTAGATGGGTGTGGTGGCAGGCACCTGTAGTCCCAGTGACTCGGGAGGCTGAGGCAAGAGAATTGCTTGAACCCGGGAGGCAGAGGTTGCAGTGAGCCGAGATCACGCCACTGCACTCCAGCCTGGGCAACAGAGAGACTCCGTCTCAAAAAAAAAAAAAAAAAGCAAAAGAAGTAAACAGAACAAAACCTGAAAATCCCAGATTAATTCCTCATTTTTTTCACTCCACTGTCAACAGTTTGGTGAGCAACTTTCCCTTCCATTTTCTACAGATTTCTATACTTTATATATATATATATATATATATATGTACATATATACACATGCATCTTCTTATTTTAAACATATATGAGATCATACTATAGAACGTTCTGCCTCTTGCTTATTTACTTTCCTTGGTAAAGCTCTACCTGTAGTCATACATATATCTTTTTTTTTTTTTTTTTTTTTTTTGAGATGGAGTCTTTCTCTGTTCCCCAGGCTGGAGTGCAGTGGTACCATCTCAGCTCACTGCAACATCCACCTCCCAGGTTGAAGCACTTCTCCCTGCCTCAGCCTTCCGAGTAGCTGGGATCACAGGCGCCCACCAGCACGCCCAGCTAATTTTTGTAGTTTTAGTAGAGATGGAGTTTTGCCATGTTGGCCAGGCTGGTCTTCAACTCCTGACCTCAGGTGATCCACCCTCCTTGGCCTCCCAAAGTGCTGAGATTACAGGTGTGAGCCATGGTGCCTGACTAATTGAGGTATCATTACCTCAATCTTTTTAATGGCTATACAGAATTCTATCAAAGACATATGTGCCGTGTTTTATTTAACTATTCCTCAATTGAGGATATTTAAGCCATTGGCTTTCATTTTCCAAGTCACATTTCTGTGTTTTAATTTTTCCTATAAATATGTAATACTTTTTATAGCAAAAAAAAAAAGAGAGAGAGAGAGAAAAGGTTCAAAACAAGCCAAACTGCCAGGAGCAATGGCTCACACCTATAATCCCAGCACTTTGGGAGGACAAGGTGGGCAGATCACAAGGTCAGGAGATCGAGACCATCCTGGCTAATGTGGTGAAACCCTGTCTCTACTAAAATACAAAAAATTAGCCACGCATGGTGGTGCACCCCTGTAGTCCCAGCTACTCGGGAGGCTGAGGTAGGGGAATCACTTGAACCCGGGAGGCGGAGATTGCAGTGAGCCGAGATCGCGTCACTGCACTCCAGCCTGGCAACAGAGCAAGACTCCATCTCAAAAAAACAAAAACAAAAAAAAGCAAAAATACCATTTCTCAAGAGCTGGCAGTGTGGTGTTCCTCACACATTAGAAATGCCACTGTCTCTGGCCCTCAGGATTTCAGCCATACCCTCTGTACCTTTTCCTCTGAAGGCAAGTCATTAGGAATAATGGCTTCGCACTGCTCAACTGGAGTTCACAAGACTCTCCAGTTGTAAAGGCCTAGAGCTACATGTGAATTTTGAGAGCACTCAGCTCCTTGTACTCCATCTTGTCATTTGTAAACAAGTTAATAACAATTGCACCATGGGGTTGTTATGTACAGAGAAGGCTGAAGTAGAAGGCAGTCCTGAGGGGCGGAGAGGGGGGTGGGGTGCTATATATAATCAGCCATTTTCCAAGAAAACTAGAAGCCATAGAAGAAAAGACTAAGAGTCTCCTTTCTTTCTCTCTTCACAGATTTTTGATGTCAGGGTATGCAAGAATCATAGTCACCTGGGTGCTTGTTAAAGATACATTCTAGGAAAGAAGTCATTATATGAAAAAGATACTTGCACATATGTTTATAGCAGCACAATTTGCAATTGCAAAAACATAGAACAAGCCCAAAATGCCCATCAATCAACAAGGATAAAGAAACTGTGGTATGTATGTGATGGAATACTACTCAGCCATAAAGAGGAATGAATAATGGCATTCACAGCAACCTGGATGGGATTGGAGACTGTTATTCTAAGTGAAGTAGAAACATCGTATGTTCTCACTCATAAGTGGGAGCTAAGCTCTGAGGATGCAAAGGCATAAGAATGATATGATGCGACTCTGGGGGAAAGGGTAGGAAGAGGGTGAGGGATAAAAGGCTTCAAATTGGGTTATGTGTGCAATGCTCAGGTGATGGGTGCATGAAAATCTCACAAATCACTAAACCACTAAAGAACTTACTCATGTAACCAAATACCACTTGTTCCCCCAAAAACCTATGGAAAACAAATACATTCTAGGTCTCACCTACAAAGGTTTCTATTTCGTTGGTTTAAGTGGGGCCCAGGAATCTGCATGTTAAGCAGGTGATGGTTCAGGTTGGGGGGGTCCACACATCACTCCGGAGAAGCACTGGTCCCCTGGAGCTGCAGAGCTGGCCACAATAAGAGCAATTCCGCCTGCTGTAGTGATGCCCACACATAACTGCTGGGAAGGAGGAAAAGCAGGCTCAGTTTGGTGGCTCCCACCTGTAATCCCAGCACTTTGGGAGGCCAAGGCAGGAGGATCACTTAAGCCCTGGAGTTAGAGACCAGCCCAAGCAACACAGCAAGACACAATCTTTGCTAAAAAAAAAAAAAATTAAAAATTAAAAAATTAAATAAAATAGCCAGGCATGGCAGTGTGTGCCTGCAGTCTCAGCTACAGGGGAGGCTGAGGTGAGAGGATCACTTTAAGACCAGGAGCTCAAGGCTGCAGTGATCCATGATTGCACCGTTGCACGCCAGTTTGACTGACATAGCAAGAGTCTGTCTCAAAAAAAAAAGATAAGGAAAAGCAGGGTCCAGCTCCTGTTTTGGTCCCATCCTTGTGACTTCACAAGGGAGGGCCTAAATATATTCAGAAATGTAACACTGAAAGACAGTTAATCTTGAGCAAACACAGAATATGTAACCTAGGAAAGAATAAAGATCCTGAAAACTGTGACCTAATGCTAGGAAGATCTTAGGGATGGTTTCATGAAACAGCTGAGACAAGATACCAGGCTGCTGCTCATTGATTGTGCCTGTCGAAGTTTTAGTGATGAGCACCATAAATTTATTTGGCCTACATTTGGTTATGTTGCATTCTTTTATTCATTCAGTTAGCCAACTCTGCTTACCATATAATAAGACTTCAAAAGTGCTTTTTCTACCAGAATGGACATAATTTAAATAGGATGGTCAGCTTTTAGACAGGCAAACATTATCTATACAGACCTCAAGAAAGACTGGTGCTTCCTTATGTCACTGGTTCATTAAAGAAACAATTATTGAATACATTTTTGTCTCTGGTGCACATTTTTATAAGATTACCTTGAGTCCTAGCTCAAATGTTATTTCTCTGTCAAGCTTTTCCCAAAGCTCTCTGGCAGAATGACTCTTTGAAAACTATATGTAAATAAATATATTTATTTACCTATTTATAGTTTATCTTGCCGGATGTCAAAAAAAAAAAAAGAATTTAGACTGATGTTATGTATTATACAACTGAGTGATTTTATGGCTGGAAGGAGTTTTATTATACCACTAATCTTGACATAATAAAAGTCACTATTTACCTATCTGCCTCCCCCAAGTATATCACAAACTTCATGAGGTGAGATTGTATCTTATTCATTATTGAATCCCAGCACATGTAGGTGTTCAGAAAATGAATACAGACACATATATATGAGCAAACATCAAGTGAAGGTTATCTTTCAAAGGAGTACTTTGGGAAAGAGTGCATTTTTCAATAATGCCAACACTGCATAAAACTCCTTCCAAATTTGAAATTATCTTCAGAACAAGTTCCAAAAGCACACAAGAGAGCAAGAAATATTATTTTAACTTGCTCTTTCATTTTTCCCCCAAAATACTTTGTTTTTCAGAATTGATTACAAATTTATTTAGGCAGTTTCCAAAAGTCAAATTCCTTCTCAAAGGATGATGAATCGCCAGAGTGAAGGTACAAATCTCACTGTAGATGGCCTCTAAATATTTTAGTCTTGTCCTGTCACAGTGATTCCATCCCTGTCCTTACCCAGACCCCTCAAATTACTCAGATTTAAAATTTTAATTCAAGCCCCAGCTCTGTCACTTGTTACTGGTTTAAATGTGGGCAAATTATCTGAGCTGCCTAAGCCTCAGTTTTCTCATCTGTGAAATAGGGAAAATAAAAACCAATATATTTTTATCATTGTGCTATTTTTAATTAATTAATTAATTTCAACTGGCAATTAAAATTGTATTATTAGTAATATTATTTTTGATTGACAGATCATAATTGTATACATTTATGGGATACAATGTGATGCTTCAATATATGTACATTACGTGGAATGATACATCAAGCCAAATAAATCCCTCACCTCACTTACCTATCATTTTTATGGTGATACATTTGATATTTACTCTGTTAGTTATTTTGAAATATAAAATACATTGTTACTGACTATAGTCAATATTGCAATAGATCTCAAATCCTATTCCTCCTGTCCTGAAACTTTGGTTTTTTTTTTTCTTTCTTTTTTTTTTGTTGTTGAAACTTTGTATTTTGTGACCAACATCTCCCAGTTTCCTTCCTCTCCACCTCCCTACCCTCTGGTAATCAGCATTCTACTCTCTACTTCTCTGAGTTTGACTTTTTTAGCTTCCACATATAAGTGGTCATGAGGTATTTGTCTTTCTGTACCTGGTTTATTTCACTTAGCATAATGTCCTCCAGATTTATCCATCTTATCACAAATGACGGAATTTCTCCCCGTTTAGGTGGAATAGTATTCTATTGTTCATATAGACCACGTTTTCTTGATCCATTCATCTGTTGAAAACTTAGGTTGATTCTACATTTGGAATTGTGAAGAATTCTGTAATGAACGTGACAGCACAAATATTCCTTCAACATATTGATTTCAGTGATCCACGCTCACTGGGGTAATCTACACTACTAGAAACATGCCCAGGAAATGTTTTTGCCCTTAACAGTTTCTTCTCAATTCTTCCCTTTTGATGTAGAATAAGAAAACCCTGGAGGAGAGTGCTGAGGATGAGATTTACGGAGGAGGCTAGCGCTCCCCTCTAGGGGACAAAACAAAGTATGCTTAACAATGTAGCACTGGCTGTGAAGGCAAATTTTTCTTTCTTTTTTTAAAAATAGAGACGGAGTCTAGCTCTGCCACTCACGCTGGAGTGCAGTGGCACAGTTGTACTCCCTGCAACCTCGAACTCCTGGGAATAGCTAGAACTAAAGGGCCACACGACCCATGACTGGCTAACTTTTAAATTTTTTTATAGAGACGGCATCTCACTGCGTTGCCCAGGTTGGTGCTGAACTCCTGGCCTCAAGCAATTTTCCCACTTCAGCCTCCCAAAATGTTGGGATTACAGATGTGCGTCATTGCACCTGCAAATTTCCTTTTTGAGAAAACATTTGTTGATGTTATAAGATATGGCAACATCACCAGAAGGACCTCACAGAGTGACAGATGAAACAACACTCCTTTGCTCACACAGTCATTCGGCAAACCTCAAGTAACTCTTATATACCAGGCATTGTGTAAAGAACAGGACACTTGGATGTTGAAGTTGATGTTGCTTTTTAAAAAATCAGTCTTAGGATATACACTTGTAGTTTCGGTCCTTCTCTGCATATTGTACATTAAATTTTAATGGGAGTTTACAATTAAATTGAACCTCAAAGGCATCTAGTTCGGCCCAATATATTCCTGAAATTCTCAAATTACATAAATCTTTCTAATGATCAAGATCACAACAGAAGATTTTGGTTTTTGTTATTAAATTTTTAAATACATACATGTTTAAAGTTCTGTACAATCTACTTTCTAAGGTTGTCTTGGGAGAATGCAAATTTTCAAATTTTTTTTAGGCTGTAATTCTGCAGAAAATGTAGATGCGTTTGTCATAGTATTCCTCAATTTATGCCCATTTTCTGTTCATTGCACCTGGAGACCAAAGCCAGATGAAAGAAATAAGAAGCATGAGCAGCATCAGATGAAGATAAATTATAAATTTCTTTATTTGGATGTTGGGCATTGCCTTAGTCCATCTGGCCTGCTGTTTAAAAACATCATATACTGGGTGGCTTCCAAACAACAGAAATTTATTTCTTACAGTTCTGGAGGCTGGGAAGTACAAGATCAAGATGCCCACAGATTTGCTGTCTGATGAGGACTTGCTTCCTAATTCATAGATGGCATCTTCCCACTTTGTCCTTGCATGGTAGAAGGGGAAAGGCAGCTGTCTGGGGCCTTTTTTACGAGGACACTAGTCCCACTCATGAGGGCTCTGCCCTTGTAATCTAATCACTTCCCAGCTGCCTCACCTCCTAATACCACCACAATAATGGTTAGGTTTCAACATGTGAATTTGAAGGAGACACATTCAGACTGTAACAGATGTTGTCTTCATATGATAGTGATAGTAAAAGTTCAGTGAAGCATGCTGAGAGCTGACAGTAAGTTTTACCATAGTTTGTACAAATGCTGAGTATGAAAACATAAAATAACCCAAGTAAAATTTAATTCACCTCAAATGCCCACATATCAGTAGTGATCATTTGCTTCTTAAATGCCAGCTTTCACTCCCCCTTCTAATAGTGTTACAGTTTCCCTTGAGGAGACAGTTCTTACCCATTCTCTGTTCATGTGGTTTAAGTGGAGTTAGCTCTACCACCAGAGCACAGTTGATCATGTGACCCAGAGCTAACCAATCAGAGCATCAATCACATACTGTGACCTCCATAATTGGTGCAGAATGTGTACATTCTTGGAATATACTGAGACAAGTAAGAAAGAAATGAGAAATGAACTTTTCTGCATCTTGAAACTACAGCCTCCGGGAGGCTACCAGATGGAAAACATCTACCTGAGAGTAAAACCAGAACAAAGCAAATCAGAAATGAAAAATGAATTTGGAGAGTGCTCTGAATAAAATCAAACACCTAGATCCAGCTGAGATTGAAGCTAATTCTATCCCAGGACTTTTAGGTTATTATGTGACCCACTAATTAATTGGTAAAAGCCAATTTTCTGTCATTTGCAACCACAACTGTCCTGACTACTGTAATTTCCATTCTTCACCAGCTCTAAATCTCTGGTTGCTCCTGTTTCAGATCCCAGCCACCCTAAACCTAGCCCATTCTGTTTTCAACCTAAACTCAAATTGTGACTAAGACAATGGTATATTCCTAAAGCACATAGCTTTGTTTATAATAAGAGTGATATCTTTGAAAGTAAATTCAATTAGTAAGCTCATAATTAGCTGAATAAACTTCACTTCTGCTAGCTATGTGTTTTATGGGCAAAACAAATGACAGACAAATCTGACCTGAAATTAAATTGGACTTCTGAGTAAATGGTAGATAAAGTATGATAAGATGTATAAACTATTAAGAGAATGATTGTTGTATGTTGTGGTATGTGCATATATGTGTGTGAGAGAGAGAGACAGAGAGAGACAGAAAGAGAGAGATAATTTAAAAGTTTGCAGTGTGATCAAGATTACCCAAGAATAATTGGATTTGGGCTCAGAAAAAGGTCATAAAATAATACCACAAAGACATCAGATTTCTTCTTTGATAACGTGAAAGACATGGAGACACTCTGAAGAGTTTTAATTCTAGAAACAAGGAAACTGATCATTGTAAAGATTTCCAAAATAACCACAGAAGTTGGTTATCACTTTGTCTTTCTTCCTTTTTCCTTCTTTCTTCTTTCTTTCCTTTTTTCCTTCTTTCTTCAACAAGCATTTATTCTGTGTTTTCTACATGCTAGGGACTGCACTTAGGCAATAGGGATTCAGCAGTGCACATAACAGCAAAAACTTGGGACCTCCAAAAGCTCACAGGTCATAAGTTCAAAAAATAAGAGTACTGTAATGAGATAATTGCACAATTTAATGGAAATATATTCAAAGGATATTGTGGGACATAGGAAGGAATGATCAACTCTGCTTTAAGGGGGCGGAGAGCTCGCAGAAGGCTTTACAAGTGTTAGACTTGAAATATTTTAGTGGAGACTTTTAGGAAAATCCACTTATAAGGAGCTTTAGATCCCACCACCTGCACCCCAATATGATGTCAAAGGTTTTCCTTCAACTAGAGATAGCAGATGGGATCAACAGACCACAATTACTTTGGAGTCTCTTAGAATCCCCTACCATCACAAGCGCCTTTGAGTTGCGTATTTTAGTGGTTAAGGGCATGGGCTTTAGGTGGTATCTTCCTTTCCCAATTGCTTGCTGAACAACTTTGAGCAAGACACTGAAGCTAGGTACTCTAAAGTTTGCCGTGGTCTTTTCAAAAAAGATAAGTTGTAGGTCTTGAGGAAGGAGAACTTGTAACTCCCACAAGTTCTCTGCTTAAGGTATTTTTGGTTAAAAAGCTTGCCTGCTGGCGGCCGGGCGCGGTGGCTCACGCCTGTAATCCCAGCACTTCGGGAGGCCGAGGCGGGCGGATCACGAGGTCAAGAGATCGAGACCGTCCTGGTCAACATGGTGAAACCCCGTCTCTACTAAAAATACAAAAAAATTAGCTGGGCGTGGTGGCGCGCGCCTGTAGTCCCAGCTACTCGGGAGGCTGAGGCAGGAGAATGCTTGAACCTGGGCAGCGGAGGTTGCAGTGAGCCAAGGTCGTGCCACTGCACTCCAGCCTGGCGCCTGGTGACTAGAGTGAGACTCTGTCTCAAAAAAAAAAAAAAAAAAAAAAAAAAAAGCTTGCCTGCTTATTCATTTAAGATACAGAGTTCTGTAAATCAGAGTACTTGCCACTTTGCATCCCAAATAAGGTGGATGAAAATAATAACTGGACATCTCCAAGAACTTTTAATTTCTGTCTAGGAAAGACACTGGAAGTAGTTAGAAACGTTAATCATCACCATCTCCAGGGGTGCCTTGGAGATCCTGTAATTTAGTGACTGTTCCACTGACTCTAGGTTCACATCCTGGCTCATCATGTGCTAACTGAGACACCTTGGGCAAGTCACCCTATCTTTCTGCTTAGTTTCTTCATCTGTAAAATGGGGACCTTTTCCATGGGGTTGTAAGGATTAAGTAAGATAATACACATTATCATAGACCACTGCAAAGCGGCATTGTAAACCCTCCAAAAAGGTCAGCCCTTATTGTTATTATAATTTGATAGAACAACGAGCTGGTTAGCTGAATAGAGGTTTGACTGTGGAATGGAGCACCCCCCTCCACCCTGCCCAAATGGCTCCTATCACAAAAAGCTCTGTGTCAGCCCTGGGGCAGGAATGGGTGAACTAATGAAGAATCACACCTTCTAAGCAGTGAATCTATCTGCTTCTGATAAGGCAGAAAGGGAGAGTGAATCTCTACTGCAATTGCAATTAAAAAAAAAAAAAAATCAAAGTATAGCCTAGCCCAGGCAGATATGACATCTCTTATTTTGGCAGATATCAAAATAGAATATTATCTTTTTAGGATGTCTGTCCACCCCACTCTAACACCAGCCCATTCCATACACATATACACAGGGTGGAACACGGACACTTCCTCAACACCAACAGATTTTAAGCTCCACTGAGAGTGGGGACTTTACTCTCTGCAATAACCGTATAACCTTTAAGAGCAAGGGGCTCACAGTAGGCTCTCAGTAAACATTTGTCTAATGAATGAACATGACCATGCCCTGCTGACATAGCTAATTAGACCATAAGTAAACAGTTTCAGACCCTGGGTCAAACAGATTCCCTCTTGCAAAGATGTGAATTCAGGTTCTGGAGAGAATAGATTCATGAGCACCCAGCCTTGGCTTTACAGAGTGATATGAACTCTGAAGCTAAGGGCACCACTGGAGAAAGGGGAGGGAGCATGAGCAGGCAGAAGAGGGGCAACTGCCCATCTGGGAAGGGAAAATGAAACAAAAACACAGAGCAGAGGCAGAGACATGAGCCCTTGAAACCCTAAAGAGAGGCATGGAGCTGGAGAGGGTAGCTGCCTTAGGCCCTGTTTCCAGTTCCTGATTCCTGGTCTTCATGAAGCCCAGCTTCTCCCCCCCTCCCTAGCATTTTGGGAGATGCTCCGGGAAAATCTTTTCTTTGTTTATGTCACTTTGAACAGATTTTAGTCTGCACAATCAAATAATCCCTAGGACATTAGAAATATGCGAAGGTGTTCAAAGAAAGATGAAACTGTCTGAAAACAATTCAAAGCCATGAACATTCAGTAACTTTCAACTGAAATATAATAATGACTTTGGCACCCACACACCTAATTTACATAATGAGCTAAATGTTTACTTAGACTCATCCCCTAGGAGTCACCTCTGTCTTCTTAAAGAGTTCAGAAAGCTTTTACAGATTTTCAAAGAGTTTTTCCTCTTCAGTGCTGAAACTACCTGTGTACTAAAGGTAAATCTGCAAAAAAACAAATGTGGTGGGGGGTGGGTCCTGACAAACATGAAATGCACTTTTTAAACTTCCCATTCATTTAAATAATTTAAGCTTTTATTCAGGGAACTGAATAACTGTTTTCTAAATGTATGTGGTTTTCTTATGAGAGCAGTCACTCTCAGGATTATTTTTGCCATAATCCACATACACTTACAAGAATGTAATTCTCCCCTCCCTTTTCAGTTGCGGAACAAGAAGCTGATTGTGTATGTAGTATGAGTTGAAATACTTTGGAAATCCTGATCTTCACCCCAAAAATATGCTTTGTCTGCAGCCATCTCCATTTTGGCTGATGGCAACTTTATCCTTCCAGTTGCTCGAGCCAAAAACCATCATTTTACCTCTTTTCTTTCCATTCTGTGATGGGTTGAATTATGTTCCTTAAAGAGATTTGTTGAAGTTCTAACTGCCAGTACCTAGGAATGTGACATTATTTGAAAGTAGGGGCCGGGCGCGGTGGCTCATGCCTGTAATCCCAGCACTTTGGGAGGCCAAGGTGGGTGGATAACCTGAGGTCAGGAGTTCGAGACCAGCCTGGCTAAAATAGTGAAACCTCGTCTCTACTAAAAACACAGAATTAGCTGGGCATGGTGGCTCATGCCTATAATCCCAGCACTTTGGGAGGCTAAGTGGGTGGATTACCTGAGGTTAGCCTGGCCAACATGGTGAAACCCCATCTCTACCAAAAAATACAAAAATTAGCCAGGCATGGTGGTAGGCGCCTATAATCCCAGCTACTCAGGAGGCAGAGACAGGAGAATTGCTTGAACCTGAGAGGTGGAGGTTGTGGTGAGCTGAGATTGCACCATTGCACTCCAGCCTGGGTGACAAGAGTGAAACTCCATCTCAAAAAAAAAGAAAAAAAAATACAAAATTAGCTGGGCATGGTGGTGGGCACCTGTAATCCCAGCTACTAGGGAGCCTGAGGCAGGAGAATCACTGAACCCAGGAGGTGGAAGTTGCAGTGAGCTGGGATCATGTCACTGCACTCTAATCTGGGCAACAAAGTAAGACTTTATCTCAAAAGAAAAAAAGGAGGGCCAGATGAGGTGGCTCAAGCCTGTAATCCCAGCACTTTGGGAGGCCGAGGTGGGCGGATCACAAGGTCAAGAGATCGAGACCATCCTGACCAACATGGTGAAACCCTGTCTCTACTAAAAAATACAAAAATTAGCTGGGTGTGGTGGTGCACGCCTGTAGTCCCAGCTACCCGGGAGGCTGAGGCAGGAGAATTGCTTGAACCCGGGAGGCGGAGGTTGCAGTGAGCCGAGATTGCACCACTGCACTCCAGCCTGGCGCCTGGCAACAGAGCAAGACTCTGTCTCAAAAAAAAATGGAAAAGAAAGTAGGATCATTGAAGATGGAATTAAAGTTGGGAATGAGGTCATACTGGAGGAGGATGGGCCTGTAACCCAATATGACTGATATCTTATAAGAAGAGAAAAAGAGGCCGGGCACGGTGGCTCATGCCTGTAATCCCAGCACTTTGGGAGGCCGAGGTGGGCAGATCACGAGGTCAAGAGATCAAGACCATCCAGGCCAACATGGTGAAACCCCGTCTCTACTGAAAAATACAAAAATTAGCTGGGCGTGGTGGCGCGTGCTTGTAGTCCCAGCTACTCGGGAGGCTGAGACAGGAGAATTGCTTGAACCCAGGAGGCAGAGATTGCAGTGAGTCGAGATTGCGCCACTGCACTCCAGCCTGGTGCCTGGCGACAGAGCAAGACTCTGTCTCAAAAAAAAAAAAAAAAAAAAGAAAAACTGAAAAGAAAGGAAAAAAACAACAAACTCCTTCCAGTAGGAGATAGCTAAAATAAATAAATAAATAAAAGTTTAAAGGGGGGAAAAAAAAGAGGAAAAGAGATGCAGAGACAGACACAGGCGGGGACAGCGGCCTGTAACTGTGGAGGTAGAGGTGGCAGCGCTGCAGCAGGAGGCCTTCCTTAAGGCCAAGGATTGCCAGCAACTGCCCGAAGCTAGGAAGGAGCAAGGGAGTGATTCTCCCCTGCAGGTTTCAGAGGGAGCCTGGCTCTCCTGACACCTCGATTTCAGACTTCCAGCCTCCAGAACTGTGAGACAATACATCCCTCTTTTTTTTTTTTTTTTTAGATAGAATCTGGCTCTGTGGCCCAGGCTGGAGTGCAGTGATGTGATCTCGGCTCACTGCAACCTCTGCCGCCCGGGTTCAAGTGATCTCCTGCCTCAGCCTCCCAAGTAGCTGGGATTACAGGTGCCAGCCACTATGCCCAGTTACTTTTTGTATTTGTAGTAGAGACAGGGTTTCACCATGTTGGCCAGGCTGGTCTCAAACTCCTGACCTCAAGTGATCTGCCTGCCTTGGTCTCAGGAAGTGCTGGCCTGGCCATCCCTCTTTTAAAACACTCATTTTTTAGTACTTTTAAACAGTATCTCTAGGAAACTAATGCAACCCTCCATCCAACTGGTGAGCAAATCTTGTTGGCTCTACCTTGGGCATATATCCAAAATAATATGACTTATCACCATGTCCAGCATCACCAACCTGCAATAACCTCTGCCCTGGTCTCCTAAGTTCTACTTCTGCCCCAACTAGAGTCTATACCGTCATATATGAAGGAATAGACTCTAGTTAATATGTATATATAAAATATTTTATATATATACACATGTATATGTATATTATATATAATATATATTATATACATAATGTGTGTATATAGTATATGTGTGTGTATATATATATAATGTATATATATATTAAATACATCTTAACTCCATTATATATTATATAATTATATATACATTTTTATTTATATATAAATTATATATATATAACTCCGTTATATAATTATATAATGGAGTTAAGATGTATTTAATACATCGGGTATTTTGGCTCACGCCTAGAATCCCAGCACTTTGGGAGGCCGAGGTGAGCCGATCGCCTGAGGTCAGGAATTCAAGACCACCCTGGCCAACATGGTGAAACCCCATCTCTACTTAAAAAATACAAAAATCAGCCCAGTGTGATATCAGGCACTTATAATCCCAGCTACTCAGGAGGTTCAAGCAGGAGAATTGCTTGAACCCGGAGGCGAAGGCTGCAGTGAGCCAAGATCACGCCACTGCACTCCAGCCTGGGTGATAGAGTGAGACTCCATCTCAAAAAAAAAAAAATGTATTTAATAGATCTAAAGCAAAAATTTTGCCTCTATCAAAACTTAGGTCTCAATTATAACATAAAGTGCTTGTGAAAATTATCCCAGATTTCTGGCTAAAGTTTGTGGAAAGGGCTATTTGTTTTTACAATTTTATTTTGGTTGAAGATTTTTCTCCAAAATAGCTATCAGACTGCTTAACAGTCCCAGAAGTGAAAACTCTTAAGATATTTTATTTATATCCATTAAAGTCTTAATAAAACCCTAGTAAACATTCTCCCTTCTGGGTGGTTTAAAGGTCCCTTCAGGCAAGCTGGCGGAATAAATACCAGAGCCCTCTTCATAAGATAAGTTTGCCCAAAAGGTTAACTGTTACAGATAAATTCTTAGCTCATTCATGCAAGGAAAAACTAACTTGACCTGTTTTTCATACTTAAAATGAAAAAAAAAACCTGAAAAACAGAAAAGGGTGGGGAAAATGAAGAAAATGAAAAGAAATTCTACTTCCTATATCTGTCTTGCTTAGAGAAGATGGGTTATAGCAAAGTGAGTGCTTCAGGTTTCTCTTTTAATAAAGAAAACCATCCAAGGTACAGTTCCAAAATCAACCAATTCTGAACTGATTAGTGATAAGAGCACACAGATCAGTCCCTCTTTAAGGGAAGAGCCTCCCTGGTGCCTTCTTTGGTTACTGTGCAGATCTGGAGCATGTCCCCCAGTGTACAGGTCTCTCCCAGCTGCAGAAATGAAGACATCTTTCACCAGCCCCATGGCTCTGTCCAAGGACAGCAGGACATGCTTCACATTCTGCATGTATGTACAACAGGTACCCAGGAAATACCTGTTGGGTAGATAAACACCAAAAGATGACATCAGCCACAAGCTCCAGTCTACCTTTCAATGACCTAGAACTTTTATGCTGGAGCCTGCTCACACCAGCTTGCAAAGCTAACTGTGAGCATCTTTTTCCAGCTCCATGTTCAGTGACATCATGTTGGTAGTTTGGAATCAGCCATGACGAGAATATTTATACCTTAGAAAGTGGCAAACCCTACAAATCAGGGATTTTTTCTTTTCAGGAGAGCTCATTGTTAAACATTTACTAATGTATAACCATTGCTTAACATTGTGAAAAATGTTATAAGAATATCTACGTTTTAGCTGTGAAGCTGACTGGTCTCGAATTCCTGACCTCC
The DNA here is from genome assembly GCA_036589455.1 of Ateles fusciceps. Lineage (NCBI taxonomy): Eukaryota > Metazoa > Chordata > Mammalia > Primates > Atelidae > Ateles > Ateles fusciceps. Next base: position 3,822,423 of record JAZHEH010000045.1, on the reverse strand, counting down.
GGTGATCCACCTGCCTTGGCCTCCCAAAGTGCTGGGTTTACAGTGGTGAGCCACTGCACCTGGTCTTATACAATATTTTTAAAACAATTTTGTACACAAAACAAATTTTGCATAACCTTGAACCATCAGAAAGCAAAGTTGTTAAGTGTGGAATTTTCGGCTTGTGGTGTCATGTTGGTGCTTAAAAGGTTTGGGATTTTGGAGCATTTTGGATTTCAGATGTTCAGATTAGGGATGCTCAATGTATACTATATCCTCCTCAGGATAAGGTTATGAGGAAAGTGTAGAATCTTGGAAAAGTTTCAACTTTCTCTCTCTTTCTTTCTTTCCCTAGACTTAAAAGCTGTATCTTCAGCTGGCTCCAGCTTACTTATGAAACTTCATCCATCACACCATCTCCTTGTTCTGCACCATTGCGTCTCACTTTGCATCTTCTTATTGAGACTGAGTCTCACTCTGTCACCCAGGCTGGAGTGCAATGGCCTGATAGCTCACTGCAACCTCCACCTCCCAGGTGCAAGCAATTCTTCTGCCTCAGCCTCCCGAGTAGCTGGGATTACAGGTGTCCACCACCATGCCCGGCTAATTTTTGTGTTTTTAGTAGAGACAGGGTTTTACCATGTTGGTCAGGGTGGTCTTGAACTCCTGACCTCAGGTGATCTGCCCGCCTTGGTCTCCCAAAGTGCTGGGATTACCGATGTGAGCCACCATGGGCAGTCTTTGGCAGTGATCATAACAGAGAAACACTGCCCCACCATCTCTGACAAGAGCGTGGAATTTATTTTCAGTGTAGTAGCTTCTGAGGAACCAAGCAAGCCAAATAACGTAAGTTATTGTTATTTGTGATCTGCTTTACAATGTGTAGATGCTAAAATACAGGATGTAAAATAATTATTTATTTGAAGCTAAATTAAATCCATGCCATATATGAATCTTTGCTTAAATAACTGACTTCACTATTTTCTTAGTTTTTTTAAAAAAAGTTTTGCCGGGCGTGGTTGGCTCACGCCTGTAATCCCAGCAGTTTGGGAGGCTGAGGCGGGAGGATCACCTGAGGTTGAGAGTTTGAGACCAGCCTGACCAACATGGAGAAACACCATCTCTACTAAAAATACAAAACTAGCCGGGCATGGTGGCACATGCCTGTAATCCCAGCTACTTGGGAGGCTGAGGCAGGAAAACCGCTTGAACCCAGGAGGTGGAGGTTGCAACGAGCCAAGATCGCGTCACTGCACTCCAGCCTAGGCAACAAGAGTGAAACTCCATCTCAAAAAAAAAAAAAAGTTTTATTTATCAATTTAAACCATTATCACTTTCCCCTGCTGTTTTCCCTACTGAGTTTTATCGGACTCGTATAATATTTTTAGGGGGAATGGATACCAGATTTTTTTAAAAGCATTTCATTTTCTAATGAAAATCAAAACTTTGATATGTTTATTTTAAAAGTGGCATTAGAAGAGTTGTTGAGGGTTTTTTTGATCCATAGCAGTGGTTACTTTGAACAAGTAAATAAAAGCTTTCTGTAGCTGCTTCCTTTATCAGAAAAGAACATTTGATACCATGGTATATTATTTCCTCTGCATTAAAGAATAGCTTTTCTAAATGTTGGGGGAAATATCCATAGTCATTACTCAATCAAAACTTGTGTTCTCATAAACCTAAGGACCATTCTAGGTTTTCATATGTTTGTGTGTGTGTGTGCGCGCACGCATACATAAAATGCATATGTAAATTTTTTTTGTTTTTAAACATTTACCAAAACAAAAGATCACAGGTAAACCCATGTTTCTGAGATGCCATTATTCCGAGCAAAGTAAGAGATATCACATCAAGTTAAATTGAAAATTTTCCTGAAGCCATGTATTTCAAGTGAAATAAGTGATTCTAATTAATAGGACAATTTGAATTGGATAATTTTAAAATATCTATAAATGCAGTGGTTTGTTTGCAAAATTCCTAAAAGGAAAAATTTTATCACTGCCATCACAGGAGGTTTCCCCATCCAGATGAGAAAACTAGACAAATTCGAGTGTGTTTTAATCAGCTAAACAAGACTAAGTTAAACGAACATTTAAAAATTTCCCTAGCAGGCCATTCCTTAACAAAATGTTAAAATCCCTGTTGCTACATTGACTAAAAGGTCATGATTCATGGAATATCTAAGACTTGGCTCATAGAAACCTAACCAGATGGCTAGAGATGTTGGCAGTTTAGGACCTGCTGCCATAAATGTGTGAACAACCTTTTGTAATCTAACCTATTGACCTGCATGTTTTTTCTTTACCCCAACTCATTCCTTACATGTAGGCTCAGTCTTTTCAGTTATTTGCTTTCCTTGTTCAGCAAAAGCCTGGAAAAACAACTTTGTAGTAATCAGAAATGTTATCCAACTGTATATTGTCGACTTTACTGTTAACACTGGTGAACAGTGGTTAACAAATAGTTTTATATTCCTTAAAGAAAAAGATGTTCAGAAGTCCAGTCTTCTCATTTAATTCAGAGATTCTCATTTAATTTTTTTTTAAAGATCTTCTAGAGACAAGTTTGCAGCCAAGGGATGAGAAACACTGCTCTGAATCATAATGTCTTTAGGAAGGAAGCTGGGCCCATGTATGTCCGTGCAGAAGTTGACTGAGGTGGGAGGTCGGAGACAGAATATGGAGAGGGGGAATAAAACATTTAAATTCTTAGATCATTAAATGGCCTTATGAAATAGTAATATAAAAGTTTTAACGACTGCATAGTATTCCACTTTAACCTGAAAACTATTTATTGAACACGTATTAGGTGCCAGACGCTATAATTTTTTACAATCCCTATCAACCCTATTTTACCTGTTAGAAAACTGAGAGGCCCAAGTTGATTGTTTGAACCTGGAATTACCTGACTCTCAAATTCAAGTTCTTTCTTCTCAACCAACCTGCACATTGGAAACACCTGGAGGACATTTACATTACACACACGCCGGGACCCATCTCAGACTAAAGTAATCGAATTCTCTCAGGTTGGAGCTGGGTATCTATTAGTTTTGTTACTGTTCCCCATGATTCTGGTGCACAGTAGGAGCTGAGAATCATTGTCTCACAGCATTCTGCTTCTCACACTGATTGTACATATACCTATTTCTGACATCCTTTTTCTTTTTCAGATTTCTTTTTTTTTAAGAAGGTTCTGGGTGTGTTTAGCCAGAGCATGGTAGGCATCAGGTGCATAGTGATAGCCATTATTTCCAGAAAGGTTACAGTACTTTCTCATTGCAGTGAGAAATAATGGAGGATGGTTAGGTGTCTTCCCAGGAAACCAGAGCAGAGTGGATGTCAGTACAAGGGATAATGACACAGTAGGGAGAACACCGAGTCAGGCACTAGTCAAATGATGGCTGTCTTACCATCAGCTTTTTTTGATTGGCAGAGATAGAAATGAAAAAGTTTGTTGCTGTCCTCTTGAAATTAGCAATGATCTCTGGGAAACAGCTTCATGACTGCTAGCAGGTAAGGGACAGTAGGCAGTCTTGCACTATTAATCACACTTGTTCTAAAAATAATAGGTGTTTTATGAGCAACACAATGTGTACACACACACACACACACTCACACTCACTCACACACACACATTCAGAGTACTCCCAATCAAAATAATCCATAAAATAGAGTGATGAGGGCTAGGTGCGGTGGCTCACACCTGTAATCCCAGCACTTTGGGAGGCTGAGGAGGATGAATCGCTTGAGCTTAGGAGTTCGAGACCAGCCCGGGCAACATGCAAAACCCTGTTTCTATAAAAAATACAAAAATTAGCCGGGTGTAGTGGCATGCACCTGGAATCCCATAGTCCCAGTCTGAGGTGGGAATCCCATAGTCCGGAGGCTAAGGTGGAAGGATCACTTGAACCTGGGAGGTTGAGGTTGCAGTGAGCTGAGATGATGCCACTGCACTCCAGCCTGAGTGACACAGTGAAACTGTCTCAAAAAAAATGTATATATATGTATATATATAGTTATGACAAAAGCAGAAAATAATTTTTAGAGGTAAGTAAAGTTAGTAATATTTCAGTTAAGATACATATTTGCCAACCAACAGATTTCTATTTCTTCCTTTTGACCACAATGTAAGATTCTTTTCTCTAATTGCTCATTATTTCCAAATGTGCAAGTGCTCCAGGCATAAAGTTTTGAGCAATATCTGTGCTGTATTGACAAGCAAAGTTACATAGCTCCTGTTTTGTCATACATTAAAGAAAGAGTGAGAACACATCTGTGATACTGACAGTCATGAAGTAGGAAGGCTGGAGACTATGAAACAGGTGATAATAACAGACTTCTATACTTCAATTTGTTCATTTACTCATTTACTGATTTATTCAACATTTATTAAGCACTTAGGTGCCAGAAATGACGTCAAGCACTACTGGAAAACAAGAGTGGAATAAAACAATGTCTTTGAACTTTAACCAAAGAAAATCCTAGTGACAGCTCTAGGTGTCAAAATGTAGTTTCAGGGAAGGATGATGAGAGAGAAAAACCCAGAGCTATCAAAATCAGGGCTGCTGCCTCTCTGACTAGCTATCTGGCTTTACCACCATTCTCAGGGGCCTCAGATGTGGACAGCACGTGCTAATAACAAACATGGGTCTTCTAAACTTCAATGACATTCCTTTCATGCCCTGCTCCTTCTGAATGTAGAAAAGTGAGTAAGTCCCAGCTATACTTCAGATAGCTAAACTGCTCCATGTTCATGTTGCTCAGTACATAAAAGATTTGTTTCCTAATTCAGTTCTGGAGATCTCATCACATGGGGATTATCATTTTCATATAAAGTTGAACAAAATATCATTGTAAAATAGTTGGGCAAAATGACGAGTGTCTGGAACATTTATCTTTTCAGCATTTAGTACCTGTGGGTAATCTGTAACATTCTGGCAACTGAAGAGAACAGATGGCATCTTTCTGACTGCATGAGGTGGTGGACAGTGAGCATTAGCAAGCTGGCAGAGACCCACTTGAGATTAATTCATAGGAGAAAAATAAATGAAATATTAGCACCCAAATAGCTTGTCAGTAAATTTTGCTTCCCCCCACTTTAAGGAAGCTGGAAAAAATTGTATATTTATATATTTTTTTCTTTACCTCCCACTAAATACATCTAAAGCGCAGAGGTGACCAGGCACAGTGGCTTACACCTGTAATCCCAACACTTCGGGAGGCCAAGGCAGGCGGATCACCTGAGGTCGGGAGTTAGAGACAAGCCTGACCAACATGGAGAAACCCTGTCTCTACTAAATATACAAAATTAGCCAGGTGTGGTGGCACATGCCTGTAATCCCAGCTACTCAGGAGGCTGAGGCAGGAGAATTGCTTGAATCCGGGAGGCGGAAGTTGCAGTGAGCCGAGATCGTGCCATTGCACTCCAGCCTGGGCAACGAGAACAAAACTCTGTCTCAAAAAAAAAAAAAAAAAAGTGCAGAAGTATATTTTGTCCAATCCACTTGGTTACTTGACTCATGAATAAGAATGTATTGTATGCCTATTGTGTGTACAACACTTTTTAAACAGCTTTATTGAGATATAATTTACATAATACACAAATTCACTCATTTTAAGTGTACCCATTCAATGGCTGTTAATATATTCACGTTGTTGGGCATCAATCACAACACTTGACTTTACAGTTTTTTAACTACTCTCCCAAAGAAAACCCCATAGTCCCTCTTCTCCCCCATCTCCTCTAGCCCTAGGAATCCACTAATCTACTTTCTGTCTCTGTATGTTTACCTATTCTGGACATTTCATACAAATGGAATCATACAATAGATGATCCTACATGACTGGTTTCTTTCAGCATATTTTCAAGGTTCATTCATCTTGCAGTGGGTAGCACGTCTTTTTACTGCTAAATAATATGACATTGTACCACGTTTTGTTTATCCACTCATCAGTTGATGGATATTTGGGTTGTTTCCATTTTGGAGTATCATCAATAATGCTGCTGTGAATTTTCATGTATATATATATATATATATATATATCTGTTTTCATTTTTCTTGGATATATGTCTAGGGGTAAAATTGATGGATAATATGGTAATTTTATATTTAACCACTTGAAAACCTGCCAGACTGTTTTCCAAACTGGTTGTACCATTTTACATTCCCACCAGCCATATATGAGGATTTCCGTTTCTCCACATCTGCTCTAACACTTATTTTCTATTTGATTATAACCATCCTACTAGGTATGAAATGGCATCTCATAGTGGTTTTATTTGCATTTCCCTGATGGCTAGTAATGTTGAAAATCTTTTCATCTGCTTATAAGCCATTTGTATATTCCTCTGGCAAAATGTCTATTCATATCCTATGCCCATTTTTTAATATGCCCAATTTTTAATTTTATGTTGATATGTTGAGTGTTTTACATTATTGACTTGTAGTTTTTCTATATTCCAGATACAAGTTTTTTAATCAAATGTGTTATTTGCAAAAATTTTCTTCCATTCTGGAGATTGTCTTTTCACCTTCCCAAGTTTAAAGATAAACTTAGTGCTTAGATACGATACGATTTTTTCCTGATACCTTCTTGCCTTTCTTGGTAATAGGACCTATTTTTTTCTTTTAGTAGGCTATGCCTTATTCAGTCTCAGTCTATATAATTTAGGTAAAGATAATCTCTTCCTCTAGCTCCAGAATGGACATAAGAAGCAGGCCTGGCCAAGCAAAATTCTTGTAGTCCATCAGGGTATATTCAAGAGAAAAAACACACCAGTAATGTAAACAGAGAACACTTAATATAAACTAATATAAACACATATTAATTAGGTATGAAGTTATTAACCAGGTAACTAAATAGCTAAAAAGAGAATTCTTAAGGATTCTGGAGGTAGCAACTTCAGGAAGCAGTTTCTGTCCCTAAGTCAAGGGGGCAAAAGGGTTAGAATTCGTTCAAGTTAAAAGCTTGAAAAAGGATCCCTATGGAGCTGAAACCTCTGAGAAAGTAGGCTTTAATCCATAGCATTTCTCAGCTTAGTGGCAGGGCCAAGTACCCAAACAAATCTCAGAAGAGTGGGCTTCAGCCAACTAATGCTGCGTCTGGTTCTCTGGTGGGAGGGAGGTGGGTTGAAGCAATACAGCAGGTTCTACAAATGTTGCAAACTTGATCTGAAGGCTACTTTGAGGAAAAATTGCTGCTGCTAGAAGGGAAGAAATGATATTCACAAAAGCCACAAGCAGAAAGCAACAGGAGGGAGTGAATCTTTTCCTCCCCCACCAACCTTCCATGTCCTGCCTCTAGAGCCCATTACTGGCAGAACCCAACAAAAAATAGCTGTCGCTGGAAAATTATACATTGCAGAGTTCTAGCCCCAGCATCACAATGTAGAGTATAGAAAAGTGAGCTTGGAACTGGCACAATCCACCCCTTTGCCTACACTGCATCCATACGCACCCTTCTATACATATTTAAACTTTCATACAATTAACAAGTACCTTCCCAAGTAGTTAGGACCACAGACGTGCTACCACTCCTGGCGGTTTTTCAATTATTTGTAGAGATGGGATCTCCCTATGTTGCCCAGGCTGTTCTCAAATTTCTGGGCTCAAGCAATCCTACCACCTTGGCCTACCAAAATGTTGGGATTACAGGCATGAGCCATCACACTTGGCCTTCATTTTCATTCATTCAACAAGTATGTATTGACACATCCTACTCTTAGTACAAATTTGTATATTATACATTCTATACTTTTATATGGAATAGATATATTCTTATATAGAATATATTCTTATATAGAGTATGTATATACACATATGTGGTATATATATATACATACATATATCTTGGAGATATAAAACTAATTGGGAATAATGTCATATAGAGAAAGTTACAGTAAGCAAACATTTTTAAAAACATTTTAAAGTATTCAAACTATTTATTCTATCTACCAATAAAAAACTAGTAATTAAACCTGTCAAATTACAGACATCTTGATTTACCCAGATACAGAAACATGAAATCTTTTTTACCTTTGAAACTCATTTCAAAGCTGTTCTAAAGTGACGTGGTTTTAATTTATATACTTGCAGGGATGAGAAGTGGCTGTAGGGCTATGCAAATGTAAGGAATACAGTATCATACCCATAAGTAACTGCAAACACTTATTTTTAAGTGTTCATAAAAGACAGTGGTCTTCAAAAACACCATTTTTCAGACTGGTAAACTTTCAGAGTCCAGAAATGCATGTATTACACATTTATCCCCAACAAAGCTAGTAGCTACCCTCTAAAGCAGAGGTTAACATTTTCTTTTCCCAAACCACAAGATGAATTATGATCCCATGTGCATACTCCCATGGTTCCCCTCCCCAAGTTGTATTAAAAAATAAAGCAAACAATTATGAGGATTCTAGGTAGTGGTATAGGGATAGCATTCACAAAAAAAACTGAAGTACAAGGATATGAAACTTTTCTTAAAATGTCTTTTTACTGGCAAAATATATCAATGACTAATTAGTATTAAAGTATTAAACAAACTTTTTATTTTTTTGAAATGATGTCTCACTCTGTCACCAGGCTGGAGTGCAGTGGCATGATCTTGGCTCACTGCAACCTCCGCCTCCCGGGGTTCAAGCGATTCTCCTGCCTCAGCCTCCCAAGTAACTGGGACTACAGGCATGTGGCACCACACCCAGCTAATTTTCATATTTTTAGTAGAGATGGGGTTTCACCATGTTGGCCAGGATGGTCTCAATCTCTTGACCTCAAGATCCACCCGACTTGGCTTCCCAAAGTGCTGGGATTACAGGCGTAAGCCACCGCACCCAGCCACAATATTAAACATACTTTCTAATACACTGTAATTTTTAGTACTTTTATAATTACTACTTCATAAAAATAGTGGATTTTTCCAGTTCTCCAGTTCAGACACTAACAGGCAATCAGATGGTGCTGAGTAAGTAGAAATAGATTTAGAGTAATACCTAAAATTACTGTATTTTAGCATACTGAAATTAGTATCATCAGTGTTTTTTATCTGCTTTATCACTTTGTCTACACTTTATTAGGTAGCCCTAACTCTTATTACTATTGACAAATGTTAACTTTCCTCACAAGAACTACAGAATTATATTCACTTTTTTTCCAGTATTTTGGCCTTCCTTATTAAAAATGTTTCTACTGTCAAGAATTTAAAACAGAATCATGAAATTGCAATCCAAACACTACCTTGGCTTGCCAGATTAAACCGTCTTTGTGGTGTAAAGCTTTAATTCCAACTTCCACCGAAGAACCCTCTCTGAATTCAGCTGAGAATGACATTTCTATGGGAATAAATTTGAATTGTCTCACATTCAAGAAATATCATTTAACCACTAAGAACTTATTCATAACTCATCATAATAACCTGTTAGACTGGGAATCACTGCTCTAGGGTGGCACCAGAAGTTGCCAGTCAGGAACTACTGATAAGATTTCACTTTTCCAATAATTGTATACTTCCATCTTGTAGTACAAAAACATTTTTCTTTTGACTGATAAATGACTAAAACAATTGCAGGGGTAACTGACAGGTATAATTATTCAATTTGTAACTGAATTGACCCTCATTGACCCTCAGACTAATTTAGATACTTTTTAATAACATTCACAGTCAATCTTAAAGAGAATATTATTTTTGAATTTTTGCTGAAGTTAACACTTACATCTAAAAGAAAATCAAATGGAACTCAAAAAAGCAAAAAAAATAAAAAACCATCATAATAATGAAAATACTGAGTTTCTGATGTACAAAGAGTAAAATATTCATATATTAGACAAATGATGCAGTATAAACGGGAAAAACTCCATTCTTTCTAGAAGGATGTTAATAAGTAACTGATATATGAATTATTTGATGGAAATATAAATTGGAAATGTAAATTCTTCAACCACTAGAAGAACTGAAAGAGGAAGTTTCTTCTGTCAGTGTGAGAAACTGACTCTTTCTTGTCAGAAGCCTTTTAGAACTACATGACTTTTTTTTAACTATTTGCATATAATGTTTGAAGGTGGGAATTGGATCAGAGAGGCAAAAATTTTACCTGGAAAAACAACCTCCCAAAACCATTTAGTAAGTAAAGTGAACACCATCACACCTAAACCCATTTCACTGTATGCATGTATGTATGTATGTTATTTATTTATTTATTTTGAGACAGGGTCTCACTCTGTCACCCAGGCTGGAGTGCAATGGTGCGATCTCGGCTCATGGCAACCTCCGCCTCCCAGGTTCAAGCAATTCTCGTGTCTCAGCCTCCCGAGTAGCTGGAAGTACAAGTGTGCACCGTCCACCCATGCTGGCTATGCTGGTCACTGTTTTCATTTTACAATTAATTTTAGCTAAAGGATATGGATTCATTTACAAAAAAAAGTTTGGTCTCTTATTATAAATACTTCTAGTTTTAAAAAATTCATTTTCACATTTGAATGTCCTTAAAAGTATCTAAAGGACTCACTCTCCTTCTGCATTCTGCTTCTCAGAAAGTACTTTTGAGGTAGATCTGTTCCGAATTCTTTTTCTTTTTCTTTTCTTTTCAGAAGCAGATGACTGTGTAGCCGGTGCCTTTTTCTTTTTCTTCAGACAGCTAAGAGGATTGGGACCACCTATTTTCTTGCGCTTTTTTCTTTTTCTCTGTTCGGGGTTTTTTCTACTAAACCCTGTTCCTCTTTGAGATGTTTGATACTTTCTTTCTCATGCACTGAGACAAGCTGACCTGACTCCACTGCTTTTACAAAGGCAATTGTTTTGGGAGAAGGTTTGTCCAAAACCATAGTGTTCTGAATAATAAACATCAGAGGAACTCCAGGCTTCTTCTTTACTTTCGCAGACAAATTCTGATCCTATTTAAAAGAAAAATAGAATTATTTAGTTCAAATGTCAATTAAGGTACCTTAAATAGGTTTTTAAGAACTGTATTAAAAATAAAAGAGATCACAGATTTTATTTTTCAAATGAGTAAGCCTTACTTATTCATTTGAGTAATGGGGTTATATTTTATGATAAAGGAAGAAAAACATAAAAATTGAGCATAGTGTTAGTAGCAGCTGTGTGAATTGGATTTATCGATACTCTAGGGCCACAAATTACAAACTAATGCAAAGGTAAATGTGTAAGGTGGGTTTCTCCTGTTTCTACTCTAAGATATTCTTTGGAAAGGGTTAAGAATGCTTGAAGAGGTTAAAGGAAAAGAAATTAGGTAGTAATTAGCTACCCAGATTCTAAATTCAGCTCTGCCTCTGTGTAATTTTATAATTCTGATAATCAAACCAGTATGTATGTGAACTTAATTAATATCAACTCCAAAAGTCTCTCTTCTCCTGCCTTCAAGAAGATGATAATGTTTTTCTTTAAAAGCCTGAAACATTTCATACTGTTGGTACAGTCTTAAGAAGTATGAACCATGACATTGAGAAACAGTATGAAATACAGGAACATGAAAAAACATTAACAGAATATAAGAACTTTGCTCTGCTCGTCTTCCCTTCAAGAACCCTACAACAGCCAGGCACAGTGGCTCACGCCTGTAATCCCAGCACCTTGGGAGGCCGAGGCAGGTGGATCACGAGGTCACGAGTTCAAAACCAGCCTGGCCAAGATGGTGAAACCACCATCTCTACTAAAAATACAAAAATCAGCCAGGCGTGGTGGCAGGCACCTGTAATCCCAGCTACTCAGGAGGCTGAGGCAGAGAACTGCTTGAACCCGGGAGGTGGAGGTTGCAGTGAGCCAAGATTGCACCACTGCACAACAGCCTGGGGGACCGAGCGAGGCAACATAGTGAGACCCTTGTCTCAAGTCTCAAGAAACAAACAAAGCAAAACAAAATAATCATGAAAAAAAAAAAAGCCAACCTTCCACTACTAAAAAGAATATCAACATGCTTAAAGTTTTCCTCAAATTCTCAAATGACAATTGCTTTTACTCACTGTAAATTAACTTAGAAGCCTGTATTTTTAAAAGTCTAATCATTCTAATTTTTCTGATTAGAAATAGCTTCAAATGAAGTACAAATAGAAATGGTTAAAATTGCCTGTGGTTTTCAAAGTAGTATCACCTGTGTTGCCACAAAATAATGATGAGGATTTCCCTCTTCAACCATGGAAAGCAGACATTCTGATCCACTCACTGCATTCTTGAAATGGGAACAATTTCGAACTTGGCATTTTTGTGCAATCAGTTTTGCCCCATATAAGTCCTTTCCCAATGTTTCTAACTCTTTTAACACACATCTGAAAAGAAAAATTATAGTAGATACATTTTAGTTGTTGTTTACATAAAGTGTAAAAAACAACAGTCAATTTTTTCTTAAAATAAAACTATGTTGTTACAATCTGAATTTATCATCTGGTAACCATTTACGTTTAAAGATGACTTGAAAATGCATTTACCAAATAGAAAGAACAGTTAAAATTTACTGAGCACTTACTATGTTCCATGTAGCATGCAAATTGCTCTTTACATAAATTCTTGCTTAATCTCAAAATAACCCTATGTAGTTAGGTCACTTACCTAGAAATTATCCTTATTTTAGAGCATCCCATTTTGAGATTTCAAGTAACATGCCATAGTTCAAGTAACTAGTAGGTGGTCCTAAGACTTGTAGCTTGACAACAGATTCCTCGCCCCAACCATAGCATAATAAGCTTCTGCTTCAAGTACAAACTGGTACATATTCAAAATATTTTCAATTCAAATTAGTAAAACTTCTCACATCATCAAGTTGTTTTCTAAAAAAAACATTTAGTCATAAGAGTTCCTCTACCCTAGCCAGCCTTTGCCAGATTCTTTCTTGCCTCATCTCCTTTACCATCTTTCTGTTTTAGGAAGATTTTGCTTTTTTTAGTCATTAGACTTGACCTCTATTTTGAATACTGCCAGCTACTTACTAAATATTTCCTGTGGATGTCCTGCCATCAACTCTTCAAATTCACCCTAAGATGAAACTACTTTCTTGCATCTAAATTTATCCTCCAGAATTTGCTATCTCTTTGAAATTATTCTCCCAGACGCCCTAGATAGAAATCAGAAATCACATTTGACTTCCGGCCCTTCTTCACCCATACGCCTACGCGGTCAGCTGTTGGACCTATCTATTTCAGTAACGTTTCTTTGGAGAACCCTTGGATTCCTGCCTTTCCTCTCCCAGGTTTAGGCTTCCCTTACTTCTTGATTGAACAACTGCATAACAGGTTTGGCTGCCTTTGCTCTCGTTTCTCCAATTCACCCTTCACATCACTGCAGTTATCTTTTCTAATATAAAAACCAGGCCTGATAACATTCTGCTGTTCTACTTCATCAATTAACTCCACATATGAGTTCAAACCTGAATATGAGTAAACTCTCTGGAGAGCTAACTACTAGTGACCAATAAATATATTTCATTAAAAAACGAATGACCTGCTTTCTTAAAAACATAAGTAGCAAATTTTAAAGGGAGGGGAAACATTTAAAATTTTTAAAAACTGCTGGCGCAGGGACTCACGCCTATAATCCCAGCACTTTGGGGGGGCTAAGATGGGTGGATTGCCTGAGGTTGGGAGTTCAAGACCAGCCTGGCCAACATGGTGAAACCTGTCTCTACTAAAAAATACAAAAATTAGCAGGGAGTGGTGTCACACATCTGTAATCCCAACTACGTGGGAGGCTGAGGCAGGAGAATCACTTGAACCCCTGAGGCAGAGGTTGCAGTGATCCGAGATCGCGCCACTGCATTCCAGCCTGGGCAATAAAGTGAAAAAAAAATTTTTTTTAACTTCAGAGACATGTAAATCAAATGTAATATATATATTTAGTTTGAATCCTGATTTTTAAAAGACTTCTTCATCTCTTCAAGATACATGCCAAAGAACTGATAGAATAATACGCTCCAAAGTAACCCATCAGTAAGGAGAGGTGAGAGATTCAACAAGATTGGCCACATTGATAACTGCAAAAGCTGGATAGAGGTTTCATTATTTTATTCCACTTCTGAGTTGTCTGAAAAATTCCAGAGTTAAAATAAGTTTGTTAGAGAAATTGCTGTAGAATATAATTTTATGTGGCACTTCTCAGCCTTTTTAATATCATAGCACTATATTTAAAATGTACATAAAATACTCCTGTGTTCTATGGCACACAGGAATATATGGACACATTGCTTGTAGCCAAAAGCAACCAAAATTCAGGGACAAAGAATATTGAAGGATTTGTTAGACAGTCCTAAAGACTAAGAGGATCAAAACTGGGGGTATCTGTAACCCAGATGAAACACTGCTTGAGAAATTCTGAACAAATACAGAAAGCTGTTCATTAAGTAGTGTTATGTGAGAAAAGGAGACCATTAACACAGTACACACAGAAAAAGCCCAAACTTTGTTATAGTTGTTGTTAGAGATGGGGGTTTTCCTATGTTGCTCAGGCTCACCTCAGACTCCTAGACTCAGGCGACCCTCTTGTCTGAGCCTCCTGAGTAGCTGGGATTACAAGTGTAAGCCACTTTGCTTGGCTTAAAAGTCCATTTTTGTGCTTGTGTGTGGAGTGTGTATAAAGGACTGAATGGATGACACTGCACATGTTAACAGTGATTATTTGTGAGTAGTAGTATGAGACATTTTAATTTTCTTTGTTTTTAAAAGTACACATTCTACAATGAAAATACTAAATTTCTTAATAGTTCTTCATGGTCTAACCTCAACTTGCCTTCTTCCTAGTTTCATTTCCAAATATATTCTGTGCTGCAACCTCTTTCCTAGGCATTTCATAACTCCATTCCGTTTTGAAGAGGTCTCCACAACAAGGGGTGTCATTCTTTTCTGTCATTCAAAATAGATCTTCCCCTCAGAACTGAACAAGTGAATGGGCTCAAGTAATTCTCTCCTCCCACCTCGCCATCTCCACAAACTTCCATCCTAAGTGTTCGCACATTTCAATGACGTGGGGAAACATTAGACCTAGAGTGTAAACACATCCACTACAGACTGACTTATGCATTTTGCTGGCCATGAGGGAGCAGTGTTTGGCATATGGGGGGTACTTAATACAGTGAGTTGAATAAACACATATCCTTGAACAGATTCCTTATTGCAGAGTACTGACTTTTTGCCCTGGAAATCAAAGATGCTAACTCATAGGTTCACTGTGAGGCTAGAAGAGTTTTGATTTAAACTAAGAAAAGCTAAGCAAATGACAGCAACCATTTGAAGAGGGGGTACACTTTGGATACCGAAAAATGCTCTAGTACACTATACTCGTTTACCTTACAGCAATCTTATAAGCAGTTATGATCTCTAGTTTACAAATGAGGAATCCGAGGCTCAGAGAGGTTAAATAACTTGACCGAAATCACAGAGCCGGTAGGAATGGGATTAAGATTCGAAGCCAGAGCTCTCTGCTATAATGTGCTCTCATTCGCCAGGCTAACGACACGTGATATTCGCAGGGCACTGTCTAAGCTGCCTCTAATATAGGTATTTGCCTGACCACTTTCACTTTTCCACTTAACTGTCAACTCCACGTGGGCGGGGCGTTTTGCACCTGCTGAGCTCCCAAAGAAGGAATCTGTGAGCAATGGCTTCGCCTCTACAACACCCGCCGGACTCCACGTGCCTCCTCCCCGGCCCCGCCGGACCCACCTGGTGGTACACAGCTGCGTCTCCCCCCATGAGGTAGCGCGGCAGCTGCTCCCGCAGCTGGATGCGGCCCCGCAGGGCGGCCTGACAGAAGGTGCCGTCCAGCAGGATCTGGTATGGCTCGCGGACTCCGAAATTGTTGCGGAAGAAGCCAAGATGCTTCTTAGCGTGTTTCTGCCTCGTGATCTTCATGTCTGGCTTACTGGGACCAAAGCCACTGGACCAGGAAGCATCAGCAAACGCCTCACTCACGCCACAGTCCCCTCAGTGCCAGCTTCACCCGGAAATGAAGTGCCTTTGGGCCCGGAAGTAAACGCCTTTGACTTCCGGGCCCGCCCACTGGTTACGTCATGACGAGACGTGCGCGAGCTTCCACCACCGTGCCCGTGCTTAAAGGGGCGGTCCCTTAGGGCGGAACAAACGCCGGGTCCGGGATTCCGCACGGGGGCGCACATGCGCAGTCTGGGCCAAGGTAAAAAAAATTACAGAATACGTTTAGCATATTAACTACATTTCAGAGCTTCTCTGAAAGACTGGCAGTATAGTAGTAATCAGTGATAATATTAAGCCTTAATATGTTCCAGACACTGTCCTAAGTGATTTACCTTACATTATTCCCTTTAATGTTTATAATTCCCAAGTGAAAGAACGAAATGATATATTGGATAGCTATGAGTGGGGAGGTTTGTACTGGCTGTTTTCCCATAAAGAAGTTAAGCGCGTTCACTAAGGGCACGTAGTTTGTTAGTGTCTGGAACCCACTTTTCGTGCCTTAAGTTCAAATGTTCTTGCTACACCACTATAGAAACAAACATCACTCAGGAGCCATGTGTCAGGGCAAAGGGTGCCACCATTTTGCATTTCCTCCTGCCCTAAGGCTATCCTAAATCACTCACACAGAATGTTTTGGAAGAACTCTCAAGAGCTTCGTTTGCCTGGAGTCAGAATTCCTAACTTTGAGTCCTGGTTCTGCCACAAACCCAAGCCGTTTGATCTTGGGCAACTCCCCCAAGAAAGCTGAGTTTAACTTCCTCACTGTCAAACTGATTACAAGTCTAGATGAGTTTCAAGGACTCTTTCTATGTCCATTGTCTCTGACACAGGAAGACCACATACTGGGCCAGTAACAGAAAGGCACAAAGCTGACTGAAGGTTTAAAAATTACTTGGTCAATTTGATTAATGAGGAGAATGAATCAGAAAATTTCAAGTTCCCCAGTGGCTAACTGTCAAGTATCCACTTAAAGGCAAAATAATCAAAGAATGGGGAGTATGGAATTTTGCATTTTTGTCCTGGACTGGAATCTGTCCCAGATCAAGTTTTGGCTAAAGATTGAAAGAACCAGCACAGAAAATGATTTACAACGTGATTAAATGCATTGTTTGCATTTGGGGTTTATTTCAATATATAGGTTTATGAAATTGGAACTAAGAACTATAATGTTCGCCATGACCTGAGTCCCAGCACATCACTTAGATGGCTGCTTTCATTTAAACTTAAAATAAATTTAGGAATTGGAAGCCATGAAAACTTTTGTAGGGTTGGATTCATGGTCTTTGTGTGTAATTGCTCAGTACTTTTCAATTTGAATCCTCTTTTTTTCCCTGTATGCCAACTCACTACTCCAACTATGCTCCCACCACAGACAGGAATGATACCACCGAGTCTTGCAAAACAGTTAAAACATTTTTTTTCTTAAATAGCCTGACAGATTTATCTACCAGCTCCTTGGCCACTTTTCAGTACTAAGAAAAACGTGGAACAGCACTAGGAATTTTAGTCCTTTGTTGTTCTTTTTTTTTAATTTACCAAACTACGACACAACTTTTTTTTCAAGCTCTCTATATATGACAGTGCCAGTTTGCACCCTATCTTTATTATGAAAACATGAAGATGGTTTATAATGGTGATTATCAAGTTTAAAACAGAGTTTTCGGCTGGGCATGGTGGCTCATGCCTGTAATCCCAGCACTTTGGGAGCCCAAGGCGGGAGGATCACTTGAGCCCAGGAGTTTCAGACCAGCCTGGGCAATATAGGGAGATCCCATCTCTATGAAATTAAAAAATAATAATAATAATAAAAAGTTTTCTATTACAGCAGTGTTTCTTAAAACATGGTCCTGGGATATGCAGA
This sequence comes from Ateles fusciceps, assembly GCA_036589455.1. Lineage (NCBI taxonomy): Eukaryota > Metazoa > Chordata > Mammalia > Primates > Atelidae > Ateles > Ateles fusciceps. Next base: position 3,804,658 of record JAZHEH010000045.1, on the reverse strand, counting down.
AAAAATTTAGTGTGCTTGTTTAAAATGCCCATTTCTGATTCAGAATAAGTATTAAGGCAGAGGGGTACTATTCAGAGAAGAAGTGACATCTATTGCAATCACAAGTCATTATTATGCTCATTAGTGTTCCTGAAGGACTTTTTTGCAATAAAGCACCGTTTATCCAAAAGGATATTTTTATTAATTGGCCCACTCAATACTTTTGTCTAGATGCCAAATTATCTGTAATCTGTAATGGAAAATCAATATCTAGCCACAACCAAGGAGAAGCCAAATATTGCCATTATTGAACAAACTATTTGGATATACATTTAAATCTGAAATTTTATTTTGAAAAGTATGTCATTATTAAAACATTTAATATTCATTGAAAATTTTTTGACCTTATACTGAAGGAACAACAGTTCATAACATCATTGCTAGTTTTTAGCTTTTCTCAGGTCAGTCCACTGGACATTTTCCATGCCAAATAGAAATCCACATTCAGCTGGAGTAAGTAGGCGATTAATTTATTTTTCTTTATTTTTTATACTCTTCATTTTATTATGTTTGGATCAAATATAGTTTTATAATGTTATGCTGTTGTACATGATTTTGAAGTTTTTTTCCTTCATGAAATTTTGATGAAGCCAAGTTGACATGAGAATGATTTATTTTTGAAACGTGTGACTAATTCCCAAATACGACTTTCTCATGAAAGATTCATGGCCTAAATGGAATTAAAGAGGTAAACATTAAATATAATTCATAAAGGTTACTTTGTTGAATTTCATCAATGTTAGTATAATTTTAATTTCATAAATGTTAGACAATTTAGCTAACATCTATTGTGGTATTATTCTGCCTTATATTCATATCTAAATATTTATAAACATTTGTTAACATTCATTAGCTCAAAAAAATACAATTTCTTTCTAACATTATGTAGCTAACATAGTGTCTAAATAAATAATTTAGCTAAATAAATATTTTAAGACAACTTAGGTAAACCACTTCATATTGAGGTCCTATGAGGTTCTTCGCTAAGATCCCTAGGATAGGCTCCTTCATGGAATGCCTTACTGTGAAATTTCATGTATGTCAGAAGGTGTTACAAAGGTCAGATCTGGAGGCTGTCACATTTTTTAGAATAATCTTTAAAATAAAACAACAAAAAAAATCTTTATTTCAAATTACAAAAATAACACGTCTCTTATAACAAGTAGAACAACACGAGGAACATTTTTTCTTCCCTTACCCAGATAACACCTTGATGATCTATTACGTATCTCTCTGCAATGTTTCCGTATTCGCATACTGATATATCATATGGATATATATACAATTTAATATTTATGTAGCGTTGCCTGTTATGTGAAAAATGTAAAAAAGTTTGCTTTTCTCACCTAACAACCCTGTAGAAATTCCTACACACATCTACCCAAAATCAACTGGCAGAGCTCTCATTCATTATTTTTAACGGCTGCATGACATTTCCCAAAAATCACCAAATATAACATAACAGATATGACACAGACTATGAATTTTCACCCAGTATCTCTTCTCTTCTTTGTAGGAATAGACTCCCAATTTTATTCTGGACTATAGTGTGCCCAGAAAAGTAAATCCATCCCCCCAGAATTCTTTTTATTTTTTCTTTTTGAGACGGAGTCTCACTCTGTTGCCCAGGGTGGAGTGCGGTGGCACAATCTCGACTCACCGCAACTTCTGCCTCCTGGGTTCAGGTGATTTTCCTGCCTCAGCCTTCCGAGTAGCTGGGATTACAAGCATGTGCCTAATCCCAGCTAATTTTTGTATTTTTAAGTAGAGATGGGGTTTTACCATGCTGGCCAGGCTGCCCAGGCTAGTCTCGATTTCCTGACCTCAAGTGATCCGCCTGCCTTAGCCTCCCAAAGTGCTGGGATTACAAGCATGAGCCATGGCACCTGGCCCATTCCCCAGCATTCTGTGCAGTTAGGTATAACCATAGGATTAAGTTCTAGCCAAAGATATGTAAATATAAGTGTTGCATGGAATTCTGGGAAGGCTGCTTAAAGAAAATCAACTTAGCTTGGCAGTGGGCACTTTTGTGTTTTATATCTCCTTCCTTCCTACTCCCTGGAATTTGGATGTGATAGATGCAACTCCAGCAACCTGTTTTAGACCATGAGGTAATTTTGAGAATGGAGGCCGTTTGCTTAACACTGGCAAAGCAAATAGAGGAGCTTGGATCACTTGCAACTGTGAAACTGTCTTTTCAAAGGTAGACTTTCTACTTCTGGACTTCTTTTACATGAGAAGAAAAATAAACTTCTATCTTGGTTTTAAAAAAATGTTATTATAAGTTTCTTTTATATATAGCCAAACTCGATGCTAACTGATAGAGGAAGTTAAAACTACTTGCCAGAATTAGATAATTTTATATGGACAGATATGTCTGATGAAACCTTGATGTTGGTTGGTGTTAGTCAATACAATTGCCCTTTCTTTGAACAGGTTCGAAATACTAGTTTATACGTTTTCTCTAAAAGGTAGAAAGTCTTCAAAGTTAAATAAACCAAATCTTTCTTTACATACTATAGAAACTGTCTTGACATTTGTTTCTCTTGCAAGTATAAACAATTTGATTTGAATTTGGTATGTGAGTGGGATATATCTCCTGCTGAGAAAAGTTAGTTAAATATGAAGAGCCCCAGCTGCTTGGGTAAGGAACATCAAGGAAATATTAGTGTCACCCAGTTGTCAATTAACAAAAGCAAGCAGGATTTCTGTACATCGGTCCTGCCAATACCAGTGAGCTCTTTTTTCAGGTGAAATGACAAAGGAGAAGCTGTCTCTTAGAAAGAGAGATTTCAAGAGATTTCTGTTTCTCAAGGATATTTCTAAACTAAACAGTAAACAGGAAGTGTCCATTATTAGTTATCATTGATTGTTGTTGGATCACTATAAAATTAGACGAGCAAGTTTGCTTTCTGTAATAATTTATTTGGATGAAATCATACTTAGAACAAATACTGCCATGTTAGGTAAATTGAAAGGAATTTATTATTTCTCTAGCAGATTTATGTATGTATGTATGTGTGTGTGTATATATATATTTTTTTTTTTTTTTTTTTTTTTTTTTTGAGGCAGAGTCTCACTCTGTTACCCAGGCTGGATGGAGTACAGTGATGCAGTCTCAGCTCACTGCAACCTCTGCCACCTGGGTTCAAGTGATTCTCCTGCCTCAGCTTCCTTAGTAGCTGGGATTACAGATGCCCACCGCCAAACCTGGCTAATTTTTGTATTTTTAGTAGAGACGAGTTTTCACCATGTTGGCAAGGCTGGTCTCGAACTCCTGACCTCAAGTGATCTGTCCCCCTTGGCCTCCCAAAGTGCTGGGATTACAGGTGTGAGCCACTGTGCCCAGCCCGTCTCTAACAGACTTAAATAGTGCTCTCCATTGGCATTTTACTACAAAATGTTTAATGGCATTAATTTAAACGGTGAAAATAAAAACTGGTAGAGCAGAGCAAAAAGTTAAGAGGTAGTAGCAATGGCAAACGTGTTTTACTGTGATGCAAAGCAAACTGCCATTTGAAATTTAATTATATTATTGAAACTGCTGGAGAAGTTCACACTACATGGCTCTTTCATTTTAATCTATCATAGCACTTTAGAAGATTAATGGATCCTTATAAAATTACTCTAGGTAAGCAAATAGTATTACTGTTACTTAAAGAAGTTTAAAGATTGGAAATTATGTCAGATTACAGCTTTAACAGGATTTTCTAAAAAAACACTATTTATTTATATTTAACAAAATGTTGAAGACAACTCTTTCACTCATGGTTTTGTATATATTTTTAAGCAGCAGGAGAACTCCGGGCAGAAATTGAAGTCCTGGCAGCAAGAAATTAAACATGCTTTCAATAATCCAGTAGAATATTATTTCAAAGTCTAGTATTTATAACTGGATTACACCAATATGAAGTATTAATTACATGATATTACACAAAATGAAAGCCACTCTTAGAATCTTCCCAAATTTTTTATTTTTTTTACTGCAAGATTACTTTGATTAAATATTAGTTGGTAAGTCATAAATCAAAATACTGGGATAAAAAGTCCAATGTCATTTTAAAAATTATTATTATTTTAGAAAACATATAGAAAATGCCCACATGCTGAGTCTTACGTGTAAATGAATGTTATTTTCTTTTTATTGGCTCCAACTTTATACTCTCTACTATCTCTTTCAAAACACTGAACAAATTACTTAGCTCTTCAAAGTATAACCTCCCATAGTCTCATTTCACATGTGTACACAAAAGGAGGCCTATGATTTAAATTGATCTCGTTGAGTCTAATGAGAAAGACCTTTTTCTATGGTTGAGGGAGAGGTTTTCTTGAAATAAACAAACAAAATAGTGTATCGTTTCAATTGCTACTGAGAGCTTGAGATTGTAGTGGTAGCCAGTCTGTGGTCAGAACCCAAACACGGCAGGAGACAGAGTGCAGAGAGTTATAAAGTAATGGAACTGGAGCCTTTATGCTGCTTCACTTGGAGTATGCCCTTCTCTAGACATCTAGATCTATGATAGCATATATTTCCTTCTTGTTTAAAATAATTTAAATTGGCAGGCTGGTCATGGTGGCTCACATCTGTAATCCCAGCACTTTGGGAGACCAGGCAGAAGGTTCACTTGAGCCCAGGAGTTTGAGGCCAGCCTGAGCAACATTGTGGAACTGCTTCTCTACAAAAAGTACAAAAATTATCCAAGTGTGTTTCTGTGTGCCTATAGTCCCAGCTACTTGGGAGGCTGAGGTGGAAGATCACCTGAGCCGTGGGGTGGGTTGAGGCTGCTGTGAGCAGAGATCGTGCAACTGCACCCTAGCCTGGGCAGCAGAGTAAGACACCGTCTGTGTGTGTGTGTGTGTGTGCGTATGTGCGTGTATGTGTGTGTGTGTATACACACACATACACACACACACATCTTTTGGCTCATCTGAATATAGAACGAGCCAGATGAACCCCCAAATGTACACTCTGTTGTAAATTAACATTCTCTATCATTGTAAAATGACATTTAACAACATTTAGGGGCTCATCTTTGGTGTCCTGAGTCCCGTTTTACTGCATTGAAAGGAGTTTAAGTGTCTTAGCCAAGTGAGGGAAAGCAGCTCCAATACTGGCTGGTTCTAAGGCATGGAATGGTCACAGCCTGACTTTCATTGGGTTGTGTTTTTCTAGTGGGTAGAGTTGTTATGCCACAAAAGCAGAACTAGTTAGACTGTTTATTTTGTATTTGCTCACTCAAGTGTGACAGGCTATCCTCTGCTTCCTGTCCCCATGCAGTAATCACACATGGGCAAGGCCCACAGCTTAGTTTGGAAGGCCCTCGTCAGCCTTTCTCTTTTTGCCTGTAACTAAATTAGAAATATTTCCAGCAATTACAGAAGTATACTAAAAACATTAGTTTCTGTGACAAAGAGAATGAAGAACATCTTGTTGGGAATACAGGATAAATTTATTTTATATAATAAATAAATATCCATAATGAAATTAACACCCACAATATTGAACTTCCTTATGGGAAGGCAGAAAGACAACTTAATGGTTGTGATCTACCATCTTTGGATGATTAAGTATATTCAGTTTCTCATAATCTGTTATTTACTTTCTTATGCATACTTCAGTTTTATTTTGTTCTTATTTGTCTAGGATCTTAAAGAGAAAGCTTAGATGACACATTTCCTCTTTCTAATGTAGCCAGTTAGCTATAAACTTCCTTCTCAGCACTGATGTATCTGTGCCCCATACATTTTAATATTTTATATTTTTATGTTCACCTAGTTTAATTTGTGTGTATGTTTTAAAATTTCCCATACACACAAAATTTCCTCTTTGATCTGTGGATTATTAGAAGTATGTTGCTTAGTTTCCAAATATTGAGAAAATTTTGTTATCCTATGTTTTAATTCCTTCTTTAAATCTATTGTGATTTGAGAACATACTACAAATAATTTCAATTCAGAAATTATTTAATTTGTTGTGGTTTAAACTTGCTGAAGTTTGTTTATGATTCAGGATATGACCTCTATGTTCTATGGACACTTGAAAAGAGTGTATATTTCGTACTTGTATTCCATAAATGCTGATTCGATCCTGTTGGTTGATGGTATTGTTGAGTTCCTTACATCTTTACTGATTTTCTCTCTAGTTGCTGTATCCATTGTTGAGAGAGGGAGTTAACATCTCCAACCATAATTATAGATTTGCCCATTTTTCCTTTCAGTTCTATGAGTTTTTCTTCATGTAAGTTCTAATTTCTGTTAGGGCATACACATTTAGAATTCTGGTGTGTACTTCATGATTGACCATTTTATCATTATGTGATGTCTCCTTCTGTCTCTGATTATTTTATTTTCTCAAAATTTTTCCTTATCTGATATTAATATAGCTGCTCCTGCTTTCTTTTGATTCGTAGTTACATGATACATTTTTTTCATCACTTTATTGTCATTATACTTATATTACTATGTTTGAAGTGAGTTTCTTATGGACACTCTATGGATAGATCATGTTTTTATCCATTTATCCATTCATCCAGTTGTTTTCCTTTAATTGGTATATTTAAAACATTTATATTGGCCGGGCGTGGTGGCTCATGCCTGTAATCCCAGCACTTTGGGAGGCCGAGGCAGACAAATCACCTGAGGTCAGGAGTTCGAAACCAGCCTGGCCAATATGGCAAAACCCCATCTCTACTGAAAATACAAAAATTAGCCAGGCATGGTGGTAGGCGCCTGTAATCCTAACTACTCTGGAGGCTGAGGCAGGAGAATTGCTTGAACCTGGGAGGCAGAGGTTGCAGTGAGCCGAGATTGTGCCATTGCACTCCAGCCTGGGCGACAAAGTGAGACTCCATCTCAGAAAAAAAACAAAACAAAAAAACAAATAAAAATCAAACAAAAAAACCCCATTTATATTAGCATAGCTATTAGTATATTTGGGCTTAAGATTGTCATTTTTTAAAAATTCATTCTTGCCTTTTTCATTTCTCTCTTTCTTCATTCTTGTGGGTTATTTGAACATTTTTAATAATATATTGATTTGTTTATGTTATTTTGAGTGTATATCTTTGTAAAGCTTTTTAGTACTTTCTCTAGGGATTTCATTATATTTAAATAACTTATCATAGTTCAGTACTTTGTCATTTTACCAGTTTGAGTGACGTGTAGAAACTTTACCTCCCTATATGACCCTTAAACATGTCTATTTAAATGTAATTGTCTTAAATATTTCTTCTGCAGACATTAAGAACCATGTTGGACAATCTCATGATTTTTGCTTTAACCATACAAAATAATTTAGAAAACTCAAGAGGAGAGGGGAAAGACTACTATAATTCTCTGTATTTTAATTTACTGTGTTCTTTCTTCTTTAAAAATGGTTCAAAGTTTTGTTTGTTTGTTTCTTGTTTTTGCTGTCTCCTTTCTTCATAACTTCTTTTAGCCATTTTTTCAGAGTAGGTGTGCTGGTGACAAATACTCTTAGTGTTTTTTCATCTGAGGATGTCTTGATTTCCCTTTTATTCTTGAAGGATATTTTTGCTGGATATTTGCTTCTCGATAGACATTTTTTTTTCAGTAGTTGAAAAATGCGTAACTTCCTTCTGACCTCTGTGGTTTCTAATGAGAAACTCACTTTAATTCTAATTGTTTTTCCTGTATAAGTAAGGTGTTATTTCTTTCTTCCGCCTTCAAGATTTTTTCTTTGGTTTTTAGAAGTTTGACTTTGATATGTCTTATTATAAATTTCTTTGGGGGTATCCCTTTTGGACTTTGCTAAGCATCTTGAAGTTGTAGGTTATGACTTTTGCCCTATTTGGGGTGCTTTTAGTCATTATTTTTTCAAATACCTTTTTATCCCTGCTTTCTTAATTTATTTTTATTTTTTAGACAGAGTCTCCTTCTGTCACCAGGCTGGAGTGCAGTGGCACGATCTCAGCTCACTGCAACCTCCACCTCCAGGTTCAAGCAATTCTCCTGCCTTAGCCTCCCGAGTAGCTGGGACTGCAGGCGCACGCCACCACGCCCAGCTAATTTTTGTATTTTTAGTAGAGATGAGGTTTCACCATGTTGACCAGGCTGGTCTCCATTTCCTGACCTCATGATCTGCCTGCCTCAGCCTCCTAAAGTGCTGGGATTACAGGCATGAGCCACCGTGCCCAGCTGGTGATAGAATTGTTTGATTTTTTTTCATTTTTTTTTCTTCTTTTTTTTAAGACAGGCTCTCACTTGTCACCCAGGCTGGAGTACAGTGGCATGATCTTGGCTCACTGCAACCTGCGCCTCCCAGGCTTAAGCGATCCTCCTACCTCAGCCTCCCTAGTAGCTGGAACCACAGGCACACACTACCACCACCCAGCTAATTTTTTGTGTTTTTGGTAGAGATGTTTTTTCCCATGTTGCCCAGGCTGGTTTCACACTCCTGAGTTCAAGCAGTCCACACGCCTTGGCTTCCCAAAGTGCTGCGAGCCACCACACCTGGCCTGTTGTTTTTTTTCTGATAGTTCCACAATTCCCCAAGGCTCTGTTCACTTTTTGTGCCAGTCTATTTTTTTTATTATGATAAGATATATGTAACATTTAACCTGTCATGAAACTAGAGTAAAATTTTAAAAAATTAAAAAAAGTATATGTAACATAAATGTTAACATTTAAACTCCCATGAGTGTACAATTCACTGCCATTAAGTACATTTACACTGTTGTTCAACATTATCACTATCCATCTCCAGATCTTTCCCCTCAACCCAAACTGAAACTTGGTACCCATTACATAATAATTCCCTAGTTCTCCCTCATCCCAGGTGCTGGTAAACACTATTCTACTTTCTTTCTTGATGAATGTGACTATTCTGGAAATCTCATAATTGATATAATACAATATTTGTTCTATTGTGTCCAACTTATTTCACTTAGCATAATGTGTTCAAGCTTCAACTATGTTGTAGCATGCATTAGAATTTAATTCCTTTCTAAGGCTGAATAATATTCCACTGGATGTTGTATTAGTCTGTTCTTAGGCTGCTGTAAAGAACTGCCTGAGACTGGGTAATTTATAAAGGAAAGAGGTTTAATTGACTCACAGTTCTGCGTGGCTAAGGAGACCTCAGGAAACTTACGATCGTAGTGGAAGGGGAAGCAAACACATGATGGCAGGAGAGAGAAGTGCTGAACAAAAGGAGAAAGGCAGTTATAAAACTGTCAGTTCTTATGGGAACTCACTCACTATCATGAGAACAGCATGGGGATAATTGCCCCCGTGATTCAGTTACATCCCACTGGGTCCCTCCCATGTCATGGGATTATGGAAACTACAATTCAAGATGAGATTTGGGTAGGGACATAGCCAAACCATATCGTATGTATATACCACATTTTGTTTATCCATTCATCAGCTAATGGTCATTTGAATTGTTTCCATTTTTTGGCTATTGTGAATAGTGAGGTTATAAACATCAATGTACAAATATCTGTTTGCATTTCCACTTTGGATTCTTTTGGATATATACCTGAAAGGGAAGTTGCTGGATTATTTGGTAATGCTATGTTTAATTTTTGAGAAACTGACATATTGTTTTCCACAATGGTACATCATTTTACATGCTGTTAAGCTCTGTACAGACTAGGTCATTTCTATCAGTCTATCTCTATTTTACTGACCTCTTTCCTTTGATTCTGCTGTTAAGCCCATTCATTGAGTTTTTTATTTTGGTTATTGTACTTTTTAGGTTCTAAATTTCCATTTGTTCTTTTTGTTTTTTCTTTCCTTTTCAACTTTTATTTTAGGTTTAAAGGGTACATGCACAGGTTTGTTACATGGGAAAACTGAGTGTTGTGGAGGTTTGGAATACAGGTAATTTTGACATCCAGGTAATTTTTTTAATACTTGTTGGGTAGTTTTTCAATCTGCCCTCTCCTCCCATCCTCCACCCTCAAATAGGCCCCAGTATCCATTGTTCCTTTCTTTGTCATGTGTACTCAGTGTTAAGCTCCAGTTATAAGTGAGAACATATGGTATTTGGTTTTCTGTTTCTATGTTAATTCACTTAGGAAACATCCTCCAACTCCACCCATGTTGCTGCAAAGGCCATGATCTCATTTTTTTGTATAGCTGCACAGTATTGCACACTGTGTATGTACTACATTTCTTTATCCAATCCACCACTGATGGTCGTCTAGGTTGATTCCAGGTCCTTGCTATTGTGAATAATGCTGTGATGAACATATATGTGCATGTGTCTTTATGGTAGAATGATTTATATTCCTTTGAACATATATACAGTAATAAGATTGCTGGGTCAGGATGGGCGTGGTGGCTCACACCTGTAATCCCAGCACTTTGGGAGGCTGAGGTGGGAGGATCACTTGAGGTCAGGAGTTTGAGACCAACCTGGCCAACTAGAGGTGCACACCTGTAGTCCCAGCTACTCAGGAGGCTGAGACAGAAGAATCACTTGAACCCAGGAGGTGGAGGTTGCAGTGAGCCGAGATCGTGCCACTGTACTCCAGCCTGGTGAAGAGCGAGACTCCGTCTCAAAAAAAAATTGCTTGGTCAAATGGTAGTTCTATTTTAAGTACTTTGAGAAATCTCCATACTGCTTTCCATAGCGGCTAAACTAATTTATATTCCTACCAGCGGTGAACAAGCTTTCCCATTTCTCTGAAACCTCACCAACATGTTATTTTTTTACTTTTTAATTATAGCCATTCTGACTGGTGTGAGATGGATTCTGCCAGTTCCAAGCTCACCTTTCTGTACTCTACATTGATTTGCATTTCCCTAATTAGTAATATTGAGCATTTTTTCATATGCTTGTTGGCGATGTGTGTGTCTTCTTTTGCGAAGTGTCTGTTTATGTCCTTTGCTGGTCCTTATTTATATCTCGTATATCTTAGATAAGTTGAATTTGTTTTTTGAAAATTTGTTTGTTTCAAGTGTGTTTGTAATTGTTTATTGAAACATTTTATGAGGGCTGCTTTAAAATCTTTGTCAGCTAATTCTAACTTCTCTGTCATTTCAGTGGCATCTATTGATTGTCTTGTTTTGGCTAGTTTGAGATCATCTCATTCATGTATGCCCTGGTTCTTGGCGAGATGAGTGATTTTTAATTGAAACAGAGACATTTGGGTTTTTTTGTTTTTGTTTTTGTTTTACTGAACTCTGACCTTATTGGGACCTTCTGTTTTAGCTGGCTTCCTCTGATACAGTTCTGGCAATGCAAGGGCAGGGAAGTAGGCCCTTCTTGTTACTTCCTAGAGAGGTTACAGTAACACTGGGCCTCCATTGCCTCCCTTGGGAGGTGGTTGTTTGTTACTAGTAGAGGGATGGGAGTTCCAGGTCCTGCTAGACCTTCACTGATATCTCCTTGATGAAAGGGCTAGGAGAGCCTCATTACTGCTCTCTGTGTTGCCTCGACTGACACATGGGGTGGGTGACCTCATTACCGCTTGGCTGTGATGAAATCCTGGTTCGCTATTAGGCTTCCTCTAATATCATACCTTTGGGGAATAGAATAGGTGCCTCATTACTGTCTGGTAAGGATGAAACTCCAACCTCCCACATGGTCTCCACTGACAGTGTGCAGAGAACAGGATTTTGTTGGAGGTTTTAATTTTTTTTTTTTTTTTTGGTCTTTGCCTGCTGTTGTTTTCAGGTCACTGAATGCCAACTCCAAGTCTGGGATATATGTGACAAATAGAAACCTTGGGGAAATCACCCCCTTGTTGTACTTTGGGTCCCGAGGTCCCTAGCCGGTCTTCTTTCTTCTCTGCATTTTTTCAGTGTCCTTATGTTTCTTTTATATATAATATCCAGGCATTTAGTTGTACTAACTAGGAGGAATTGGCAAAAATATGTCTACTTCATCTTTCCAGAAATAGAAGTCTGGATTCTGAAAACATTTTGAAGATGGAGTCTGTAGGATTTTCTGATGGATCAGAGAGGGGGCATGAAAGAAACAGAGTAGTAAAAGATGACAGAGAAGGTTTTTGGTCTTATCAACTGGAAGAATGGAGCTGTCATCAAATGAGATAGGGAAGACTATGGGAACAACATTTTTGGGGATGAAGGTGGTGGTATCTGCAGCTCGATTCTGGAAAGATTAAGTGAGAGGTGCCTATTGGAAATTTAGATGGAGATGTTGACTGGGCAGATGAGCATGCTAGTGTGTTCAGTGGGGAGGTCTGGAGAATATAAATCTGGGAATCAGAATATACGTGATGTTTACAGTCCTGAAAATGGATGAGGTCACCATAAAAGAGAGCAAAAATAGGGGAAAGAAGATGTTTAAGGTCTAAATTTTGGTGTTCTTCAATATTTAAAGGCTGGAAAGGGGTAGAAAAATCAGCAATGGCAACTGAGAATAAAAGAGGTAGCCAGTGAGATGGAAATGAAATCAGGAATCCAAGTGAAGGAAATGTCATTACTTCTGGGCCCTTTCTAGTCCAGGTGATCATATTGATTATACTGATCTCTTAATTCAAATTCTACTTCATATTCTCTGGCTCTCTCTCTCTCTCTCTCTCTGTTGTATCTGTTACATCTAGTCTATTTCATAAAGAGGGCCCACATGAACTGTCTCAGGACAGATGAAAATATCCCATTGTAGTGTGTTTAGCACACATGGCTACAAAACCTTTGTTGGATATTTTCAAGGACACAAAATTTGCAAAGAAATTTTAAACTTTACTTTGTGGTTTTATTGTTATGAGGATATTGGTATTGTAAATTTGAAACAAAACTGTGTTATGTATGTTGTAGGATAAAGCAATAAATAAATGTATTATTGTTTATAAGTAGCCTGGCTGTTTTCTGATGCTCATCATTCCAGCTACCCAGTGGTAGGCAAAAACCTCCAGTCTAGTTTTTTTTTTTTCACCTGGGTGCAGGTGGGCTAAGGCTGAAAAGGGCGTTAGCCTCCAGTCTAGTTCTTCCATGAGAAATTTTCTTTCTTCTTTTTTTCTTTTTGTGACTTTCCTATTACCAATTTCTATTGTAATCCTACCAGGATCAACCTTCAACACCTCTAAATTTGTGGACTTTCTCTGTGACCTAGGATGTGGTCTATTTTGATAAATATTTCATATACACTTGAAATGAATGGATATTAACTTTCCATTTTGTAGTGTTGAGAATTCGTAACATGTAACTATTTCTTCTCCCAGACTGAAATATAACACCAGATCCCAATGATAAAAACAACAAAACACTTCAAGGCAGGATATGCCATTTATTGATTTAACCATTTTGCCAGTTCTGTATATATCTTGATTGAATTAATAAACATTTCAAAAATAAGGCATACGAAAAATATCATTAGGAAGTAGAAAAGAATGTTTTAAATTGCTTATCTAAAAAGGATTCTTACAGTTGGCACATATCCTTTTAAAGACTTGAGATGTGTATTTCAGAATAATGTGTCATACATCAGCGTGATTTTTAGAAAATATGTTCTGTATCATCCTTCAACAATACCTAAAATAACTTCTTTGGTACTTATATAAATATCTACATAAAACTAATAGCAAAAGCCTACTATTTCTGGTAATTCTGAAAAAAGTTTCCATGTCTTAATTAATTTCTGTATAATCTAAGTGTTTATACAGGTAGCTATCTAAAATTACGTAAAACAAGCCATGCAATATTGGCTCACCGCTAATTAACAGAATAGTGTCGGGGCAAACCGCTTCTCAGTTTTCTAATATGCATAATGCGAGCTAGTACAGCACTTCATTGCAAGATCAGAAATGAAAGCATTTTTACGAAAGAGACGCTACAGAAATAATGCGATCTGTAACGCTATTATGACCGTTCGCCTAATGGTGAATGATTAACATTTAAAAACTTTACTTTCATCTTAGATCATTCATTGGAAAGAGGCAGCAAATGTACAGTAGGCACGCACAAAGACTACCGCCTGGAAAGAAGATATAACTGGAAAAGAAGAGGGAGGCGGGGCCCAATTTTGGCTTCTCCTTCCAGCTCCGCCCGTCGAACGCCGGTCTGCGAGTGACGTCACGGGAGAATTGTACTTCCGCTTCCGGCAACTCATGTTTCTCTTTCTTCCTGTCTGCCTAGAAAGATGGCGTCCCGCAAGGAAGGTACCGGCTCCTCTGCCGCCTCTTCCAGTTCCACCGCCGGCGCAGCAGGGAAAGGCAAAGGCAAAGGCGGCTCTGGAGATTCAGCCGTGAAGCAAGTGCAGATAGATGGCCTTGTGAGTGCTGTTCCGTCTCCTCTGGCCCACGTGGGGGAGCGCAGTTCCCAGCCCCGTCCCGCCAGCCGTACTTCCCAGCATTCTACCCCCGGGCTTGGTGTGGCTGGGCCAAACTTTTTTCCCTAGTACCTTTCTCTTTCATCTTCACTTTTTTTTTCAGGAGACGCGACAATCTTCTCTTGTCTTCTAAAGGGACAGTTGTGACTTCAGGAAGGGGACTGAGAATAGGGGTGTGAGTGACAAGTTCCTGGGGTCTTATTTTGAGATGCCCGGAGTGGGGATTTGGAGAAAGACTCCTGGAGACAAGCAGCTAACGAAGGTGTCGAGAAGGATTTAGGGACTTAGGGCTCTGGGAAGGAGAGAGTAAGGAAACTCCACTGCTTCTCTGCTGAGATCTAACATCTGTAACTTCCCAAGTGGAGATGTACTTTGTAGCCACTCTTTTGAGCCTGTACTTCGGTACTTTAAATGAAACCGTGTAATTAGAATAGACTCTTTTGTAGTGTTTATTCTGAAAAACAGAAAAGAATATCAAAGAGAAGGACCTAAAATGTATTTAGTAGTTCGTGAACTAGGACATCTAGGGAAATTCTTGATAAGGGAATGGACTTAGCTGGGAAAAGGAAAATCTAGAATGAGAAATTTTATTTCTGTTGTTTCGAAGCAAAATGCATTCGTACGACGTTCTAGTTTTAAAAGCATCTTTCCTGCCTCTTTTTTTAAAAAGCATCTTCTCTCCCTTTGATTTTTTAAAGGTTATTTCCTATTAATGCAGATCTTACATACTTGTAATAAGGAAGTACTTTTGAATTCATGTGAAAATTTTAATTGCACGGGGCTATTTTTAAGTGGAAACTATTCATAATTTAAATCCACCATATAATTGAATCTGTTGAACTGACTTAGTTAAACCGTATACAAAAGTGTAGCCTAGTGGTTAAGAGCTCATTCAGTCTTCTAGGCTCTTCCACTTAACCAGCTTTGTGACCTTGGGCATGTTAACCTTTCCAAGCTTTGCTTTCCTCCTCTGTCAGGTGGGAATGAGAAGTATTTATGTCATAGAGTTGTTTGGGTTAAATAAAAAAATTTATGTGGTGACCTCTAGCACAGTGTAATCAATGTTATGATTATTAAGAGTTTAATGTCTATAGTTAGCAGAGCTT
Source organism: Ateles fusciceps (assembly GCA_036589455.1). Classification (NCBI taxonomy): domain Eukaryota; kingdom Metazoa; phylum Chordata; class Mammalia; order Primates; family Atelidae; genus Ateles; species Ateles fusciceps. Next base: position 3,789,250 of record JAZHEH010000045.1, on the reverse strand, counting down.
GAAAGATGCAGGCGAGAGATTAACTTTGGAATGTTTTGTTCTAAATGTCACTCATATAATACGTTGAAAATGCAGTACTATCTGGTCTGTGTACTGGCACTCTGGCTTTCCCTGGCTCATGGGAGGCAGATGTGTGTTCGGGAACAAATGACGTGTCTTTAGAGATTGCAAATCTCTAAAGCTGGTGGGTAGACTTAGATTACACTTGTTAAAATAAGTACCACTTACACACTTGGGAAATGTTTATTCCTTAGGAGCACATTTCTTATTAAATTTGTTATGTCACAACAGCACTCTTTGAGTCACTTAGTTTCCAGAGTTGAAAAAGGCAAAAGGTCGGTGGCATTAAATCTATTTGGAGGTCATTTATTCAGTAAATATTTTAGGACATTCTTCTAGGTGCCAAATATTGTCTAACAGGGCAGTGATAAAAGCACATCAGTAACAATTTCCTGGCAGCTTTAAGAGGGATTGTTGAATTAAAAAGAGACCTGCAGGTGGAGATGGACTGGATCACTTCAAGTTTCACAAGTAGACAGTGGGCTTAGGAAGGTCAAGAGAGTGGTTCTCAATTTTGTGGATTCACAAATTACTATTTTTTTTTTATCAGCTCTCTCACAATTGATTAATGCTAAGGAACCCGTTAATCCTGCTCACAGGGGATTGGTTTGTACATGTGAATGTTGATTTTTTACTCATTTACTGTGGAAGATAAACCTTTACAGTGGTGAAAATGCTCATATCTGCCACCAAAAGGACCATTTCTGTTTACCAAAGCACCTTTGAAATTGGATAAAAAATCAGAAGTGACTGGATGCAGTGGCTCATGCCGGTAATCCCAGCACTTTGGGAGGCCTAGGTGGGCAGATCACGAGATCAAGAGATTGAGACCATTCTGGCCAACATGGTGAAACCCTGTCTCTACTAAAAATACAAAAATTAATTGGGTGTGGTGGCGCATGCCTGTAGTCCCAGCTACTTGGGAGGCTGAGGCAGAAGAATTTCTTGAACCCAGGAGGCGGAGGTTGCAGTGAGCCAAGATTGTGCCATTGCACTCCAGCCTGGTGACAGAGCGAGACTCTGTCTCAAAAACAAAAAAAAGATCAAAAGCTTATCAGTGACTCCAAAATCAATCATAATAAGAGCAGGTAAAGGATTATTTTACTTGAGAATTATTTATATGCAGATCCTTGATGAGCTTAGTGAGTGATCTCTTATTGCACAGTAGTGGGTAACTCTGCTTTTTTCTCCACCGGTTGGGTAGATATTAACAAAATAAATTCCTAACAACTTTCCCTCTCTTTGGACATCTGCCTTTCTGTCATTTATGTAATTTTAGGCAGCTAGATTATGATGCAGTTGCAGGGTTCTTTTATCTTGTTTGCTCATATTTTAATTGTGAGTGTTTTCAAGTTATCATAAATCGAATAGGGAACATTTAAATTGTATGTTCTTTATGCCATATACTGGGTTAGATACAGTGAATACTGGTTACTCTAAATTTTATTAATGGATTTTTTGTACATGGAGTCATGTACATACTGTCTCTACGTGGATGTCATAAAGGTGTACTCGCCTTTGCCCAAATAGTTTTTAAAAACTTCCTTAAACTCTGCTCTCCTTTTCTTTCTTTCTTTTTCTGTCTTGATTAACAGTGTTACTTTTTGAAAAGCAATGTTACATATTAGCCAAGAGAATACTGAAGACAGGCTTGGATTCAGATCCTTATTCCAGCAGTAAGCATGATGTTGAGCAAGTTATTAAATTTTCTAGGTCTCAAGTTTATCCTTTGTAAAATGGGATAAAGATGATAAAGTACTGCCTCATAAGAGTTGTGAGAGTGAAATTCTGAAGCATGCAAAGTGTTTAATAGTACCTATGTCGTTATAAACACTCAGATTACTGTCAGTGTCTTTGTCACTCTCATCCTTATTAATGTTTCTTGAGTCATTCCGAATGCAACCTTTGCTACTGTAGATTGAAATTGTAGAAAGAGCACTGAACTGATAATCAGGAAACATGCATTCCAGTCTGCATCCACCAGTAACTTACAACACTTCTATGATTGTTTTATTCGGAAGGTACATTTTCTCATCCACAAAATGATTGCCGGTATCACTATCAATTTTAATAGTTTATCTTTTCTTTCTTTTGCTTTCATACCTTAATGCTGAGGATTCTACTGGTGTGTGACCCCAGTCAATCACTATCCTTCCTTTTAGGCCACTTAATCCTCACCTTTTATGTTAGTGTCTCTTCTCCATCTGTGCATGTTGGAGTGCCTCATGGTTTAGGTTTTGGCTTTTCTTTTAGTCTCTGCTTGACATAGGTAGCGTAATGAAATTGATAAAAGTGCATGCTCTGGAGCCAGACTGCTTGGGTTTGAATCCCAATTCTAAAATTTGCTGAATGACATTGGGCAAGTCTTTGTGCCTCGTTTTCCTCATCTGGATTGTTTTGAGACTTTAAATGGACTGAATGAATATATGTCAATAACTACAGCAATGTCTGGGACAGAGTAAGTCACCATTTAAGCTTAGCTGCTGCTATTATTTGCAGTTATTATAGTAGTATTCTTCAAGGTATTCTTATCTCTGCTCATGGCTTTAAATATTATTTATATTCTAATAAGTCGTAGATTTATATTTCTGCCAGTAATGGCTCCTGAATGCCCATTGCCTGTTTGACATCACTATTTGGATAACTCATAGGCAGCTCATATTTAACATGTCCAAAATAGAATCATAGACTTGTTCTTCTCCTTACTTTCCATCACAGCACCCTGTATTTCTTCCTGGAATTTTCCACAGCCTGTAACTATCTTGTTTGTTTTCTTACTTGTTTTCTCCATCAGAATATATGCTACTGAGGGCAGAGACTATGCTTTGTCACCAATGTTATATCTCTAGTGCTGAACCTGTTAACTGACAGAGTAGGATAAATGAATGAGTATGCATTCCGTTTGATTATTTATAATACTCCTAGTTTATGTTCTCATATAGGTTATTTTAATATTGTTTTCTCCTACCTTCTTCAGTCTAACATTCATACTTTAAAATATTCGTTTAATGTGAACATTCAGATTTTATCTTCTTTCCTTAGATGTTTTCAGTGACTTTCCATTAAATTTAAGACCCACTAAAATGTTGTTCTTGCTTCTTGCATCTGTGTTCAGGTTTATTTCCTTTCTTTCCAAGCTTTGTGGGAACTGTATGTTCCAGACACTCGGACTACTTGGTTTTTCCTTTAATAAGTCATGCTAAAGACAGACCTAGATTCACATGCTTATTCAAGCAGTAAGCATGACCTTGCTTTTGTTCATGAAGTTCTTCTCTCTGAAATTCCTCTTGCATCATCACATACTGAATAAAAAAATGTGACCTAATAGACTTATGCTGTTTTTAAAAAAATTCTCCATCTAGTTTAACTTGAATCTATGTACTCCAGTTGTATTCTGTTCTTGATTCATGTAACAAATATTTATTGATTGCTGACCATATGCCAGATCTAGCCCTGCTAGATACTTCGGTAGTTGGTGAGCAAGGTAGAAAAAAGTCCCGACCCTCATAACCATTCTCAGCCATATGTAGATATAGAAGGTGAACCTGGAGATTAATCTCACCCTATGTTTAGCCTGATGTTTAATCACATTTGTTCCTTCCTGGCATATTGATAGTGGCCAAGACCAATTTTTCTTGTATTCTTGAACCCTTCCTTTTCTATCTTTAGACCTATTTTATCAATTCCTCTGTATTGGTAATATAGCAGTCCCTCAGTATCCACAGGGAATTGATTCTAGGACCACTGCATATACAAAATCTGGGCATACTGAAGTCCTACAGTTGGCCCTATGGAACCCTGCAGAACCCACCTATAGGCAAAGTTGGCCTTTCCTGTATGCAAGGTTCACATCCCTGAACCTGTGCAATTCAAGCCCATGTTGTTTAAAGGTCAGCTGTATGCTCCATTAGCATATAAACATCACCACTTTCCCACATTAAAATTTTTAGCATTGTCTCTTTTAGCTCCCTGTGTTCCATTTCTTTGCCTTGGCTTTTTTCCCTCTTGAAGTTATGGTTAAAGAACCATTTTATATTTGTAGTCTTTCATACTTAAACTCTTTGCTGTTAGAATCTTGTAGAATCTGCCACCACAAACTCCCTGAATTATTATTACTTTTTAAAGATCATTGATAACATCAGCAAAGAACTGTAAAATATATCAAAATGTCATTCACAGAAGTTAGTGTCTAAACATTCAGTTATCCACTGTTCAACTTGAGAACTTGAGAAACAGAACATTACAAGAATCTTTGAAGCCCTTTTGTCTTTTTCATCCCTTCCTCCAGGCCCTTCTCCCCCTATGTGAGTCACTATTGGTAAGTTTTATTTTAATGATTCTTTTTTTTCCTTTTTTTTTTTTTTTTTTTTTTGCTATATTCAGTAATGGGTATAAGCAAATTTTTTTTTTTTTTTTTTTTTTTAAAGTTGGGGTTTCACCATGTTGGCCAGGCTGGTCTTGAACTCTTGACCTCAGGTGATCCACCCACCTCGGCCTCCCAAAATGCTAGGATTACAGGCGTGAGCCACTGGGCCTGGCTTTTTTTTTTTTTTTTTTTTTTAAAGCAAATTTTAATGATTCTTTTGTGGCTTTACCACATGGACTATTAAACAGTTTGATTACTTTCACTTGTCTATATGAATAAATATGAATTAAATCATAGTTTATATTCTCCTGTGTCTTCAGTCTTGATATGTCTGTCTCACACTATGATTGGTGGGACTTAGGGATGCTCACAGGCAGTTATACTAAGAACCATAATGTCAAATTATTTTTCCTAAGTATTTGTACCATTTCACATTTGTCCTAGCAGTTTATGAGAAGTCCCATCGCTTCACATCTCTTCTACCTTTAGTATGGCTAGAGACCCATTTTTGTCAGTCCAGTAAGTTGAAATGCTTAATAATCTGTCAATAATCTTTTAATTGTCCATTCCAATAGGCTTGTCAGTGTAGCTCTTACTGTGTACTTTGCAAGAGTCAGTGCTCGGTACTTCCTTGTGAAATGGAAGAATGGGTCTTCATTCTGTCAGGTGGCCTCCTTGTTCCTAGATAAGATTAAGCTAATACTTCCTGTTAAACTTTTCTTGTTGAACTCACTTTGTTCCCTAGAACATTTGACTTTTACCTTTCTTATGTTTATTAGACTCTTGCTATTCAAAGTATGATCTGTGACCAGAAGGATGAGCAACGTTGGCTACACTTGAATTTGTTAGAAATGGAGACATAAAGTATCGCAGAATCTCAGGCCCTCTCCTGATCTACCAAATCAGGTGATTTATAGCATATTAATGTTTGAGAGAAGCATTGCTCTTCCTTTCTCTGAACTTTTTAATGACAGCTTGTATCACTCATCTCGGTATGTGATCCATACGGTTAATGATTTACTGTTAATATTGTTTTCCCCTTCTCATTGATATGATCCCCTTTTTGAAGGCTAAAGTGTAAAACTTCTGTCTCCTCCACAATTCAGTGCTTGAAAGCCATTGCTGTTGAAATTTCTTAACCTTTTAAATTTTGTTTTCCCCTTTATGTAAGTTATCTTATTAAGTACCTTATTCTCTTAGTTTTATCAAGTAAGGTAGAGTATGTTATTAATAAATGGAAAAGTATGAGTTACATATACAGTCAGCTCTCCATATCTGTGGTTTCCGAATCCAGCAATCTCACATCCATGGATTCAACCAACCATGGATTGAAAATGCTAGGAAAAAATAAAAAATACAAATAAAAACCAATACAGTATAATAATTATTTACGTAGCATTTACACTGTATTAAGTGTTATATGTTATCTAGGGATAATACATAGGAAGATGTGCCTAGGTTATATGCAGTTACTAATACTACACCATTATATATAAAAGACTTGAATATCTATGAATTTTGGTATCTAGTTTGGTCCTTGTTACTGTCTGAAGCTCTTTTTACTTGTTGCTTATTTCTTCACACTAGAGTATCAGCTTCTTGAGAGTGGCACCCATGCCAGGTTTGTTCACTGCAGTATTTCCAAGTGTCTAGAACAGTACCTTTGTATAGAAGGCACTCAGATGTTGTGAATGAATGAATATACTCCTGTTTGGAAATCTTCTTGGAAATCAATCATGAAGAAACTGGGTTAGTAAATGCTTTGTAGAAATTAATAGAATATTGGCGAGAAAAGAAAAGAGCACACAGTTGAGGATAAATCAGTTAGCTTTCTGAGCTTGTTCATATTTCTCCATCTTTTTACTTGTCAATTTCTTATCTGTTAGGAAAATCACTAATGTTAATTGAGCACTTATTATAAGACCCTGTACAGGGATGTTTGGTTAGATTTTATCTCATCCTCACAACAGCTTTGAGAATAAATGTTATTTCTACCTTACCTACTTGATGGTTATTCAAATCTAATGGCAACATTTTGGTGGAAGTGCTTTTTTTTTTTGGGAGGGGGAAATGGAATTTCACTCTTGTTGCCCAGGGTGGAGTGCAATGGAGCGATATTGCCTCACTGCAACCTCCGCCTCCTGGGTTCAAGCGATTCTCTTGCCTCAGCCTCCCAAGTAGCTGGGATTACAGGCATGTGCCACCACGCCTGGCGAATTTTTGTATTTTTAGTAGAGATGGGGTTTTGACATGTTGGTCAGGCTTGTCTGGAACTCCTGGCCTCAGGTTCCCAAAGTGCTTGGATTACAGGCGTGAGCCACTGTGCCCGGCCTTTGGAAGTGCTTTGTGAACTGAATCCAATAATTCAGATTTGTAATGCCAGGCTATCACATGTGTCACTGTAGACTTTTTATGATACTTTTATTAAGTTAAAGAGAGTAGACCACAGCTTGTTAAATTCTGTTGAAATGGAGGCTTTTGCCTGAGATCCTGGGCTCAAGTAGAATATAGTTTGTCTGGCTTGTTAATGTTTTAACAACAAAAAAATTATATGACTCGTGGTGTCTTCTTTCAGTTTTCTGACTGCAGTGGTGAATACGTAAGTTGTTTCATGTGTGAGACTTTTTAGTCAGATAATTTGAAATCCTTTCAAGCACCAAAACTTGCACATTTTAGCTATTTTAATTATACATCTTTCTGAAGTGTATTACATAATTTTCTGCTGCTTTAGTCAGAGAATATTTAATACAATCTAATCGTGTTTTGATGACATACTATTATCATTAAGAACATGTTATTGGGTCAGATGCAGTGGCTCACACCCGTAATCTCAGCACTTTGGGAGGCTGAAGCGGGTGGATTACTTGAGGTTAGGAGTTTGAGATCAACCTGGGCAACATGGTGAAACCCTGTCTCTACTAAAAATACAAAAAACATTAGCCAGGTATGATGGTGGGTGCCTGTAATCCCAGCTATTTGAGAGGCTGAGGCAGGAGAATTGTTTGAATCTGGGAGGTGGAGGTTGCAGTGAGCCAAGATCGCGCCACTGTACTCCATCCAGCCTGGGCAACAAGAGCGAGACTTTGTCTCAAAAAAAAAAAAAAAAAAAAAAAATTAAAAAATAAATGTCCCCTGTCATTGAATTTTAGGTAAATTTATGTAATTCTTATCCCCTTGCTTTTCAGGTTTTTATGTGCTGTGGGTGAAAAGCCATTATGTAGGATTATCTTTAACCTGAGTATTTGTGAGTGAGGATTAAATTCATTATGCAGTCTGACATTTTTACTGCTTAATGATATTTTTTGCTTAGGCAAGTAAGATGTTATTGCTTATAAATAGTAACTTTTTATAATAGAAAAATCATTTAGTGTACCTTATTGTACCTTGGTAGCTCCAGGAGCTGGGCAGACTAGTATTATCTGGATTATACATTTGATTCTCCCACTCTAGGAAGCTAAGTGGCTTTTCAAAGACATAAAGTGAATATATCCTAGAGCTTGAATTCATAGCACATCTAGCCATCCTTGACTCATTCTCTTTTACATTTTACAGCAGCTTCATACATTTTGAGACCCCTGTAGTGGTTACGTGACAGGTACTCTTTTAAAGTATTTTTTATTTATTATGGCATTGAAGCAATACAACAACTCTTTGAAATAGGAACCATCATTATCCCTATTTTACTAATTAGAAAATGTGGGTACAGTTTGTGTGATTTGATTAATGTTCAGGTGGGGGAAATAGAAGTTAAGGTGTTTACAGAATAATTAATCTTATGCTCCTGGTTTGAGCATTGGGAAATACATTTTTCAAAACTCAGGTGTCTTACAGACTTCTAACTTTAAAATGTATGAGAAAGCTTATATATTAGAATCTTTATGTTTAATAATCAGTCGTATCGTAGAAGATTTATAGCTATAAGAAGTCAGTTTTGTAAATATTCTCAAGTTTGGAAAAATGCAACCTTTAACTACTGAGTTCACATATTAAGATACTGGGGGATCAATAAAGAAAATCAGTATATAAAGGAGCATTGGGAAGAATACTGGTAGGTGTTCCTAAGTTAGGCAGTTTACCAGCATTAGGTAGGCAATTCTAAGTCTGTCATACTTTTCCTTTTTTGTTTGTTGAGACAGTCTCACTCTGTTGACCAGGCTGGAGGGCAGTGGCCCGATCTCGGCTCACTGTAACCTCCACCTCCCAGGTTCCAGTGATTCTTGTGCCTCAGCTTCCTTAGTAGCTGTGCGCCCCCACACCCGACAAATTTTTATATTTTTAGTAGAGATGAGGTGTTGCCATGTCGACCAGACTGGCCTCACACTCCTGGCCTCAAGTGATCTGCCTGCCTTGGCCTCCCAAAATGCTGGGATTATAGGGATGAGCCACCATACTGGGTCAGACTTTTTGATTTTTATGTTCCTCCCAAGATTTGGGTAAACCTGCAAACATCTGGGCATTGGTCCTTTCCGTTAAGGTCAGACTCCTTTTTGAAATTCATAGTCTTTTGCTTTTTGACAATGATTACTGTGTTTGTGACATATATGCTAGTGATGACAAACTGTCATTTGTTTCTTATAGCTGTCTTCTTGGACATAATTTAAGGCATCATACACAGTACTTCTCGTGGAGGAGAGGACTTAATCAGTTAGGATCTCTAGGCCTTACTTTGATATGAAGGTAGTGAATGGCCTTCCTACTACAATAAACAGAACTTGAATGGGTAATTTCTTACTATTATTTAATCATTGTTGATATGATTTTTAGCAGTCGGTATTGATTTTAATAGTTGGTAATAGTTACTGTTGGATTTCAAACTGGATGCTTTCCCACGTAAATGAAATATGATTAAAACATTTTGACTTTAGTTGTTACAGCAGATCTGGCCTGGATTAAATGAAATATATGGGTATGCCTCGAACATCTATTTAACATTAAAAGGTGTGGGTGTACGATAAGCATTTTATATCTTTTGTTTTCTTGTCACCTTTTGCTTCAACCGGTTTCTGTATAATGATAAATTCTGATCTTTCTTTCAGTATCTTGGACTTCATTGGTTTGGGTGAGCAATTCCAGGTATTCTTTTTTTTTTTTGAGATGGAGTTTCGTTCTTGTCATCCAGGCTGGAGTGCATTGGTGCGATCTTGGGTCACTGCAACCTCTGCCTCCCATGTTCAAGCGATTCTCCTGCCTTAGCCTCCCAAGGAGCTGGGATTACAGGCATGTGCCACCATGCCCGGCTAAAATTTTATATTTTTAGTAGAGTCAGCGTTTTACCATATGGGCCAGGCTGGTCTCAAACTCCTGACCTCAGGTGATCCACCCACCTCAGCCTCCCAAAGTGCTGAGGTAACAGGCGTGAGCCACTGTGCCCGGCCGCAATTCCAGGCATTTTAGTATTGGCAGCAATGCTCTGGACTTGGAGCTGAGTCCTAGCCTGTATCTTGGAGCAAAAAGCCTCTACAAAGCATGAAGCTTTGAAACGAATCTTTTTAAGTTCTTATTTTTGTGTTGAGGTTTTCTCACTTTGACTTCATCAAGTCTATAAATTGTTTCTTAGATAAAAACTCCTAATTTTAGCCCTGACAGAACACTTGGTTGCATTTGCTTTCTTTTCAATATTAATATAATTTTTTTTGGTAAAATATTTAATTTATGGTACTTGGATGTTATTTTATTTGGCAAGGCTTTAGATAATATCTTAAAGAGAATATGGCTTTTTGTGTGTGTGTGTGAATTACTACTGGTAGGTAGATCATTCTATAAAATGGTTATATCCAGTAAAGATTAGATTTAATAGCAAAGTGTAGTATAATTTACTTAGCTGTTTGATGACAAACTGTACTTGTTTCATCAAAACTGAAAGAGCTGAAGTGAATACTTAGATGTTCTGGAGTAGTATGCCATATTCTTGTTAATGTTGGTACCATGCTCAAGCATATAAGAGAAAAAAATTGGACTCAGAAAAATAGTGATAACTCACTATTAACTTAGTCAAAATATAATTTTTTAAAACCCTTTGAGTCTTTGACATAAGCTGTATCTTGGCATAAAATTTTAAGATTTTGTTTGCCTTCAAAATAGTACCTAACTAGTACTTAAGTGCCACAGATGTTTATTGTATCTTGAGGATTACTACGAATTTTTTTTGAAATACCTCGATATTTCCACTTCTTCCTGTCCCCGACTAGTTTTATTTCCTGTCCATTGGTGATACCACTACCCAAGTCATGCAGGCTTCTGGTATCGTCTTTGGCTGTTTCTTGAGGTTTTCCTTGGATTTTCCTAAGGTGACTTACTTGGTTCCTTGGGTTTATAACTACATTGTCTGTACTGTTCAGTTCTTGCTCTCTTTCTCAACTGTCACTAAAGTCTATATAACTGGTTTTACAGACTCCATTTTGTACTTGGACAGTGCTGCTGAGTAAGTTATCCTCTCAGAGGACAGCTATAATCCTAAAACTCGACCCTTTGGAAAATTACCTGTTACACACATAATAAAATCAAACTTTATTTCCTGACTTATTTATATATGTGTGTGTGTGTGTGTGTGTGTGTGTGTGTGTGTGTATTTTTGAGATAGAGTCTTGCTCTGTTGCTCAGGCTGGAGTGCAGTGGTTCAACCTCAGCTCACTGCAATCTCCACCTCCTGGGCTCAAGTGATCCTCCCACCTCAGCCTCCCTAGTAGCTGGGACCATAGGTGCATCTAACCACACCTAGCTAATTTTTGTTTTTGTTTTGTATTTTTAGTAGAGATGGGGTTTTGCTATGTTGGCCAGCTGGTCTTGAACTGCTGGCCTCAAGTGATCTACCTGCCTCAGCCTCCCAAAGTGCTGGGTTTCTAGGCGTGAGCCACTGTGCCTAGCCTGTTATTATTTTTTGAGACAGGATCTTGCTCTGTTGCCCAGGCTGGCGTTTAGTGGTGTAGTCATGGCTCACTGCAGCTTTGCACTCGTTGGTCTTGAGCGATCCTCCTCCTCAGCCTTCTGGTAGCTGGGACTGTAGGTGTGTGCAACCCTGCCCGGCTAATTTTTTTATTTTTTGTAGAGATGGGGCCTCTCTATATTGACGAGGCTGGTTTTGAACTCCTGGACTGAAGGTGATCCTTCTGCGTTGGCCTCCCAAAATGCCAGTGTTACAGCTGTGAGCCACCACCAGTTGGCCTTGCGTGCCACATTTTGTTTTCATCTTCCAAATGAGGGCCTGTGATGGTGTTTTCTCTTTTTTTTCTTAAGTGGTGAGATCTAAGTGTATTTTCTTTTTCTTTTTTTCTTAGTGATGGTGTTTTCAAATTGTGGTTTACTGATAGCCTTTAAAACAAAATAAAAACATTTTCCTATTGGAGAGAGAAAACCCCCATTTTACATTTTACACAGAAATGCATCATCTTTGGTTTCATTCTAAAGGAACTCTTGACCAGGAAGAAGATGAATAATCACCTTGCGGGCTTACTGTGGTACGCTTTTATACAGGAAAATGGGAACCCTTTTAATTTATTAAGCCTATTTAATTAAACACATTACACTGGGTAATACATGCATATGGTACACAAATCAAAGACAAAATAAAAGTATATAGTGAAAAGAAACTCATTATCATCCCTGTCTTCCAACCACCCTCTTCCCAGAGGTAATTGTAGTTGCTTTTTACATGTTTCCTTCTGCAGTTTTTGTTGATTTTAGCAAGGAGGCAGAAACAAATTATAATCAGAGTGCCCCCAAATCACCTAAAGCCCTTTTCTCTATTTAAGCAATGGTCGGTGCTCCTGAATGTAATAAAATTGAATGTAATAAACTTAGAATGTGTTAGAGGGTATAACAATTCTGAATGGTTAATTCTAAATTACGATTGTATATTTCTACATTTGATTGCCTCATTATACTTACATGTGACTAATTTTTATGATGAGATTAGTACCATTCTGTTGACTCTCTTGAGGCTAAATTCCCTATCTTCTCTTTTTTCCCAACAATTATTAGTTGATTTAAGTTTTAAAATGTGGACCATCCGTGAGCATTAGATCCAAGAGAATAATAATGAAATCTGCCCTTTCAAACTGAAATATTATGGAGGTTGATATTGATTAAATGTATTGGAGCATTGTAACTAATCCCATATGTGTCGGGAGCAAAAGTCTTTTTTTTTTCCTATTGAAGTTACTTAAATTTCTTTCACATCAAAACTTACCAGCAGTGATTTAAATCCCATTTATTATTTGACTCAGCCAGTTATGAAATGGAACCCTATCCCACTTGAGCCATAAAATGTGTTAAATTTAAGACTAATGCAGCTTTCTGCTTTTTGAATTTACATTTTGGCAATAACTACCTTCTTTGTTCAGTGTTGGAAAAAAATGATCTAGGCTTAACCAAATAAGAAAACTGCCAAGTTCACAGATCAGTCAGTGAAAGAAGCCAGAATTAAATGAAAGTCTAGATATTGACTTTGCAGCATATGCTAAAGGGAGATTTTGCAGCATTATAATTTCTTTGAGAATAAAAATCTTCTACAGTAATAGCTGTTCTTTGACAGTGATTGATATGAGAAATTCAGGCTGTGGGCCTTACCTCCCAGAAGCTACGAAACTGTAGTAAAGCCAAGTAGGAATTGTGCATCCTGCCTGACCTCTTCAAATAGGCAGTGACTGGTAGAGTTTGGGCTTTGTCTTTTTTATTTCAGACTTTTGAGAAACTTGTAGACTGTACTTTGTTGTTAATGATGTTTTAAGGGAAAATTACATGCACATAAACACACATATGTATACAGAATATTTTGAGTACATTTAATTGAACTCTGGACTTTTTAAATGCAAATTTAAAACATATTGTAAAACTTTGTGGTATTGGTGTTATAAGAGATAGTATGTCTGGATGAATGATACGTCTTAAAAAAAATGGGAGTTGGGGCATCAGTTGGTTAATAAGTTATTATTTACATCTTACTAGGCTGAAAAAAAAATCTCTGAGGAATGAACTCTGGAGATATAAGTGTCCGTGCCATAAGGGTAACAAGGCATATTTTAGTCACTAAATATTCCTTTGATGGGCAGATGGATAGATGAATGAATGGGAACAGGTGAAATATGACAATTAAAAAAAAAAGATAGAAAAAAAGAAATTGGACTTGATTCTAAAAAATAATAAAAAGGAAGAAAAAAGAGAAGAGGTGAAATGTTTGTTGTAATAGTTGGTTTAATAGTAGCTAACATTTACTGAGGACTCACTAGTAATTGGGTGCTAGATAGTTTGAGTGGATTGTTTTTTAATTTTCGCAACAGTGCTTGAGATAGGTACTGTCTTTAGCTCCATAGGACGAAGGTGTGGCTAGGGTAGATAAGGTAACTTGCCTAAGGCAGCAGGGCTGGCACTCAAAATTTTATTTTGGATTTTGGTTCCCAGTCCCACAACCACTATGCTATAGAATTTTTCAGTTTGTGTCGACTACAGGATTGGGGAATCACATTGGTGTATACAGTCATAAGAATTCACGTATAAGCTCTTATTAAAGTTTTTTCTTTCACTTGAACATTACATTTTTACAAAGAAGTAAAGATTTCTAGAATTACTGTGTACTAGATAACAAATGGAAGAACAGCAGTGAGAGTTTTGAACGTTGGGGTTTCTGCTGGGCTTACTGAATAGATAAAGTATTGTCTTACCTCTCTCTTACAGAAGTTGTGATTCAAAGTGGGCCCTGCTGCTAAAAAAGTTTGTTTTTACCATTCTTTTTTTTTGAGACAGAGTCGCACTCTGTCGCCAGGCCCCAGGCTGGAGTGCAGTGGCACAATCTCGGCTCACTGCAACCTCCACCTCCCAGGTTCAAGAAATTCTCCTACCTCAGCCTCCCCGAGTAGCTGGGACTATAGGCGCATGCCACCACGCCCAGCTAATTTTTGTATTTTTAGTAGAGACGGGGTTTCACCATGTTGACCAGGATGGTCTCAATCTCTTGACCTTGTGATCCGCCCGCCTCAGCCTCCCAAAGTGCTGGGATTACAGGCTTGAGCCACCGCCCCCGGCCTGTTTTACCATTCTTAAAAATACAGTGTTCAGAATAGAGTTGCAACTAAGGGAGTCATGATCTGACCCCAGGGGAGGAGTATGCCTGTCATCAACTGTATAAGCAGCAAGCAGTGGCAGAGAAAACTATTCATTTCTTGCTCTCTTTCTCAACTATTGCCACGGCCTTATGCAGCTGGGCTTACAGTTACATAAATGTTTGGTAGCTACACAGTTTGGAGCTCACGTCTATTGTGGTGATGTATTTTGAGAGACTTTGTGACATAAATAAGAAGTGTTTGATTCTGTAGTCTAACCAAATGCTTGATTTTTGGAGTTGGGGAAAGAACTGTTTACCTGCTTAATGTTACAGATTCTGTAAACTAATGCTACTCAAAGTATGAGGTATGGTTTGGGAACACTGGTCTGCACAGTATAAACACAGGGTTAAGATAGAGTGTTTAGAAATTTTTATTATAGTAGTTTGACACTGCTGTGATATCCAAGTGATATCCCTGGGTTTGTGTGTTTCTTTTTAAATTTTCATTCTTCTAGTAAGTAATTTTTACTGTATTTTACTAAAGTATTGGTCTGTAATGGACTGGGGGAAAATGGGTTCTTTACCACTGAGCTTGAGAAGCATTGTTATAAACTATTTTCATGTCTGTTTTGGCTAATAGCATCTTCCTGTAACCAGAGTATTAATATTTGATTGAAGTGTATTTAAAATAGTATTGTGATCACTAAATACCACTAGATTTACTTAATTTTTAATTAGTTTTAATGGTAAAACATTTTAATAATTCAGTGTTTTTTAGTTCTGTGAACTGTTTAAAAAGATGAACAAGTGGTAACCTCAGCATTCCCTAGCTTAGCTTTATAGAGCAGGCTTAAAAATGATAGATGGTATGGTTCTAACAGTTTAAATTTACTTCTTTCCCTTTTCAGCAGATCCTTATTGTGTCTGTTAGAAAGACAATGGGAAACCTGCTGCTTTCCCTGGTGAAGGTTTATTGTAGTAAGTTCGGACAAAGTTTCAATTGTTGAGGCATAGATTAGGCTTCTCTTAAACAGGCCTCTCTGCTTGTTGAAAACCAGTCCAGACGTTACCTGTTTATGTTGATGGTGTGTGTATATGTGCATGTTTTCTGGTAATTTGTATATGTGTGTACAGTGATATTCATAGAGTTGAAGAGGAGTCAGGTCAGCAAGAGATGAGAATTTAAAATCAGCAGGTGCTTTGGCTTGTATGTGGGCTTGTTTCTCATCCTTTCAAGTCTTCTTAACTGCTTCATTTAGCTCATATTTTACAAACAAAAGAACCTCCTAAAATCAAGATGTATTATATCTACATCATTGTCAACTCAGTAGCACCGTCAGAAAAAATGAGACATTAGTTTGTTCTATTTTGTGAAACTCCACACAGCAAGTTGCAGTGATTGCTGTATTTTAAAAATCTTTTCTCTTAGTTTTTTTGTTTGATGCTTTTTGATTTGAAAACAAACACATGCTCGGTTCCATTATAACTAAGGAAAAGTACAGATGCATAAAGGAAGAAGTATGTCCACCCATACAATTTTTCTTTTCTTTTTTCTTTTTCTTTTTTTTTAGACAGAGTCTTGCTCTGTCGCCCAGGCTGGAGTTCAGTGGCACGATCTTGGCTCACTGCAACCTCCGCTTTCCGGGTTCAAGTGATTCTCCCACCTCAGCCTCCCCTAGTAGCTGGGACTACGGGCACACACCACCATGTCCGGCCAAATTTTTGTATTTTAGTAGAGATGGGGTTTTGCCGTGTTACCTAGGCTGGTCTCGAACTCCTGAGCTCAGGCAATCTGCCCACTTGGGCCTCTCAAATCGCTAGAATTACAGGCATGAGCCACCTGCTCCCAGCCTCATTCGTCTTCATTCAAACATGTAACTGCATGTAGATAATAAGCTTTTATTACCTTTTTTTTTTTTTTTTTTTTTTTTTTGAGACAGTCTTGCTCTGCTCTCCAGACTGGAATGCAATGGGTGGATCTTGGCTCACTGCAGCCTCTGCCTCCTGGGTTCGAGCGATTCTCCTGCCTCAGCCTCCAGAGTAGCTGGGGTTACAGGTGCCAGCCACCATGCCTGGCTAACTTTTTTGTACTTTTAATAGAGTCGAGGGTTTCACCATGTTGGCTAGATTGGTCTCGAACTCCTGACCTCAGGTAATCGGTCTGCCTCAGCCTCCCAAAGTGCCGGGATCACAGCCATGAGCCACTGTGCCTGACTGTATTAATTTTTAAAACTTTCTTTTTGGGTTATGGGCTTTTTTGGGAATTTGATGAATGACAAAGACTTTTCCCCCTAGGGAAATGCCTTCAAGTACATAGATACAAAATAATTGCCGATGATTTTAAGAGGCTCATAGATCTTTTCAAGCTCCTATCTGTCCTTCAGGTTTGAATGTTTGCTTTTAGGGCTTGCACACTTTGAGAAGTATACTTTTTGATGTAGAATATTGGGTAGTGTGATTTTTTTTTTTTTTTTTTTTTTTTTTAGATGGAGTTTTGCTTTTGCTGCCCAGGTTGGAGTGCAATGGCATGAACTCAGCTCACTGCACCTCCGCCTCCCTGGTTCAAGCGATTCTCCTGTCTCAGCCTCCCAAGTAGGTGGGGTTACAGGCGTGTGCCACCACGCCCGGCTAATTTTTTGTATTTTTAGTAGAGATGGGGTTTCTCCATGTTGGTCAGGTTGGTCTCGAACTCCCAGCCTCAGGTGATGCGCCTGCCTTGGCCTTACGAAGTGCTGGGATTACAGGCATGAGCCACCGCCCCTGGCCTGGCAGTGTGAATTTTTTAAAATATCATGTCTTTTTGGGCAGGGGGATGGTAAATATTTTAACATTTCCCAATTTCTTTGAATTTGTTTTACATAAGCAGGCTTTTCTAGAAACAAATTGTCTATTGTCTAAATAACGTCATTAAATTTCAAAATACTGTTGTAAAGTAATAGAAAAATTCTAAGTAGTATACTTAGTCTTCTAAAATAATATGATTCATTTTTGGGGACCTAGGTTTACTAAAAACTTGAGTCGCTAGAGATTTATTTTATATTATACATAATAGGTAGGGTTATATATAGTTGTGGTTCTTAGCTTAGCTCTTTAGATATTATAGTATCTCAGGGGATCTTTGAATCTTTGAACTCTGAAATTGAGAGTAAAATTGGGAGTTAGTGCATGTATGAATTGTTTCTTCTTCAGACTTTTAAAGTCTATACAGTTTTGTTAAGGTAGTGTTTATACACAATAAATTCCACTCGTTTTAAATGTGCGGTTGGATGAACTTCAGTAATTGTAAACAGTTGTTTAACTGCTACCACAATCAAGATGTATTAATTAAATATTTTCCCCATCTTGGAGAGTTTCCTGGTATCCTTCTGCAGTCAGTGTTTGCGTTCTCACCTTGGCTCCAGGCAGCCACTTATCAGCTCCCTGTCACTATTGTTTTGCCTTTTCTAGAATGTCGTATAAACGAAACTACATGTGTAGTATATAACATTTTGTTTAACTTGTTTCACTTTGCATGTTTTTGAGATTCCTCCCTGTTTTGTCTGTTGATATTTTATTCCTTTTTATTGTTGAATATAGTTCCATAGAATAGATATACAGGTTGAACATCCCTAATTGGAAAATTCAGAATCTGAAAAGTTCCAAAATTGGATGCTTTTTCAGCACTGATATGATCTGCAAGTGTAAAATTCCATACCTGACTTCATGTGATGGATTGTTGTCAAAACACAGGTGCACACCACACAGCTTATTCGGGGGTCCCCAAGGGAAAAAAGACTCTCCCAGTCTCCTTCAGCTGTGTTACGCATTTCTTTTTTCCTGCATGCCCAGATTGCCCCATGCAAGCATACTTGCAGAGCATAATAAAGTGGGGGTTTGATATATCAACAGCAGATTCCCCCACGATGATCCGCATGGGGCCAAGATGACCTGTGTGCATTACTCCCTGTGCGTCGTTATTGTTGTTGTTTTTGTTTACTCTCTGCTCTACAGTATAAAGATATGGTTGAAATGCATGTGTTTCAAAATCGGAAACACTTGTGATCCCAAGCATTCTGGATAAGGGATCCTCAACCTGTGCTGCAGTTTATTTATTCATCCTCATTTGGTGGTTTGGGTTGCTTCCGGTTTTTAGCTGTTATGAGTAATGCTACCATGAACATTTGTAGACATGTCTTTGTGTGGATGTTTTTATTTCTCTTGGGTAGATTCCTGGGACTAGGTATAGTCGTTTGGTGCATTTATGTTTAGCTGTAAGATACTGTAGTTACTGTTTTCTGCTTTCACACTAGCAATTTTCATAAAGTTGAGCTTTTTAGAATGGTCTCAGTTTCTACTTTCCTGGTTCAGACAAGTTCAGAACTCCATATCCTGACCCAAGAACAGAGATTGGATTATTACTCAGCTCCTAGGTTTTGCAGATTATATCTATGTCTAATGTATTTTAGGGCATTGCTGCAAATACTCGCAGGTCCTGAAAGTCCAGTATGTTTCTTTAAATAGTTTTCTTTTTAACCTCTGACTTTTATTGGAGTTGCAACCTTTATTAGAGGAATTCTGGTGTTAGCTTCATAGACATGCTTACTAGGTAAAGATTGACCCTGACCCCTGGTATTAGGAATACACGTATTTCTAATTAAAAGCTATGGTAACTTTTTCTAAAAGGATTTTACTAGTATATTGTGTTTTATAATTCATTAACAAAAATTGAATGGAATTGGTAGTTTTGAATTGCATAATGTTATTTTAAGATATAACTGTTCCTGCCAGGCATAGTGGCTCATGCCTGTAACCCCAGCACTTTGGGAGGCTCGGGTAGGTGGATCACTTGAGGCCAGGAGTTCGAGACTAGCCTGGCCAACATGGTGAAACCCCATCTCTACAAAAATACAAAAAAATACCTTAGCCGGGTGTGGTGGTGCGCACCTGTAATTCCACCTACTCGGGAGGCTGAAGCAGAATTGCTTGAACCTGGGAGACAGAGGTTGCAGCAAGTGGAGATTGTGCCACTGCACCCCAGTCTGGGTGACAGAACGAGATCCTGTTTCAAAATAAACAAACAAAAAAATGACTTTCTGCTAGTAGGTGGGCTTATTATTTATCTACCAGTTCTTTTAGTAAAAACATGAACGTGTATCCCTCCCATCCTAGTGTTTATCCATCTAGAGGCCTTTTTCTTCCCCTAAAATACAACTTGTGTACTTTATGAAATGTAAATACTAGTATTTTTATTTAAAATATTATAAATCCGTAGTCGTCAAGAATTCTCTTCTCCCAAGTCTTCAGAGGGCTGATGGCTTGTTCTTCAGTTCTCTGATCAGGTGTCCTCTCAGAAGCCCTTGCTGGATCCCCCCTAGTTAAGGCTGCCTCCCTGCCCCCTCCTTGTTACATTTCCCCTTTTCTTAGCAATTTCCACAATCTGTAATCACATTAATTTTCCTAATTGTCATTCTAGAATAGCAGTTCCTAAAGTGTGAGGATCTTGGACACCCTTTTAGAGAGTCTCCAAGGTCAAAACTTATTTTCATAATAATACATAATTTGCCATTTTTACTCTTATTCTTTCATGAGTGTTTAATGGAGGTTTCCAGGTGCTACATGATGTGTGATATCATAAAGGATTCACTGCAAGAGCAGATGTGATTATCCATCTGTTTTCTATTAAACCAGATATTAAAAAGATTTACAAAAATGTGCAACTATATTTCTTCTCTCCTGGATTAAAAATTTTTTTGAAAATATAAATTACAAAAATGTGAAACATTATCATTCTTATATCCTGATAAAATTACGTTGTTTTTAAAAATATTTTTCTTTAAAATATAGTTTATATTAGCATGTAATGTGTTTATTTTTCTCATTTTAATTTTTTTCAGAGCTTCCACTAGAGATTATTTTTAAGAGAAATAAATATTTCACACATTTCTTGGTTTGAGTTTCTGATACGCAAATATCAATGTGCAAGATCTTTGGGGGTCCATGCACATTTTAGAGAGTTTTTAATTTTTTTAGAAGTTTTTTTTTTTTTTAATTTTTAAGGGCCTTGAAATATATGAAATATCTTTGGTCTTTGTTCTTGGTTCCTGTCACAGTGTTCTCAAAACCTGTAGGATTTCCTGAGTGTTAGGACTGTCTTTTTTTCGTAATGCTTCCCCTTTTATCTCACTGGAGTTAATGCTAATGAGGTGATTTGGGTCAGCCCCACTGACCTCTGGGAAGGAGGGTACATGGGCTGGAGATTAAGCTCCATTAAGCTCTGTAAAAACTCTTGTGCAAGATCTGATGAGTTTTGGGTTTCCGAACACTTTGAGGAGCTGGGAGGGTGGCAGGCCCAGAGTAGCTCTGCCCCATAACCTCCCATATTTTGTCCTGTGCGTCTCTTCATCTGGCTTTTCATTTGTATCCTTTGTAATGTCCTTTACAATAAACTGATAAATGTAAGTAAAGTGTTTCTCTGAATTCTGCTAGTCATTCTAGCAAATTGTTGAACCTGAGGTGGGTTTTGTGGGAACTCCTGATTTATAGCTGGTTGGTCAGAAGTACTGGAGGCCTGGATTTGGGATTGGGATCTGAAGCGAGGGCAGTCTTGTAGGTCTGCGCCCTTAACTTTGGAATCTGACACTAACTCCAGGAAGATAGTGTCAGAATTGAAGTAAATTGTAAGATATCCAGCTGGTGTTTGGCAAATTGAAAAATTACATGGTGTAGAAGAACCCACACCACTGGTGTCAGCAGTGTTGTATGAGAGTAAAGAGAAACAGTGTGTTTGAGATTTGCTGTTCTAAAAATATGAGCCCCATTAAAGTAGGACCAATGTGTTTGATTTAGTTTCATATTCCCAGACCTGGCAGAGGCAACTGATCTGAAAAGTCACTCAGTAAATATCTAAGTGAATGAATGAATGAATGAAGGAATCAAGGAAGTCAAAATAACAGAAGCCTGGTGATTCTGTGCAGAAAGATTTCAAATTTCTGTAGTTACTTGTCTATGCAGACATTTTGTTTGATGGGAGATTACTGTAGTTCATCAAAAAGCTTAATATTTATTTTGGTCAAATTTGAACTGTTCCCTGGCATGGAACTGAGTCTTTGATATGATTTTGATAGGGAGATCTTAGAGATTCTGTTAAATTTTTCATTTTAGGAAGGATGGGAGATTTTACCTGCCATTCTTAGCTCTTCTAAATTTTAGATTTATTGACTTCTAGTGTAATTTATTTGGCTATTTTAGATGGGTATTTATATTTTACCTTGCAATACAGAGAATACTTGTCATAGAAGTTAAATTCTTTGTTGCTTTTAGACTTTTAGGCAAAGATAGGTTTTCATTTTTTTTAAAAAGCCAGACACTTTAAAAAATATTATTGTGTTCATTAGAGATGGCATAATAGTCTGCTTTGCTTTTTCAAATAGTCTGAATAATGAACAATGGTAGAAAACAGTGTTTCCTTCAGGGTAATTTCAGAATTCTGACATCTGTTTACTATCTTGCAGGTTGGGATTCCTTGCTAAGATCTGCCCAACTTGAGATTGTGTAAACTTCAGAAATCTGGGAAACAGTTTGAGAAACAACTGACCTAATCAGAGAACAATACTAACTGTTTAGGACACATCAAGTAGATTAAGCATTTAGACCCAGAACCTGACAAAATTTCAGAAGGTGGAGAATTCGATAAGTTAGGTTTCTACTGGCAAATTTGCTTCTGTCCCTTGAGGCGTAATTTATAGAAGAATCATTTACCCACTAATTTATAGGGTAAACAAACCTAGTCAGCATGGGTTCATAACAGTCTTAGATATGGAGTCAAACCCTAAGGTGTAAGTCTTACTGTGCTGCAGAAAACATGAATGTTTCAAGATGGGTTGCTGGTATTACCTTTCCTCTTGTTTATATGATGTAGAGATTCTTCCAAGTAGGGCTTGAATTCCTCTTATTAGGGTGATATTTATGCTTTTATAAACAGCGTGTTCACTTTCGGGTCTGTATTTCTCAGTGCCTTCACTTTTCAGCAATCCACGAAGTCTTAAAACAGACTAAAGGAAACTTGGGGTTTGACCAGCAGTGTGTTGTAGTCACCTGAGGAGTTATAACAAAACAAAAACAAAGGATAGCTGGGCCGTAGAACTTCATGAAAAGTAAGAACTAAATAGGATGTTAGAGTAAGCTGGAGAACCTAAAAACAGACATTGCCCACCAAACCCAATATGGGAACCCAGCCCGTATAGCTGAATTGCAGGAGTGTGTTCGGGCATTGGTATACTTTAAAGCTCCCCAGATGGCTCTAATGTGTATCCAGAATGAGGACCCCTCTTCATTTATCTAAAAAAAGCTCTTCAGGTGATTTTGCTTAGCTGCAAATGAGCAAATAGGGCTCCTGAGTGTATATGTATCACAAATGTGGGATTAAAAAAAAATGTGGGATAAAAAATGATGCCACACCTGTGATACATATAAACAAAATGTAACAGGAGAGTGTTTTTGTTTTGAAGAATGGTTAAGCTTTCCATGTATCTCTTTCAGCTGTGCTGTTATCAGTATGTTTGGTGCACTCAGTTTGGTGTTACTCATTTATTGTGAAGTAAGTAGAAGTGCTTTGGACTCAGAAGTCAATCTCACTTCCCTGGCTGAATTCCCTGTCAGCTTATCTATGTTTCCGTATGTAAAATGGGAAAATAATATAACTGACTTCATAGGGTGGTTGTGAGGATTGAATGAGTCATTGCATGTAAGATGCTTAGTGGAGTGCTTGACATATAAGTGATTGATAAGTGTTTGCCATTCATTCCTTCAGCAGAATATATTTGGAGTATTTTTTATGTGCCAGTATCTGTATTAGGTGTTGAAGATGTGGTGAGTAAAACATCCTTTCATTTTTATGAGAACATTTACCAGGGGGAGACAATGAGCACAACATGGATTCTGTCTCCCTTATTAAAGATACTTCAAATTTATGAGACTTTGAAATATATATCCCTGCAAATTCTTGGTTATCTATGTAGAATAGCAGAAATATGTATATCATTTAGTTATAATTGATCAGGAATTTCCTTTCCTTTTGACATCTAAATCAGTGATCCCCAACCTTTCTGGCACCAGGGACTGGTTTTGTGAAAGACAGTTTTTCCACATGGGGGGTGGCGGGAGGATGAGAGGATGGTTTCTGGATGACACTGTTCCACCTCGATTGTCAGGCATTACATTCTCCTAAGGAGCTGGCAACCTAGATCCCTCTCATGTGCAGTTCACATTATAAGTTTGTGCTCCTATGAGAATTCAGTGCCAGCGGTCACCTGACAGGAGACAGAGCTTAGGCAGTTCACCTGCTGGGCAACCAGGTTCCTATCAGGCCATGGAGCAGGACTTGTCCATGACTAAATGACTCCTACTCTAAGGTATTTCCACGACATTACTTCCATGACTAAATGACTCCTACTCTAAGGTATTTCCACGACATTACTGAACTAAAGAATTGAGGTTTTAGTGTGTGTAGAAAGTAGGACGATCATAAAATGTCACAATGAAGAATGAGCTAGCTTGGTTTTGATGATATGGTTTTTTTCCCTGAGTACTTTATTGGATTGTATTAAAATGACAGGACCATAAATATTAAAGTTGGAAATTATTTTAGTGATCAAGTCTTTCCTGAATGCTTTCTTTTTTGGACAGTCTTCAGTACTAGAGAGAATTTATCCTTAAAGTTGAAATCTTCTTTCTAGAAACTATCTGTTGTGGTCCTTAGGTTTTACCTCAAAGTAAGACTAAGCCTCTAGTAGCCAAAGAACTCTTCAGTATTTGGAAAGTGCTCTTTTTGAGTGTCCCTTGCCTAGACAGAGATTTGCATTCATTGTACTGGTTCTCATCACAGGGTTTTAAGCTTTCTCTCTTGTAATTGCTCTTTTTTGTGGATTCTTACTTATATTGATTGATTTTTGTGCTTCTCTCATTCCTTAGTTGGGTACTGTTACTGGTAAATTTTCTCTTGGGTCATTGTAAAGAACTGAGAATAACAGTTCAGTGGTGTTGAAAGGGTGAAATAATTATTTCTTTTACTTGGAACACTGTGCTTCTATTGATACTACATAAAATTGCATTGGCTGTTTGGTAAGCATGTCAAGCCTGGTGTACTGTTTGGTTACATTGTCCTTAATTTACTCTTTCTAGAATTAATACAGTTTGCTTTCTTTTCTTTTCTTTCTCTTTTTTTTTTTTTGAGACGGAGTTTCACTCTTGTGGCCCAGGCTGGAGTGCAGTGGCCCAGTCTCGGCTCACTGCAACCTCTGCCTCCCAGGTTCAAGTGATTCTCCTACCTCAGCCTCCTGAGTAGTTGGGATTACAGGCATGTGCCACCACGCCTGGCTAATTTTTTATTTTTTAGTAGAGATGGGATTTCTCCATGTTGGTCAGGCTGGTCTCGAACTCCTGACCTCAGGCGATCTGCCCACTTCGGCCTCCCAAAGTGCTGGGATAACAGGCATGAGCCACTGCGCCCGGCTGACGGTTTTCAATATAGTTTGAAGTGTGATAATTTGTTTTAAAATATATTAATATTTTTTTATTGCTGTTTTCTTTATAACTGGAAGTGAGGTTACCCTCACCTGGCTTTTGTGTGAAACTGTGCTAGTCCTAGTCATCAGTATTCCCTTTTGCGTATGTAGGAATAAGCTGTTTAGGAATCACTTCTAGAATTTGTCTGAAGAACTATGTTAAGCTCATATGTCTTCTAGCATCTCTTGTTTACTTTGATTTCAGTAGTGTTTTAGTGATCTTATTAATGGGGTAGGTATAAAGGAATCTAGGTAAACCAGATGAATTGGTGGATGTGTTTATAATAACTCTTTATCAGTTTAGTTTATCCCTTCTTAATCATCCATGCTCTATTTTTTTAAGTGTAAAAATATTTTTTCTTGGCAGAGAGGTATGTTGAATAAGCATTAAATAGTTCTTTCATTTTATTGACAAAAATGAACAATATTTGTCATTTACTGAGTGCTTATTATGTGGCAGACTCTGTGCAAAGAACTCTATACTTTATCATTTTTAGTAGTGTCAGTAATGCTATGAAATAGTGCCATTTTGCAAATTAGAATCTAAGGCTTGGGAAGATTAAATAGCTTTCTCAAGGTCACAGCTAGTAAATGCTGGAGCTGGAACTCATACCCACACTTGCATGACTCATCAAGTCCATTTTTGTGCCTTTCAAGAAGTGGAGAGGTCTTTCATAAAGGAATGTGTAAGGTTTGTGCACTTCTTTCACTTCACAGTATTGAAGGTCTGCCCATCTTATTAGTTGGTGTTACTCCATGTTGAGCTCTTTTCCCTGCTGACTGCTTGTACTCCTCTGGAGTTCCATATCTTACTGGTGCAGTCTTGGGTTTATTCATAACACAGTTTTTACTCCATGTCTGTTGTCTATTACCGATTATTTTAATTATCAATTTAGTTGCTAATCTGAGAATCATCTTGTTATTAAAGTATACACACAAACTTTGGACTTCAACCAGGCTTAAA
Source organism: Ateles fusciceps (assembly GCA_036589455.1). NCBI lineage: Eukaryota > Metazoa > Chordata > Mammalia > Primates > Atelidae > Ateles > Ateles fusciceps. Next base: position 3,763,283 of record JAZHEH010000045.1, on the reverse strand, counting down.
TCTTGGCTTGGCTCTACCACTTCCTAGATGTGTGACCTTTAGCCATTTACTTAATTTCTTTCTGCCTCAGTTTTCTTATCTATAACATGAGTATAACAGTACCTTTTTCCTAATGTTGTTGTGAGAATTACATGATAGGGTAACACCTGTGAAATAATTGGATTATTGACTGTCATGTAATGTTCAGTAATGTGTTGTTATTAACTGGTCATTAGTTTCTTTTTTTTCTTTCATAATTAATTTATTGGTTGTGTTGAGGATTTGTACAAAATTCTTAACATAGGTACTGAAAATCTAAAAAGCCATGTGTTTTAATTTTTAAAAAGTTATTCTAGTGACATTCCAGCTTAAAATTGGGAAGCAAATTTTCCTGAAGAGACTATCAAGAACCAGTATTTTCACAAGTTGATAAGTTGTTACATAGATCCCACCAATTCACAATATAATAGCATACAGACTACATACTCAGATTTTCAATCTTCCACAGCACAGTAACAAAGTTAATTAGAAAAACAGGACTACCACAACCAAAAATGTTACAGAGTGCACACCATTATGATGGGGGAGAGCCATGATCAGTGTTTCTCTTTTAGGAAATAATTCTACTAAAAAATAATGTGGAAATAAAAGTAATTTAAAATGTTCAAGACATTAAATGCAGGACTGTAACTCCATATTGCCATTTAGTATGGTTTGTATTGGAGGATATAAAAGCTAACCCCCCAACTATGGAACGTTAAGCTGATGCTCAAGACGGTGAAACCCTCCCATAATTCAGTATCTCACACAAACTTGTGTTTACAAAATTGTTGATAACAGTATTCCTCTGGGTTGTACAAGAAGGGAAATAGAGACCACTGATAAGACACCGTGTATTCTGACATTAATCAAACTTGGCTTCTTTCTTTCTGGCGTCATCAGAGGCTAGACTCTTCTCAAGTTTTAGTTTTCTTCGTTTTGTGCAGGCAAATTTCTTTAGTTTCCTGGTTAGCCATGTTGGCCTGTTTTCCCTTGCTCCGCTTTTCCCTTTGTTCACATTTTTTTTGTCTGAAGACTTATCCTTTCCTGCTGCCCTTTGAAGCTTCATTTCCACTTTTGCGGAGGCAGGTTTAGCTGACAGCCACATTGATTCCCTCTTAGGCTGTTTCTTTGCCACCCCTATGGCTGAGCTGACCTGTGGACTCACTCTACACACAGAAGTAGCTCCCTGCCCTGTGTCTGCCCAGCCCACCCATTAAGTAGTTTCTAACGATAATATATTTGTTTTAAATGAAGCACTAATCAGTAACGTACAAATAAATTGTCATTTTTCTTGTTAAACTTATTTTCCCTCTGCGAACTTTCCTTTATAATTTTGACTGTGTTACCTTTTAGGTCTTCAGGCCATGGGCTTATATTAAATATTAATGTTACTATTGTTAATAATATGTGCCAGGCACTATGAAAAGCACTTTACATATATTAACCCCATGTTATAGGAACCACCTAAAAAAACCCACAAAATTGTTAATGATGATAATTCTTATTACGGACTTTAATTGCTTGTCCACCCATACACAGTATTACCTCTTTTATCTTTATGAGACTATTCAAGGAGAGAGTTATATAAGACCTGGTTATTCCATTAGAGGTTGTTTAATGAATCTGTAACCAGGTTTCTTTTTTGGGTGCTGGTGAGGCACAGCTCCCCCGAGAGAATGCTGTGGGTTCTTGGCCTCCTATCCCTTAAAGAATAAGTGATGGGACCCCTGCAGGTGCACTGTATGCTCATAGAAGTAAATATTGGACCCAAGAAGTGTTGCAGAAAGGTGATTGTATTTAGGTAGAGAAAGAGAAGGAAAGAAGAAGAAAAAGACTTCCATGAAGAGTGTGGAAGGGGATTTCAGAGGGGGAAATCCGGCCTGGTGTGTGGACACTGACTTTTATCCTGGGAGGAACCCACACCTTCTCCAAGACCCTGGGCCAATGAAAGGGTTCATTAGAACTTCCGCTGGAGTGATTGACTTTTAGTTTCTTCCCACACCCATGAAATTCAAACATAAACCGTTAAAACTCCCCGGATGGAGAGAGTTGAGAGGGGGGGGCATGGCGCTGGGAAGTTTTTGCGCTTGAAACTACACCATATCATGGACCCGGAAGAGAACACATTCCCTCAGATCCTTCCGATTGAGGAAAACTAGATCATGCTGGAGACTACTCTCTTTGTGTTCTTTGTTACCAACTAGATTCTTGTTGGATATGTGTGGGTACATATTTCCGTTGTTGTATCCTCTGACTATGGAGATGTTCTGTTGAGAAAGGCAAAATGAGAATTTGTCGAGAAGGCTCTGCTTTCAGGTGTCCAGATAATTGAGACCTTTATCTCTGTATCTTATTAATGGTTTTGTCATTTATGTGTCTTTCTGTTAACAGGATCACTTCTTCAATAATAGCTTCAGGTTGAGGGGGTATTGTTTGATTTGGCTGAAGGAACTCCTAGATGCCAGACTATGGGGGAGCTTTGATTTAAGAGCATAAGTGCTGTACATGGACATTTTTGACATGTAGTCAAACTCCTGGAATTTCAGATATATATTTAGATTATATGAGCTTTATTATTATTATTTTTTTGTGTGTGTGTGAGCTTTATTATTTATGTAAGGGTAAAGGAAATGATTAGTAAGACATTTATTTATTCCTCTTATTTAATTTTGTGGTTTTGCAAACCTGCGAGTAGGGTTTATTTATTTTTTTTCTTAGAACTAAAGGAAATAATAAAGTAGGATGGTTGTTAAGCTCCCATCTGTGTGTGTGTGTTTTTAGGTGGTATTAAAGATAATCAAACATTATCAAGAAGAAGGACAAGGAACTGAAGTTGTTCAAGGAGTGCTTTTGGGCCTGGTTGTAGAAGATCGGCTTGAAATTACCAACTGCTTTCCTTTCCCTCAGCACACAGAGGATGATGCTGACTTTGATGAAGGTAAGAGTGTTCATCACAAGTGTGTGTCTTTGCAGTGCATACAAATGGACATTAACACAGTTCTCACTGTAACTTTTGATAATGTATGAATTGGGAGTATGTCAGGCTAGCCTACTTGACTTGATTTCTGGTATTTTGGGAAAATTATAAATTCTGGGAAATGAGGATATATACCATAGATGTCATTAGTTTGGCTTTTACTTATTTGGAATTTATAATTCTGATTTGTAATAGTTTGGATACGATCTGTGCTGATGTTGACTTTGTCAATTTGTCAATATGAAGTCAGTTTGCCAAATAACTAAAGTTTTCAGGAACATAGATCATCCCTATGTGTCTGGTATCCATTCCCTTCTGTCCTCTTTTGACTAAGTCAGTGTTTAGAAAGAGTTAAAGTTCAATTTTCTGCTTCAGAAAGAAGGTACTCCTCAAGCATTTTAGGAATATTTTATTTTTGTACTGCAGGTGTAATTGCTTTGTTAGCAAAGGCCGATAGCAGTTAAAAGCTCACGTCAAAGGCCAAAGTCAACATCTAAAAGATTTTTTAAAAATCAGGTTTAAAATAACTTATCACTTGTTTGAACCCTCAGGTTTCATTTTCTATGTAACTTTATATTGTGGTAAAAAGCGCATAAAAATTTTAAATATACCTTACAGTAGTGTTAACTATATGCATATAGTTTTCTAGAACTGTTTCATCTTACAAAACTCAAAACTCTGTATCTATTGAAGAATCCCTTTTCCACTTCTTTCACCCCTGGCAACCACCATTCTACTTTGTGTTTCCAAGCGTTTGACTACAGATACCTCGTTAGTGGAATCATGTGGTATTTATTGTTTTGCGAGTGGCTTATTTTATTTAGCTTAATGTTTAGAACATTAAGTTCATCCATGTTGTAATAATGACAGGATTTCCTTCTTTTTTCTTAAAGCTGAATAATATTTCATTATCTATATATACCACATTTTCCTATCCAGCCATCTGTCGATGGAAGTTTAGTCCCACCTATTGGATATTGTGAATAATGCTGTAATAAACATGGGTTTGCAAATATCTCTTCAAGATCCTGTTTCCATTTTCTTTTGGATATGTACCCAGAAGTGGTATGGCATGGTAATTCTATCTTTTATTTTTTGAGGAACTTCTGTATGTTTTTTAATAGTAGCTACACCATTTTACATTCCCGACCTTGCACACGGGTTCCAATTTCTTAATATCCTTGTCAACACTTGTTATTTTCTGAGAGTTTGATAATGGCCATTTTAACAAATGGGAGGTGATAATCTCATTGTGGTTTTGATTTGCACTTTCTGATGATTACTGATGTTGAGCATCTTTTCATCTGCCTGTTAGTGATTTGTGTATCTGAAAAAATGTCTCTTTAAGTCCTTTGCTTATTTTAAAATGGGAGGCTTTTTTTTCTTGTTGAGTTGAAGGAGTTCTTTATATTCTGGATATTAACATCTTATCAGATATGTGGTTTGCAGTATGTATTTTCTCCCATTTTGTAGGTTGCCTTTTTAGTATGTTGCCTTTGCTGGGCAGGAGTTTTTACATTTGATGTACTCCCAATTTGTCTATTTTTGCTTTTGTTGCCTGTGCTTTTGGTATTATATTGAAGAAATCATTGCCAAATCCAATGTCATGAAGCTTTTTTCCTCTGTTTCCTGGTAGGAGTTTTAGAAGTTTCAGGTCTTATGTTTAGGTCGTTAATCCATTTTGAATTAATCTCTGTACTGTATATAAGGTAAGGGTCCAGCTTCATTCTTTGGCATGTGGATATCCGGTTTTCCTAGCACCATTTGTTGAAGAGACTGTCCATTTCCATTGAGTCATCTTGGTACCCTTGTTAAAGATCACTTGACACCATATATGCCAGGGTTTTTTTCTGGGCTCTTTGTTTTATTCCATTGGTCTATATGTCTGTCTTAATGTCAGAATTACCCTTTTTGGATTACTGCAGCTTTGTAATAGGTTTTGAAGTCAGAAAGTGTGAGACCTTCAATTTTATTCATCTCATTTGAGATTGTTTTAGATATTCATGGTTCTTTGAGATTCCATATGAATTTTAGAATAGATTTTTCTATTTCTACAAAAAATGTCATTGTGATTTTGATAGGTATTGCATTGAATCTGTCTTTGAGTAGCATTGACAACCTAATAAGATGAAGTATTCTAACCTTTGAACATAGCTTTTCTTTCCATTTATTTGCATCATCTTTTAGCAGTGTTTTGTAGTTTCAGTTTACAAGTGTTTTGCCTCTTTGGTTAAATTTATTCCTAAGTATTTTATTCTTTATGATGCTATTGTAAATTGGATTTTTCCTAATTTCCTTTTTGTCATTTTCTATATAACTTTTAACTGATCACTTTAACTTTGATAGAGTGTTATTTGTTTCATTTGACTTCACACCTTTGTGGTACCTTGAGCATGTAATAGACACAAAGTATATGCTTGCTAAAGTGAAATACCTTGCAATTTGTCTGCAAAGCAGTTTTTCATTAAAGTAATTCCTCTAGAAATTAACCAGGGCTACTTTTGTTCTAGGTACCTGAATACTAGTATACTTGGATTGTTTAAACCTTTATGCAGTTTGCATCTTCTTTTTAAAAAAAGCTGGCGATGCTCTCCCTATTTCATCTACCTCCCACAGAATTAAGATTGAGATTTCTCTGCAGTTCATCCTGGCAGTATTAGCTATCTCTTTTTCCCTATTAATGCACAGATCCGGGGGTACTTAATTATATTTAAATAATCACTAGTTTTGGGCTGGAAAAGAAGAGATTGTTAATGCATTTTCTTTGGTTTACAAGTGAGGAGCTTGAGAGTTTTACTTTATTTGTTTGGTTACTGAGTTGGTGGCACAGTTGGGAGTAGAATCTATTCCAGAACAGTTTACACTGTCACACAGTTTTCTCATGTTTAGAATATGAAGAAATAATATTGATTGCAATTATATTAGTTGAATGAAACAAAATATATTACTGATTCTAGATCATTGGAAGCTAACTACTTTTATGATCTTGAAATGCTTGAATTGACCAGTATGTTATTTCATGAACATGTATTTTTTTTTTTATTTTTTAAATTTCTGCAAGCTCTTTATTTTCGAAGTCTTAAAAGAATGTTTATTTCAAAAGTTTCACATGGGATAAGAAGCACAGATTATTGTCCTAATTTTACAGATTGGGAAGAGTAACTGTGTATTTGAATTTACATAGGTAGTCTTTGCAAGATTAGATTTAAAAAAAAATTAGGACCTTTTAACTGATAAGAAAAACAAATCCTTAATTCTTTGATTTTTCCTACCAATTTTCTCTGCTTCTTCACTTGGGGTAGAGAAAAAGCAAACTGCAGACTATGCACTACATGCTGCTATTTGTGTGACATTTTAAAAGGCAATGTAATACTACATACTGATAAAAGATACACATGTACTAAGAGTATAAACGTGTGAGAATAATAAACACTGAATTCAGCGTAATAGTTACCTCTGGAAGGGGAAGTATAGAGGGAGCACAGAGGACTTCAGCTTTATTGATAAAATTACTTAAGTTGGGTAGCAAGGACACAAATATATGTTATTTGTGTTAGTCCATTTTCATGTTGCTGGTAAAGACATACTCCACACTGGGTAACTTATAAAGAAAAAGAGGTTTAATGAATTCACAGTTCTACATGGGTAGGGAGGCCTCACAGTCATGGCAGAAGGCGAAAGGCACGTCTTACATGGCGGCAGGCAAGAGAAAAAATGAGAACAAAGCAAAGGGGGTTTCCCCTTATAAAATCATCAGAGCTTGTGAGACTTATTCACTACCATGAGAACAGTATGGGGGCAAGCACCCCCATGATTCAGTTGTCTCCCACCGGCTCCCTCCCACAACATGTGGGAATTATGGGAGCTACAATTTAAGATGAGATTTGGGTGGTGACACAGCCAAACCATCTCATTTCGCCCATGGCTCCTCCCAAATCTCATGTCCCCACATTTCAAAACCAATCATGCCTTCCCAGCCACCCCCCAGTCATAACTCAGTTCAGCATTAACTCAAAAGTCCACAGTCCAAAGTCTCATCTGAAATGAGTCAAGTTCCTTCTACCTGTGATCCTGTAAAATCAAAAGCAAGTTAGTTACTTTCTAGGTACGATGGGGGTACAGGCATTGGATAAATACACCCATTTCAAATGGGAGAAATGAGCCAAAATGAAGAGGCTGAAGGCTCCATGCAAGTCCGAAATCCAGTGGGGTAGTCAAATCTTAAAACTCCAAAATGATATCCTTTGACTCCATGTCTCACATCCAGGTTACACTAAAGCAAGAAGTGGGTTCCCTTGGTCTCAGGCAGCTGTGCCCTTGTGGCTTTGCAGAGTATAGCCTCCCTCTCAGCTGTTATCATGGGCTGGCGTTGAGTGTGTATGGCTTTTCCAGTGCATGGTGCAAGCTATCGGGGGATCTACCATTCTGGGATCTGGAGGACAGCAGCCTTCTTCTCACAGCCCCACTAGGCAGTGCCCCAGTGGGGACTCTATGTGGAGGTCGCAACGCCACATTTTCCTTTTGCACTGCCGTAGCAGAAGTTCTACATGAAGGCTCTGATCCTGCAGCAAACTTCTGCCTCCATACATTCTCTGAAATCTAGGCAGAGGTTCCCAAACCTCAGTTCTTGACTTCTGTCTACCCGCAGGTTCAACACCACGTGGAAGCTGCTAAGGCTAAGGGCTTGCACCCTCTGGAGCTGCAGCCTGAGCTGTACGTTGGCTCCTTTTAGCCATGACTAGAGTGGCTAGTATACAGGCCACCAAGTCCCTAGGCTACACACAGTAGGAGGGCCCACAAAACCATTTTCCCTCCTAGGCCTCCAGGCCTGTGATGGGAGGGGCTTCTGTGAAGGTCTTCAACATGCCCTGGAGACATTTTTCCCATGGTCTTGGTGATTGACATTTGGCTCCTCATTACTTATGCAAATTTCTGCTTGAATTTCTCCTCAGAAAGTGGGTTTTTCTTTTCTATCGCATTGTCAGGCTGCAAATTTTCCAAACTTTTATGATGTTTCCTTTTTTAAAACTGAATGCTTTTTACAGCGTCTAAGTCACCTTTTGAATGCTTTGCTGCTCAGAAATTTTTCCACCAGATACTCAAAATCATCTCTCGCAATCAAGTACAGAGTTCCGCAAATCTTCGCCAGTCTCTTTGCAAAAACACAGCAAGAGTTACTTTTACTACAGTTCCCAACAGGGTGCTCATATCCATCTAAGATCACCGCAGCCTAGATTTCATTGTCCATATCATTATCAGCATTTTGGTCAAAACCATTCAACAAGTCTCTAGGAAGTTTCAAACTTTCCCACATTTTTCTGTCTTCTGAGCCATCCCAACTTTTCTAGCCTCTGCCTGTTACCTGATTGCAAAATCAGCTTCCACATTTTCTGGTATCTATAGCAGCACCCAACTCTTGGTACCAGTTTACTGTATCAGTCCATTTTCACGCTGCTGGTAAAGACATACCTGAAACTGGGCAATTTACAAAGAAAAAGAGATTTAATGGACTCACAGTTCTGTGTGGATGGGGAGGCCCCACAATCATGGCAGAAGGCACATCTTACATGGTGGCAGGCAAGAGAAGAAAATGAGCATGAATATGTACGTTAAACATTTAAAATTAAAACATTTAATATTTTTTAAATTAAAAATTTAAATTAAAAAATTATTTAAAAAATTTACGTTTTTAAAATTTCAATTAAGAAAATTTTAAGTTGAAATCAAACAATTGTAAATGTTAAAAAATATTTTAATAGCCCTGAGATAAACTTCAGTTTAGTGTTAAATAATAAAAAATAGGCATTGTATTCTGTGTACTGTATGTAAATCGCCTGCACAGTTGAAAGTCTTTTCAGTTCCATTTTCCAGAATTAGGATACTGACATTTAGTGAAATAAATAAGTTACCAGAAATCATTTAACTAGGAATTGGCAGTATAGGGATTGAAACCTGTAGCTGGCTAGGTTCCAAATACCATGGTTTTTCTACTATAATATGTTGCTCTTAGACTCTTAGTGAAATGTATGCCAACGGTTAAAGGATGTTGAGTGTAGGTCATTATTCCGTATCTGAAATCCACCTTTTGTGTAAAACAAGTAAATAAGTTTTTCTTGGTCTACCTTTAGAAACTAATCAGAATTGTCATTTTTCTTATACATGTGAAAAATCTAAGACAACAGTATTCTTTAGCTCTTTATAACCTCATGTGATAGATTTAAATTTTAGGTTCTCTCTTGCATTGATTTCTCCATTTTATTTTTCATGAGAATTTAAAAAATATTCATAAATTTTCTGATACCCACTTACTTCTCAAACCCTTTACAATGACTATATGTTCTTGGTGATGGTAATGTTCCCTCTTTTTTTTTTTTTTTTTTTGAGACGGAGTCTTGCTGTGTCACCAGGCTGGAGTGCACTGGCACAATCTCGGCTCACTGCAGCCTCGGCCTCCTGGGTTCAAGCAATTCTTCTGCCTCAGCCTCCCGAGTAGCTGGGACCACAGGCGCGTGCCACGACGCCCGGCTAATTTTTTTGTATTTTTAGTAGAGACGGGGTTTCACGTGCTGGCCCGGATGGTCTCGATCTCTTGACCTTGTGATCCGCCCGCCTCGGCCTCCCAATGTTCCCTCTTTTTTATTTGTGTGGCGTCTTCAGCCCTTTCTCCTGGCTGGCTGTGCTTTCCATTCAAACATTTTGAGTGTGGACTTTCCCATATTACATTCTCTCCATTTAAGTTTCCCTACTTCTGTCCTTTCTTTCCTCTCTTTTCATCTCAGATAATTCATTCCCTGTGAACATTTACTTTTTTTGTCTTCCAGAGCCTTGCTATAGTTTCTCTAAGAAGTTGGTAAGATGACAGGCTTGATGGTGATAGCCACAGTTTCCATTCTAACTGTACTTCTGTAAAATGCAAAGTTAGGACCTCTGTCTTTTATTCAGAGTTAAAGGGCCCATTATTATGCATTTGATACTTTACCCAACTCTGAGTTGAAAGAAGATTACAAACTTGCCAAGTGCTGTTTCTCAATCCATTGTCCTCACAAAGACAGTGAATTCCGATGTGATCTGATGGTCCGTTTATTAAACTAAGGCTCATTTCCTCCTGGCCTTGAATGTTGTATTCATATATTTCTAGATATACAGATATTGGACATGATTATTTTTGTCTTTGTTTTCTTTCCCCACCATAGTAGGTTTTGTTTGTTCGTTTGTGTTTTTATCACAATTAGCATTTTCAATGCAATGTAACTCCTAGTTAATATTTTTTTTGGGAGAAGCAAGTTTTATTATCATTTTTAATATATATATTTTTATTTCAATAGGTTTTTCAGGAAAAGGTGGTGTTTGGTTACATGAACAAGTTCTTTAGTGGTGATTTCTGAATTTTTGTCGCACCTGTCACCTGAGCAGTGTTCATTGTATGTGTAGTCTTTTAACCCTCGCCACCCCCATCCTTTCCCCCAAGTCCTCAAAGTCCATTGTATCCTTCTTATGCCTTTGCATCCTCATAGCTTCGCTCCCTCTTGTGAATGAGAACATAAAATGTTCAGTTTTCCATTCCCAAGTTACTTCACTTAGAATAATGGTTTCTAATTCCATCCAGGTTGCTGCAAATGCCATTATTTTTTTTACTTTTTATGGCTGAATAGTACTCCATAATATATATATATACCACATTGTCTTTATCCACTGATTGATTGATGAGCATTTGGGCTGGTTCTGTATTTTTGCAATTGCAAATTGTGCTGCTGTAAACGTGTGTACAAGTATCTTTTTTGTATAATTACTTCATCTCTTCTTGGTAGGTACCCAGGAGTGGAATTGCTGGATCAAATGGTAGATCTGCTTTTAGTTCTTTAAGGAATTGCCAAACACTGCTTTCCATACATTCCCACCAAAAGTGTTCCCTTTTCACCACATCCACACCAGCATCTATAATTTTTTGTTTGTTTGTTTGTTTTTCATTATGGACATTCTAGCTAGGAGTAAGGTGGTATTGCATCGTGGTTTTGATTTGCATTTCCCTGATAATTAGTGATGTTGAGCATTTTTTCATATGTTGTCCATTTGCATATCTTCTTTCATGTCCTTAGCCCACTTTTTGATGGGATTGTTATTTTCTTGCTGATTTGTTTCAGTTCGTTGTAGTTTCTGGATATTAGTCCTGTCCTTTGCTGGTTACATAAATTTTGAAGATTTTCTCCCACTCTGTGGGTTGTCTGTTTACTCTGCTGATTAGCTTTTTAGTTTAATTAAGTCCATCTATATATGTTTGTTTTTGTTGTATTTGCTTTTGGGTTCTTGATCATGAAGTCTTTGCCTAGGCCAATGTATAAAAGGGTTTCTCCAATGTTATTTTCTAGAATTTTTATGGTTTCAGGTTTTAGATTTAAATCTTTCATCCATCTTGAGTTGATTTTTGTATAAGGTAAAAGATGAGGATCCAGTTTCATTCTTCTACATGTGGATTGCCAATTGTCTCAGCACCGTTTGTTGAATAGGATATCATTTCCCCACTTCATGTTTTTGTTTGCTTTGTCAAAGATCAGTTCACTGTAAGTATTTGGCATTATTTCTGGATTCTCTATTCTGTTCCATTGGTCTGTATGCATGTTTTTTATACCATAACCATATTGTTTTGGTGACTATGGCCTCAGAGTAGTTTGAAGTTGGGTAATGTAATGCCTCCTGATTTGTTCTTTTTGCTTAGTCTTCTTTTGGCTATGCGAGCTCTTTTTTGGTTCCAAAATTGTTTTTTTCTAGTTCTGTGAAGAATGATGGTGACATTTTGATGGGAATTGCATTGAATTTGTAGATTGCTGTTGGCAGTATAGTCATTTTCACAATATTGATTCTACCCATCCATGAACGTGGGATGTGTTTCCATTTGTTTGTGTCTCTATGATTTCTTTCAGCAATGTTTTGTAGTTTTCCTTCAAAAGTTCTGTAGTCTTTCCCCTCCTTGCTAACCCATATACTCTATATTAATGGGTATTTAAATGTAGTCACCAATAGATTTTTATTAAACTTAGATAAAAACTAAATTTTCTATTATATGGATCTATATTATGTTGATTTTTAAAAATCATGGTAAAGACCCGTTGCATTTCTTACTGCTTTTCTGTTGTTTTGTGCTCTCTAAAACTAGCATTTTTTCAGAGAAATATCTTTGTGCCATCCACCTCATGGAGGTAATATACCAAATATTTCATAATTTTAATGAGTATATATTTCAAGTTGCTTAGGGTATTTGGGGGGAGTGTTTTTATTTTTGTTTTGGTGCCTTGTGTACAGAGGAGATTTTTAATCTGTTGTCCAAAAGTGAAATGTTAATAAATGATTTAAATCGGAGATGGGCAAACAGTGATCTGATTTGTAAATACAATTTTGTAGGGACCCTGTGATGCCCATTCATGTATTTTTCGTGGCTTTATTCCTGTTACAGTGGTACAGTTGAGTAGTTATGGCTGAGACCATATGGATCCTAAACCTGAAATATTTACTGTCTGGCCCTTAAAGAAATTTTGACCACCTGTGATTTATATAACTTCATGTCTTACTATTCTCCTCTCTTGTAAAGTTAAAGAATAAGACAGTAAGCCTTCTCTTTCATCATAAAATGATAATTTTTTTTGTGTTATTTGTTCTTGATGTTACCTTTAATCTTGACTGAGTCCATAATATATTGTGAGCACTGAAATGAAAATACTGATAATGTAGGATGTTTGTTTCATTGGCACAGCTAGGAAGTATCAGAATAGGTAGTTATTGCTTTAGTTTTAGTGCCTTTTTCCTTTAAAAAGAAAACACATATTAAGTTGTGATTCATGGTTGCTAACCAGTGACTGGGCATTGTGGAAAGGTAATGGTATGAGGCCAAAATCCTGGATGGAAATCTCAGCTTTATACTTTGGAGCTGTGCAACATAGAATAACTTCTGAACCAATTTTTTCTGACTCTGGTATCTTTTATTTAGCACATATTAATTGCTCACTTTAGTACTAGGAACAATGAGAATGATAATTTCCTTATAAGATTAATGTTTTGTATTGTGCTATGTTAGATTATGTTATTGGATGATTTAAAATCTAGAAAACTGTTGTGGCTATTAGTTTTCTATTGTTTGTTTCTGTTAATTCACAATTTGTCTTTGCAGATATGGTAACTCTCCTTTCAATGGATTAAATCTTCATAAACTTTGTATTATAAAATTTACCTTCTACTTGAAAGTGAGGTAACTTGATCATATTAGAGAATATATACTTTTTCAAAGGAAAAAGAAAGAGTAGAAAAACTCATATTAAAATTCCCATTAGGGGGCACTATTATCAAGCTTAGCAGAACTAGATAGAGACTAATTTGTTTTCTCAAACATACAACCCGAGGCTTGCTAAAGGGAAAAATATTTTCATCTAATAAGATTCACATACTGTTTTATACAACCAAATTCCTTAAATATGTTATAAGGTGCACTGAATTAAACACAGATTCAATAACTTACTGTCTTGCTTTTCAGCAGACTAAATTGATTTAATATTTCAGGTGATATAAAGAAGCTTACTTTATTCTCCGTCAGAGCCAAATCCATAATTTTCATATTTGGAGTAGCAAATTTTTTTTTTGCTTACTACAAATAAAGGATGATCTTTGGCCTTCAAAATAGGTTGATTTCAAAACTAAGCATGATGACTGCATTGTACTCCTAAAATTCAGTTAGGGGAATGACATAATGCCTTTTCACTCAGACACTATTCATGTTTGTACCACGTATAATTATTAAAGTGATAATACACATAGTAGTGATACATACAACACATAGCTTTTAGCTGTTTTTGATCATTTTCAGTAGGAGAAAATTGTTACTTGAAAATTATTTGTTCTTGTATTAACCAGGTTTGGTGTTGGATAAGATACTAGTGTAGACCATTTACATATTTTCTTGAAGTTTTCAAAAGAAGAGCAGTGTTGTAGACTCAGTCCTTTCAGAGGCTAAAACATGAATTGACAAAAATGTAATTAAAGTATGATGTATTTAGAGTAATTTTTCACTGCATAGGATTATTTTTATATGACAGTTTGGAGACAGTAAGTTTGGTGATGTTATTTGCAGTGCTCTCTGTGTAAGTCAGTCATATTTTACGTTGGAGAAAATCTCTGCTATACTTTTCGTTGGAGAAAATCTCTGCATAGTTACTTGCTTCCTCAAATCTCACCTTCCTTCTCTTCTAAGTTTTTCTGCAGCTCACACCCAGGATAAAACTGCTGGAAACTTAACCCGTGGTTACTGTTTCGCCTTTGTATTGCTTTTGAGCTCAGGGAAGAGTTGAGTTTGGACAGAGAAAGCTTTCAATATTTTTTAGACAGATGGGGACATTTTGTAGATAGACATATGTTTACTTATTATTTTGTCTTACCCCCTATCTGTATGAATAATCAGTGATCACTGTGGTCTGTTTGACAGATTTGTTTTTTAAAACTTCTGTTTCTTTTGTAGCATTTTTAAAAATGATTTTTTTTTTGGTAGGAATGTTAGAAATAATATGTAAATAATTTTGGGGTATATTTTGAAATCTACTGGAGAAATAGGAGCATATTTACCTAGTGACCTCATATCGTTGTGGTCAAGTATAGAGATATGATAAAATGTTTCAAATATCCAGAAAGAAATTAGTCCACAGTAATTCACTTCAGCATTTAGCAAATTACTTGAGTGGGAAGTGAAAAAGATAGACACCAAATCCTGGTTACTGTCTCAAAGATTTTAAGTGGAAGGGACAATGTGTACATAAAAAAATTGTAAACAGAATTGTTGTAAGTCTAGACTATGGAAGGAAAAAATGATGGGAACACCCAGCTATCAGCCAGTAATTCCTTTCGGGCATGATTTCACAGGAGAGGTGAAATTTGATTCTGTAAATAGATGTCAGTTGCAATTTTAAGTAACTGTTAAACAAGAAAGTTGTGTCTTGTGAATGTGTTCCAGTTATTTTTATATCTGGTCCTCATAAGTGACACACACATCTGTAGAAATCAAGAACAAACTAATACATACGTATTTTTTATTTGACATCTTTATTGTTCAGAGATAATTATATTCCTTGAAAATACTTTTTAGATATTGCTGTTGCTTTAGTATCCACCCAGAGAAGTTGTTTTTGATGTTTGTTTTTTTACATGGAAGTTCTTCTTATAATGATGTTAGTGTCATGTTTATAGAACCTTGGGGCCCATATTGCAGTTGGTTCTATTTAAAATATTTAGTAAAATACTTAATAGATACTTGATTTTAGAAGCATTATATAAGCAGGTAACTAGAAAGAATCTGTACACTGAATTATGATATAATTTCCCTTGGTACTCATCTTTTTGTTACTCACATAGTATTTTGAAAATGTTAAACTGTCATGCTAGTATATACAATGGAGTGTAAAGAAAAAAAAGAAAGAAAAAAAAAAGAAAGAAAATGTTAAACTGTTCACATTTAATGAATTACTACTAAATAATCAGAGCAATGAACTTTATATTATTCCTCACTTACATTTTTTTGAATCACTCAGAAAAGCCTGGTTTGTGAGTTGAAACTTTAACTTAAAAACCTAAATTTACTTTATGTGTTTGGTTTTTGGTTTATTAAGGTGATTAGAAATATAAGGGAAGTAAAATCTGAATAGGAAGCATCAATTCCAGTATTTCTATGGCTTTTTTGTTCTTTCAGTTTGAGTGTCTCAAGGTTTTAAATACAATAGTAGGAACAAAGTCTAGCTTCATTTTGAAGGCTTGTAAAATATTTTTGCATTTCATGTTTTACAGTTTAGTTCCTTTTCTTTTCTTTTTTAAAAAATGAGTTGAGAAACGTGTGCGTAGAAGGATATACTTTTGAAAATGTGGTCAAGGTAAAAGATTTTTCTGCTTAAAGAAATTAAAGCGCTTTACACTGTACTCTCCCTTAGTCCCCAAAGCGTAAGTGCTATGGTTTGGAAACAAGCCAAGTAAAACCTGTTCAAATTTGGTGCAGACTTAAAGTAATACTGTAAGATTTGAAAATTACAGGTGGATACAGTACTTAAATAGTATTTAAAATTCCTAAGTTTCCCAGGTCTAAAAATGTAATCCTTAAATTACTGTCCCCAGTGGTTTAAATTTTAATTAAATAAAAACTGTCTTTCTTTTGACCCACAACAACTTTGGGTAAAGATATTTGAATTTATTACTAAACTTTAAGGTAATAGCCATTAAAATGAGCTGTTTTAGTACTAATTAAAATGTCAAAAAGTCACAATTACAGTATGTAACCAAGGATCCTTCTATTCTTTTTTCAAGTTCAAACTTGCTTCCTATCTTGCCCAGGAGAAATGCTACTCAGTTTCATTCCCTCAATTAAATATATTACCTAATGTATTTTTTACAGATTGATAATTAATTATAATTAGATTTGATGTTTTGGTGCTAATACTGAGTTTTCCAAACTGCCCTTTATCCTAAAAGTGCTGTCTTAGTTATGCCAGTAAAGTTCTATTTGCTTTATATTGATATCTCTCTAGGTGAAATTTTCATACTTTGTGGAACTTTTATCTGTTTCGAGATTGTTCTTTTATCTGTTTGAGATTATGTTTCGTGGGTTACCTATTAGCAGTTTCAGAATTGTGTTTTCATACTGTTAACACTTCACCACAAGTGTTATTTACTGCTTTTTTCTAACCAGTAATGTTTACTCAGTGCATTTTAGTGCTTTCTGATCTAGTTGAAAACAAAGACAGTATTTATTTTGACTGTAAGTAATAATATAACAGTGTAGGTTTATAATGCAACCCCACATCTCCCTCTTTCCTTATTCTCATACACATTTGCCCTCTAACATCTAAGCTACAGACATCATCTTTTGATATACAGACAGCCCCTCTTTCCTATGTAACTAACCAGTGAGAGGGTCATACAATTATTCCAGTGGTCTTTGCAGAATTTTTTTTGTTCTGGTTCTATAAATCAGAAACCTTTTTTCTGGTTTATAGAATTGGGTGGGTGACTACCTTGTAGAGACATATTTCGGTAGTAGGCTACTAACCTCACAACCAGCACCTGTGGTAGAAGGAGTTTGGCAGCAGAACCCACTTTAGGGCTCCTTGGACTTGTCACATGCTGTTATCCTCAGCAGACAGTAATGACAGCAGCAGCAGCAGCAGCAGCAACAGCAGTCCTACAAATTCCAGTTGTCCTCAAGTCACTGTGCTTCCAGGCTCATCTGCTCTCACTTTAATGTTTCCTTTTTGCTTTTCTTTCTTTCTTGTTTTGTTGTTTGTTCATCAAACCAATATTTGAGTGGAAACTGTGTGCTCGGCACTTTAGCCGTTGCTTACCTACATTTCTGCTACAGATATGTTTTTGAAATATTTGTTATTTATAGAAGTTAGCTGTGTTAAGCAGTGTATTTGACTTGAACATGAGAAACATGGGGAGACTTTTTAGTGCATTATGTTAGTCAATCAGATTTGAACGGTGAATATTATGTTAATATGCCGGTAAATGTGTCTGGAATATATTTTTGTTTAGCTGGAGAATGACTTGGGATTATAAACACGTATTTACAAAACTATGTATCTCCAAGTTTGTAATTCAAAATGATTCTGAATGTGTATTTGTTTCATAAGGCACTTTTGTTCTTGAAAATTTCTAAGTTGATCCTCTGTTTTTCTTTGTCATATTAGAAGTATTTTATTTTTACTTTTGATTCATTGTCATTTGGTAGCAACTCCCAATACTTGAAATGTACTCAGTTTTTAAAAAGTCTATTACCAAGATTCTTGGTAATGTGGATTGTTTCTTCTTAATATTTTCATTTCTCTTCCTCCTCCAACCACCAGCATCATCAGCACCATGAAAAAAGATAAAATAAAACTATAAAAAGATTCAGTATTAGAAGAGGATGAGGGGTTGTATAAAGGATGGTGATAAAATACCTTGATGTGTATGAGCTGTTTTCTCTGTTGATAAAATGAGGAATGGGGTGGTATAGACATTATATGTAGTATGAAGATCATTTTAAGCTATATCTGGGTTACCTCCCTGAAACGCTGATGTTTTTCTTCAGAATCCAGATTTGCATTTCAGTCTAAATTGTCTCCGCATCTTCTGAGCACCCTGAAAAGATGCTAGAATCCAATTATGGAAGCAATGTGTGTACACATATACCATTATAGTTCTTAGTTGAGAAAATTTCTAAAATAGAATATATTTATAATGTATATATGTAGCAAATATATATGTTTTAAAAATGTATATTAAAAAATATATATACACATACACATATATGTCAAACTTTCAGATAGGCATAACAGGAAATCTAGACTGAGTTCTGGCTACAGTTCTGATAAAGTTCTGGCTTTACTACTAATTGGAATCTTAGATCTCTGCAGCCTTACTTTTCATATTTACAAAGAGAATCACAGGAGGAAGTGTTTTCATTCTTTTAGCAGATGGGAAACTGAGTCCCAGAGATGCCAAGTTTCAAATTAATGGTATGTGTAGAATTAGAAACCCCAGTATGTCCATCTAATATATAATCTATCACAATTTAGGGAGGTGGCAGTAATCTCAGTATTTCTGAATCACAGTGAGTGATGCAGTTGTCTGCAGTTGTGACTTGTAGTCATATTGTATTTACTTAAAAGGCTGTTTCTTGATGTTATAATTTACTATTAGCACAACTGAAATCAAATGAATATTAAGTTTTGTGCCAGATTTTAGAAGGTTTCTGAAGTTTCTGGGTGTACCCTAGATATTATATTAAGTAAAAATGAAGTTCAACAGCAAATCAGCAGTGGGTAAATATATATAGACACCAAACCCATTTTACTGCTGAAAGTCAGCACAACCTCTACTATTTTGCTACATGGAATGGAGAAACTAATTGAAAGTATAGATCAAGCTGGGGTAGGGTAGGGGAAGAAAAATACGTTCTTATTAAATGTCACTGAATGCAATTACAAATAATAGTTTGAATAGATGGTTTAATTTGACTTAGGAAATCAGTGCCTGACTGATGACACAGGAAGACTTTCTAGAATACATTGCTTTGCAGATGACTTAAACAGACAATACTGATAAAGCCTGTCATGTGAATTTCCTTCTTTACTGAGTACACAGTATGGTTAAGTAGTATGTTGTGCAATGCTTCCAATCTGCTGTGACTGCCATCTGGGCAAGCAGAATGAAAGAGGAGAGAGCATGGAAAGGAAATGGATCAGTTAGCTGTAAGGAATCTATGTGAACGCTGGGTGCCACTCGTGAAACACTGAGCAGTTAGTGATTCCTTTGTAACCAGTCCAAATAGCTATTTGTAAAAATGGAGATGTGCACCGTGAACAACTCTTACAATTCATCTGTTCAGTGTTCTGGTACCTATGGCTGAGACAGACAAGTAAATCCAGTGATAGTAACCATGATCATGCTCCCCTTTTCTTATTTTTCTCTTTTTATTTTTTGATATGATTTTTTTTGCTGCTTCAGTGTTTGGCACAAATGTTGTGGTAGATTTAATAATCCTAGCATTTTTACTTTGCCTAAATGGAGTCTTTTTGGAAACAAATTATGTGTAAAACAAGTTACTAAGAAACATTTAACCACTTAAAGGCAGTAAGAGGTATAGCTTCAAAATCTTACAAGTTGTAACCAACAGGGATCTACATGAGTGATGGAGAAGTTGTGTATGCATAAGAGGACTGGCTAGCAGAATCTAACCTGTATTATCTTTGTCAGTGTATATATCTCTTACTTGAATTTCAAACATTTGTAGAATAGTTCTTTTTGGATACATGCATATGTTTACCTTTTTGATAAAACGTGATCGCTTACAAAATTGTGTTAACCATGAGTCACCTATTACCACCATAGAAATCAACATAACCTTATATAGATGGCTAATAACACAAAGCCACTGTGGTTTCTGTGGTTTTACTAACCATGGTTCCATTTCTAAAACATTTAAAATAACACCTGCTCCTTTTAAAAAATTTTTTTGGACAAAGAGTTGTCTTATCAGAAAGTGCAGTAATTTAAGCAGATCCATAACTGCGAGGAATTAATAACAAAATTTTTGTTGACACCAGGAAGTAGATTAAATAGTGCAATTGTGGTAATGAGTACCATGTATGATAAGCCTGAGCCAGCTGGGTTATATTAGGCTGCTTGATACTTTGATCACTGTATTATTTCAAGGCTTGTCTATTTAAATTGCTAAGATTTCTTGTCATCTTTGCGATTTAGACCATAATTTCTTTTATTGCAATTTTTTTTTTTTTTTTTTTTTTTTTAAAGAAAAGCTCTGGCTAAACCAAAATTCTAAGAAGGTACAAGTTCAACAGCTAGGCAGACCTTAGAACTAGAAAACCTTTTCAACATAAAAAAATAGAAAGCTTGAAAGTACAGCAGTTGAATATTAAGTTCATCTGACCTTGCTTTTCTTTGTTTTTTTTTGCTTGGATCATGATTATCATATGGTAGTGAGTACCATAAGGATGTTTGGTATAATTCAATTAGTTACTGTTTGATATAAATATGTATGTTTAAAATATGTATTTCATGTTTTAAGAATAAAGTACTGTTCTCAGTTTCCCTTCAGCTGGTATTAAGTGGTTTTGATGAATATCTTTGAGAATTAGGAAAGATTTTTAACTACTTCACCCATAGTGAGTGAATTATACTAATCAAGGAATTTAATTTGCTTGATAAATTATCTTACTTTGCCTTTGAAATTGAAACCTTTAAACTTTAGTTAGCCTAATATAGTTGAATGAAATTTATAGTCATCAATATCAATACGTTTACTAATTTTCTTTACTATAGAAATAGTCTTTCACTGGTATTTATTGGTATCTTTGTTATGTATTTAGGTAACTGTTTTGTCTTGGAAAAATATACATTTTGACTGGTAAGTGGAAGTCCATGAAGGTTTATTATTTTAAGATACTGTTGTCCTTAGCATAGTAATAGTGAAATGGCACTTTGAAAATTTACAAGTAAATTGCTTTGTGCTTTTTATTCATGTGCCCATTATTTTTTGCTGTTTTGATTTTTGAGTACTCTGTTATACTGTTGTAATTTGGCTGGAAGTTTCCAAATTCCAGTGTAACTTAAAGAGACCTAAGAATGTGGTCGTCTTTTTGTAAGTGACAATCAACAGCCTTTTTGTTTTTCCTGGTAAAACAAAGGAGAAAAGTGTTTTTATAAAAGGAAAACATTTGAATAATGGAAATACTGCTTACCAAGAGTTTCTAATATATTTTTTTCTAAGTAGGGCTGTACTTAAAGTTTGAGAAATTCATGACTCATTGAATCAAGAAACACAAACTTATGTAAAAGGCAAAGGCATAGAATTAGAAGCAAGCATGTATTATGAGTATAGAAAAATGAGATTAGTTAGATCAGAGACTTGTTCGGGGAATGGTCTGAAATAATTGGGTTAGATTATGAAAGACTTTGAACTCTTGAAAATAACGCTTAGATTTGATGTAGTGAATCATTCTGGGTTTTCTCGCAGAGGTGTGATGGTATAAAACCAACATTTTGTGGCTGAAGGTGGGTAAAATAGATAATGAGGGCTTTACTGAAATACGAACAGTAGCAATAAGAATGAAAAGATGAACACTAGAGAGAGGTGGAAGAAATGACAACAAATTGATTAAAAGAGTACACTCATGTTTTGGGGGCTTGACTGAATATTATCAAATAACTTTAATATGTCATATATATATATAAATTAAATTCCTGTTTGCCTTCCCTTCTATCTTGAATACTTTGTAAAAAGCACTTGTTGTGTGGTAATAGTATATATTACAGAGCAGATGAATTTAGTAAATGTAAGCTGCTCATAGCCAGCAGGGGAATTCCTGTACTTACAACAGTGTCAACTTCACTAAAATATGCAATATTTAAGATTTTTCAATTCAGAAATTATAGAGATCTTTTTGGGTCATTTTAAAAGTACATATATTATGCAGAATAATCAGCGAGTCAGTGTAATATGTATGCGGACTGATATTTTTAGACTTGTTTTCTGGAGAGAGGATTAATCTTTACTATCCATCTCCAAAAGAGAGACTAAGATTAAAAAAGAGAGATACTTTTTCAACACAATATTCCATTTATAGAATGGGATTCCATGGATAATTCTGCCTTGTCTGTGGAATAATATGATGAAAAAGTAGAGGAGAGAGACATTAGACAGTTAACCAAATAAAATAGAGGTACTCTTCACATCCCGATAAACTTAGCACAAGTCAAGAATGCATTTAATACACCTAACCTACCAAACATCGTAGCTTTAGCCTATCCCAGTTTAAATGTGTTCAGAATACTTACATTAGCCTACAGTTGAGCAAAATCATCTGAAACAGCGTTTGTTTTATAATAAAGTGTTGGCCAGGTGTGGTGGCTCATGCCTGTATTTCCAGCACTTTGGGAGGCTGAGGCAGGCAGATCACATAAGATCAGGAGTTTGAGACATGGCAAAGCCCTGGTGAAATTCCATCTCTTAAAAATACAAAAATTAGCCAGGTGTGTTGGCATTTGCCTGTAGACTCAGCTACTCATGAGGCTGAGGCATGAGAATCGCTTGAATCTGGTAGGCAGAGGTTGCTCCAGCCTGGGTGATGGAGTGAGACCCTGCCTCGAGAGGAGGTGGAGAGAGGAGAAGGGAGGGAGGGAGGAAGAAAACTCATGCAATTTATTTATTGCTGTATTGAAACGTGAAAAACAGAATGGTTATGTGGAGAAAGAGAGAGTATGAAAGAAAGAAAAGAGAGAGAAAGGAAGGAAAAGAAAAGAACGAACGAACGAACGAACTCATGCAATTTATTGAGTGCTGTATTGAAACATGAAAAACAGAATGGTTATGTGGAGTGTTCAGAGAGTCCCTTGAACGGTGATATACTCAACTGACACCTGAAAGGTAAGAAGGAACTAGCTGTGTGAAGGGACAGATGAGGAAAACCAAGTGCTAAAGGCCCTGAGGTGGGAATGAGCTTAACACTGTTGAGGAACTTTCAGAAGGTCTCTGAATAAATCCTGCTGAATAAGAACCAAGGGGCTGTGTTCTTCAGAGTTTATGAGTTTAGGTTTTATTCTCTAAAGTGTAAGAGACCACTAAAAGGTTGTAAGCTATCTGTAGTAATCTAGTTGAATTGATGACTGTCATGGTCTTTGTAATTCTGTGACTTAATCTAGGACTTTTCTTGGTGTTACATTTGACATTTGAAATATTTATGGAAACTCAACTTGGTGATTGAATTTATTGGTGGTAGTGTTTACTCCAAGAAGGTTTATCCGTGGCTACTAGGTAACCTTTAATGTGTTCTGGAAACTTTTTTTTTTTTTAATAAACTTTTTGTTTTGGAATAATTTTAGATTTTGCTAAAATATTGCAAAGATAGTAC
Source organism: Ateles fusciceps (assembly GCA_036589455.1). Taxonomy (NCBI): domain Eukaryota; kingdom Metazoa; phylum Chordata; class Mammalia; order Primates; family Atelidae; genus Ateles; species Ateles fusciceps. The sequence goes on along the minus strand of JAZHEH010000045.1, from coordinate 3,739,856 downwards.
AGAGTTCCCCTGTATCCTTCAATCACTCTTCCCGTAATATTCCTGTCTTATATTACTGTGATATATTAGTTTAAGAAACCAACATTGACACCTTACTGTTAACTTTATCTGGATTTTACCAGATTTTCCAGTAATGTCCTTTTCTTTTCTAGGATCCAGCCTAGAATACCACATTGCACTTTGTTGTCATGTCTCCGTAGGCCCCTCTGTTCTGTGATTTGCTCAGTGTTTTTCTTGTTTCCCATGATCTAGGGCATTTTAAAGAGTGCTGGCTAAGTATTTTGTAAAATGTTCCTTAGTTTGTATGTGTGGGATGTATTTTCATGATTAAACTGGAGTTACAGATTTTAGGGAGAAATCACAGTGTTGAAGTGCCCCCTTTTATTGCATTCTTGGGGATGGTGGTATAACATGATACCCAGATGACATAACTGGTGATGCTAACCTTGATCTCTTGGTGAAGGTAGGGTCTAATGTCTTTCTACAACATTTCTCCATGTACTGATTCTTGCTAGTATTTTCATAATCTGAACAAACATGGATAAATGTATAAATATATTCTGTGCCTTAATCTATAACCTTTCACAAATATCGTATGAAAATATATGCTGTATTATCTTGGTCATACTGTTGATTATCTAAATTCATGTGGGTGGATTAGGATCCATCTCTGACAGAGTATGAATTAGATGTTGAAGAACATTCTTTGTAGGTAATAAGCACTTCAGCATCAGGAATGTTTGATACAGCAGTTAACGTTTCTTGTGGGCTGTACTACAAAGTGTTATTGACATAGTTGGTTTCTACTGCCAAGTACCTTTTGTACAGAGAAACTCTCCAGACCTTTACGTTTGGTATAGTGTATCTTTGCCCACTTATAGAATACACTATCAACATGAGAGCTACACATAAATACTTTAAGAAAAAAATGCTTCAAATAATTTGCTTTAAAATAGCTGTAAGTAGTTTGTGTTGTAGATATTTGAAATGTATTAGCTTAACCTCTTTTAAACTGTTGAAGTTAAAAAAAAGTAGGAAAGGAAATAGTATAATTTGGGGAACAGTCCTTTGTTTTCCCTTTTATGCAGTTGTTCTTCAACTTTTTTCTGATTATTGACGCCAAGGGTATCTTCCTATTTGTCGATTAACCTTACTCTTTTGTGTGTGGAATAAAACAACAACTGTACATGAAGATTTAACTTTTCATGTAAAATTGATATTTTTCCTAGCTCTTAGGAAGAATACAGCAACAAGGAATTTTTCCCCCTCTATCTTTTAAACTAGAGAAGGTCTATAAAAAGTAAAAGACTTAGAAGTGAGCAGTGGCAAGGCAGTACTCTTGAATGATATCATCATCCTCGCCATTATTGTATTGAAAGACAACATTGCAGTCACAGTTGTAATTGCTAACATTCGTTGAGCACTTGTCATGTGCCAAACATTGTGTTGAAGACTTGCATGGATTGAATACATATGGTTTTTTTAAGAGTTGAATACTGTTACTGTTCCCATTTTACTAAGGGCTAGAGAAGTTAAGTGCTTTGTCCAAGAGCCTTTGCTACAATGTATGGAATCAGGATTCAAAGCCTGGATTCTTAACCACTTTATAGGACACTTTTTTGGTTGATTGTTAATTGTCAGGAGGTAGAATGGAGTAGAGTATCAGAATGATACGCAGAAATGATGCTATGTGGAACAGTTTTTATCTTCTTAGTCCTTAAGTCCCCTAAGGCAGGAGTCCCCCAACCCCCAGGCCATATTAGGAACCAGGAGCTCTGCTTCCTGTTAGATCAGCTGTGGGATTAGAATCTCATAGGAGCAGTAACCTATTGTGAACTGTGCATGTGAGGGAGCTAGGGTGCATATTCCTTATGAGAATCTAACTAATGCCTGATGATCTGAGGTGGAATAGTTTCATTGCAAAATCAACTGCCCCCACCCCACCAACCTTCCATGGAAAAATTGTCCTCCAAGAAACTAGTCACTGGTGCCATAAAGATTGGGACCGCTGCCCTAAGATGGTTTCTAAGGTTTTTAATAGGTAGTCCTTTGTTATTTGTATTTGATTTTGGAAATATCTATACCATTGTTCCCTGTGCACCCTCCCCCTTCCCAGTGAATCAGCTTATGATGATTAAAATCAGCTTCTCATTGATACCATATTCTTCAGATTAATTCTGATGACTAGTTTATATTATATTATATTATCCATTGAGTCCCTACTATGCTAGACATGTCCAAGCTATGATATAAAGTAGAAACCAGTAAGGTAAATTTCAGGGGGTATGTGAAACTTGGTTCCTGCTATCTCACTCTGTGGAGTAAGATGTAAATTGGGAAAATTAAAATAATAAGACAGACTTATTACAAGGCAGTACATGGTTATGGCCAACTGGTAGAGGAGATGATTTCAGGAGAGGTAGTCACTTCTGCACTTGGTTGTTATGATCCTTGCGGGGTTTGAGGCTCAAGCTTGAATACAAGTAATTCCTGCTTTTCTTTCTTTTTTTTTCTTTTTTTTTTTTTTTCACAAATTCCTGCTTTTCTGTCGACCTTATTTCTTGACACTGCTTCCATTTCTTCTCCCATTATGCCAATCATACTGAACCACTTGTTAACCACACAAACCAAAAATCTGTCTTGATCCTAGATAGTGGATTATTCTGTTCTCTCTGCTCCTTTCCCCATTCCAGCTGATCAGTTGCTTCCCATATTTTCAAGACTAAGTTTTGACATTATTCCCAGATCTCACACAACCCCTGATGCCAACCCTGGCTGGATGTCTCATAGATCATATGCTTATCTCATGATGATTCTTAAACAGATTGTGTATATTTAAATCTTTTCTTTAAAATTTTTTAGATTTACAGAACTTGCAAAGACCATTAACATGTAACCATCGTATATTTGTTAAAAGTAAGAAATTAGAATTGGTACAGTACCATTAAGTAAAATGAAGAATTTTTCAGATTTTTCCAGTTTTCTTAGTCATGTTCTTTTCTGTTGATCTAGGATCCAATCCACGATGCCATGTTGTTGAATTTCGTTGTATCTTTTTAGTCTGTTCCAGTCTGTTGCTTTTCCTAGTTTTTCCTGATCGTGACACTTTTAAAGAGTGCTTGTCAGCTGTTTTATACATTATCTATCAATTTGGGTTTGTCTGATGTTTTCTGATGATTATGGGGGAAGAATAATCCCCGTGATTTGAGGAAGAATACAAGTGAATTGCCCCTTTCATTGCATCATCTCAACATGTCTTAATAATGATGATGTTAACCTTGGTTACTTAGTTTAGGTGGTAACTGCCATATTTCTTCACTGAAAAGTTACTTTTAATTTTTCCCCCTACTCTGTTCATCAGAATTGAGTCACTAAGTCTAGCCCATAATTAAGAGGAGGGGAATTAAATTCTGTCTCTTGGTGGGAGGAGTATCAAAGAATTTCTGGAGATATATAAAAAAATCCCTAGTAATTAATACTATGGGGACTATCAGACTGTGTCTTATCAATTATTATTCACTTCTGCTAGACTGGATGCTCACCGAGCTCAGATGCTGAGATTTATTTATTTTATCCCCAATATTTATTGTTAGAATAGTGGAATATAGTACATGCCCAATAAAATATTTGTTGAATGGATCAAATGGAGATTGTGAATTGCATACAAAGCCATAGTAGCTAAATTTGATCCTGTAGGTAGTAAAACAATTTTAACTGTTTGAATGATGTGAACCCCCCAACCCCCAAAAAAATTACTGTGTCAGTTTCCTTTGTTTTAAATTTGTTTGAAATTCAGGAATATATTCTTTCCTAAATTTAACACAATATTTAGAAAGTAATTTTTCTTTCTGGCTTTGGAGAACTGATTAGAATAAAGTAATTTAACAATATAAATTTAGACCAGAAGTCTTACTTTATGATTAAAGATAGCTAGTTGAATGTTTTGAGTATACTCTATATTTACAAGGGTGGAGTGACTTGGCAAAGCATATAATTTGTAAGTAAATTAGCAGTGATAGAAAAATTCTTTTCCCATTTCTCAAAAAAGGTGTTTAAAAGCATCAATTTATTATGTTTACCCTACCTTTTGCATGACAAATGGACTCCCTGAACCCCAACCATGCTAAATTTAACTTTCATGGTAGTTGCCAGTTTTACTTATGGATGTCTTCCGGCCTCACATTAAACTGTATAAATCTTTTTCTTTTCTTTATGTTGCTTGACTTACTAGAAACAGGAACAGTAAGCTGTACTTCCATTTGATCTTTGCCTTTTTTTGCTAAGTAGTAGGTGAAAAGTAGAGAGGGTTTTTCCTTAGTAACTTGAAGACTTTAGGACAGAGATGTCCGATCTTTTGGCTTTCCTGGGCCACATTGGAAGAGAAGAATTGTCTTGGGAGACACATAAAATACCCTAATACTAGTGATAGCTGATGAGTTAAAAAATAAAAAATCTCATAATGTCTTAAGAAAGTTTACGAATTTGTGTTCGGCTGCATTCAAAGCTGTCCTGGGCTGCAGGTTGGACAAACTTGCTTTAGGAGATGAATTTTACTATTTTGTTTCAGCTGCTGTTGCCACCATCCCAAGAAGGTTGAGTTTTCTCTACCTCCATTTTTCCCTGGGCAATTAGCTCTTGCTCCAGTGCCAGACTCATAAGTGGTTACTTGACACTGTTAAAAATACTGTCTTCTATTTTATTGTTTCCATTTAAAAAACAAAAACTAGCGGCTAGGCGCAGTGGCTTGCACCTGTATTCCCAGCACTTTGGGAGGCTGAGGCGGGCGGATCACTTGAGGTCAGAAGTTCGAGACCAACCTGACCAACATGGGGAAACTCTGTCTCTACTGAAAAATAAAAAATTAGCCGGGTGTGGTGGTGCATGCCTGTAATCCCAATTGCTCGGGAGGCTGAGGCAGGGGAGTCACTTGAACTCAGGAGGTGGAGGCTGTGGTGAGCTGAGATCACGCCATGTTACTCCAACCTGGGCAGCAAGAATGAAACTGTCTCAAAACAAACAAACAAACACCTCCATTGTCATTTGCCATTGTTTAAGACCCTAACCCTTAGAAGAGAATAATTAGAGTGCCTATGAATTCATTTATATGTATATTTATTTTTAAAATTTCAACTTCTAGATTCATGGAGTACAGGTACAGGTTTGCCACATGGGTATATTGCATGATGCCGAGGTTTGGGATACTCATGATCCTGTCACCCATTTAACCGGCATAGTACCCAATGGTTTTTCAACACTTGTCCCCCTCCCTCCCTACCCCCTCTAGTAGTTCCTAGTGTCTTCTCTGTTCTCATGTTTATGTCCATAAGTATGCAATTTTTAGCTCCCACTTACAAGTGAGAACACACAATATTTGGTTTTCTGTCCTATGTTAATTTGCCTTGGATAATAATGGCCTTCAGCAGTGTTCATTTAAATTACCTGTTTTAGAGAGATTTAAAGAAAAAGTTTGTTGAAGTTAGAGTCGAATGTCTAAAATTCGTTTGACAAAAATTGTTGGGAAATTGAACTCTGAAATGGATGAACATTGAAATGAATGTCATGATGTCAGTAATTTTTTGTAATTCATACTATATAATTGGGTAGCTTAAGAATGGTGGACCTATAACTCAGTGGGTTTAGGCGTGTACACCCAAGTAAATATGTGGATATGTGTGTATTCGATTTTTTCTTTTTTTTTTTTAAGACAGAGTCTAGCTCTGTTGCTGAGGCTGGAGTGCAGTGGCATGATCTCAGCATGCTGCAACCTCCACCTCCCAGACGCAAGCCATCCTCCCACCTCAGCCTTCTGAGTAGCTGGGACTACAGGCACATGCCACTACACCCAGCTAATTTTTTTTTTTTTTTTTTTTTGTAGAGACGGGGTTTGCCATGTTGCCCAAGCTGGTCTCAAACTCCTGAGCTCAAGGATCTGCCTGCCTTGGCCTCCCAAAGTTTTGGAATTACAGGTCTTGGGCACTGTACTTTGCCTATATATACATTTTTACAGCTCCATCTCTATTTCTTGCTCCAGTGAGCCACTGGTAGTAACAGTGATGCATGTCTCAATAGAAAAAATCATCTTCAACAATGAAAGTTGGGAATTGGCAGTATTAAGGTGGAGAAAGAGATTGGTAGTGGCAAGAAGTTTTGAAATAGAGGCTGTGGCATGGGCAAGGATACTGAGAGATGCACAGTATATTAAAATTTAGTCTTTCACCTTCAATTTCCTCATCTGTAAAATGGAGACAATTGATATCTACAGCATAACATGTATCAGTTGTGATTATTTTGGTCAGGAGTTTGGCTTTTATACCTTTGACAGTGGGCTACCATGAAGGCTTTTCATAAGTATCATGACAATATTCAAATCTGTTTTAAGAAAAAAATAGTAGTTGAATGCAAGAACATCATTTAGTGGTGGTGGGAATGAAGATGGGGTAGATAGGAGAAATGTGATGTCTACTGAGGAGAGGGGCAGTTTTCATTCATGAGTGATAACTAACTTGTCACTCATGACATGGGGGCTAGGCTCATGAGTTTCTGGAAAATCGTACCTTATGCCCATTTTTAATGAAATATGAATGGTTTACTACTTTGAGTAATCTGTCTTTTGAAATTTATTTTACATCATATTGATCAGCTTGTTAAAGCCATGGTTAAAAAAAAATAACTGCTGTTATAATTACTTTGCCTGTGAAGTCATAGCTACCTAGTGACCATGATCTGGCCCTCTGGTATGATGATCAAGACATAGCCTCTCCAGTTAAACAGACTTGATGCCTTTGAATCCAATCTGATCTTGAGCATGATAATTCTGCCTACCCGTTAGGGTTGTTCTAAAGATTAATAAGGAATGCATATAATACATTAAAGCAATGCCTGCCTTTTAGTAAGCACTTAATGTGTAGTAGATATTATTTTTCACAAAAGAACTGGGTACAGTTATTAGTTCATTGTGTCCCTGGAGATGTTTGAAGTATATAGGGTATGCCCCCCACCAAAACATAATTTAACTTAATCAATTGAGATGCTTATCAGATTTCAAGATCAATCCTTATTGAGCAGACTAATTTGCATTGCATAATTCAAAGTAATCAGGGCAAGTTGAAATTTAGAAGCTTCTTAAACAGGATAATATTTAATAGGAACAAATAAAAGTTTAGGCTCTGAGGGAAGAAACATAAACCATTACTCAGTGTGAGGAGGACAGGCTCAGGTAGAGGTTTCTGGTAAGGGGGAGCAAACCTAAATTTGTAAGATAATGTAGTGGGAATCTCACCTCTTTATAGTGGCTTTAAGGAATAGTGATAGTGGCTTGAGTACAGAGTAGGTTGTGGTCATCCATGTAATTTCAATTTAATTCAAAAGCTGACTGGTGAAAGGATTGGCTTCCCTTTGTTCCCACTCATTAAGAAGATGCAGGTAGTAGAACAGAGGAGGAAAGCAAGCAAGTTTGTCAGCAAGCTTATAAGCACTCACCCTGACCAGCGATTGGGTTGCTGAAAGCAGCAGTAGTTGTTTAGTATCCCATATGTTTGCAAGCAGGCATGCAATTTTTTTCTTTTTACACTTAAAAAACCCTTAAAAATTTATTCTTTTTTTGTTTTGTTTTTTTCTGATTTAATCTAGGCCAGTATTTCCTTTGGCGTGGTCTGCCACCCCTTGGAAAAGAAGGGACAAGCATATGCAGGAGAAGAGGCATAGGTTTGGGAGGGAAGGGAAGCAGAATTTGGTTGGACACTGAGAGTGAGATTCACCAGGAGCATCTGGGTAGTGATGGAGGCCTCTCAGGAGAGAGGTCCCAGCTGGTGAGGCAAGCCAGGGCTGTGCACAGTGAGACTACTCTTACCTCTGTGCCCTGATTGGATTAACATGTAATATGGAGAGGGTTGGTGTCCTAGGTTTTTTTTGTTTGCCTACATGTTCTGCCTTAATTGTTGGTTTTGTGTTGTTTTCTTTTACAAAAGTTTTGTCACCTGTGCTTTTGAGTTGTGTGTGTGTGTGCACAGGGCTATTCTGCCTCATATGTTTTTTAGTCAAACTTATACTTTATCATTTGCCCTTACAGATTATTTAGATTTTATTTCTCGAGAAGACTAAACATGATAAAGGGATTAAATAAATGAGTACACAGTAGAGATTTAATTATCATGCTAACAACAGCAACCTCCCCACCCCCATTTTGTAAGTATTCTGAATCCTTAGTCATTGAATTCTGTATTTTAGGCAGAAATAAATTATTTCAAAAACAATATGTTTGGTGCACTGGAATCTGATTATTGATGCAGCCATGAAGTATGCTCATCTTCTTTCAAGCCTCAATCTTTATTCCTAATTGTTAGTTATATTATAGAGCTAGCAAACTTTAAATAGTCTCAGGAAAGAACCATTCTTAAGTATTTTATAGGGGAACGTTGTAAGTATTCTCTTTTCAATTTAATCATGTATCTATATCTGTATATACTTATGGTTTCCTATTTTATTCAGTGGGCTATTACAAGTTACTGTCATTATTTAATGTTTAGTTCATCTCCAGTTTGATCAGTGGAATCCCATTCAAGGTAGCTTGTGCCCTTTTGCAATGTTTCCATCAATTATTTGAGCATTCCTCACTCTTTGGCATAATGTAATATTCCAAGCTCATTTTGTACCTTCCCTGTCACATCTCTGGATTCAGTCATTTCTCAAAGGAACCCTAGATCCTCCAAGAGAAGAATGGTATTTAGATGCCAAGAACACCCAGAGTGTACTCATTGCTCTTGGGATATTACTACTTGAGGGCCTTTGAGCTGACTGAGCATGTATTTGAATACACAAATAACACAGATAAATGCATTTATATTTGTACTTCTATATTTACTTATATTGAAAACCATGAGTTCACACTGATAGCTCCAACTCCAGTTCATTACAACAGAGTTTATTCAACTTTTCTCCCCTTTTATATTTGTAATTCCCTTCTTTGCCAGTGAAAACACTTGTTCATATTATTGTTAATACATTTACTTATTTGGTTAATTTCCTTTTTATGTCACTAATTTATTTCTGCTATGAAGCCTTTTCCTGTTCAGATGCCCTCCTCACCTTGCTCAGTCTCTGACTCCACATACCATCCCACTTGGGCTCCAAAGTCCCATGCCAGGCTACCCATGCATGGGTTGCCCTGCCTTCTTTACCCTGCTCAGATGCTGACTCCTTATGCTATTCCTCCTCCTACCCCCAACACCTTCCTCACTTCACTGAATCTCTGAATCCCCATGACAACCACCGTCTTGTGAGGAGTCCTTTCTTACATGGTCTAGACACTCTAAAATGGACAGGCCTCCCACTCTGATACCCTACTTACCTGCTTGGGCTGTGACACTGCTCTAAACCATTGCATTTTCTTCTCCCCCTAAGCTCTAGACCTTTTCTTCAGAAAAAAATGTAACTGAGTGCCAAGTTATGCATAAGAATTCAGGAGCACTGGGCGTGGTGGCTCTGCAATCCCAGCACTTTGGGAGGCCAAGGTGGGCGGATCACTTGAGGCCAGGAGTTCCAGGAGTTTGAGACTAGCTTGGCCAACATGGTGAAACCCCATCTCTACTAAAAATTATAAAAATTAGCTGGGCGTGGTGGCATATGTCTGTAATCCCAGCTACTTGGGATTGCTTTGTTTTGCTTTCTTTTTAAAGACAGTGGGCATGACCATGGGATAAAGAGAGGAAGTATGGAAATACACTTTTTTTTTCTTATTCTCTGTTACTATGTTGGAATAAAGCTATACAAATCAGTTTTAGCTCATTCTTCCTTCTTTGAGGGATTACAGTATCTGCCTTGCTAGTATATATCTCCATCTCTCCTGAACATAATTTAGTTTTAAGAAAACTCCTTTTGGTAGCAGTTATAGATCTTTTCAAAAATAGTTTACATGTGGGTCAAACATTTCAATGTATACAACAGAAAAACGTTGAGAGAGTTAAAGGAAAACGTGAATGAATGATTTCACTGCAGTGTGAAATTAGGTATAACCTTTCTATGTATGACACAGAACCCAGAAGGCACAAAATAAATGGTCCATACTTAAAATAAATAAAAATAAAAACAAATCTGTATGGGAAAGTGAAAGAAAATATTTCCAATTCAGCACTGACAAGAGGCTAAATTTTTAATATATAAGTGGTTTTTTTTATGAATCAAGTAGAGAAGGGAAAAAAACCAAACAGACCAGTGGCAACAACAGGCCAAAGATGGTTTAGACAGGTCCCAGGAAAAGATACAAATGGCACTTACGTATGCAAAATGATGCCCAACCTTACTCATAGTGAAAGAAGTGCAATTTTAAATTATAACAAAATGTGACATTTCACACTTCAGATTTGCAAAGATTAAAAGTTTTATGGCATGGTGAATTTGACAGACTCTGGAGGGAAACAGACACTCATGTACTGCTGATGAGAGTTTAAATTGGTACAAACTGTGTGAAGAGAAGTTTGGCAATGTAAAAAAAAAGTTTGCTCATAATTCTTGACCTTGGAGTTTCTCTAAAAGGAATTTGGCTTACTCATACTCGTATACATATGTAAAGTGATATACATACAAGAGTATTATAGGAATGTTTACTATCTAAAGATTGAAAAAAATCTTAATGCCCACCAGTAGGAGAAGGAATGAAATATGATACATCTGGCCAGGTGTGGCAGCTCATGCCTGTAATCCTAGCACTTTGGGAGAATAAGGCAGAAGGATCCCTTGAGGCCAGAAGTTTGAGGCCAGCCTGGGTAACATAGGGTGACCCTGACTCTACACAAAATAGATTACCACATGTGGAGCACTCCTGTCATCCCAGCTATTTGGGAGACTGAGGCAGAATGATCCCTTAAGGAGTTCGGAGCTGCAGTGAGCTATGACCATGTCACCATACTCCAGCCTCGGAGACAGAGCAAGACCCTGTCTCTTCAAAGAAATATATGTAAACTGGAGAGAGTGGTTACCTCTGTATGAGAGAGATACCAATGGGAGGGAGACCTACTTTTCAGTCTGTACTGAATTTTGAAACATAGGTTTCCATTTAAACTGCCACAGTAGACTGTTGACATTAACAGGTTTATCATTCTTACTTGCAGCACGGTGTCACAATGTATAATCATTTAGTGAATTAGCCTAGCATGCCGCCCAGTTCAACATTCAACATATGCTTATCAATGCAGCAGTGTGTTTCTCTATTTGTTATCGTGTAGGTGGAGCCATTTTAAAAATGATTAAAACTTTATTTCTGGAAAAAATTGCCCTGAAGAGTAACACTCCTCACTCTTAGGGAGCCTGTTCTGTTGAGCTTTTATTTACACTAATGAACAAGCAGTTACTAAAATTTTTAATGTCAAATGATACTAAGTTATAAAATTAATGTAGTCTCCTAAAAATTGAACATTCTTTATGTTTCAGTTAATACTTTAGGTCTATTTGGTTATTTAACATAACCAAATTTAGTACTTTGCCTTCCAAATATATTCCTGCCTTATTGTCACTGAAGGTGAAAAACTTAGGGTTCAGGAAGGATAACATTTTTATTTAATTGTGTGCTTCTCAGGATTTCAACTTTGAACATTTGAAAGATTTGGGTTATACGAAATCTTCTTTACAAAATAAGTTACTTTGGGATATATAAATTAGTTCCATTTTATTCCCAAGTAGAAAGAGGTAAGCAGGAAGAATGGTATTGATATGAAGATAAAATTAATTTATATTGATACAAAGATAAAATTAAGCTTTGTGCCAGTTAGAACAACTTGGGGCTTATTAAGAAAATAACTTCTCTAACAGATTGTGAAAACCAACTGAAGGCCTGTTGTTTTCTTAGTGTCTCAAATTTGATATTAAACTACTATTTTAATATTTTACTTTGGAGAATAAACGCATTGAACATTATGAACACAGTCTTTTCAAATAAATGTCTGAGTGCCACAGTATAAGGTGAAAATATAATGTGAGTGGAAGGAAAGGGGTTTGTTTTTTGTAGGACAGATTGTACTTTTTTCTGAATGTTCATTGTGCTGTGAAATCCTGTCTTAAGTAAGTGTCAGTCATTTATCACACAAAAGCATTCTCTAAATATTTTGCCCAAGTTCCAGTTAGGTTAGATTTTAAAACAATATTTACGTTTATTCAAAGTTAATAAGCTAGGTGGTCTTTTCTCTAAATTAGAAGATTTAATTAGTCTTTATCATATTGATCCTTTTTTTTGTATAATCAAGGTCCTAGAAAAATATGTAGATTGTACTTTTATAAATCTATAATCTTTTCTCTCTTTTTTTTTTTTTTTTTTTTTGGAGACAGAGTCTCGCTCTGTTGCCAGGCGCCAATTAAATGTGCTGAGAATTTGCTATTGAGAGGAATCTTGGGAAGGTCTTTATAAAGTGAGTGGTAATGGTTCTTTTCTCCCAGTTTTTTCTAAGTTATTTCATATTATTGAAATTGTGGAATTACTGGACTTAGGGAGCCTTTCAGAATGGCCTGCAGAGTTGCATGTATATCTGTTTACGCTTATCCCTGTAGTCTCTTAGATTTAGTTCAGTCCAGTAAGTAAAAGAAGGTAGTACCAGAGTGGGATCCTAGGAATTATTTCTTGGGAGATTGGTAACAACAATGTGAAACAGTGAGCATTTGGGAAGAGGGAAGTTTGTATTAGTGTTTGCACTAGCTCTCAGAAAACCTCTGTTTCAGGAGGAATAACATAAAAGGTAATTGTGTCTAACCCACAAAACCTTAACATTCAAAATAGAAACTTTAAATGTTGTACCTCCTCTTTTTTTTTTTTTTTTTTTTTAAGACGAAGTTTCACTGTGTTGCCAAGGCTGGAGTACAGTGGTGTGATCTCTGTTGCTGCGTTCTCCGCCTCTCGGGTTCAAGCTATTCTCCTGCCTTACCCTCCTAAGTAGCTGGAGTGTGCACCACCATACCCAGCTAATTTTTGTATTTTTAGTAGAGACATAGTTTCAATATATTATCCAGGCTGATCTCGAATTCCTGGGCTCGAGTGATCCTCCTGCCTTGGCTTCCTGAAGTGCTGAGATTACAGGTGTGAACCACTGCGCCCGGCCTAAAAGGGCATTTCTTTTATAGGCTTTTTTTTTTCTATTAAAAGAGCTTTCTGTTGGTGGTATTTCGAAGCAAAATTTAGATGACTGAAGAACATAATATGTCAGGCAAGAAATGCAAGGAGATTATGTAGTACATGTTAACTGACCAAAGGAAATAACACTTGAGAGTCCCTATATTTGGGATGTCTTGGGGCTTTTTAGACGGAATCATACCCAGCACCTCCCCCTCCACCTCCTACCAGGTTTGTAGGAGCTTCGGGAGTGAGTTAAAACCAAAAGGTGGCATTTGGTCTTGAACTGCAGTCAGCTGTTAGTACTGCTGGCAGCATTTCTTTCAAAGTGTGGTATATGTGTGTTTCTCATGGATGCAGCCTACAAATGGATTGTTATTTATGAATGGTAAGTGAAAGTTGTTCTTACCTTTCCTAAGTAGTTTAGCCAATGTTTGCTCTCATCGGGAGTTGCCATCAAACTTAGGAACGTAGTAAACTGTGTGTAAACTAGGGCTACAAAAATGCCCCTTTGAGCTAAGAATACTGAGGAGCAACAAAGTTTACTGGATAGTAAGCATAGGGTTGAATGTATTGCCAGAGACACAACAGTATCACTGATTTTAGTGAAATTAGTATGGACTTAGCCATCATACATGTTCATTTTGCTTATCACAGCCTTTAATGTGTTGGGAATAGTGGGTTTCTGATTAGTTTGCTTAATTTAACACACAGAGAGAAAGCATTTTCTACCTGTTTTTATTTAAAATGAGTTCAGAGAGCAGAAATAATCTTTGAATAATTGCTGTGTCTGATTATAGTAGGCAATTTTTTCTTCCACATACTGATAATTATAAGAAAAATAGGTTATAATTAGATCCTAATGTAAATCACACCTGGAAATGGCAGTTAGGATCAAAGTAATGTTATAGTAGTCTACAAGGATTAATAAATTCTGTGCTCCTTTTCCTAGGTTTAAACGTCTGCTCTTGCAGCCTTTTCAGTAAGTGCCTTAGCTCAGTTAGCATTTCTTTTCAAACTTTTTTGTTTTGTTTTGTTTTGTTTATAGATGAGGTCTCACTGTGTTGTCCAGGCTGGTCGTGAACTCCTGGGCTCAAGCAATCCTCCTTCCTCAGCCTCCCAAAGTGCTGGGATTACAGGCATGAGCCTCTGTCCAGCCCATTCTTTTCAAACTTTTTTTTTTCTAGTTTATTTTCAATAACCATTATTACTGGTGGGGTTGAGGGATAAAGTAGAGAGGAGCTGTTTTTCTTTTGAATTATATTAGCCTTTCAATCTGATAGTTTTATATTGTTGTATTTTTAGTAATAGAGCATATAACTCTAGTAGTTTCTGTTATATGGCCTATCAGAGGTTTGTCATCTCTAAGATCTGTATCAGCTCTTTGCTTTCGCTTAACACAAAATAGTAGAATAGTAGGAAACAGAAAAGAATAAATGGAGAGCCAGTTTGGAGAAGGTCCTGGGGCTTGGTATCCTCTGAAAAGACAGATATGTCTGACTTAGTAATAATTCTGAATGTAGAAATTATTTTAAACAGATATTAAACTGATAGGGATTATTATAGATATGAATATGTTATTACATATGGGAGGGGGTAGATATGGTATTATCAAGCCACCAGCTGTCAAACCTCTTGCATCTTTTGGGTTGTGTTCATATTATATGTACTTTTCCTGTTGTAGTATTCATTTTACTCATAATGGTTAACTAAAATCCAGGAAATCTGACCTTTCAATGTGATGCAGCCTCTGACTACATTTGAGTTTTTAATAAATATAAACATGGTTTCCAGGGTTCTTGATGATTTTGTAATAGCAATGCATTGGTTTTAGTACTTTCGTAAATGAACTTACATACAACCCATATCACTGAGCCCTTTTGTATTACGCTTATTTTCTTTGGCTTTAGTTGTTCTTCGTTCTTAAGTATAGTCAATTGTAATTAGTTGTTAGACAAAGGAATGAAACCTGTTTATGCATTCAGCTCATAGGCATGTTTATTTACTTAATTCAGAAATCTATAGGTATTAAAAATATAATTTGAATTTTTCTACTATTTGCATTATTATTTCTAAACAGATGAGGCTAAAACAGTACCCTCACTTATATTGACATATTTTACACATTAATTTTTTTGACAATTTTGTTGAGGTGTAATTCTTATACTCTATAGTTCACCCATTTAAAATGTACAATTCTATAGTTTTTAGTATATTCATGGATAATTGCAGTCATCACTAGAGTTGATTCGAGAGCATTTTCAGCACCTTATAAACCCTGTTACTCTTTAGCTTTCACCTTCCTGTCCCCTACCTCCCACTTCAGTGCTAGCCCTAAGAAACCATTAATCTATACTCTGTTGCTATAGATTTCTCTGCTTTGTACATTTCATATGAGTGGAATTATATAATATGTGGTCTTTTGTGACAGTCTTATTTTTTTTTTAATTTTTTGAAACAGTCTCTGTTCCCCAGGTTGGAGTGCAGTGGTATGATCTTGGCTCATTGCAACCTCTGCCTTTTGGGTTCACGTGACTGCCTCAGCTTCCCAAGTAACTGGGATTATGGTCACCTACCACCACATCTGGCTAGTTTTTTTTGTATTTATAGTAGAGACAGGGTTTTGCTGTGTTGGCCAGGCTGGTCTCAAACTCCTGACCTCAAGTGATCCACCTGCCTGGGCCTCTCACAGTGCTGAGATTACAGGCTTGAGCCATTGTGCCCAGCCATGATTGGCTTCTTTTATTTAGCGTAATATTTCAATATTCATTTCTGTTATAGCATGTATCAGTACTTTATTCCCTTTAATACTTATCTTTATTGTGGTGAATTTTATATAACAGAAATTTTCATTTTAACAATTTTTGAATATATAATTAAGTGGCATTAATTATATTCACAATAATGTGCAACCATCACCACTATTTCCAAAACTTCCTCATCTCAAACTTAGACTGGACTTAGTAAGCAGTAACTTCATTTCCCCTTCCTTCCCAGTCTCTGGTATCCTCAAATCTACTTTCTGTCTTTATGAGTTTGAATTTGTCCTTTCTAGATAACTCATGTAAATGGAATCATACAGTATTTTTCCTTTCGTCTCTGGCTTATTTCACTAAAATAATTTTTTCAAGGTTCATTCATAGTGCAACTTGTATCAGAACTTCGTTCCTTGTTATTGCGGAGTAGTAGTCCATTAATGTATGTAAGTAATACATTTTTGTTATTCATCTGAACATTTCTCTGTTATGAATAATGCTGCTATAAATCTTTGTGTACAAAATTGTGTGGACATTGCTTTCATTTCTCTTGGGTATATTCCCAGGAGGGAATTGCTGGGTCATACGATAACTCTACATGCAATACCTTGAGGAACTGCAAGGCTGTTTTCCAAAGCAATTGCACCATTTACACGTTTTTATTATTTTTAAAATCAAGATACTACCCATTAGTTTTGAGATTTTTGTGTCATTTAAAAATATTACTTTCCATATTCCATTTAAAAACTTTGTGTTGCAAAAGATATTTATAAGAGAGGTTTGTCAAACAGATGTACAACTTAATAATCATGAAGCAAATATCTGTCTACATAACCATTACTTTGGTCAAGAAATAGAACATGGGTAGCACCACGGATTCCCCCTGAGTGTTCCTGTTGATCCCCCTTATTTTCAAGTAGCCAATATATTGACTTTTATGAAACTCAGTTTTGTATAGTTCTTCCAGCTGTCTTTACATGCATTATGAATTTAATTTTGTTGGTTTTTAAACTTTATAAATGTAATGACAGTGTATCTTTTATGTCTTGCTTCTTTTACTCAGCATTATTCGTGAGGTTCATTCACTGTAGTTCATTTAGTTTTCATTGCCGTATTCTTTCTTATGAATGTATCACATTTTATTTTTTCGTTCTACTGTCAATGGGGATTTTGGTTATTCCCACTTTTTATGTGAAATTTCAAGATTTTTTTAAAGCCCTGTATATGTCAGAACATTTGTATGCTGAAATTGTCCTATAAAGCTAGCTTTTTTATAACCCTTATCTCAGGTCTGAATACCAGCGAGATAAGACATCATTCTGTGTTTCAAGCATACTGCATGTTCTGTAAAAGGTATTTTACTACTGTCTAGCTTGTGGTAGGTTTGTCAGTAGTGGCTTGTTGCAAAATTTTTGGAATGTTTCCCTTAGAATTCAGGTATGTTTCTTTAGTGTTCCCCAATAATGTGAGTATCTTATATAAGTGAAGGAAATTATGAGTTAAATTGAACTGTTCAATATGATATTTATCTTTATATTGTTCCATTGCATTGTTTATTGTTTTGAACTTAAGCTGTGGTCAGAATATTTAGAAGGTCTGGCCCTTCTAAAGTACTTTATTTTTTACAAGTATTCTTTGCTTGTATCATAAGTTTATGCTAACAGTAGTCAGAACTGATTCATTCTAGATGGGCATCTTGGACATTTCAAGTCTCTTATTTAAATGAATGATTGCTTTCATGATGGTGTTTCTAAATGTCTTTAAGAGGAATCATGGAGTACTCAAATAACTTAGCAACCCTCATTGTTAGAGGGTTTTTTTTTCTTTGAATTTACATGGTTTACCATAGGTTGGAAAATTATTTCAGAAATGAAAGCAGCATGGGAAAAGTATTTTGGAAATGATGCAGTTTTAAAATCCTATAAAAATGCCTCAAATTAAACAAATGTTTCCTGACCCTTCATAAGGTATGGACAAATAGACAAATCAGTTGTTTTGAATTCTTACTTTCGTCTTTATGTGATATAGTAATGAAACAATGTAATTATAAATTGTAGCATTTATTTAAAAATTTGGAGATTACACTGTTGATTTGGGAATTTAGTGCTATCAATTTGTGATTTGCTTTTCTTTTGCAGGAGCTCAAAAGTTTCAGCAAGTAAGATGGAGATTTTGACTCATTTTTGTGAATTTGTAAACTTTTTGATTCTTACTAATTCAAATAGCTTTGGAATATTCTTTAGTACTGTATCTGACCTAAAATGCCTTCTGGAATTTTAATATTTTCTTGGTGCACTTACTTTTCCATGAGCCCCTTTTGAAGGTAACACATATAGTTCTTGCTTATGTTCCAGTTTTCGTGTTAATTCTCTATTCACTTTGTTCACATTACCTAACTTCAGGCTTTCATTATCATCTTGTGCCTGAATTATTGTAGTAGCCTCTTCATAGGTTTCCTCATCCACGTCTTTTCCTTTTTAGTCCATCCTCCACTCCTAAGTAATGTCTTGCAACAGAAGTTTGAGTGTTACTCTCCAACTAAGCCCTTTTCTGACACTCCCTTGCCAGTTCATTAAAGTCTAAGTTTGCCTGGCCTGTGGCCCTTTGAGATATGGCTCAGGCCTAGTTTATTTTTTGTTCTTTCTCCTGTATCTAGTATAAGATTGTTTGAAGATTACCCTAAAATTTTATCTACAGTTTTATTCCTTTGCACAGTGGTTTCCTTTGGCTGAAATACTGCTTTCACTTTTTTTTTTGCCTGGCAACTCTTGCCCACCCTTCAAAACCTAGCACAGGTAAAATTTCCCCTGAAAAGCCTTGCCTAATTCCCCTGTCCCCATAGTTGTTCCCTTTGCGTTAATTCTGTACCCTACAATCTGTTGATCACCTGGTATTGTTTATGTGGCCTTTTTTTTTTTTTTTTTTATAAAAAACATACTCTGAACCGCTAGGAGGCAAGGAATGTGTCTTAATTTAGCTGACTATGTCAGCTTTTACCATAGAGTCTAGAAATAGAGCTAAGTGCTCAGAAAATATTGGCAGAAATCAAGAACTGGAGTTGGGACTGACTCTGTAATGACCAATTTTTCTTTTCACAACCTTTTTATTTTATTTTATATTTATATTTATATTTATTTATTTGTTTGTTTGAGACAGAGTCTTACTCTCTCTCCCAGGCTGGAGTGCAGTGGCACAATCCTGGCTCACTGCAACCTCCGCCTCCCGAGTTAAAGTGATGCTGCTGCCTCAGCTTCCCGAGTAGCTGAGATTACAGGCATGTGACACCATATCCGGCTAATTTTTTATATTTTTAGCAGAGACGGGGTTTCACCATGTTAGCCAGGATGGTTTAGATCTCCTGACCTCAGTGATCTGCCCGCCTCCCAAAGTGTTGGGATTATAGGCGTGAGCCACTGCGCCCGGCCCACAACCTTTTTATTTTTATTGTAATATGGATGACTGGAGCACATTTGGTCTCCAGGGTATGTGGATTGTATTATCCTTTCTGATAAGTAGGTAGTCAAGGTGCCCAGAGACAGACAAAACTCATTCCATGGTGCTTATCATTGACTTGAGATGCTTTTATATTTTAATTTTTTTTCTCTTTTTTTCCTTTTTTCCCCTGTGGTATTTCAGGAGCTTTTATATTTTGAGTAATAATGTTTTAATTCATAATATGGAGCCCAAAATAAGCTTCATGAGTAATGTTTGTAAACTGTTCTATAAGGCTTTTGTGATTAGTTTAGTCCAGTAGGGAAGAGGTAGAAGTATTCTTTCTCTTCATTGATGACTTCCTATGTTTAATAATAGGATTAGTTTGTAATTGTATTCTCTTTTCTACTGTCAGTAAAGTTTATTGTATGAAAATGCTGGGTAAAATCCAGTGTCTTTTTCATGGGTACTAATGGAAGTAGCTGATAGTGTGAGGTGATGGAAACATTTTATTTCTAAACAGTTTGCAGTTTGCGGTTGATCTCTATTACTTTAGGAGACTGATCCTTCACAGCTGTCAGAAAATCCCAGTGAATTCTTCTCCTGCTGTGTAGATCTTTACTTGTTTGGGAACCTTTAATGACACAATGGGGGCTTTTAAAAATGTCACAAATGTAAGGCAGTTTATACTGAAGTAATGATAGAATTTTGTTGTTGCTGTTTATGGCAGAAAATTGAAAGTTAAAAACAAATGGAAGAGCAAGGCTACTGAGCATTGTGTACCTTTTTGAGTTAATAATGCCATCTCTCCTGGTCATCTGGACTTGCTCAGTTTTTCTTTCCTATTTCTTCTCCAAATTCTTTTATTGGTGGGTTGAAAAATAAAAACACAATAGATTGATGAACCACAGGCAAGAAACAGCATACATCCTGTCTTGATGAATGCCTAGGTCAATATATTTGGGGAAGGGATGTAATTAATATTCTTATGGGGGAAGTAGTCTGTTGAACAGCTATGTGTTTTGAACCAAAGTGTATACTTATTATGGAACTATTTCTCCAAATACTGTGTGAGTCCCAGTTGCTAGCACATTGCTGAGGAAAAGAAAGTATTCTGTGGCTGAAGAACAGCCTTCTTACTACCTTTTGTTTGGTTCTTTGTTACGCTTTTACCGACCGATTAACACAGAGATTGCAGCTCTCACATTGGACACTAACCTTAGTAGCAGACATAATCCTGAGGCATGTTACATGTTTCACCAGATGTTCTGTTTCTCTGTAGGGTATCCTCCTGGTTAGTTTCTTATATCAAACATCATAAGAAATCAGAATTTGAAGTTTATCGTAAACAGATAAGAGAGGGAAAACACACAGTCTTTTATAACCTAAAGACTGTGATTTGCGTAATATCAAATAAGTTGTGCTACAGCTACATGTTGTGAATATTTTTCTGGTTCACATTGCATCTATACTCTGTATAAAAACATTTGAGAAAAATACATTTTAAGAAGTACCCCTTACGAATAAATAGTAAGTTATATTCTTTCTTGACTGTACAGCAAATATTTATGATTTACATACTCCTTCCAAAAAAACAGTTGAAGCAGATATGAATTTCTTGTTAATATGACAGTTTAAAACATTTTATAATTGAACAAATCGTGGATATTCCTAATGATAACATCTGCAGGATGTTGATTTATAAACACTGTAAAATGCTGTGTTGTTTTCATGCTATGCATATTTCCTGTAGTGTATGTGTACAGTTCAAAATAATTATTTTCTTATCTGTTTCCTTCAATCTTTGAATTTTAGCACTGGTCATAATTCTGAGTCTGGAAAAGATTTCATGATATTCCAGATTTCTGTGTTTTTCCTTCCCATCAGTAATTGTCTAGCAGCAGTTTTATGTAACATTAAGGACTGTTGCTTAAAAAGAAATAACAGTAGTAGCTAAGGAGAAATGTATCATCTTGTTTATTTGGAATAATAGGAATAGAATCGCTGCAAGGTAATTTTAAAGTTTATATTAATTGAAGAAAGGGAAGAATCACGGTGTCTTTTGGAAATTGCTTTAAAACTGTGTTCATTCTAGATCTTCACTTTAGGAGGGATCCATAAAGAACAGTTTTACAGTGGATATATTTTAGAAGATTCACTCTCTGTTTTTTCTACTTTCAATCAAATACTTTTGAAAAAGCCCTCAAGTCTGCAGGACTTCCATCGGGGGAGAACTTGATCCTTCCGCCCAGTTTCATCTTGGCCTTTTCCAGTGGTTGTGTAAGAGCATCTCTTTGAGATTAAAACATAGAACAAAGACAGGTTCCTTTTATTAATAGTCAAATGAAAAGCTATAGATTTTTGACTAGTTCTTTTTGCAGAAATGGAATTATTAGTGACACGTCTTGTTTTTCTCTTTTCTAAACTCTGTATTTTAAAGTTGTACTACTGTAGGGGACAATGCTTAGACTTTCCTCACCTGTAAAATAAAATGGGGCAGAAACAGTAGTCTTATTGTTGAACTGTTGGGAAGATTAACATAAATACATGCAAAGCGGCTACTGCATAGTAAACTGAATAAATATGGGCTACTATTAATCATTCCTGTGGCTTTAGAAAAAAATAAGGATAGCTAGAATTAGAATTCAACATATGTAACCTACCTTAATTATATAAATCACCAAGTACTAATGTGACCTTTAGCATTTATAAAATAGCATCTTCATAACCAGAGATTGTGTTTTGCTTTACCTAACTTTGGTATTATTTTCTTAGTCTTTTTTGTGAATGTTGATATCAACCATTTCTTATTACAACATTTATGGCTTAAATAAAAAATTTTAATTTATGTCATCCATCCTCTTGCACACATACCATCACCAAATTGAGAAAGTTAAAGTTGTTAAGGGCTGAATGTTTAACATTTCCCTGAAATTCTTATGTCTAATTTCTAACCCTCAATGTGATGATAGCTGGAGGTAGGCCTTCGGGGAGGTAATTAGGGTTAGATGATGTAATGGGAGCAGGAATTTGTGTCCTTACAAGAGGAGGCACAAGAGAGCTTGACTCTTCCTTCTGCCATCTGAGGACACAGTGAGAAAATGGCTGGCCATCTGCAAGCCAGGAAGGGTCTCTCACAAGGAACACAATTGGCTGGCACTTTGATCTTAGACTTCCCAGCCTCTAGAAATTGTAAGACAGTACAATTCTGTTATTTAAGCCACCTCGTCTATGTTGTTTTGTAATGGCAGCAAGAGCAGAGCAGTACACAAGTGAAGTTGAAAATTGGAGTAAATATGTATGAGGCAGACTGACCTCTATACTAAGGAGATAAATTCCTTATGTAGAACATGAAACAATGAAAAGGCATTCTTTTTAATATGTGGGGTATGGATTTATCTGGCTTTTTTTCCTGATAGAAGAGCAGAGGTCTATTGAAATTTTTGCTTTATGATGCCATCTGTAAAATGTTACTGTTTGGTAGGTGGTAGGTACTCTGAGATGTTTTGACCTTTAACATTCATGGAAATTTAATTGATCTTCTCTGGACAAGCACTTAATGTACTAGTCATAATTCAGTGTCAGATGATTATCATCTAAGCATAGTTCTCTATGAAAAAATTCATGGGTCACAACCATAGCAAACCATGTATTACAACATTTCATTTTATATTCTCTTGATTAGGTTGTTGAATAAAAGTGACAGGAAATTAGAAAGTAAGACTTTCACCCCTCAAATAACCAAACATTCCCAGCTTAAGTAGCTTCATACTATGTATATGGCAAATTTTGTAGGGAAGGTAAATTTAATAGGTACAGAACACTTGGATTAATTTTACTTTTTACCTATTGTGAGCAATTTAACCAGAGTATGCATCTCTTATCCTCTTGAAATGTGATAGACCTAGGGAGTGTTTTGTGAGGGCATTTGAATTGGGCTGCCTCTGGAGACAGGAATATCTTAAGGAGTTTTTCATCTGGTTTTGAGAGGTTTTTGGAGGGAGTGTCTACAACATTGTCTAAAACATTGCCTGTGTAAAAGTAAAGCAGGAGAGAGATGCTTGGAAAGGAAGGCATGATGGCGGCAGCAGAAGCAAATAAAATGGATAAATACCAGTCACTGTTAGTAACTTTTTACAGCTTCAAATGAGACACTGTTGACTTAAATTATGCTTTTGATCCCTATGTATTGACCCATTTGCCAAACTTCCATTTACCAGTGAAATGTTTGAGGAGGTAATCTTCTCCTCTTTCCAGTACTTTCTTAATGAACAGCCGTCAAATGATTTTAATTTTGGATTTTGCTGAGAGCATAGAGTGGCTTGATCCTTTGAGCATAATGGACATTTCTGTAGTGGATGGACCCTACTTTTATGCTCTTTGATCTGAGTACAGCTATTGACATTATGATTTTCTGTCTCTTGGAGTCTCTGCTGCACTTCTACAGAAACATCTGGTTTACCTCTTGAAATGCTTCCGTTACTGAACTCCTCAAATTCTTGCATCTCTCATTTGCTTTTTCTCTCCCTATCTTATCTATATCTTTAAACTTAACTATCACTTTTGTGAGCATGTGAATTTTGTTATGAATTAGAGAACAGAATGTACTCTCTCTGAACTTTTAGCCCGTGGTAAGTTTTTCTTTTTTAAATGTTTTTTGAATAATAAAATTATCAGAACAGTATTTTATAGAATTTAGAATTATCTTGTGTCATCTTTAACACAGTGGTTATTAGTTTGGTATAATTCTTTCTAAACTTTTAAAATATGCTTTAAAATTTTAGAGTGTTTTTACCTTTTTTTTTGTTTTTTTAACAGAGTCTTGCTGCATTACCTAGTTGGAGTGCAGTGGCCTGATCTTGGCTCACTACAACCTCTGCCTTCCAGTTCAAGCGATTCTTGTGCTCACCCTCCTGAGTAGCTAGGACTACAAGGCCTGCTCCACCACACTGGGCTAATTTTTGTATTTTTAGTAGAGACGGGGTTTCACCATGTTGTCCAGGCTGGTTTTGAACTCCTGACCTCAGGTGATCTGCCCGCCTTGGCCTCCCAAAGTGCTGGGATTACAGGTGAGCCACTGCGCCTGGCCAGTTTTTACCTTTGTATGTTTCACATTAAGTATTTCTTGTGTTACTGAGTGATCCTCATCACCATCATTATTTAAGCTGTACTGTAAACTCTTGAAGGCATGAATACATTTTACTTAACATCTCCTGTCATCAGACCTGTTAGGTAATTTCTAACTTTTTTATTAGTATAAATACTTTCTGGTGACCATTTAAAAACAACTATTTTTTCTTTCAAATTAGAATTGTAACCTTATTCTAGATTTCTAGCAACAAGAATCATAAGATGTAAGTATTTTATGGTATATTGGGAAGAACATGAGCTTGGTAACTGGGAAAGTCTAGCCTTGAACTGTAGTTGTTAATTCTTATTATATGGGCAAATTACATGTGTGACAGTTGGAAACACCTACCTACCTTATATGCAATATGGAAACTATTTGATTTATTGATTGAAGTATAATAGGTGCTCAGTAAATGGAAGCTATTACTGTTGGTGCCAGCATTTTTTCTTCAAGGTTTTTGCTCTTAGTATATGCTAATGGGATTTAACTGTGACCATATAATTTACTATACAAACTGGAATGCCTTACTCCCAAGTAAATGCCAAATCATGTGGGACATTAGGACAACAAGTAAAAGTGGGGGATCCAGCCGCATTAGAACGTATGTCCCTCTATGGTTAAAACACATCTTAACCATCATTGAACATTTTTTTTTCAGTTGCACATTTTTCAGTTGAAAATTACATGTTTTAGTTTAAAATGTATTTGATTGCAAAATACGTTGATTTGTAAGCTGCTTATTTGGATAAGCCCAATGGAGTAAGATTCTGGATTTAAGCATCATCTAAAATGTTACCTTTATTTTTCTACAGTATATTTTTCTGCAAAAGACGTAAGTAAAATTAGGCATATAATTTCAGTACATCCCTTCTAAATATAGAGAGCGTCATACATAGAGCTCATTGAGATTTGTGAAAATTTGGAGTCTTTGCAGTGTTTTAGAATGCTACCAGGAATTTTTCCCCCTTTACTTGATATTCTTAATTATGCTGGATAAATATGTGTATGTTATTTCTTTTAAATACTATAAGGAGAGCTATCACAGTGTTCGTATGAATCTTTGTTTTTTCTTTTTAATCAAGGACTTAGTAAAGCATCCACTGGTGCCAGGCAGTCATCTGCTTGGTGCTGGGGACACAGTGGCTTATTTGGGAAAATGTAGACAAAACAAGGCAATTATAGCATAATGGGCTAACCTTATGAAAGCAGAAATACAGTACACCAAGTGAAGGAACTGAACCTGAATTTTGGATAACTAAGTACGTTTCCAGAAGAAGGGACTTCTAAGCCAAGATCTAAAGGATGAATATCATATGTTTACCATTTCTCTTCCTTGCCATTTATAGTAGTAGTACTGTCTGTCATATTAATTCAAGCTTGTGACCTGATATGGTTAGGCTTTGTGACCCTATCCAGATCTCATCTTGAATTGTAATTCCCATAATCCCCACTTGTCATGGGGGTGGTTCCTCCATGCTGTTCTCATGATAGTGAGTGAGTTCTTACGCGACCTGATGATTTTATAAAAGGCTCTTCCCTCTTTGCTCGGCACTTCGTCCTGCCGCCTTGTGAAGAAGGTGCCTTGCTTCCCCTTTGCCTTCCTCCATGATTGTAAGTGTCCTGAGGACTCCCCCAGCCATGCTGAACTGTGAGTCAACTAAATGTCTTTCCTTTCTAGATTACACAGTCTAATCTCGGGCAGTTATTTATAGCATTGTAAAAACAGACTAATACATGGTCTTCCCCACCTTGTATTATTTCTGTCATTAGTATTAGTAAATAGTATTGTAACAAGAGACAAGTTTTATGAGAAGTCATAATTGCTAAAGCTGACAACCAGTTTCAAGATCTTAACTGGGTATCTATCTGTCGTTAGTTTATCTAACCTTAATTTAAAGGTTCCTCCATGTTCCTGGGCCTGTATCACATTTCCATGTAGTCAATTAGGTTAAATACTTAGTATTTAAAATAGCAGTTAATTTTTTTTAACATCGCCTTCACTTTCTAAAACATCCTCATATTTTGATGTTTTCAGAGGATGAGGCATTGAAACAATCTTATTCATGTACATTTTACACAATGAAGTGTAAGATTGGTTGTACGTTTTCTAGAATGCTTTTTTATGTTCTTAGTAATTATTAAGTTTTTAAAGGTTGAATGTGTACTATAAATAGTAAGTTGATTAGCATGTGTCAGATAATATTCAGTTAATAGGGTAGTTTGTTTTGGTTAACATTTTTATATCAATCACATATTTTGTTACATTCATATGTTTCATTCTTGTTATACTCTCCTTTCAAAAGTGGATCAATCATAAAAATAGTAACATAGCACTGTTTTCTTTGAATAAAAATTCAAAATTAAATCTAACATTTAAACAGAATTTCACTGCTTAAATCAGTGTTCAGGTCTGGAGGGGTATTGGGGATTACTCCCCAGAGGACATCAGGAGGTGTTTGGAGCCACTTTTGGTTGTCACAACTTGGGAAGAGTTGTGTGTGTGCTCATTATTAGTATATAGAGGATATAGGTCAGGGCACTGTGAAACATCTCACAATGCCCAGAATAGTCCTCCACAACAAAAAATTAGCCTACCCAAAATGTCATCATTAGTGGCCAGGTTGGGAAATTCTGGTCAAAATGGAATGTGGATCTGTATATACTGGGAATAAGAATCTAAGAGTGGGATGATTTACACAGACAATAGGAAAAGAAGAGTGTAAATAGGAATTATAGTGACACATGTCTGAAAATAGGTTTTATTGGTTTCTTGAGTCATATGACTTTATCAAGTGGTAGCACAGTGCCATCAAAACGTGATTTAAAAATGAGTTACGAAGACTTTTTTTTATGTCAATAAAGTTTTTGAGGACAGATGTAAAATGAGATATTTTATATTTTCCAAAGGATTATTTGCAAAAATAATGAATCTTGTCATAAAGATGGACAAGAATACCAACTACAGTAGCATCGTTCAAAGTAGCACTTTTCTTTTTAACACAAAAAAGCAGAAGTCTCACTATTGCAGACTTACTTTAAGTCTCTGACAAATATTATTTGGAGAGAAAGTAGAGTATTTATATTTCCTTTACATAGTGACTGTGGGATAATACTGATTAGTATCAGTCACATACAATATGCAAAAGCATTTATTTTAATTGTGCATGTTACTAGATATTCAGGCTCGTAGTTGATCTGCACACACAGGAGTGTTCATTCTGAGCATGGGTGTTCTTGTTTGAAGAGGTGCTAGGTGTTGTTTTTGTTGTTGTTGTTCATAATGGAAAATCCATGATTCAAGGGAAGAGACTTTCTATTTAACAATTATGTTGTGAGTTATGACATAGGAAAAAGTGGGATGGTTAGAATGCATCTGATAGAATGCAGTTGTGCATCAAGAAAAGGATATTGCTACCACAGTGCCTACCTGTCCACTACTTCATTTGCTGGGAACAGCTTTATCTGCTTTAGAATCCCCTCCCCACCCCCTCCTCCACCCCAGGACTCTTTTTTTTTGCACCTGAACTCTATGAAATTGGGATGTATCTGTTAATCTATGATGTCTTAGAATTTAAAATTGCCAACCTCTTTCCTTCTTATACTCAGAATCTTGGGCTTTATGAAATAATGTGTTATGCTTTCTAATCTTAATTCATTGTGGAAGTAGTCAAAATAACAAATTTAAAATTTCCACCTTTAAGTATTCATCTTTACAGTGTGCTGAATGAGAAATGTGTGGCATGAGATTAGGTCGACTCTCCTTTTCCATACTGCCTGTGAGGAGAAGATGCTTGCATGAATCTTTGACATGAGAGAAGAGATTACATTTTACCCCTTCTTTATGACATAGTTAATGCCAATAAGGCTATTTCTATTTTTATAAATAATTTGCCAAAGTGGCATGGTTAGCTAAACAAATAGTTTCCTGGGTAGCTTGACAGTATTATTTCTGAGCAAAAATATCACAGTTTTAACATTGAGGCTATGATACTGGAGTTAGTAAGATGTTATTACTAAGCCCTGATAATTTTATTAGAGGAAGAAATTGATGAGATTGTTGGCATATTTTTGAAAACCACATCTAAATACCACAGTTTGATGTGAATAACTTCCAGAGCTTTAAAGGATCAGAATTGAATCCCCATAATTTTCCTAATTGAAATATTAATTTTTAGATATAATATGTTTTGTAGACATTTAGTGTGAAATCTTAATTTTGGAGTCTCTATTTTGTTTATATATCTAGGATCCTCCGACAGTGACCAAATGCCTGCTGCTTTTGCTGATGTTTTAAAAGTATGAGTAAAGAGCTTCTAATTTAGTAGAAATCGAGAAAATAAGCTTTTTAGACATGTTACCTATAGTACAAGCCATTGCCTCCTGGCTGTGTTGACACCCTGGGGGAGAGGTACAAATCATCTCTGTTCCTGTCATTGGCACATAGCAGTTTTTCGTGTGTGTGTGTGTTTGTGTGTGTGTGTGTGTTTTGTAATTTTATTACAACTTTATTAAGATTGGGATAATTTTTAAAACGTGAACTCAGTGGATTTCATGAGTACCATATGTCTATTAAAGGGTCTGCAAATGATAAATGCTTGTTTGTCTGAATTACAATTAAAGTGTTGGGAGGAAAATCTGATGATACCTTTTGAGCCACCTCCTCCTTTTTAGAATAGCCTGAGGCCAGGTTTCTGTCTGGGGGAAACTACATAGCTCTTTGGTGTCATCTTTACACTAGAAATCTTGTCATTTCTTAAATTGTGATTCTTGTTGCTATTCCCCCCTCTCCTGACCACTGACCACTGTTTCAAGTCTTTTGTTTGTTTGTTTGTTTTTTGTTTTTTAAGAGACAGGGTTTAGCTCTGTGGCCTAGGCTAGAGTGCAGTGTCATGATCATAGCTCACTGCAGCCTCAAACTCCTGGGCCCAAGTGACCCTCCCACTGTATTCTCCTGAGTAGCCAGGACTACAGGGATGTAGCCACCATGCCTGGATAATTTTTAAATTTTTTTGGTCAAGATGCTGTGTTGTCCATGCTGGTCTCAAAATCATGGCTTCAAGCAGTCCTCCTGCCTCATCCTTCCAAAGTGCTGGAATTACAGGTGTGAGCCACTGTACCTGGCCTGTTTTGAGTCTTATTTTTATTTTCTGTTCCTTTCAGGTTATTAGGATTTCTAGATCATATTTTTAGTGAAACTAGCTTTTTCCACATATCTCTGTGGAATATTAGTTTTTGAACACACAGTAGCGATAATTGATTCTAGTATCAAAACTTAGCAGAGAAGCACATGGAATTTTATTCATGGCAGGTTTTTATCTGGTCCCTGCTTCAACTGTTTTAAAATGTTAGCTTTCTTCACCTAACAAGGATACTCATTGCTGTTTTACTATTTTGTCTCCATAGCATTGTAATAAATATTAAACCAGATAATTTTTTCATTTGGGATAAATTAAAAATTAGGTTACTTTTAAACTATATTTTTAAGGACATTTAGGTTTTGGGGAGGTTTTTCTCTGCTTTGTTTTGTTGTATGTAATGGTAGAGCCAAAACTGCAATTCAGGTCTTCTGTTTTCCCATCCTGCAACTTTTCTTTTACTCTGTATTTTTTTTGCAAGCTATGAAGCCAGGCCTTTGACTCCCAAGCTTGATTTTTTTGCTGGTTCTTGACAGAGATAGTTTATTCAATTTAAAGGTGTGGAGAACTCTGTGGGATTACCCAGATATTTTCTTTAGGGAACAAACATTAAGCATTTGAATAGACCCAAGAATGCTGACTGTCATCCTGTGTGCCCTGTCTGCTCCTCTACAGTATGGTGTCAGCTGCAGGAGCTTTCTCTGTCTTTACTATCCTACGCTGGACAGCACCTAGAAGGTCTGGCACAATTAGAGCATAGAATAAATAATTGTCATGGGAATGAATGCATGAATTCATTCTTTCAGATTTTTCTCTTCCAGAATATAAGGAGAAAGCATGTAAACCATTTAATGCGTTGGTCTAACTGAGCATCGTAATCTTTTCGACAAGGAAAAAATATATATTCTTTAGGGGAAAAGGGAGATTTTGTTGTTAAGGTGATATTATTACCTGGGTTGAAATGCTTTGAAACATTGCAGATACTCTGTTTAAACTTAGCTCCCTATGATTGGTGTGCCTTTGACACATTCTCAAAAGCATTGGGATACACTGCTGGCTTAGTATCAGTGAATACTACATTGGAGGACAGTTTTTGTGCTGGGTTGGGGGATCACAAACAATCTGAAACAAGTTTAGGAAAAGTAAAACAAAGATACCCCTTCCCTAGACAGTTATTTATGCTTTCCTAGATGTTTATTTATTTATAGTTGTACAGTTTATTTCTATCAGTGTAGCCCATAGAAGTTAATTCTATTCTAAACATCTGGCAGGAGCTGTTTGCCAATTGCAGAAGATAATTATTTGGTCTGTTTTGTAGCCTTCGGACATGTTTCTGTAGAAATATTTTTACCTTCCAATATTTTTTACATCCCCCCACTCCATACACTGTATTTCGTCTTCCTCTCTAATCCTAGTGACCCTCCAAGGAAAGTATCTTCGTGAGCTTCAGATTATATGAAGACAGCTGATAAGGTTAGTCTCAGTTATGACTTGAAGAGATCTGTGTGTAAAAACTTGAGAAAGTAACAGGATTGTTGGTTGCTTGAAGTTAGTCTTTAGTATGTGACTGTAGAGCTATTTACATCTAAGGCACATTGCTAACATAGAATAAAATTTGTCCTAAGAGTATTTCAATAATGTGATAATGTGCTGTTTTTGCTAGAGATTAGCTTTCCCCTAAATTGTAAATGTGTATTCTTCTCAAATGTAGAAGTCTCTAGTCTTATCACCTGATGGGTAGGGGCACGCACATCTTTTTCTCTTTTCCACCTTAGAAAGTAATAGTCTGGATCACAGAGTAGTTAGGTGAAGCTTCCATCCATCTTCCCTCATGATGCACTTTGTGTTGTTGGTAGAACAAGGGCAAGGGTGACAGTCACATTCTGTTGGTTCTTCTGCTGAAAGCTGGAGTTTCTCTGAACCTTTAGTCTGTGATTCGTATTCGTCCTGATAGTGCATCTTTGGTGATCTCAGTACTGATCTATGCCGTTCTGTAGCTGCCCCGGAACTGGATTGATAACTGCCTCACACCTAGCCTTACCTCTGCGTTCTCCCCACATACTTATGGAGCAGTGGGATTTCCAGGAGCACATTCGGCTTGTTCTCCATTGCATCTCAGTACTTGTTACCCTCTTTTAGATCTTGAGCCCCTTTGAGAATTTGGTGAAAGCTTTGGACTGTCTCCACAGTAGTGCATATGCATATTATTATGGGAAATTCATAGATTCCTTGAAATCCCGGGATAAGTATTCCTGGGTTAGATATTGTCATAACAGGAAATGTAACATGATCCCATTTAAAAATAAACCAGAGGTTCCTAACCTCAGATTTGTCGTTTATCATGGGCTGCCATGAAGGTTTCTGCTTGATCATTTTTCTTAGCTTGGAATGCTGTATTTCCTATCCTACGAAAGTGTTTGGACGAAGCAGAGTGTGTAGGGAAAGAGCTGAGGAAGTGAGGAGCAAGAAAGGATGGATGGAGTGTGTGGTTATAAAAACTTCTGTTTTTCTGGTTTAACGAAACCATAGGAAATGATTTGCTCTTCCTAACCTTTTCTATTCTGTCAGTTTCCATTCTTAGGTTGCAGTTGAGGATAGTCCTCAAAAATTACATTCCTCGGGCTTTCTTTTATAACATCTTTAATACTGTTTTTTAAAAATCCAAATCATCCTGATGTTTGAAGATAAAGGAAGCTTATCTTTGGGCAGTTGAGGTTGCTGGAGTGGACCCTTCTACTAAGCAATATATAGTGTATCGCAAAGCTGCTATATTTAACTGAGTTTAGCCATTCACCTGGGTGGGCAGTATTTCCAGAAAGCCTTTACCCAGTCCCCTGAGTAAGCTGGCATTACTGCTCACTCCTCCTTCCCATCCCGAGCCCCATTCTCAATGTTTTTCTTTTTTAAAAGTCACCTGTTGGGGGATGGGGGCAGGAAGCTTATTTTTTCTCTTTGGAAGAGTTATAAATGGAATCAGGAGATAGAAACTTATATGGTACAATGCAATTATATTGTTATATGCACAGTAGTAATAGAACACCCAAGATTACCTTTTCTTGAAATCTAATTTCTGTAGCTTGTCTCTTTCTTTATTGAATCTGTTCTTTATTGTACTGAATATAATTAGCTTAGCATTTTTAGTATCTTAGAAGTATTTTTTTTTCATGGTAGATTGTTTTTGATCATATTCCTATTTGTACATATGAATTCTGTTTCATGACATGAATGTCACAAATACATAGACTTTGATTTTTGTAGTGACATACATTTTCCAGTCCCTGCCCGCCCCCCCCCCCCACCGTTTTCCTGATTTCCCCATCACCAGTATGGAGATGAGAAAAGGGGGAGCTTGCATAACACTCCATGGAGACCAAGTTAATCCAGTCCTATTCTACACAAACATTTCCTTCTGACCCAGATAAGTACCAAAGTACCTGTGTTCTAAGCAACATTTCTGAATAATAGGTGATGGTGGTAAGTGTTTGAGCTCTTCCTGAGGTTTCTAGTGCACCAAGCTGTTGTTGTAAATGATTTCGTTTAATCATAACTACCATATGAAGTAGATAGTATTGTGCTGCCCCCCCCCCCACATCCCCACATTCCCCATGTTGCCTTTCTGGCTACAGAGGAGTCCAGTTAATTTGTCGCCAGTCACACAATTACTGTGTGGTAAAGATGTTATTCAGACCAGGTTAGGTGCTTCAGATTCAGAGTAGTCCGGTACCCTGTCTTGTTTCCTGCTCCCGCAGTTTAGGAGCTCTAGGAACCAGGTTATAGGTGACCATGGGAAAATGAGCAAGTTGTCCAGCAGTAGGAAACTTCTGCCACTGTATGTATGTATGTACTTCTTTAACATTGTATGCACTGAATAATTCTTTTGCCAAAAAAAAAAAAAAAAAGAGGAAAATGATGGTAAGAGTAAATAAGAAAGCAAAAACCTTGTATGATCTTACTCCCTGGAGAGCTATTCCATTACCTTTTTAGCATATTTCTTTCCAGTCTTTTTACTTAGGAGGAGAGTCCACATTGTTTACATATTGACATTTATATACGGTTCATAGTTTTATATTCTGCTTTTTTCTCTTAGCACCTCACGAGCATTTTCCCATGCCATTTAAAATTTTTGGAAATGTTCTAAATGAATTTTGCCTTGAGGAAAATAAATTCTACTCAGAAGGTAGTTGACTGTTATAAGCCGAGTGGTGGTGAAGTAGTCAAAATTGACGGCACAAAGTCTAACTGAGGGAGAAAATACAGAAGCAGCAGAGTTTGAGGGTAGGGTTAATAAAGTCAGTCTATACCTTTTAGGTGTGTGGTACCTGTAGGACTTTTGAAAGTGCTCATTAAGCAAAGAACCCATGGGCTTACAGGGAAAGTTTTCTAAATTGCCATCATCATGTGTTTGGAAGTTGAAACTATTATTTCCTAGGTGAGGAAATTAAAGTCTAGAGAGACAAATGAGTTAACTGCCACCAGTTCATTGTGCAACATATTGAAGAGGCATCTTTTAGATGAGGTGACTATAGCATTATCAGGCCTCCTAGTACAAGCAGTGCCCAGTAAATGGTTTTGGAACAAATAAAGCGAAGTGATTCTGTGGATCATTTATTACCACACTTTTGTGTGTACACTACAAACAGTACCTCCAAAAAGTGATCATTTGTTCTCTTTTGAATGTTTAGTGCTCAATTCTGATACATCCCATTCTGTTTTTTAAACAAGTGGAGTTTGAAATTTACAGATTGTTTCTAAAAGAATGAAACTGTTAATTCATTTTGTTATTCCCCCCTTTTTTAAAAAATAAAATGTACAGACAGTTTTCGTTGTTTTGAAAAGTACTCAAGAAGTCGTTCTCTCCTTGTTTTACAGTAGAAACCAGAAATTTATAGGAAAGGCAAATCAAACATTTTTCTATAACAGAAATGTCTTCTTAAAATAGTTCTCATTGAAGCCCCACATAAAAATTTCATTTTAGGGTTAAGGTAATTTCATTTAGGGTTAAGTACTAGGAAATGTTTTACCTACTTTAAGATCTGATATTTGTCTCCCTTTGGTTATGAATGACCATATTTTCCTTTTGCTTTGATTTGGTTTGGAGCCAAATTTGTATGTTTTAATCAGTATCCATGGCCTGATTCACTTGGTTCAGGTCTCTACCTCTCCTTCAGTTTCTACTTTCTGTGTTCTAATTATAGTATAGAAAGTTTACAGATTGTTTCTAACAGAACAAACCTATTAATTCATTTTGTTATCCCTTTTTTTTTTTTTAAATTGTACAAACAGTTTTCTGTGTTTTGAAAAGTACTCAAGAAGTCGTTCTCTCCTTGTTTTACAGTAGAAACCGAAATTTGTTGGAAAGGCAAATCAAACATGATTTTTCTATAACAGAAATGTCTTCTTAAAATAGTTGTCATTGAAGCTCCACATGAAAATTTCATTTTAGGGTTTGGGGCAGAGTGTGCACACAGGTGCATGCAGACACATGTATAGTTTCCCAGTAGTTGTGACTTTCTCTTTGTAGCAACAATCACTTTTTTGAAATATTCCATTCTTTGGGAATGTTTTCAGTACCTTTGTGCTAACATTAATCTAGTACCTGGAAATATGACAAGGGGGTGTTACTTGTCCTCATGAAAGAGCCTGTTACACACTGTAAATTATTTTTTTGCCTAACACTAAAAGATTCTCATTTGGTCTTCTTGATTGTTTTTTTTTTCTCCCCCCTAGAATCTGACTCTGTTACCCAGGCTGGAGTGCAGTGGTGTGATCTTTGCTCGCTGCAGCCTCCGCCTCCCAGGGTCAAGTGATTCTCGTGCCTCAGCCTCCTAAGTAGCTGGGACTCCAGGCATGTGCCACCAGACCTGGCTAAGTTTTTGTATTTTTAGTAGAGACAGGGTTTTACCATGTTGGCCAGGCCGGTCTCGAACTCCTGACCTCAAGTGATCCGCCTGCCTCGGCCTCCCAATGTGCTGGGATTATAGGCATAAGTCACTGCACCTGACCTTTCATTTTAGTAAGCTATTCTTTATATGAGAGTTCTTCATGGTGAACCCTTCCAGGTAAATTCACTTTCTTTCTATAAACACATCTCAAATGACATACAATTAACTTCCTGATGGCTCTCTTATCATCCACTATGTGTATGTGTTTTCATGACCAAGGTATTTATATATTTCAGCTTCTCATAACAAATGTATTTATGTATTTCAGATTCTCATAACCTCAAAGAAATATGATCTCATGGTTTTGTTTCATGATTTGGTTAAAAAGATAATGTAAATTTGTTATAGTATGTATGTATTATTTTGTGTGAAGAATCCAATTTATTTCATAGAAGACATTTTGAGACACAGTAAAAGCTCAAAATGCCAGATTTCTAATAATTGTCAAAGTTCTTACTAGTTTTAAAGATAAAATAGGGTGTCAGTGCCTGCCCGCACCCTATTCCTATTCCATTATCCCCCCAGCCTGGCATTCAAAAAAATATTTTTTTCAGAATTCATAAACACTTTAAAGAAGACATTAAACCACACATGAGTTTAAAATATATTTCTGTAAGATTATTAAGAAAGGCAGTATTTTTTTTTACTTCTTTTACTATACAACAGATTAGTGTCTAGGTAGAAAAGAACTTACATTGGACACTTTATTGTGAAAATTGAGCTAAAATTTTTAAGCAGACACAGGGTGGTATTAATAACAGATGTATTAATTAAAACAAGAGATGAATATGTGCTACAAACTGGGTGCAGAGAATATGGAAATTTTAAGAAATTTGTATACTCCATAATTCTTTTTACCTAAAGTAGACTCTTACTTCTTTTTCAAATGCACATTCTGTTTGCGTAAGTCTGCATCTGCTAGTAGCTTTGAACATTGCCTGAAACGTATGTGCAGCTTGGCAAAAAGTCTGATATGAAGAGAAAAGCACAGAATAAAGTTTGTCTTGCTAAATAATGGCACAGAGCCTTCACTATTCACAGCCTAGTGCTCACTGGTGTCCCATGCTGCAGCTGGGAAGGAGACCTGTAATTATATTCTTAAAAGTCCTACTTTGGTTAGCTCTCATGCCAGAACAGATAGGAGATTTTTATGCATTCCACCTCCCTGTCATATTTGTTGAAATCATTGGTTTGTTTCTGAGAAATTATGGGATCTTGTTTGTTTGCTTGTTTTTAAGCCATTTGCATCTCCTAATTGAGTTTTATTTTATTTTATTTTTGCTGCAAAGAACATGTACTAGATCTGGTCTCTGTTTGTTCCCTCTGTATACCTTTACAGGTCATCTTTGATTTAAGCCAGTATGTAGTTACAAAGTAGTCATGGCACAAGCCTCAAATAGTACCTACAATGCAGTGTTTTAAGGGTTTATATATTTGTGATAATTATCAACCATAGTATTTAAAAATATTTGATGGTAATTTCATCACTTAAAATTGTACTGGTAGTGTTAAATTATTGGTTAATCTAATGTCAGATATATATAAGATGTGGTTTTTGAAAACCTAGAAATTTGTTGTGTATTTCTCTTGTATTTGTGCTGTGCTTCAGTGATTCAGAAATAATTTACTATATACTTCATCAATAAGAAGTGATGAGGCTCTCTAAATGGGTGGCTGGGCTAGCCTTTGGACTTAGAGTCTGAAGTCATAGCTATGGTAAACAGCTTTTCTAAAAGGATTTCAATAATCATGATTAGCTCATTAGAGTTATTGTGGGGAATATAAAGTTAGATAACACATGTAGAACACTTAGCAGGAAGTCTGACATAATAAGTGATCACTAAGTGGTAGTTTCTTTGTGCCTAGCTCTACTCTTTCCCTACAGGCTGTGTTTATTTTAGAAATAATTTTATTACATTTTAAAATAATTTGGATTTATTTGATAAAATATTGTCATTAAGTATTAGATGGTAGGTTCTTAAATTGTTTTTAATTTTTAGAATTTAAATGACTTTGTTCATTATGAGTTCCCTAATAACGCATCTCCAAAAAACTTCCTCTTTCTTGATCTGCTGGACCTATCTTGAGTTTTCGAGTTTGAATAGGCTCCATTTTTAGTTTTCTACTTTCTCTTCATCCTAGCCTATCCATCAGTGGCAATTCTTTGTTCCTGTTTTTCAGTGAGAAGTTGTATTTCATGAGGGCTCACTTAAAATAATACAATCAAAACAGTGATTTTTTAAAAGTGAGGGTGAATTGAAAGAAGAATGCTGGTTAATTATTCTGCTTAACTGAAAAGCTTCTACTCTGTTGTCCTTTCCAGTGATCTTCAGGAGCACTTGAATCTCATACTTTTGTTTGGTTGGTTGCCAGTGTAACTCCAGACATATATAACATTTAAATATAAGACAGCATATTATTTTCAGTGTTCTTATATGAAAACACTGAAAATAATATGCTGGTTGATGTTTGAAAGGGATAGTTATTGGACAGTCTGCCTCAGTTAAGACAGTTTTAGCTCTAAGCACTTTAAAATGAACTGTTTTGCAAAGCGGGTATCTGGAAAAACTGAATGTGAATATACTGGTGCCAGACTGTGAGCAGTAATTCATTGTTGTACAGCAGGCTTTCCTTTGCTTGGGACATGCTTACCAATTAAAACCATTGCAGAAGTTGAAGAGATTTATTAAACTTTTCATTTTTATAATCCTTCCAAATTTTGTAGCACCAACTCAGCTGCATCCAAGTGAGGCTTTTTGTATTAGTAGTTTGAGTTGGTTTAATAGTAATGACCAGTTAGTCTTTTTTTTTTTTTCTTTTTCTTTTCTATTTTTGAGACTGAGTCTCGCTCTGTTGCTCAGGCTGGAGGGTAGTGACGTGGTTTTGGCTCACTGCAACCTCTGCCTCCAGGGTTCAACCAATTCTCGCACCTCAGCCTCCCAAGTAGCTGGGATTACAGGCACCTGCCACCATGCCCAGCTAATTTTTGTATTTTTAGTAGAGACGGGGTTTCACCATGTTGGCCAAGCTGGTCTTGAACTCCTGACCTCAAGTGATCCACCTACCTCGGCCTCCCAAAATGCTGGGATTACAGGCGTGAGCCACCACGCCCAG
Organism: Ateles fusciceps; assembly: GCA_036589455.1. Lineage (NCBI taxonomy): Eukaryota > Metazoa > Chordata > Mammalia > Primates > Atelidae > Ateles > Ateles fusciceps. Next base: position 3,701,256 of record JAZHEH010000045.1, on the reverse strand, counting down.
CCAACCAGTTTGTCTTTGAAATTTATGTGTTTCATACTACTACTCCTCAGTGCGAATGCTTGCCTTTTACACCAAGAATACCTAAAAGGTTCTTTCCTACTAAGTCCTTCTGTTAAACATTATGAATTTTAAAATAGTTCTCTCTCCCAAGAGGATTATTCTCTTGCCATTCATCTTTTGGAAATTCTCCAGGAATATTTAGACATTAACTCAGAAGAGAATGTCATTGGTTGAAATTGCTATTTTTGACTTCCGTTAAATATGAGAACTTTAGAACAAAAAACTGAAGCTTGTCTAAACCTGGACCAACTCTGCAGAGTTACCAAGCAGTGCCTGTTTCTTCATTGGTCTGTATTAACACAGCAGTAGGCATTTGGCACTTTGTGTCAAGGAGCCTCTTTTTTTCTTTTCCTCCTCCTTTTTTCTTTTGTTTCTTTGGACATGATTCTCTTCCTTCTGAGGTGTGAGCCACTCCTGAGCCTTTTTTCTGTCTTTTCTACCCTCCATTTAAAACTCTAGCCAGAAAAGTAAGGACTGGCTGAATATGAGGAGGCAATAGCAGTACCTCCTAGTCACCAGAGCCTGTGGGCTGTGACATGGCATCATCCTCACAGGCCACTTCCAGATATGCAGAGGCTTCTCTCCTCCCTCATTTACATGTGTTGTAGTTAAACTGGGTCTCCTGCGCTCACCTTACCTACACACCACTCCTGAGAAAAACTAGTATAGCCACAAAAGCAGTGGTATTCACCCAGGAGATTGGAATCTGGAACGACCATTCCTATTTCCTGTGTAAAACTTAACTGGCATGTCACCATTTCACGATTGTTCCCCTTGTCCCTACCATAGGCCAGAGGGGTAAATATGTGTCAGCAGCTATAGCAGCTTAGTTCCATTGATGGTGCCTGCCAGGAGCATGGTTTTGAGACAGGTCAGTGGGACAGTTTGCTGTTCATTTTGTATCCCTACGTAGGTTTGCCAGGAAGCTTTTGCAGGAGTTGGTTTTCTGCTTTTTGAAAATTTGCATGGAAAGAGGAGGAGAAACTGTTGGTGAAGGGAGATGGAATTCAAAGAGTGGGGACACAGACCTGAAAATGTGCCGAGATAATGCAGTTCACGTAGTTGTTTGTGAGTTGTGTCTATTGTTCCTTGGCTTATAATAAACAGAAACAGTACTACTGATTTTTTTTTTTTTTTTTTACCTTATTAAAGCAAAGTGAGCTCTTTTCAAACCAACTGCATTTGTTGGAGCTTCATATGAGCAGTCATGCTGAAAACTGGGCCTCTGGACACTGTGGTTCATTTTGGAGCTGTATCATCCACAGCCCCCACCTTTTTAAGACTGACTTGTAGTCCGTTTAGGTCCTTTCCTTCTGTGATGCCTGTGTGAGGGTACTTTTAAAAAAGTTTTGTTTTATGTTGTTTTTATTTTTAATTTTAAAATTGGAGTGCTAAGTCCAAACCAAGAAAGAGAATGTCCTGGCACTTTACATAGATTAGGCCCAACACATATATTGTTTGTTAGTGAAATTCCAGTGCATTGTAGATTTTTTAAGTGATTTTCTTAATTGACCAATCATTGCAGTTAGCCTCTTTATTTTTATATTCATGTAAGATATTTAGGTGATATGAAAACTCTTATGACTTATAAATGTGTCCAAAATCTTGCAAAATCTTTTGTGTCATATTCTAAGCCATGGAAGAGGAAATGGAAATGCTCCCCTCATTCCTCCTAATAAAGAAGCTGATCTCTGTACTCCTCAGTCCCCAGAAATATGTTGGGGCAGTGGTATCTCCACACGGCTGTAGACTTTCTTGACTTTCTTCCCTAGTTTAGAGGAACATTTTATTTTCATTCTTACCCTTATCAGAGGTGCTAATAGGTAAGACTCTGGATAAAGAAGAAATTTGGAAATTTGCTACAGATCTTGGAGTCTTCTACCTCATGTATCCTGAAATGCTGTTAGAGAATCTCTTGTATTCAGGCTGTTTGAGGAGAGACTTAGCAAGATTACAGAATATTTTTCAGAGGAATGTATTTTTATTTTAAATCATAATGCATTTTGGAGGCCCTTTAGCTAATAGAAAATTCATTATAATTGTTATATCCAGTGAACAATGTGGTATAATAGCATTTAGACTGGGATTGAGTTCTAGATCTCTCTGGAGATGGGAAAATTAAATATCAGAGAAGAATTGTTAATGGTACAGCAAGATACCTACAGGAGAAATCTCAGAGCTGGCATGAGAACCTCAATCTCTAGATTCCAAGTCTTTCTTTTCTGCTAGTATAAGTTGGCAGACTCTAACCTCTGCTTATATTGTAGCTAAATTGTATATGAACATGTTTTGTAAGTACTGATCAAAAAAAATTTTTTTTTAATCTTACTTGTTCTGTCAGTTGCTTGATAATCTCTCCTCATCTCCTCTCCCGTTTCCCTCGAAATAGCAAATTTAGTTTCAGCTCCTGTTTTACTTACAATACTGGGATTTTCACTCATGAATTAAATTTGATTAAAATTTATTAGCCAAATCAGTGATTTTACTTTGATTTTAAATACGGAATTTCAAAATAGAAGGAAATCATAGCAGTGATTCTGTCCTACTTTCCAAATTTATGTGATTGATATGAATCTGTTAAACTAGTTGTGGGAAGGTAAGGTTCCTTTTATATGCTAGAGAAATAAAATATGAAGATCAAAAATAATTGATGTAAGATTATCATTTTATACTGCTTTTTCAGGCTATGATGTTGTGTATACAATAGATTTCTAAGGTAGTGATGTTTTTAATGGTGGTTTAGAGTATAGCGTAGGTTATATGACTTTGTTTTTGTATTTTATTCATAAATATACAGAAACATATATAAAGTGTCTAGTGTATTAGTAACACCTTTTCCCTTATACTCTTAAAAACAAACAACAAAAGAAATTTTGCTAGCTTAACCTCCTCTATATTAACACTTTTTTTCCTCTTTATTAAATGAATGAACCTACTTTCAAAACAGGCACATAAGCTGTGTACATCTTGACAGTAGTACAGTTTCCAGCTCTGTTGCAACATTGTCATAGGCTTAAGAAAGCCTCTTTAGATAGTGGCAAAATAACTTTGGCTTTTTTTTTTTTTTTTTTTTATAGCTTTTCTACATAGCAAAACAAAAAAACCCTCAAAAAACACACAATTCTTGAGTAGTTGATGAGTTGGCTACCATCTTTTAGCATGAGAACTGTAGCCTTCCTTGGAATAAGCAGATTTATAAGTTTGCCTACAAGTAATGAAAAATCAGACTGTGTCTGTCTGAGGATCACTCTTATACTTTATGATCCTGAGTCTTGTTGGCTTTGTAAAACCATAGTGCTATAACCAAAAGAATGACAGATGTATAACTTTACTTTTACTAAAAGCTGAGTAGGAATTTTGAAAATGAAACAGGTTTCAAGTTAAGCAAATATGTTTACTCAGCGTGGTCATGTATTTGTTTTAATAGAAATAGTTTGGGGCTGGATGCATTGGCTCATGCCTATAAACCCAACATTTTGGGAGGCTGAGGCAGGTGGATCCTTTGATCCCAGGAGTTTGAGACCAGGCTGGGCAACGTGGTGAAACCCTGTCTCTACCCAAAAAAAAAAAAAAAAAAAAAAATAGCTGGGTGCAGTGGTGTGCACCTGTAGTCCCAGCTACTTGGGAGGCTAAGTCAAAAGAATCACTTGAGCCTTGGATCCAGAGGTTGCAGTGAGCCAAGATCATGCCATCCAGCCTGGGAGACAGAAGTGAAACCCTGTCTCAATAATAATAATTAATAATAATAATAGGAATAGCTTGGCTATTGTGTTGACTATAAAGTTTTCTCCTGTATTACATGTATTTGCAGTGCATTATTGTACTATATTGTTTTTTAAAATGTCATTTATTGTATTGTTTTAATCTGTTTTTCTGGTAATGCTTCTTTAAGTTAATATAGTATACATTTTAGTCATTAGGATGCTTTGTAGTCATTAATTTGACAAAGGTAAAAGTCACTAAACATTTTCATTGTGTACATGGTCATTAAAATATAACTCTATTCTAAGGAAAAAATAGTGTCTGTTACTTAACATAAAGGAACACGCAGACAAGAAAAAATAATTCTGTAAAAAATATAGCATATGCAGCAGGGGGCACCAGATGAAGGCAGAAATGTATTCTTATATTTTGAATCAGCTATAGCCTGTATCCTGTTCGTATATAAGCAATGTGGTCGTTAATTGTTTCCCCTTAGTTTTCCTAATGGTTTTAGTTTCTCAGCTCTAAAAGCTGCATTGAAGAAGAGATTGATAACTCTCTCTTTTTATTAATTCAAATGAAACTTGTTACAACCAAGTAATTTAGTAATTATACAAATTTTTCTTAAACATTTACTGTTTTGAAAGTTTCAGAAGCAGAGTAGAAACCACATTTAATAATTCTTTGGTTAGAACATGGCATTAATATTACGTGTAATACATTTTCTACCAAATATTTTTTCATTACAGAATAAAAGGAAACCCCTGATGATTTAAAAGCCTAATTTTATTTTCTTTATATATGAACTGAATGAATTTTAAATCTGGAATCCTGTTTCTTACTGCTAATAAGTCGTTATGTAGACATTTGTTTCTAAAAAAGTCTTGTTTTTAATGTTGGTAACATCATTAAAAAGTTTTTCCTTTAATTTCCTCTTCCCCATCATCCAGTCCAATATCAGATGGAAATGATGCGGAGCCTTCGCCATGTAAACATTGATCATCTTCATGTGGGCTGGTACCAGTCCACATACTATGGCTCGTTCGTCACCCGAGCGCTCCTGGACTCTCAGTTCAGTTACCAGCATGCCATTGAAGAATCTGTCGTTCTCATTTATGGTTAGTAGGAGGTTTCTTTATTATTCTTTTTTTCCCTTAATATTATTACTACTATTTTTGCTTTCTGTCTTTTTTGCCTCTAAGAGCAGTCTGGCAGGGCTTCTCAAGTAAATACCAACCCTGTTTCTGCAGCAGCCTCAGCAGCAGCTCAGTCTAGACAGGGTTTCCTTCTTTCTGTTTATTTTTCTTGCTATCAGAGCCCTGATGTGTACATTTTGGAATGCTGGAGTAGCTGCTTCATTTTTATTCCTCCATCTCCCCCTCCCTCATTGAAGGGGCTGGTGGAACTAGACCAGATGTCTAACAAACCCCGATTGCTAGAGTGTCTGGCTCTGTACGTGACTGACCAATCATAATACAGTGTGCCAAGGTTTTTTATACCTCTGACAACAGCGTACAAAACCTGGACTGTTTCTTAGCACAAAGATTTTTTTCTTTTCGGCCTATTTAATGGTGTTTCCTCAAGCTCTCCAGACCAGATGTTCTGTGCTGTATCAGAACTGTAGGCAATTTAACAGCTTTATAGCCTTCCCCCTCCCCCAAACACTCACAGTTTGCCATATCTGGCAGACTTGCATATAGTTTCCAGCTGAGAAGTAAATGTAACGTCCTGAGTATCTGTCAGAAAAAATACTAATGAATACGATCAATCTTATGAGCTGCCCCAAAATTGTTTCAGTATGTTAACAATTGGATTACAGTAAAGAACAAGTTGTTAAAGTGTACTTATATTGGCTGGAAACATTGCATCATCAGACCTTGATGAATTTTCCACTTGTTTCAATCTATTTTGGTTTTCATTTTATCACCTATTGCTAAAAGTTTCACTGTGTTAAGTTTCAGACAACATGAATGTTAACACAGGTTTTAGGCGAATATTGGCATGCCAGAGCCGTTATCATGCAGCAAGTGCTAAGCTCCCTTACTCATGGAGTGTTTCAGCGGTTAGTTTTGACAAAATTAGTTTCTCCAAAACCAAAAAGACACATTTGTGATAGCAGTTTGACTTTAATGGTTTTGCTTTTACAATCTGTTTTAACTAAGAAATGTGAACAGTGATTATTAGGATGGATAAATTTTGTTTGCAGGGCTATTCATTTTAAGTTGAATGAAGAACTACCCAAGTTCATGCGGTGAATTTTCATGTTTAATATTTATCAGTGATTTCCTAATTATACAAGATGTCTAGAACATATGATGCATTTAATTTTCAGCAAGATTACTGGTTCTTGCTGAGGAATGAATTTGAAAATAAACATTTTGTATCTTCAGTTTTTGACAGCAGAAATTACTCTGTTGTAAGTAGAATAGAAGTATTCATGCATTTTTGAGTATTGTTTGCTATAGTGGCTTGAGTCTGCTTCAAGTTGTGTTCTGGTTGTTTATTCTGATCTTTATTTTGCAAAGATTGTGTGATATGTAACAGAATGTGCCTAGAACCAATGCCATTCAATCTTGGTAGTGACAAAATTCTTAGTAATTTATTTCTCTTTTCCTTGTTTGAGATCCCATAAAAACTGCCCAAGGGTCTCTCTCACTAAAGGCATACAGACTGACTCCTAAACTGATGGAAGTTTGTAAAGAGAAGGATTTTTCCCCTGAAGCGTAAGTGTTTGGGGGCATATGGTAAAGAGTTGGGTATTTTTCTTTTAAGATTTTTCTTTGCCACATCTCTTGAATCCTCGGTTATGGTGTGGTAATGCTTTTGCCATGTGGACTGTAGAAGTTTTCTGCATGCCGAGTGCTGCTTGCTTTCTCCCTTTCCATGTTTAAATTATTCTTTAGGGAATGTCTCATCTTTTCTCACCAAGGGTGAATTCAGTTAGAATGGGAATTAATTAGCTACTGGATTCGAAGAAATAAATGATTGAATAAAAGGAGGTAGAAAGAGTGATCAGTGACTGTCAATTGTAAGCTGTGTCAGACTGGTTGTGAGCTGTGTGTCTTATTTTCCGAACCCTTGTTTAAGGAGGGGCTGGGAAAGATATAAACATTTTAAGCATTTGGTAAAGAATGTGGCTTATTGGAAATTTTATGGGTGACAGGTATGCAGAGAATTAACTGATGGAACTGTTTTGGGATCCTATTTAATGGCATTGTAATATTTACTTTAAGTAGTTTGAATTCTTCCATTTTCTATTAATTATAGAAAATTTTTATGTCTTATTAAATCAAAATTAATGGCTTTGACTTCATGTAGGACAGTTCATCTCTAGTTTCCCATTTGGCTCCTAAAAAGTTAAGGTGCAGAGAATTTTAAAAGAAAAGCTAACTCATGAGCAATTCTTGGATGTGGTAGTTATAACTGAGCCTTGAGAAACTGTTCTTGCCGTGTTCTGTTGTACCTGGAGTCTCCTTGAGTGTTTTGCTGCTTTGTTAATCTCTAATTCAGTAACCTTTTAAAATAAACTTTTCAAGAAGTAGAATAGTTCTAATTTCTAGCTATTTTAAATTAAGTTGTAGATGTACGTTGTGTAGCATAACTTACTGTGACATTTACATTTTAGTATTAATGAAATTTTAAAGATACCTGATTACAAAGAATGGCTTCTTCTGCCAAGAATCTTATTTTCTGGGCTTTTGCTCAAATTTGGATCATTTTCAAAGTTACTCAGATCACTCAAACTTATGCTTGACTCTGTAAAACTCTAGTTTCTCTACCCTTTTTTTTTTTAAGACTGCTAATGAAACAAAGAGTTTGGACAGGGCCTGTAATTAGGTAAATGTTATGAAATAGTCAATTTAGCACCTACTTTTGACCATCAGACTAAAGTATTTTTAACATGCTTCACAGATTGAAAAAAGCAAATATAACCTTTGAGTACATGTTTGAAGAAGTGCCGATTGTAATTAAAAATTCACATCTGATTAATGTCTTAATGTGGGAACTTGAAAAGAAGTCAGCTGTAGCAGATAAACATGAATTGCTCAGTCTTGCCAGCAGGTAAGTGGCCCTACCTAATGAAAAGTCTGTTTTTTAGAACTTTTTGCAAAAGATTCTCTCACATAAACTTTACCTGTGAAACAAGAAAACAATTACTTAAGAACATTTATGGGTTCTTAAAATGTGTATAATATGGAGTAATAGTCTGGCCCTGTTAGGATCTCAAGAAAAACGGCAAACTCATAACATGAAACAATACATTGTTTAAATACTAATTGCTCGAATTAGAAGAACCCTCTGCTGCCTTCTTTGCCGTATCATTTGTGCTTTGATAAGGTCAGTGCCCATGGGGGGGGGGGAGGCTTTTTTATTTCGCTCAGCTTTATTTCTTGTACACAATCCTAAGAGGGTTAGGGTATTACGTCTGGATATTTAATAACGCTCAGGAAAGAACAGAAATACTTTTTTCTTTTACCGGTTGTACTTGCCCTTGTTCAGATACAGACTCGGTTGTAAAATTCCAGTTGTTTGCGTTTTCCACTAAAATTTGAATTTTCTGAACCTGGCACTGACTTTAGCTATCTTAGTTGGTGACATGATTTCCTCCAGCATGACTACCTTAGCTGTCTAGTTGCTGAGATAATGTTTATTATATTTGTAAAATGCAGACTGAGGTTTCCAAAAGGATTCTTCCCTTTGTGAAATTAATGTTTATTTCCCCCTCATCTATTACTCTTAACAGAAATGTGAATAGAGCCACACGTATAGCTCCTCTTAAATGCCCTTTGAGCCTTATGTTAGTGATTATTTTGTGTGTGGTGGAAGGAGGCCAGCAGCAGACCTGTAGAATGAAATTAAATGGACAGAGTAGGTAATAAATCAATACATGTTTGTTGGCTGAAAGAAACAAGTTGTATTTTCTTAAGCAATTAGTTTGGAGCTGACTCAATTATTTATCAGATTTCTAGTTATCCTGAATAGAGACTTAAAAAAAAAGTACAGACTTTGTACTTCCTCAATACAAGGCAAGTGGAATGAACTCAGAAGGACCAGAGACATCAATGTTCTTCTCCATGCTGTAGCACAAGTTAGGACTGTGGTTGAAGTGCCACCTTCCATTGCATTAATTGATCACAAAGGCCACTGGAAAGTCTTTACAGGGCAGCGAGATGGATAATGAATGTAAATGGAGTGCTAAGTAACACAGCCAGGTTGCAAGGCTAATTTGACACCAAAGAGTGTACTGTTTGACTGCAAACATATATTCATAATAGTCCTTTAATTTGTCTGTTTTAGAAGGTCATATTTTTCTTTATTGCTTTTACAAACACACTCGGCACACCTGTATTTAAAGCATTTAGCTAAGAACCTTTTTCAGCATACAAGGTTACAATTTGATGTATTAAATATATAGTCATATAATAATTTTAAATTTACTGCACGAAAGCTTTTGCTTATATAATTCATGTCTTCACCTTTTCCCAGGCTGCTTTATAGAGCATACAAAACAAATATATCCCTTATGGTACTTTAACATTACCAGTGAGCTGCTCTATAATGTCCATTTGTCCAAAGCGGCATTTATAATAGCCAAGAAAGTGTCCTCAGTTTGCCCTAGCAACTGAGACCTAGACAAATATTTTATTATAGTTTTTGTCTGCTGTATTTTTATGTAAATGAGGAAAGAGGCCCCATTTCTTTGCTTTCCATGTGAAATTATTTAAAGTGTAAATTGATGTTCCTGTTAGGAGGGAAAAAAAATGAAGCAACCTTGAGGCAGTGCTTTTGTGCTAGTAGACTCTTACGTTGAACCAAATCGATTATGTTATTTTAAAAGACAGATACGTTTTATACATCTCAATTTTTAATTTCTAACAGTAGTTTTGTGATGATGGCTCAGGCCAGTTGCCATAAAAGTTTCTATAAGAAACCTCATCAGAAATCATTCTTATGCAGGTCCTTAACTTGGTCTTTCCTTTCACAGCCTATACATGGACACCAGTTTCTTTGATGTGCCTGATAAATTTGTTCTGTGCTACGACTAAAACTTACTGTATTTGCTTTTGTTAAAAAATCAAATTTTTTACTTTAATTTTATTAGATGGAAGTCCTAGTAAAGTTATTCCATAGCAGGCTTTATTAGTTTTTAAAAATGTGTAACACAGGCGTTCAGCTTTTCACACATGTAAAACAATTCTGTTTTTATTTCCTCTTTTAAAAAATGTAAACTAAGGGTGGGCATCTTACATTAAGGATTATAAGCATAAATTGATGCTGTAGCCAGAGCAGACTTAACACTTCATGTCCTGGTTCACATCTGTTTAAGTTATCTGTTTTCAGTTCTTTATTTGCTTGGCAAGAAAAGAAAAGGCAATGTTACTGTAACTCCTAACAGTAAGTCCCTGTTTCAGCATCCTAGTTAAACTGGTACTGAAAAGATCCCCACAAAATTGGTCTTGGTAGTGGTCTGATTTTCTGTCAGTGTTAATTTCTGTTGCCCTTTTAAGGCCTGTAGTACACTGATTTTTTTTTTAAGTGTTTCTGATTGGTTATGTTTCTGAAGAGCATCATCATAATATAAAAGTTAATGAAATCCTTGAAGTCCACATATTTGTACTTGTATCAGTGCTCTTTCACAATAACTTCATATAATTGCAGCAGATAATATTAGTACTTTATATTAAAGACTTTTCTGGTAGAAACAGTGGGTCTCTTTTAGTAGTGCCTTTCTCATTACTGTAACCAGCCTCCAAGATTTAAGGTCTGGGTATAAATAGTAGATTTTTCTCTGCATATGGTAGTACCTCTTTTTGCTGTTGTTTTTCCCTGCTGTCACCACTTTCCTTTTAACCTCCCAGCCACAGCATTGGTGATGATCTTTTCTTTCTCCGATTTCCTTTTGCAATTAATGACAAGTGACTTAACAACTAATCATGTAGCTAATGACATTTCTTATACTTAATGTAGCCCTTTGGACCTCACGTTGCTCACTGGTAAAAATGAAAAGATCAGTAGCCTGAGGCCAGTGCCCCCTGTCCTCTTGCCTGCTAGGACTTCATTAGGTTGGTGTATTCCTTCCTTCTTCATAGATTTTCCATTTCTTTCTATGCTAGTTATTTTTTATTATCTTTATAGGCTTGTTCTTCAATTAAAAATTTATTTTTACATGTTTGACTCTTTAGGCAATTTGAAAGAAAAATATAATGAACATACATCCATAAACCTTTTATTTAGATTCACCAATTGTATATCATGCCACATTTGTACTATCTACATACACAAGTACTATTTTTTGTTTCTGAACCATCAGAAAGAAAATTGTAGATCTGACTTTTAACCCCTAAATACTTCAGCTTGCATCTCCTAAAAACAAGGACATTTTAACTTATTTTACGTATGCCCATGTCAAAAAAAGACTTACGAAAAAAATACCTTTTGATCTCATGCCATTATTATCCGTCTCCTTTTGTCTTCTGAATTTTTCTATTTGTTTCATAATCAAACTTCTCGATAGAATTTTGATGTCACTGTTTTCTCATTTCCCACTGATCACCAACAGTTTGTGGTACTCCACCCATTGTATGTAGTAAGATCTCCCTCCAGAGTGACGGAAGACTTCGATGTCCTTTTGTCTCACTGAGTATTTTAGACTCTTCAGCATGCAATATACTGATAAGGCCTTCTTCCTGAAATTCTTTCCTAGGAGTCTGTGAAACTATAGCTCTTCTGGGTTTCCTCTAATTCTCCACAGTGAACCCTCTTGTGCTCATCTCTGTCAGTGTTCCTCGGGGTCTGTCTTCTTACACATGTACTCCTGGGGCGATTTTGTCTTACTCCTGTGACTTTCACTGCCTTAGTCTGGGACCTTATTTCTCTTTCTGATGACTTTCACAGTTTCCTCACTTCCTGTTTTTGACCTTTTCTTCTTCCAAAATTGTAATGATCTTGCTAAATGCAAATTAGATGCTCATATTACTCCTTTGGTTAAAATCTTTAGCTGGTTCCCCACTGTCCTTAGGATAGATTGCAAACTTGCAGTGTGTTTTTAAGTCATTGCACATTGACTGTTGTCTTCCTCTTTTCCCCAGGCTTGCCCTGTTCAGATACTTAAATCAACTATTAAGAAATTAGGATAAACAGAAGCAAATACATTGTATCCAGAGAAGAAGAAATGTTTTAAAGTTAGAAGTGCTTAAAAAATTGCAACACAATAAAATAAATATGAAAGAAGCACTTGATTCCTCATCAGATGAAGTCATTAGGCCACGTTACTGGACCAAGGTTATCTAGGTAGTGCCAGGCTGGGAACAAAAGGTCAATTTACTCACACACACTCTAGTTCTGTGCTCCTTCCATTATTTGAGAAAGTGAAAACGTTCTGATTTTCTTGAGGTTACTGATGGAATCCATATTTTATTTGGATTTATTTTCATTCATTCCCAATATTCTCAAACTGTTTCTTTCTCAGTCTTTCCCTTCTCTGTAAATGTAATAACAGCTAGTTGGCTGCTCAAGCCAGAGGACTGGGAGTCACCCTCCATTCCTCTCTGATGCCCCCTATCAAAGATTGCCAGCCCTGCCTTCAGACTCTCTCAGTTCTGCTCACTTTTCTCTATGCTCACTGCCACCATCCTAGTTCAAGTCACCATGATTTCTCTCTGTAATATCATGATAGATTATTTTCCAGAGGTGCAGTTTTTAATATAGAGGAAAAAAGTGACAATTTAAACCATTTTCAAATGTATACTTCAGTCGTTGTTAGTATATTCACAATGTTGTATAAACATTGCTAACTCCAGAAGATTTTCATCACCCTGAACAGGAACCCAAACCCATTAAGCTGTCATTCCCATTCCCCTAATGGCAGCCTCTAGTTACTTTATATCTCTATGGATTTGCCTAATCTGGATATTTTAAAAATAGAATCCTGGCCAGGAGTGGTGGCTCATGCCTATAATCCCAGCACTTTGGGAAGCCAAAGCGGGAGGATCTCTTGAGGTCAGGAGTTCGTGGTGAAACCCCGTTTCTATTGAAAATACAAGAATCTAGCCAAGTATGGTGGCGCTTAACCTGTAGTCCCAGCTAATGGGGAGGCTGAGGCACGAGAATCGCTTGAACCTGGGAGGTGGAGGTTGTGCCACTGCACTCCAGCCTGGATGATGGAGTGAAACTGTCTGAAAAAAAAGAAAAGAAAAAGAGTCCTACAATAAGCAGCCTTTTGTGTCTACCTTCTTTCCCTTAGTAAATGTTTTCAGGGTTCATCCATGTTGTGGCATGTATCAGTACTTTATTCATTTTTAAGGCCAAATAACATTCTATTGTACAGATATACAATATTTTATTTATTCATCATTTGAAGGAATTTTAGATTGTTTCTAGTTTTTGGCTAATTAAGAATAATGTAGCTATTAACATACATGTACAAGTTTTTGTGTGAGTACATATTTTTTAATTCTCTAGGGTATATACATAGGAGTGGAATTGCTGGGTTCCGTGGTAATTTGGTTTAGCTTTTTGAGGAACCACCAAACTGTTTTCCACAGTAGCTGTATCACTTTACCTTCCCACCCCAATGTATGAGTGTTTTCATTTTTCCACATCCTCGCCAATGCCCCACGATAGACTTTTAACCAGTCTCCTGGTTTTTGCTCTCTAGTCCATCTGCATAGCAACAGAATAATCATTTTAAAGTTAAACTCCAGGGTATCATTCACATTGGAGTTGAGAGGTCTCGATCACAACAAACTACATTGCTGGGAGGTTGTGTGGTGCTAATGAGCTTCCCTCGTGTGCTTGTCTCGCCTGCTTGACCTAATCACTGTGCTCTAGCCATGACAGGCCTCTTGTTTTTATCGAATCTGCCTAATTCTTACTCATCTCAGGCATTCAGCACTTGTACTTACTTTTGCCTAGAATATTTTTGGCATGGCTGACTCATCTTTCAGTCTGTCATATTCTCAAAGAGATATTCTGATCATGCTATCTAAAGTAAGTGTCTCTTCACCTCCCCCTTCCCTTTCTCCTCCATCCCTAATCAGTAATAAGATCAATGAAGATATAGAACATATATGTCTCATTCACTGTTGTCTCCCTGTTTTCTAGTACTAAGACTGGCACATAATAGAAGTTTAGTAAATATCAGTTTGCAGTTAATGATTGGGTACTACTCTTTAGCAGCTTGCTGTTTAAAAATATATATGTATAGTAGCTGTCCAGGCATTACCATGGTAGGAGGTGAGTTGCAGGCAGAAATCAATGAATAGGGTTGTCATTGTGTCAGTCATCACATCACTTTATAAAGCGATGTCGGTAACTGAGCTGCAATAGAAATTTCTGGAGAGAATAAGAAATATGAAAGACTGTACTACAGATTCTAGAAAAGGAAGAGGAAAGGAGCCTTTTCATCTGATTTTGTAGAATAAATGCCACCATTGCTCGTTTAAAACCTCCTAGATAGAGAAATCATGTGCCAGATGTTGTAATCTGTATGGTTCTTTTCTGTGATGACTGATTTAAATGTTATGGAATGTGTTTGGGCAGGGGTAAGTTAAGGAAAAGAGTTTGGGAATACTGAACTTGGTATAAAAAATATGCATTATAGATGTCTCACTAGGTATGTTTAACCATTCCTACCCTAACATGCCTGTGCTCTCACAATAAGAAACTGAGCTATTTCAGGTATCCCTGAGATTATAGTGGGAAGTTCGGTGTGGGGAAGTTCAGTATGGAAGGTTTAGTAACAAGTTGACTTAGATTATTTCCTCTGCCCTTGCTTTTATGCATATGTGTGCTCTCATTCTTTTAGCAAAAGCCAGTTCAAGTTCGTATCTTAAAACGGTTTAGAGCAGTAGCAAAGCTGTACCTTAAAGTAAGACCTGTCAGTATGTTTACCTTACATTTCAGCAATCATTTGGGGAAGAATCTACAGTTGCTGATGGACAGAGTGGATGAAATGAGCCAAGATATAGTTAAATACAACACATACATGAGGAATACTAGTAAACAGCAGCAGCAGAAACATCAGGTTGGTATTGTGGAAAAATTCAACAAACATGTATTGCAAGAGTCATGTTCAAAATGACCTAAATTATCTTTGGTAAAGCACTGACTGTTAGCTAGTTACTCTATATCATATTTTAAAAAGATTATTCTTTATATGGCATTTTCCTAAGATATTAATTTATATGTTATACTTAAAAATACCTGTGTTAAAGAGAGCTAGTATATTAAGCTCAGATTGTAATGCCAAGGTTATGCAAATAAGAGATACATTTATTGAGAAAATCAGAAGCAAAGAGATTCCAGAATGTCACAGCTCATTTCTTTACTAACTGTAATTGGTTTGGCAGTGGCTCATTGCAGCATAGTTAGCAGTCTTCAGTTCATTTAAAAAACTGAGCAATTGTGATTAAGAACAAGCAATTTTGATAGGAAATAATAGACCAACTGCTGTGAAGTAGATAGTATGATGCAGACAAAAAACCCTAGAATTATTTGAATATTCTCATAAATACACATCTATGCTGTGGCCATTTAACCTTTTCTTTATTCTTGTTGCCTGCAGGCCACGTGGTTTTCACAGTTCCTGGAATATTGTATTTGGACTATATTGCTCTAAAGTGTTCTTACCATTTGATTCATAGATAAGTCAATTCCAGAATGTTTATCTGTGAAAGTAGTATTTATATATGACTACTCTGTCCATTAAAATGTACTTTAAACAGGGCGTGTTAAATACAGAATTCTAAGCACAGCTACGTGGTTCTGAGAATGTTATATTTAAATTTTTTCTTAATATCAGAGTTCATATTCAGTATATAGTGAAAGTTAAAGTACTCTGTTTCTACCAACTTAAAATCGAGAAAACATATGTAAATCAATATATATATTTTTTTTTTTTGACTGAAAAGATGGGAGTGCTTACACATGACTGATAAACTAGGGGGGGGAAAATCATCTCAGCTGGATTTCATTTTCCTGCTGGTTTTTCCTGTAGGTTAAGGACTCACCCAGGGGATCAAATGGAATATTTGTCTCCTATGAGTACCCCATAATGAATATAGGAATCATCATAAAGCAAGTTACTTTGCTTCACTAGAAAGAATTGTCATTTCCCTTGATTTTCTTAGGAATCCAAAGACTAAATTTTTAATGAACTACCTTGGTTTCTTATTACCTGACATTTTAAGGTTGTATGGGATATTATTTGCTTCACTGTTGCGAGCAGGCATAGCTGTTAGCTCTTACTGTAATTGATCTGTAAGTTTATAGTTAATGCTTACCTTTATATATATCCCTGCTTTCTCTTCAGTGAATCATAGAAATCCAGAGTCTCAAAGTATTCGAAGCATTATCTGAGCTATTAATAGTATCCATCCTTAGTTGTAGAGCTAAGGTACAGACAATTACCTGTTATGAGTAGTAGTAATAGGCCAGGTGCAGTGGCTCACACCTGTAATCCCAGGGCTTTGGGAGGCTGAGGCGGATGGATCACTTGAGATCAGGAGTTTGAGACCAGTCTAGCCAGCCTAGTGAAACCCTGTCTCTGCTAAAAATACAAAAATTAACTGGGGCGTGGTGGCGCATGCCTGTAATCCCAGCTACTCGGGAGGCTGAGGCAGGAGAATCACTTGAATCCTGAAGGTGGAGGTTGCAGTGAGCTAAGATGGCACCACTACACTCCAGCCTGGGCAACAGAGTAAGACTCTGTCTCAAAAAAAAAAAAAAAAAAAAAGTAGTAACAATAGTGAATATAGCAGTAATAACATCACCTGTATTGTTATTTTAGGTCAATGGGAGTAAAGTTGAAAGAATTCCCAATGTGGTAGTTCATTACATAGTCATTAAAATTAGCATGAATGATTAATTACCCCATTGTGAAAAATGGTAAAGCAACTGTCTTTACCTTACTAATTATGAGCTTCTTTCCCTTTAAGCCCCCTTTTACTTACATAACTAGTTTTGTTTTCTGAAACACTATTATAGACTCTTAGAGCCCAGAGTGGCACTAGAGTTTGCAACAAAGGAATTTTCTTCTACTGTTAGCATATTTAGCTTCTTAGAAGCAAGTTTCTGTAAATGTTGCCATTGATAAAACTGAGGCTGGAATTCAGAGCAGTGGGTTTCTGCTGGTTGTGTAGGGGAAGAAGGTCTTTTTTTTCTCCTCTGATAGAGAAAAATAACCAAATCATTTTCTCTTTGAATATTAGTATCAGCAGCGTCGCCAGCAGGAGAATATGCAGCGCCAGAGCCGAGGAGAACCCCCGCTCCCTGAGGAGGACCTGTCCAAACTCTTCAAACCGCCACAGCCCCCTGCCAGGATGGACTCGCTGCTCATTGCAGGTATTGTTGCCCAGTGCAAAATCTGGCTGGTTTTGTCCGTTTCTTAGGAAGCAGAAGACAGTGAGAAATTTACAAACAGAAAAGCATGCCATAAAAGCTAGTATATTTGAAACGGTTGCAGGATGAATTTGAATCGAGCACCTGTAATATCTGAAATCTACGAACTGTACAGTTGGTATTTGACTTGAATTTGGGAAATTATTTCCCTCACTTTGACTTAAATTGGGGCAGCACAAATGTATTTCTGAATGAACTTTTTCTGGGTATACTTAATGTTTAACACCACTGTTAAGCAGTAGAGGTCCTGTGTCCTGTGCAAGGATTTGATTTTAAATATATGATATTCATGCCCTTATTTGACTGTAATCTTATAGAAATGTTAAATGCCATTTTATTCAGTCAGATACTTGACTGTGAGAAGATTTTATCAGAGTGAAAATCCTACTCAAAAGCTGATGGGCAATTTCTCAGTTCTATTGATACATTTGTATTGTGGGAACAAGTTCCAAAATCCTTAACACTTTCTAGCGTACATGCAAATTAAATTTGGGAAATGAGACATAATTCCTTCCCTGAGGTCCAATTCAAACAGAATTGAAATCCTTATATTTTCAAGAAGCATGTAATTGTTGCGTGAGATTAGATCATTAGTTTTAAGACATAAAAAGCAATGCTGGAGCCCTTTCTTCAAGTGAACTCTCTACTCTTGCTCTGTCTTGGTTCGGAGGAAATCCCCTTAACATTTCCAAAGCACAAACTGAAAACCTACTACACCTATTCACATCTGGGTCAAATGGGTCTGGTTGGTTTGCAGTTTTGTGATTTTATTGTATCTCCTTTCTACCTGTTAAGTCTAGTCAGTGCTGTTTTTTCAGTTGTACAACATTGATTTGATCTATTTAGTCCTTTTGACTGAGAGCTAGTATGTCCTTAGGGCTGCTAACCTTTTGAGGAGTAGTTTTTCTTTATTCTCCATGTAATTAAGAGTGGACAGCACCTTATTTTCATAAGAACTTGTATTTCTTATCCCTTATGGAAAAGTAAACTCTGGATTCAATACAGTATACAGATGATTCTGTTTTATGCTGATTTTCCTGTTTGACTAGCTTTCTGGATCAGTTTACAATTTGTGGAACATTATGGCTCTATCTCTTTCTCAAATGCACAGGCCAGATAAACACTTACTGCCAGAACATCAAGGAGTTCACTGCCCAAAACTTAGGCAAGCTCTTCATGGCCCAGGCTCTTCAAGAATACAACAACTAAGAAAAGGAAGTTTCCAGAAAAGAAGTTAACATGAACTCTTGAAACCACACCAGGGCAACTCTTGGAAGAAATACATTTGCATATTGAAAAGCACAGAGGATTTCTTTAGTGTCATTGCCGATTTTGGCTATAACACTGTCTTTCTAGCCATAATAAAATAAAACAAAATCTTGACTGCTTGCTCATTGGATTTTAGATGTATTTTCACTAGCTTACTTTTGTTTGCTTATACTTGTTTATTCCTAAAAGCTAAAAGCATTGACCAGAAGTTTCACTAGGCTGAAACTTGTAGGCTCCACTTCTCAGGTGCCACCTTTCAAACTACTTATCCCAACTACTTATCCCAACTACTTCTCCCAGCTCCTGACCCAGAGGCCCTGGTACCTATTGTGAATTTTTTTTTTTTTTTTTTTTAATTTTTATACTTCACTGTTCCCAAATGAGCACCCCTAGAAGTCCAGGCTTTGTGTACTTGCTCAGGAATTCCTTGTCCCCAGACCTGGAATCACTTGGCCTAATTCCAGTCAGTCCGCCTTTTCATTTCTTCAGGTGATGGTCAACCAGTTCCTGTACCTATAGGCCACTGGACACAAGATGTTTTTTTTTTTAAAGACAGTCTCACTTTGTCACCCAAGCTGGAGTGCAGTAGCACAATCTTAGCTCACTGCAACCTCCACCTTCCAGGTTCAAGCGCTTCTCCCACTTCAGCCTCCTGAGTAGCTGGGACTACAGGCATGTGCTACCAGGCGTGGCTAATTTTTATATTTTTAGTAGAGATGAGGTTTCACCATGTTGGCCAGGCTGGTGGTCTCCATCTCCTGACCTCCAGTGATCCGCCTGCCTCTGCCTCTCAAAAGTGCTGGGATTACAGGCATAAGCCACCACACCTGGGCAGGACATAGAAATTTTAAAGAAAAAAGTCATGTCACCAGAAGTAAAATTCATTTTGTTTATATTATTTAGGACTTCACATTTGTCTTCCCAAACCATGACATAACAGTTCTGCTAATAGCAAGTATCATGAATGTAGAATGAGGAATTAGGATAATAGTAGTACACCGGGAAAAACATATTTTAGTAATTTTGTATTTGAAAGATTATCACAGATCTTGCTATTTGTTTACCACCAGAATCAGTGAGATCTGCCAGCTGGTGGGGGTGTGCCTATGAGAATTTTAGATGATGATCCCCTAAAAGGAATATCAGAAAAGGGGATGGGTGAAAGGTCAGGAGAGTTGAGAAATCCATTTATTGGACAACACTGTTTTGAAGGCACCACTGGGGTTCTAGGATTAGGCAGCTAGATTGAAACCTTGCTCCTCCTTTCCATAAGTTACTTAACCTCCCCTGTGCCTCACTTTTTGTCACCAGATGAGATGAGAAATGGGAACAGGTCTGTTATCTCACAAGGTGGCCGTGAGTGTTGAAGACTTTCATTGGGGGTTGGGGTGAAGCATGCAGAACTCTGATTTGTTTGTGGCAGCCATTTAGCATGTATTTATGATGAAGGAGGCACTCTAGGTACCCTAGCCAGGATGTTGGGTTGTTAGCTGGGTTTTACTTTAAAGAGCTCAGGGCCTAGAACATTCTAGAATCCAAGTACTTAAGTACTTCAAAGATTATCCTAAAGACAGTTATGTACTTGGATTCTAGAATGTTCTAGGCCCTGAGTTCACATACATACTTATCTTTAGGATAATCTTTGAAGTAGATTTATGAGTCAAAGGGTATGTGAAATGTAAGGCCTAAAATGTTCTAGGCCCTGAGCTCACATACGTTAATTGTCTTTAGGATAATCTTTGAAGTAGATTTATGAGTCAAGGTTATGTGAAATGTAAGGCCTAGAATGTTCTAGGCCCTGAGCTCACATACATAATTGTCTTTAGGATAGTCTTTGAAGTAGACTTATGAGTCAAAGGGTATGTGAAATGTAAGGCCTTTTACGTGTATTGCCAAATTGCCTTCAAGAGTATCTGCTGTTTTGCCCTGTTACCCATGGTGATTCCTTAAATTTGAGTCAACACAAATTTGAGAGGGACTATGTTAGACAGAAGGGATATATTAACAGGTAAAACTGGTCATGGCCCCTGCCCTTATGGAGTGTATGCTCTGTTGGTTCATTTCTCTGCATTCTAATTTTCTAGACTTGAGATCTTATTGTAGAGTTCAAGCACCCTTAAGGTAGCAAGTGAGCAAAATAAAATCAAGGAAAACCAGTTTGACCATAACCTACATATTTCTTAGAATGTAAAATTAACTGAATCACTTCAACTGTGTTTTTAAAGGTGTGATTCTTTCTTAAATTCTTTATTATTGTTTAAATTTCTATAACTTAGTAACGTGAATACATAAAGATTTCAGTAATTTTTGATTTAGGAATTATTGTAGTGGGAAAACATGTCAGTGGAAATTAAATCGCCACAGTATGTAGTGTCAGGGAATAGCTTCTGTTCGGCATTTGATTTGAGTGCTGTGTTCTGACATTTTTCAGGAACAAATACATGTGATTCATCTTCTATAAATATTTGCAGTTTCTTCAAGTTGAAATGAGAAAAGCTTGTAAATTGAGCACCGGGTCTAATAAATCATACACTTACCCAAGAACAAAAGAGAGGAAAAGCTAGCATGTTAATCTAATGAAAAAAGTGAAGGTTAAAAAACCAAGAAAGTAGAAGATATTTGACATTAACTTCATAATCATTGATAATAACCTAATAATCATAACATTATTCTTAAAATCCGAAAGAATGGATCCCTGCTCCAAATGTGTTTTTTTAATAGCAACATAAACTAAAATAATTTTTTAACCTATTTTTGGAAGCTTGGAAATTGAGATGTGGTTATCTAATGTTAATTAAGAAAGCTTGGTGTGATTTCTCATGTACAGCATCTAAATATTTAAGTTTTATTGTCTTCTAAAATATTATTACATTCTTCATACTATAATTTTGTAACATCCTTTAGAAAACTTATTGACGTCAGCTTCACTTTCAAACCATGCTGGCATCGAACTCAGGTGTAGTAATATCAGAATGTTATAATTTTTAATTTTTGTTATAAACTCCATTTTTACAATAAACATTTCTCAACCAATTTAAGCATGCAATACACCATTTGTCATTTAAAAAAATTCTCACTGGGCATCCTGGTCTATATTAGCTCTGTACTTTTAAAAATTCCCTTTCTTTTTAAAAAAATTAACAAGTATTTGTCAGTTACCTACTATGTCAAGCACTCTTGGTGTTCCACTGCAGACAGGACACCGATTCTGCCTTTGAGCTTATTAATCAGCATATGACCCAAGAGAAGAACATGAAGTCATGCAAGCCGGAGAGTACGAAGTCTTAAGTGCCTTGGAGAGTGCTTCAGTCCATCTCAACAGAGGTTCCCTCCTCAGTTGGGGTGTACAGAAGGGGTAACCGTGGTTAGTAGTCATTGCGATTGAGGTAAAAGGATAAAGATCTGGATCTATTAATACTGAAAAGTGATGACTCCCAAGTTGGAGTCAGAACCTCTTTGGATAGATTGGAAGAGGGGTTCATGTGACTCCAAATTACTTGAGACAGGGAGTGAGGAAGGAGAAGCCAGAGCTGTTGGGAAATTACAGTTTGCTGGAGCAAACTGCCGTGGCCCAGTACTTACTGCCTTGAGACTTATTTTACATAAATGGACACTTCCCTATAATGCACGTTGAGCCTGCTCTGCCTCCCGAATAGCTGGGACCCTAGGCACATACCATCACACCTGGCTGTTTTTTTGTGTTTTTTTTTTTGTAGAGATGGAGTTTCACCATGTTGGCCTGGCTGGTGTTGGCTCCTGTCTTGACTTCCTAAAAAGGTGGGATTGTAGGTGTGAGCCACTGCACCTATCCCTAAAAAATTTTTGATTCCATGAGATTAGATATTATGGCCAGTTACATTTATTTTATGAGTTAGGCAACCGATTTTCAATCTTTTTATTGAATCAGTGGCAAGCAGTCTGTTACAGATTGAATACAAATACTTTTAAACCATGCTGGCATCGAACTCAGGTGTAGTGATATCAGAATGTTATAATTTTTTGTTTTTGTTATAAACTTCATTTTTACAATAAACATTTCTTTAATTACATTACAAATTAAGCATGTAATACACCACTTGTCATTTAAAAAAAAATTCTCACTAGGCATCTTTTTTATGCTAGTTCTGTGCTTTTTAAAATTCTCTTTCATTCTGTGATACTGAGCAAAAAAAAACAATCTCTTTCTTTTAAAAACTTTAACAAGCGTTTATCAGGTACCTTCTATATCAAGCACTCTTGATGTTCCAAAGCAGACAGGACACACAGATTCTGCCTCTGAGCTTATTCATCAGCATATGACCCAAGAGAGGAACATGAAGTCATGCAAGTTGGAGAGTATTTTTGCTTCAGGCCATCTCAACAGGATTCTTCATCAATTGGGGTGTACAGAAAAGGTGCCAGTGGCTAGTAGTCATTGTGGTAAAAGGATAAAGATCTGGGTCTGTTAATACTGACAAGTGGTGACTCCCAAGTTGGAGTCAGAACCTCTTTGGATGAATTGGAAGAGGTCTTGAGTTACTAACTTGAGGTTAGTAAGATCTCAGAGTCTTACTAACTTGAGTATTCTCCGGAACCGTCATGAGTTGAGGGGATAGGAGATGGAGTGCTGAATTCATGCTTATTCTAGAATGTGCCTGAAGTCCTTCCTTTTAAATAGGATGCAGGTACATCTTTTCTTCCCCACTTTCCAAAAAAAAAAAAAAAAAATAGGTCTCATTGTCTGATGTTGTCCTGTAAAGATAATAATATATTCTCCTTTAATCCAAAGATTACTGTTTTTACATTTGAACAAAAGTAAAGGATTCTGCCACTTCTTCATCATACCCTTAACAATACAGAATGGCCAATTTCCAAGTGTTCTGGTTTAATGTTGATTGCAGTAGGAAAATGTTGCTTCTGGCATTTATGTCAACCTCAAGACAAACTCAGGTGTCACTTTTATTTCCTTCAGTAATATTTTATTTCCTTGACCCTTTTTCAGGGCACAGCCGTTTCTGGCATCTTCTATCTTCCTTTGTGGACATGGAAGCAAAGGATTTGTTTAACTTTCAGCAGTGTTTACTGCTCCTGACGGTAAATGGTCCTTGCCGTCTCTTCTTAGACCGTAGTCTCTCTTGCCAGTGTGTTACTTTGTGTGTATTGGAAACAGTTCTTATTTTGTCAAATCCCCTGGGTGATCTTTCTCTACCTTTGTTTATCTTGTCATTTGGCTTTCACTTACTTAACTCATTTCTAATTTCAATCTGCCTGTGATTCTTTAGTGTTGATTCTTGACCTCCATTTTGAGGTTTTTAAATTGCATTTTATTTATTAAAAGTCACAAAGATCTTAATTTTTCCATGATCTAATCATGTATCTCTGAATGTCATGATTCTCCAATCAGGCAGACAAATGTCCCAATAACCTCATCTTCTAGATCACAATGGAGAAGGTTTATTTTTCCCTTTGATGCGTGCAGCTCCCATTATTGCTAATGAAAGGTCTTCATGTGCATTAAGGGGAAACTAGACTTCTAATGAGATACAGAGAGGAATTGCAGCTGATGATTTCCACTTCTAGCCCACTGTACTGTAACAAATGCATGCTCAGGAGGCAATGGGCCAAAGAAACACAAAATACACGTGCTGCTTATATAAAATATCTTGCCTAGTCTTAATGTAGGTATTATTTTGGCTTGTAGTGTCTGATATTCCATACCTGCTGAAGGGGGGGCCCTCATTATGGAGGCAAAAGACCCAGGTACTTGGAGAAGGAAATGAATAGACAAATTATATTTCAAGTGGCTTTTTAAGAGCAATCTCTAAATTAATATTTTACAGTTCACAAGGTACTTGCTCATGTATCTTCTCATTTGTATGAGAAAAGAGTACAAATGCATTATGAAGGCAGTGTACTTGGTACTGAAAATACAAAGGGTTTGAAACACAGTAACGGCCTAGGGATGCTGAAACCAAACTTCAGAAAGGTTGTGATTGACTAAAGCTAACCCACCTCTAGATGGCAAGACCAGGACTGGAGCTCAAGTCTTGGGTGCCAGTGCCATTGTACTGTTAACCAGCACATGTCACAACCTCCCTTCTCAACCAGGACTGGAAGAATAGTTCGTATTTCAAGGGATCTTCCTATTTATGTGATAGCATCTCTTCTGTGGTGAGCCATTCTCTCTCTTCTTCCTTCCCCCCACCAATTTCTGGGAGCTGTTTCATCCCCTAATTTATCCTGATCCCAAGATTCACAGAATCCCAGTGGTGAGCTCCCAGTGTCTGTGTTTATAACCGGACTAAGGTGAACATCTTAATCAGTTACCCTTTTCAGGTAAACAACAATTAAGGGATTCTAGTGTCCATCCAGGCTCATTTCTTGGGTAGAGGTGGCCCTTGACTACTTTGTAATTCTGGGCTGAGTAGCAGAGCAGGGGAAGAATCAGTGGGAGCGAAAATCAAAGAATGCTGCCTGGTTTCTAACACTGGGGTTTTCTGTTTCCAGTCTCTTTCTGAGGCCTGTTTAGATTCTTGCTTTTGAATCTCATGAAAACACATTTGAATCTTCTTAATAACACTGCCTTTTTTTTTCCTTTGCAAGTATGAATTGGTTTCTGTTGCTTTCAACCTCAAAAAATAAAAATAAATAAATAAATAAAACAACCTAACCCAACTCATGTATATGCCAAGGCTTATTTGCTATTAGCTATTAGGCCTCAAAAGATTTTAGAAGGTGCACCCTTAAGTGGCAATTGGAGAATAAAAAGTTCTTGTATTTTGCAAATACGTTAACAGAACTTTAGAGCAGGAGAGGACTTAGCCCATCTCTCTGTGACCACTAACACCTCCATTTACAGATGTGGAAGGAGGTACCACGAGCTTTAAGTTTTATTTCCAAAATAGCCTAGATTATTCACCATTCTTTTGTGTTGTTCTGTGCCTCAACATTTCCTGCAGAATGTCATCCCCCTATTTGACTGAGGCTTCCTGTTTGCAAAGATGCTCTCTGATGCACTCTGGAGTTGAAGTGTGTACCATTTGAAGCTCCAGGGTAGTGTATTCTCTCAGAAGTGAAGAAGGAGTTGGAAGCTAATTTAAAACACCTCACAACTCCCATCACCTTGACTGTTCCAGCTGGGAAGTGAATGGAAGAGGTGAGCTTTTGCTGCTTTGCTAGAGATTGGTGTAAACAGGTGGCGGGGTATTCTAAATTTGGTCTGAGATGAAAACATTTCAAGCAAACAAAATTCAGCTAGATTATTTTGACAGTGAAGTATTTCTTTAGAGATGCAGATGTCAGTTTTATTAAAGTCCAAATCAGCATTAGAAAAATAAAATTTGAGATTGTGCTTAAAAGCTATCCCTGACAAAACAACTTTGGAAAACTATAGGTCACCTTTGCCTCTGGTTTCTAAACGTATGGTGATTTTGATTTTGCAATGGGAACGTGAAGTCCATTTCCTCTCACTCCCAGACTTACGGAAGAAAGGAAAACTGGAGTAATTTGTTAGGAACAAAGACATTTGCATTTGTAATGTTCATGTCATTCTGTTCATGCTTCTGTGAATTCACAAATGTACAGAAATTCAGAAATCATCTGGGGTAGGAGACAGAGAAAGGGAAGGTGTTGATTTTGCATTTTGATGAATCCCTGATGTGGCAAATCTCAGATTACAATCCCCCCATCTTGTATTGACGGACTGTAGCAAATCTGGGGTACTCTGCTGAGAATTGATTAGAGGCTGGCAATGCAAAGCCTCCATGAATTCCAAATATATTCAGTGTTAGCAGTAAATTATTGCTCCGGATTTAAAGCACACTTGGACAAAAAGATTTATCTTCTGCTGATGCTCTTATGTACTAGATGCTTGCATTCATTGCCTCCAGGAAACAAACTAACCAGCCAACCAAGAGGAGTGGCACTTTTCCATCTATAGAAATGTGTGTTACTTACCTTGTCACTTCAGCCCTTCTGAGTGTCTATCTCTGGTGAGTGGATTTTGACTTTGCAAATGGAGCACACTGTAGGGGAAAGCAGAATTACAAACTTACACTTTCAGAATGGATTTTTGTGGTGGCTCTTTCTCTGTAGGTGGGTCTTTCTCTGTAGTGTATTGTGTTAGAGCACCTTTTGGTGTTCATTCAACAAACAAATGTGCCAAACACTGCTCAACACAGGATGAAGAGTCAGTCGGGGGACTTAACCAAGAGCTGTGGTTTCCAAAGTGTGGCCCCTGGGTAAGCATCACCTGCAGACTTCTTAGAAATGCAGATTTTCAGGCCTCAACCCAAACTTACTGAATCAAGAGCTTTGAGGATGAGTTGGAGATCAACCTGGGAAACATAGTGAGACCCTGCTGCTACACAAAAAAAGGCAACAACAAAACACAATTCTGCTGAGTGTGCATTGCTTCTGCACCATCGTAAAGATGACAAATCGTCAGTTAAGCCATCCTAAGTCAGGAATTGTCTGTACAGTGGTTCCTGAATCTGGCTGTGTTGCCAAGGACGTTTTTTCTTTCTTTTTCTTTTCTTTTTTTGAGACGAAATCTCCCTCTGTCGCCCAAGCTGGAGTGCAGTAGCATGATCTCAGCTCCCTGCAACCTCTTCCTCCCGGATTCAAGCAATTCTCCAGCCTCAGCCTCCTGAGTAGCTGGGATTACAGGCATGTGGCACCACACCCAGCTAATTTTTGTACATTTAGTAGAGACTGGGTTTCATCACGTTGGCCAGGCTGGTCTTGAATGTCTGACCTCAGGTGATCTGCCTGTCTCAGTCTCCCAAAGTGCTGGGATTACAGGCACCCGCCATCACACTCAGCTAATTTTTGTATATTTAGTAAAGCTGGTTTCACCATGTTGGCCAAGCTAGTCTCAAATTCCTGACCTCAGATGATCTGTCCACCTCAGTCTCCCAAAGTGTTGGGATTACAGGCGTGAGCCACTGTGCCCGGCCAATTTTTTTCATTTAAACTAAAGGCTGAAATAAAGCCTCGACGTTTTGTTTTGTTTTTTAAGTTGCCAGATGATATTGGGAAGACATAATTTAATAGCTCATTCTAGAGTAGCCACCGCTATGGAGAGGTTAAGAGTAATAGTTATGTCAGGCTGTGGAGGAAGAGGACAAGGACAGGGAGGAGGAGGAGGAGGAGGAAGAGGAGGGACACAGAAGGCTGGAAGGATCCAGGTCCAGAGAGCCTCATATGCCATAAGCCTGAGATAACAGCGGAGCATGGTTTACCTGACTGTGCTGATTGCAGCAGCCACTGTGCAGCAGCAGTACGGATACTGCATCCGAAAGGACAGCAGATGTGTGCCCCTTCACAGCCTTGCACAGAGAAAAGCCTCAGGGACATCAGTTCTGTTTTGAAATCTATGTTGAATCCTGGCAGTGGGAGGGGATAAATTGTGACATTCGGCCTCCTATCCTCACCCTCAGTGCCCCCGAATTAGGATTAAGGAGTCAGATGAAAAGTGAAAACAAGGAAGATTTGAAAATGTGTCATTTTTCTAGCAAAAATATAATTTATAATCACAAGCATCATAATTTAAGGTGAAAAGCATGTTGATATTGGAAAAAAATAATTACACAGTTCTCTACCTTGCTGTTCAATTGGAATCATGTGCAATTTTGTTTGAACTGGTGTCTCCAAAATATGACCTATTAAGTCTTTTGAGAGATTTCTTGTGTATTCGAACACCATTGATAGAGTGGTACAACAGGGCATGAGTAATCAACATTTGGTGAAGGAAGTTCTTCTGAGCACCTTTACAAAATTGCGGGGGAAAAGTGCATTTTTAGCAAACTACAAAATCTCTACTAAGAGCCTATGTAGAATGGAGAATATTTGGACCACTTAGGGGACAGCATATCCACATACCTTAAGGCAAATGAAACAAGTAATTGGAAGCATTGAGAATAAAGTTCTCTGTCTTGCTGCCAATATCCCTTTTCCTCTCTACTTTAACTTTTTTTTTTTTTTGCAGTATTTTCTAAAAGTCTTTTTTAAAAAGAGAATATAGAAAGTTAGATTTAATTTGCTACAGCTTGCATTTAAGTCTCTGGAAAAATAAGAAGTAATTGTAAGATAACAGTAGCAGCTGCCTAACCAGTTGTTTCAAAATATGGCAATAAAATATTAAACTTGAGACTTGCTATTTTTGTACACAGATGTCTGTCATTGGTTATGATAGATTTCTAACCTCCCTACGAAGTTAATATTTTAGGAGGGGGTAGGGAGAATGATTATGACAAATTATGGACTTACATTATTCCTAAAGAAAATAGGAATCAATGGAACCCTGACAGCAATTGTTCTTTCTTTACAAAAGAAAAAAAGCACGGCTAAGCTTATATTATGTTGCTTAATTGACCAGGGCTAGAGGGCAGCCTCAGATTTTGGACACTACTACTGGGAAAAAGTCTACAACTGATTCAGCACATAAAATCCAAAGAACGTGAGCTTAGAGGGAGAGCGAGCAGTTTTGATGGAAGATGCAGTTTATTTGCATCACAGATGGGGGGTATGGGATGGGTCAAGTGTATGAAATCACCATCCCAGGCCACACAAGGATGGAGCTTCATTATTCCTGTAAATGGAATTGGCCCGCAGCAGTAGCATGGACTATTCTGGTTATTTCAGTGAAAATGGAGTTTTACTTGCCAGTGGAGCAAGTTATAGTGTGTTTCCAATTGAGCATGGCCAGAGCAGTTGCGTCGGTGTTGTGGGGGAGGCAGGAGATGACTGCGGCCAGGAGGACAGAAGTGGCAGCACCTATGAAATGCTGCAGGCAATTTGATGGGGATGAAGGAAGAGGAGGTATTTCCCAAAGTCTATTCTTTTTTATCTTTTTTTTTTTTTTGAGATAGAGTCTTGCTCTGTCACCCAGGCTGGAGTGCAATGGCACGATCTCGGCTCACTGGAACCTCCTCCTCCTGGGTTCAAGCGATGCTCCTGCCTCGGCCTCCTGAGTAGCTGGCATGTACCACTATGCCCAGCCAATTTTTTGTATTTTTATTAGAGATGGGGTTTCACCATGTTAGGTGAGTGCACTGGCCCACACCTGTAATCCCAGCAGTTTGGGAGGGTGAGGTGGGTGGATCAGGAGGTCAGGAGATCAAGACGATCCTGGCTAACACGGTGAAACCCCGAAGTCTGTTCTAAGGAACTTTAGTTTTGTGGAATAGGTACTACTTGGTGATAAAAAGACAAACAGAAAACTTTTCTAAAATTTTACGAA
The DNA here is from genome assembly GCA_036589455.1 of Ateles fusciceps. Classification (NCBI taxonomy): domain Eukaryota; kingdom Metazoa; phylum Chordata; class Mammalia; order Primates; family Atelidae; genus Ateles; species Ateles fusciceps. Next base: position 3,671,603 of record JAZHEH010000045.1, on the reverse strand, counting down.
AGTCTTGCTTAAGCATCATTGGACTGAGTTCTTTATTTCAGAATTAGCAAAACTTTGAATAAATAAAAAGTGATGCATAAAGTTTTAAGAAGAAAAAGCATTCTTTATTAACTGTGTGCCAGTGCACGACTTCCTCCTGTTTTCTCAGCTGTAAAATGGATATAATAGTATTCACTTGATCTACATGAAATTGCCACTATTCAACTGACAAAAAACGGGAATTTCATATGGTTCATATGGGATTATAGGCGTGCACCACCACACCCGGCTAATTTTTGTGTTTTTGGTAGAGATGGTTTCACCGTGTTGGTCAGGCTGGTCTCGAACTCCTGTCCTCAGGTGATCCATCTGCCTCAGCCTCCCAAAGTGCTGGGATTACAGGCGTGAGCCACCCCACCTGGCTCATAGAGCCCTTGTTTCTAAAGGTAGCTCCTGGGGACTGATACAGAATTCTAGGGGAAGGAGGATATAGAGCAGGCATCAGCTAACTTTTTTCTGTAAGGGGCCAGGTAGTAAATAGTTTAAGTTTTGTGGGCCATATGCTTTCTCATGGCAACTACTCAACTCTACCATTGTAGTGGAAAGGTAGCCGTAGACAGTCTGTGAATGAATGGGCATGGCTGTGTTCTAGAAACTTTATTAATCAGGCATTGGTCTGGATTTGACTTTCAAGGGTGTAGTTTTCTGGCCCTAACTATAGACAAAGGGAAGCGGTGAGTTGTTGAGGTGAGAAGATGGAATTGGGTGTTTGGAGACCTAGCTTTTGCTTCCAGTTCTGCCACTGACTGTCCTCAATCTGAGGCTTACTTCACTGGCTTACCAAGTTGCTCAGTATTTTTTGCTCTAATAAACTCATATACTGAGGAGAGCATGGAAGGAGTTGCTATAAAGCAACTATGTAAACATAACATTTTTTTCTAGAGCTAATATTTCTTTTATTCATTCAATGAATTCATTTTTAGCATGAATCAGTACTGTACTGAGCTCTGAGGATATGGTGGTAAATAAGACAGATACTGGCTTTGTCTGGAATGAAGCATACGTTCTCCTGGGGGGGTGTTTATTTTTGGAGCATTGTTATATGATTTAAACAAAAAGTGGTGCTGTAAGAACTATTGATTCTTCTACTTTTGACAGAAACGCCTTTGTCCTGAGTAGAATAGAGCAACGTAAAGGAGAAGGTGAGTTCTCCAAATAGAACCTAGAGACTAGAGGAGAAGAGGTTGGCTTTTCCCCAGTTACCCACTGCACGGGACTTATGATGAAGTCATTACTTAGTATTTTTGAGTGTTAGCTACAGTGGTGTGTATAAGAATACTATATTCTGTTTATACAGTAGAGTTGCCTCCAGCCACAGATGTTTCCGGCACCTGGTTAATTTATTCAGGAAAGGCCAGTGCTCATTAAGACTCCCAAGTCCCAGAGCTAAGTTTTATGGGTGGGGAAATGGAGGTACTGAAACGGTTATGGAATTGACTCAGATCACAGCGTGCTGGATATAGGACTCGGGCCAGTGGGACAAGTCCTGGGATCGGGCCGAAGCCCCCTCTCCCTGGGACTGCCTTACTCTTGAGGGCAGTTGAGACTTCTCCGACTCACGACTCCAATTAAAATTAAGAAGCATTAGAGGGACTCGAGATCCTGCTGGGAGAGAACCGTTTTGACAAAGGAGAGGCTCCAATCAGGAAACCAGATGCTGCTTCAGGGCGAAAGAACTTTGGCAGCCTTGGAGCTGCGAGTCCAGGAAACTGCATCTGTCAGAGACGAGCGGCACAGTGCGAAAGTAGCCTCTCTTCCTTTCCTGGGCCAGTCACTTCTGTCCTGTGAGTGGCCCGTGTTAAGGTCGTATCTCAGTGAAGGGTCCTGGTACCAAAATGGATTCCTGCTGAGATGGTTGGGATCATCTGCCACTTTGAATTTTGCTGAGCCCGTCCAGTGTTGGAGCAAAATGTCTTAGCCCTTCACCCCGATCCTTGGCAAAGGTTTCCAACCAGGAGAGCCTATCAGAATCTCCAAAAGTGGTGGCAAGGTTGGGGGACTGAGCATGTTACAGTTTGAATAAGTTTATTTCATGTTATAGTTTAATTTTGTATTTTGGAAATGAAAGAAAAAAAAAGAGAACCTGTTGGTTTTGTAATTTGCCTACTTCGGCATTTGCCAAAAGTGAACTACCAGAAGTGGAGCTTGGTCAAATTTTCCTGGCCACTTGGGATAACCAGTGATTCTAAACATCGTCGGGAGGATGGAAGATTTTAATATTACTGGAAAGAAAACATGGATATAAAAACAAAAAAGAAGAGGAATGAAATAAAACTAGACTCTTTTCTAGTTGCCTGGCTGGTACAACAAGCCCAGAACAAGGAATCCTGGACACTCACGGAGATAAGGTGAAGACTGAAAATAACAAAATGTCTCATCTGTAAAAGGGCTGAGTGCCAGCTCTCATTAGGGACAACAGTGGGTCAGCAGTTGTGCTTTTCATGGTGGTAGAAAAGCCAAGTGATTTGGATTTGCTAGAACTAGTGAGACAAAGGAGTTTCCGCACAAGAACAAATCTATAGACGTGACCTCAGGTCCCTGAAGCTCAACTACAGCAAATATGAACTATCTCATAGATATTCCTGAGTGAAGTGAGGCCTGAGCCAGCCAGGGCCCCATCTCCTCTCTGTTTGGGAGTCCAACTTTATACCTTGTGTATTTAGAAGCCTTATTAGCTTCTGTCTTTGAAAAAGGAGAAGGAGAATGCAGGCTGTCCAGATTAGAATTCAGATTTACAGATGAGAGTTTTAAGCCAAAAAGATTTTTTTTTTGTCACCGAAGGAAAACATAAACTATTCTAATCGACTAAGCCTCAGTTTTCTCATCTGTAAAATGGGAGTAAGATTAATAACATACTACTATTGTAAGAATCAGACAAATTTAATGTCTGTAAATTGAATTGTTCGATGCCTAACACATACTAAGTGCTCAGTAAAAGATAACTATGTTGGTGCTGATGTTACAGTGTTGAGAACAGCTGTTTTTCTTTTCTTTTCTTTTTTTTTTTTTTGAAATGGAATCTGGCTCTGTTGCCCAGGCTAGAGTGCGGTGGTGTTGTCTCAACTCACTGCTACCTCTGCCTCTTGAGTTCAAGCGATTCTTATGCCTCAGCCTCCCAAGTAAGTGGTATTACAGGCATGCGCCACCACCTCTGGCTAATTTTTGTATTTTTAGTAGAGACAAGGTTTTGTCATTTTGGCCAGGGTGGTCTCAAACTCCTGGCCTCAAGTGATCCGCCCACTTCAGCCTCCTGAGGTGCTGGGATTACAGGCATGAGCCACCACGCCCAGACTGCAGTTGTTTCCTTTAGGTGTGATCATTCATATAACACAAAGGCCCTGAGGAATAGCACTGTAATTGATTCTGTAGGGAATGCCATTGGAGGAATTTCCCAGAGGCTGAGTCATGTTTGCTCTGATGGGTCCATCTTCTCTTAACTGGTTTCCCCCATGTCTGCAAGCATTTAGCCTTTTACATATCTTAATTCAGCACCTGTTAAATACCAGGCCTTGTGCCAGGCCCTGAGGAAACAGAGGGGAATAAGTGGAAGCTGCTGCTTGCAACAGTGCAAAAATCCTACAGGTCCCCAGGAAAGGGAGCCAGAGGAAGTGGCACAGGCCGTTGAATGGCCTTGCTAGTCTGTCCCTGTGAAGGAGGGAGGACAGGAAAGAGTGGTGGGGGAGGAAGAGTCTCAGACTGCAGCCCCCTACTGGAAAGGTGTTGGTTAGGTGACTATGGAGGCGTCCCAGAGGCCAGAAGGGACCTGCATTCAAGGCTGGGCTCAGCCAGTGGCTGGGAGTAGCCCTTGGGAGGCGTGGTGTGGGCACAATGCAATGGTTCAGAGCACAGCAGCTGGGGCTAGTTGTTCACTTACCTTTGCTACAGCAAGAGACCTGAGTGGCACGTTTTTAGGTCTGTCATACTGACTGCATGGACTTCACAATCAGGAAGGGGGAGATAGGCATTAAACAAATAGTAACATCAACCATCAGTGATTTGCAATTGTGATTGGCACCACGGAGGAGTGCAGGAGGCCATGAGATAGTATCATAGAGGGTTGTATTAGCAAAGATAGGGAAGACTCCCCTGAGGAAGGGACTCCTTGGGGATGAGCTTTGGAAGACCAGCAGGAGTTGGCCACGGGAAGAGGGAAGGGAAGAGTGTATCAGAGAGAGTGAAAGGCTGGAGCTGAGAGAGACAGAGACAGAAAGGGTAAGAGCATGCAGGCACAGTTGATTTCTGACAAATTGTCATAAAGTTCTAGGGGATTAAAAGGATAATTTTTGTTCTTAATGTTTTAAAGTTCTTTTCCTTGGAATTCAATGGTTGTGTATTTTTTTTCAGAAAAAAAGACTTTCCACCCACTCCTAAAGCATATACTCTAAGGAGATCCAACTGAGAGCTTGTACATAAAATATAAAAGGAATCAGGATTTATCTGCTCCTTGGGGGACATTGGGACATGCTGGCCTTACGGATGAAGACTTTCTTCATCAAGTCATTAATTCCAAGGCCATTTCAGAGTTGAAGAGAAGTCCCAGTCATCTCCACTGTATTAAAAAATGATGAAATGCTGAAACAGGTTATAAAACCAGTCCTGCAAGTATATCTCAAGGACCCCATATGTCACTTTAATGCTCCCGATTAGCCACAAGAGCCTAAGTGGAAGGATGATGGCATTCTGTCCACCCTACCCCACGCTGCCTCCCGGCCATCAGCCCTGCAGAGTTCTTGGCATGTAAGTGGTTCTGTGTAGGTGGCTGTGAAGATGACAGAGGATCCCTTGCATGCACCGACGAACAGCGGTGACTCTAGGTTGATGATGAGAGAGAGATGCCAGGAGAGAAATAGATCTTCCGAATTTCCTCATGAGCCCTTTCCTTAAATCTACGGCATTTCTCAAGCACTAGGAAAGATTTGTTGTTTTGTGAAAGAGGCCAGTGTTCTTAAAACCTGTCTCCCTTCCCGAAACTGCCCCAGCCAGACCTTCTGACCAGGAGAATTAAGGATACCTGTCGTAAGAGCATCTCTGATGATTCCTGGCCTCTCGGGACAGGAGGCCTCACCTTGAGCTCTGACATTGTCTGTTTCCATTTAGTTCCAGTGCCGCTGTTTGGGGACTGCTGCGTTTTCCTCTTCAACTTTAAATATATTAGCAATATGTATGAAGCTCGGTGACCTTCTCTTGGAGAATTACATTTTTATTATTACTTAAAAGAAATCAGTTCTGCATGAGGAAGTGTTTACTTCTGTTTTCTGCCCATCTGTGCACCTGAAGAATGATTCTTATTAGATTAGAATTTGTCTAAGGCTGTATTCACATTGAGTGTTTTCTCTGTCTTTCTTGTGAGAGGAATACTCCCTCCCACGCACCTTCCACAGCTCATTTCCAAGTCTGCACATCTCATTGTGCATCTGCTGCTGCTCTGCTCAGGCCTGAGTAGCCGCTGACAGTGATTGGCAGAAGAGTGTTTCCAAGAATATTAAAAAAAAAAAAAAAGAAGGAAAAAGAAAAGGAAAGGAAAATGGGAGAAAAGCAAACCAACTAAAAGAAGGAGAGAGAGAGAAGTTTTGCCAAAGAATGACAAAGAACAATTAGGCTTCTGCTAGCTTCAGGTGACTGATTGTACAGACCAAACTCCTGGCCCTTTTCAATTACAGCTACCAGCTGGCATTCCCCATATGACACCCTTATTTGGAATTGATAAATCCTATATGCAAAGCATTGCCTGGGGTGTTTCTCATTTGCAACTTCTCAGCCCTTACTCTTCTTTGCTTTCATTTATTTATTTATATAGAGATGGAATTTCACTCTGCCACCCAGGCTGGAGTGCAGTGGTGCGATCTCTGCTTACTGCAACCTCCACCTCCCCAGTTCAAGCAATTCTTCCACCTCAGCCTCCCAAGTAGCTGGGATTACAGGTGCACACTGCCACGCCTGGCTAATTTTTGTGTTTTTAGTAGAGATGGATTTTCACCATATTGGCCAGGCTGGTCTTGAACTCCTGACCTCAAGTGATCTGCCTGCCTCGGCCTCCCAAAGTGCTGGGATTACAGGTGTGAGCCACCATGCCCGGCTCCTTCTTCCCTTTTAAATGCAAGAATCCGGGGTTTGCAAAGGAAATGAGTGTGAGTGGGGATAGTGTTGCTTTAGCAGTGGGCCCCCCAAATTGTGGTTTGTACACAGTTTAGGAGTTAGACATAATTTAGAAGCCAGAATGCCTAGCTTTAGAGAAGGTGCAAGGCCAGCTCTTGCCTTCTATTCTTTGTTGTTTCTCTGTTTTCTGCCCACTATAACTTCTTATTGGGGGGAAAAAAAGTCTTGGGCTGTAAAATTTACACAATGTTAGAGAACCACAGGGAAAATACAGGCTGCAAGGAATTATTTTCCAGGCGCTGCTGGTAGATGCTTACTGTGACTTGATCTTTGTGAAATGGAGCCCTGAAAATGCCCCTCCACCTGCTGAAAAGGCTGCAGAGATGGCTTCTCCTTGGTCTCTAGATATGATTCCAACTCTGCAGGTAGATGGGCAAGGAGTCTGGTGAACTAGCTCCTGCACGCCCTTGAACCTGCTCTGGTGCTGCCTTCCCCTCAGGCACCTCATGCTCCATAGAAGGTGTCAGGCAGGGCGCAGCAGGAACACAGAAATCAGTGTGGGTTCTTGACACAGAGGGGATTGAATGCAGGGAATTGGTCACGTAGGTCACAAAGGGCTGAGAAGCCAGCAAGGGAAGTTGTGGCCACCCAGAGGTTAGCAGGCAGCAAGGCACAGTTGTCAGGACACAGGCCGAAGATTGAAGATTGGGCCTCAGTCACCCGGCGTGAACAGGAGCCATGTGGGCCTCTCGTCTGGCAGGGAGCAGGAGCCACCACGAGACAGAGCTGCCAGTCAAGGAAGAAGGGAGGGGATAGCTGGCTCTTTCCTTCTCTTTCTGCATTTGTCAGCTTGCCCCACCATAACAGAATATCACACAGTGACTGGTGTAAACGACAGACATTGATTTTCTCAGTTCTGGAGACGGTTGAAGATCAGGTGTCAGCAGGGTTGGTTCCCGGTGAGGGCCCTCCTCCTGGCTTGTGGACAGTCGCTTTGTCACTGTGTCCTCACCTGGCCTTTCCTCTGTGCGTGTGCAGAGTGAGAGGGCTCTGGGGTCTCTTTCTCTTCTTACAAGGACACCTGTCCTATTGGGTTAGGGCCCCACCCTTATGCCCTCACTGAACCTTAATGCATCCTTTAAGGTCCTGTCTCCAAATACATCACAGTGGGGTTTAGGGGCTCAATGTGTGAATTTGGAGGGGACACTGTTCAGTCCATAGCACCTGCTACTTCTTATCAGCACCTCCCACCTCTTATTAGCACCTCCCATGGGTCAAACAGGTGGCTGCCATGGGAACCTGGGAAGTGCATTCTACCAGGACCAGTGGCTGTGTGAAAACAACAAAGTGCGGGGCAGACGCTGCTGGGTGATGTGGGTGTGTGTGTAGGCGGGTGGTGGGCATATGCTCCAAATTGGGGTTCTATTAGAAGAGGAGTGGGAGGATGGATTCTGGCCAGGCAACCAACAGTGAGCACCGCTAACTGATACCAAACGTCTTTCTGTTTCTGGAGCTAACCACACCTTCTTGTTTTGTTCATGTTTTCTCTTTACCTTGGGCCCCCTTCACCTACTTTTCTCTGCTACTCCTTTGCCTGGCTGAGTTCTCATCTTCAGAGCCATCTCACCTATGGGCTGAATTTTTTCATTTATTTAACAGATATGATTGAGCACTTAAGTGCCAGGCACTGTTCTAGGCTCTGGTGCTGTAACAGTGGACAAAAGACATTCTTTGCCTTCCTGGAGCTTACGTTCCAGTGGACTTGAGGGAGGAAATAAATAATAAATGAGCAGCTGCATGGTATTTCTGACGGGAATCAATAACATGGAGAAAAATCAAGCAGGGTAAGGAAGATGGAGTGCCAGAGGCATGGGTGGTGTATCTCTTTTATGCTAGAGTGGCCAAAAATGCCTCGCAGATGAAGAGTGGCTGTGCGCAATGGCTCACACCTGTAATCCTGGCACTTTGGGAGGCCGAGGGGGGGTGACTCACTTGAGGTCGGGAGTTTGAAACCAGCCTGGCCAACATGGTGAAAACCCTTCTCTACTAAAAATACAAAAACAGTTAGCCAGGCATGGTGGTGGGTGCCTGTAATCCTAGCTACTTGGGAGGTTGAGGCAGGAGAATTGTTTGAACCTGGGAGGCGGAGGTTGCAGTGAGCTGAGATCACACCACTTCACTCCAGCCTGGGTAACAGAGTGAGACTCCATCTCAAAAAAAAAAAAGAGAGAATTTAAGGACAGGAGTCCTGAGGGTTGTGGTAATCTGAATAGTGACCTCTCCCAACTAATTATACTCACATCCCAATGCCCAGATCTGTGAATATGTTACTTTACCTGGTAGAAGGGACTTTGTAGATGTGATGAAGGAATTGAGATGAGGAGACTATTCTGGATTTTCTTGGTGGACCCAATGTCTTCACTTACTTATAAGAGGGAGGCAAGAAGGTCAGATTCGGTAGTAGGAGATGTGATAACCGAAATGAGAGGTTGGAGTGAGGCAAGGAAGGGGCCAGGAACTGACGAACGTGGGCAGCCTCTAGGAGCTGGACGAGGTGAGGCAGTGGATGCTCCTCTGCCACTTCAGAAGGAATGTAGCCCTGCTGATGCCTTGCTTAGATTTCAGACTCCAGAACTGCAGGAGAATACATTTGTGTTGTTTGAAACCTCTAAGTCTGTGGTAACTTATTACAGCCACAGCAGGAAATTCATACAAGGGTATCTGGGGGAAGAATGTTTCAGACAGTGCTGGTGAATTCAGGTGGGCCAAGAAAATAATTAAAAATTAAAACTTTTTTTTTTTTTTAAAGAATATTCCAGAAAAGAATAGCAAGTATAAATATCCTGGGGTAGGAAGGTGCCTGGTGTGTTGTTGATTCAATTTATTGATCATTTTTACAATAAACAAATTCATTTAAGTATTGATTGTGCACCTATCATATGATAAGCATTTTTCATCATTCCCCGTCCTCCCAGAACCCTAAGCTTTTCTCACTGTTAGAACTGCTAGTTTATTTGTGTCTTGGTCACTTTGACTATAAACTCCTTGAGTGTAGGTGCTTAGATTTTTTTCACTGCTTAGTCCCCAGTGCCTGTATAGAGTAAGCACTTAAAATGCTGCATTTTCAATATTGAAGACTTTTCAAGAAACTTCCGTCAGTGCAGATAAACCCATGGTACCACAGAGTGGCCTGCAGAGTGGCCTCCTGGAGTATTTATCTGCCCATCCGTTGTCTGGATATGTGGACGGGTGAAAAAAGAGACAGTAGGGGGCACAGATGGACTGTTCTCACGGTTTTCACAACCCTGAGCTGAGGTCTTGACATATGTGATTGGGTGTCCCCTACATCTGCGGGGGTGGTACAGACTATCCTCTGTGTGAGAGGTGTTAGTGAGTTTCTCATTAGCAAAGTTGGGGATCAAGGGGCCACTGTTGCTGGTGAGGGGAGACCTAGGCTCTCAAGGTCACCACTTCATTAAAGATTTTGCTGCTTAGTTCCTGTGTAATCCTTTGTGAGCCCAGCTGCCATGGTAACTAGGGAAGTTATCAAAATCCTTCTGCCGGTCTGAGGACACACTCTCCCCACTGCACATCTCCCTGGGGTTGTCTCTGACTCTTGTCTGCTTCCGGCTCAAGCACAAGCCTTCCCAGCTGGGGAGAGAGAGGCACTTTCATCAGAACACTTGGAAGCTGTTCATGGGAGCTGTTTGCTGATTTTTAGCTGGTCTGCTCACCAGCGTCTTCATTACTTCACACTCCAAATACTTGAACTGCCATTGGGTCATCCTCAGCTCCCTGAAGTTAACCATTGGCTTAGAAAATCCAGCTGTGCTCAACATTTCACTGATGATTACAGATGCAAGGAAGGAGGTCGAGGCTCTCAAGTGAGGCAGTTGTAGTAGCTGGAGGCGGGAGGAGGGGAAAGTGTCAGAAGGAAGATGAAGATCTGGGTGTGCGTGCTGGGGACAGCCGGGTGCACATGCAGGGGACAGCTGGGTGCGTGTGCAGGGGACAGCCGGGTGCTGGTAAGAGAGAAGGGCAACAGGAGAGAAAGTGCAGAAGTGTGGAGATAGGCAGGAGGTGGCCTGCACACACATCCTTAGGGAAAGGACAGGGCTCACAGGGAATGGAGAAAGGGGATGAGAATGGGGAGAAGATAGAAAAAGGTTGAGGTGTGCTTACCGGGTACTGGAAACAGAGCGAGGGCCTCTGCATCTCATTTCTGTTCCACCTCAAATGTGTGTGTATTAGTCTGTTCTCATGCTGCTAATAAAGACATACCCAGGACTGAGTAATTTATAAAGAAAAAAGGGTTTAATAGAGTCACAGTTCTACATGGCTGAGAAAGCCTCACAATCATGGCGGAAGATGAAGAAAGAGCAAAGGGACTTCTTACATGGTGGCAGGCAAGAAGAGCTGTGCAGGGGAACTTCTGTTTATACATCAATCAGATCTCATGAGACTTACTATCATGAGAACAGCACAGGAAAGACCCGCCCCCCTGATCCAATCACCTCCCACTGGGCCTCTCCCACGACACGTGGGAATTGTGGGAGCTACAATTCAAGATGAGATTTGGGTGGGGACACAGCCAAACCATATCAGAGTGGTAGGCATTATGATTTTTATTTTTACTGGTGGAGAAATGAAGGTGCAGAAAGTTGGCACAGGATGGCTCGTTTTTAGGTTGTAAAGGCCAAGGTCAGGATTCAAACCCAACTTGTTCTTTCCCCCACTCTGGTATTTGACATAAATTTAAAAAGATACAAACACTCGGCAGTGGATGTGCCCTGAACCCCAGCTAGGTCACGCTGCAGTGATGAAGGACCTCATCTCAGTGATGTATGAGTCTAAGGGTTTATCTGGCACTCATGCTGCATATCCACGGTGGGGGTTTCACTCCATGACCCAGGCTGGTGGAACAGCCTCTACCTTGAATGACACGTTGCCTGTAGTGAAAGGAAAAGAGAACATGGAGAGCTCTGAACTGGCTTTTAAAGTCTCTGCTTGGAAAAAGCTCACAAGTTTTTGTTCATGTTTCTCTGGCAAAATCAAGTTGTCTGGCCAAGACTGCTGCCAGTGGAGAGAGAAGCAAATCTTTCCCCCAGGAAGGCATTGCATGCTTTTGAATATCAATATGGTTGACCACAGACAGCTAGCACGTATTCTCAGGGCTTCACAATTCCCTGGGAAGATTTTGGCCTTGGGTGTGGCTGGCACATGACGTGCCCATTCCAGGTCTGTGCTGGAACAGGAGCGCACAGAAGGAAGACAGCCTGCAAGAGTCTGTTAGGACCAGGCTTCTGCCATGAAGTAGCTATGTTACCTTGGGCTTACTCAGTGTATTAGGGTTCTCGAGAGGGACAGCACTAATAGGATAGACGTATATAGGAAGGGGAGCTTATTAGGAGAATTGACTCACAGAATCACAAGGTGAAGTCCCGCAATAGGCTGTCTGCAAGCTGAGGAGCCAGGGAGCCAGTGTGAGTCCCAAAAACCTCAAAAGTAGAGAAGCTGATTGTGCAGCCTTCAGTCTGTGGCTGAAGGCTGGAGAGCCCCTGGAAAATCACTGATGTAAGTCCACGAATCCAAAAGCTGAAGAACCTGGTGTCTGATGTTCAAGGACAGGAAGCATCCAGCACGGGAGAAAGATGGAGACCAGAAGACTTAGCCAGTCTTGTCTTTCCACGTTCTTCTGCTCTGATTGTGCTGGCAGCTGATTAGATGGTGCCCACCCAGATTGAGGGTGGGTCTGCCTGTCCCAGTTCACTGACTCAAATGTTAATCTCCTTTGGCAACACTCTCACAGACACACCCAGGGACAATACTTTGCATCCTTTAATCCAATCAAGTTGACACTCAATATTAGCCATTACATTCAGCCTCTGAGATCTTGTTTCTTCATGGATACAATGGGGGTAATGATATCTTCCTCTCAAAGGAGATTGTAGATAGAGAACTGAAGCTATTCATCAGTCCATAAATGTTACTTTGCTTCCCTTCTGTTGGAATCAGAGTTACATTTTTCTTACTTTTCAGAATATGTATTAAGTTTGCATAAAACAGTTAAGAGAAGCGATGTGTGTTGATCATTTTGGTAAGTATTAAAAGTGGTGATGCTGCAGAGCTGGTTGTGTGTGGCTTTCTCTGAAAGGCTCATTAGAATTGAATCCCAGCACATCTGCATGCATTTGTAGAGATCGACCTCCATGCAGGACCTGTGAATGCACAACAGGTGACGGGTGTGAAAAATCAGTACAAGATGGAGGCTTCTTTAAATTATCACTTTGCTTCACAATCTTGAAACAGAAATAAAGCCCAAGAGAAAATGAGAACTTGCGAGTTAGTCCCTCACTCATAGGAGAGCCCCACAGTTGACTTTATTTTGCACTACAATGGATAATCCCAGCATCAGAGAAGCTCATCCTGGCAGTTTAATGGAGCTTCTTTAAAAAAGCACAGAATCCAAATGAACTCTGGAGCTACTCAGAGATTGTTGGTGTTTTGCAAGCTGTAGTTTTTGATGTATTTCCATTGGTCAGCAAGATTTCCTGGCATACTCTGTCCAAGAATTTTGAATAACTAGCATCACTCTGGCATTTCTCATGGCCCTTGAAAATGTTATCACCATGAGGCCTTCCTACCACCCACTTCTACATGTGTTCTCTCTTTCTTGAGGCTGTAAAGCAGTTTTTCTGGACATTTCTGAGGGTGACCTTGAAAAAATGGCCTACCTTCCTTTTATCTTACTTCTTCATTTATGAAATGCACAGAATTGATAGTACCTAGGGTTGTTGTAAGGATAAAATGAGATCACATTTTTAATTTTTAATTTTTGTGGGTACATGGTAGGTGTATATATTTATGAGTTCCAAGACAGATTTCGATACAGCCATCCAGTGCATAATAATCACATCAGATGTCATCTCAAACATTGATCTTTTGCGTTTTAAACAATTTGACTCTTTAATCATTTAAAAATGAACGATTCAATTTTTTTTATTATAGTCAAGATTATTTTTAAGTTCTTTGCACAAGGTCTGCATGTATTCAGCCCTCAATAACTATTCTCTTCTCTCCCATGCCATACTTCCACCTCTTCCTTTTTTTCTTCCTCCTCTTCTTTTTCTTCCTTTCCTTTCCTTCTCTTCCTCTTTCTTCTCCTTTTGTTTGTCTCCCTTGCTTCCTTCCTCCCACCTTCCTTTTCCTGCTAGTTATTGTCTGCTGTTAGAGTTCAGTCAGTATTGTGCTATATAACTCTCTTTGTGGTTTGTTCTAACATTCTCTGCTCTAAACATGACATGTTTCAGTCACAGTCTCAATAAGAAGCAGGTAACATAATTGAATTGGATACCTTGAAGAGTCTTTAATAAGGGAACCATTCATAAAGGGTTGGGAAGAGAGTAGAGAACCCACAAGGCACATAGCAGAATTCTGTACCTAGCAGCAGTAGATGTCAGAGGTACCCCTAGGTCCGAAGAGGCACTAAGAGTGCATCTGTTGACTTTTGCAGTGATAACCAACAACCTCGATATCTCAGTGGCTTATGATAACAAACATCATTTCTCGTGTATGTTGCATGAGGGTAGTAGTTGGCTGTGGTTCTGCTGGACTCTGCTGGCCTTGGCTGGGCCCGACATGCCTTCTCATTTGAGAGGGCAGGTTCGTGGTGGTCTCTTGTTGAGACATGCTCTTCTCATGATGGACTTCAGAAGCAAGAGGGGCAGAGCCACACCCTGCAAGAGCACATAAAGCTTCTTGCTCCCGTGAGATGGATATCACGCCCGCTTACATTCCATGGACCAATGCAAATCAAATGGCCAAGCCAAAAAAGTGGGTTGGGCCCTGAGAGAGAGAATGAATACTGTGAGCAATACTCTATCACAGGGACGGAGTGGTTTTTGGAACTTGGAGGCAGAGAACGTTGTTGAGAAGGCTGCCTGACAGGAGCTGAGACCTTGCCAAGGGTGCAGCCAGCCATGGAGCATGCACAAGGGATCTGGGGGAGCAAACAGCCCAAGCCCATCTCTTCTCTTCCGCCAGTCTCTGGTCATTCCCCCTTGTGGCTGTACCCAGTTGAAAGCCAAAGGCAAGAGACTTTGTTCTGTGGTTCTTAAAGGCCAGCTTCCTGGAGCAGAGAACGGGGTGGGTGGAAAGAGGAGAGGGTAAATCTGGAGAGGCACGTGAAAGACGATTTGATCATAATCGAATTCATAAGAAAGACAGTAAAGTTGCAGAAAATGTGCCACAAAGCTTTTCTTAAGAACCAGCAGCTCCTCCTTCCTAAATGACTTAAGAGGAATTCCAGGCTGACTGTTCATAAAGTTAAAATGAAGGGAAAAAATTAAGATGGCAATAAATCTTCCATGAGTTTGTGCTATAAATCTAGGGGAAAACTCTTTTGGGTGACATAAGGCATAACCTTTAACAGCTAATAGTCTTGAAACTGTTTGCATCTGACCGTTCTGAGTCCCTAAGTGGTTTCCATTCCAACATTGTCATTTATCTTGTGATATTTACTTTATTGTGGTAAGTTGCAGTGTTTTTTTTTTCTCAGTCTGTGATAAAATAAATTCACCAGAGTAAGATGAATGCCAACTTATTAACAAGCCTCCCTTAGAAGGGAATGGAGCTACGCTGGCCCAGCAAGAGGTGAGAGAATTTTACCTCCTTCAGCCTCAATCTGCAGGAGATGATCACCTATGCATTTATGAGCTGTTCCAGCTATGTTCATATAAGATCTCTAAATTCTGGGCTGGGCGTGGTGCTTCACACCTGTAATCCAGCACTTTGGGAGGCCGAGGTGGGTGAATCACCTGAGGTCAGGAGTTCGAGACCAGCCTGGCCAAAATGGTAAAACCCCGCCTCTACTAAAAATACAAAAAAATTAACTGGGGATGGCGGTACACACCTGTAGTCTCAGATACTGGGAAGGCTGGGGCAAGAGAATCGTTTGAACCCTGGAGGCAGAGGATGCAATGAGCTGAGATTGCACCACTTCACTCCAGCCCAAGTGATAGAGCGAGACTCCATCTAAAATAAGAAGTCTCTAAATTCTGAAAGTCTTTTGAGGAAAGAGTGAAAGAGGGCATAAGAACTCTTTAATGTCTTGCGTCTTTCTGTTAGCCTTTCTTTCCTCACATTTTTTCCTAATTCTTCTAAGACATTGTCCCTTCCTGTTTTCCTGATTGTCTAGACACCCTAGACTCTGGGACCTTCAATTCCCCATCAGGCCAGCTTTCTGTAGTGGGAGGGGAAATGTTCAGGATCTTCTCTCTGTATTCTCACCTCTGCCTAACAGAGGTGAAGAATTTCCCATCCTTTCTGTTGGTCTCACCCTCCATTTATTTCCTCCCCCTCCCCTCCCCCTCCCCCACCTCTCCCCCACCTCTCCCCCGCCTCTCCCCTGCCTCTCCCCTCACCTCTCCTCTTCTCTCCTCTCCTCTCCTTTTCTGAGACGGAGTTTTGCTCTTGTTGCCTAGGCTGGAGTGCAATGGTGCAATCTTGGCTCACTGCAACCTCTGCCTCCTGAGTTCAAGGGGTTCTCCTGCCTCAGCCTCCTGAGTAGCTGGGATTACAGGTGCACGCCACCATGCCCTGCTAATTTTTTGTAATTTTAGTAAAGACGGGGTTTCCCCATGTTGGCCAGGGTGATCTCGAACTCCTGACCTCAGGTGATCCACAGGCCTTGGCCTCCCAGAGTGCTAGGATTACAGGTGTAAGCCACTGCACTTGACCTCTCACCCCCCATTTCTTAGCTTCATCCCAGTACAAGAGAAAGTGCGGCCAATCTGGGCGGTCAGAGCCTGAAGCCTTGATGGAACCTGTTCTCTGTCCTCTCTCTGCCTGCTTCCTAAGTCTCTTACTTTAAGTCCCCCGCCTCCAGTGCAATGACCATCCCGAGGGTCCCTGTTTACAGGCTGGTCAGCCTCATCTATTTGACTGCTGGTATCAGCAGCTTGGGGGTCTGCTGTACAGATCTTACCATCTCTGTTTAGTGGGAGAAAGCCCACACTTCACACACCTCTGCAGATCATGTAGCTCATCTGCATCATGGGAGTGTCAGGGGCTTGTGCTGCTTGTAAAGTGATAATATTTTTCTTATTATTTGATGTTTGTTCCTTGTGTGACTGCTTCCTTAGTAACTCTAGAGGAGAGGAGGATCTTGGGAGTAAGATTTGAGTACAAAACTTCATCCCAAACCTAAGCCCCTTCCTTAGGCTTAATATCATCCTCTTTTCCATTCCTGCACAAATGTGGTTGAGAGGACACCAAACCCCACAGAGGACTCAGTGTTCGAAGAACTGGATTTCAGTTCCAGTCTTGCCGTTAATTCAACTCAGATGAGAGGAGACTTGGGTGCATCATTTGATGACCCTCTATATCTGTTTTTCTATTACCCAGTTGGGTTTAGTTACAGTCAACAGAGACAACTCTAGTGATTTTTAATCAGGAAGGCAGTTAGGCACTCATAAAATCTGGGAGGGCTGGAGCAGTGAGCTGGGCCTTCCAGAGTGACTTCCAGAACAGCGACACACAGCATCAACCCACTTGGGAGGCTGCCGCCACTGCCACAATCCTGAAGCGGGAAAATCAGGAAGCAGATATGACAAATAGCACATCCAGAAATACAACGACCTCACTGTGATCCATGAATGGGGAGAAGGCCATGGAAGCCATTGCCTCCAGAAGAGTACCACAGCTGCCAAGTCCACTTTCACAGAACACAGACCCCCTACTGTATGTATCATGAAATCAGCAACTGGACATTGGGACCTCTGCCTCCATTACTGCAGGAAAACCCAGGGTGAGCCAGCCAGTCAACAGCAGCATTGGAAGGACCCAAGTTGAGACCTTTACCTTCATCAGACTTTCTGAATCTCATGCAATTGTATATGTTTGGCCAACCTAAATCCTATTTGAATTTTAACTGCAAGAGATTATGGGAAATACCACTTTAAGTTTCTCAGCCTTTCAGTTTTGGAAGGCATACTTGGATAATGGGCATGCTAGCATAGTGGGACTTTTGCCAGCAACCAATAGTTAAAGATACATTTAAATCAAAAGCTAGATTGTGTGTGTGTGTGTGTGTGTGTGTGTGTGCGCGCACATGTACACATGGTTTTATGATGTTTTATAAAACTATATTAACTTTACTACTGTAACGCATCCTAGCCTAGTCTAGTCTAATTTAGTCTAATCTAATCTAGTCTACTCTACTCTACTCTACTGTACTCTACTCTATTCTATTCTATTCTATTCTATTCTATTCTATTCTATCCTATCCTATCCTATTCTATTCTATTCTGTTCTATTCTTTCGTCCATTTATTGGGTTCCATTCTGTCCCATTCCATTCTATTTCGTGTTTTTAAAAAGCTTGTTGTAATAATAGACTTTTAAGATCTCCTGTGTTTGTAACCTCAAGTTTGACAAACCCTGTATTAGAGGAAGGGTGGTTTCTGGCCCCCAGTGCACCATATGCATTGCACATGGGCTACCCTGGAAAGGTTTTTGTACACTGCAGAGGTTTAGTTCTGTAAGAAGGCACTGACCTGGATCCTATTTCCCAGAGAACCTCCCCACTTCTCACAAATTGCTGTGATAATTTAATATGACAAATTACTGGATGAGTTCTTTAGTTGGTCTGCCATTCTCCTCAAGCAACATATAGGAATTTTCACAGGTTTTCACCCATTAATTCCTTACTCTAATTCAGTGTCCTGAACTGTGGGGCTTAATGGAAGTGGAAGGGCATTTCTGATCTCGTTGATATCATTCTGGAGGAGTTCACCTATGACATCTGTGTTGAGGACTCTTCTTTCTTGCCAGCAGGTATTTGCTGAAGCTGGGTTTCTATATGGATCTCTGATACTTGCAAATGGAAGAGGTTTTAATTGTGAATGTTCTTATGACGTAGGCCTCACTCTACCAGCAAATGCTCAGGCCACACATATAATAATCCAGCCCTCATGGTGGTGTTTCTGGTGTTTCCCAGTGAGGGGCAAACTGCCTTCAGCATCACTAACCTGAATTTGAATATATATATTATGAATGCTATATATATATATATATATATATATATGTATATATTGTGTATATATATGTATATATGTAACATATATAATTTCTTTCTGCATATAGCATTACAAATGTTAAATAGAACATAACTGGGCTTTTTAATTGTAAAATAATTTTTTTAAATGCCATAATTCCATCAATTTTTTTTAAAAAGGAGGAGATACAAAGAGGAAGAAGACAGATTCTTTTTCTCTGGAAACCTCCTGCCAGCAGTGGAGACCACAAATAACTGTAGCCTTTATTGAGCATTTATGATGAACCAGACTCTAGACTGGATGCTTTTCAGGCTTTACTTTTCATCCGGATGTTAGCCCATCCTGGTAGGCATCACTGTCTTCATTTTGCAGGTGAAAAACATGAGCACCAGGGAATCTGAGTGCCAACAGCATTTCATTTCCTGGCAAAAGTAGTCAGGAGCACGTGCAGGGAGGCATGGGCTACTTTTAAAATCACACATCTACCCCTACTCATGCTACAAATTTAAATCTTGACTTTCCAAGAAAGCATTTAAAAAATGTGTCTGAATCACCAGGCTGGCCAACATAGTGAAACCCTGTCTCTACTAAAAATACAAAAATTAGCAGGGCGTCTGTAATCCCAGCTACTCTGGAGGCTGAGGTACGAGAATTGCTTGAACCAGGGAGGTGGAGGTTGCAGTGAGCAGAGATTGTGCCACTGCACTCCAGCCTGGGCGACAGAGTGAGACTCTCTCTCTCTCTCTCTCACACACACACACACACACACACACATACACACACACACAGAGTATCTGAATCTTAACAGCATAAAATAATATGAGACTTGAGTTAGCTATATAGGTGGTACAATATAAGTCACGTGTGTATTTATTCTTAGGGTTAAATATTGGCTTTTTTTGTTTTTATTTTTGGTTATGATAAAAATTTGAGGCATATGCATACTGTGACCCCACGGATGGTGACAGACCCATCTTCTCCATGTCTGATTCATTTCCTTTCTGTGCCAGCCCTCTGTCTTAACTCCCCCGCCAGGTTTGCTTTTCCCATTAGTCTTTGATGGAAACAACTAGTTACCTCCTTGTATTCAGCTCCCCTTCTTTCTTCACCATAAAGATCCTGATTTTCAGCTGAGCAGATTGCCATCAGCTAACAGACTACATTCTCCAGCCTTCCTTGCAGATGGGTAAAGCTATCCGCCTATGTTTTGGCCAATAAGAGAAAGTGGAAGTATTGGTGAAAAATGTAGGAAATGTGTTTAAAGGAAGAAAGGAGGTCCCTTCTTCTGTTCTTCATCCCATGGTTTGAAACATGGTTGTGATGGCTGGAGCTCCAGCAGTTATCTTGAATCAAAAGATAGTGGCGTGGAAAGGTGAATGGAATCTAGGTCCTTGTTGACTTTGTGAAAGCACCCTCTCAGCTCTGAACTGTCTACCTCTGGACTTCCTTTTTTGTGTGTGTGAGAGAATAAAATAGAGCATCTTTAAGCCATTGTTAATTTGCGTTTCCTTCACAGGTGGCCATAGCTAATCTTAACTGATGTAACTTCTCACTGGCTCACCAATCATTTGAACTTTCAGTGTCAGACTCCAAGGTGTTTGTTAGGGTCATGTGCTAAGTCCCTGTAGAGAGGTCTGACACAGAGTTGAGGGGGCTTAGAAGAGGGCACACTGTCTTCTCCTGACATGGTAAGATCGCTTCAAGCTGGCTAGCATACCTTGGCTCTGGTTTCAAGGTGAGCTCTTGGCCTTGAGGTTCTAATACTGCAACTTGGCCTATAAAAGATGTGTTCCACTCACTCAGTTCTCTGTGGGGACCTAGCCAGGGACGTCCTTACTCTACCTGCTGAGTTTTGGCTACTTCACAGCTTTGCCTTGCCCAAGAGCTGTGTATGGAAATGTGACTCCTCACCTGAGACTCAGTAAGTAGAGTAAGCCAACTGTGCTGAGAGACACTGTCTCCTAAGATGCTGGTAACTTGTGGTCATACATGACAGAATGGGAGCTAGAGAATCCAAGAGGATGAAGCTGGAAGAGAATTTAGAGATACCTAATGCAGCTAATTCATTTGGCAGATGAGGACGTGAGGTTTTTAGAAGTCACTTTACACAACTAGAAAGGGATGAAGCTGTGACAGTTTTCCAGTTTGTTTTTCTTTCCCAAACATGGTACCTGATCCTGCCCTATGTATTAGTCCAGATTTCCCAAGAAGCAGATGCCAAGACAGGATTAAATGTGCAAGAATTTCCTTAGGGGAAAGGCCTGTGTTAGAAAAAGTGGAGAGGGAAGTGGAACATCTCCACTTTTTCTAACACGGTTGGAGACAATGTGGCAGTTGGCAGACAATGAAAAAAGAGTGCTCACAGGTGAAGGAGAGCGGGGAGGAAAGTCAGGTGGAAGCATCCTACATAGTTGTGCAGCCTATGGAAGGCCCATTAAGCCTGCTGGTGCGGCTTTGAACCACAGTTAGCTATCACAGGAGTTCAATGTCTCCAAGAAAGAGATTGGCCATGGTATTCCTGATACTGGAGCAGCCCATGAGAAGCATGGTCTCAATACAATGCAGCAGTGGATTTCAGAGTTGGGCCCCTTGCTCAGTTACACTCCCCAGTTAGGGGTTGCATGTTTTGTGGTTGCCACACCTGGGATTGATCCTTTGCCAACCGCTTTGTGCCCTGTAATACACTTTATAATTGTATGCATCTAATTCAGTGTTTTGATAGACTAGTAGGTAGACAGGCACATGAGAAGTTTTTTAGTCATGAATGTTTACTTAGGTTACCTTTTTGGGTGAGGCCTGACGTGGCCGAATCTTCCATTTCTAGGGACTTATAGTGGATTTTGAGCCATGCAGTTGAAGCAATCAAGGTGCCCTTTGATGGGGGAGAGATCCATTCATTGAACCTGACAGACATGGACCCAAATGTGAACCATGAAATGAAAGCGGTTGTGCATTACTCGTCTTTTCCACATTTGTTTGGGTGCAAGTCAACAGAATTGCTGGTTAAGCTCACTGACATTTTCTAGAAATTGTATTAAGACCTTATGCAAATTCTAACTACAAGCATGTGGCTAACTTTTGACAAAAATTATTTGCTTGACCACACTTTAGTCAGGCTCCTGAGCCTCTGCTGGGTCCGTCTGTGCACTTCCTTATAAAATCCAGTTTTAGCAAGAACTCTGCTAAATCAGTTTAACAAGAACATCCATTCCTTTGATATCTGCTCACTCTTGATAGCTGATCAGATTTTTCATCCTCCACCATCCCATGGGTAATGAAGGATCACCTTGGCCTGTCTTCAGCAAGAATTCTGTTAGGTCAGTTTAGCCAGAATCCTTCTTACCACAATGTTATCTCAGTAATTTTCCACCTACTGAAAAACTGGATGCTCTTTGGCGATAAACTCCCACTTGCCCATGCTGTATTCAGAGTTGAGCCCAGTCTCTCTCTCTCACTACAGAATCTCTTTGCATTGGTTCCAATATTTACTGCAATGGTCCTGAATAAAGTCTGCCTTACTGTGCTTTAACAAGAATCATTGAATAATGTTTTTCTTTAACACTTTTCATTGTTGGATTTCCGTATGTTTCTCTGCTTGCTCCTTTAAGCCAGGGCTGCAAGGTAGATGTGGAATATAAAGATGTGTTGTGTCCTGTGCCCCCTGATCCTCACGTGGCATCCACAGAATACCCCAGACACCTAACAGGGCAGGGAGACCCATGATTCTTAGGAGGCTGTGGGCGTTTCTTCTGGTCAGCAGCTACCCAGCATTCTCCAGAACCGGAAATTGCGTACGTTGAGCATGTGCACCCAGTAGAAATGATAAAGGCTGTTGCTTGGGACTAGGCCAGATGGGATGAAGTAAATCCTGTAACAGCAGGAGCTGGCTACCTAAGTCCCTGTGTTCTGTTCCATCATGCTGGTGTTTATATTGTCAGTAGGAAGGACTCATTTACTTTATGTTCCATCAACATTTATAGCACACCATGTCTGTGGGGCCATAGAGATGACTAGGGTGTGGTTTTCATCCTCAGGTAGTTCACAATGTGCTAGGCTGATGGAAGCCTAAGTAGAGAATTAAATCCACTGTGCAGAGCAACGTGAGCAGAGAGAGCGCAAGAGCCAGCAAGAAAGAATACGCTGCTCTAAACCCAAGGGAGAGCACCTAAGTCAGCCTGCAGGGCTCAGGAGAGACTTTCTAGAAGCCATATCTGAGTCTTAAAGCAGAAGTTCATCAGTGAAGGGTAGGATGGGAAGGAGACTCACAGCCTTTAGAAAAACAGCCTTGTATGTGCAGTGAATGACAGGAAGTAGTGTGGTCCTGAGACCATTAAGGGTCCCGGAGGTTTTCTCAGGATGTTCATGAGGTCTCATTCTCATTCTCTTCTGGGTTTACAATGGAGTTTTCCAAAGATGATATCACAGCAAGTTAAATGCAGAAGCAGAACTGAGAATCTAGCTGTCTGTTATTTGGCCAAATATTTAAGACATTGATAGTGCCAGGTGCGGTGGCTGTAATCCCAGCACTTTGGGAGGCTTAGGCTGGCGGATCACAAGGTCAAGAGATGGAGACCATCCTGGCCAACATGGTGAAACCCCGTCTCTACTACAAATACAAAAATGAGCTGGGCGCGGTGGTGCATGGCTGTAGTCCCAGCTACTCGGGAGGCTGAGGTAGGAGAATCGCTTGAACCCAGGAGGCAGAGGTTGCAGTGAGCCGAGACGGTGCCACTGCACTCCAGCCTGGGTGACAGAGACTCCATCTCAAAAAAAAGACATTTATAAAAATGTAAAACAATACCGCTCTTTTCAGTAACGTTTTCTTTTGGAAAATAGAGCTATTTTTCATAAAATATATGTTATAATTTAACATGTAATGGGTTTATTGCTATTAGTTTAAAAATAGATAAAAATATTTTTTAAATTTCTCAGTTTAAATTTCTAAAATGGTGATGAAGCAGTGGATATAATTTATATAAACAATAGCTCTTTAAAATCCTCAATAAGTTTTTGAGAGTGTGAAGAGGTAACATTACATTGCAAAAAAGACTTTGCATGTGTGCTATAGGATCTTGAGATGGGGAGATTATCTTGGATTGTTCAGGCCCAGGGGGAATCCCAAGGTTCTTGTAAAAGGGAGGCAAGAGGGTCAAAGTCAGAGAAGAGATGGGACCATGGAAACAGGGACCTGAGTGATGTGCTTTGAAGATGGAGGAATAGGCCAAGAGGCAAGAAATACAAACAGCCTCTAGAAGCTGGAAAAGGCAAGAAACGGATTCTCCCCTGGAACTTCCCAAAAGCATGCAGCCTTGCTGCCATCTTGATTCTAGCCCATAAAACCCATTTCCAGACTTCTGACCCCAAGAACTACAAGATAATAAGTTTGTGCTTTTTTAAGCTATTAAAAGTTGTGGTAGTTTGTTAGAGTAGCAATAAGAAACTAACACACCTGTTCCCTAACTTTACCAACATTGAGTCCCTCAAATAGTCCACTATTGTCTGGCTCACAGTCAAGCTCAGTTCCTCTCAAGTATGTCTCCTAGCCCATCTCTGTTTACAAGTAGTACCTTCTTTATGGAGTCTGGTGGATGAGAGCTTTTGATGTTGCATGTGTATATTGCATGTGATAACCAAACAAAAATTGGCAGTTTGGGGCCCTGGGACCCTCACATTTTACTCTACTGCTCCCAGAGTTATTTACATTTCTATTTTGTACTTATTTCATTTTAATAAAAAAGTTATAATCATTGAGAACATTTATAGATTAGTTTATATATTTATTTAAAAATTATTTATTGAGGCTCTGCTATACTCCAGGCAGTGTTCTAGACACTGAGGATAGCCTGATGAAGCAGACAGATACAGCCCTGCTGTCATGGGTTACATTCTCTTAGGCAAGAGAGACACTAAACCAGCAGGTCGATATACAGCCCGCATCATATCAGATTGTGATGAAGTTCTGGGAAGGAAATGGGTGTACTGAGGTAATTGAGGGTAAATCAGGATGTCCTTATGAGTAAGGTGGTCAGAGATGGCCAGGGAACGCAGATAAAATTGAAGTCAAAACCCGAAGGATGAAAAAGAACCAGTTACTTGAGGTGCTGGAGAGCTTTGATATCAGTATTCCAGGCAGAGGGAATAGGAACTACAAAAAACTGCGAGCTGGAAAGAGCTTGAGGTGTTTGAGGAACCAAAAGGAGACCAGTGTGGCTACAGCTAGTGAGAAAGGTGCATGATTGAGAGAGAGAAGGCCCGTGGCCAGTTGATGATTACCTTAGATGGTGGAGGGGAAGAACAAGGAGTTTGGATTTTAAATGCAGTGGGAAGCCACCGAGATTTATTCACACTGGAGAGAGAAATTATCTGAGTTTGTTTAAAAATATGACCCTCACTGGGCACAGTAGCTCATGCCTGTAATCCCAGTACTTTGGGAGGCCAAGGTGGGAGGACTGCTTGAGGCTAGGAATTTGAGACCAGCCTGATTAACATAGTGAGACTCTGCATCTTTCCCCCGCCCCGCCCCCAACAAATATGACCCTGGCTGGCTGCTTTGTGCAGAATGGATCATGGGGAAAACAAGAATGGCAATAGGAAGAGCCATTCAGCTTGATTCTAGTAGTCCAGGGAAAGATAATGGTGGTCAGATTAGAAGAGTGACCAGAGAGATGGATATAAATTATCCAGTTCACGACATACTTTGGAGAATGTGCCTATGCGTCTAGGTGACAGATTGGGTGTGTGTATGGAAAGGTAGGGGGAGGGAGGGATTGAGCAAAAGGGAATGATTTAGGATGACTCCTAGGTTTTTGGATTCATGATGGTTCCTTTTATTGAAATGGAAGAGGGACAGATCTTTGGAAGCAGAACAGAAAATCATGAGTTTTCCATTGGAAACGCTGAATTTGGAGCTGCCTGCAAGAGACACAGTGGCGATGTCAGGTAGTCAGTGGGATAAATGACTCTCTAGCTCAGAGTGGAAGGTCAGGGCTAAGAGTAAATTTGGGTGTCATAAAAACTTTGAGGCCAGACAGGTGTGTTGAAAACGTGCCAGGGTATATGTGCTGGTGCTTGGCATGCATTATTTTACTAATATTTAGTCTCATTTTATTCCACATGGTTGTTGGTCATCTCTATGCTTCGCTTCTCAAATATGACCGTAATAAGGTAATCTAGCCCATAGTTCTTCAGTACTTCTGCTGGCTGAATTGAACAATGGAGGAGTCTCTAAGGACTGAATTTTCACACAAGAGGGCTACTTCCTGGGACTTACTGTGAAAAGAAAGAAACAAGACAGGTAGCTGGGAAGGAGGGTGAGGGATTTGGATAAGAGAAAGCCTCCTCACCTCAGTTGACAGGAGTGTTTGGCAATGAACCCAATCCCATGCAGAAGGAAAGCCAGCAGCTTCATTGTGACTGGAGACATTTGGGGCATGTTGCCTTCTTCTGGATATTTGGCTAACTCAGTTACTGACCTTAAACAAGTATAGAAACAAAGGGTCACTATAGTGTGTATGACAATTCAAAAAGGAGGAATTTTTGCCTTTCCTTTTCTCACCTCCCACTTTTCACCCCTCAATCAAGATGGCACTTAGGAATATAAATGTGTAACTTCGCCTTCAAGTTAATCCCATATATCAGAAATCATGGAACAACTCACCTTGGAATCCAAGGTTATGGAGATTATAAGTGGAATTGGCAATTTACTTTGCAAGGAAATCTATATAGTGATTAACTCAGCACGTGAAATATGTGACATCTTGGTCTAGCCAAAAGTGTCATGTGCTGACATCTGTAAAAGGCAAGAGAATGGACACTGACATCCTTAACGGACATTGACAAACTTAAATGTGGATGGAGAGCTTCTGGTAATGAACACTGGACTCTCCCCACCCTTTCTTCCTTCCTATATAAAACCTTTAAAATATTTAAACTTGTGCACATTTAACCATCTTAATAGGAAGAAATACATATTCTATACTACAGACCAGAAAATTTCTGAATTCTGTATATTTTCCATTTTTTTCCTTCCAACAAAGTCTGTTCTCATCCATAGCAGACCCATGTTCTAGCCTTTCTTTCTTGCTGGCTAATGACCTTGGGCAGGTCATTTAGCCTTCCTGAGCCTCAGTTTCTTCATCAGTTAAAAAAATGGGAGACTGAGAAGGATGATGTAAATGTTAGTGAATATTCCAGAGCTCTGTGGAGATTCTGCAAAAATTGTCTATGCAAGGTTGGGCATACTGACTCACACCTGTAGTCCCAGCACTTTGGGGGGCCAAGGCAGGTGGATCATCTGAGGTCAGGAGTTCAAGACCACCCTGACCAACATGGCGAAACCCTGTCTCTACTAAAAATACAAAAATTAGCTGGGCGTGGTGGTGGGTGCCTGTAATCCAAGTACTCAGGAGGCTGAGGCAGGAGAATCGCTTGAACCCAGGAAACAGAGTTTGCAGAAAGCTGAGATTGCACTACTACACTCCAGCTTGGGCAACAAGAGCAAAATTCCATCTCAAAAAAAAAAAAAAATTGTCTACACAAATAAATGGAGAGTCCCTATAAAGTGTATAGAAAGCCACCTGGAGGGTCAAGAGATCAGGTTGTTCTGGATCATCAGACAAAATATTCTATGAGGAAGTTGGTTTAGTTTGCAAGCTCTATATTGTGTTTATAAACAGTAAATTAGGAAATGTCTCCAAAACAATTCTTTTAATTGTAATGACAGAGAAATAGCAAACTTTGCAAAAGGATGTGAGTTATTTCTGTAGCCAAGTTAGAGTTAGCTAATTTTTATTTTCATGTATTCTTTGAGATGCCATATGGAATGATAAATTTGGAGCACTTATTCAATAAACATTTATTGAGCACTGACTATATGCCACTGGGCTAAGCACTGGAGATTTTAAAAAACCGGCAAGTTAGACAAGCTCCGTGTCCTCATAGAGGTCACAGCCTAGTGGGAGATACAGAAAAAGAGAGAGCCATCACTAACAATCCAGGAAGTGCTTCCAGAGAGGAAATAAGAGAAGGGTGCCTGATATCAGTGTGGAGGTGAGCATGTCTGCTGGGGCTGCCATCACAAAATATTACAGACTAGGTGGCTTAAACAGCAGATATTTATTTTCTCACGGTTCTGGAGGCTGGAAATCTGAGATCAGGGTGCAAGCTGATGAGGACTCTACTCCAGGCTTGTCGATGGTGCCTTCTCATTGTGCTCTCTCAGAGAGAGAGAGAGAGAGAGAGAGAGAGAGAGAGAGAGAGAGAGAGAGCGCTCTGGTTATAAGGGCACTAATCGTATCATAAAGGCCACACTTAACACTAACTACTGCCCAAAGGCCCCATCCCCAAATAACATGACATGTGGGTTTGAGCTCAACGTATGAATTTGGGAGAGCACAACTTAGTCCATAGCAAGGGGCTTTGGGAGGAAGTGACGTCTAAGCTCAGACCTCCTGAAGGAGTTTACTGGGGAGAGTGTATTAGTATGGGGAGAGATTGGGGCAAGAAGCAAGAAATGTTTCAGTTGAGCATCCTAAATTACTTACTGTTGTCCTGCTTTCTGGGCTTTTAAGCAGGATGTTCTTACTACCCGGGATTCCCAGCCTCTGCCTGATGACTCCTGTGCCTCTGCACTCAGATCACGTGCTCACTTCCATCAGTGTGCCCCATCCCCAGGCAGAGATCACCTACCTCATTGTCCGCCATGCTCCCATAGCAGATTGCAGTGCCTCTCTAGAGAACACATTTGCGTCCATTGTATCTCATATTTTCTTATGTACAACTCTGTTTCCATATCATCTCACAGAAGAGGTTAGGGTCTTATTTTTTTGGTGCCACCCCAATAGTGCCTAGCATTGTAATGTCATACACTGATGATTTAGTTTTTGCTTAGTTAGCAACAAACCATCCCCCTAATTTACTGGCTTAAAACAACAAATCTTTTATGTAGCTCATGGGTCTGTGGGTTGTCTGGGAGGACCCTCTGATTTAGGCAAGGGAAGATGATCTTTGCTGGGCTCTTTCAAGTGTGTGTGGATAGCAGGCAGGCAGGCAGGAAGGAGAGTAGCTGTCAGTCTCAGCCTCATGGTACACGTCTGGCTGTTGACACTCTTTAAACAGGGGGTGCCTTGACTTTCCTCAGTGTGGACCCTGTGAGGCAGCCTCTGCTTATCTTTTCAATTTTTTGGCCATGAGCCTTGAGAATCAATCTTCCTCATCTGTCTATTTCACCTCAGAGTGAAGGGACCATGTCTGGTTTTTCTTCTGTTTTGCTCAGTGCTATTCAACTCTTATTGAATAAATAAATGAAGTCTTTGTGCAGCTGCCCAAAATCAGCAACCCTTGCTGACGGGCATGAGACTGAGAACTCCACGTGCCGTTTCACAGTTCTGCGACAAATGACCTGCTCCACGTGCCTCCACACCCCTAGTCCGCCTCTTCCTTCAACGCTCAGTCCAGCGGTCATCTCTTTGGAAGTTTTTCATTATTCCTTAGCCAAATGAATCAGGCTGTCTTCTGTGTTTCCATGGCACTTTGGACAAACCCTTATGATAACATGAGTCATATGATTCCGAATATTGTTTCTGGGTCTCATAACTCAACGATGAGGTCCTGGAGGTGGTGTTTTAAGGTGGAAGCTGCTCTTAACATGCCATCTGCATGCCTGTGTCTGCATCCTCCGTTCACAGTTACCACCATCTGACTTTGGGCTTCCCTCTATAAAATTAAGTGCATTCAAAACATTTATGTATGCCAGGCACTAAGGTGACACTAGGGATGATGGGCAGCTTCTAAAGCAGAGGAGGAACAAACAGCAAAACAAACACAAATAGGCATCTACTTACAAAACTGTGATATATGATGGAAAGAGAAAGTAACAGGGAACCCACTGAATAGGGTGGCAAGGAAGGCCTCTTCCAGGAGGTGACTTTTAATTTGAGACCAAGGATAAAGAGAAGCCAACAAAGTGAAGGTTGGATAAAGTGTTTTAAGCAGCAGGGGTGGCATGTGAAGGGAAAGCTGAAGCTGAAGGAAAGAGTCAGTGATGGAAACTGCTGAAGGAAAGCTGATATGGCGGAGGGACAGGGAGCAAAACGGAGCCTTCTGGGATGGGTGTGGAGGAAGAAGCTTTCTTGTGAATAGCCATATCCTCTTTGCCTGTGCAGGGTATATAATAGTTGTTCAGTAAATACTTGTTGAATGATTGAATACATACTTGAAAGACTGAAATCAGTCCTGGTCCTCAACAAAGAGATGGGTTGTGACAAGATGAGAGAGAATTTCTAGGGGTACGTTTCTTTGTCTTCTCAACAGTGTTCAAGTTGTGGCCAATAGACTGTGGCACCCAGACCTATTCTCATGGGCTTGGTGATGTGGAACTCACTCCATGAATGAGTTTGGTTGGTTCTTTATATCCTTCTCCATGCCAGTTCCCTGTGTTGGGTGTTTGCTTCTGAGGGCACAGGGCTGCAACATCTTCTGGGAGCTGCTGCATCACCGGATGCCATCACTTTTGCCAACTCCTCTGAATACCACAAATGTTGCTGGCCTGGGCTGTCCCCTCCAGTGAGCTGGAGACTGCCACCACATGCTGTCCTGGATTTCTCCTTACAGCCCCCCTTTCTGAGATACAAACTGGAGACAAATAGCGAGTGACAGAACCCAGTGCTGTACTGAGAACTGCATCTGTTTCCCAGTGACTAGGTTTTGTCACTGGGCCAAGCTGGTCTACGGACCCTCTTCCCCTTAGGGTGAGAGCTTTCCCAGGAGGCTCCTCAGTCCCTTATGCAAATATCCTGCTGGCTGCCTGGCCCACCAGCTCATTAAAGCTGTTTAGATGTATTTGAGTCCCAGAGGTGGACACAGCTTAGGCTTAGGCTGGGATGCCAAGTAGGTCTGAGGCTGCTTTCTGTTTTTCCTCCTCCTCTCCCCTTAAAAGCCTTTATTTCCTCTTTTATCTCTGACAAAAAGTCTGATAAAAGTGTTCGTGATTACCGATGCAATATAGTGTTTTACATCTGTAAGAGACAAATACGTGAATTGAGGGATGGACTCCCTAAATGTAGGAAGGGACATACATATTCTTTTTTAAATTATACTTTAAGTTCTGGGGTACATGTACAGAATGTGCAGGTTTGTTACATAGGTATACACGTGCCATGGTGGTTTGCTGCATCCATCACCCCGTCATCTACATTAGGTATTTCTCCTAATGTTATCCCCTCCCCTAACCTCCCACCCCACAACAGGCCCCAGTGCGTGATGCTCCCCCTCCATGTGTCCATGTATTCTCATTGTTCAACACCCACTTATGAGTGAGAACATGCAGTGTTTGGTTTTCTGTTCCTGTGTCAGTTTGCTGAGAATGATGGTTTCCAGCTTCGTCCATGTCCCTGCAAAGGACATGAACTCATCCTTTTTTATGGCTGCATAGTATTCCATGGTATATATGTGCCACATTTTCTTTATCCAGTCTATCATTGATGGATATTTGGGTTGGTTCCAAGTCTTTGCTATTGTGAACAGTGCTGCAATAAACATTCTTGGATGCTCTTGAAACCATATGATAAAGGCAACTCCTCATTTCACCCATGCTTAACTATTCTTTCATGGTATTGTGCTTGGTACTGCTGAGGCAAGTGGTACTGAGGCAAACAGCAGTAGCTGAGCCAGGGAGCAAAACCAGTAAGTCATTTTCAAGCCAAAAGGCACTTCGGTTGCTCTGTCCATTCCTCAGTAACAACCAAGTGTGGTCTCTGGAGCCAGGCAGGCTTGATGCGAAATCCCATCTGATCACTTACTAGGTATATGAACCTAGAGGTCACATTGCCTCTCTCTGCTTCAGTTTCCTCATCTGTGAAATGAGTAGAATAATAGTTAAGAGTGCTGGCTTCTGGGTCAGGTTCCCTCTCTTAGGATCTCTGAGAATTTGAGCAAGTTCTTTCATCCCTCTGTACCTCAGTTTCCTAGTCAAATGGTACTAATAATATATATATACCTCATGGAGTTTTTGTGATGATGTGAGTTGATACACAAGAAACACTTAGATTCGTGGCTGGCACATAGTGAGCACTGCATGCCTATTTGCTATTATTGTTGACATTATTACCATTAATGCCCACCAGGTAGGTGATTGTGAGAATGAATGGGATACAAAGCCTGTAAACAGCTTGCGTGGTGTCTGCTGAATTTCAGCTAGAGCTCCTATTCAGCTAACAACGGCGCTCTGCTCTTAGGAGGCTCCTGCACTAACTTCGATGTGAACTTCTTAAGCTGAAGTTTACAAGTATAGGAAAGGGAGGGCTCTCATACTGGCTTTTTCACTTCCACAAACTCACTCTCATGACCCAGTTTTTTCCAGGATCTTCAGTGAGTAATGTCAAAAGCTTTCATGTGTGTAGGAGCTGCCTTTAATCCCTGATAAGGAGAATAAGGAGAGAAATACAGCTGAGTGATATTAGGAGCATGGTGGGTTTACAGTGTCACGAAAAGGGTGTTCTGATTTCTCTGCTCTATAAAACACCCCATATAAACTATAAAATAAAATATTTACATTTTTACATACGCAGAATTCCTGGGTGGGTAAGAGTGGCGATTTGGTAGATTTCCAAATCTATGAGGCTTCGGGGATTCTGGTTTTGCTTCACCTGATGCAAACTGATACTCTGGATTCTATGGAAGCACATTTTTGTGCTTGAGTTACTCCTAGTGCGGGGCTGGAGACCATGTTGACTCTAGGGGAGCTTCAATAGAGGCTGCTGTGGCACTTTGAGAGAACAGTGGTTCAAGTTTCTGATAACTGGAGTGGGGAGAATGTACAGAAATAAAATTAAATTTTCTGTTTATATAAAAAGTAATTTTAAAGACATATAGCTTCAAAAAATTTCTACTTTCAGCTGGTTGGTGTTCTGAGCCACCACAGGGACAGAACAAACACTCAGTCGAGTTTAATCATAAACTGATAGCTGGAGCTTGAAAGGGGGGGGAAAAGGTCTGATTTAGTAAGACAATGGGTAAGCCAAACACCCACGAATGGTGACTTACAGCCACAAATGGCAGAGTTTTAAACTCATCTTACATGAAGAGAAACCTCTCAAAAGAAGACATACATACAGCCAACAATCATATGAAAAAAAGCTCAACATCATTGATGATTAGAGAAATGCAAATCAAAACCACAATGAGATACCGTCTCACAACAGTCCAAATGGCTGTTATTAAAACGTCAAAAAATAACAGATGCTGGTGAGGCTGTGGAGAAAAAGGAACACTTACACATTGTTGGTGGGAATGTTAATTAGTTCAGCCATTGTGGAAGACAGTGCAGAGACTCCTCAAAGACCTAGAGACAGAAATACCATTTGACCCAGCAGTCTCATTACTAGGTATATACCCAAAGGAATATAAATCATTCTATTATAAAGACACACGCACACATATGTTCACTGCGGCTCTGTGCAAAATAGCAAAGACATGGAGTCAATCTAAACGTCCGTCAGTGATAGACTGGGTAAAGAATATGTCCTGCATATACATTGGAATACTGTGCAGCCATTAAAAAAAACAAGATTATGTCCTTTGCAGAATCATGGATGAAGCTGGAGGCTATTATCCTTAGCAAAGTAACACAGGAGCAGAAAACCAAATACTGCATGTTCTCACTTATAAGGGGGGAGCTAAATGATGAGAGCACATGGACACATAGAGGGGAACAGTGCTCACTGGGGCCTTTAGGAAGGTGGAGGGTGGAAGGAGGGAGAGGATCAGGAAAAATAACTAATGGGTACTAGGCTTAATACCTGGGTGATGAAATACAACAAAGTCCCATGATGCAAGTTTGTTACCAGTAACAAACCTGCACTCCTACTCTTGAACTTAAAAAACAAAAACTCATTCTAGTGAATTTTGTATCAAAAAAGTAACTATCTGAAAAATTATGTCATTTGATAATACGTTAGACAATACTTTTTTGCTCATGTCACCCCAGTAAGGTTACAGATCACCTGCTCTTTTGTCTTTTGTTTCTAAAAAATTTTTGGCTCCAAATCTGGTGTAGGAAACTTTTCGTTTCTATGTTTAGTTTTTGAGATTAGCTAGCTGCCGCCAGCTCTGACTTCCTGGCTATGATTGAATGACGTTTTGTTCAGCTGCACGTGCTTTATCACTCATCCTCACTGTCACCTCAAGGAGACGTTTTGGGACATGGATTACAGCTGCCCGTGTGGGAATTGAGTGGTTTTGGGGTTCTTTGTTCTGGTCTAAGTTTCCCCTGTTGCTGTCTCCTGTCCACTTATTGGGCTATCACGTTGAAAGGAAAGCACAGTAATTTCTTGCTCATTCATGACAAGTGTTTCGCTGTAGGCCTCTGGCATGTGGAGTGCTAGGCTAGTAGGAAGGTCGTGGCCCATGCAGGTGTGCCCTGAAGGAGGCTGCCGGCAGAGGCAGGTGGTGCGGCCCTCCCGAGTTGTGCCTCTACCTGGAAGAAAGGGCACCGTTGTCTAGCTTACACCAAGGACTCCACTGGCTAAGGCAGGGCACTAGTGAGAAGCACTGAGGGCCCATGGGAGAATCTTAGTCTCAAGGAACATCTTAGTCTCACTGCCATTTAGCCATCAAATACCATGGCAGTAGGATTTAGGGACTGAGGAGTTTTCTGCATTACTTTGGCCAAGCAGGGATTCTTTAGAACAACAGCAAAAACAGCATCAATGATGACAACGACAACGAACTGGCAAATTGTATTTTCCAAAATTGGTCGTGGTAATATCTTCATCCTGCACGCTCTTCTAAAATGTGAACTTGCCACTCCCTCATCAGAAGGTGGAATCCCTTTCTCGACTCACTTGTGTCCCGTTATAGCTCTAACCAACAGAATACTGCAGAAGTGACACTGACATTTCCAGGCATATCCTGACCTGGGCTGGCAGTCTTCACTTTTAGCCGCTTAGAGGTCAGTGGCCATGGAGGAAGAGAGACCCCACTGGGACTTCTGTGTTGTGAGAAGCACAAGCCATGTGGGAAGGCTCTGGGGGATGAGATGCCATATGAGAGAGAGGCCAAGGAGCGTGGAAGGTGCAGGTGCCTAAGTGAAGCTGCTGTCTCAGAGGGTCAGTCCTGGTATCGAACCTTCAGAAGCCTCCAGCCCTATCTAGACTCTGCCTGTGTCCCCACCAGAGCCCCAAAGCCAGAACTGCCCATCTGCAGCCTGTCAACCTATGGAGCCATGAGAGCTAATACACTGTTATTTTAACCCATCAAGTTTTGGGGGTGGTTTGCTATGCAGCAATGATAACTGAAACACCGTCTCCCCTCCTTCCATTTCCTCTGAAAACAAAACTCCAGCTTAGTGCTCTTTTGCTTCTTGCAACTTTACTTCCAGAAACTAGAGACATGGAGAAAACAAAGAACATGAAGTGTGGCTGAAGTTTCAGTGTAAGAGACTCCTGGTAAGTGGTGTCCACATTTTTGCAGAAGCAGATTTTTGATCTCTACTTCCTTACTTCCTATTTCACCCTATTTCCACCTGTCTCACTCTTTGACACCAGATAGATGAGGGCATTGAACTCTAATCATTCATATATTTATTTGGATATATTGTCAATGGTGTGACAGTGACTAAGAGCCTGGACACCGGGGAGTGAGGAATGAAAGACAAGGAAGTGCACCCTTCCCCTTGTTAGACCCACCATTGCTCTGGAGACATGCATAGAGCAATGAATGACACCATAAGGTATTGCCCCAGAAGAATCTATACAGTACTTTGGAGGAAAGGATACTTCCAGACCTCCTCTTGAAGGCCACAAGCAGAAGAGAACTCCGGGGGACCTTATTGGCTGAATCTACTTTGCCACACTGTGTGCCTGGGACATTCTCTGTGAGTGCTGCTTTGCAGTCTGTGAGGACGGGTATCATAGTCAACTGAGCACTGGCACAGGTACAGTCTCGTGAGCAATGCAGAGCTGGTGATGAGTTCCACCCTGACCGGTTGCACTTCCCTTCCCACTTTACCCAGACACCTCCAGGCTCAAGCTTCAGTGGCATTTATCATCTTACCTGATTGTCACTGCCTTGTACTGGTCATGAATTGTTTCATATGTATCCACATCATCTCCTTAATCAGATTGCAAGTTTCTTGTGGGTGTTATTCTTCTCCTTTATTGAGTTCTAAGTGCCCAGTAGCACTTAGAACTCAATAATTACTTAGCAGTTTGTTGAAGAATATGGAACTGAATTGGACGGATTACAGAAACTTATAAATCAAAAGGTTCAGATATTGAGAGAGTCTTAGCAATATTTAGTCATTGGCAGAACTCTTAGTAGCTGTTAGGCGTGAACTTCAGTCCTTAATGACATAATCTTCACAACTCAATCAGCTAGATGACATCATTCTTATTTTATAGCTGGGGAAACTAAGGGTAAATTACCCTGGTCAAGATCATGTAGCTACTTAAGATGTAGGACTGGATATTGAATGCTGCAGTGTTCAATGAAGTTGCAACTCTGAGGTCCATGCTTCTTCCAGGAGACTCTGCTGCTTTAACTTTGGAGTCTTATGTGCCCATCAGATGGGACTATCTGTCAAATATACCTAGCATGGTTTTTTTCTTTCTTTTTTTTTTTTTTTGAGATGGAGTCTTGCTCTGTCACCCAGGCTGGAGTACAGTGGTGCAATCTCAGCTAACTGCAACCTCTGCCTCCCAGGTTCAAGCAATTCCCTGCCTCAGCCTCCTGAGTAGCTGGGATTACAGGTGTCCACCACCAGCCAGGCTAATTTTTGTATTTTTAGTAGAGACAGGATTTCAGCATCTTGGCCAGGATGGTCTTGAACTCCTGACCTCGTGATCCACCTGCGTAGGCCCCCAAAGTGCTGGGATTACAGGTGTGAGCCAACGTGTCTGGCAGTTTGTTTTTTGACATGGAGTCTTGCTCTGTCGCCAGGCTGGAGTGCAGTGGCGCTATCTCGGCTCACTACAACCTCCACTTCCCGTTCAAGCCATTCCCCCTGCCTCAGCTTCCTGAGTAGCTGAGGTATACAGGTGCATGCTACCACGCCTGGCTAATTTTTTTTTTTTCGGTATTTTACTAGAGACGGGGTTTCACCTGTTGGCCAGGATGGTCTCCATCTCCTGACCTCGTGATCCACCCACCTCGGTCTCCCAAAGTGCTGGGATTACAGGTGTGAGCCACCGCCCCCAGCCTATAGTGTGGTTTTTATGTGTCTAGTCTTCCGATTTCTCCATGTTTTCCCATACTTTCCAAAGTTGTAAAGTGTATCTGCCTGGACCCAACTGTAGCAATCTCTCATTTCCAGTCCCTGACTTCGTTTGGATGTCATATCCAAAACTTTAGATCCAATGTGTATATTTCTGGTGGAGGCAGAAAGTGCAAGCCTTTCAGCAACTGTTATTTATAATTGCTCTGCGTTAGATTACAATTTTGGATTTAAATTTGAAAAAGTACATTTCAGTACCAAGGTTTTGATGTGGAAATGAACAAAGGTAAAAAGTAACTGATGCCCTTTATACTTTTCTTTAATAGAGGGAGATGTATTAAAAAAATTCAAAGTCAGAAGGTGTCCTGCTGCTTGTTCTGTCTTTGGAGGGGATTGTGGAATTCCATAATCGTGCTGGTCTTTAGGACTAGAATTTACACATGGCATCCTAAATCCAGACTATCAAACCTCAGAATTTTACCTCAGGCACTGTCTGATCCATGTTCTCTGTCTTCAGTGTTTGCAACAGTTCTCTGCTGCAGCTAGCTCAGCTCCTGGTTGGGAGACCAAGCAGAAGCCAGTATTATATGCCTTCATTTCCCTATCAGGTCCTTGATCGGCGTGTCTGTCCTTGTAGGTCAGATTAAGAAATCATTGGATGAGGGAAATTAATACAATAAGAAAAAGATTAGCTCGACAGAAACAGGGATGAAGATGTAATCAGGATGTGTTAGTCTGCTTGGACTGCCATAGCAAAATGCCACAGGCTGGGTGGCTTCAACAAGAGAGATTTATTTCTTAAAGTTTGGACACTGGAAAATCCAAGATCAAGGTGCCGACAAGGTAGGTTTCATTCTGAGGCCTTTTTTTTTTTTTTTTTTTGACTTGTAGGCAGCTGCCATCTTGCTGTGTGCTCACATGAACTCTTCCTGGAGTATGCACAGAAAGTGTGGTCTGATGACTTTTCTTTTCTTTTCTTTTTTTTTAGAGACAGGGTCCAGGCTGAAGTGCCATGGTGAGACTGTATGTTACTGTAATCTCAAACTCCTGACTATAAGCAATCCTCCTACCCTCAGCCTCCAGAGTAGCTGGGACTACAGTGCATGCCACCAAGCCTGGCTATTTTTTTTTTTTTTTTAAGACACAGTCTCACTGTGTCACCCAGGCTGGAGTGCAGTGGTGCAATCTTGGTTCACTGCAACCTCCACCTTCCTGCTTCAAGCAATTCCCCTGCCTCAGACTCCCGAGTAGCTGGTATTACAGGCACGTGCCATCACGCCTGGCTAATTATTATTATTTTTTTGAGATGGAGTCTCACTCTGTCTCCAGGCTGGAGTGCAGTGGTGTGATCTCAGCTCACTGCAACCTTCACCTCCCAGGTTCAAGCAATTCTTCTGCCTCAGTCTCCGGAGTAGCTGGGACTGCAGGTGAGTGCCACCACACCCAGCTAATTTTTGTATTTTTATTAGAGACAGGATTTCGCCATGTTTGGCCAGGATGGTCTCAATCTCTTGACCTCATGATCCGCCCACCTCAGCATCCCAAAATGCTTGGATTACAAGCATGAGCCACTGTGCCTAGCTCATTTTTGTTTTTGTTTTTGTTTTTTTTTGTATTTTTATTAGAGATGGGGTTTCACCATGTCCAAACTGGTCTTCAACTCCTGACCTCAGGCAATCCACCCGCCTTGGCCTCCCAAAGTGCTGGGATTTCCAGCATGAGAAATAGGGTCTCATTATGTTGCCCAGCTGGTCTCAATTTCCTGGTCTCAAGTGATCCTCCTGTCTTGGCCTCCCAAAGTGCTGAGGTTGCAAGTATGAGCCACCACACCTGGCCTGATATCTGTTCTTGTAAGGATATTACTCTTGTTGGATCAGGGACCCACACTTATGACCACCTTTAACCTTTATTACTTCCTTAGAGTTCCCATCTCCAAATACAGCCACGCTGGGGGTTACGGATTCAACATATGAATTCTTAGTGGGACACAAACATTCAGTCTGTAACACAGGGCATTCATAACAAGAGTAATACAAATTATCAGTATATATGTATTATTATTTTAAAAAACAATAATCATAGCCAACATTAATCTGGGGCTTACTATATTCCAAGCATTGCTCTAAGCACTTGGATTATTATCTATTCATTCGTGTACTTCTCGTAGGACCCTTACGATGAGGTAGTTTCCAGTGTTACTCCATTTGACACGGGAGGAACCTGAGCACAGAGAAGTCGGTCAACTTGTCCCAGGATCACACAGCTAGGAAATGGCAGTGTCTGGACCTGAGCCTGTGCCCCCAACAACTCTCTAAGATGCTTAGACTTAATCGTAGGTACAAACCAGAAGACACCAATTTTTGTAGCCATTTGGCTTCGTAAAAATAAAAAAGCTTGATACATCTAGCGCTGGCAAGCGTTTGGGGAAAATGGCATTTTAAAATGTTTTTAAATTTTTATTTATTTTTTTGAGGTGGAGTGTTGCTCTGTTTCCAAGGCTGAAGTGGAGAGGAGTTATCACAGCTCACTGCAGTCTCAAACTCCTGGACTTAAATGATCCTCTAACCTCAGCCTCCCTAGTAGCTGGGACTACAGGTGTGTGCCACCACACCTGGCCAATTATTTTATTTTTTGTAGAGTCAGGGTCTCACTCCGTTGCCCAGGCTGGTTTCTAAGTCCTGGTCTCAAGTGAGCCTCCTACCATGGCCCTCCCAAAGTGCTGGAATTACAAGCATGAGCCACCATGCTCAGCCCCGAAGAAAGTGGCATTTTTATGCACCTTTGTGGAAGTGGAGACTTACAAAAGGCAGCTTGTCACTATCAATATTGAGTATGTATTCATTTATACTTTAAGCCAGCAATTCTCTTTCCTAGAATTTACTTTATCAATATATTTAACAAAATTGTGGCCAAGATAACAGTGCACAGATGTTTATTGCTACATTGCTTGAATTAGTAAATAAAACCCCAAAACCTGGAGTCAACATAAATGTCAATCGATAGGGCAAAGATGAAATCAATTATAATAATTTGTATGATGAAATGGTGGGATCGGTCCATGATAACTGACGTGGATGTACAAGCACATACTCATAGGTTGTGTTAGTTTACTCGGGCTGCCGTAACAGAACAACACAGACAGGGTGGCTTAAATCACAGCCATCTATTTCTCACAGTCCCGGGGGCTGGAAGTCCAAGATCAAGGTGCTGGCAGTGTCGCTTTCCTCCCAGCTCTCTCTCTCTTGGCTTGCAGAAGGCCATTCCCTAGCTGGCTCTTCACACATCTCCTTCCGTGTAGACACACAGGGATCGCTCTGTGTATCCCAATTTCCTCTTCTAATAAGGACACAAGTTAGATTGGATGAGGGCCCACCTGATGCCCCATTTTAATTACATCTTTCAAGGCCCTATTTCCAAATAGAGCCTCTTTTTGAGGTACTGGGTGTTAGGACTTCAACATACACATTTTAGGAGAGGCGCAATTCAGCCTATAATGAAAAAGAAAGCTGGGTAACTTTGTGATTAGCATAATCTCTTACATGTAATTTTAAAAGATATGTAAAGACTGGTATAGGTATTGCAATTTTTTCTGCAAAGCTCTCCAAGGAACTCTTAAAAAAATTTTTTTAAATAGAGATAGAACCTCGCTATGCTCTACACAGACTGGATTCCAACTCCTAGGTTTATGTGATCCTCGCGCCTCAGCCTCCTGAGTAGCTTGGGATTGCAGGCTCATGCCACTGTGCCTGGCTCCTTTCCAAGGAACTCCAGGCTCACTTTGGGGGTAAAACAACAGAATGAGTCAGGAGTGTGGTTGAGGCTAAACTCCTCTTTCACTTTTATACCTTTCCATAATTAATATTCTAATCATGTGGAATCATTGCTTTTTATTTTATTGTTCAAATGCCAGCAAAGGCTACCTAGATAGCAGGATTATGGATTTGAAACATTTTTGCCTTTAATTTTTCTGATGGAAAACTTCATTAATATTATTAAAATAAAAAGACATATCCAAAAAAAAAAAAAAGGAATAGTAAGATAATTGAGGGGAAATGGGCAACATGTATGTTGGGAGATTGGCTGTTTGTGGTTAATGCTTCTTGCTTTCCGTGTGTTGTTGGTGAACAAATGGTCTTAGAAAAACTTGTATCAAGTGTCGTGATCCATGTCCCATCCCCCATTTTTTCCTGATATTATAAAATGTTCTTGAAGGTTAAGCTATGTTAGGAAAGAATTGTGCCTTCTTTTTATTGGAAATAATCCAGAAAGAAAAATAATTACTGTCAACTTCTGACTGTCTACTTTCTATTGATCTGCTTTAGGGATTAAACATAGCAAATTATTAATCACTGCCCACCTTCTGTTACCAGCAGGCTCTTGGGTCACCTTCTCAGATCAACAGTTGTGTTCCTTGAATGTCCAAGAGTTTTTCTATTTGTTCAAAGGAAATGGGATTAGGAAGAAAAGTTACTGCAAAGTGGATGCTACACACCTTTCTCCAAAGTGAAATCTCTATCTTATCACTTGTTCCTTGGTTTTGACAGACTTCTGCTTCCCTCTAATAGCAAAAAGCCCTTTAAATTGAAGTGTTTTAAACCTTTGACCCAAGAATAAATGAAAGAACTTATATTTATGGAGGGCCTACCAGATACTGAATGCATTACATATATTCTCTCACTTGATCATCACAGTTACCCTGTGAAGTGGGTATTATTATTTCTCATTTACAGATAAGAAACAGAGTCAGAGAGTTGGAGGAACACTTTCAAAGTCTAGCAGCTGGGGTATGGGTGGAAGCAAACTCATTACCAGGCCTTTGGATTCACAAGTGCATGTTCATCCCAGCTTCTGCGAACAGTTCACCAATAAGGTTTCCGAAGAGCCCTCCAGCTTCCAGGCTTTGGGGCTTAGTGAGATGGAGCAGGACAGCAGCCCCAAGGCCTGGGTTTCCCTTGGAAACAGGAAAATAGAAGACTCTTCACTCAGCCCAAGAGAGACCCTGGTGAGAACCTAGAGGGATGCTCTTGGATGGGTTCCTGCTAAACCTTCCTTTTACAAGGGGAGAAAAAATGAGGCCCAGAAAGGTTTAGTGAATTTTACTCTTGTTTATGTTCCCAATTTTGGTTTTTCTTTTGCAGATTTTAAAAAAATATTTTATTTGATTTACTTTATTTTTTGAGATAGATAAAAAGTGGGCTCTGTCACCCAGGCTGGAGTGCAGTGGTGTGATCTCGACTCACTGCAACCTCTGCCTCCTGGGTTCCAGTGATTCTCCTGCCTCAACCTCCTGAGTAGCTGGGATTACAGGCACCCACCACCACGCCCAGTTAATTTTTGTATTTTTAGTAGAGACAGGGTTTTACCATGTTGGCCAGGCTGGTCTCCAACTCCTGACCTCAGGCGATCCGCCCACCTTGGCCTCCCAAAGTGCTGGGATTATAGGCATGAGCCACCATGCCTGGCTTCTTTTTGTAGATTTAAAGAATAAAGTAGCAAGCTTTGCAATGCAGGAAGGTAGTCTGGCGCCTCTGTGGGCAGTGTGGTCTCATTTGCTTCTCTTGATTGACTGCCTAGATATATGAGTCTTTAGCGTTATCCTGTGTTTCTCTTGCAAGGTTTCATGGAGAAATTAAATTGTAAGAATCCTCATTTATTTTGTGTGTGTTCTCATAGCAAAAAGGTGAAATAAAGAAATGTAAAACAGAAAATAAAGTCCTAGTGTGTAGAGAACCCTTGACCTAAGTAACTCCATCTTAGAAAAAGGCTCCATCTCACATTTCAAAAGGCATCATGTCAACAAGGACCAGATGTTTGACTAATCAACAGAGAGCGAACCCAACCAGATAACGAACAACCAGGCAGACTCTTTGCTTTCAGTCCTCACCAGGAGACTCTGGGGTCATAAAAAGAGCAAGGCTTGTCAGCTTGCGGTGGCCATTTTTCTAGACCTCGTCTTGCTATCACTCGTGATCAGCACCCAGCATCTACCACCAAAGGCTCTGCCAAAATTGAAGACTCTCCC
The DNA here is from genome assembly GCA_036589455.1 of Ateles fusciceps. Taxonomy (NCBI): domain Eukaryota; kingdom Metazoa; phylum Chordata; class Mammalia; order Primates; family Atelidae; genus Ateles; species Ateles fusciceps. Next base: position 3,629,183 of record JAZHEH010000045.1, on the reverse strand, counting down.
TTGCAAAACTGTGACGTCTGTCCAGATCAGGGAAGGACACTCTCCTTGTATAGGTCACTCGCCTTGGACTGGTTCGTTAACCCCTTTTTTCCTTTCCCCTTTCTCATGAAGTTAAAGCTAACTTTGCTTGATGTGGAATGTGTAATCTATGACATTTATATATAGATTAGGTGCACTACTATGTGGTACTATACTATGTATATGGGTATGGTTTGCAGTATTGACTGACCTATCGAGAGACTTGGGCCTGTGTGTCCATGGCTCTGACTACTGAGTGAACAAGTAATACTAAGGAGAATTGCCTCTTTGGGAACTCCATGAAGTGCATGGCTTTTATGATGGAAACAGCATCAGTAAAACTCTGACCTCGTGGAGAAACACAAATGAGTGCAGATCTGGTTGTGTCTGATTTTGGCTGCTCACAACACCTGGGTAATTTTTCACTCCAAAAATAAAAGTTTGGGGTATAACCTGCCAGATATTTGCCATGCCAAGCCATACTGAAGCCTGAGGCAAAAGAAAAAATCAGTAATACAGATCTTGTCTTTATTTAAAATTTTAGTGTTTTGTTCATTATCAATTTTTTTTGCGTTACTTTTTAAAAACATTGCATTGAAATATAATTTATCTTGATTATTGAATTTTTGGGCATTTCTTAAATTCTATACCCTAGGTAAATTCTGTTATTGTTCCTCATTAATCTCACCCTAGCCTTGGCCCTGGAAAATACACCTTGTTATTAAAAAGGTTTTTTTGTGGGGGGATGGGGTGGAGGCTTGTTTTACAAAATAAATAATTATATTATAATTAAAGCAGTTTATATTTGTATAGCACTTACTATTAATTAATTAATCAATTTATTTTTGAGATAGGGTCTCACTCTGTGGCCCAGGCTGGTGTGCAGTGTCCTGGAGCGCAGTGGTGTCATCCTGACTCACTGCAACCTCCACCTCCCGGGTTCAAGCAATTCTCCTGCCTCAGCCTCCAAAGTAGCTGGGACTACAGGCACATGCCACCACTCCTGGCTAATTTTTGTATTTTTAGTAGAGATAGGGTTTCACCATGTTGGCCAGGCTGATCTCGAACTCCTGATCTCAAGTGTCTGGACAGACATCACAATCTTGCAAGGGAGAGTCTTTTATTTGGGCAGAACTTTTGGTGGTAGATGCTGGCCGCTGATCATGAGTGGTAGCGAGACGAGGTCTCTAAAGCTGGCCATCGTAAGCTGATAATCCCACCTCAGCCTCCTGTGGTGCTGGGATTACAGGCGTGAGCCACCCCGTTTGGCCTCTTACTATTTAATGCTATAGAATTACCATTCTTCTTGCTTTACCTTTGTTAACTCAGTCCTCATAACAGTAACAGTTCTAGGAAATTGGTACTGTTTATATTGTTTCCATTTTGTAGATGGAAAAACTGAGGCATAGAGAGTGAAAGTGCCCAAGGCCATAGAGGAAGCAAAGAGCAGAGCTGGAATCTGAACCCAGGCAGCCTTGGTTCCTAGGGTGTGATCTCCAACCCACCAAGCACGTCTCTTTCTCTCTGTTTCTGTCTCTCTCTCTTTCTCTCTTTACTATACCATTATCTATATTTTTTTCTTACTCTATCGTGGACGTCTTTCAATTTCAATACAGATGATGCTACCCCATCCTTGGAGTCCCAATATAAATGGAAATAGCAAGAAAAATCAAAAAGTAAAACCTCAAACATCTTTCAACAGCACATTGACGACCCCTCCTCTTTAGCCAGCATATTTCCGGGTCCCTGCCCTAGAAAGAGTATTTCTCTCTAATGGACTTTTGACCATTGTGACCGTAGCTTCTCTTTCTGCCAGTGCTCTTATTTTGAAGATAATTGACTCAAGCCAGCAATTTGGCTGCTGTGTATGCAGTGCAAGCCACCTCTTCACAAGCTCAGGGAAAACATTTGGAGCACAGATTGCAAAGCACCTGAATTTGAAATGTTTATTTCTTGGCTGGCCTTTATTTTCTTCCAACTATCAAAGGAACTCTGGCTGAAGTTAATGCATTAATCACTTGTCTAATTTCATTTCTTAAATCCTAGTTATTTTTAAATGATAAGTAACACAATTTGCTGCCCTTTTTGATTTAGAAACCTGTTCAAAATTCAGAGGGGGTGTCTACCGCTTTGTTAGAAGAGTCTTTGGATACTTTTTCTTTTTCCTTTTGTGGTAATGAAATACTTATGGTTCTTTCATCTGAAATGCAGGCTGATTATTGATATAGTTCATGCACTCTGGACCATTTAATTTAGATACGGGTTATTTCTACTAAGCTGCAATATGCTTGGTGTCCCTAGGTAAGTAGGCTAAGAGGAGTTCCCTGATCTGTTCTATTTTGCAATATGCTCCCTTTCCATTTGTGAGTGGTTAGCAAAACTTGTTAACAAGGTCACCAATTCAATTCCTGTATGGCTCAGTTTCAGGTCAAAGAATGGATGCGGAGGACTGATCACAAAGACTGTGTGTGCGTGTGTGTGTGTGTACGTGTGTATGAGCTCCAATCTTTCATGATTTCTTGTGGTATGAGTTGATAACAGAACAGGCAGGGTGAGGTCCCTTTAAGCACCAGGGAGTGAGAACAGAGCCTAGCTTGTTTGTGCGTATGTCATTGTATGAGGGTTGTTGGAGTGGAGATGTTTGGTAAATTAGGTAGCATTCTGGGCTGAATTGTGTCTTCTTTCCAAATCCAAGTTCACATTTTCAACTTTTTTTTTTCTTTGAGGCGGAGTCTAGCTCTGTTGCCCAGGCTGGAATGCACTGGTGTGATCTTGGCTCGCTGCAACCTCCGCCTCCCAGGTTCAAGCGACTCTCCTGCCTCAGCCTCCTGAGTAGCTAGGACTACAGGTGGGCACCACCACACCCAGATAACTTTCTGTATTTTTAGTAGAGACAGGGTTTCACCATATTAGCCAGGTTGGTCTAGAACTCTTGACCTCATGATCCACCTGCCTTGGCCTCCCAAAGTGCTGGGATTACAGGTGTGAGCCACCGCACCTGGCAAGTTCACATTTTCAAATCGTAACTCCTAATATCTCAGAATGTGACTGTATTTGGAGACAGAGCCTTTAAAGAGGTGATTAAGTTAAGATAGAATCATTATGGTGGGGTGGCGATTTAATCTGACCGGTGTCCTTATTGAAGAGGAGATTAGGACACAGACACCCGGGGTAACAACGATGTGAAGACAGAACCAACTGCCAAACCTAGCCTCCAGAACGATAAGAAAATAAATGTCTGTTATTTAAGCCACCAGTCTGTGGGACGTTGTCATGGCAGCCCTAGCAAACTCATATAGCTAAGAAGCGGATTCAACAGGATGGACTTCTGAATTGAAGATATACATTTTTGTTAAGCTGGTCAAGTTGAGAATCTCACTAGTTTTACTGTCCCTGTAATTTACCTATCTGTAAATAGAGTTTCTGTTTTTGAATTCTTGTGATTTCCATGTAATAATGAAGTAGCTCTTGCAGCCTGAATAAACTAAGTATACTAAGTGGTTGGAAAATCCAGTGAATCACCACTGAGGAATGGGCTGCAGAGGACTTAGGAGCTGAGTTGTCACTCTAAGGCAGTGCTAAAGAGAGGGCACTACTCCCCTCTGCGTGGAAGAAGAAGAGGACCATTGCTCTCACATGCCAAGCATTTGGCTGTGAAATTTACAAACATCTCCCTTAATTTTTTTTTTTTTTTTTTTGAGACAGAGTTTCACCCTCACTTCCCAGGCTGGAGTGTAATGGCGTGATCTCAGCTCACTGCAACCTCTGCCTCCCGGGTTCAAGCAATTCTTCTGTCTCAGTCTCCTGAGTATCTGGGATTACAGGAACCTGCCACCATGCCAGGCTAATTTTTGTATTTTTAGTAGAGAGTAGAGACGAGGTTTCACCATGTTGGCCAGGCTGGTCTTGAACTCATGACCTCAAGCGATCTGCCCACCTCACCTCCCAAAGTGCTGGGATTACAGGTGTGAGCCACTGCACCCAGCCACAAACATCTCCTTTGATTTTTGCCACAAATTTGCATGAGGTATTACATTATCCTTATTTTATAGATGAGAAAACTACACAGATGATATATATATATATATATATATATATATATATGTATATATAATAAGAGAACACAGCAATTACAAGAGCTTGTGACTCAAATAGATCTGCCTGTGTCTAAGCTTAATATTGTTTTTATTACATTATGATATCTCTAATTTCTTTTTTAAAAATGTTGCTGCTTTCGTTTCTATGATGGCTATTTTTATATGTCAAAGTGGCTGGGCTGTAGGGCCCAGTTGTTCAGTCAGGCAACAGTCTAGATGTTACTGTGACAGGGATTTTTTTTAAGATAACATTAACATTTGTTATCAGTAGAGTTTGAGTTAAGCAGATCCCCCTCTAGCATATGGGTGGGCCTCATCTAATCAGCTGAAGGCATTAAGAGCAAAGACTGAGGATTAAGAAGGAATTGGTCTCAAGGCTGCAACATAGAAACCTGCCTGTTTCCAGCTGGTCTGCTCTGAGGATTTTGGACTTAAGAGTGCAACATTGACTCTTATCTGAATTCAAGCCTACTGGCCTGCCCTACAGATTTCAGACTTGCCAGCTCCCACAATCATGTGAACCAGTTCCTTCAAATAAGTCTCCCATATATATATGGAGAGAGAGAGAGAGAGAGAGAGAGAGAGAGAGAGAGAGCATTTTATATATATTATATATAATATAGTAGTATTATATATACTAGTATGTATGTATAATACTATTGATACTGTTTCCCTGGAGAACCTTGACTGATAGGATTCTTTGGCTTGGAAGTTTAGGGAGTCTCCCTATTACATTAAAGTAGGTTACCTGCTGTAACAATGGGGTAAACAACCTCCAAATCTCAGTGGGTTAACACAGCAAAAATTTTATTTTCTACTTACATGATGGTCCAGTAAAGTCTGGGAAGATTGGCCTGCTCCATGGTGATGAGGGAACTAGGTCTCCACCCAGTGGTTTTACCCAGGATCCTTTACATCTGGCTGGCAGGTGAAGACAGAAGTGAGTGAGTGTACAGACTCTCATGAGAGGTATCAGAGGTCAGGCCTGCAGGCAGCACGTGACTTTTTTCCATATTCCACTGTCCATGGCTCAGCCACATGGGTGCACCTAGCTGCAAGGACACTAGGACATGGAGTCTTCCTGGGGGAGTCCAGGAAGGAGAGGAGAAGGTCGTGTCCTGGAGCACAGTGGTTTTCTCTGACACACCCTTACACTGTCCACATGGCTGCAGACATGACCAGAAGAGCGGAAGGAAAAAAGAATCAACATAATACATGAATGCTGCTTTTGAATCGGAACATACAGGCTTTCAATATGTCTATCATTTTTAATCTATAGATTTATAATTTTAATTTCTAGATGCACAATTCTAATCAAAATAACTACAGGATTATTGCCCTGGAAATCTTCAAAATTTTCTAAGATATTAACTTGGAAATGTAATGGAGAATATAATCGGAGCTCCCTCTGAGAGGGAAGAGCTGTTAGGGTGGGAAACCTGTTTCCATCAGATATCAGACAGGCTCATAAAATAATGCATTGCACCCGACATACCATTAATACCAACTAGCGACCTGGACAAATTAATAAGTGCATGCTCTTCTAGTGGTATTGCCATTTGGTACAACACTTTCAGAAAGCTGTGTGAGGATATATATATATATAAAACACTTAGCAAGCAGGAGTTCTTTCCTACCCTTTGACCCAATAATATTGATCGGACAACTCCATTTCAAGGAAGGAATTCAGCTTTTTAAGAAAAGCTATTCTATAAGGATACGCTCATTGCATTATTAGTCTTAATAGGAAAAAAATTAGTGCTAAGTTTATAAATATCTAATTATTTTTAATGAGGGCCTTATTTTTATTTACTTTTTTGCAACAAGGTCTCCCTCTGTTGCCCAGGCTGGAGTGTAGTGGCACAATCACAGCTCCCTGCATCCTCCACCTCCCAGACTCAAGTGATCCTTCCACCTCAGCCTCCTCAATGGCTGGGACTATGGCCAGCTACTATTTTAATTTTTTTTAATAGCGACTAGGGTCTTGTTATATTGCCTAGGCTGGTCTTGAATTCCTGGCTTCAAGCGATCCTGCTGCCTTAGCCTCCCAACGGGTTGAGATTATAGGCATGAGCCATACTGCATCGGCCAGGGCTGCCTTCTTATAAATACCCAATGCCTTGCTAGACACTGGAAGAGTAAGAATTGAAAAATAGAATTTTGCTTTAAATTGACAAAAGCTGACACAGAGCATGGCTACAATTAAGTATCTGCTCAGCATGGTGGAATCATATCCTTTTTGTAGATATAAAGGTAAGTTTTTTTTTTCTCCCCCGAAAAAGTACATTATGGTGATTCTTAGGACAATTTTCCTAACCCTAAAAAGCCTTAATCCTGCTTGCCTTTGGAGCTTCTCCTGGGACAACAGAAAAAAAAAAAGATTAAAAAAAATTAGGCCTCACTAATGTTTGCCTCTGGCAAACAGAGGTGCCCCAGGAAGGAGACCTTGATGATTTTATAAATACACACAATGATTTGTGTGTGTGGAGATGTCTCTCCCAGGGAACGAATGGCCTGGCTGCTACTTGTAAGTCAGGGACATCTTTGTTGCTCTGCCGTTTTCCAAAATGTGTCAGGGGATGCCTGGGCCCCCCAACTGGGAGTGGAAAGGCACTCTGGGCCCCATTCTGTCTTTCTTCTGATTTCTCCATTGAGCAGGGCCAGTGTACAGTAGGTGGGGTTGGAGGAGGATTCCCAGTGCATTGGACACACCCTTGGCTTACAGGATGTCGGGAGTAGTAGATCCACTGGGTGGCGCTACATGAGCAAAAGGATATGGGGGCGGTGAGAGCCCACCTGAGGTCTTTGTTTTGCTCATCAATGCAAGTCTTCGCAAGAGGAATCTATCCTCCCTTCAGCTCCCCACCTCCTGAGCCACCACAGACTCTTTGAGAAGTCAACGCAGCAGCCTGGCTATCAAATGTGCACATATTTATATATTTAAAAGGACTCTCTGTAGAAGACACAGGGGGGAACAGATTTACCAAGAAAAATGGCACTAGAGACAGAAATCATAACAGCAAACACAATAATTACAGGATTGCCAAAGACACAATAACAACTCTTTCCCAGTGCCTCCCACTGTCCTGGCTAGACTCCCTGATTCCTGGCCCCAGGCCTGTGCCCATGACTACTGTGGTCCCTGCAGTAAGTGCCAGGCCTGCTCCCTGGTGACTCCAAGGGCCTCGCCTGAAGTCCTGGGCACACCCCCTGCACCGTGGTGGTGGAAGATTTAAATAAACACAGGCTAGGGGAAGAAGGAGGGAAATAAGAAGCCTGTGTTCTCATGTGGCACACAACAAGGCTACTTGTGGCTCCAGGACAGGGAGCTCCCCTTCCAGCTGTCCCAAACATTTTCTCTTCCAAGAAAGCACTTTACAAATGATACCTCGGACAAGAGGCACAGTTTTGAGTCACCAACCACACAGCAGGCCAGAGGTTTGCGAAAGTCCCTCTGTGCTGGGTTGAGGCAGGCGGCAACTAGGAGGCTGGAACATGATGTTCCTGTGGTCTCCAGGTGTGATCCAGATGTTGCTTTTCCTTCTCTTCTCAGGGGGAGTGCTGGCATGGGTGGTGGGTTCTCGCTGCCCGGCCAGCCAGGGTGTCCACGTGGATTTCTTAGATTTGCCAGGCTAGCTGTGCCTTCTTTGTACTCTCACTTCCTTCCTATTCCTGATCTCTTTCTCTCCTTAGATGGTATTTTTATTTATTGAGCATTTAATATGTACACAATGCTGTGCTAGACATACAGGAGGCTGCAAAAGGCAAAAGGCACGCTTTCATCCTCCATGGAGCTGAGAGCTTGGTATTGGAGACTGTCACTTAGGCTAAGAGTAATCATTGGTTCCAGAGCTTCTGTTACAGATCAGTGGGATGACCTTGGGCAAGTCACTGAATATTTTTTGAGTTCAGTTTCCTGATCTATAAAATTGGAAGCCATACAAGGTTGTCCCACCCTTTTCTAAACTCTGTTGTGTTTTCTTTTCTTAGATACAGGGTCTTGCTCTGTTGCCCAGGCTGGATTTGAACTCCTGGGCTCAAGCAATCCTCTTGCCTCAGCCTCCTGAATAGCTGGGACTATATAAGTGTGCCGCCAGGCTTGGTTAATTAATTTTTTTTTTTTTTTTTTTTGTAAGAGAGGTTGTTGGGGTGGGGGGTCTCACTGTGTTGCCCAGGCTGGTCTCAAACTCCTGGTTTCAAGCAGTTCTCCCAACTCAGTCTCCCAAAGATCTGGAACTACAGGTGCCATCAGGTCTGGCCTTTGTTGAATTTTGATGGTAAGTGTCAAATAAATAGTTTGTTCACTTGGTGAGAAAAGGTAGCATTGTAGTGTTCTTAGAGAAGGCTTTGTGGAAGAGACGGGACTTAAGTCCTAAAGGATGCATAGGGAATATTATAAAGAAACCAATGTTCAAATCTATGAGACTAGACATGATTGGGAGGATGAAGTGATGAGGAATTCCTGAGTTAGGAGGAATGCAGGAGGAATTAAAAGGAAGAGGCAGATATTGTGAAAGATAAGTCTTAGATATGGGGAAATGTGAGAAAAGTCATACCAAGTGGTTTCTTGATTTTAAGCACAAATACTCTCAATAATGCTGGCATCACTGATGAACTGGAAGACAAAAAAGGTGTTGGTTTAATGGGGCAGATGCTGTCAAGTTTCAGACGTGCTGAATTTGAGAGCGGAATAGGACATCCCTTGGAAATGTGCAGTGTGTGGTCGAAAGCATATAGTCAACCTTTGGGAGAAAAAGCATGAATGACCTGCAAAGTTTGGAGAGTTTGCTGGGTTAGCAGTTCATGCTGAAGTGATAAGACTGGATGAGAGTTTTGACAAAATACAACAAAAAGGAAGAGTAGAAAGTTAAGGGCATAGATTTAGAAAGGAGTAAATCTAGGAGGATGAGGAGGGAACAGGATTTCCAGGCAGTTGGGGAAGGATCTGGAATGACCAAAAAATGGAGACCTGAGGAAATGCAGCTGGGTTTGGCAAACACTTTCACTAGTGCATTTTCCTGATTTTGTTACTAGTTTTTCCTCTGTCCTGTGGAAAGTTCTGACAGGCATTCAGGAAAGTTTGGTGGAATTTGTCTCTCTAAGAGTCTTTTTGTTTTTCATTTATTTTTAGAGAAAACCTGGAGGAAATTGAGTTGGAGTGTGGAAAACTCTTATTTTGCCACATGACTGCCAGATTTATAGTCAATTTAGTGTAGTGACTGTTTCATTCACTCAATATTAATATCTAAGTTGAAATGGAAACACACACAGTGACTTAACGTTTTGGGAGAGGGGGATGTCATAGGCCACTTTGGGTATCTGAATAGACTATGACTCTTCTCCCCAGAAAATACACACACACACACACACACACACACACACACACACACAAAATAGCATTACACATTTAGGAACAGGTTTCCAAAAGGCCCTATGGGGCCATGCGCTTCAGTAAAGAGCTCTTAAATAGGGTCCCAGCTCCCTACAATATATAACCTCTCTGTGTCCATTTTCCGCACTTGTAAAATGAAGAGAGTCCTGAGGACAAAGAAGATTAAATGAACTACTACAAATAAAGTGCTTAGAAGAGAACATGGTACATGGTAGGTACTCAGTCATCTATTATCTTATGATTGTTACATTATCAGATGACATTTTCTCCACTAAATGGCTGTTTTCTGAACAAAACCTTTTTTCTCTGAATTATTCACTCACTCATTTCCTTTATCCCTCACCTTCTATTAATTCGTTCTAGGATCTAGGGAATCAAAGAAGACTAAAGCTGGAATCCTCATCATCAAGAAACTCTCATCTTCATGATACATAAACAGATGATTACTTTCCCTCACAGCTTTCAGGTAAGACAAGTGCAAAGAAAGAAATTTCGAACAGAAGACTGTTTCTGTTGGTACGATTCTTAGAAGAAAATGTGTGTCATGTATTATATGCACTGAGATCTTACGTGTTTGGAATCCACTAATTCGGGGTTAATGGGAGTGGGATTTAATTTTAGTTAAATTGAATAGTAACATGACTTTTAATTATTCTTAAAAATGGAATTTATTAAACAAAATAATAATGCAAAGACCCAAGGGGACTGTCTGTTAAGTATTCTGGTAAGACTCCAATTTTACTTCTGTTGCAACATTCTGAAGCTTATTGTTGCCATTTGCTTAAATTAGACTGTGAGCTACCAGAGGGTAGGGAGTATATCTAATTGATTTTTGTGTCTAATGCAAATTAAATGGAGGTATAATTGTATTTAAGGGGACAAAGAGTTTTTTCATTCATTCTTTAAACCATTTTGGAAGAATGTATTTACATAGAACTAATTGAGGCACAATTACCAATGATTATCTATTCACTAAGATGCCTAATGGCCAGGCTCATGTATGTAATCCCAGCACTTTAGAAGGCCAAGGTGGGAGGATCACTTGAACCTCAGGTTCAAGACCAGCCTGGGCAACATAGTGATACCTCATCTCTCCAAAAAATAAAATAAAATAAAATAGGTTGGGTGTGGTGGTTTATGCCTATAGTCCCAGCTACTTGGGAGGCTGAGGTGGGAGAATTGCTTGAACTCGAGAGCTTGAAGCTGCAGTGATCCCTGAGTGCACCACGGCACACCAGCCTGGGTGACAGAATGAGACCCTGGGTGACAGAATGAGACCCTGTCTCAAAAAACAACAACAAAATATGCTTACCTGGCAAACTCTTTGCTAATCTACAATTCGTGTTGTTCTAGAAAGTATTAAGATAGCTTTAAACATATTGAATAATAGATAAGTTTCACTAACTTAGAATCATTTCACCTATTAGATTAGTGAGCTGTTAACATTTCCATATTTTTTTTTTTTTTTTGAAACTGGCCTCTCTCTGTCACCCAGACTGGAATGCAGTGGTGCGATTTCGGCTCACCACAACCTCCACCTCTCAGGCTCATGCGATTCTCTTGTGTCAGCCTCCCGAGTAGCTGGGATTACAGGTGTGTGCCACCACACCTGGCTAATTTTTGTATTTTAATAGAGACGAGGTTTCACCATGTTGGTCAGGCTGGTCTCAAACACCTGACCTTATATGATCCACCCGCCTCGGCCTTCCACAGTGCTGGGATTACAGGCATGAGCCACGGCGCCAGGCCAACATTTACTTTTTAAGAAAAGCTTTTATCTTAGAAGAAGAAATATGAGGGGAACAAAAGCCTAATAATTAACTTAACCTTTGGTGTCTCAGGGTTTAAAGGGGGCTTCATTAGACTTTGTTTTTAACAAAAAATTCCTTTGAAATAGTTTTATGTACCACTTGAGTCCCATTATGTATTTTTTACATTAGGGCAGAACAAGCTCCTGAGTATAAAATCAAGCTGGGATTTGCTCCTGAACAATGTGAAGAGAAAAGCAGATGGTTTTGTTTTTTCCCACGATTGTATCTGGGTTTATTAGAACAATGTACTTTGAGTCAAAGCATTTTTCATAAGCACTGAAGACAAGGTGCTGCATTCTACTGAATAAGGTAAAGCATGGGACAGAACCGAAAGCAGCCTGGATTTTAAGGACACCCAGGGTCCAAGCCCATCTTCCAATGCCTCCCTAACATTCCACCCAGACACATCTGTTTACAGTTCTCCAAACTCGAGTGCTTTTCAGCCTGCTACCCTAACCTGTCACAGCCCACCAAACTTCTCCCTAACCCCACTATTTAATGTTCAGGTAAGATCTTGTCACCCTTTGGGAATCATTCCTATCCCTCCCCAGGTCTCATTTGGAAATGACTCCCCTCCTCACATTTCTTTTTAAATGAATGGTTATGAGTGATGACTTCATGCTAGTCACGCTGCTAAGTGCTTACCAGGCATTGTCATTATAACTCTGTGAAGCAGGTAATGCCATTAGCCCCATTTTACAGGTAGAGAAACAGATTTTGAATGGCTAATGAATTTTCTCAAGAAGGTAGAAAATAGCGGAGCCAGGATGCTAACCTAGTTCCACCTGATTCCAAAACCTGCGTTCTCACCTCTCATGTGATTCTGCTTTTTCTGAATCCCTTATAGTACTCTTTTATTTCACGCCTTTGTAACTTAATAGGCGTCCTTTTTATTAAATAAATTTTTAGTATTTTTAGTTTTTCTTCTGCACTTTTCTCTGATTTTCAGTTGGACCATGAAGTCCTCTGAGGGTAAAGAATCACATCTCCTTAGGTATTTTGTGTTGGTTTTTAGCAGTGTCTTTTGCACAGTTGATACTTCATAAGTGCTTAAGTGCTTAGAAACAAATGGATCTCCCAAATCTTTTTTTTTTTTTTTTCTCGAGACAGAGTGTCTCTCTGTTGTGCAGGCTGGAGTGCAGTGGCACAATCTCAGCTCACTGCAACCCCTGCCTCCTGGGCTCAAGCAATTCTCCTGCTTTAGCCACCCGAGTAGCTGGGACTACAAGTGTGCACACCATGCCAACTGAGTTTGTATTTTTGTAGAGATAGGGTTTCACCATGTTGGCCAGGCTGGCTTTGAACTCCTGGGCTCAAGTGATCCGCCTGTCTTGACCTCCCAAGGCGTTGGGATTACAGGCGTAAGCCACCATGCCCGGCTGGATTTCCTGAATCTTGAAGGTCAGACTTCGCCCACAATTTGGTTTTCTCTCCTCAGGGAGATTATGTACTGAATGTTTATGTCCTTCCACAAATTCATATGTTGAAGCCCTATTACCTAATGCATTGGCATTTGGAGATGAAGCTTTGGGAGGTAATTAGAGTTAGATGAGGTCATGAAGGCAAAGTTCCCATGATGGGATCAGGGTATTTATATGAAGAGGAAGCAAGAGCGAGAGAGATTTCTCTCTGCTGTGTGAGGACACAGTGAGAAGGTGGCCATCTGCAAACAAGGAAGAGTTCCTTACCGGGAGCCATATGGAGCAGTATCCTGATCTTGGACTTCTCAGCCTCTGTAACTGGAGTACTGTGGTAGGCTAGCAGTACTCAGATGTTCACCTAAGGATGGGCTGCACTGAGACAAGGAGAAACTTAAGACTTAACATTACTATAATGATGGATAAACGATAGAGCCCTTGCTAGGCACTGTTCCTGGTTCACCTGCATTATCTTAATTTGATTCCTTGATGAAACTTATGAAAGAAGCTCATATGAAAGAACATCACACACCGGGGCCTGTCAGGGGGTGGGGGGCAAAGGGAGGGGAGAGCATTAGGACAAATACCTAATGCATTTGGGGCTCAAAACCTAGATGACGGGTTGATAGGTGCAGCAAACCACCACGGCACATGTACACCTATGTAACAAGTATGCACATTCAGCATATATATTCCAGAACTTAAAGTAAAATAAAAAACAAAATAGAAAGTGAAAAAGAGGCTGGGTGCGGTGGCTCACGCCTATAATCCCAACACTTTGGGAGGCCAAGGTGGGTGGATCACCTGAAGTCAGGAGTTTAAGACCAGCCTGGCCAACACGGTGAAACCCGTCTCTACTAAAAATATACAAAAAATTAGCTGTGAGTGGTGGTGGGTGCTGGTAATCCCAGCTACTCAGGAGGCTGAGGCAGGAGAATCACTTGAACCCAGGAAGTGGAGGTTGCAGTGAGCCGAGATCACGCTATGGCTCTCCAGCCTGGGTGACAAAGGGTGACACTCCATCTCAAAAAAAAAAAAAAAAAAAAGCATGTTGAAGAACTCCCATTTTACAGATAAGAAAATTGAAGCAGGGAGAGCATAAATGAGGTGCCCAGGGTCACAGACAATAAATGGCAGGACCAGGAATTGCATCCACCCAGACTGGGTGTATGTAGGTGAGAAAATAAGTGTCTGTTGTTAAAGCCACCCAGTCTGTGATATTTTGTGATAACAGCTGGAGCAGAGTAAGATACAGAAGTGCATTAGACATGAGAGGTCCTTAGACAATTCATGGAGTGTTAGGGTGAAAGGAAAACATCAAAGGGTCACCTCGGGAGAGAAAGGCTGCGGACGCCCTCATCGTGGGCCCACCCATGGCCCCTACACGGTGGGTTTGCATTGTGAGCAGTCAGTGCGGCTGCCAGAAAAAATACAAATGTGATATGTAACACTGACAAGCAATTAAAGTCTCTACTTCAGTCTCAAATAATCAGAAAGGGGAATCACAGTGCATTCTCCTCACCGGTGCATTTCTTTCAAAGTCCTATCGATCAGAGCAGGGCGGCAGCCTTTCAAAACTTCCTGCCCACAGACTCATGCACACCTCTGCTGGTTCTTCTTGTGCCCCTGGCCTCCTTGTCTCAGTGCAGTCCATCATCAGCTGGACATCTGAGGACTGCTAGCCTAGTGTGTGAACACAACATCTTGTCTTCCTTAGAAGGTGGGAAGTCCTAATTCTAGCAGAGAGAAACTGCTCTGGAAATTGTAGGGGAAGCAGTTGAGGAAGACTGGGGGAGGCGATTAAGTTTTCAGGCACTCTAATGAGTTGAAGGTTGTATGCGTCTCCTATACCGGCTGTGAAAAAGGACATACAAGCCACGTAGTGGTCTATGTGGTATGCTGTAGTGGCAGGGGGATGAGAAGTGACAGGAGAGTGTTGCAAGACTTAACACTATGGTAACGATGGATAAAACGATTGAGCACTTGCTAGGCACTGTTCCCGGTCTACCTACACCACCTCATTTGATTCCTTCATGAAACTTAAAAGCACTTTGAAGATCTCCCATTTTACAGATGAGAAAATTGAGGCAGGGGAGAGCATAAATGATGTGTCCAAGGTTATAGACAATAAATGGCAGAACCAGGAGTTGAGTCCACACAGACTGTGGATGTGTGCTTTTAGCCAGTCCTCTCTACAGCTTTAGGGTGGGGGTGACATGGTACTCCTGGAACTGCTCCCCATCCACCCTGAGCAGGGGCCAAAGTGGAAGAGTTGCTGCTTACTGGTGATTCACTATTTTCTAGGGATAGCTATTTTGGAAGCAGTAATTTTTGAGTCTCAAAAAATATCCATTCGGTACTGAATTGCCAGGTGCATTTATATAGGGGGGTAAACGTAATTTCAAGTGCAAGGGTGGCATAAGAGAAGGTAGTATGGCAAAACTAAAAAGCAGCTGGGTGTGGTGCCTCATGCCTGTAATCTCAGCATTTTGGGAGGTCAAGGCGGGAGGCTCACTTGAGCCCAGAAGTTCGAGACCAGCCTGGGCGGCATAGCAAGAGTGAGACCTTGTCTCTACCAAAAAACAAAAAATAAAATTAGCTGGACACGGTGTTATGTGCCTGTAGGCCTAGATACTTGGGAGGCTGTGGTGGGAGGATCACTTGAGCCTGGGAAGTCGAGGATGTAGTGAGCCATGATTGCACTACTGCACTCCAGCCTGGGTGACAAAAAAAAAAAAAAAAAGGAAAGAAATCCCAACATGAATTCTCATGAAGCCAGGATGGGCTGCTTATAGTACAATTGCAAATAACCCCCAATCTCTATAGCTTAACAGGACACACTCTATTTCCTGTGCCACATGTGCAGTGCAGGCCAGAAGGGCATTCTACAGTCACTTAGGTTTCAGAATGACAGAGCTCTATGTTGATAAGTATAGTCGTCCCTCAGTGTCTTCCAGGGATTAGTTCCAGGATGCCCACAGAATACTAAAATCTGCAGATTCTCAAGTCCCTTATATGAGATGGCATAGTATTTGCATGTAACTTACATGCATCCTCCCATATACTTTAAATCATCTCTAGATTACTTATAATACCTAGTACAATGTAACTGCTATGTAAATAGTTGTTATTCCTAATTGTTTAGGGAGTAATGACAAGAAAAAAATGTATATGTTCAATACAGACAGAACCATCTATTTTTTATTTTTGATATTTTCAAGACAATGCTGTTTGAATCTGTGGATGCAGAATCTGCAGATACGGAGGGCAGGCCAACTATACTTAAGAGATCACAGCAACAGGGAAATACAGAGAGGTGAATCTTTTTTTTTTTTTTTTTTTTTGAGACAGAGTCTCACCTCGTTGCCAGGTGCCAGGCTGGAGTGCAGTGGCGCGATCTCGGCTCACTGCAATCTCTGCCTCCTGGGTTCTAGCAATTCTCCTGCCTCAGCCTCCCAAGTAGCTGGTACTATAGGCGCATGCCACCACGCCTAGCTAATTTTTGTATTTTTAGTAGAGACGGGGTTTCACCATGTTGGCCAGGATGGTCTCGATCTCTTGACCTCGTGATCCGCAAGCCTCGGCCTCCCAAAGTGCTGGGATTACAGGCCTGAGCTACCGCGCCCGACCCCAGAGAGGTGAATCTTGTACCAGCATTTGAAACTTCCCCTTGGAAGTGATTCACATCACTTCTGTTGAGAATTCATCGGACAACTCGGGTCAGATGGCCAAGCCTCATTTCCAGCGGGGGAGAGAAATACAGTCATCTGTCTGGAAGGAGAGGAATGAGAAACAGTTGGTGAACAGCACCTAAGTTACTCCAGTGCCTGAACAAGCTAAAGCGGAGTGTAGATCCTGATTCAGCGGGGGCATGGAGATGAACTTAACATAATGCAGTTTGCAGACACAGCTGAGAGACACAGACAGAACTATCACATGCTTTCCCCACCAAGACTCGACTCATTCCAGTTGAGGAAGACAGAACATGCACTGAGAAGATGCCCAGAGAAACATCATCATTTACAAAAATTGTCATTACAAAGTATTTCCTACTCTTCAGATTATGTGAACCAAGAGCAATTATGTGATTGCGTAGTATGCTGGAAACAAACTCTCCCTGTGTTTCTGTCCAGGCTTGGCATAACCAAGCTTCAGGACCATTTTCATCTCCAAAAAAAAGTCTACATGCAAGAATTCTTATTCTCAATCCACAGTTCATAAAGTTTTATCAAGTGTCAACATTAAAACCCAATTTACTTATTTCCTCTGAAGTATCATTGTGTGTGTGCTCGAATGTGTGTGTGTATGTGACTTCATAATTTGCATTAAGAGCCCTCTTTAGATTGATAAGAAAGTCTGTGTTTCCTAATTTGATTAATGAGTGCTCTTTCAATTATACTTCTTTACAATTGAGAACAAGTTACTTTAGGCAGTTTTAAGAAGTTAACAGGTTTGAATCTTTTTTTTGTTTTAATTTGAGACGGAGTCTCACTCACTCTGTTGCCCAGATTGGAGTGCCGTGGCGTGATCTTGGTTCACTGCAATCACCACATTCCAGGTTTAAGTAATTCTCCTGCTTCAGCCTCCCAGGTAGCTGGGACTACAGGTGTGCCCAGTTAATTTCTGTATTATTAGTAGAGACACGGTTGCACCATGTTGGCCAGGCTGGTCTCAAACTCCTGACCTCAAATGATCCACTCGCCTTGACCTCCCCAAAGTGCTGGGATTACAGGTATGAGCCACCACACCCAGCCACAGATATGAATTCTTTCCCTTCTCCCTTCTTTTTCCTCTCCTTCTTTTCCTCACCTCTCCCCTCCCCTCCCTCATCTTCTCTCTTCATCTTCTTTCCATTATCTTCCTTCCTTGCCTCTCCTTACCTCCTTTCTTCTCCTTCTCTTCTCTCCCTCTCTCCCTTCCCGTCTTTCTATTTCATCATCTTTTTCTCAGTTTCACACCCACCCTCCATCTGACCAACTCTGACTTATTCCTAAGGTCAAAGCCTAATGTCATTTCCTTGGGGAACCCTTTTCTGTTCCTTTATACCTGTCTGTGTCTCTGGTGTGAACTCCTGTGGTATTCAGCACTTTCTCTTCAGAGCTCTAGTGAAAATGCATGTCTGTGAGCATTTGTGGAATTATCTGTTTAATGTCTTTTCCTCCAGTAAGACTGCAGGCTCTGTGGAAGCAGATGCCAGGACCTCCATGGTCATGACTGTGGCTGCAGGTCCTAACGCAACACGTCGGCCATGACAGGTGCACAATGAAGACTTGGATATTGATTTAGTCAGCAATGCTCTTACTTTTCCTTCCTATGTTTGGGTGACTTGGTAGGTGTTTTTGGGGTTGAGGGGTACAAGCCAACTCAGGTGGGAAGAAACTGAAAGCAGAGAACCCTTGTAAAAATGGGAACAGCAGCAACAAAAATACCTGCTCAACACCATTCTGCTCTGTCTCTGTGTTGATGTTTTGTGGATAGTGGTCAAGTGCCATTTTCAGCCAATAGAAGCTTATTGCTCTTAAACTCTGAAGTTTAAAAGTGGTACTGACGGAGTGGTAAATGAGAGGAAAAGAGGGAGAAAACCCCATTTTTTCCACTGGTTACGTAAGATCCTTTTCTGCTTGCCAGCATGTCTGATATGATAGACTGAAAGTACCATTTTCTTGGTAAAACAAACACAGACTTCTTTTTAAAAACACCTTCTGATACTTTACGAGTAGGGCTGGTGTATGTAACCAATCAAGACCAACATATGGCTTATTATGACATTTAGCTGATTAAAATAGTCTAGACATAAACTTGAGATTTCAGAAATGTTTAAGAAATACATTTTAATGTACAGTAGATGTGTACTTAGTCCTAGGCCACCTGTATCCCTACAGGAATTACGGAGCAGGAAGTACTTTTGACTCAAGAAGTGTGTCTGAAAATTAAGGTTGTAAATTAACAACAGCTTGTCTATTAGATTATTCCAGCCATAAAGGACTCAGTATGTTTCAAAATGCTCGTGATTTTCAATACATTTCTGTGGGTCAATTTAATAAAGAGCGATGCTGGGAATGCCTTTGGCTTGAAAATCTGCACAAGCACGTTTTTAGAAAATCCCAGAGAATAAATAGTAGCTGCTAGTTAGGCTGTGGTAAAACACACCTGTGGCTAATGGAAAAGGAAAGGCTTGAGCCGCCCCTTGGCACCGGCTTCTGGGTCTGCACCAGGGGGACTGCTGTGGCTTCATGGGCTGTGTCCGGCCTCCGCCCCAGGGCCAGGAGGGCCAAGGCCCCTGTCCTGCCTCTGAGCCTTGGGTATGGCAGTTATTTCTTCTGGCTTTGTTTTTGTGGTGGGTAACTCATGAATAATGAGGTCTAATTAACACACGAGGCAGCTGTGAGGATTAATCGGCTAAGGTTGGGGGGCCACGCACTTTGAATTGGCGCATATTGTGAGTAGTTGTTAGGGCAATCCTGAGGCTCAGTGGAGTTTGCAAATTTTGATTTGTTTTTCTGTCAATTTGATTTTTCTGTGTAGGTAGGAGGTGGGCGAGGTCAGAAAAAGATGTAGGAGTGGGTCAGGGGTCTCTGGCTTTTGAGAGAAGCAGAGAGAGAGATTGAAGAAGAAAGACTGATGAAGAGAAGAAGGAGGGGGGGAGGGGAAGGAGGGAAAAGAAGAAAAGAGAAGAGAGAGCAAGAGAGTAGACACAGCTGAGACTCCAGAGGCCTAACTCCCAGGTGGTCTGTATGTTGGGGAAATACTGGAATTGACTGGGGCGGGACAGGAGTAGAATAGAATATGTTTTTTTCCCTTTCTCCTGCAGCCAAATGATTGAACTGGCAGGAAGACATGAAGCACATGGTGACCTGAGCCAATTTGCCTTATAGTTTTGCCAAGGTTTTAATTCTGTGTTTGTGAACAGTGTGTGAACTGGGTTAACCTTTTCCTTTCTGAAGCATTTAGTGCATGGCAGTCAGGAGAATTCGGCTCTTCTCTCGGTTTGATTGATTTACAGTGTGACTAAGTGGGGCACCTCCTTTATCTCACTGGTTTCTTCCAGTTGAAAATGAGGAGGATGAGGTGAGCCTGGGTGTATGTGTTAGCTTTTGCTGCATGACAAACCAGCCCAAAACTTTGTGGTTCAAAACAGCAAACATTTATTTAGCTCACCATTCTGTGGCTTGGCATTTAGGACTAGACGCCTCTGAGTGGTTTTGCTGACCTCGGAGGGGCTCACTTGTGTGTCTTTGGTCAGCTGGTTTATGATGGCCATGTCTGGATGATGGGGATGACTGGGACCTTTCTTCACCAGCTTGCTCATTCTCTAGCAGACTAACCCCGGGTGACTCACGTGCTGGTCAAAGATTCTAAAAAAGTGAAAGATGCCGTCTCTGGTGATCTAGGCTCAGAAATGGCACAGTGAAGTCATGGACCAGCCAAGATTGGAGGTGGGGTGGAAAATATACTACTCTTCTTCATGGGAGCAGCTGCAGAGTACTCTGGCCAGTGCGTTCTTCAAATGACCTCTTCTAGGTACCTTTCAGTCCTAACAGACAATGAACACAAATTAGGATGAATAGGAGAACAGCATCTGTTGAAGGGGTTCAGCGTTGAGGATCTGAGGTTACAAGTCCTGTCTGCTGTTTTGAATTTATTATGTGGCTTTAAATAAGCTTTTCGACCTTTTTGTTGATTTTTCACTACTTTACTAGGCTTCCTCTGCTCATCCGTTACTAAGAAACGATCAAATAGTTAACACATGTGATAGAAAGGTTAGTCTATGCACAAAGCATGCTGAATAAAAGGCATTTGATAAATAATTATTGAATGCAAACATGGATACATATATTAATACATTCTCAAGTCTGAAAGTTTTTTGACAACGCGAATTTTTACTCACTGTAAAAATTTAGAAAAAGAATACATATAAAGAGGTGAAAATAGAAATCGGCTTTTACCACTGGTAGTAACATGTAACTGTTAATATTTTGATGTAGTTCTATCAAGAAGTTTTTTGGATGTCTATACGTGTGTCTGCTACAAACATGAGGTCGTAATGTGATGATACTTTTATAATCTGTCCCCTCATTAGAATAAATATACATACACTATTTCATTTTTGATGGCTACACAGTGTACTAGTGCACACAACCACAATTCACTGCATGCATCCTCTATTGCTGGACATTTAAAGACTTTCTGGTTTCCAGAAATTGTTTCAAAAAAACAGAACATTTTAGTGCTACATTCTTTGAAAACACTCTTAAATATTTCCTTAGGATATATTTCTGGGAGAAGTGCTCTATGTTAAAGGGTAGGCATATTTTAAAGACTTTTGATTCATTCTAACAAATCTCAAGAGAAGTTCCACCATTTGCTCACACATTACCTATTGATAAGAATGCCCACATTCTTTGGTGTCCCATGTTCAACACAAATTTATAAATGGTTCTGAATCCCTCTGCGATGACTATAGATCTCATCAGGGGTTATAAAGCTTTCAAAATAAACACTTTGCAGATCTGGAAAGAATCTCGAAGGTTATTAAGTCTAACCCCATAGGCAAAGCTCGAATGCTAGCACCTTCTCACTGCATTCCCTTAGAAGTATTGAGTTTAAAGAAACACAACAGACCTAGCATTAAGGTGTATCTGACAAATATCAGTCCCACTTAAAGCTGTTGAGTGTGATTGAGTTCTGCTCTTTCTACGAGAAGGGAAGGAGGGAGAGCAGATTTCCAAATGGCCCTCGTTTCCATAAAGGAGCAAAACGACTCCTTCTCCAGCTCAGTTGTTCATGTCTCTCAACACTGCACGCTAAAACCATCAGCAAAAACGGCTCAGTGCCGGGGTTTTGAGAAAAACTACCAATGTGGACTAGAACATTCTTCTATCAGAAGAAAAAAATGGTGAAAGATAAATTAAAAACACCTGGAACAAGCATTAAAAAAATAAATTGCATCATCATTTTCCTGCCATTCTTTACAAAGTTTAGAATCTAAGACAACTAGCACTTTTTAATTTCCTTCAGTGTTGAGTTATAATCTTTGTCTTTTGGTTAGCATCAAGTCCAAATTCAGAAGAGGATTCATTAAAAACATACCAACAAATAAGCATAGAACCATCCCTCAGGCTGACTTTTTCCTGGACCCTACTCCTTCTTTCAAAGGGAAGATAGATTCCAAACTGGTGGTTGTGCCTGTTCACATTCCTATCAGTATATGAGATTGCCAGGTTCCTGATCAAGTGCAGGTGATAGGCTAATACTTTACAATTGCTCATTACCTCCAATAACCAAAGATTTTTTATGGGACCAGGTTTTGTCTGATGACTCCTTCTTCTCTTACAATAAATCCCCCTTTCTCTCCCCCTCCCCTCCCCCTTTCCTCCCCTCCCATCCCCCTCCCTCCTTTCCTCTCCTCTCCCTCCATTCCCCCTCCCCCTCCCATCCCCCCTCCCCCTCTCCTCCCCCTCCATTTCCCTCCTTCCTCTCCCCTCCCCTCTTTTTGAGACAGGGTCTCACTCTGCTGCCCAGGCTGGAGCGCAATGACGACGTCTGTTCACTGCAGCCTCCACATCCTGGGCTGAAACAATCCTCCCACCTCAGCCTCCCAAGTAGCTGGGATTACAGGCTTGTGTCACCACACCTGGCTACTTTTTTGTGTGTGTAGAGATGGGGCTTTACCATGTTGCCCAGGCTAGTCTCAAGCTCCTGGTCTCAAGCAATCCTCCTGACTTAGCCTCCCAAAGTGTTGTGATCGCAGGGGTGAGCTGCTGCATGCACCCAGCCACGATAAGTTAGAAATACTAGAAGATTCTAATTCAATATATTTTCCTGACGGATCCACCTCTCTAGACACACCAAAGTAGATACAAACTGTGGCCCAAGGACATGGCTTAGGCTCAAGCTAAGCACTGGGACGCACACTTTTTAAAAAACACAACATTTAACAAATTTCCAGGGTTTTGCTCCTATTTCTATTTTCCCCAGAAATCCCCAGCAGCACTCACCTAGGGGATTTTTAAATTTCCTTATAAAATTTATTGGGCATGGAGATCTGAATTACCTAGATTAGCCACCAGCTTTGTGAATAGTCTGCCCGTTTTTCTTCTACCATTTGCAATGCATCTTTTTTTAGAGAAGATATAAGTAAAGCCATAACCCAGAGTTTCATGTTTCCTGTCACCTATTGACACTGTTTCTCCCATTCGTAGGCTTGTGTCTCCATCGTTTCTCTTTTCTCCTTGAATATGATTTTTTTAAAGGCTTCTTTTTTTGGCCGGGGCGGGAGGTCTCCTGAACATTTGTTTCTTAGTTCACTCTGGCTATGTCTTCTGGCTGTGTTGATACAATATGACCAATCACAACAAGACAGCAACACGATAATGGCTATTTCAGTGCTCTCAGTATCCTAATAGCTTATTAACAGGGAGATCAGTTCTGCCAAAGAACTGTCAAAGTTGGCGGGGAAATGTCTCTTGGGATTTCAGGATAGATTTAGAAGACATGGGAAAGAAACTTGGCAATACTGTGGCTTAAAGTTTTCTCAGGTAAGGGCAATTTTACTTATTAAAACTGGCTGAGATTTTTTTTAGGGGAATTTAGAGAATACCTATGTTCTTTCAAAACCCCTCTTTCTACTCAAGGCCTCGTGCAAACAACCTTTTGTTTGGGTGGTGTCCCCTGGCCCTTCTCTCGGAATGCTTTCTTCTCTGCCTGCCCGCACCAAGGCACGTTGTTACATTTCATACATGGCAATAATCCCTCTTTACTTGGTTTAATTTTTTTTTTTCCTGAACATTTAGAAAACCTTGTCATCAGTTCTTTGAGGCACGCGTCTTGGCTCATCCATCTTTCTATCCAAAGCTCTTGATGCAGGGCCTGAAACACCATAGCCACTCCATCAGTGCTTGTTGAACGAAGGAATAAACCTGATCAGGGAGGACCACTTGCAAAGACAACTTACCCAGAGGCAAGCTCTCTAGAACATAAACAAGTATGCAGAGGGAACACATGAAATGAAAAGATGGCTCTATCAGGAGTTAAAGTTTTGCAAATCTGAAATTTATACTTTACATTTCAGTTGTTTTTTAATCAATTCAGTTTGATTCAATTCAATGTCATGTATTAAGCATCCCTAGCGATCTTGCACTGTGAGAGATATCAAGGTAAATAAAACACTGTGTCTGCCCTAAAAGAACCCACAGTCTAGCACAGTGCATAAGTGTGAGAGAAATAATTACAGGACACCATAATAAACTCTACACATGATGCTGCAAGCTTAGAGGTAGTGTAGGAAAGCATGATTTGAGTAGGGAAAGGGGAGGGTCTAGAAAGTTCCACAGACTTATTCCCTGGGGTTTTCTGAGAGTATTTCAGATGGACAAGGGAATATAGGTTATGTTTATAACATATATGTTGTTCCAGGAAGAGCTAACAAAGTAAAGGAAGGCGCAGAATCATAGAATAGCATGGAATGTTTGGGGATTTAAAAATCAGTGTTAAACGTAGAGTACAAGTTGAAGCACATTAAAAGATGAAGCTGAAGAGAAAAGTAGAGACCAAAAGACAAAGGCCTTTGTGTTGGCTTCATGAAGAAGTTTGACTAGTAGTTTTCACACTGTGCTTTCTCTAAAGTAGGAATTTAACTTCTTTTTTTTTTAATTTATCTTTTATTTCAAAAGGTGTTTAGGGAGCAGGTGGTGTTTGGTTACATGAGTAAGTTCTTTAGTGATGATTTCTGAGATTTTGATGTACCCATCACCCGAGCAGTATCCACTGTACCCAATGTATAGTCTTTTATCCCCCCACCCCCTCCTGCCCCTTTCCCTGAGTCCCCAAAGTTCATTGTATCATTCTTATGCCTTTGTGTTCTCATAGCTTAGCTCTCACTTAAGAGCGAGAACATACAATGTTTGGTTTTCCATTCCCAAGTTACTTCACTTAGAATAGTAGTCTCCAATTCCATCCAGGTTTCTGTGAATGCCATTATTTTGTTCCTTTTTGTGGCTGAGTAGTATTCCATGGTGTACATATATATTGTATGTATGTAATAACTTATTCATGTATATATATATACACACACACACATACACACATAGGTATATATATGTATATATACACACATACATAGGTATGTGTATGTATATATGTATATACATGTGTATGTATATATATACACACACAGTTTCTTGATCCACGGATTGATTGATAGGCATTCGGCTGGTTCCATATTCTTGCAATTGCAAATTGTGCTGCTATAAACATGCATGTGCAAGTATCTTCTTCACATAATGACTTCTTTCCGTCTGCGTAGATACCCAGTAGTAGATAGAAGCTAAATTCCTATCTTAGATCTACCATTTGATCTAATGTTTGAAAAACCAAACATTGTATGTTCTCACTCTTAAGTGAGAGCTAAGCTATGAGAACACAAAGGCATAAGAATGATACAGTGAACTTTGGGGATTTGGGGGAAAGGGTGGGAGGGGGTGAGGGATAAAAGATTACACACTGGGTACAGTGTATACTGCTCGGGGTGATGGGTGCACCAAAATCTCAGAAATCATCACTAAAGAACTTATTCATGTAACCAAACACCACCTGCTCCCTAAAAACCTTTTGAAATAGAAAATAATTTTTTATAAAAAATAAAAAAGTTAAATTCCTACTTTAGAGAAAGCACAATGTGAAAACCAACATTTGATTGCTGGATCAAATGATAGATCTAAAACAGGAATTTAACTTCTATCTCCTGGTGCAATCCACTACCTTCTTTGCATATAATAGTATATGAAATTATTAAAAAATCAATTTGTTCATCTTTTTTTAAGATTAAAAGTTTCCTGAGAGTAGGACCTTCTCCTGTAGCATGTGCTGTTATGTGAATGATGATTCTGTTTAGCAGTCTTGTGCGTGCAAAATAATTTTTCACATTTTTCTTTGTGAGAGGACTGAACTTTCTGTAAATTTCATAGAGAAAGATGGCAATTGTGACAAAGACTGATTCGATGTTAAAACAGAAAAGACGTGGGCTCTACAGCCAGGCAGAGTCTGTTTAAATCCTCTGTCAAATATTAGATATCCAACTTCTGGCAGATTAATTATTCTGGATTTCTGTTTTTTTGTTTGCAAAATATGGAGACAATAATATCTGGGGGATAACAGTATCAGTTTTGCAGGACTTGACTCAAGGATTAAACAGGAAAACACTTATTAGCACATTTGGCTCTGTGGTGCTAAATTATAAGATATGTTAGAAAATGTTAGTTTCCTTTGAAAATGCTTGGTTCCATTCTGAGGGTAGTAGTAATTGCCAACCCTCTGAGACACTTTTTAAAAGTGCTTGGCTGCTAAGAAGCACTTAGCACCAGGTCTAATAAGCCTCTCCATTTTTGTAAGTGATTTTAAGTTGAATAGGCAATTCTAGGTGTTTGTTTCTGGATCAGGTGCCATGGAGAGAAAAGTGGCAAATAAAGCAAATGATAAGAGGTAGAGTATAGAGAAAACTTTATTGACTTCCTCATCCAGCCAGCCAGCCAGCACACCTGCACATGCACACACAACTTGTTTTCTGATCTGTAGTCAGACACATACATTGCACTACTGGCCCCTCACACAACTTTTCTTCTTATCTTTCTTCAGTGCTAGTTTCTTCCTTGTGTTAGATGAGAATTTGAAAGGCTGAGAAAAAGGAGACTTTTTGAAAAGAGGAAGCTGGAGAGCTTTTGTAGCAACATAGAGCTGATTCTCTGCAGTCCAAGAGAAAGATTTTTTGACAGTACTCATGATAAGGCTTGGCCTGGCTTTCCACTTCTGGCTTTGAAACCTTGGGCAAGTCACTTAAACTCTCTGAGCCTGTCTCTCCATAAATCTGAATCTGAGTAATAAATCTATTTTACAGTGCAGTAGAGAGGATTAACTGAGCTAACATGTAGGTGGAGTCTACAGGAGAGAGTTTGACACCACGAAGACACGTAACAAATGGTATATGTGTATGTCTACATCTCTGCCTATGTCCATATATCTTCTGTATCTATCCATCTATCCACCCATCTATCTATTCTATGAGAGGTGAAGAAAATCTTTAAGTTTAGTCTCTCCAGACAATTATTTATCACCAAAATATCCTAAGTACCAACATGGGATTGGGAGTAATGCTAGCTTTTAAGATGGTCTTCCAATTTATCCAGAATATGCTTCTGTTAATTTTAACATTATTCTTGAAAGCAAACAAAATTTAAAAGTTCTCATTATTTTTTTTCTAATTAATGATTTATTATTATTTTTATTATTTTACTTTAAGCTCTGGGATATATGTGCAGAACCTATAGGATTGTTACATAGGTATCCATGTGCCATGGTGGTTTGCTGCACCTATCAACCTATTATCTAGGTTTTAAGCCCTGCGTATATTAGGTATTTGTCCTAATACTGTCCTTCCCTTTACCCCCCCAACCCCCAACTGACCCCAGTGTGTGATGTTCCTTTCCCTGTGTCCATGAGTTCTCATTGTTGAACTCCCACTTATGAGTGAGAACATGCAGTGTTTGGTTTTCTGTTCTGTGTTAGTTTGCTGAGGATGATGGTTTCCAGCTTCGTCCATGTCCCTGCAAAGGACATGAACTCATTTTTTAATGGCTGCGTAGTATTCCATGGTGTATATATGCTACATTTTCTTTATCCAGTCTATCATTGATGGGCATTTGGGTTGGTTCCAAATTTTTGTTATTATAAATAGTGCTTCAATAAACATACACGTGAATGTGTCTTTATAGTAGAACAACTTATAATCCTTTGGGCATATACCCAATGATTGGATTGCTGGGTCAAATGGTATTTCTTGTTCTAGATTCTTGAGGAATCGCCACACTGTCTTCCACAAGTTCTCATTAGTTTTCAAAGGCCCCTGAAAATACATTCTATAGCCAACAAGAAGTCAGTGATTTGTATGTAAGAATATCGAACTAAGTTATTCAAAATTCCTCTTTCAACACCAAGATCATACCTTGTTTTTCCTCAAGGGGGTAGGTGGTGATGAAGGAAAAAGCAGAAAGAAAAAGTTAATAGGAAAAGAACTGTACAAGCAATGTGTGTTTACTGCCGTATCTGTTATCTTGTTTAGATTCTAAAACAATTCTCTGAGGAAGGAATAATTATCTTTGTGTCTTAAAAATGGGGAAACTGAGGTTTATATTAATTAAATGCTTTGCCTTAGGCTAGGGCAAAAGAGCTTTTGTTTTGTTTTGTTTTGTTTGTTTGTTTTTTGGGGACTTAGTTTCCCTCTGTCACTCAGGCTGGAGTGCAGTGGCATAGTCTCGGCTCACTGCAACCTCCACCTACTGGGTTCAAGCTATTCTCCTGCCTCAGCCTCCCAAGTACCTTGGACTACAGGCGTGCGCCACCACGCCCAGCTAATTTTTGTATTTTTAGTAGAGACGGGGTTTCGCCATTTTTGGCCAGGCTGGTCTTGAACTCCTGACCTGAGGTGATCCACTGCCCTTGGCCTCCCAAAGTGCTGCAATTACAGGTATGAGCCACCGTGCCTGGCCAAGAGCTTGCATTTTAACAAAAACATTTTGCTTTTCTGAAATAAAAGGAAAGAATTGATTTATCATGCAGCAAGAAGAAAAGGAGTCTTTGAAAGAGGTAGTAACGACCTTATTCAGTTCTACCAAATCTTACCTATAAAAATACTCTTTCCACAATGTCATTCTATAATGTCAAAGATGGTCATGGTTTGTTCTCTTGGCACCACTCTGTCCTTAAGGGAACAACATGTTACTGTATGGGGAACAGTTCTCCAATCCCAACAGGTTGTCTGAACGTGAAGGGAGCTACCATGTTCGTGTTCCTGGCCATAAAAATTGCTCTAGGGAAGAAAGTTGGGTCAACCACAGTATTTCGGCCATATTTCTGGCCATAAGGATTGGTCCAGGGGGTAGACATGTGATCCAAACCCAATCAGAGTCCTTCTCTGGAATTTTACAGCTGAAATGAAGACAATGAGGCCCCTTTCTCTCTTATTACAGAGCAGGCAGATGTGAGTAGCTGCTGCTAGTGGACATGATTCCTGCCCCTTGACAAAGCAGGTTGAAGAAACAAAGCCAACAGCAGAGAGAAGCAGCAATATGAGGTGAAGGAAGGCCTAACTTGTTGAGGCTCCCATGCATCCAGAGACGCTTCTGTCCCTGCCTTCCCAAGCCTCAAGGTTGAAGGCTACTTGGCTTCCTTCCAACAAATCCTTTTGCAAAGTCTAGTTTGAGTTTGAGGTTTGCTACTTGCATCCAAAAGAATCTGGACTTGTGCCTGTAATGTGTGGAAACTGGGAACAGCAAAGCTAGGGTGTTTTGTAAGCCACATGACCCTCCACTTGCAGGATCGAATCAGTTCCAAGTACGGCAAGCCAGAGGGAGGAGAGAAAGCCTTGTTTCCAGGGGTCCTCTTCTTAGTCACCCTGATAAGACCTGCAAATGTAATGTGAAGGCTGTCCAGGACCTTGGGAGAAATCTTCATGAATAGGTTAGGGATAACTGAAGATCCAAGAAGTCAAAGGACCACAGCAGTGCAGTCACTGGGCCTTTTCCCTCTGGTCCCTCAGTTTCAGGTTTCTGTAGTATCAGCCTCTGTCTGGTGATGATATATACGAGTTTACACAGTCAGCACTCCTGTATACCAAGCACTGCTCCAAGTTCTTTATGAGCCCAAAGAGGCTGGTATTATATTTTACCCCATATTATAGACAAGGAAATGGAGACACAAATAAGGAAACTGAGACACTGAGAGATTAAGTAAATTATCCAAGGTGGGGTCAAATTTAAATCTCAAAAGCCCATGCTAATAACCCTGTTTAGCAAGCCTGGCCTTATAGGCTGTTTTATTTTTTCGACCTCCCCATGCCTTGGCACTTATTGCCAATATATTTAATATGTGGCTGATACTGCTACATACTTTATTTACCTTTTTATTTGTTTCATATTCTCAACCTGACACCAGGAAGCCAGTGGCCATGACTTTTATCTTTTAGTGACCCCAGCCCCAGCACGAATGCTCAACACGAAGGTAGTAAGTGTTCATGAGGTCAATTCTGCGCTCTTAAGACCAGACATCTCTGGCCGGGCACGGTGGCTCATGCCTGTAATCCCAGCATTTTGGGAGGCCAATGCGGGTGGATCATGAGGTAAAGAGATCGAGAGCATCCTGGCCATCATGGTGAAACCCCGTCTCTACTAAAAAATACAAAAATTTTGGGCTTGATGGCGTGTGCCTGTAGTCCCAGCTACTCAGGAGGCTGAGGCAGGAAAATCGCTTGAACCCGGGAGAGGGAGGTTGCAGTGGGACCGCGCCACTGCTCTCCAGCCTGGTGACAGAGCGAGACTCCATCTCAAAAATAACAACAACAAAAATCAAACCCCAAAAACCAGGCAGCTCTACACATGAATACAATAACACCTCATACAGCTTTTAGGGGAGAAGAAGTGAAGAAGAGATTGATTTTCCCCTTTCCTTTTAGGTTTATTCTTGACACTCCCAAAACAAACTATCAGGAATTTTCATAACAACAGCTCTGCCCTTCCTTCCACCACCCTTCTCTGATTGTAGAATGTTTTCCTCCAAAGAATGTCCAATTTTAAAAGTAGCATTGTTCTACAGACAGCCTTCTCGGAATCCAATAGTTAGGGCCTGCCTGGTCGGGGACATACTATGGATAATTTCACCGTATGACCTTCTGTTTATTTGCACTTTGGGATCGGAAAATAAGCAGCTAAAAGGTGTTTGCCCTCGAAAACATGTTAGGGAATTAACGGCTGGCTTGAGATGTTATCTGCCAAGTTTGAGCCGAAAACACATTTTATACCTGAGTTAAGTCTCTGAAAGCAGGGATTTGGTAACTGAAGTGCTGACCTGATGTTATCTCTGAGAATATGCAGACGGGGTCCAGCTCTTGGAGCAAAGAAAAGTTATAGAGCACAGGGAAAGTACAGAGCACGAAAATAGCGGAGAATTTTAAGAAGCATTCATTTAGGGATATCTCGTGTACACGCCCTCCGTTGTATGAAGTAGTTGTGTGGCGTAGTTTCCGTTTTTGATCCCTCTTTGGGCTAGGACTTCTTTTAAAATCTTAATCTGAAAATTATACCATTCAAAATAAAATTCAGAAATCCATTCACCAAAACAGCAACACAGAGCTGTGATTGATGAGGAACCCAAAGGCCTATATTTCGGTGGCAAAATTTAATTTTAGGACTTTATTTTTGTTTTCTATAACTCGTGTTTTTACTTTTTTTCCTCTCATTGCTTCCATGCACCACCCCCCATCCCGTCCCCCCCAAACTAAATTATATCTTAGTCTTTTGAAATAGCTTTAAAGCAAAAGCCCTGTCTTTTAAAAAATAAGTCCATCTTCTCTGAAGGTGGGGTGTTTATTTCAGGTTTTGAGGTAGGACACACCTCTGGGCCACAACGAGGGAAAAATGTCCAGCTGCCTTTGCAATTCTATCCCTTCCCTTTGTCCTTTCACAGATTCTATTAGAACTCTAAACCCTACTCTCTGTCCCTACCGTAAGAGTGCGTGTTACTTTTATATAAAAGGACTCCCAGCCAGAGCATGGCATTTCCTGCCTCTGCTTACTTTTATTAGCCTTAGTGATTTTTTGCTCTCTCAATGGACATCTCTATGACAGACACTTGCCTTTCCCCCGGGACAGCTTAGCAGGTTGGTTAGGCTCCTGCCTCGCTCCCTGCCCCTAAGTGCTCCTCTTTTTCTTGCCTTCCCGGTGCCCACTGGAATGCATTTTGCAAGCCAGGCCAGCAGAAACTCCAGCCGGCACCTCAGGCCTGGCCGCTGGCCAGAGGAGCTGAGGCAGAGCACGGCAGACACCAGGTTTCTTGGCAGCAACTTCACACAGAGGGAAGGACGGTAACCACCAGCCTCCAAATGAGACCGTCCAAACAAACAAACAAATAAAAAAGGCCAAATACAAACACAAATGAAAGAGACCACATGCACTCAGA
Organism: Ateles fusciceps; assembly: GCA_036589455.1. NCBI lineage: Eukaryota > Metazoa > Chordata > Mammalia > Primates > Atelidae > Ateles > Ateles fusciceps. Next base: position 3,597,445 of record JAZHEH010000045.1, on the reverse strand, counting down.
AAGACACAACGCGAAGACTCAGAAATGCCGTTGTCTGGGGCTCTCACCAGCGCCACGCCTGGCATCCCTGAGAGCCGATGGGGCGGCCGGGGTGGTTTGGAGATTCCTGTGGTCTGAACACACACCCTTCTCATCACCAAGATGTGCCTGGAAAAAAATGGTCATGCTACAGGCCTCTGATTTATTTCCTGATAAAATAACCTTTACTCTAAGGCTAAGCTTGCTGTCCCAGCTTCCAGAGAACCGGTCTTTATTCCGTCCACCAAAGCCCTGTGTGTATTAGGTCATTCATCTGTGGCCCTAGAGTCTCCCCCGCCTACCCTGCCAACACTACAGCATTTCCTTCTGTGCATTTCCCAGGCTCCACCAAATGTTGACGTGGAGGGTGGTCACAGGCAAATCACAGAACTTCTCTAAGCAGAAGGAATTAGTTGTCATTCAGAGCTGACCAAGAAAAGCCCTGTTCAATGCTGGACAATGATAGATTTTGATATGGCATCTCCTTCCTGTCCAGCTCCCCACCCATTTTCATTTTCTTTTGTTCAACATCTCACATATAACTGGAAGCCCGTCCAAAACTATCCTGAAGCCTCAAAGGATGGCCTGAGTTGGCTGGATTTGGGATGCATTCCTCATCCCTCTGTCATGTCAACACTTCTCTTTAAATTAATGCTACTTACTTTCTCATTTTAGGCATATTCCACATCTCTCAGAGGGGTGGAGATGGAAATTCCACTTGGGCCATGAGAACATGGATAATATCTTTCCTTTGTTGTGTCCATTTCACCAAGTGTAGGAATCTTAAGTGTTGTTATTGGCAAGACAAATGTAAAAACTTCAACATGTTGCTGGTGCATAATAAGTGCTTGAAAATGCAAGTTTTTGGCTTCCTTCTCTAATTACTTAAGCTGTATCTACTCATCAATGACAAGGGAAAAAATGCTGTTTATAATCTCCTATGATCTTCAAGGGAGAATAGATCTTGGTACTGGAGGCTGTTTGTGAAGTATGATGACACTTGCTTAGAAAGCATTGGGTACAACAGTATTGCTCTAGAGGGGGAAGCAAGCTATCTAGGACTGTGGTGGGGTCAGAAAAGCCATATACAAGGCCGGGCATGGTGGCTCATGCTTGTACTCCCAGCACTCTGGGAGGCTGAGGCAGGAGTTGGAGGCCAGCCTGGGCAGCATAGTGAGACGCTGTCTCTACAAACTATTTTTAAAAAATTAGTTGAGCATGGTGGCCAATCCCTGTAGTCCTGGCTACTTGGGGGACTGAGGTGGGAGGACTGCTTGAGCCCAGGAGTTTGAGGCTGGAATGATCTATGATGGTGCCACTGCACTCTAGCCTGGGTGACAGAACAAGACCATGTCTCTAAAAAAAAGAAAAGAAAATACATATATAATACAGTATAGTGAGAGAAAGAGAGACTTGGAGGACCAGGCATGTTGAACATACGAAGTTGTGGGCTATGAAGTGTGTAATGTAAATCCCTTTATTTCCACCTCGCTCCTTGTTCCCTATGAATTCTGTAGCAAAATAGACATTATTCACAAGTATCTTTGGCGGGAGTGGGATATGTGGTGAGATGTGAAGTCATAGTTGTGGGTTTGGGCATGCAGGATGAAGATGGGGTCAGCCTGAGCAGAGTTCATTTTCTCCTCTCTGCTATCTGCTCTTGTTCGCTTGCTGCCTCTGCTCTTTCACCCCCCTGTTCATCTCCCTGTCTTGCCCCTTCTCCTTTTTTCTTTGCTAACTTAGAGGTTCGGGTCATTGAGTAATGACCCGGGTCATTGTGCCACATGCTTTCTAAAGACAATATAAGTTAGGATATACGCTCAAGGATTGTGAATAACCAAATGTATTTCCTAACAGGAGGGTGATAATTGAAGAAGTGAGAGGCAGGTTTTACAGAAGAAATGTAAGAGTGTTTTGTTTGTTTGGGTTTAAAACCACTTAAAAAAAAAGACTCAGGTTCTATTGGAGTCAAAAAAAAAAAAAAAAAAAAACAGAAGAAAAAAAATGACAGGGTCTCACTCTGCCCCCAGGGTGGAGGGCAGTGGTGAATTTATAGCTCCCTGCAGCCTCAAACATTGCCTGGGCTCAAGCATTGCTCCCCAGTTGGCTCAGACTACAGGCACACACCCCCATGCCTATCTAAAATTTATTGTAGAGTTGGGCTCTTACGTTGCTCAGGCTGGTCTTAAACTCCTGGCCTTAAGCTATCCAACTGCCTTGGCCTCCCACAGTGTTGGGATCACAGGCATGAGCCATTGTGCCCAGGCCTTAAACTTCTATCGGACGGAAATCGCCTACTGGGGAAGATGATCAAGTGAACAGGGATGGCATGTTTGTACTGTAATGGAGTTAGTCATAGGACAGCCAAGTGCTACTCTGCTGAAGTAGAAGAGGGTGAGGACTTCAAACAAATGAGAGGAAGAGAGATTGAACCTCAACTCTATGGTGGCCTTCTGATGAGTCCTGGGCTCCATTTGGCACTAACTGTTTACCAGAGGTACCCCCTTGAGTGCTGAGTGAGGAAGAAGTGTTAATGGGATCCACCTGTGGCTTTGGAGAGTACCTGAGCAGAATCACAGCATCAGGTACCTGGAAGCAAGGAGACAGAAAATTCAAAGAAAAAGATGACAGCTGACCATTGAGCTTGTTTCAGCCTCAGTCATTGCTAGCTAACCTAAGTCTGATGACTTGGGTCTCCTGTCTTTCAAATGGAATAAGAGCTAGACCAGCCTTGGGAAATTGGGGTGAAATCCCAGTTCTTTTTCTTATTTGCTGTGTGATCTTGGGTTTAAACTTGGTTTAAACTCTTAGAGCCTTAGTTCCATGTTGTGTACTTTCTCAGTGAATACTTTCCGCGACATATTTTGTGTAAACATTGATGTTTCATGAATGAGCACAACTTATGCCACAGTAATACTGTAGGCTTTAACTGTTGGTGTGAAAGAGACTATATGATAACAAATTACTACTGTAACTATGTTACTAAAAATATCCATAAATAATTCTCAGAGCTTTACGAAAAGCTGGAAACTCACAGTTTTTTTCCCCCATGAAGAAGGACTTACTGGCCAATGCTAGAAAATTGCTAACTCTGAAATTTTTTTGATACAGCATATATTAAAGAACATGCTAATTACCATGTGAGGGAACTCTGAATAACGCATACTTTTGAATAAGGGAAATTGCTCAAATGCATTGCAGCAGCAAAGTCTTTTTTACTTAATATAAACAACTCCTGGCTTTAGAATAACATTTGGGCTGATTCGCTAAAAGCATCTTTGTTTATATTTCTCTATAGAGACATCATTAATGAACATGCTGAGAACTGGGGCTTTGACTGGGTCTGATGTTAACCTCTTGAAGCTAATTTTATATTTGCTGGGTCATTCCTTTGGGTCTGGACTTTTGGATATATGTTGGAATTGAAGGTATCAGTTTCAAAGCCATTTTTGATAATCCCAGAAAATTGGCTAAAGGATGGACTTAGCACTCCTATAATGGGGGAACAGGATGGATAGGAAGGTTGTGCCTCTTTTAGGACAGAGTCATGAGTCCTGTTTGATCTTAGAAATGGAAGAATTTTTTTGGAGTCAATAAACTGATTTGGAGTTAAACTAGGCAGCTTGTTTCCCAGACTTGCCTACATGTATTCCCTGTCTTAACTCCATGTACTCTCCATAAACCAACCCCTGGCTGTGTGCTCCAAGTCCAAAGGCTGAATGCCTAAACTTGGCATTCAAGGCCCACCATGTATGTTCCTCATCCCTGTTTTCTCCCTCCTATACCTCTCTGATTGGCCTCAAAAGACACACTCCCACTATACTAAATTACGTTTTTCTCCCTCAGAGGAAGCCATTTATATTTTCACCACTATGGTTTTGCTTATGCTGTGTTCACTACTCAGATGCCCTACCTTTCAACCCCACCTTAAATTCTACTCATCATTCAGGTGATCCTGCTGCAATGTCATCTCTTTTGAAGGCTTTCCTGTATCTACAGTGAAAATTAATTACTTTCTTCTATAGTCTTTCTGTTACATATCACAGTCCAATGTCATCTAACAGTGAACCTATCCCTTCCCCGACACATGATTAGATTGTAGGCTTCCTTTTTCTTTCTTTTTCTTCATCTTCTTTCTTCTCTCTTCCTCCTCCTCCTCCTCCCCTCTCCTCCTCCTCCTCCTCCTCCTCCTCTTCCTTCTCCTCCTCCTCCTCCCCCCCTCCTTGGAGATAGAGTCTCATTCTGTCACTGAGACTGGAGTGCAGTGGTGTGATCTCAGTTCACTGCAACCTCTGTCTCCCAGGTTCAAGTGATTCTCATGCCTCAGCCTCCTGAGGAGCTGGGATTACAGGTGCCCACCACTGTACCTGGCTAATTTTTGTATTTTTAGTAGAGACGAGGTTTCACCATGTTGGCCAGGCTGGTCTTGAACTCCTGACCTCAGGTGATCTGCCTGCCTTGGCTTCCCAAAGTGCTGAGATTACAGGTGTGAGCCACTGTGCCTCGCCAGATTGTGGGCTTCTTAAGGACAGAGGTGTGAGGCCCACCTAGACTAAAAAAATCAGCCAGGGGGAGCATTTTGTTAAGGATACTCTCATCTAGGTTTGTTTATCTTGGCTGATATATATATATATATATATTAAAATATGTAACTTACATATTGAAAAGTACACAAATCTTAAGTGTATAGCTTTATATATATATATATATATATATATATACACACACATCTGTCTTTTTGTACATTTATCTACCTGTCTATCTCATCACCCAAATCAGGATACACAGAACACTGTCAGAACCCCAAAAGTCTCCCTTGGAACTCTCCCAGTAAGTAATTCCCCTTCCCCACCCTGGGCATCCACTATTCTAACTTCTATCACCATAGATTATTTTTGCCTATTTTTGAAATTTATATAATAGGATTATACAGTATACACTTTATCGTGTCTTACTTTTCCACTTAACCTCATGTAGGTATGATTTATCTACATTGTTCCATTTATCAGTAGGATTTATGCCTTTTTATTGCTGAGTAGTATTCTACTGTATGAGTACACCACAATTTACTTACGCTTTCTGCTTTTTGTGGGCATTTAAATTGTTTCTAAATTTTGGTTACAAATGAAGTGGCTGTGAACATCCTTGCATATGTATATGTTTTGGTGGATGATACGGTTTAATGTGTCCTCCAAAAAGCGTGTGTTGGAAACTTCATCTGCAGTGCAACGGTGTTGGGGGATGGGGCCTAAGAGAACTGTTTAGGTCATGAGAGCTCTACCCTCATGAATGAATGAATGCCAGTTATAAAAGGGCTGGAAGTTGCAAGTCTGATCTCTTGTTCTTTTCCCTCTCTTTGCCTTCTGCCACAGGATGATGTAGAATGAAGGTCCTAACCAGTTGCTGGTCCCTTGATCTTGGACTTCTCAGCCTTCATAACCACGAACCCAATACATTTCTGTCCATTACAAATTACCCAGTCTCAGGTATTCTGTTATAGCAGCACAAAATGAACTAAGAGAGTGGACATGTACTCTCTTTTTCTGTAGGAACTATATCCAGAAGAGAGTTATTGGGTTACAGGACACAAGCATATTTAGCTTTAATAAGTGCTACAAAAGGTTTTCTGATGTGATTGTACCAATTTACACTCCCATCATAATGTAAGAGAATTCTCATTGGTTTGCATTCTTGCTGACCCTTGATATGACTGGTCTTTTACATGTTCACCATTCTGGTGAGTGTGTCACGGTATCTCATTATGGTGTTAATTGGCTTTTTTTCCCTGATGACTGATGAAGTTGAGCATCTTTTCATTTGTTTATTGGCTATTTCAGTATTCTCTTTTGAGAAGTGACTGTTCAAATATTTTTGGGTTTTAAATTCTGAGCTGCGGTAGCCAGAGAAAATCTATGTAGTCCGGAGATCTATCAATAACATTAATGGAAAAGCTTCTTTCATAGAGGGCCTTATATCATGTAATAGAATATATATATAATTTACTATATATTAATGCAAGCATCATTAGGTACAACAATTACAGTGAGGGCTTGATATAAATTTCCAAGTTTTTCTCACAGTAAATCTGGTGAAAGCCCTTAGCCCATAGACAGTTCTTCTAAGAATTGGGTTTATTTTGTTCTAATTCCAGATTTCTTTTCTCTGGGATCCAAATTCTACAGACCCTCTTCTACATATTTTATGATATTTAGATCAGGTTTACTTTTTGTATTGGCACGTTTATAACTACTGGCAGGTAATTCTCAGTCTCTTGGTTTCTGTTGTTTAAAGTTGATATTTTAAGTACAAGAGCTCTATCAAATTAACTCTGTTGAAAAGAAGCTCCTTTCCTCTAGTTTTCATTGCTTAAACCTTCCACTAATCATTTCTTTTCCAGCTGTGGCCTCTCCCTTGTGTCCCCGCAGTTCATCGTCTCTCTCTGTGGGCTCTCTGCCTGCTGTCTCTGTGCTCTTCCTTGCATCTCATATTCTGCCCAAGCTGCAGCTTTGGCAGGGAATCTTATTTTGCCTCTTATTTTGTCGGAATGTGTTAATGATAATAATGGCATTTTCCCATTGTTTAGAAACTCAAAATCTATCATTTTTCTTCGGTATTGTTAAACAACCTCCCTGGATCTAGCTGATTAAAACTTTTCGTGTTTAGCTGCTTGACTTTCAATAGCATGTGGGCCATTGCTTTATAGGTAATTGGTGTTAATAATTGTTGACTTACCAAATGTAGAATGGGAGTTTGAGTGATATGGGACGTTATCTGTACTGATGTTTGCCTGGTAGGTCTGCCTTCATGAGGGAATATTAGGGCAAGCCGTGTATCTTTGTAACTATGACTCAAGCACTAACGGAAGCTCTCTTGCTGTAAAATATGCGTCATTTTCAGCTCCTAATTGGCCTAGAAGTCTTCCGCCAATACAATATAGCACTCTGAGTGAAGACACTACCTTCAGACAGCCCTTATTAGATTATTTTTATGTTATCTAGGTGGAGAAGAATGCAAACTCAGTGGCCTCCATTCACATCTTAGTAAGAATTCACTTAGTTATTTGGCCTCAGAAAGAAGGACTCTAAGGAATGGGACAAAGAAGAAGTGAGTCTGGATGTGAAGGTAAGGTTTCACATTGGCAGAAATGCTGCTGGGGACACACGCATAAACTAGTCAGCCAGGGGCAACGTGATCGGGGGACTCCATTAATTCTTGGAGTCAGGGAAGCTCTGTGCAAGTCGGAGGTTGCCTCTTTGCTATGCAACTTCAGGTAAGTCACTTAACTTCTCTGCAACTTAGCTTTCTTAACTGTAAAATGAAGATAGTATCTCTGCTTCACTCACAGGGTAGCTGTAAGAACCAAATGAAAGTGCCTCACATCATTTAAGAACTAACCAGACATGTTGTATTTATAATAATAATAATAGCTATTATTATTGGAGTGTTTTTACTCCAGTAATATTAATAACTATTATTATTACTGGAGTAAAAGAATGGAAGGATGTTGGAGACAGATTACTCACTTCACAATTTTGTTCTGGGCTGCTGCTTGTAAGTACAAAGACAGCCTGATGACTCTTTATTTATATGGAGCATTTTATATAATTCTGAAAATAATGGGAGAAAGGTTAAAAAGCATGTGTATGATGGGACAGATGAACCCATTAGTGAAAGATTATTTTTATTAAAAAACAATTTAGTGTATGGGGTAGCTTTATATCTAGGATGTTAAAAAAATCTGGAGTGATTTTTATCCCCTATGGAATTGATGAAGCTCACCTATTTTGGCATAGAGTTAACTCAGAACAAAGTCTCCACACCTTAGGCTGGTGAATTAGATTGGCCTTGAGTTGTTTGCACTTTTCCACTTTATTCCACATAGATTTGGCTGAGACATGGTTGAACTCTGGAAAACAGGGGCCCTATTGAAATTGGCCAGACCTGCATTGCTGGTCTGGTTTATTTTATACCAATCAGATAAACTTTAATTGAATAAATGAAGAGTACAAATTTCAAATGATGACATCTATCATTTTGATTATTTGAAAATGTTGCTTGCTTTGTTAGGGAGAAAGATCTACACTGATTTCTCAAGTGCAGGCGGTCTTAGACTGTTTGAGTTGGAAGAGACTATACAAATCATCTAGTACAACTCCCTCGCTTTATATTTGGGGAAGCTAAGATATAAAAAGATTTAATAACTGGCTGAAGGTCACATTGCTAGTTGGTGGCAGAACTGAAACTGGAAGCCAGGTTTTCTCCCCTTGATCAGGGCACTATCTCTGACTGCTGCACGGAAGGTTGGAAAAGTAAGAAATATTTTTACTGAACAATTGCCACCTTTTAGACTTCCATGACAAAAGATTATTTACTAGTTTTTTTCACAATGGCGTGTGCGTTTAAAAAGACAGGAATCCCATAAAACTTAATTCTTTGAGACTAGCCCAACTGGGGCCGTTGGAGGGGAGGGAATGCATCATGTTCTCCTGGCACAGTGCCTGGTCCTTAGCGGACGCTCGATCAGAGCTTGCTGTTGAGATCTCAGTCTGTGACAATGCAAACTGAGGGTGATAGCTGGACCACACAGTTTTATCAGAATGCCTAGCGCATTGGTGAAAAATGCAGATCCCAGCCAGGCATGGTGGCTCATGCCAGTAATCCCAGCACTTTGGGAGGTCGAGGTGGGTGGATCACCTGAGGTTGGGAGTTCGAAACAGCCTGGCCAACATGGTGAAACTCCATCTCTACTTAAAACAAAAATACAAAAGATTAGCTGGGTGTGGTGGTGGGCACCTGTAATCCCAGCTACTGGGGAGGTAGAGGCAGGTGAATCACTTGAACCCAGGAGGAGGAGGTTACAGTAAGCCAAGATCGTGCCACGGCACTCTAGCCTGGGTACAACAGAGGGAGACTCCATTTCAAAAAAAATATGCAGATCCCTGGGCCGTACCCCTGTTGTACTGACTCAGAATTTTAGTATCTCTATTCTAGAAATAGACATTATTATTTTTTTTAATTTTTAAAAATTAATGCATATTTGTACATATTTATGGGGTACAGTTTTTTTTTTAAACAGAAATATGCACTATTACAATGTTTAGGGGTTTTTTTTTTTGGTGTTCTAAAGTTTGAAATTATTGGTCTGAGTTCTTTTTCCTCATAGGTTTCTCATGCTAAGATCAATACATTCCAGATGGACATGTATAAGAGTATTTTTCAATTTCTTTTTACATTTTTTGATCAAAAAATTAAGAGAGAAAGTGAACATTATTACATTCAGTACGTAGGTTGGCTCTGCACACTTAGGTCATATAGTCTTGCTTCGTAGGTTACATGTGACGGTTATGGCATCTTGAATGAGAGTGGAAACTTCTCTACACAGATGGCTGACAATGGTGGACTTAGTTGCTTCCAGGGAGTTGCCAAATGATGCATTTTAATTGCCTTGGTTTTATAAAAGTGTTTACATTTCTAAACTCACACACACATTTATTTTTAAACAGGGCGTGAGTGCAGTGGCTCATTTTGCAATCTCAGTGCTTTGGAGGCCGAGGCATGAGGATCACTGGAGGCCAGGAGTTTTAGACTAGGCTGGGTAACATAGTGAGACCACATCTCTACAGCAAATACAAAAGTTAGCTGGGCATGGTGATGCACAACTGTAGTCCCGGTTGCTTAGGATGTTGAGGTAGGAGGAATGCTTGAACTCAGGAGGTTGAGGCTGTAGTGAGCCGTGATCAGGCCACTGCACTCCAGCCTGGGTGACAGAGCAAGACCCTGTCTCAAAAAAAAAAAAAAGTAGCTGGGTATTGTTGTGCACATCTGTAGTCCCATCCACACATGAGGCTAAGACAGGAGGATTTCTTAAGCCCAGGAGTTGAAGGTTGCAGTGAGATATGATTGCATCATTGCACTCTAGCTTGGCTGACAGAGTGAGACTGTCTCTAAATAAGCAAAAATTTAGCCTGGACACAGTGGCTCATCCCTGTAATTCCAGCACTTTGGGAGGTTGAGACGAGTGGATCACCTGAGAGATCGAGACCATCCTGGCCAACATGGTGAAACCCCGTCTCTACTAAAAATACAAAAATTAGCTGGGCGTGGTGGCAGGTGCCTGTAATCCCAGCTATTCAGGAGGCTGAGGCAGAATTGCTTAAACCAGGGAGGCAGAGGTTGCAATGAACTGAGTTCACACCATTGCACACCAGCCTGGGCAACAAGAGCAAAACTCCATCTCAATAAATACATAAATACATAAATAAACAAAAATGTTTTTAAAAGGGACTACACATGTAATGATTAATTTTATGTGTCAGTTGAGCTATGGTGCTCAGTTGTTTGGTCAAATTAGATGATACCGTGAGGGTATGTTTTTGAGGTGATTAATATTTAAATCAGTAGAATCTGAGTAAAACACATTACCCTCCATGAGAGGGGGTGCGTCTTATCCATTCAGTTAATAATGGCCATAAAGGTAAAGGCTGAGAATTCCCAAAGGAAAAACTTGGCCTCAGGAGTGTGACATAAAAATCCTATCTGAGCTTCCAACCTGCTGCCCTGTGGAATTCAGACTCAAGATAGCAACATCAACCGTACTTAAATTTTCAGGCTGTTGGCCTGCTCTATGAGTTTCAGACTTGCCAATCCCACAATTGTGTAAGCCAACGCCTTAACATTCTCTCTCTCTATTTCTCTGTATATCTTGTTGGTTTTGTTTCTCTGGAAAATAGAATAGAAATTTAGCACTGTGTATTGACATGGTGAGTGTCCATATTTTGTACTGCACAGGTCAACCGTGATCTTATTACAAATTTCTTTTTTTTTCTTTTTTTTTAATTGCATTTTAGGTTTTGGGGTACATGTGAAGAACATGCAAGATTGTTGCATAGGTACACACATGGCAATGTGATTTGCTGCCTTCTTCTCCATCACCTATATCTGGCATTTCTCCCCATGCTATCTCTCCCCAACTCCCCAACCCCTGCTGTCCCCTCCCCTGTTTCCCCCCAAAAGACCCCAGTGTGTGATGCTCCCCTCCCTGTGTCCTTGTGTTCTCATTGTTCAACACCCGCCTATGACTGAGAACATGTGGTGTTTGATTTTCTGTTCTTGTGTCAGTTTGCTGAGAATGATGGTTTCCAGGTTCATCCATGTCCCTACAAAGGACACGAACTCATCATTTTTTATGGCTGCATAGTATTCCATGGTGTATATGTGCCACAGTTTCCCTGTCCAGTCTATCATTGATGGGCATTTGGGTTGGTTCCAAGTCTTTGCTATTGTAAACAGTGCTGCCATGAACATACGTGTGCATGTGTCCTTAGAGTAGAACGATTTATAATCCTTTGGATATATACCCAATAATGGGATTGCTGGGTCAAATTCTTATTACAAATTTCTTAAGTTAGCAAACTTAAATTACTGATGTTCAAGTTTTTAAAATCATAAATACTCTGAATTGATATTGGGTGGCCTTCACTAGAATGCTACCCAAGAGAGATTTTTTTTTGGAAAAATGTATCATCTGTTTGTCTTAGTTCATTCATGCTGCTAACAAATACCTTCTACTAGGTAATTTATAAAGAACAGAAATTTATTTCTCACAGTTGTGGAGACTGGAAGTCCAAGATGAAGGTGCTGAAAGGTTCAGTGTCCAGTGAAAGCCTGGTCTCTCCTTCCAAGATGGTGCCTGTTGCTGTGTCCTCTGTTGGGGAGGGATGTTGTGTTCTCACAAGGGAGGAGGTGGAAGGACAAAAAGGGGTGAACTCTCTCTGAAGCCTCTTTCATAAGCACATTCATCCATTCATGAGAGTGAAGCTGAAGCCCTCAGGACTTAATCACTTTCCTGAATGTCCCTCTTCTTAATACCACCACAAAAGAAATTAAGTTTCAACATAAATTTTGGAGAGGTACACACTTAAACCATAGCACTGTCCCATCAGATAAATGTGTTGTTTTGAAATTCAAAATCAATTCTTGATATAAAGAAAGAATGTTAAAGATGCAACTTTAGAAACTAGGTTGTGCTTTATGTGCTTTTGTCTTCAAAAACAATTACATATTTGTCTACAAAGGCTTTTATATCTGCACATTAAACAAGAAATCTAGGATCAAGCCTCTTCCAGTTAGTTTGTAAGCAAAAATGAGTAGCATGTGGAAGATGGAAACTTACCTACCAGTTGAATTTCAGCCAACGGCTTAGTATAATTTATGCTTAATACATAAGCATAGCAGTATAAATGTAACCAGTGATGACTGTCTTCCACTGGAAAGTACAATCTGTGAGAGTCATCCTTCTTAGCTTTGAAAAATGCATCACTGAATTGTGGCATCACCAGGATTTTTAAAGTACTGCCAGATAGTCTGTCATTTTGCACTAAAATATTATAATAATTATTTAATTATTTTGTTCTATGATTAAAATATAACATATTAAAAGAATATTTTAATTCCTATTTTTGGTTATATTTTTTACAAAATTATGCAACTTATTTGTATAGTATCGCAAAGGCATAGTTTATAAATATATGCATGTTGAAGGTGTGTGCTCAAAATCTACTTAGGTTTGGGGTAAGTAATTAAAGAAGTTTGGAGTACCATGCTTAGATTATTGAAGAGTAAGTGACTGAAGTGTGCCCCCATGTGGCTAGGGGGGAGGGGAAGGTCACAGCCATGAGCCACGTGCTTTAGGGCAATGCTTCCACTGCTTTAGAACAGGAAGTGAGGAACCAATCTACCCAAGGGAAAGCCCCAGGGGAGTAAAGCGAGGCTGAGGGCAATTGTGCCAACTGGAATCTGTCCAGAAGGCTAATGCCCCTCTTCTTGTAGAAATACCAAGGGACTCAGTGAGGAGGAGGGAAGGAGAATAACTTGGAAGCCTATCAGGAAATACAGGAAATTTAATTTTAAAATTAGAAAATGTTTTCATTTAATGGGATTAAGGAGAGCATTGGGTAAGTACTGTTTAAACATGTAAAAATGAACACAGAGTGGCAGCCTGCCAGCAACCTAAAGTAATTCCCCCCCCCAACCCACCCGACTTATCTAGACTGGCTGTTTGTATTTTATATTTTTCCCCCCTGAAATATTAAACTGGTTGGCTAGTTAATCCATTTTAGGACATGCTTTCAGATGAAAGAGATACAACATGATGGTGTGATTTTTTTTTCTTTAGAACATAAATTTTGTTCAAACTATTGAGATCTGGCTTGGGGTTTGGGATAAAAGATTCCTTCTTTAGTTAACCAGAGTGTTTAGTAAGGAAAAATAAGCTTTGAGGCTCACACCAGATAGGAATGGAGCCAGCATTTTTTTTTTTTTAATTTCTCTTGCCAGAGTAATTAGTGCCTATGAATAGCTTGGTAAGGCAGATGTGTGCAATGTGTCTTTTAGAGAAACATGGACAGGGATAAAGTTTTCAAAGAGTATATTGTGTTTAGTTGCACAATTCTCTTCTTCCTCTTGGCAAATATTTGATTATTATGTAGGGGTGGAGATGGAGGAGAGGAGGAGATTATGCAGGGAACAGCAGATAGCAGATTTTCCCTTCAGAACCTCTGTGGGTTTGAATAAAAGCAATGGAAAAGGTAGGGCTGGCTTTTAATGTTTCCTTTACATGTAGCGAATGATATTTCTCAAGTCAAAGTTTGCACTTTTTCAAGGCTTTTTTTTCAAGTCTGTCTCTGCTCTCTCCTCAATGGGGACTGGATGGAAGAGCAGGCAGGTTCTGAATCCCAGAGGTGCTTAGAAGCGGGCTGCCCCTGCCAATAGACATGGCTCTGGCACTAGGAAGATTTGTAGGAATGAACTCTAGTTATGTTCCAGAAGGGTGAGGCAGTTTGTGTGGAAATATCAAGTGTAGAAATAGGCCTTTCTCTCACAGCCCATCAGCAAACACCTTACCCCTAGAACCCAACCACTTTTCAAACTTCCGTTGTTATACCCACGATATGGTTTGGCTCTGTGTCTCCACCCAAATCTCTTCTTGAATTGTCATTTCCACGTGTCAAGGGAGGGACCTGGTGGCAGGTGATTGAATTATAAGGGTGGTTTTTCCCATGCTGTTCTTGTGATAGTGAGTGAGTTCTCGTGAGAGCTGATGGTTTTAAAATGTGACACTTCCCCTTTGCTCACTCTCTCTGTCTCTCTTGCTGCCGTGTAAGATGTGTCTTGCTTCTCCTTCACCTTCTGCCATGATTGTAAGTTTCCTGAGGCCTCCCCAGCCATGCAGAACTGTGAGTCAGTTAAACCTCTTTTCTTTATAAATCACCCAGTCTCAGGTATTTCTCTGTATCAGTGTGAGAATGACCTAAGACAGCTCATGTCTAAGGCACCATCATTTGCCCTTGGATGATTATAATGTTCCTTAGGTGGTCATTGCTTCCACCCTTGCCCCAGGAGAGTCTGTTTTCAGCAAAAAGTCAGGGAGATCACTTGGGAAGTTAGGTCAGATCATGTCCCTTCATAACAGCTCACCATTTCACTTAGAATAAAAGCCAAAATCCTTCCAAAGGTCTTGAGAACTCTATGATACCTGGCCTCAAGTACTTATTCTGTCTCCCTGATCACTCCATTGCAGTTACATGAGTCTCCTTGCTTTTTCTCAAACATGCCAAACAGATGCTTTATTGGTACTGCACCTTCTGCTTGGAATGTTTTTCATCAAATATTTATATGAATTGTTCTATGCTCTTCACCCCTTTGCCTACCAGATCACCAGGTATAATATCAAAATCCTCTACTCTATTTTCTTTTAAAAGAATATTGCCACCTGAAATATGCTAGTATTTAGTTTCGTGTTGCTTAAAAATGTGTATCAAGCTACACATTACATTCACTCCTGTTAGGACTGGTAGTGCTACCTTTCTTGATGACAATTTGTTATTTGCTAGTTGATATGGTTTGGCTGTGCCCCCGCCCAAATCTCAAATTGTAGCTCCCATAATTCCCAAGTGTCATGGGAGGGTCCTAGTGGGAGGTAATTGAATCATGGAGGCAAATCTTTCCTTTGCTGTTCTTGTGATAGTAAATAAGTCTCATGAGATTAATATGATTTTATAAAGGAAAGTTCCCTTGCACACACTCTCTCTTGCCTGCCGCCATGTAAGACATGACTTTGCTCCTCATTCACCTTCTGCCATGATTGTGAGTCCTCCCCAGCCATGCTGAACTCTGAGTAAATTAAACTTCTTTCCCAGTCTTAGGTATGTCTTTATTAGCAGTGTGAGAACAAACTAATACACTAGTTTACATTAGCAATGTATTTAAATGTCATAAAGCTGCATTTTCTATATTTTATTTAATACAGGTGGGGTCTCACTATGTGGCCCAGGGTGATACTGAACTCCTAGACTCAAACAATCCTCCTGTCTCAGCCTTCCAAAGCACTGGGATTATAGGTACCTGACTGCTTTCTTTCTTTTTAAAAAGACTGTAACTATCCTTCTATCCATTCAGGGTGGATCTTTGGGCAGTTATATTGAATCAGTGAGGGCTTTCTGTGTAGGTTCTTGGGGTGACAGTAGATGATGGGATTTGGCAAATCTTCGGGATACCAATTGCTTGGACTGAATTGTACCCCTTAAAATTTATACGCCAAAGCCTGATGTGATAGCATTTGGTGATAGGGCTTTTTGGAGATAATTAAGGTTACATGAAATTATAAGGGTGGATTACTAATCCGGTAGGATTGGTGGCCTTATAAGATGAGGGAAAAAGAGCTCTCTTCTCTTTCTCCACATGCACTCAGCATGAAAGGCCAAGTAGGAACAGAGCTAGAAGGCGGCCATCTGCAAGCCAGGAAGAGAGCCCCTACTAGGAACTGAACCAGCCTGCACCTTGTCTTGGGCTTCCTAGCCTACAGAACTGTGAGAAATACATTTCTACTAAGCCACTCAGCCTGTAGTATTTTGTTATACCAGCCTGAGCCAACTAAAACACCAGTCCAGCACAGGAATGCAAAATTGTCAGATTATCTTGAGAAAGTTCTGAATGCCATTTGGCTACCCATTGCTAGTATTGCTAACAATGTCACTTTAAGGAGTAGACATTTCTTCAGGATTAAGGGAAGAGAAGAGAAGAGGTGATGTGAGGAGATTTAATAGAGGTGATTACTTTTTTTTCATAAAAGGTCTCTCTATATATTTTTAGAAAATTTAATACAGAGGAAAATAAGAAGGAAAGAAAAAATACTCATTTTATAATTTCTCTGAGACAATCAGTATTAACATTTTTTTTCTTTTCTTTTTTATTTTTTGAGACAGGGTCTTGCTCTGTTGCCCAGGCTGTAGTGCAGTGGTATGATCATAGCTTACTGCAGCCTTGAACTCCTTGGCTCATGGAATCCTCCCATCTCAGTCTCCTGAGTAGCTGGAACTACAGGTGCATGCCACCATGCCTGGCTAATGTATTTTATTTCATTTTATTTTTTGAGATGGAGTTTTGCCCAGGCTACAGTGCAGTGGCACAATCTCAGCTCGCTGCAACCTCTGCCTCCTGAGTTCAAGCGATTCTCAGCCTACTGAGTAGCTGGGATTACAGGCACGTGCCACTACACCCAGGTAATTTTTGTATTTTTAGTAGAGATGGAATTTCCCCCATGCTGGCCAGGCTGGTCTCGAACTCCTAACCTCAAGTGATCTGCCCACCCCAGCCTCCTAAAGCCTGGGATTACAGGTGGGAGCTAACATGCCCAGCCTAATATTTAATTTTCGTAGAAATAGAGGTCTTGTTTATGCTGCCAGGGCTATTCTTAAACTCCTGGCCTGAAGAGATCCTCCTGCCTCAGCCTCCCAAAAGTGTTGGGATTACAGGTGTGAGCCCTGCATCTGGCTCATTTATTGCATTTCTTTCCAGTCTTTTTTCCATGCATACTTAGTGATCCTATGGTTCTTTTTTTTTTTTTTCTTTTTTTTGAGACAGAGTTTTGCTCTATTACCCAGGCTGGAGTGCAATGGCACAACCTCGGTTCACCGCAACCTCCGCCTCCTGGGTTCAAGCAATTCTCCTGCCTCAGCCTCCCGAGTATCTGGGACTACAGGCATGTGCCTGCTCTATTCTCAGTCCTCCCACACTATAGTCACTGAACACCCCACTTTCCTGTCATAGTTGCTTAGAGTTGTAGCTTTATGCCTTTTACATATAAAACATAGCAATTATTTTTCACAACCTGTAGTTAGTTTCATTGACTGATATTAACAAATCTTTTTGTCTGTTCACTGTGTTTTTCTTTTATCTCATTCCTCCCTATGGGTTTATCTTTCTTTTTGTTATAGTACCTTCTTTAATTGTTCATTTAGAAAATGTCTTTGGGTGTTAAACTCTCTTGGTCTTTTATGTGTATAAAAGTATTTATTTTGCTATCACATTTAAGCCAGGGTTTAACTGGGAATAAAATTCTAGATAAGACGCTTTTCCCCTCTCCTCCCTTCCCCCTCCCCTTCTCTTCCCTCCTTCCCTCCCTCCCTCTCTTTCTTCTCTTTCTCTTTTGAAATGGAGTCTTGCTCTGTTGCCCAGGCTGGAGTGCAATGGTGTGATCTCAGATCACTGCAACCTCCTCCTCTTAAGTTCAAGTGATTCTCATGCCTCAGCCTCCCAAGTACCTGGGATTACAGGCATGCGCCACCACCCCCAGCTAGTATTTGTATTTTCAGTGGAGACGGGTTTCACCATGTTGGCCAGACTGGTCTTGAATGCCTGACGTCACGTGATCCACCCACCTCAGCCTCCCAAAGTGCTGGGAATACAGGCGTGAGCCACTGTGCCCGGCCAGATGCTTATTTTCCCTCTGCACCCCGTGGTACCACCGCACTAACCTTTGCCATCTATGGCTGTAACTTGGAAGTCCTCTCAAGGGCTAGTTTTTGCTCATTTTTGGGTAATCTGTGTCCTCTCTCTGGTCCTTTTAGAGATTGTTTCCTCATTCTTTATGTCAGAGGTCCCTAACCCCTGGCTGTGGACCAGTGCCTGTCCGTGGCCTGTTAGGAAACCAGCGGAAGCGCAGGAGGTGAGCAGTGGGCGAGCGAGCATTACCGCCTGAGCTCCGCCTCCTGTCAGATCAGTGGTGGCATTAGATTCTCTTAGGAGCCCAACCCTAACTGTGAACTGCGCAAGCGAGGGGTCTAGGTTGCGTTCCTTATGAGAATCTAACTATTGCCTGATGAACTGAGGTGGAACAGTTTCATCCCAAAACCACCTCCTGCACTCCCCCCCAGTGGAAAAAATTGTTTTCCATGAAACCAGTCCTTGGTGCCAAGAAACGTTAAGACCGCTGCTTTGGTTGGGCGCAGTGACTCACACCTGTAATCCCAGCATTTTGGGAGGCCGAGGTGGGTGGATCTCTTGAGCCAGGAGTTCCAGGCCAGCCTGGACAACATAGTGAGACCCTGTCTCTACAAAAAATGCAAAAATTAACCAGATATGGTGGCAAGCACTTGTAGTCCTAGCTACTCAGGAGGCTGAGGTGGGAGGATCACCTGAGCCTGGGGAGGTTGAGGCTGCAGTGATTCATGATTGCATCACTGCTCTCCAGCCTGGGTGATGGAGTGAGACCCTGTCTTAAAAGAAAAATGCATTTTTGTCAGTTCCTTCATTCTTCACTTTGTAGATGCTTTTAAATTAAATATTGGAGACCTTCATTCTCTTTTCCATGTGTCTTCACTGTCTAAAAAACAGTCGTTTTGTCTGTCTGTGTCTTATTCTGGGTGGCTTCCTCAGGACTACATTTTAGGTAATGAACTCTCTCTTTAACTAGGAACCGTCCAGAATTTTTCCTGTCATGTCACCTTTGTATCAATGTAATTTTTATTTTTAGGATCCATTGGCCTTTTTCACAGCCTCTTGCTCTTGTTTGATTTCTTCCTGCTTAATGATTCCTTCTTCTTTTAAATAAACATTATGGCTTCTTTTATCCTCTTTAACGTATGTACTTCATTTTAAAGTCTTGGTCAGATATTTCTGTGAGATCACTTTTACAATGGAGTGAATTTGTGTCCAAATTATCTATCTTTGGCTTTCTTTTGTGGATTTTTAATTCCTCACACATTTTGAAATTCTTATTATAGTTCCTCAGGCATTTTGAAATTCTTATTTCTGTGCTCATTTTGACTAAGGAGCATTTTAATTATTTTTCTTTTCTTTCTGGTGTTTTGTGGTTTCATTCACCCATTTCTCTGAGTCTGCAGTCCAGAGCCAGGTCTGATAAAGGCAGTGGTGGGGATTTCTGCACCAGGGTGTGTTGTGGGTTGAACTGGGTTCCCAAGAAGATACATTGAAGTCCTAACCTTGGTACCTGTAATGTGAACTTATTTGGAAATAAATAAGGTCTGTGCACATAGTCAAATTAAGATGAGGTCATATTAGATTGGAGTAGCCCCAATGCAGTGACTGATGTCTTTATAAGAGAAGAACGAAGAGGGAGATTTAGATACAGAGGCTCACTCACTGCAGAAGATCGTTACGTGAAGAAATTGGAGTGATGCTGCCATAAACCAAGGAATGCCTAAAAGAGGCAAGGAAAGATTTTTTTTCCCTAAAGCTTTTGGAGAAGGCATGTCTCTTCCAACTCCTTGATTATGGAAATCTATATCCTCTAGAACTGTGAGAGAATAAATATTCATTGTTTTAAGCCACTTAATTTGTGATACTTTGTCATGTCAGCCTGAGGAAATTAATACAAGGTGATACTGGGAATACAACTGGTCTGTCACAGAGACAGAAGGTGGCTTGAGTTGGTGCCTGGTTCCACCTGCATGTACTGGGCTTGCATTTTGGGCTTGCATGTACCGAAGTGCACTTGTTTCAGAGGGTGTCCTACGCTACTTTTAATTTTGTGCCTCCTTTGGAGTGAAGGAGCTGAGAGAAGCCACTGCAGCCCTTGACTTCAAACACTGACCTTGGCCTGTGACCCGATGTAAATACCTACTTGTTTTGGGCACTTTTGCTCAAAGCCTGCAGTCCTGAGACTTCAGTCCTCTGTATCATTTTACATGATTGTCCCATCTTTACTCTACAAATGTATTTGTCTTGTTTTGAACTAGTAATGTCTTGTTGGTTTCTCTTTTTTATAGTTTATCAATCGTTTTGTGCATTTGAAGCAGAGGGATGGTTGACGGGTAGATTTTCTGAGGCATCCTGACCCGAAGTCTGCAGTCTTTTTTATACATGGCTTTTGTCACTAGTAAACTTTAAATGGTTGTTTTGTTTCCATTTGACAAAAAATAACTTTGGTATTGTTGTTAGAAACGCTTTGTGAACATAATGTTTATTGGCCATGTAATATTCCATCATGGAATTGGGACAGTTCTTTCAGGAAATGTTTTGTGGAGATAAAAAGCTCTTGCCATGAAATATCTCAACTCATAGCTTGAAGAATCATTTTCAGCATATTGAAGGGAAAGGTGTTTTTGTGTTTCAGTCTAGGTGGAAGCAATCGAGTTGAGTAACAAAAGAGAAGTGTTTCTACTTGTGTTTTAAATTCCCTGGGCAAGGAGAGATTACTTAAGAAAGGCTCCCCCACTACTGAGCAATGTAAGTGGTTTCCATGGAATTTCATTTGGTTTCTGAATATAGCCTCAGGTTTTGTGTTATGGAGATAGTTTTGACATTTTAAAATGATTGTAACTTGAAACAAAAAACATTTTCCATTTGGAGGTGGAAAACAAGCCACAAACAAACTGCCCTCTTCTAGAACAGCTAGGATTCAGTTTTTGATAATCAAGATCTTTCTCCTCAGATTCTAATACGGAGCCCTTATGGGACTCTCTCTTGCTCCATCCTTCTTGAAACTGACACAGAAGTACTTGTCTGTGTGTTGGAGAGCAATGTGAGTTTCCATTCATCTCACGATGATTCCCCGTCTTAGGGATGTGTGAGGCAAATGAACCAACATTCTGAACAAACTTCATGAAAAAAGAACGGATAATTCAAGAAATGTTTTGCCAGTAGGGAGTTGTACTTGCATCAGTTGGCTGTGAAGAACAATTTGGTATCTCAGTTTTGCTGACACAAGAAGTCAGCAGGGCCTTAGCTGTACTCAGACCAGCTCTTACTCGATTCAAGAATCACTTTTCCTATGTTCCCAAGAAGTAGTCATTATACTTCTGCTTGAGTATGCTCAGTTACAGAAAAAACATGACTTATAGTAGCAGCGTATTCCATTGTTGGACAACCACAATCCTTAAAAAGTTCTCGATATTGGACAGAGCTGTTTTCCCATTTGTTCTAATACCCTGTCTGGAGCCACATAATAAATCTAGACTTTCTTCTAGATTTTCATTATCTAGGAGTCTTTTGATTCTCTGTAGATATTTGGTGTGGGCTCCTTGGGTCTTCTTTTCGCCAGGTGGTACATCCCAGTTGTTTCAAATGATTCTCATATTTCTTTAACTTCAGCTGAAGAAATGATCCATGGTAGGGCTGGGACTGAGGCCAGAGACAGGGTCTTCAAACACAGTGGGAAGCCAGGCCATGCAAGAGTTCTGCAAGAGCCAGTGGGTAGCAAAATAAAGTTCAAAAACAGAGGCCATTACGCTTTGAGAGGCTGAGGTGGGCAGATCACCTAGGTCAGGAGTTTGAGACCAGCCTGGCCAACACGGTGAAACCCCATCTCTACTAAAAATACCAAAAATTAGCTGGGCGTAGTGGCGGGCACCTGTAATACCAGCTACTCAGGAGGCTGAGACAGGAGAATCACTTGAACCCAGGAGGTGGAGGTTGCAGTGAGCTGAGATCGCGCTATTGCACTCCAGCCTGGGCAACAAGAGTGAAACTCTGTCTCAGAAAAACAGAAAACAAAAAAACAGAGGCCATTAAGTAGGAAGGAGTTGGTACCAGGGGTAGAGCACAGTAACATCTGAAAGAGAATTTAGCGGAAGATTAGACTCTAATACTTAGGGTAGTGGAAAATGGTGGGGGTGAGTTCCAAAAAAAGGGACTGGTTTAGGAACAGGATTAGAGTTGGAGTTTAAGAGACCCAAAAGAATCAGGATAGAGGAGAACTTTCTGGAGTCTAGACAAGATATCACCAGTCAAGAAAACAAGTCTACCTTTCGTCAGTTGTCTGGCCTGCTTCTTAATGGAAAACAGATGTGGCCTTTGATAATAAGAAATGACTTTGTGGCTCTTCACCATGTTATTCTCTCTCCAAAGGACAGCCTTGAGTCTAAGTCACTTCTATTCACATCTAATGTATAGCCTACAAAGAGAAAATGTGGCCTCTGCCAATAACTGCTGAGAAATCCTGTAACACAGACTTGCAGTTGATTGAAGCACAGCTAGATATCATTTTTATTGGCAGATTTATATCTACTAGCTCTCTCTACCCTTACCTATATCATAAATAAAGGTCCTAGAGAGATGTGGCCTGATGAGATCCAAAACAATTACCTTTCAATTTTAAATAAAAATTTCTCCTAGTCGAAGCCTCATTTCTTCCAATTCAGTTCAATTTCCTTCAGATTGAGGCCTACGGACTTAGGCTACAATTGGGACTTCTCTCAATATTCCTTTTCTTGGGTTGAGTTTGCTCAGATCGTGAACTAAGGAATGCATATGTGCAGCTTCACTGTGGTGAGCCTGACACTTTTGCTGAGAAGTCAGGTAGCTCTGGGCTAAAACTCTGGATGCGGTACTTTCAACCAGTGGACTGCCTTTGTGGAGTCCCTAATCTTCTCTGAGTCTCAGTTTGCTCTCTGCAAAATAGGGATAAGCATGACCTCTGTGATTTTAGTGAGTTGGTGAGGCTCCTCTTTGTAAACATCACCAACTTCCCGAGGCCCCACCCTGTCCTCCCTGTGCGCAGGCCATTCGGAGTTCTCAGGGGAGCTCTTTTTACTTGACTGTCTCACCAGAGTGGTTGTGTTCTGGGAAGGGACCTCTTCTGGGCTGCAGGTTGCCAATTTCTCATTGTATCCTCACATGAAAAGAGCCGAGAGAGCTTTCTGGGATCCTTTATATAAAGACACTAATCCCATTCAGGAAGACTCCACTCTCACAACCTAATTACCTCTAGAGGCCTCACCTCCTAGCACTATCACACTGGAAGTTAGTATTTTGACATAGGAATTTTAGGGGGACACAAACATTCAGTCCATTGCATGATGGATGTAATTCACTTACCCAATACCTGGCACAGAATACATGATTTACACATCTAGATTTTACTAATTCCAGCCCAGTTACAATAGCTTACACATAACAATGAATCTTTGTTAAGTAATAGTGAATAGATATCCTAAGTACCCACTGAGGGACCAGTCAGTACATGTGAACTAATCTCTTTGTCTAATGTGCTTGTTAATAATAGCACCATTAACTAAGGTAATTCTAAGTGATAGGAACTAGGTGAAATGCATAAATGTTCTCTTCTTTAATTCTCTCAGCAAATCTATGAGGCTAGTATGATTGCCCTGCTGAAGAAGGAAGAAGAAAGTAAACTTAATGAAGTTAAATAGCTACCCAAAGAATACACAGCTAGACAGTGGCTGAGTTCACATGTTAATCCAAGTCTATCTAACTTTGAAACCTCTTTAAGCACAAGGAAGAGAAGCTGAGGGAAGGATATGAGGCTTGTGCTTAGGTGAGTCCCGTGGAGAGCAGAGAATCCCCTGGGCCATGGAACAATGTTGGGTCCCAGGGTAAGCAAACAGTGGAGAGCCAGGGGAGGAAGGACATTCTGAGAGGGGCAGATTGGGGCCACAGTCATGTGGAATGGCCTCAAGGCAGCTGGGAGAGAGCTTTTGAGTATTTTGGATACCTTTTCACCCCAGTATGAAAAAAGAACCATAGCCTTGGAATCTAAAGGAATTGCTGTTCCTAAGGGATTTGAGCCCCTCACATGCAAACTTCATGAAAGTGCAGACTTTGTCTTGTTCATGCTGTGAATGGTGCTTGGCGTATAGTGGATGCTCAAAAATCATTTGTCATATGAATGGATGGATGGATGGATGGATGGATGGATAAGATGGATGGTTTAAAACATTTACTCTAAGACCTTGACTCTGAAATGGAGAAAGGCCTCCATGCTTGTTCACAGAAGTAGGCACCATGCTTCATACTGCTGAGAAAATAAACAAGGAGTAATGTCTAATCTCTGACTTCAAACAGAAACACAGTGTAACTATGATGTTTACTGTCTTCTTGTAGGCTTGGGTTTGTAAGGCAGACCCTTATAAGGTTGTTTATTTCCTGTTGAATCCTTGGCCTTCACAGTAGAAAAACCAAAACCAAAAAGGAACCCTTAATACAATGTACAAATTTAAATCTTTAAATGGCAGCAGAGTGGTCTTCGCCCAAGTTGAAAATGATTCCATCAAATT
The DNA here is from genome assembly GCA_036589455.1 of Ateles fusciceps. Taxonomy (NCBI): domain Eukaryota; kingdom Metazoa; phylum Chordata; class Mammalia; order Primates; family Atelidae; genus Ateles; species Ateles fusciceps. The sequence continues at coordinate 3,573,113 of JAZHEH010000045.1, read as the reverse complement.
GGTGAAAAGAGGACAAAAAACAGCTGACCCTATTGAAATGCATTTCTTCATGGAGGATTTCTCTCCTTATACAAAGCGCAGTTTACAAACCCAGATATGTCTAATTGCGTTAAGAAGAGTCAAATATGTTAATTTCCAAGCCTCTGTCTTCCTCTAGGCTACTCAACATTGGCCACCATCTCCTAAACAGCATTTGTTGTTTGTGTCTCCTTGACCTGTCAATGTTTCTTATTTATGTACCAGTCTGGTGGCATTGGGATGGAGTGGGTAGAGAAATGGCAAATGAAGGGATAGAAAATACAGCTTTTGAGTAGAAGACCTTATAGGATAGTGTTATGTCATCGTTTACCCTTTCACATTCAATGTGGAATCTTGTCTTTAACCTTAGATAAAATAGATTCTTCATGGATAGCGCCTTAACACTTTAAAATAAAATGTATAGCCTGGCACGGTGGCTCACCCCTATAATCCCAGCACTTGGGTGGCCGAGGCAGGCAGATCACATGAGGTCAGGAGTTCGAGACCAGCCTGATCAATATGGTGAAACCCTGTCTCTCCTAAAAATATAAAAAATTAGCCGGGCATGGTGATGGGTGCCTGTAGTTGCAGCTACTAAGAAGGCTGAGACAGGAGAATTGCTTGAACCTGGGAGGTGGAGGTTGCAGTGAGCAGAGATCATACCACTGCACTCCAGCCTGGGCGACCGAGCGAGACTCCATCTCAAAAAATAAAATAAATAATAAAATAAAATAAAATGTATATTATAAATAGAAGAAATCTTTCAAAACCTCTTTTGTTGTGTTCCATAGTAACAAAAACCTTTTCTTTATTTTTCCATGCCCAAAACACAAAGGAACAGACAATGTAAGCCTTAAAAAAATCTTGTCCCAGGACATCGTAAGGCAGAGCAGCCTGTCACTGCTGTGCATTTAACTAGAATATTAATGAAGGAAAAAGCCTCAGTATTATTGTGGTTACTGCAGTTCTTTAAAACTTCACAGCAAAAAACAACATGTTTTACATTACTGTTTACCTCCTCGAAGGAAACGGTTGTTTTAAGGGGACATCGTGAGACCAATCTCATTATGTGCCACCATGGCGGCTCACATATCTTCTAGAAATCTGAAATGTTTTAAACACTTCCAAAGATTTCCATGGTGAGGATTTTTCTGTGCAGTGCTGCCAGCTGCTGCTTGAGTCATGGAATGAAATCAGTTATTCACCAGAGGTCTTTGTTAATTACTAGAACAAATATATATCACTTTTTTTGAATAGGTATGACCATATGTAATTGTAGATATTAAACAACTTATTCTGATATCTGCAATTTTAGGTGTTTCTTTTTCATTCTCTGTGAGTTGAAAAAGAACCTATACTTTCTTTTCTTTTACTGACATCTCAGATACTTGGTCCCATTCATTGGCAAGATTAGGTAGGGTAGATGATATGATTTGGGTCTTGAACAGAGTAGCAGATGCTGTCTGACATTTGTATTTCAGGATCTACGTATTTTATTTTTATTAATTAAAATTTTTTTTATTGCTTTTGGGGTACAAGTGATTTTTGGTTACATGGATGAATGGTATAGTGGTGAAGTCTGATATTTTAGTGTACTTGTCACCCAGGTAGTACATTGTACCCAATATGTAGGTTTTTTTTTTTTTTTTTTTGGAGACGGCATCTCTGTCGTCCAGGCTAGAGTGCAGTGCAGTGGTGCAGTCTCTGCTCACTGCAGCCTCTGCCTTCTGAGTTCGAGTCTCCTGCCCCAGCTTCCCTAGTAGCTGAGATTATAGCTGTATGCCAGCCACCATACCCAGCTACCCAATAAGTAATTTTTTTTTTTTTTTTTTTTGAGATGGAATCTTTCTCTGTCATCCAGGCTAGAGTGCAGCGGCATGATCTCAGCTCACTGCAACCTTCGACCTCCCTGGTTCAAGCAATTCTCCTGCCTCAGCCTCTAGAGTAGCTGGGATTACAGGCTCCTGCCACTGCATCTAGCTAATTTTTTTTTTTTGTTTGTTTGTTTGAGATGAAGTCTCACTCTGTCACCAGGCTGCAGTGCAATGGCGCGATCTCAGCTCATTGCAACCTCCACCTCCCAGGTTCAAGTGATTTTCCTGCCTCAGCCTCCCGAGTAGCTGGGACTACAGGTGCACGCCACCACACCCAGCTAATTTTTGTATTTTTAGTAGAGATGGGGTTTCACCATGTTGGCCACGATGGTCTTGATTTCTTGATCTCGGGATCTGCCCACCTCAGCCTTCCAAGGTGCTGGGTTTACAGATGTGAACCACCACGCCTGGCCAAAATAAATAGTTTTTTAATCCTTCACCTCTCTTCTTGTAAGTGAGAACATGTGGTATCTGGTTTTTCATTCCTGGGTTACTTCCCTTAGAATAAGGTCTCCAGCTCCATCCCAGCTGCTGCAAAAGACATTATTTTATTCTTTTTTATGGTCGAGTAATATTTTTTGGTGTATATATACCACATTTTCTTTATCTAATCGTTGGTCTCTGGGCATTTAGGTTGGTTCCATATCTCTGTAATTGAGAGTTGTGCTGCAATAAACCTATGTGTGCAGATGTCTTTTTGATATAATGACTTCTTTTCCTTTGGGTAGATACCCCGTATAGGATTGCTGGATTGAATGATAGAGCTACTTGTAGTTCTTTAAGAAATCTCCATACTGTCTTCCATAGAGGTTGTACTAATTTACATTCCCACCAGCAGTGCATAAGCATTCCCTTTTCACTACTTGCAGGATCTACTTCTGAAGGAACCCAGAAATCTTCAGGAAAGGTTTCTGCACTAATTTTGGGATTCAAGCAGAACATGCCTGAGCTACATTGACCTAGCTCCAGCCTGTCATAAAGAAACTCTATGCCTTTTTATTTTCATTTTCAGTGAATTTTGTTTTTTTAGAATGGTTTTAGATTCACAGCAAAATTGAGCTGAGAGTACAAAAAATTTCCTAATTCCCCCTCCTTCCACATAAGCAGGGTCTCCCGGACTGTCAACATCTGGACTCAGAGTGGTACATTTGTTACAACAGAAAAGCCTATGTGGACACATCATTATCACCCAAAATGTTTAGTTTATATTAGAAGGTACTCCTGTGCATCAGGTTCTAGAATAACGTTGTTTTGTTCAATGTCATTTCATTATAACGTTATTGAGAAAAAAATCAATTCTTGATCAGAGCCACCATTTGTGTGGCGTTTGCATGTTCTCCCTATGTCTGCATGGGTTTTCTCCAGGTACTCAGGTTTCCCCTCCACATCCCAAAGATGTGCATATTAGGCTCATTGGTATGTCTTCATGGGCCCAGTGTGAGTGCGTGCGGGTGTGGGTGTCCTGTCCAGGGCTGGTTCTGGCCTTGTGTGCTGAGCTGCCAGGACAGGCACCAGTCACCCATGACCCTGAAGTGGCATAATTGAGTAAATATCTTACTCATTATTATTATTATTTTTTTAAATGTATGTATAGCTCACATTTATTTCAATGTTAGATATTAGAAGTATTCTGGCATTTATTTAGAACTATGGTGACACTTTTGTGACCAGAAATAAGCTGTAGGAACGTAATTCTTATTTATATCAATTAGCCTATGGTAAAACTGGCTTTTTCAGAAGATGTTTCACTTGAAGTTGTCAAAAGTCGCTGTTTCCAAGAACCTGTTGACAAAGTTAATTGAGGACTTCCTTTACTTCCTGAGGATTTTGACAAATGTATAAGAACATTGCTTTTTCCTAAGGATCGAGTCTATGGTTTTTGAAAAAGCCTAAATTAGGCGCGGTGGTGCATGCCTGTAATCCCAGCACTATGGGAGGCCGAGGCGGGCAGATCACCTGAGGTTGGGAATTCGAGAACAGCCTGACCAACATGGAGAAACCCTGTCTCTACTATAATACAAAATTGGCCAGGGTGGTGGTGCACACCTGTAATCCCAGCTACTTGGGAGGCTGAGGCAGGAGAATTGCTTGAACCCGGGAGGTGGAGGTTGTGGTGAGCCGAGATCACGCCATTGCACTCCAGCCTGGGCAACAAGAGCAAGACTCTGTCTCAAAAAAAAAAAAAAAAAAAAGCCTAAATTAATATTTAAATTTCATTCCTTTAGCTTTGTATCCTGAGCTGCTGCCAGGTTAGAGTGCCTGGTGATAATGTGCTCATGTCATCTGCATTGTGTTGATGGGAGAGCCATCCCTAAGCAGGTTGTTGGGGGTGGCTATGTGCACTGGAATTTGTAGGTATTGTCATATGTCTTTGCATCTTTAGTTGAAACAGGCTATGTAAATATTATCTATTATTATTACTAATAATTACCTGCAGCTGTAGCGGTGATAACGCTTGTGTGCTGAGTCCCAGATGTGAACTTCCTGGGCCTTGGTGTTCAACGGCACTGTGAACTGCGGTGAACTTGTCTTGTCAGACTGCGTCTCCATGCAGAGAACCAAATCCCTGTTGCTCAGAGATGGTGGCCCATTGTGCTTTACTGCAATTCAATCCTCATTTACACTTCCGAGAAGTTTTTTTCTCCTTTTCTTTTTTAAAAGTGTAAAATGGAATAATCAGCCATAGTTCTTGGTGGGAGGTCCCTTGTGTTCTGCCCTAGATTTTCAAGCTGGCTGTCAGGCCAAGCCAGAGTGTAGATGGGGAAGGTTGTTTTTTTACTTTTATTTTTTAAATTTTTATTTTCTTTTAGTTAGTAATTTTGTCTCTTTTCTCTATTTTTTCTCCTTTCTCATCCCTTCTAAATTACAGTGCTAGCAGCTGCGTAGTTTCAAAAAGTGTACTTCCTTCCTGCTGGGCTTCAAGCAGTGAATTATCTCCCTGGGAGCAGTGATAGTCTGGGTCACAGGAGCTCTAGCTGGCCGTGTGGCTGAAAGCCCCTTGCTGAATATCTCAGCGAGTTTTAGATACCCATTTTATATACTGCCTGTGAGTATTGGAAGCATTATGCAGTTACAGACAACTCTTTTATTCCTCCTCAAGATCCCCCTATTTGTTTTATTTAAAGCAGTTTCTATCTGGTAATGTGTTTTTTGGTTAATTCACCTTGTCGGTTATCTGTCTCCTTTACTGACCTTGAGAACCCCCACTGTCTACTCTGCCCAACACTGTGCTTGGCTCTTAGGAAATGCTCAGGAAAACTTTGATGAATGAAAAAGTGAATGAAAAGCTAAAAGGAATCCTAGCTAACCCAGGGCCCACTTGTCCTCATTCTGCAAATGAGGAAAACTGAAGCTCAATGAGGAAAATGGCTTCTTCAGAGCTGCAGGGCTAAGATCCAACGGGAAATCACAAGGGAAGTGCTTGAAAACTGCCACATGCCATGGAAATAGAAACGTGTGCCGTTTTTCTTCTGGTGGTGAGCTGTGCATGGTGTCAGCGTGCTGATGTGAGAACAGACTGTGGAAACCTAGACAAGTTACCCACCTAGAATGGTGCCTTGAGGAGTCTCAGGGCCTGCAACAGTTTGTACCAAGTTTGCGTAGGCAAACCAGGCTACATCGGTCAGCTTCATGGGATTTTAATTGGCTCATTTCCAGAGCAGAAGGAAGGCATCTCCAATTTATTTTTCAGCCCAATTTCCCATTGTAAGTCCTTCCTACTCAGCTGCATGTTCCATCAGCTGTCTTTCAAACAACAGTGCCTTCAAATAGCTGCTGATTTCCCCAGGCAGTTTTATTTTTATTGACTGCCGCCCTACCTGAAGTGGGGCTAATGAGTTCTACACAAATATTCGTTTCTATGAAATATGGTTGGAGGAGCAGTCACCAGTCTCTGGGGGAAGAACTACAGGCATAGAAGGATATTAAAAAAAAAGTCTGGGGGCTGGATGTGTGCAAAATGGAGAAGTGGCTTCAGTAAGGCCACTTTATTGGAATGAGGTGGAGTCTTGTGATTCGAATTAAGGACCAGGTGCCAAGGCTTAGAATGCCAATTATAGAAGGAAAAATGCATTAGCTATTACTTCAGCCTGGCAGGCTCTAGACAGACACATAATAACGACCTTGCCATACCCTTAAATCAGTTACATGCTGAGAATGTTAGTTCAGTTTTGGGAATCTACCCTTCCTTCTTTCAAGGTGAATTTATTTCTTCTTCTGCAATGCTTCCCATCTATGAAATATTTCTACATGATTTTCTTTAAAGCCCGCAATATCTGTGGTCAAATACGTTTTGAAAAGGTAATGTTCAACGATGTTAAAAAATGTTGAGTTAAGATGGGACATTTCAAAGTCAGTTTTAGTGATGTTCTTTGGGAATTTCTGAGAGTGGTTATTCTCTGTTGACTATTCTAAGCTTCTGTAATCATGGAGCACTTTTTGGCAGAGCATTTAGGAGGATTCTAGTTCTGAGAAACTTATCTTTGGAAACAGTCTTTTGATGTCCTCCCAGGGTTCAACCATTTGTGATTTGAATGTCTCCTTGGCTCCCTTGGGTAAAATTTTCCTGCCCTGAGAATTGAAATTCTCATGGAAACTTTTCTACCATGTTTGTCTTCTTGCATTCATCAGAATGAGCCATTCCATAATAGATATCAGTCAGCACAGTAGTTTTAGATACATCCAAATATTATTTGAAAGTTACAGAATTGAGCATTCAGATAGGTCAAATCATTTACCCAAGATCACATCATTTTACTTTTTGCCATCCGTGAATCTAAGAGTTGCTCCTTTGAAAGTCTTCCCAATCTTAGTGGGAAGTGCCTCTTCCCACTAGGTCTGATCGGGAGGCCTGAGTGTTTTTGTGTAAACTCAACAAAAGTGATGCTCATTCTTGAGAACTTTTTGATCTTGCAAGGGAACTCTGAGGAGAAGGTGGCTTTTTTGCTTGTTTGTTTTTTAACCTTTCTTGCTTTTGCATCTTGAATAATGCATAAACTGAAATGCCGAAGAGAAGGAGAAGAGAAATTGCAGAAAAGTCAGGCTCCTCTGAGTAACAGACCCACTTTTTTTCACAGCTCCATTGTTGTGACTTGTAGACCAGGGAAAATTTCACCTGTGTGATGGAAAATGCAAGTCTGAAAGAAGAGTTCTCTTTCAGTCCTACTTGGCGGGAGGCCCTTTTCATGTACCCTTCTTCCCTGACAGAGAGAGGGAAAGCCAGAAACATGACCTTTTAACTGTGTTATCAGCAGCTGGGAGGCTATGGTGAGTTTTGGTTTGGTTTTCAAATGAGTGATTACCAACTCTCTAAGAAGGTCAGAGAGAAAGCTGCTTGGGGGTGGAGGAGGGACAGATCAGACATGCTCTCACTACTTCCCGAGGAGGCCCCAAAGGGCTTGGAAATCCATCAAAGTGGGAATTCCCAAAGTGCATGATCAGGACATTTTTGAGGACAGTTTTTTTTTTTTTTTTTGAGATTTGGAATTTAAGATATCATTGACTGAACAGCAAGCCTCAGGTTGCCAGGAGTCTATTATAGACAGGGTTATGGTACATTGGAATGACTTGTCAATGGCTTCTCCCAGTGTCCAGAAAAGTGAAATGTTGTAGATGTGTAATATACAATTCAGAAGGTAGGTGCCCATGTTTAGTGTGTGTGCCTGACATGGTCAGTCAGTTCACTTTTGTAACCCCAGGACCCAGCACAGTGGCTTGCATGAGGAAGAGACTTCATAAATATTTGTTGAATGAAAAATTTAAGATCTGATGTTGTAACGTCCTGACTTAAGTCACCCTAAGGCCCTTCAGCCTCTCTTTCCTTTTTACCTCTCCTGTCTCTATTAAAAATCTGATAATTCACCATCCTTTCGTTGTTCAATACAGAAATCTGGTGACCTTAACATCTTTGCAATTGTAAAGATAAATTATATGTTCCAGAGTTATTGAAAACAACAATGAGGCCACAGTGGCCTCTTTTGTGTGACAGAGAAAAAACTCTAGGGAAGGAGCCTGTTGCCTGAACTTACAGCAACTGTTTGATAGACGAGTTACCGAAGACATTGCAGCCAGATGCCCGATGGAGAAACTCATCTGTGAGGTGGTTTTGAGAACGCTCTGGTTTTTCATGGCATTTCCTCCTGTGAATTCCAATAGCACTTTCTTTGTATTTTTCTTAACATCACCTTACTTAGGGAGTGAGCAAGGCATTCAGGGCTGGAATCCCTGGATTCAAGTCCATTTGTTGCTCCCTTAATGATGAGTGTTCTGAGGAAAATCATTTGCCTGCATGAGCTGCAGGGCTCTCCCTGATACAGTGAGGATGAGAATAATCTTCTTATCTCACAGCATATTTCTAACAAACAAGTTTATAAATGAGGAGATACTTGTCAAATTACAAAGCAACTTGCAAATATTCGTTATTATGGTATTATCTCATTTTATACTGAATTTTAGATATCCTTGCTAGATTGTTCATTTTTGAAAACAGAGGCTTATAGTGTTGTTTTTTTGTTTGTTTGTTTGTTTTGAGATGGAGTCTTGGCTCTGTTGCCCAGGCTGGAGTGCAGTGACACAATCTCGGCTCACTGCAACCTCTGCTTCTCGGGTTCAAGTGATTCTCCTGCCTCAGCCTCCTGATTAGCTGGGATTAGAGGTGTCCGCCACCATGCCTGGCTAATTTTTGTATTTTTAGTAGAGATGGGGTTTCACCATATTGGCTAGGCTGGTCTCAAACTCCAGACCTCAGGTGATCTGCCTGCCTTGGCCTCCCAAAGTGCTGGGATTACAGGTGTGAGCCACTGCAACCGGCCCTTATAATGTTTTTAGTGAGCACATTTAAGTAACATTTCCAGATGGAAATTGAGAGGGGTCAATGATAATTTTTTTTTTTTTGATGTCACTCACAGCTGGAGGACTCACATAAAATAGTTGCTTACTGAATTGATACCCTGGTAGAACTAACATAATAACAAGTCTTAAGCTGGGTACAATCTTCCTTTGCCAGTTCTGAGAAAAAACTGGCAATAAGGAAGGGACCTTAGGAGATTGGGGAAGCTGGGGGCATATAGTGAAGGAAAAGAGTAGGAGGAAGTAAGTGAGATGAGAGGTTTAGTAAGGTAACTGTTGTTCCTTCTCACAGGGACAAATGGGAAAAGAATAACTGGCAGGCCTGGTGGAGGGGCTCTTAGCATATGAGCGCCTCCTTCTACAGTGACCAACTTTGCATCTAATCTGATCATGGACACAAGTGCTGGTTCAGAAATCCCAGCAGTGCCAAATGAGAGGAATAACCTAAAGATTTGAGAATATCAAATTGTTTGTCTACCATGGAAGTCTTAAAAAAAGAATGATAGATTCATTTGCTAAGGGCAGATGCTTATATTCTGTCCAGCTAGTGATTTGGGACACAGTGGGAGAGTTGAGATAGCTACCTTTATGTGACTGAGCTCCATCTACGTTTTAGGATCAAGTGTGCATTTGGAAGATCTGATGCTTATAGGAAACCATTTGCAAAGTTGTATAGATATCTTTCCAGTTGTAATGACAATCAACATTATCTATTAAAGAGTTGGTTGCATAAGTGTTCCTCCTATCTTGCAAAGCAATCCAGAGATGGTTTAATCTTTGATGATAGTCACTCCCTGAAGCTCTGAACTGGGTGTTCCTCAGCCCTGTTAAAGACGGTCCTGGCCCCGTCTGTCTGACCAGCCCTTTTCTCGCTCTTTCTTGTCTTGCTTCTGTATCTGCTGCATTATCCTTTGTGTCTGGAGTTGGCACTTCTGCCTGGGAGTTCTCTCATTGTGGGTTTGGGTGTGGGCGCAAGACAAAGACAAACGTTCGTCGTCCTGGCTGCCTCCCAACTGCCTCTATTCTTCCAGTGGCAGCAGAATAACACCTATGGGAAAGTCACTGAAGACTAAACAGGACTGGGAGGGGTAAGTCTGTCTCAACACCTCCCTGCTCAAGCTCTTTCTCCCCCTCTACACTGTGTGTACTCAATTTTCTCACAAGATAATCACACTTGTTTATTGGGCCCCAAGGCTCAACCTTTCCTTCATATTTGTTCATTTATGTTGTCATCGTTTTTTGGGTTGTTGTTCTGCTTTCTTTTGCATGTCTGTTAAAGCTAACATCTTCTACTTTCAATAGTAAGCCCACAGCCACAGGGATCACCTTTGATTTGATTGTTTCTGTTATAATGAGTATCTTGAGGGCAGGGACGAAGACTTATTCGTGATCTACTCATGGTGCCTAGCAGTGGAGTCACTGCTTTGATTCTGCACATGGTTCTTGCCCAATCTCAATAAAGATTTGGGGGATGGGAAATTGAATTATACGAGGCTTATATGTGTGCCAGGAAAGTAAAAAAAAAATAGGGATTGTGTATCACGAATGTACTTATTAAAGACCTAGATGGAAATTCTGAGTGGTCAATGAATACAGGCCTACTGACTTGAGCTAAGATGAGTTTCTGCTTGGCTTTTCGCCCTCTTATATTTACGAGGAACCACATTTCAACAGATAGCACATGGAGGCTTGGGATCTACAAGCTCTTTTATGAAAGAAAAGACCTAGCAGTCAAAACCAGGTTTTGAATGCGTGTGTATTGGGGGAGACCAAAAAGCTTGTCTAAAAGTTGATGTGAAACCTTGAAATTATGTTGGACAATCTTTTCCATAGTTTCTTCCCTGGCTCAATAATTCCTTCTTCAGTGGTGTATTTCTCTCTAATAAATCTGCCTTTCCCCCCCCCAATAAATCTGCTCATTATGTTGTGTATGCATAGTTCTTTTTAATTTCTGACTGGCTCAGTTACTTCTGAGAACACTGTATAATTTCTATTGTCAATTGTTATTGCTTTGAGAGGCAGACTGGAACTCATTTGTGTGCACTCCCTCTCCAAGCTGGTGCCACCCTGACAATGCACCACAAATTCATGACTGAAGGTTTTTTTTGTTAATGAATGAAAGTCTTAGTGCTAAGATCAGCTTTACCCTATCGCGTGGACTGTGCTCCTCTTATGCAAGAACTTAGGGAATACATTAGAGACCCAGCAAGATACAGGGAGTTCTTGAAATCTTGACACCTCTCTCTGTGTCCAGAGATGGTATTGATGGAGTGAACCAAAAAGCCACGATTCATAATGATGGCCAAAGACGGAGATTTAAAAAGCAATGTTGTGAGAAAATACTTTCTAAGGTTATTCTAAGCATAATCTACTCTATACCAATTAACACTGGAGAAAGGATAGCTCATAAATGCCCTTATTTTGATCAGCTTGGAATGAGATTTAGACCAGTTCAGTTTAATGTGTACTAATTGAATATCTGCTATAATCCCAGATAATTTGTTAGGCACTAAGTAGGCAGAGCTGAATGACACAGGCTCAGTCTTCAAAGATCTCACTAGAAGCTTTGTCAGCAAGTAGGAAGACTTCCACATTTACTCCTGAACATGGGTCTGAAAGAATCTAGGCTTTAGACAAAATGTGCAGAACAACACTACATTTCTTCATGTTACTGATTATTATTGAGATGGAATCTCACTCTGTAGCCCAAGCTGGAGTGCAGTGGTGCCATCCTGGCTCACTGCAACCTCCACCTCCAGGGCTCAAGCAACTCTTGTGTCTCAGCCTCCTGAGTAGCTGGGACTACAGGTACATGCCACCATACCCAGCTAATTTTTTTGTATTTTAGTAGAGACAGGGTTTCACCATGTTGCCCCAGGTGGTCTTGAACTCCTGAGCTCAGGCAATCCCGCCTCAGCCTCCCAAAGTGTTGGGATTACAGGCGTGAGCCACCGCACCTGGCCTATTTATTATTAATATGTATTTTTTCACATTTGTTGTAATACCCATTAATATCTGCAAAATTATTTACTAGGCTTTGGTAGTGCCCAGAATATCTGCAAAATTGTTTATGTGGCTTTGGTCAATCTCAACGTAATTGTTGATTTATTTGAAGCCTACTTTGCTTTGTAGGGACATTAATAAACAAAAATATTTAAATAGTCTTTAATTAGACCTAGGGAAAAGAAGAATATGTATAAGCTCTAATAATTACATTTTCAGATTCAGCAAGGATCTTTTGTACATGTTTACCTATTGCCACGAAGGTCCATTCTCTCTCTCTTTTTTTTTCTGTGAACAGCTGATGCTTAACAAGGCCCATTCTCTTTTTTCCACTGGTCTGAAACTTCTCCTTTCTGAGGCTCATCTCAAATCTCATTTGTTTTCTTCAGCTTTTTTTAACCAACCCCAGGCCTTTCTCTAACTTCCAAAATACTGATTTGTCTGGCCATTTTTTACACTTAGCTTGTATTTTATTGTTATCTCTCATTTCTGCTCTTGAATAAGCCTTATGAGAAACCCAGGGGTGGAGCCATATTGCCTATTCTTTCGTGTTTTTTGAGCATCTAGCTTGGTACCTTGCACATACTGAATATTTAGTAAATAGCTCCTATTTGCTAATTGATTTTGCTTTTTTCTACTTGAATTGTTAGTTACCCATATTAATTAATGTCCAAGTCAAACCATGTGAGAGCTACTTGTGCTGGCCTAAGAAAAAGAAAAATCAAAGCAAACCCTTGAAATCGGAGAGCCTAAGACCTCATCTTGATAAGGGAAAAGAAGAGTTTTATGAGCTCTGCCTTCATTCAGGATTTTGGCTTCCTCTGTGTGGATTGGCACTGCACCACACTGCAGAAAAGTCTGTTTACTTCTTAGGACCCTGGGCTGGGGGGTACAATACTACTCTCCAGTGCCTGCTTTTGTCATTTTTCATGTTCAGCAATTGAAGCTGCTCCAAATAAAATGTTTCTTGCAAAAAAGTTAAAAGCAACATAACCACGGAAGAGACATTCTGCTTGGAGTAGGGACCATCTCTGTATTTCTTGTTTGGTTTTAACATTCAGATTGGCAAATTGCTGGTTTATCAGTGCTCGACTGTTCACTACGCAGAATCTAACATCTCTTTGGAACAATGAAAATGACACAGAAAAGTCGGGGCAGTGGAATCAAATTGGAGAGTTTTCTGAGAACCTTTGAAGATACTTGGCATATTGTACCAAACAGGCCTAGGCCATATGTAGGCAAATAACCATGCATTAAATAAATTTCAAATCTTCATGTAATCTCTGTTGGAGATCTTTTTTCTTTCATTTTCAAAGACACAAAAAGAAAGAGTCAGTGCTGTTCTGCATAAATCGTCTTAAGTTGCTCATGGATGAGATAATGTGAGTCAAGGTCCAGCACCCTGGAAAGATGATTAGTGTGGCAACTTTCCCCACTTCCTCTCTGCCTTCCAGTTTAGGTAAGCTACTTCCTCAGGCTCTGATATGTGCTATAAGCTTATATCCTCTAAAACTTAAACTTGTGTCTACATATTTGACAACCTACAGCAAACTTTCTTTTTTAGAATAATGGGGAGAGAAAGCAGTAGGTAAATACGATCATCCCTTTTAGCACAAGACCCTCTCTAGCCATATCTTTATTTTGAGGATCCTTTTCAAGCTGGAAAGCGGTAGAGCAGAAATCTAGTACTGTCCCTTTCCCAAGGAAAAAGGATCCCTTGGAGTCTGAGGCTTTGGAATGTATTTGTAGCCACAGAGATAATCCTTTTCATGGAAAGAATAAGCTAGCAAATAATTCCCAGCCTTGAGCACATTATCTCCTGCCGAATCCCCCCACCCCCCGCTTTTTTCCAGTTGTATATTATATTCATTATTGAGAAATACATTTGCTTTTTGAATGATTCTCTCCTTGTGCCATTATATTTTGGATTTTGAGGTTCCAGATTCTGGTCTGGAGGAGACTCGGGTTATTACCAAGCATATCCAAGATGTGGAGGAAAGATCCCAGTTCAGGTTAAATTGCATATGTTTGCCCACAAATTCACATTTGCATTTGCGTCTTAGCCAGTCTTCGTTTCTTGGAAAGCATTTTTCACACATGCTGAGCCTTGGTGGGAAAATATAAACTCCTGGCTTTGAAGGGTGCCATGTATGCAAATGTGAAAATGTGGTAGGATAAAATATATTTCCCTACTGGGCCAAGTTTGGCTTTATAATTTATCATTTCAGTTGGCATCAGGTGGCTTTCCCGATTCTGAAGACTGTAAGGAAAGTGCTGGGTGGTGTTTATTTGGGTAGTCTTACCTGTGTAGATGTGCAGTTTGGGTCATCTAGACCTCTGAACTTTCATTTTAATTCAACAAGAGCTTTGAGTGTCTGCGTTCATTTATTTCATTTTGCCTATCAGAGAGCAGCTTAACTGTTTCTAATGGGCAATCCTTACATTGCTACAGTGGTTTCAGCGTTCTTTTGAGACAAAAGGATAAACTCTGGAAGTGAAGAGTAACACGGTAGAAATGGTTTTGGGAACCTTATTTTCTTCCCAGATTTAACTAAACTATTGAAGGTGTGTAAAAAATAAAAACAACTATTATTAAATAGTATAATATAGTCAAGTATTTTTATATGACAAAAATGATCACTCAGAAACTGAGTTCTAGCCAGTCCTCTCAGAATGCCCTGACAAATGTCTGAAAGTCGTGGGTGTAGCCATGGAAAATCATGGTAAAATAATGAAGTGTCACCAAAGTTCATTTATGTAACACAAAATGAACCAATGAAACGGGTGAGCCAGTTCTGAGGATAGGAGAGAATACTTTCATTCTACCAGAGTATTTTTTTCTGACTGTTGTCTGTGACTCTGTAAAATGTCTATATATTTAGGACTTTCTGTGTTGCATTTGAATTCTTTTCAAAATTGGGTGCTAATTGTTGATCAAGGCAATGGAGCCTAGATAATTATATGTTACTTGTTCATTTTGCCAGGCACTGTGTGAGCAAGGCAGACATGTCTCCGTGGAGTTTATAGCCTAGAATTAGTGACACAGTTCCGGGAGGGTGCCTAACATTGTATCTGGCATAAAATGGGTACTTGGTGTGGTAGTTACCAGTGAATTTTAGAAATAATCCTTGTCTTGTCTCTCAGGGGCATATGGTCAAGTAAAGAAAATAGAAAATAAACATAAAACTATTATTGCCATTATTATTATTATGTTTGAGACAGAGTCTCGCTCTGTTGCCCAGGCTGGATTGCAGTGGTACAATCTTGGCTCACTGCAACTTCTGTTTCCTGGGTTCAAGCAATGCTTATGCCTCAGCCTCCCGAGTAGCTGGGATTATAGACATGCACCATCTGAATTTTGCATTTTTTAGTAGAGATGGGGTTTTACTGTGTTGGCCAGGCTCGTGTCAAATTCCTGGGCTCAAGCGATCTGCCCACCTTGGCCTCCCAGAGTGCTGGGATTATAGGCATGAACCACCACGTCTAGCCAACATAAAACTATTAGTAATACAAAAACAGCACATGGCTATGTATGTTATGTATCTGTATTTACAGTATAGTCATTTAGGCTGAGTTTTAGTGGTCCAGAGAAGTTTTAGTGGTAAGTGTGCACTCTGACAGTGGGAAAGGCCTCATGGAGCAGAAAAGACTTGAATGAGAACTGAGGTTAGGGATATTTGGACAGGCAAAGAGAAGGGAAGTGAGAGATTAAGGGTAAGAAATTGATGTGGTATGATCCAGGGTAATAAGGCAAAATGCTGGTAGGGTAGTAGGCTAGATTTCAATGGGCTTTTAATGTCATCAGCTTAAGTTTGGTCTTTGGTCCGGTAGTCAGTGGAAAAAATTTGGCCAGTTTTGAGAGGGATTGTGACAGAGTAAAATGGATTTTTTAGAAAAATTATTTTGGCTAGTGATCTATAGAATGGATTGCTAGCAAGAGACTACAAACAAATGAAGGCAAACATTTAATAGGCTCTTACAGTAATCTAGATAATCTAGGTAAGGTAGTCTTTACCATCTACCCAGATTACTACGTTACCATTACCTAGATTATTGCAGGACCCTTTTAAATGTTCACCTTCATTTGTTTCTAGTCTCCCCCTAGCAATCCACTCCATAGACCCCTAGCCAAAATAATTGGAGCAGAATTGGAATGACACAATGGGAGCAAAAGTAAAAAAGTGAATGAGTGAGTATATACATTTTGAAAAAAGAATGGGTAGTGCTTGGTGACCACTGCTTGTGTGAATTAAGAGGTTTTGGACAGCAAGGAGACTTTGGGTATTTATTAACATAAATTGGGATGAAGAAATCTAAGTTTTGAGGAAAAGACCATGCGCTTATTTCAGGTGGCATTTTGATCCAGTCATGTGACTCAGTTGCTTAGACTACTGTCCAGTAATCCCTTCAAAATTTTCTCTTGCTTGGTAATTTCTGGGTTTTGTTATATTTCTCAGTAAGAAAAAAAAGCTGTGTTATTCTGATTATCCAGTTTTTCTGTGGGAACTCTCTACATACCCAGTTACTTTGGAGGATAAGAGACTATAAACAGAGCCGTCAACAATACTGGTTATAATTTGCTACTCAGTAATGATAAAATATTCCTCTGCCTAAGAGACAGTTTTGGTGGGGAAATGTCTTTTTAGAAAGAAGCATGCCTTTTCTGTGCTTTTCTGCTGAGTCCTAATGCTTAGCAGTTTGCTATGTACATTGCCAGTTCTTTTAAGGATCACTTGATATTGACCTTTTAGAACTTTCCTTTTCATTTCCACTGTAAGACATTCTCAGAAGGTGGCCGAACTTTGTAACTGACAAGTCCAATTTTGTTTTCTTCTGAGATATACTTTATATGTACTGGATCCCTAAGATAAACAGTATTTTTCTTTCTTGTTTAGTCACTTTAAGATATCTTTTTTTTCCCTTTGAATAGGAAAGTGGGCATAGTCTGCATCTTGGAAGAAGCTGGGTACCTGTTTACCTGATGACAATGCTTTAATTGAAGCATCTTTCCTGGGCACACATTCTAAGGCGAACTATCAGAAGAAGGAGATTCTGTGTGTAGATTTTCCATAATATCTGACCATTGTCTGGGTCATAGGATTGACATTCCAAGTACAAATTAGATCATTTCCATCCAATGACATGAGTTCAATGCTGCGCCTTTATGTAACTGGTTTGAAAAATGCTAGTTGCTGAGCACAAATCCTACATTTTATTTTATAGGGCAAATGTTACGTGCCTATAGCATAGGGTAGGATGTCATAAAAGATACTTGGCCAGAGCTTAATTATTGTATGCAAAACTCCAGCAGAGTGATTTCAAAGCCTTTTTTTGAATGACTGAATATTCAGTTTTCTGTGCCCACAGCTGTCTATCCTTATGCTTTATGGAGGCCTTCCATTCTTCTATTTGCTGAAGATAAAAAAACCACATCTCAAAAACCATGTAAAAATACTATAAAAAGCATACATGATTAATGAAACATTTTCTGCATTAACTGTCTTAACCAATTCTATTAAAAGAAATTTTAAAGAATATCTTCCCCCTTTTTTCTCCTTCCAAGTTTCGGGGGTGTTCCAAATATGGAAGCCTTCTGTCAGAATTTCCTCAGATTGACGGGGTGGCATTCTGATGTTGATATAAAAAGACAGAGGTTTCTCCTTTTTATTCCTCAAATTGTTGTTTTAACCATTTTATAACTAAAAATATGCTGGAGGGCTTGGTATACTTATGAAAATGGAGGCAACACACTCGAGCTAAGACTGAATCCATTTCAGAAGTGATGGAAATAGTCAAGGTGCCTCTGTTTCCTTAGCTCGCTACGTCAGGCTGTCCCCTCTCGACGGCTGCACCATGTCCCAGGACTTCCTCCTCTCTCTTTTCCTCCACTGTTCCCCCTGCTGACCCTTCCATGGACTTCATCTCACTTATAATAAATTGCAATGACAACATAACTGAGGCAGTGATGGTCAGGTTTCAAAAAGCAACACAGTACATTGATGAGAAGCAATCACCACAACGCAAGGACTTGTAAGAAGCCCAGGATAAAAGAACCGTATTTTCTTGGCAAGCCCTGTAGATGTTCTGCAATGATGAATGATATGACTGTTATCTTGACACCATACTCTCCCATGTTGAAACTGTTTATGAGAAACAAACATCATATGAAAAACAGATTGCCAGACACTAAGTAAATCACTGTAAAGGGTGGTGAGTCAAGTATTGCCAGTTTTACCCACATTGTCATTGTTATGATGTAACACATTCCTTCAGACTGATATTGTATCCAAATTTGGGCACAAAAACCTCCTCTTGATCAGTTGGCTGAGATTCCCTGCTCTATAATAAGTCACACACACACATAGACACACAGACACATACACACGGATTTGGATGTACACTCAACCTGAATAAAGCAGAAAGGACAATCTAGAAAGGATGGAATATTAAAAAGGTGTGCAGAGATTATACAAACCGTAAATTTCAGCCTTTGCCCAGGCAATAAACCCAGTAATCCTCTAAGCTCTGCTAGCAATGATTAATAAACAGTGGGTGTGCTAAACATATGGAGAAATCATCCCATCTGGATCATTTAAAACTAGGACATAGACTTTATCTTTGTTTATTTCATCCTTAGCTAAAAGGCTTATTATGAATTGCAATAATCCAAGAAGCCAACCATGGAAGACAGACAAACTCTTTAGATAAAACCAAAAAAGCAAGTTCTGTACCCGAGGACCAGATGTATTTTTGGGTTTAGCCCTTGTACATATTTAGCCGAGCTTTTCAAGTGGTGAAGATTTGCATGTTTGTTTTGCAATACTAATGAATATGTTTTTGATTTACATTTTAGAAAATGGAAACTTTTATCTTCTTGGGGCTTTGTAACTTAATGACTTCCAGAGGGTGGTTTGGTGTCCTCTTTAACCCTTCAGCACGAGAAACATATCTTTTTCAGAGGCTCCACGCTCTATCTTGCTGAATAAAACCTAAGATAATGTGGTTCTGTCTTTTCTTGCCGGAATGGCAAGGGTTGAAGAGCTTTTGACTTTCAATCTAGTGAAAACATATGTAAATGCAAATTATTTTTAAACTAGCTTTAATGTGAATCTTGGGGGTATAAAAAATGACTCCACAGATGATATTTATGTTAGATGAAAAAGGACAACTCTTTTGGAAAAACATTGCTTTGAGAGGTAGGATCTTGAGTATTAGTTCAATTTCCTCAGAGATAAAGGTTTAGGAGGATGAAAAAATATCTTACTGAATTTTTTACTTCTGGAAGACATCCTTAGGGTCAGTTCTTTCTTCCTTTAAATTTCTTTGATGGTGTTACATGGAAAAATAAATAAACACATCTCCCCCAACCCTGTCGCCCCCAAGACTTCCTTTGCTTATAATTTGGGTTGGATGAGGACCTTATCAGAAATGGAAAAATTTATCCTTGAGGGATAACAGAGTATTTTAGAATAAGAGATAACTAGAGCTTTGAACTCTCATTATTTGACAAATTTGTCCAAAGAGGTTGCTTTGCTTCCAAATTCTTCTAGTAGTTTTTAAAAATAGAATATGATAGGATAATACATATGCTTCTAAATGCCTGTGTTGGGGCCGTGAAATCTTGTAAATGCTTAACTTTCTGGGACAAACAAGTAAAGGTATAATTTTACACTGAGCATGAAATGGGGCACTTTTTACATTAGTACTACAGTGATTAACTGCATTGAGTTTCAGTGAAAATGAGCTAATGAGGGCCAATTGCTGTATGATAAGAAACCTAATGGCATTTTTATTGTCATATCTGAAAGGCTTACAGTCAAAAGTCCCTAAGCCTAATTCTTCACATTGGAAATCATTTTACCTCTAGAAAATATTTTTCCCATCCCGTCTGTCAATAACTAATTTTAACTTTCCAGAAGAGTTTTATAGTGCTGTATTATAATCGTTTGCATATTTGCTGTAAGTTCTTGAATAGCAAGCACTTTCTCACACAATTTCCTCAAATCAAGAAAGGTTGAAATGTGGCATAGAATTCTTTGTTTTTCCTTAAAAATTCCACCAAAATTTTTATTTCTAGACTATTTTAGATCCTAGAGAAAAAGTATATAAATGTCATTTATTTATTTATTTATTTATTTTTATTTTGTATTATTATCTTTTTTGAGATGGGGTCTTGCTCTGTCGCCCAGGCTGGAGTGCAGTGGTGCAATCTCAGCTCACTGCAAACTCCACCTCCCTGGTTCAAGTGATTCTCCTGCTTCAGCCTCCCAGCTAGCTGGGACTACAGCTGCATGCCACCATGCCTGGCTAATTTTTGTATTTTTAGTAGAGACATGGTTTCACCATGTTGGCCAGGCTGGTCTCCAACTCCTGACCTCAAGTGGTCGGTCTGCCTCGACCTCACAAAGTGCTGAGATTACAGGCGTGAGCCATCACTCCTGGCCTAAATGTCATCTAAAATGAGATATTTTTTCTTATTATTCAGAATCCAGGTCTAAAAAGGTACTTCTTTTAGTGTGATCTAAATTTATCACAACTTACTTTTAAGTTATTTTTTAATAATTTACATCTTAATTAGTCTGTCCTCTTCTACGATAGAGAGGAGAGGAACTGGTGACTAATTAATTCTGTAAACCTTTTGTGCCAGGAAGTTTGTCCTTGTTATTTTGTCTTGACAAAAGGCCTACAAATAGGTCTTATTTACAGGGGAGGAAATTGAAACGTAGAGCAACTAACTCATAGAAGTTCCTGGAGTCAGGTGGATACACAGCTAATATTCAAACTCAGGTCTTTTTGCTTCTCTGAATCATTTTCTTTGCCCAGCATCATGTTGTCTTAATTCGTATGTTTCTGAGTCATTCATTTCAAACTTCGTTTTTTTTTTTTTGCTGATGTACCTTAAAACAAATATGTCCAGCATAGCAGATACCTCAAATAACGTAAATCTGGTTGACTATAGAAAATCAGTTGCTTGTGGGATTGCTAGGTGAATGATTTTGGAGCAACTAGTAAGAGAGAGTGGGAGGAAGGCTAGAAGGTGATCTGACCTACCTGGGAATAAAGCAGTGGCAGCATCAGCCAATTGCTCCTAACTCTTGCACAGGTTCCTTTGAGACTCTGATAGAAGTTATGAATGCTTTCCCAATGAATGTTTAAACATTTGCTTAAAATTTCAACAATTTGTAGATCTCTTGAAGCTACTTGCATGATGAATTCTGTGCTGAGTCCTTGCTACTCAAAGTACGGTCCAGGGCCGAGACCCATCAGCAGTCTCTCAAAGCATTTATAAGAGCAGAATCTCGGGCTCCACCCTAGATCTCCTGAATTAGAATCTGCGTTTCACAAGATCTCCAGGCAATTCCAAAGCATATGAACGTTTGAGAAACATGGGTCTAGATAAGAGACAGCCAAGTAGGAATGAAGATAGTCTTTTTTAATGAGAGGTGTTGAAGAGACAGGGAGAAGGTAGTGAGCATTGTGGTTGAGCAGAAAGACTTGGGGAGAGAGCAAGGTCTCAGATTTGTCAGGAAGTGGGGGAGATAGCTGCAGGCTGGTCATGGGATTGCTAACTGTGCATATTTCTCATCTTCAGTCATCACGGTAAGGGACAAGCACAGGCTGCCTGATGCTTCTTACCAACAATACTTACGGAGTTTCCAGTGACTAAAGTTGTTTTTATAAAACAGTAATGAAGCGGTCATCATTTAAAAGCAGGAGGAATATGAGAAATGATGAAATGGTAGATTTGACTATTATTCAGTCACTTATTTAACTTTGAGATTGTTTGATCTTCTTAAGCCAGTAATGTTAATGGATGTGTTTCATATTGTGTGAAAAAGTGGTTTGAATTATTCTCTTTTATTAAGCGTCCTGGATTGGTGTTTACACAGTTATTGTTTTAGGGGTAAGCTATCTCCTCTGCCCTGGCAGACAGTTGCAGGAAACAGCTGAGCAAGGTGTCTTGCATATCACAGACGTTTAGAGCATTTTTAAAACAAAAGTATGTGGGAGGTTTGTGAGTTCACTTGGGGGGGATTGGCCCTGGCAACATTCCCTCTGGGATGGGCATCACTGGGACTGTTAATCCGAACTCAGTTCAATAACCCAAAATGAAAAACTGAGTCATGCATTTGGTGGCCGAGAGACAGTTTTTATGTAAATGGACGTATTCCCCTTTATTTGGTGGCCTTTTATGCATGTGCAGGCTTGGTGGGTATTGATTAATTGCTCTATTCCTAAAGATCGCTTTGTGAAATGACAGCATCCAGGGATTCCTACAGCACATAAATGGTGCTGATGTTTCGTTCGTCAAGCCAGGGAACCTGTCTTTGGCGGGAAAATGACTTGAGAACTATAAAATAGAATGACTAAGCAAGGTAAATTATCTCTGGTTACAGTATTTCTAGGTTCGCTGGATTTTCGTGGAAGCCACAGCAGGGTTTTCATTAACAAAGTAATTAAGTCATCCAACACCCAGTCCTTGAGAACTGGCTAGGCTGCAAGCCCTGTTTTGGTGATGAAAGTAGAATTATGACAAGGTTATATTCTTTACCCTTAAGGAGTCTGATGGGGGAGGTGTAGAGTAGCATAAAAGCATATAGGAAAGAGCCCTTACCCAAATTTACTGGGACAGGGAAGACTAGAAAAAGGAAAAAAAGTAAAGGAGTTGACTTGTAAGTTGATATTTGAAGGGCAAGAAAGTATAAGAGTGCCCAGAGAGAGGGGATGCAGTATGCAAAGACTCAGAGGTGAGAGGAAACGTGGCACTGTCAGAGAACAGGAAATATACCAACGTTAAAGTGCTTCCCTAGGGGATCAGAAATAAAACCTTAGAGTTTGAAGAGGTCTTTTGGTTCATCTATCCAAGCCACTCAGTGATGTCTTTTTTTTTTTTTTAACTTTGAGCTCTGGGATACATGTGCCGAACATGCAGGTTTGTTACCTAGGCATTCATGTGTCGTGGTGGTTTGCTGCATCTGTCAACCTGTCATCTAGGTTTTAAGTCCTACATGCAGCATGGGCAAGACTTCAGTGACTAAAACACCAAAAGAAATTGCAACAAAAGCCAAAATTGACAAATGGGATCTAATTAAAGAGCTTCTGCCCAGCAAAATAAACTATCAGAGTGAACAGGCAACCTACAGAATGGGAGAAAATTTTTGCAATGGGTGAAGGATATGAACGGACATTTTTCAAAAGAAGACATTTATGTGGCCAACAAACATATGAAAAAAGCTCTTCATCACTGGTCAATGATGCTCCACAGATGATTACTCATTGCCTTTTGAATATCCCCTCCAGTGATGGAAGTTAAGTTCTTTTTTTTTTTTTTTTGAGATGGAGTCTTGCCCAGGCTGGAGTGCAGTGGCACAATCTCAGCTCACTGCAACCTCTGCCTCCTGGGTTCAAGTGATTCTCCTGTCTCAGCCTCCAGAGTAGCTGGGATTACAGCACTGGCCACCATGCCCCATGCCCGGCTAATTTTTTTTTTTTTTTTATATTTTTAGTAGAGACAATTTTTTGTATTTACCATGTTGGCCAGGCTGGTCTCAAACTGCTGACCTCAGGTGATCCACCCACCTCAGCTTCCCAAAGTGCTGGGACTACAGACGTGAGCCACCGTGCCTGGCCAGTTCATCCTTTTTTGTAGCTGCTTTGATCAAGATCTTTTGTATGTGAAAATGAAATTCACCTCCCCTGTCTTATCATTGGTCCCAAGTTCTACCTTTTCAGATCACCAGCTTCTCCACTGGTTAAGAGTCGCTAATGAGTGACTCCTTCTTTTGGGGATACATGCTGAAGGAGACAAGGCAGAGTCAAACTCGGACAAGTCATACATGTAGCAAATACTTGTACTTTGTACACCAAAGTCTTACAATATCTCTGAAATGCACTTTTTTTTATATAAACTCTCAGTCAATCATGATATTTCACAGGGAAAGGGGAGGCCAAATATCTGGCTGAAAGAGCTCACGTTATTAAGATTATATTAAAGGTTCAATTTTGTGCAAGCCTTCCTGTAAATTTCCCCTTCCCATCCACCAAGTCTCACACCATACCACTGTTGTGCTAGCTTGAATTTTCAGCACACCTGTACTTTTTTAATGATTGTGGCTAAACCTCTGTGCCAGCTGGGGAGAAAGGTCACATTTCATGGTGGTGTAACTGGAGAACGGTGTTTCTTAGGAGCAGAGGTAGCAGAGCCTTGTTGGAAAGTTTGAGAACATAGACCTATTCAAAAACCACTTACTTTTGGTACTGAATCATCTTTTAAATACTTGACTGCACCTCAGTTTTTATTGTGACTGCTTCCTTATATAGCTAGCGGCTTAAGTTAGCAGTTAGAGTTAAATATGTCCAGAAACCAAGGTAGATTTTGGGTTGTAAGAGAAGAAAGGGTTGTGGTAATTGGGTCTGGTGTGTAATATGGAGTCTATAATACATCTTCACACCTCCATATTTGATTGAATGGATGATTTTCCTTAGCAAGTGCCCCTAAATTATCTTTTTTAGTTAAAGCCATGTTTGCTGTTTTAATAATAAAAATGTAACTCATTTCCATAACCAGTCTGTTTCCTGAAGCAGTCTGTGGATGGAGTGCAGACAGGGTGAAGCATTGTCTTAGTGCCCTTCAGATTTTAAATGAATGTCTAAATGAATGTATATATTCACAATGCTTGAATTATAGAAATCAACTTGGTTTTGGGGGAGATGAAGTGACATCTAAAAGATGAAAAATGCATAGCATTTGAGTTTAGAAAGTTTTAGTGTCATTTGCAGTAACATAGTGAAAATATCCAAGATCTAATCTTAAAATAAAACTTGGCTCTAACAGACATGTGTAATAAATTAGCAGATTAAAGTTGTTTACACCTTTGGCATTTTTAATCTCATATTTCTGCTTTAAATAGCTTTCCTGGCAATTTTATACTAGTTTTCCCACCATATAATTCTAAAAGTTACATGTTGGATATTTTTGATGTTTATCTCTACCCTTTCTTTCTCAGCCTCAAGTCTCGAAGATGATTCTAGTTAATGATAATAACTAACAAAATATTCCCATTTATGTTTGATTTAATTTTCATATGAATAAATGTAGTATTTGGTTGAATTATTTTCTGTTTCTTTTGAAAATGCCTTTATAAGACATTACTTTGATATTTTGAAATAATAAATATTTAAACTAATTCAACACATTTAAAGAAATATTTATGTGAGCCTCCAGTGAGTTAGGCATGGTGCTACATCCAACAGAGGATATCAAACTGAAGGAGACAGTCTTCAGATCCTCAGGGGCCTTACACGCTTGTAGATAATTTAGGACAGAGACTCAAATGAGTGTAACAGAAAGGCCATGAATGACACTCAAAGAGAACACTGTGAATTCAAAGAAGGAAATGATAATATCATTATGTGCTAAAAATGAAAGACTTTCTGTTTTTTCATATTGAGACATCTCCATTAGATACTATCTAAAAAAGACTTTTCTTGATGAACCCTCTGCCCCCGCTGTGGGTCTGATTTCTTTGCTCTTATAAAGCTCTCTCTCTGTATATATAATTTAAACCACAGTGTCCACCAATGTAAACATATGCTCATCTGTATGTTTCCTTGTACATGTGTGTGTATGTGAGTGTGTGGGAGAGAGGGTGTAAGCCTGTATATGCATGCATGTACATGCATGCACGTGTGAGGGGTGCACACGTGCACATGTGTTTGCATGTATGTACACATGTGTGCACAAGTGTGCAAGGGTGTCTATGTACAAGTGTTTGTGCATGTATGTATGTGTGTGCATGTAGAAATATGTTTGCATGTGTGTATGTGTGTGCACATATATGCGAGGGTGTCTGTATGTACCAGTGTGCTTGTATGTGTGTGTCCATTTGTGTAAGGGTGTGTGAATGTACAAGTGTGTGTGTGTGCATATATGTGTATATGTGTGTAGAGAGACAGTGTATACATGTACAAATGTGTTTGTATGTGTCTGTGCCTGTGTGCACAACTACTCTGAATTTGAACTTTCTCTGAGCACAGTCCCTGCCTCTCGCAGCCCTCTCTAGCAGTGGCTTTTTCCCTCCCTCACTTCGCCTAGCACTGGGCCTGAAAGTGCAATTGGGTGTCTTAGTTCAACATTTCAGTTTTGAGACCATTCGTTCTTTCTCCCTCTTTCCTACACAAAGAGGCAGCTTTATGCCCTTGTCATCTACCCTCTTTGGCATAGTCTTCTACAGGCCCCTGAATCACTTCTGTTCATGTGTTGATTTTAGCTTTCAGCTCACTGACATCCTCTCCTCGCTAATTTTCCCTGATTTGATATCTAGAAGATACTTCCCCCTTTCTGACCACTCAGTTCCTGGAGCTCCTTTCCTTCAGGGATCTCTCTGCAGCTCCATTCCTCCAGACTTTGTGCAATCTGTTCATAATTTCACTTTCAAATATCCCACCATTTGATCACCACTTTCTACATTTTCATCTTCATCCCTCTAATAGCCTGATGCCATCACTCCTTAGACTCCCTGGGATCTGCAGTCTATACATCCTAACACTGTTTTTCCCCTCCTTCCCTCCTAATCCAATTCCTCCTGCACCCCACTGATCCTATCCCCCTTTCCCTCTCCCCTTCTAATCATATTCCTCCCTTCCCAACTTAAATACCATAGCCAGTCTTTATAATCACGACTTTATCTCTACCCTCAACTCTCTTGCTTCCTGGTACTCACTTGACAAAACCCCGACCTTGGTAAATTCCAATTTTCTGCCGATTCTGTACCTGAACCTAATGCACTGAATGTGGCTGAAGACACACACATACACAAACATAATAGCTCATTATATTGTTAAATTTATGACCATGAACCTGATGGGAATATCTATCACTTCCCAGGAATCATACTATATTTTCTTTATTCACCCTGCTGTTCCAGGCAGCAAGTTCATACTTTTCCCTTATTTTTCAAATGTACAGTATCTCTGTGTCACTGGATATAACTTTGCTTCCTATTTTTACTGAAAACATAGAAACAATTGAAGGCTAACTACCTACAGACAACCACCACCATATGTGCCTGCCTTCCAGCACCTGTGCCACTCTACTTTCCCTTCCCTCCTGTTACTGTGCAGAAGAAATATCTGTGCTCCTACCTAAGGACAGCCAGTCATTGTAGTGGGTTCCATACCGTCTTGCACTATTCAGGGACATTGCTCTAGTAATTTTATTTCTCGTATCACTAACTTCGTTCCTCTCTAGCATTATTCCAATCAGCATACAAATGTACATATTGTTATTCCTCCCATACAAATCTCCATCACTTTCCAGAAACTGTTTTCCTCAAAGCTGCCAATGATCTTGCATTGCTAAATTTGTCAGTTTTCAGTGCTTATGCTTGACCTGTCAGAAGCATTAGATGCGCTGATTACTTCCTTCTCCTTGAAATTGTTTCTTCCCTTGATTTCCAGCATACTCCACATCGCTTGTTTCCTCTCCACTTCACTGATGGCTTCTTCTGTTTCACTGGCAGGTTCCTTTTCATCTCCCCAACATCGAATGGAGTTAGTCTTTGCTCCTCTCCTCTTTGTCAACTGCATTCACTTCTTTTCATTTAGATTCATGACTGTAAATACTGTCAATATTCTGACAGTGCCTGAATTTATATGTCCACCATGACTGCTATGTGAATTCCAGGTGTTGATGTCCAACTGCCTTCTGGGCATCTTCCCTTGGATATCTAACAGACATCTGAAATGAGATATCCTAACAGTGTGCGACAGATCTTTCCTTCCAAACCTGCTGCACCTTCTGTCTCTCCCATCTTGGTTAAAGATAGCTCCATCTTCTTACTTGTTTGGGCCAAAATTCTTGGTAGCATCTTCAACTCCCCTCTCTCTCTCTCATAATCCATATTCAATCTGTCAGCAAATGTTATTGGCTCTTCCTTCAAAATATATTGAGAATCCTAATACCTCTTTTCTACCTCCACCTCTGGTATCCAAGCCATCATCATCTTGGTGGATGAACTTCTAACTGGACTCTCCACTTCTCTTTTTACCTCCATTTATTCTAGTCTTAAAACACCATTGAGATTCCTTTAAATACTAAGATGATACCACTCTTGTTTTCAAAAATTCCAGTGGCTCTGCATCTGAGGCAGAAGAAGAACCAGCATCTTTAAAGTGATATCTGAGACCCTACCCAATCTGTTGACTTCTGTTCCATATTTACCTCTATGACTGCTACTCTCCCCTTACTGTATACACTTTAGCCACACTGCAGGCAAATCCTCCTGGCCCAAGGCTTTTGTTCTATTTTATCTATCTAGAATGTTCCTTTCATAGGTACTGTTCAACTTGTTCCTTTACTTCCTTCAGATCTGTGTTCAAACATCATCTCAATGAGATCTTTCTTGACCATGTCAATAAAAAAAACCCCTAAGCTTCCTAACCCTTATCTTCCTTCCCATAACATTTAGCTCACTTGAATGTACTATACAATTTGTTTCATTTAGTTTGCTTATTGACTTTCCCCTGACCATAATGTACACCCCATGAAGGCAGGAATTTGTCTCTGTGTTTTATTCACTGTTGTATCCCCTAGAATAGTACTGCCTAGATAACTTGATGCTTAATAATATTTGTTGAACAAATGAATGAATTCCACATTTGCTTAGCTAAGACAAAGCCTACGGGGCCCATATGAAGGTCTGATAGCCTTGTAGGTTCCTCCTGTAACGACACGATTTTTAAAGCCTGCCTCTTCCCTTGAACTTCTCCTTCCCCTCAATTTCTCTGAGGACTATTCAAAGGAATCCAGATCAAGCTGTATGACTAATTTTCTGGGATGGAGGAAACAAGGTGTGGGGGACCCCAAAGGAGGTGATCAAAGGGGTTATTAACTGAGGCAGCACAAGATGAGGAGTGAGCAGGACCCAGATGAGGGGATATTCTTCCCTGGAAAAAGGCTAACAAATGTGGGTGAGCTCCTGTACAAAAGATCAACCCAAGCCCTCCCTTCAACTCAGAGTGTCTCTGGGCATTCAAGGTGTGTCATGCTTTCACGAGCCTTTTCTTGCAGTTGTAAAAGAAAGCATCTTCATGGGTGGTGGGGGAAGGGAAGGAGACAGAATTCATTTTTATAAAGTGCTCCAAGATTCTTGCATGAAAGGTGCTAAACACACAAACTGTTAGATTTTATTTTTAAATTGTGCAAGCTACATATTTTCCCGGTTAAATGTTCACTTGCCAGTTATGTCCTTTCTGCCTAAAAAATAATAAAACTGAATCATATATTATTCCATTGCTAAGATAAATTTGAAATGTAAAAAGAGAAATCATTCCTCTTGTTTATATGAACAAGTGCTTCCAATCATTTAAAGGATAATATTCTCCATCTTGGTCTCTGTATCTTCATTGCCAACACCAGTACCATTCAGCTACAGACCATTATTGCTGAGTCAAATCATAGAAGAATAGAATTTAGGGGAGTACGAATTGCCTCTCTCTTCCAACCTACCCTTCTAAGCTGCTTGACCTTTTTCAAGTCAAAGTATCTCTCTCTACCATCTTAAAATTATTTTAACATATTTTAATTTGAACAGAATAATCCTATATTGGTAGGAAAATTAATTTCCTTTTCCAGCATACATCCTACCTCCTTCCTGTTAAGAAGAACTTCCCACCCACCCATCTAATCCATCCTGTTGCTTCTTGCCAGTTTTTCTTACTCAGTTATCAGTTGGACTGAACCAGTGTATGTATGATCACCCTTTAAGACAAGAATGAAACTGTGGCATTTGTGAGCCTGGGCTTTGGTCTTCTGTCACTTATTATGTTGAGAATCTTGGGCAAGTTCCTTAATTGCTCTGAAACTCGGTTTCCTCTGCTGTTGAATAGAAATAATAATACATGCCTTTACAGGGTCATGTATTCAATGAGATATGTTGTCAATGCTTTTCAGCCAAAGACCACAGGGTAAATACCTGTAGTTAAACAAGTTTATTGCTTGTCACACAGGGGCATTACTTGCCCATATACTATGGGCAACTGAGGGTGTCTCAATAAAAGGGTGTTAGAAAGAACCTGTATGGGGCTTGGGCTTTGGGTGGTTGATCTGGGGGAGAGTTTGCTCTGGACTAGATGCTTTTAGAAAGCAGGGGCAATTCTATGATTGTGTAGCTCAGTACATCTTATCTATAGGGAGTAGAGACTAGCACAAGTATAAAGCTGTAATTGATGAATCAGCAGCAGTTATGCATTTTGGGAGAGAAAGAGAGTGCTCGGTATTTTTATGGTGGCACTTGATTTTACCTTTGCGCTTGGATGAAGTTACAAAGTGGCTTTGCTTTGTCTCATTTTATCATGGTCTGAGAGCAACTTTGTCTGAGGTTAGTATTCTGTGAGATGATTTCTGTCTAACAAGAACAGCAAGGCCCAGCTGTGAATGCCAGGCCAGCTTCTGAATGTTGGGGGGGCTGCTTTCCTTTTTTATTTTTTAGCACAAGCTCTTGGCCTAGCCTCTGAAGACTCAATACATTGTGACTTTTTTTTTTTTTGTCATAAAAATCTAAATGACACATTGAGCCTTCTCAATTCTAGAATAAATAATTCCAGTTTCCTCAGCCGAGCCTCTGGGTACTGGAAGGCAATAAAGACAACTGATGCTTCTTGAAACTTTATGCCAGTACCATGCTAAACCCTTTAAATCAACAATCGTGTAATCTTTACTACAATCTGATGAGAGAAGTATTATTATTTTTCACATTCCACAGATGAGGAAACTGATTTTTAGAGAGGTTAAGAGACTTCCTTAAGGTCACACATACATGAGAATAAATAAGAGAAGGGAAAATCCACTCCCAGGATGTCTTTCTTCAGAGTCTAGATTCTTAACCATTACACAATGCTGCTATTTCCTGACTCATCGTGAATGCGCTAATCCAGAGCTTCTCTAGCATCAATCATATTTCCTGTTCCTCATCTGAATGGCAATTAACATTGTATTCCTTGCACTTATTTTACAACCATCCCTTTATAGTATCCCAGTATAGTATTAGCTGATAGCAGCAAAGCATGCCACTTTAATTCAAGACAGCTGGATTGTGTCTTCAGCATTAATTGAAAGACAAATCTTGGTATAGTTTTAAATTGGAAATTTTTAAATCTTCTCTTTGGACTAGAGGAGAATGGTGATCCTAGATTGTGAATTCAAAACAATTATGGTCCCTGTGCCACTTTAAAAAAGAGTTTATGATGTTCAAGCATAATAGTTTTTGGAATTTTAACAGAATGGCAACACAAAGCAGTATGTACCAGCCTGAAATTGGCATTTGCTCGGCCTTATTATAATGTTGCTCTATCAACATTCAGTTGATGAGAATTCGAGTCTCTGGCATTCACAGTTACATACGTTATGTCTGCCTTTTTAGAGTTCTTTGTGGAAATAGAGATCTCTGCTGTAGTACAGAGTTGGAAGAAGAGAATTAAAGTATTTCGAGTGTCTACTTTATGCCAAGAATTCTCCTAGGTACATTTATGTTATTGCGTTTATTCTTCATAACAAGTTAGAAAAGGAAATTACTGCTGTGGTTCAGCCTACCCTCTTCCCAGCCTGTGTTGCTACGTTATTAACTTTCTAATTGTGCTCCTTGCTTTCACTGTTGCCCTCTTATGATAAGTCTGAAGGTAAAGTTATCTTTTAAAATTATAAATCAAAACTCATTCTTTCCCTGCTTAAAACCCCACACTGGCTTTCCATTGCACTTGGAATAAAATCCAAATTCTTTACCATGACCCACAAGCACACTTGATTAGGCTCCTTCCTGCCCCTCTGACTGGGTCTCAGCCACTCTCCGGCTCACTCCCTGCAGGCACACTGGCCTTCGTTTCTTTCTTGAATACCTCAAGCTTGTTCTCACTCCAGGACCTTTGCACTTGCTGTTTTGCCTGCCTGGAGCCCTCTGCCCCCAATTCTTTCTTGGTCTGACTCCTTGCCGCCATCCAGTTTTTAGCACAAATTGCGATTTTCTCAGTGAAACCTGCTTTGATCATAGAAGTTAGTTATTCCTTATACCAACCATCATTTTGCAATACCCTGCCTTGCTCTTCGTCATGGTACCTCTCACCATTTGAAATTATGTTGTTCGTTTCTTTATCTCATATTGTTGTCTCTCCATTTTTGGAAGTAAGTTCCGTAATGGCAAGACCTCATTTGTCTTGTTCACAGCTATATCCCTGGAGTCTCATTTAGTGTTGAATGGATGAATGAATTAATATGCATTTTTACAGATGAGGAAATGGAAACCCCCACAGCAATAATCACCATAACATTAACCAATTAGCATTTATTATTTTTATTTTATTTTTAGAGATGAGATCTCACACTGTTGCCTAGACCGGAGTGCAGTGTCACTGTCTTAACTCACTACAGCCTTGAACCTTGGCTCAAGCAATCCTTCTCAAGCAAGCCTCACAAGTGGCTAGTATTACAGGCACATACCACTACACCTGGCTAATTAAAAACAATTTTATTTTTTGTAGAGATGGGGATCTCATTCTATTGCCCCCCAACTCCTAGCCTCAAGTGATCCTCCTGCTGTAGCCTCCAAAGAGTGCTGAGGTATGAGCCACTACACTGGCCTGATAACCACCACTGATTGACTGCCTTCGAAGTGCCAGGCACTAAGCAGGGAACTGTAAAAGCATTATTTCACTTCTTTATTTTATCTTCAAAGCAACCCTCTGAGGTAGATATAATTTGTTCTACTTCACAGAGAAAGATGGCTGAAGTCTACAGCTGTAACATGGCCAAGCTTGTTTAGCAAGGGATGGAGCCTGGGGCGAGAGTTGTCTGATTTGACTTTTCAGTGTAGAGCATGAGAAAGCAGGGTTGTGTCAGGCACTCATTCAATGTAGAAATTTTCCCTTTCAATAGAACAAGAGGCAAAATTCCACTTTTGATATGATAGCACATAGAAATGCTAATTCTCAGAGTTTTATAAAAAGAAACCACATGTGTTGCAAGCCAGGTTGGCAGAGGCCTGAGTAGAGGGGCAGGTTCTGTGAGCAGAGAGGCCTGACCTGAGCAGGTTCTATGCTGATGGTTGATGAGCTGGTGCAGGACCATGGTGAAGCAAGGCCCTGCTATGTATGTGGGCAGTGACAGCAACGGAAGACCATCCACTGCTTTATCAAGGACCGGCTGCCATCTCTTGATTAGCAACACATTGTGTTCAGATTTGCCTAGGAGGACTATTTCAAAACAATTTCATAAGCAATTCCCAGACATTCCAGCTCCTTTCTCCAGGAAAGTGGGACTATTTTGAGGTTCCCAGGACAAAAAAATTATTGTTGACCAGTTGGGACTCGTGTGGTTGAGCATGCTCTATACGTTGCTTTCTGCTAGATCTTTAGGTACATGAACCTCATTCTCAACGAAAGGCCCTAATCCCACCCAACCTTTGCACTCAGACTGACCTGGGCTTAAATCTGTTGTTCTGTACTTGTCCTTGGTCAGCCTCAGGGTCACTTTGATGGCTCCTCTGAAGATACAGATCTTTCCTGTTGGAGGTTGTCAGGAAGTTTGACTCCTGGATCACAGGGGGAGCAGCTTGGGAAACATGATGTGCTGGGGTACAACAAGTAGAGGTGGGAAGGACAGGTAGAAGCTGACTGTTTTTGTGAAAATGTTTAGGGTTTCAGTCTGACCTTTACAATTGTCAGTATGTTAGCCCACTTTTTAAATCAAAGGGCATAAATGGAATTGTATGACTCAGGAATTGTGCAATGGCCTGAAGTATGGAATTTACTTCCCAAGAACATGAAGGAGCCAAGGGCTCTGGTGGGACAGCAGGAATCTTGAGTTCTCTTCTGGGCTTGTCCAGGAATGCAACAATTGATGCAGCAATCGGCCTGAGAGAATGTGGTGACTTGTTATGTCATTAAAATGGTTGCAAGTAAGCACATCATACCAAATCTAGTCCAACTGTTTTAGTCACTTTGATATGATCTGTGACTTAGAAAAGTGAAGCCTTCTCTTTAGAAGAAATGCATCATTCATTCATTCATCCATTTAGTGTTGATAATTTATACATGAATAAATGGCATGGATAATTTATACATCGTCTCCATTGTTGTAATGTTCCTACAAAGTCAGTATTTTTATTTTTAGTTAAAGGTGAGGGCATTGAAACTTGGCCAGACTTAAATGATTAAGGGCAGATTTGAGATTAAATGCAGGCTTGTCCAACTGCAAAGCTTGAATTCTAGTCCATGGACTTTAAGTGTTTTCTCTTTGAATCTTCTTTATAATCCAGCTGATATGGTTTGGCTGTGTCCCCACCCAAATCTCATCTTGAATTCCCATGTGTTGTAGGAGGGACCTGGTGGGAAGTAATTGAATCATGGGGGCAAGTCTTTCCCATGTTGTTCTCGTGATAGTGAATAAGTCTTATGAAATCTGATGGTTTTAAAAGGAGGAATTCCCCTGCACAAGCCCTCTCTCTCTTTGTCTGCCACCATCCATGCAAAATGTGACTTGCTCCTCCTTGCCTTCCACCACAATTGTGAGGCCTCCCTAGCCATGTGGAACTGTAAGTCCAATTAAACCTCTTTCTTTTGTAAATTACCCAGTCTTGGGTATGTCTTTATCAGCAGCATGAAAACAGAGTAATACAGTAAATTGGAACCAGTAGAGTGGGACACTGCTGCAAAGATACCTGAAAATGTGGAAATGACTTTGGAACTGGGTAACAGGCAGAGGTTGGACAGTTTGTAGGGCTCAGAAGACAAGAAAATGTGGGAAAGTTTGAAACCTCCTAGAGACTTGTTGAATGGCTTTGCCCAAAATGCTGATAGTGATACAGACAATAAAATTCAAGATGAGATGGTCTCAGATGGAGATGAGGAACTTGTTGGGAACTGGAGCAAAGGTGACTCTTGTTATGTTTTAGCAAAGAGACTGGCAGCATTTTGCCCCTGCCGTAGAGATTTGTGGAACTTTGAACTTGAGAGAGGTGATTTAGAGTATCTGGTGAGAAAAATTTCTAAGTAGCAAAGCATTTAAGAGGTGACTTGGGTGCTGTTAAGGCATTCAGTTTTAAAAGGAAAACAGAGCATAAAAGTTTGGAAAATTTCCAGCCTGACAATGTGATAGAAAAAAAAACCATTTTCTGGGGAGAAAATCAAGCCAGCTACAGAAATTTGCATATGTAGTGAGGAGCTGAATGTTAATTCCCCAACATAATGGGGAAAATGCCTCCAGGGCATGTCAGAAGTCTTCACTGCAGCCCCTCCCATCACAGGCCTGGAGGCCTAGGAGGAAAAAAGTAGTTTCATGAGTGAGGCCCTAGGTCCCCATGCTGTGTGCAGTTTAGGTATTTGGTGTCCTGTATCCCAGCCACTCCAGCCATGACTAAAGGGGTCCAAGTTACAGCCCAGATTCCTGCTTCAGAAGGTGGAAACCCCAAGCCTTGGCAGCTTCCACATGACGTTGAGCCTGCAGGTACCCAGAAGTCAAGAACTGAGGTTTGGGAACCTCTGCCTAGA
The DNA here is from genome assembly GCA_036589455.1 of Ateles fusciceps. Classification (NCBI taxonomy): domain Eukaryota; kingdom Metazoa; phylum Chordata; class Mammalia; order Primates; family Atelidae; genus Ateles; species Ateles fusciceps. The sequence goes on along the minus strand of JAZHEH010000045.1, from coordinate 3,537,834 downwards.
TTTCAGAAGATGTATGGAAATATCCGGATGCCCAGGCGAAAGTTTGCTGTAGGGGTGGGCCCTCATGGAGAACCTCTGCTAGGACAGTGTGAAAGGGAAATATGGGGTTGGAGCCCCCACACAGAGTTCTTACTGGGGCACTGCCTAGTGAAGCTGTGAGAAGAGGGCCACCATCCTTTAGCCCTCAGAATGGTAGATCCATCGACAGCTTGCACTGTGTGCCTGGAAAAGTCACAGACATTCAATGCCAGCCTGTGAAGGCAGCTGGGAGGGAGGCTGTACTCTGCAAAGCCACAGGGGTAGAGCTGCCCATGACCATGATAACCCATTTGCATCAGTGTGACCTGGATGTGAGACATGGAGTCAAAGGAGATCATGTTGGAGCTTTAAGATTTGACTGCCCTGCTGGATTTTGGATTTACATGGGGCCTGTAGCCCCTTTGTTTTGGCCAATTTCTTCCATTTGAAATGGCTGTATTTACCCAATGCCTGTACTCCTACCATATCTAGGAGATACTAATCAGCTTTTGATTTGACAGGCTCGTAGTTAAAAGGGACTTGCCTTGTCTCTGATGAGACTTTGGACTGTAGACTTTCGAGTTAATGCTGAAATGAGTTAAGACTTTGGGGGACTGTTGGGAAGGCATGATTGGTTTGGAAATGTGAGGAGGTGAGATTTGGGTCAGGGTTGGAATGATATGGTTTGGCTTTGTCCCCACCCAGATCTCATCCTAAATTTTCACATGTTGTGGGAGGGACCCAATGGGAGGTAATTGAATCATTGTGTCAAGTCTTTCCCGTGCTGTTCTCGTGATAGTGAATAAGTCTCACAAGATCTGATGTTTTCAAAAGAGGAATTCCCCTGCACAAGCCCACTCTCTTTTTGCCTGCTGCCATTCACGTAAGATGTGACTTGCTCCTCCTTGCCTTCCATCATGATTGTGAGGCTTCCCCAACCACCTTTCTTTTGTAAATTGCCCAGTCTTGGATATGTCTTTATCAGCAGTATGTAAACAGACTAATACACCAACCTTTTTTTCCCCCCTTAGTGTCTTTACATAATGTAAATTGTTCACCATTGATGGATTATATCTTTCTCTGAGTTGTCTTATCTATACCAGTGTTTTTCAACATTGGCACTATTGACATTTTGGACCAAGTGATTCTTTGCTGAGGGGAATGTTCTTTGTGTTGTAGGATGGTTAATAGCATCATCCCTGGACTCTTGCTATTAATATATACAAGTAGTCGTGATGCTTCAGTCTTGAAAATAAAAATTGTTTTATGACATTGATGAATGTCCCCTTGGGGGAAATATCTCCACAAATTGAGAACTATTGGTCTATGCAATTAAACTGTAAGGTTCTTGAAGGTCAAAGTCTCTCTATGCATATCTTAAAAAAACCTGTGTATGTCTATGTCATTGAAGTCAACTGTTTACACAGTAAACACCACTATGGGATCATTATTTGAGTCTATCAGTAAATACCATAAATCCATTTTAATTAGAAATTTTCCAAATCTATCACTAAATAAGTGTAGTACTTGGAGTAAATTACTTAACATGATAACTCTCTATTTCCTCATCTGTAAACCAGGAATAATAACAACTTTAAGCTCATTGTTTTCAGAGCTAAATGAGGTAATGTATGAAAATATTTAGCATGGTACCTGGATTCTGATTAACAGAAGTAATAGATATTTTAACAACTTTAAAAAATTAATATTTGTTTCTAACTCAGTGCTTGACACACAGTAAAAATTATTTAACAAACAAATGAATGAAATATTTAGCTCTCATACAGGCATTAGCTGCCTGTAAGAATTAGAACACACAAGGAATCAAGGAAATATATTGCTCTATTGCCAACAATGTTGTTCATTCAGGAAAATTCAGTGTCACAGTGGCACTATTGCTTTATGTCATGTGTGGCTGTGTTGGCTTTTATGATCCAATAATGAGTTTTAAGTATGGCAGCAAATGCCTAATGTATAAAGGATCATGGGGAATACATAGAAAAATTGATTAGATGGCTCTATCTCCAGGGCTGCCAGAGCTGCTCATTGGGAACTTGATCACAGAAGTACTCTCTGCAATCAGGGCTGTGATGTCAGTATTTTAGAGTGAGGTGTTCTTGAAATAGAGCCAAAATAGACAGAAGAGAACTGAAAACCTTATATAACCCTCTGGTTGCTCTGTTTTGTCCTCAAACTAACATTTAAAGATGATCGACCAGCATGATTGACACAGGCTGACTGAGTTGACTCCAACAGTACTGATTATATATAGACAGCTTAGATCCCTTGCTGGGACATCTGACTTATTAAAAATGTGACTTGGTTCATTTGTGAATCAGAGATGGCCTTTCATATTCTCACATGAAAAGAAATAAATCAATTAGGGTATCTAGAACAATGTTAAGGCAAAGTGTAAGTTAATGAAATGGGGAATCAGGATTCCTGGGTTATAAAGATCACAGTGTAATGAAGTTGAGGCTTTGAAATTACATAAACCTGGTTTAAATACAGACTCTTGCACTTACCACATCTAGGACCTTGGCCAATTTATTATTTTTATTTATTATTTTATTTATTTATTTATTTTTGGAGAGGGAGTCTCACTCTGTCACCCAGGCTGGAGTGCAGTGGTGCTATCTCGACTCACTGCAACCTCCACCTCCCAGGTACAAGTGATTCTCCTGCCTCCCTGAGTAACTAGGATTACAGGCATGCACTGCTAAGCCCAGATAATTTTTGTATTTTTAGTAGAGATGGGGTTTCACCATGTTGGCCAGGCTGGTCCTGAACTCCTGACCTCAAGTAATCTGCCTGCCTCAGCCTTTCAAAATGCTGGGATTACAGGCGTGAGCCACTGTGCCCGGCCTGGCCAATTTATTTAGTGTGTGTGTGTGTGTGTGTGTGTGTGTGAGTGAATGATAATAATACCTAGTTCCTAGAGCTGTTGAAAAATTAGGGTAATATAGGTAAACTGGTTAAAGTGGTACCTGTTGTATAGTTAGTACTCAATAAACAGTAGCTATCTGTTTTGGATGTTCTATAAACATCAGGCAAATGTCTTCATTATTCTGAAACTTTTCATTCTGTTGACACATAAGGGAGCTGGATTTGATTAATAGTTAAATCTTTTCCAAAGAGCCTTAGCGTTTTGCTAGGTGATGGTAAGAGTAATTAAAACACAGAGTACTATCTATGCGAGCTCTGGCATAGATGGGGTGTGTGTGTGTGTGTGTGTGTGTGTGTGTGTGTGTGTGTATGACAAGGGGAGAAATGGGCTTTCTAACCTAACCTCTTCATTTGGCCAGAGAACTCATATGTTGGTTTTTTCCCCCATGTATTCGAATAAAGGGTCTTACTGCTAATAAACACATATCAAAATCATAGGACTATATAATTTTTTAACATCTGTCTTGGTTTTAAAATTCTAATGAACACATATATGTTCACTATATATTATAAAATATATGTGTATGTATATATTATATGAAGCTAATATTTACTGAACACTTTTTATGTGCCACACATTGTGCTAAGAACTCTCAATGGACTATCTCATTGAATTGGCACAAAAATTCAATCAAATAGATAGTATTATTGTCCCCATTTTATAACTGGATTGAGGCTTAGCCAGGTTAAGTTACTTGCCCAGTGCCACACAGCTAATAAAGAATTTCAGCTCAGACTTAACAGATGTCAGATTCTGTCCTTCTCATTCTTCTTTTAACTAATTATCTGTTAACCTACCATTACATTACCACTCTCATTTTAAAGTTCTGGGTGGATTCAGTGATTTTAAAAAGATTCTTAGCCATCCTGCCCATTTTGGTTCAATATTGAAGTTTGTAACTGCTTGTGCTAGGTGAGGTTGGATGGAGCCGACTTCCTATTAGCTATGTCATATGGATTTATTCTGGTTTGCAACATGATCCAGTCACTTAGCAAATAGTCACAGAAGAACTATTATCAGTCAGACACTAGGCTAGATCCTGAAAGCATGCCAGCATGGAAACCATATTCTATTATAAAGTAATGATTTTCCATTTTTTAAACGATGGAATTTGAAAAAATTATAATAAATCCTTATAAGGGACCCAATATAAAAAAATTAATGAACATGAAAATGCAGAATAGTCCAAGTGAGGTTGGGAGTCTAGAGCCCTGTTCTGTTGTCAAGTTGTAGCCCTGCAAGCGTTTTGGGGGACCCCAGGACAATCTGGAGCAGAGTTTGAAAGCCACGAACCTACAACAAAGCTTGAGTTTGCCATGCTCGGACCCCAGTTGTCACTGAACACTTCCTGTGGCTCTTGTGGCCACTTTGTCTAGGTCTTTACACATGCCTGGTGATCAGGAGTACACAGACAATAGCAGTATGTAGTCTTTATCCTTGATGGGTTTGCTATGTTTTATTAACTAATGAAAAATAATCACCTGAACAATCTGTCTCAATGAATGTTATTTAAAATCCTGAACTGAGGTCAATTCTGCTGCTATTTTTCAAGATGTTTAGGGAATCACCTTTGAAACTCTTTTCTAAGAAGCTCTGCCTTTTTATTTTATATTCACACCTTAAATTAAAAACATTTTTCTTGTGCTGGATATTTGCTACTCCTGATCTATGCTGATACCAATTTTGTTTAGAGAAATAAGATTGTATGGCTATCTTCTTTATTTTTAAAGACTATGCCACCAAAACTAATGTTTCATTTATTAACTAATGTTTCATTCATTTGTGCATGTACATTACATATATAAATTACATACACCAGACCCTTTTCTGAGTACGGACATCAGGGATTGCTCTCAAATATATCTCACAGTAGTCCTATGTGGTGAGTACTACTAATATTTCCATTCGACAGATTTTTCTAATGCACGGTAAAGTTGGGTAACATGCTGAATGTTACAAGCTTGTAATCAAGGGCATCCAAATGTGACTGCAGGAAGAGTGAATTCAGAGCCTCATGCTCATTGGCCCTGTGGCCTCTGCAGTAGCCAAGAACTGTCCAAACCACACCACAGCTTTTGGTCCTTAGCTGCTTCCTCATCACTAGCCAAAGCAAAGTGGACTCAGTGGGAGAGCTGATTAACATTATCAAGTTAATTCTCACAATTTATTTCCTAGAAACAAAATGGTGGGATTCCCTATGACGATCCCAAAGAACAAATACCAATGGGATAATTGAAGGCAACTAAAATGCCAAGAAAGATTAAAAACGTTTCCTTCTCAAAGAGACCCTCTCTTGCCATACTACTGAAAATTTCTACCTTTTTCAACTTGTTACATTTTATATTTCTTTTCCCTAATTTCTTCTTAGTACTTAGTGTTTGCTAATATATTATATATTTTACTATTTACACCTTGTGTATTGACTGTGATTCAAAGCAGATGTAAACTCTGTGAGGCTGGGAGTTTTGTCTGTTTTGATCTGCACTATATCTCTGGCATCTAAAAGAGTGCCTGGTACATAGTAGTTTCTTGATAAATATTTGGTGAAAGAATGAGTGAGTGAATCATGATGACCCCATAGGGAACTGAGGCACAATCTGTTTAATTTTAGCCTAACTTCTCTCCCTCTACAGATGCATAACCAGAGTATGGTGAGATGCAGTGACAATAAAGGGTGACAAGCATTAGAGTCCCAGGAGCCAGGTTCAAATTCTGCTTCTGCCCCTTATGCTGTGTGACCTGGGTGGGGCACTCAGTCCTCCAGCCTCAGTTTCTGCAATTGAGAGGTGAAGGTGATTAATTGCTGATTGTTATGGAAATGAAGTTATTAAAAACCCTGGCCAATAGCATGTGCTTAATTAATATAAGCTGGATCAGAAGCAAAGCTCTTATAAGGGTATTAAAAGCTCTCTTTTAGAAAACATTGATTTCAGTGAGGGATAAAAGCTACAGCAGTGTGACATTTTTATACTCCTGAGGGGGCCCTAAAACATTTTAGCAATTTCCCTTCTGGCAAATGCCAGAATAAAAACCGGCTGCTTGGTACACCCCACCTGCCCCTTCTACTCAGACTCGCATCAGCCTGTAGAGCCCCAGGGAATCCAGGGCAGTTTCATAAAATGCTTGGAGACCGCAGGTGCCTTGTGAGGGCTTCCACAACCTGCAAAAGGCCAGAAGGACGTGTAGCCGAATGTCAGGGAACTAGAGTCATTCTGTGGATTGAGCTAGTTGTGGGCTGGTTGTGAGAAACCATTCTTTAACAAAGTGTAGATTAATGCCGCCTGTAATAGCAGATTTTTATGCCTCCTGTACATGCAATGCTAGTATTAAAAATGGAAACTGAAATGAAATCAATCAGGATGCTGATAATATTCAAGGTATGAAATATAATGGGTCATAATACCCTACGTTTTCAAATGGATCTTTACATTTCATTCCTTCGTGCAATGCCCATGATTAGTTATGAATTATGGAGAGTAATTAAGCAGTACTGTTCTTGGTGGCAGACTTTATGAATCGAAACTTGACAGTGGTAGGGAAAGTGATCAGGATTGAGGTGAAGCTGAGCAAGTAGTTTTGTTTGTGCATGGGGCTACGGTCATCAACCTTTCTATTGACAAAGGATGAATGAAGGGAGTCCATTAACCCCATAGAGCCGGTTAAACAGAATAAATTACATTTCCTTAGGTTCTAGTGGAATAGATGGCTGTAAACTGTTGTCTATCAGGGCTGTTTGTTAACATCACTTTGAGGATGGGCTTTCAAAGAATAGCGTGACAATGGCAGGACTGGCATAATTCAGAACCATGTAAGGAAGTGTCTGCTTTTAAACAGACTGCCTACAAAGCTCTTCAGCATAAACTTAGCAGCATGTCTTTAAGACGCCTTTCCATAAATGTGATATAAAATGGAGCCAGAGACTGAAATTGCAAATAAGCCAAGATGGTTTTCCAAAGATTGTTTTGCCCCAAAGCTATTCTGTTGCAAATGTCGTGAGAAAAATAGCTGAACACGGAAGGCAGAGCACTGCATGTTATTTTGAAACAATATGCAATTCCAATCTTCCGCAGAAAGGCTGTAGGTTGATGATCATTTCTTGTTTGTGGGTGTTGGCCTGCAGACACTGGGAGAAGAAGTTACAAGGGAAAGGACTACACTAGGAATCAGAAACTGGGTCCCGCCTACTCTTGTCACCATGCAAACTTGGTCAAGTTTCTTGACTGCTCTGAGTTTCGGTTTTGTCTTCTCTAAAATGCCTAGCCCACAGATCACAAAAGCCTTTTGTTAAATTCAAGTAAGATACTGTCTATGAAGACACTGAGAGGTTGTCAAGTGAAATACAAACACAGGGAGAATAATATTTTTCATATGGTTTGGACCTCAATTGCCTTTTGCCTCTTCCTGCAACTAACAGGTACCTTTTATCTGAGTAGAGCAACAGAGAGGGAAAGCGATGAGACAGGATGGAAACTCAAGCCACTGAAACTACCGAGTAATCCACTGGAGCCTGACCAGGACTGAGTGAGATGATAGCATTCAAGAAGGAAAGGAGCAGGATGAAGAGGAGTGTGGTATCACACGCAGTTGCATAGAGGATCATTCTTTCTTCAACCGTTTGTTTATATCATTTGGATCACTCTTGCATCTGTGGATAATGAGTTATAATCCTTTTAAATTGTAGGATTAAACATGTGCATGTAATAGAAACACATTTTTAGAGCAGCAATATAAAAAAGGGCACAGGGGAGAAGTAATACTGACCGAGCAAGTGCAATGTTATGAACCTGGCCTTCAAATGGCAAATATGAGTTTGGTTAAGCCCCGCTGACAATTCATGTTCTGCCTGGGAGGACCAGCCAACGGCAGAGGAGAGGAGAGAATTGTGGCTCCCACCACACTTCTGGGCACAGAACTGAGGCTGTGGCATAGGGACAAGGGGGACCAGCTGAAAGAAGAGAGATTTTATCCTCTCCAGGCCTGAAACCTCTGTCTAGAGATGATCGAACCATGCCTGCATGCCATGCATGTGTACATTGATCAAAGCTTGTTGAGTATCTCAATAAAACAAAATATCTGCTTTTTTCTGATATAAAACATTAATGAAGTACTTCTGGATACATATGAATAAAGATGTTGTTTAGGCATAGAAAGAGATGAGATAAACTAAAATGACTATGGGGGGTAATAAATGAGGGGGTAATAAAGGACTGAGAGTGTTTTCCTCACATGAGAAGAAAAGGGGGCAAAACAGAGAAGAAACACTCAGATTTAAGTTACTGTCAATGTTCTAGTTATGTAGCTGGATGTTAGGATCAAGGAAATTTATTATATTATCGGAATAAACCAACAATAAAATAAAATGAACTGAGATGAAATAGAGCCACACATGAAATCAGGGTGATAGCATCTTCTGAACTGAGGATTAGGATTAATCTAATTCTGCACATCTGATTATTATACAAATAAATGAAGAAACAAAGATACAAACAAATAGAGAATAACCAATGGAATGAATGACTGAGTGAATAGATGAATGAATGAATAGTATATCTCTTTCAGTACAGTAATTTTTTATTCTAGTACTGGATCTGATGACCAGGATCTTCCTGATATAATTTATTTGGGGCAGGGAGAATCTAATTTATGGAGAGATACTAAAATGAGGAAGGATGTTGTGATTAATAACAGAGCAGTTGGAACTATTCTGAAAATGTGTTGGTCGGCACTGAGATGCTGTCCAATCCTTGGCTCATGTCTTAGGGTCACAGAACTGTAGCTGTTAATAGCAGTGAATGATGGCAGTGAACCACACCATCTGAAAATGCAGGTGTCAGCTGTGTTTCCTTCATTTCTCTCTCTCTCTCTCTCTCTTTGTCTTTTCTTTCTCTTGCCTTCCTTCCTTCCTTCCTTCCTCCCTCCCTTCCTTCCTCCCTTCCTTCCTTCCTTCCTCCCTCCCCTCCCTTCCTTCCTCCCTTCCTTCCTTCCTTCCTTCCATATTAGTTTTGTAATGCAATTGGCATTTACTTATCTCAGACAGAAAGAGATACTTTAAGTCTTAAGAAGCTGAGAATGACCCAGATTTTGCCCTTAGGAACTTAGTCTTGTTGGGGTGACACACACATAAGCAGGTCATACCTGCTTGGAAGGGAAACATCATAAATCAGGTGAAGGTGTGCAATGAACGTCTGGAGAAAAGATGAGTAGCAGGGACCAGGGAAGTTTTCAAGAAGAATATGAGTGTAATGTGAAGGATGAATAAATTTTCTGGGAATATAATCCAGCTATTCCCATTTTCATAACTTATGTTAATGGCCAGGCATTAGTGTCCTCCAAACAACATTTGTGTTAGAAAGTCAGGAGAGTTTTGGGGACCAAATCTAATTCCTAATTCTCTGATTAAGGAGGAGAATCATGATAGTTAAGAAATAATTTCCTTTTATCATAAATTTACACTGATTAATTTTTACCATTTCTTTTCTTTTGGGGGATGGATTTCTTCCCCCTTTTTTCTTTTTAAATGCAGTCTTAAGAACCAAATAAATTGTGAAACTGAGATTGGCCCCTGATTCTTTTGAGATTCTCAAGAAAGTGAATCAACTTTGCATGAATTTAAAGACATTTTCAAGCAAAACTGTGAAGCGCTTGGCTGAAGTTTCTAATTTTAATATTTTGGCACATTCCACAAGCAAATAAAGGTCTCATTTTCATATACACAGAGTCTCTCTATATAAAAGTCTACTTGTCTGTATATAGACACACATATGTGTATATCTATAAATGTAGGTGTAATAACTGAAACTTTATTCTGGCCAGCAGTAGTATGCATAATATACTCTAAGAGCAGCCTTTCAATGCCAGTTAATGTTTTTTCTTGAACAAATCTATACAAAAGCAGCCAGTTATCTCTTTGGATTAAAAAAAAAAAACATTGAAATGTTTAGGATGACTGAAACAATCATTCCTCGGAGAGGAAGGAACCCTAAGCATAAATATATAAATGATAGAAATAGTCACTTTAATTCTATAGTTTACAGTTTGAAATACCTCGCAGGTTATAGTTTGTTAACTTAGGGAAAAGTTGGAGAAGAGGTTGGCAATTATCTGATGGAACAGCTTTTGTAACTTCTCTACAAACTGAAAAAACTTCCATTTGACATATTGCTCATTTCTTGTTTAATTTTACTAAAGCTTTTATTTATCTAATCTTCACAGAATAGTTTCCATTTAAACAGAAAAAAATGCTTGGAGGATTTTATCTACCATTTAATCTTTCTCCCTTTCTTTCTTCCCTTCTTATACATGTTGCCACACTTAAAAATCATCATGAGTCACCTTCATCAACCCTGTTAGACAAAGTCTCTTCTTTAGTCCAGAAGGTTCCTAATGAAACTAGCAAGATTAGGGTTATTAATCATGTGAAAAATATGGGCTAGTATAATTCTACTTTTGGTGCTAAATGGTGGTTTTTCTTTTGAATTTTTTATGATGGCTGTTGAATTATACAAGTAAATTGCAATTAACATGGCACTTTGGTAAGTCTGAAAATAAGGTGTTTCTCTACAAGGGAAGAAATCCCTACCCACTTTTTTTTTGTGACAGGGTCTTGCTCTGTCACCCAGGCTGGAGTGCTGGGGTGTGATTATGGCTCACTGCAGCCTCAAGCTCCCTGGTTCAAACCCTGGTTCAAACCAGGGAGGTTGAGGCTGCAGTGAGCCATAATCTTTTCACCTTAGCTCCCCAAGTAGCTGGGACTACCACCACATGCCATCATGCCTGGCAAATTTTTGTATTTTTTTTTGAGAGATGGTGGTTTCCCATGTTGCCTAGGCTGCTCTTGAGCTCCTGGGCTCAAATGATCTGCCTGCCTCAGCCTCCCAGAGTGGTGGGATGATAGGTGTGAGCCACTGCACCAGGCCTCACTATTTTTTGAGGATTAAAGGGCCATTAACTCAGGAGACACCTTATTGATGTTTATGAAATGTTGGGGGAGGGGGAAGACTCTTCTAGAAAATTAGGTTTGTGAGGAGTTTCTGACTAAATAAGATTTAGGAATTAGCTATCCTAAGGACCCCCACTTGGTCCAGACCTATTTTTGCCCAGCCTTAGAGTCAGGGCTCACAGTCAGAGGTCACGGTCAGATGGGCAGGAAAGGGGAGTCCGGGAGATGGAACTTGCCTGTCTATTGTACTGGAGTGATCACTCCACCTGCGTCCTGCCTTCTCTGGCTCTGACCTTATGAGGAGGAGTTTCTCTTCATGTGCATGAGTTCTTCCTTCTCATAGATGCTGTCCATTCTACAGTTCATCCTAAGAACTGATAATAGGAAGAAAAAGACTTAGGATAAATGTTTTCCCACAAATTTCTAGTGTATTTTAAAAATCCTCTGAATGATGGGGAGCTTGGAGGAGGAGGTTACTTCCTGCAGAGAATCCAGTAGGTAACAGTGCGACTTCATTATGGTAAACAAATTGGATTACCCTCAGTGATGGGACACAGAAAGACCATGACGGTTTCACTATCACTATTGGATTATAATGTGCAAGCCTAATAATATGGTAAAGACAGAAACTGATCTGAGTATGAACAAGGCTCACCACAACTTGAAGCTTGCAATGGTAGCTTCATTTAGGTATCAAAGGCAGAGATGAGTTATAGCCACAGCCGCCTGACTTTGCTCTGAGTTCCATGGAATGAAAACAGTTCAGCCACCACTCTCAGCAGTGGGAAAATGGCTCAGGATGAGGAAGGAGGGTTGGCAGTGATGAAATGTGCAGGGAGAAGGCGATGAAGAAGAGGATCACCACAGAGATCCATGGTAGGGAGGACAGAAGATGAAGATAAGAAAATGGGAACAAGTTACCCATTCATTCAGCAAGCATTCATTAAGCTGATCCTAATGTGTCAGATTCCTGTTGGTAAGTGCTGGAGGTTCAGAGATAGATGACATGGATCCAGCCCTTTAGGAGACCAGTCTGGTGTGGTAGTTAGGAATGAGAAGGTTGAGGGAAGACTGGCAATATCCTAGATGACAATATAATGTTGACAGGGGCATGTGACTGCTTTTCAGGGTGTGATATGGTTTGCTCTGTGTCCTTCCCCAAATCTCATCTCAAATTTTAATCCCCACATGTCAAGGGAGAGACCTGTAATCTTCACATGTCAAGGGAAGGAAGTGATTGGATTATGGGTACAGTTCCCCTGTGCTGTTCTCATGATAGTGAGTGAATTCTTATGAGATCTGATGGTATAAATGGTAGTTTTTCCTGTGCTCTTTCTTGCCTTCCACCATGTAAGATGTGCCCACTTCCTCTTCCATCATGATTGTAAGTTTCCTGAGGCCTCCTCACTCATGCAGAACTGTGAGTCAATTAAATCTCCTTTCTTTATAAATTACCCAGTCTCAGGTATATCTTTATAGCAGTGTGAAAATGGATTTATATAGGGTGGTACAGAAGGTGATGGTGCATTGAGGCTGGTTTCCAAAAAGGGTGATGGCTAAGCTGACTTTAGCTGAAGCCAGATGGAAGGTGAATAGTGATCGAGTCCAGGGACAGGACGAAACAACAGAAGAGCTTTACAGGAAGACCATCATGAAAAAACAGGGAGGCAGATACAGACAAGGAATGTGTGGTGGAGAAAAGGAAATGCTCAAGGCATATGGCCTGAGAGGGGAACACAGAATGGGAACCTTTGGAGGAAGAGACTCAGGAAAGTGGACACAGTATAGGTGTCCTGTAATTACAGAGTTGGACTCCTAAGTAAATAGTGAGTATATAATTCTGTGAATTGATTCCTAAAAGTGTGACTAGAGCTGTCATTGGCTGCACACTGGAATTGCCTGGGGGAGCTTCAAGGTGCACAGGGGCCTGCATGCCCCCTCCTGCTCCAGAGATCCTGATCCAAGTGACCTGAGATGCAGGCTGAGCATCAAGGATTTAAAAAATCCTGTGTGACTGCACTATAGCCATGGTTAAGAATAAGAACTAACTTGGTGTGTTAGTTTTGTCATAAACAAAATGAGGAAAACAATATTGCCTAACTCAAGATTAAGGACAAAAATAATTTTTAAAGCAATAAAGAGGGTTGTTGATGTGCAACACTTGTTCTCAACTTGGGATAATTTTGCCCTGAAGGGGACACTTGGTAACATCTGGAGGCATTTTTAATTGTAAAGACTGAGGGGGAGATGCAATTGGCATCCAGTGGGCAGAGGGCAGGGAGACTACTAACTGCCCCACACAGCACAGGACAGCCCCCACTGAATTATCTGGCCCCAAATGTCAATAGTGCCCAGGTTGAGAAACCCTTGGCTAGCAGGTAAACACAGGCTCTGAAGCTAGATTTCCTGGGTTGTAAGCTGCAAAAGCTGCATCATCTTGGGTAAGTTACCGCTCAAACTTCTTTGTGCCTTAGTTTTGTGATAAGTTAAATGAAGAAGTAATATCATCTAGCTCATAGGGATTTAATGCTGAATACGTGTGAAGACAGAACAATGCCTGGCAAGTTCTTTACTCTTACTTGAGGAGTAAGAAATGACTACCCATAAACCAGAGGTAAAAATTTTGGAATTTTCTTTGCCTACATCTTTGGGCTTAAGGGTCTTTAAATTAAGGATCAAATAGAAATAACAGTAGCTATTGTTTGTTGTGAGGTTACTACATGTCAGGTAATATGTTAAGTACTTTTATCTCTATGATCTTATTTAGTCTTTATAATAACCCACATAATTTAGGTACTACTAATTCCATTTTATGGAAACAAAATCGAGGCTTAAATAGTAGAGGATCTTGCCTAAGTTCACGCAGAAAGCAAGTAAAGGAGGGAGGGTCTGTCTGATTGCAAAGACTGTACACTTAACAGAAGGCATAAAATGTGGTTATAAGGAAAACATTAGACAGGGAGTGATCAGTATATTAGGCCTTTTGACTCCTCCCTGCCTGTGTGTGCACCTTCTAGTCTATCTCCACCAGCCTTTTCCCAGATCTCAACCTTCCATGGAAGCTGCCACCGTAGTGTCAGCCATTTGGGGCAGTACTCTCCAAACTCTATTCATCATATTCTCCTCAGTGAGCAATTTTTGATTAGGTACCCCAATATATAGGTATTTATTTAGATATTACGTGCATATTCTATTATTGCTTATCAGATAAGGGGAGGGACAGCGGGGGGTGAGGAGTTGGGGAGGGATAGCATGGGGAGAAATGCCAGATATGGGTGATGGGGGAGGAAGGCAGCAAATCACACTGCCATGTGTGTACCTATGCAACAATCTTGCGTGTTCTTCACATGTACCCCCAAACCTAAAATGCAATTAAAAAAAAAAAAACAAAAAAACCATAAGTAAACACTAAAACTTTTTTTTTTAAAGGATAAGATAAAGCATAAAAGTCCTGGCCAGGTGCAGTGGCTCGCACCTGTAATCCCAGCACTTTGGGAGGCCAGGGTGGGCAGATCATGAGATCAGGAGTTCGAGACCAGCCTGACCAACATGGTGAAAACCTGGCTCTACTAAAAATACAAAAATTAGCCTGATGTGGTGGCACACGCCTGTAATTCCAGCTACTTAGGAGGCTGAGGCAGGACAATCGCTTGTATCCAGGAGGTGGAGGTTGCAGTGAGCCGAGATTGTACCACTGCACTCCAGGCTGGGCAACAAGAGCAAAACTCTGTCTAAAAAAAAAAAAAAAACCCAAAAAACAAAAAGCATAAATGTCCTAATGTTTTCTTTCTGTATTACCCCTTGTGCTAAGTGGATCCATTTTGGAGCCCATGGCTCTAGAGGGTTCCTACTGGTTTTGTTATATGTGCCAAGGGCTCCTTTCTCCTTTATTATAACAAAGGTAAAGTTACATGTATTTTCAAAGTAATATTAGCTTGGAAACTAAGTGAAAAGGACAAAAAATATAAAACCATGTAATTTCTTCACCTGATTTAACTAAAGCTCAGCCACAGCTAGCTTGGCTGAGACAGTGTATAGGACTCTAGTACCCTATTTTTTTCTGCACTCAGACTTCTTGGTAGACAAGGTAGAGGATAAAATAGGTAAAATAGATATTGTGCACCAGCAGTATCTGTCTATGATAGACTTACTTTAAGGTAACACCTGTGTCTTCCGTAAATGTTTGAGGGTCTATACTTTTCTTGCATTCTTTATTCTTGATTTCCTAAGATCCCTTTTGAAATATCCCACTATACTATTGATCAAACTAATGGGTAAGAGGATTTATTTAACCAGTATTTATTGGTTGAAGATGAGCAGAAGGTCAAAGACATCAGCTGGGCTGGCAGCTGCAGCCACATTGGTTCAGAATCCCAGGAATTGTCAGTAGAATTGGGGCAGACCCAAGCAAGAAAATTCATAGTGGAAGAGTGAAGCAAGGGAGGTGACAACAAGGCTTTCTGTAGCTGGGTCACACCGCCTTGTCAGAAATCCTGATTCAACCTTATTCATCTAGATGCATTTGGAACTTTCAAATATTATGTCCTATCATTTCTTAAAGCAGCATAATGGAAAGATAGAAATTTGGATTTCAATTATAAGAAACCAGTGTTATTATTGTTGATATTATAATTGAAGAAATTAACTTGATACTTTTGAATTCTTAGGAAGTTAAGAATTTATAAACAAAGCTGAGGATTAGAAAATTTTAAAGCAATAGCTATTAAGTGGAACTGTACTAACATGTTTATGCCATCAGACAAGCAGTTAGAAGGAGGAAAATGATTAGTTCACTGCATGTGTAGGCATCTTTTATACGTGAGGATGAAGAAGCAGATGGTCTTGTTACCAGTTTGCACATTTGTCTAAAAAAAAGCAAACAGCACAGGTGTAGGACCCACATTCCACTCCACACGGCACATGTGGTAAGAGTCTGGCTGGGGGTTTGTGATGGTAGATGCTGCTTATGAGCCTGACATTATTTCGGTGCATTCCTGATGCTCTGAACCTTGAGCAGGAGGCCACCCTGTTCCAAGTAACCATACTTCAAATGCATTTGTGCAAGATTTTGTTGATATTGGGCCTGAAGAATGTCCTGTATCAATTCTTTGTCTTTATTATTCAGAAATAATTACCAAATAATTTCCATGTTAGACACTGTGCAAGGTACCAGCTCAGTGAAAATTTTTTGATTATGCATCCTGATTGGGCATTTTGGCTCCAAGGTGAAGAAACATAATATTAGTAATTCCTACCTTATAGGCTTTTAAAGTATTGAATGACTAATATCTGTGAAGTCCCAGCACTCGTCCTGACATCCAAAGGAAGGGATTACAGAATTCATGCCCCAAATCAGTTACTTTTAGCCCATTGAATGCACACACAAAGTCTGGCATAATGTATGGACTAATTAGTCTATTCCTGTGATTCTATTTGTAAATTCCAGCCTAGTGGAGTCCACACAGGAGATGGACTTCAGGAGAGGTCTCACTGCCCTGCTCCACTGGACATTTTTCTGGCTTCTTGTAGGAGTACTAGCTCTTATTTCTCAACTGTATGGTGTCTACTTGGCTGTCCTCTGGCTTGGCACACAGCCCCCTGTCTTTTTTGAACCTCCTGTCTCTTTTCCTCCTTCCCTACAGCTACTTGATCTTTCTTTCTCCTTTAGCTTCCTATCCCCCAACGGTGCCAGCCTGCAGCCCTTGGCTCTGTCTGTTTCCTGCTGGATGGCACCAGAGAACCCTTTCTGGGGGTTGGGGGGAGGGAGAGGGGGCAAAGAAAAAGAGGTTTCCACATTGGTCTACCCTTAGGGCATGGTGTCCACATGATAATCACATGGGCTAGATTATGATCTCATGATCCTCTATTGTTTTTCATGCTATGAGACTATTAATCTCTTTCAATTATTTTGTTTGATGCTGAACCCCATGAAGAAGAAACTGGAAGAAAAAATCTGGTCCCAAAAGTTGTGTGGTTGCCCTAGTGCTAGGGACTTAATGAATGCTTAATATATTATGGATCTTACTATTTTTCTAAGGCTTATGTAATAAAGTACTACAGTCTAGTTTGGCTTAAACAACAGAAATTTATTTTCCCACAGTTCTGGAGGCTGGAAGTCTGAGATCAGGTGTTGGCAGGGTTGGTTTCTTCAGAGGTCCCTCTCCTCATCTTGTAGATTGCGGTCTCCTCCCTGTGTCTTCACGTAATTTTCCCACTGTGTGTTTCTGTGTCCAGATTTCCTTTTACAAGGATTTTGGTCATATTGAATGACCTCATTTTAATTTAAGTACCTCTTCAAGATCCTATCTGCAAATGCACTCACATTTTGAAGTACTGAAGCTTAGGCTTTCAACATATAAATTTTGGGGGAAAACATTTCAATCTATATATTATTATTATTATAATTATAACATAGTCCCCACATCTTGAAAAGGATTACTTTTCTCTCTCTTAGACATGAGGCCCATTTCAAGAGTAAAACATGGATTGGAGTGGGGATAGCTGCCTTAAGAGGTAACTAGCCTGGTTGAGTGATATAGTACAACTCATTGGAAATCTTGTCTTTACTTTTAGGTGTGCAGAGGTTACTGTTGAAGCAGATGAAATAATTTTAAAAGCTTTTGTGATAGATGGGGAAGTCTAATTAGATTAACTCACTTCAGGGCCCCAAGCTAGCATTAATATAGAATTTGGTACTCACAAGGTGGATCAAGGGATGTTGGCATCCTATAGAGATACCTGGAATCTGATTCTGCATAGTTGCCTGGCATGTGTCTGTTTCTCAAAAGACTTTTAACTTTGTTTCTCAATGTTTTGTATATGTGTATCTGGGAAGAGTTTTGGCTTTATTTACAGCTTCTCTAGTGGAGACAAGTAAGAATATACATCCTGATTATTACATCTGTATGTAAGAAAAGCAGTCCATGCCTTCTTACATATTGTGTGTGAATGCTTTCAGAAGAAAGTTTTATTAAAAAACTGCATAATTACAACTCAAATTTGAGTGTCAGTAGCACAACGATACCAGAGATTTGGGAACAATGACTACCTGTGCATTGGCCATAAGTCAGATCCAACCTGCTGATGTATTTTGCTTGGTAAATAAATTATGTGTGTGTGCGCGTGTACGTGTGCACACTCATTGTGTTTTGAGTGTTTATAGGTAGAGCAAACATTCCCTAGTTTTCCACAATTTTTACTACTCACTGTTATTTTATTTCTGCTTTATTCACACATTTACATGATTTGACAGGCCTGTGAGTCTTCAATTTTGTCAGCTCCAGTAGATGTGGGTGGAAAAACAAAAGGAAGATGAAAAAGCAGTAGGAACAAATGGGGTAAAAGAAAGGGCCAGAAATGCAAATAATGCAAAATCCTGAGAGCACCAGGCTCCTAGGCCTGACCTACAGCTGGGGCTCACTGAGGACAACACAGACGTCTGAGTGGGAGGACAGGAGAGAAGCAGAAGGGGAAAGAACTGATGTCTAGTAGGTATTACATCTCAGGCATTGAACTCATGTTATCCCCTTTAATAAACGGAAACCTCTCCCACCAAGCAGGCATTCTTATACTATTTGCAGTTTAGAGAAGTTGGGAGGTTAAATATCTGTAATTTTTAGCTTAGAATGGCCCCTCTTGGCTAATACTCACTATGAGTGAGGGTTACTCAACAATTGTGTTTGTTGAGTAACCCTCACTCATAGTGAGTATTAGCCAAAGAGTGGGGTCTGTGTTTGTTGAGTAACTCTCACTCATAGTGAGTATTAGCCAAAGAGTGGGGTCTCAAACCTGGGGCTCTGTGACTTCAAAGTCAAAGCTTTCCCTCTTTCCCACTGCGTCGGTTGTCATGTTATCATAATGTCACAGTGGGTGTTTTTAATTTTTCCAAGACCAATTCTGGAGAAATTTTATTTTGGCCAAATTCTTTTAAATGTAAAATTAAAGAAGCTTTAATAAATACCATATATATTTATATATATATATATTTTTTAGTGTATAAATACACAAGTTTTTTAAACAGCACAATTTCTAAGTTATACACAATATGATTATGACTTGGCACAACTTTTAAAGGTGGAAAAGGCTAGTTGCTAGTTCAGTAATAAAAGATATGGTACATAAACGGATAAGGAGCTGTATTCTACCTGCTACAGACTGTGCATTTTACACCTCCAGCTAGGACAGAAACAAGCCACAAGGAGGGAATACCCACCCAAATTAATACTGGAAAGTTTACAAAACCTTCACTTCCTATGTATATATGTGTGTGTGTATATATATATATACACATATATATACATAGATATGCATATATATGCACATATACATATATATGTGTGTGTATATATGTGTGTGTGTATATATTTACAACTTAAATTACCTATTTTACTGAATAAAGGATTGCCAATGAGAAAAATGAAATTACTTTTAGCTACTAAGAACACGAATCTCTCAGAAGTAGAAATACAGGCCAAGGCACAGATCTGGCTGGGTTTGAGTGAAGATTACTCAATATACATTACATGAGACCATTCCAGGCTAAACATTACACATAGGATCAATAGTATATCCCTGAGTTTTACCCAAAAACAAAGTCGAAGATGCAGCAAAAGAGGACACATATCCCTGCTTTGGTTGCAGAAGCATCTTCTCAGTAAAGCCACTGAACAGCTATTTATAGTAGAAGAAAATGGTCTATGATACATTTAATCTAGGTTATCGGGGGAAAGGGGAGAGAATGAGAGAGAATAAGTTAATTGTGTAGCAAAGCATCAATGTAGAAGAGAATATCTTACAAATAAAGCAGGATAATTTTTTTTTTTTTTTTTTTTTTTTTGGAGACAGAGTCTCTCTCTGTCACACAGGCTGGAGTGCAGTGACATGATCTTGGCTCACTGCAATCTCTGCCTTCTGGGTTTAAGCGATTCTCATGCCTCATCCTCTCAAGTATCTGGGAATACAGGTGTGTGTTACTATGCCTGGATAATTTTTATATATTTTGTAGAGATAGGGTTTCACTATGTTGGCCAGGCTGGTCTGGAACTCCTGACCTCAAGTGATTTGCCCATCTTAGCCTCTCAAAGTGCTGGGATTACAGGGGTGAGCCACCGTGCCCAGCCAAAATATTTTTTTTAATGAGAAAAAGTAGTTCCCATTAATAAATCTGCATGAATTATAAAATTAATTATGTCTGAATAGCTAATGCATGCAGGGCTTAAAACCTAGATGACGGGTTGATAGGTGCAGCAAACCACTGTGGCACATGTATACCTATGTAACAAAACTGCAGGTTCTGCACATGTATCCCAGAACTTACAGTAAAATAAAACATTTTTAAAAAGAAAAAAAAATTATGTCTGAAATTAGAAAGATATGGAACTTCCTTGTAAAAAGTTAATTTTAAATTGACAGATAAAATTGTATGTATTTATTATGTACAACATGATGTCCTGAGATATATATATATATATATATATATATATATATATATATATACATTGTAGAATGGCTAAATGTATCTAATTAGCATGTGCATGATCTCAGTAGTTATTTTTGTGATGGGAACACTTACCATCCACTCTCTTGGTGTTTTTCAAGAATGCAATATATCATCATTAGCTACAATTACCCTACTGTACAATAGATCTCTTGAACTTATTCCTCCTCTAACCAACATCTTTCCCCCCAGTGCTCCAGCCCTTCAGCCTCTGGTAATGTACACTTTTATCTCTACTTCTATGAGATCAACTTTATAAGATTCTATGTAGGAGAGAAATCATGCAGTATTTGTCTTTCTGTGTCTGACTTCTTTCACTCAACATAAAGTCCTCCAGGTTCAATCATGTTGTGGACCAGAAACATATTCCTGGGGTATATATGCTCCAACATGCTAAGAGGTCTTTTAACGACCTTTTTATCAAGACGTACTTTTACAGGCTCTTAATTATTTCCTAATTGTTTACATTTTCCTTGACAGTGCCCTGTTAACCATATATTAAAAAGAAGTTCTATTTTTTTATAACTTTTTATAACAGAACTTTCTTTTAATGTGTAGTTAATAAGGCACTATCATTAGGAAAATGTAAACAATTAAGAAATAATTAACAGCCTGTAAAAGTAGGTCTTGACAAAAGGTAGTTAAAAGACCACTTAGCATGTTGGAACATATATACACAAGGAATGTGTGTTTCCACTAAGATATTGGTGACAACAGCAGTTAACAATGGTTGTTGGCCTCTGAGGACTATTGTGAAAATCCATAAGAAGTGACAAGTGGCAACAAATTTGTTTTACTGGTGGGCTTTATAGTAGTGCAGGAATTCATGAGATGCCTGTTTTACATCAAGCATTTTTTTGGAGAGGTAAGTTAAATGACTAGGATAACCCACTTGTACTGAGTGGTCTCTATCTGTTCCCCTGGCTAGAGTTTCCACCTCTTCACCCTGTTCTGTGCCCTGGGAGGCTGATCTGTATAGACTGCATCACCTAGATTCCTTTCTCTCTGACTTCTGGTTGAATTTAGCCAGTGGAGGCAGCAGCAGGAGAGGGCAGCAGGAGAGTGTGGTCAGGGTCTTCATTTCTCTTGCTAACTCAGTACTGTGACATGGATTATCAGTGTCTTTGTTTCTTTGCCAAAAGCCATAGCTCCTGTATGTGGAGGGGTAGAGGGCACTTTTCTACAGCTCTGGACGAGTTTATGCAACCACAGTAGGGGTGGCTAGTGTACTACCTGTTGGTAGTTCCAGCGGGCTTCACACTACTTCTTCTTGCATCTTTCTATCTCATTCCTTTACAATACCCTATCTGATGAACGTGCCTTCTGTTTCCTGACTGATAAGTCACTGAACTCCAACTTTGACTTCTGTATAGTGGGTTTTTGAAGGTCAGGCTACTTCAATCACTTCTTCGAAGGGCTTATAAAAAGTAAATTTTCAAATAATAGAAATTTACAGTAATAAAAGCATTATAAATAATATTAGTTATCAAAAAGCAAACAAGAACATGCCTTGAATGACAGGATAGAAAAGCCATGTGAATGTTGATAATGGAGAGGCTTTAGAATGGGCAGTCACTGGAGGGAACACAGCAGGTTTCTAGTAGCAGGATTTGTCTGGTCCCTCTGGTTCTCTTTTGTGGATTAATGTAGTGTTGGCTAAGACCGTCTTGGTGTCAGGCTTCCAGCCTGTACAGTGGTGCAAGGTGGAAGCTAAAAAGATTCTAGGTGAAGAAAGCTCTGTTTATGCCCAACAGCTCATACTGCTTCTTATGAATCGTGGTAAGTCCCCATGAACACACAGAAAGTCTTATTTTGGAAATAGTTTTCATGTGGAGGTGCTATAGATGGAGTGTTTGTGTTCCCCCCAAATTCATATGTTGGAACTTAATCATTACTGTGATGGTATTAGGAGGTGGGGCTTTGGGGAGGTGATTAGGTTATGCGAATGTAGCCTTCATGAATGAGATTAATGCCCTTATAAAGAGACGCCAGTAAGCTCTCTCACCCCTTCTACCATGTGAGGATACCATGAGGAGACATAGAACCATCTATGAACAAGAAAGTGAGACCTCACCAGACTCTGGGTCTACTGGAACCTTGATCTTAGACTACGCAGACTGCAGAACTGATCAATAAATGTTTGTTATTTAGAATTCACCTAGTCTGTAGTATTCTGTCTTAGCATCTTGAATGGACCAAACAGAAGGTATACCTAGAAAAGGTTCTAGAATTACCCACCAGTATTGAGTCAACATCCTCAAGTTAACTTCTTGTTCTAGCTGCTGGTTTGGAAAGGAGTGTTCATTTTCACATGGTGTGGACAGTTGTGACTTTAAATTGTCTCTAGTTGCTTTCATGCCATAGGATTTCAAAGTACTTTCCACATTCAGCAAGAGAGTAGGCAGCTATTTCATTAGGGAAATCACAGCCTCTTTGAGGTGAAACAGCTTTGGAGGTGAAATAAGGATAGCTGCTTCACCGGACACATCACAGCCTTGCTCAAGAGGCAAGGAATGAGGCCTGGAAAGAAAGGTCCCCTTCTCCCTGAAACTTTTAGAGTCATAGAAGGAATCAGAAGCAGCATCTTATAAATACTTCACTGGCCTCTAGCCAGGGCAGCAGGGCTAACACCTTTTCAATGCTTTTGGCCACTAGAGGAAACCACATGAATTGCTGCTACCATTGTCCCCTGGTATCCTTCAGCTCCGGGGAAGATCTCAAGTCTGCTCACTCCTGTCCTCTCACAGAGCAGCTCAGGTTTTGTTTACATACCAGTCCTGCCTTTAATATGCTGAACTCGGTGCTAAGGTATTAATTAGGAATCAGTATTACAGAAAATATAAATTTTCCAAGTTAAAAAAGCAGCCATGCAAAGAAAAATTCAGTTGTGCTTTAAATGTGCTGAGTGAAGCTATTCTCCAGGCAAAGAATTTCAAAGTTTCAGGACTTTCCATCTATATGGCTTCATTACTGCTACACGTAGGAAGAAGGCTGTTAGATAACCAATGCATCAGTGTTCTGAGATGGCCGGAGTCATTCAGGGGCTCATTAGCTCCCACCACGTTTCACACAACAGGGAGGCCAATGGGCAGATATTAAAAGTCTAGGGCTCTTTCCAAATGAATTCTAATAACATATATCCAATGAGATCCTTGCTTTCATGCCTTCCTCAGGGGAAGAGTAGGCAGACAACAGGGAGAAGACATAAGAATGTTTTTACTTCTTATTAACACAAATTATATAAATAAAAGCATTGGCATTGTGAACCATGCATCCCTGTATATCCTATTTTCACCCCTCTCTCTTCTCTCTCCCAGTGAAACAAGGGCATAAAAAGGCAGAGAAATTGATAGTTATCGAACAGAAATAGTGTTAGATCCAGCATTCCCTTCTCGGAGGCAGTATTATCTCCACATTTTTCCAAGTTTTGCAGGCTTGACAGAATGTTGCTAAAAAATGAACAGTCTGTATGCCGACAATGCTTTAGCTGTAATCCCCTATTAGTAGGAAAATCAGAAATTGCTTCTGCATGATTTGGTAGTCTGTGCCATAATATCATATTACTGAAAAACACCGTATAGTTTCCTTTTCATAGCCCCAAATTGTCTTGCTTAACAATTTAAGGAGAAATTTAACCTAGGTCTTAAATCAAACTTAAAACAAATATTAACCTAGTTATGATTTAAAGCCAAATAATCTGTCCTAATGCATTTCCCTTGTGGGAATGTACAGAGCAATTTAAGGAGATTTTACAAAAATGATAAATCTTACCTAAGGGAAACAGAAATCTACAATTCTTTTAAAAGTGATTCACACTTCCAGGGAACTGGGTGAGTCAAGGTTGGCAAATTTCATCAGCTGCATGGCCTGACATGGTAGGGGCAACCCAACAGGACATATTTCCAATGTTGATGTAATATGAGAATTTTTTATTTTTTTGCCCTTAAACAATAAGCAAATCAAGTCACGGCTGAAGGGAAATATCGCTCTGGTATTTTAATGTATTACAATTTACGGCAGTATTTACTTCAGTTCTTGGCTTGCTGACACTAAAATTATCTTAAACAGGAATTATAACATAAAATTAGATTAGATATACTTCAACAAGTTTATCTCTAACAATAAATATATACAAATTCTGAAATGAAGTACCCTGCAATTTTCAGCCAGTGCTTAAAGTAATTACACATTCTGTGGTGATAACACATTTCGTTTTATATTGTGCCACAAGCTGGTGAGATACCTCTACCACGCATGTTAATGCTAATTAGCAGATAAAGTGTAAATCTGAGGAAGCCTCAAATTCTGTTGCTTTGCCAGTTTTCCCTTGATTGGAAATTGCAGGCTGAATTTCCTCTCATTCCGACTTGGCCTATTCAGGCATTGCTTGAGATGTCTTTCTTCGGTGCATTTTAATCTATCAGATCTGTTTGGCGTTGAATGCCTCACTGTTTGTTTTTAATTCAGCAGACTCAAACAGTTTCCTCTATAACTGCCTTTTATAATCAATCATAGGAGAATTTCGACTCTGCAGAACAATAGGTGGGGATGACATGTTTACTCCACGCTCCCTCATCCCTGCCGAAGAGGTGTTTTTGTTTAGCTGCTAATAAAGTGGCATTTTGAAATATGTTCCTGAACCAAGCGGGAGGTTCTTGGTTCTGTAGCAAGCTTTGTTTCCACTTATGCACCCAGAGCCCTTGAACTAGAGGAGAGCATGTACCCAGAGATTCCAATTAAAATGAGCATTCAGAGGGACACTAACATTTGGACAATGGAGGACTGTCCAACCTGTCCTGTGGGATTGCCAAGACCCAGAGGGAAGTCAGTAACCTCCAGGGTTTAATTCTACTCTGTATTAGACAAATGCAAAGCTTCTGGCACATTCCATAACCTCTTTTCCTCTCTGCCCTATGGCCCAAATCTACCTTTGAAGTCAGTGGGAGATCGTTTATATGAGGAGTTTTTGCTTTGAGTTATTGTGCTTGATTTAATTTGAATTTACATTCTATGGGCCTACAGCAAATGTCTTTGTGTTTCATAGATTAAAATGTTCTCAAGTCCCTTCCACACTCCTTTCTTAATTTCCATCTGCCTTTTTGACTTCTGCATCTATGTCAATTACCAAAAAATTTCCCTGCCATCCCCACCACAGATGTGTCATTAGCTCTGTCCATGCTTACTAAATGCCTGCTGCATTTTTGACTGAGCTTGTGTGAACCACTTTGGCCCCAAGTGATGGCAGGTTCATCAGCAGGGTGTGGAGAAGAATCAAAAATGCCTAGATTGAAAAGTAGCTCTGGAACATTTGGAAGTCAGTGAGAAAGTACTGTCGCTTCTTCTATGTCTTGATAACAGTGAACAGGGGGTGTCAATGATGCAATTGTTCAAAAGCTCAGCAATGAGGTTAATTACCAATGCATAGTAATAAAGATAATTTTATTGGGCCATGATGTTTGTATTAGTCAGCTCAGGCTGCTATTACAAAATACCATAAAAATTTACCAACAGAAATGTATTTCCTCAAAGTTTGGAGGCTGGAAAGTCAAGATCTAGGTGTTGGCCAGTTCAGTTCCTGGTGAGGGAGGGCCTATCCTACTGCAGATGGCCACCTCTCCCCACAAGGTGGAGAAGAGTCATCTCCCCTCTCCATAAAATTTACCAACAGAAATGTATTTCCTCAAAGTTCTGGAGGCTGGAGAGTCCAAGATCTAGGTGTTGGCCAGTTCAGTTCCTGGTGAGGGAGGGCCTACTTCCTGACTTGCAGATGGCCACCTTCTCACTGTGTCCTCACAAGGTGGAGAACGAGCTCACTCTTTTTTATCTCTTCTTACAAGGCCGCTAAATCTGTTGGATCAGGGCTCCATCCCTGGGACCTCATTTAACTTTAATTACCTTCATAAAGGGTCTGTCTCCAAATACAGTCACATTGGGGGGTTGCATCTTTAACATGAATTTTGGGAGGACACAAACATTTAGTCTGTAACAGTGTTTCTTTAGGTACTAAAGGCACAGAGACAGTATTGTGAATCCTGACTATAAAAAAGGAAATTTTTGCCGGGCATGGTGGCTCATGCCTGTAATCTCAGCATTTTGAGAGGCTGAGGTAGGTGGATTACCTGAGGTCAGGAGTTTGAGACCAGCCTGGCCAACATGGTGAAACCCATCTCTACTAAAGGTATAAAAAAATTAGCTGGGCATGATAGTGCGTGCCTGTAGTCCCAGCTACTTTGGAGGCTGAGAAAGGAGAATTGCTTGAACCCAGGAAGTAGAAGTTGCAGTGATCTGAGACGGTGCCACTGTACTCCAGCTTGGGTGACAGAGCAAGAGTGAGAGAGATTCTGTCTCAAAAAAAAAAAGAGGACTTTTTCTGGACATGTGGTACCATATTTAATTGTTTAGAGTTATGCTTCCATTTTTATTACATTAAAAAATAAGTAACATTAAGTTTTGTCTTTGTTAAAGTTCTAGTGTTCATTATAGAAAATGTAGAAAATATAGCTGAGAAAAAAGAAGGACAAAAGTGATCTTTACAAAATGTAAAAGAGAGAACCTGATAACCCTTTGGTGAATATCTTTCTCAGATTATCCTATGCAAGCATATATGTGCACATGGATGCACACACATACTTTATTCTATTTTTTGAATATGGATTCATCTTGTGTTTGTGCTTTAGAAATCTGCTTTTTTCCCTATGCCAATATATCTTGAATATTTTTCCATGTCATTAAATGTTATTTTATCATGTGTTTCCATTTTTTAAATGAAAAAAAAAGTGGTTTCTGCTGCAGAATTTCACAGTTAACTTGTTTAAATTTATGTCAAAGACATTTTTAATTGAAAGCGTATTAGAAAGATACGTCCAGTGCTGGGGAGAAAGTAGAATAGGAGTGAGTAAGTAAATGTCTTAACCTAAGGACCTGGAAACACACAGAGGACAAATCACTAAACAAATCAATACTCAAAGCGGGAAAATATCAGTGCCCCGGTTTCAAGCAAAACTCATTCTGTCTCTTGAAGACATTATTTGCAACAACCCTGGGACTCAATAAAGCTTGTGTTCACTGATATGATATGAAGTTGATTTAATAATCAAGGACCCTGCAACTTTTACTCAGCTGGCATAAAAAACTGGCCCTGTGGTCTAAAAAATGTATGAATCTGTTGGATTACGTGGAAACATAGCAATCAGCTGCTGTTTAAATACTTATAGGGATTACTTGCCATTTCTTAAAATCAGTTTTCTGAAAACACCTTATAAATTTACTTTCTGAACCGCCCTTGCAAGAATGTTAATTTGGTGATGGGCCAGAAAGTGACTGGCAGGAATTTAAATAACAATGAGCAGAAAAATTGAGGCTAAACATATCCGTTGGTTTGGAAAGTGTGAATAAAGAAATTAAAATCTAGGAAAAAGAAGAAAACAAAGGTGAAGGAAAAACTGTGGGCCTGGTTAGTGTAAGTGAGAAAAGACACCAAATGGGATATCCAGTCATGCGTCTGGAGTATTGTATTCACTTGGCAGGGGTCTAATCCTTCGGGAACCATGACAAATGATGCACTTTGCTGTGGAGAGAAGACATGATGGTGGAGAGTCTAAAAACCATGGAATATGAAGAACATTTGAATAGCTACGAGCACTAGTGGGGAAAGAGGACTACAGACAGCTACGTTTATTTGGATTGAGGTCTGATGAGGTACATACGTATACTTATCCTGCGTTGCAACAGATGGCTCAATATGGAAGGAAAACTTTTCTAACAAAACTTTCTCATAATGATCTGGCACGGGCTGGATGACCATTCTGTGGTGTTTGCGGCACATCTGCATTTGTGGCATGTCACAGTAGATTTCTAACTTTCTTTCCAGTTTAGGTTTCCAGGGTTTTAGCAAGGAGGAAATCACCTTCGTGTGAATTAGAAAAGAGCTCTTTGGTAGAGATGAATGACAATCCACTGAAAGTTTGTATTCTACTGTGCATAGTGTGGAGTTGTTGCTGGGAGGAGATGCCCAGTCAGGGACTTGATCTTCTATTTTCTCTCTAGGTGTAGCCATAAGACTCTTCTTACCAACAGAATGAGACCAGATGGAATGTGACTAACTTCTGGGTCAGGGCTTTTAAGGTATAGGCTGGGCTTCTTCTATTGTCATTTCCTGTCTGCCAGTGGATGCAGAAACCTTTGAGGTCTAGGGGCTGGTAAGCCACAGGTGGAGGGAACAGGTACCTTAATCACCGTATGAGCAAAATTACCTACCAATCAGAAATAATAGCTTTGAACTGTTATGTGGAGATGTCAGCTCTTAATGTGTTAAGCTGTTAAAACTTGGTGGTTTATTTGTTATAGCAGCTAACCTAACAGTTTCATCTGTGTTGTTCCCCTATAGTTCTTTTGTTTTTGAGACAGAGTCTTGCTGTGTCACCAGGCTGCAGTGTAGTGATATGATCTCGGGTCACTGCAACCTCTGCCTCCAGGGTTCAAGGGATTCCCCTGCCTCAGCCTCCCGAGTAGCTGGGACTACAGGTGCGTGCCATGATGCCCAGCTAATTTTTTATATTTTAGTAGAGATGGGGTTTCATCCATTTGGCCAGGATGGTCTTGATCTTCTGACCTTATGATCCACCCACCTTGGCCTCCCAAAGTGCTGTGATTACAGGTATGAGCCACTGTGCCTGGTCCTATAGTTCTTTATTTTATTTATTTACTTATTTTTTGAGATAGAATCTTGCTGTATCCCCCAGGCTAGAGTGCAGTGGT
Source organism: Ateles fusciceps (assembly GCA_036589455.1). Classification (NCBI taxonomy): domain Eukaryota; kingdom Metazoa; phylum Chordata; class Mammalia; order Primates; family Atelidae; genus Ateles; species Ateles fusciceps. Next base: position 3,508,677 of record JAZHEH010000045.1, on the reverse strand, counting down.
GTGATCTCAGCTCACTGGAACCTCACCTCCCAGGTTCAAGGGATTCTCCTGCCTCAGCCTCTCCAGTAGTTGAGATTACAGGCCTGTGCCACCATGCTCAGCTAATTCTTGTGTTTTAGTAGAGACGGGTGTCACCATGTTGGCCAGGCTGGTCTTGAACTTCTGACCTCAAGCGATCTGCCCACCTCAGCCTCAAAGTGCTGGGATTACAGGTGTGATCCACCGCGCCTGGCCCGCTATAGTTCTTTGAAGAGTTCTCTCTACAGGAATAAAGAAGGGTAGAGAAAACAATTCAGTGGTTCAACTAAAACAACTGTAGAGAAAGCACAAGGATTGTGACTAGACGACTCGGCATGAAGAACTTCAGCTTGCCTAGGACCAGCAGAAGGTGCGATTTTCTTCCCCCTTGTCAGTTAATATGTGTTAGAACTCTACTCAGTAATTTACATTTCAACTTCATAGTAACTCTGAAGTAAGCACAAATTTCCCGTGGCAAAGATGAATAAATGGAGATTCAGATGTGTTAAGTAACTTGCCAAGGTCACACAACAAGTATGAGACTAGACCAGAATTTAAAGGAAATCTGTATAACAGCATCATTAAATTCTAAGCCTGTGACTTGAAGAAAAGAAACTGTTTTCCACCCTGGGGTCATACTAGCTTTAGAGGAAGAACCGCATGCAGAGACTTTTCTGTTTCACAATGATATTGGAACTCTATATCACAGTGTATTGCCTAATCTCTTCTGAGGATATAACGTTACTTGCTTTGTTGATTTTCCTAAAAGTTGGCTCCTATAAAGCCTACCTAAGGTAACAAGAAATGCAGCTTCAATTCAAGCCCTGCAATGAACTCTGGAAGGGAACGCATCTGGATTCCCTTCACTTATAAAGTGTAGCTCTCAGCCAGAAACACTGCCTCTGACTGCTGAGTATCCCACACCGAATCCAGAATTTTCACTCCACCCCATTTTTTACTACTTATGTTAAAACTGTAAGAGCGGCTGTCTCTCTGTTGAATTGAAGTGAACTACACAACTCTTTCATGCCCTTCGTATCATTAACCTATGGTATATCTTTGGCTTCAAGAACTTAGATGAAAGGAGGTTTTTCTTGTTTAGCAGGTTGTTTGTGGACTCTCATCTCAGATATATGGATTTGCCACTGGGCTGTTTTGTTCCCCGGGTCATGCCGGGCATTGGAGGAATTCTTGTGCAGTTACTGCTGAACTGAACTGAAATTTTCTGAGTCTGTCTTTATTTCTGTGTGAGGCATAAGAACCTACATATTTAATAAGCCTCTCATGCACATTGAATTTTGAAAAATAGATGCTTTAGAGGATTGTAGAAAGACCCATGGCTGTAAAGTTTGTCTTTCTGCTTAAACATCCAGACAGTATGATGTTTTCTGAGCATCTATCTGAGGATTGAGCAAATGCTTCTATTTGCTGTGTCTCGATCCCCTCTCTTAGGAGCTAGAGATAAAACACCCCCTTGCAACTTCCAGTCTAGTTCAGGAGTCAGAATCAACATTTATAGTGCGGAGTAAAAAATTATTGCTATGCTTTGCTCTGATAGATCTAGTAAATTACTCTGCCATGATACATTGACTTCCTAGTTAAATATTCTGTTAAATTGTAGGTCATTATCTAAGGAATCTTTTGTAGGGTTTCTCAATCCTGGATGCACAATACTATCACCTGGAGAATTAAAAAAACTGGCACTCAGGCTGCACCCCAGGCCTATTAAAACACTGGGATTGGGATGCAGGCATGAGTGTTTTACCACCCGGGTTTTAGTTTCAGTTTCTGTCTTAGCAGAATGTTTCTCTCCTACTCCTTCCCAAGCATCTATACTTTGGGTCCTGTGTGTTTCCCAGAGACATCCATCATCAGTGGAGCAGGGTTTTTATTCAGATCTGATAGAAGGCCACGTACTTCGCTTTCCATCTGGGATGCCAGGTCCAACTCTTTAATTAGGCTTTCCCCACGTCCGCTATTGTATCTCATTGTAATTATAACAAGTTGGCATGGCTTGTGTTTGAGCAAGGCTTTGAATGATGTGGGCCTGTTCTCTGACATTTAAATTAGAAAAAATAAATCTGCCGAGAGCAGAATTGAGGGGCTACCAGAGAGCCCCCAACCAGATAATCTATCTTCAGAAACATAATTTCCTATTTGTTTGTATATTGCATTTCAGAAAGTGTTAGGTGCTGGGATGATGAGAGAGGTGTAAAGCAATTCTACCAGCCACCCACAGGTAAGATGTTAATTACATTGGGTGGGAGCCCAACACCAGTTGAAAACTAGATCCCTGAATATTGAGACGGGTGATTTTCCACTGAAAAAATATTTTTCCATTCTGGGGGTTATGCTGCTGACCTGACACAGCAATTTAATAGTAGGGTCAGTTAGTTTATATTAGCTTTCTTTTTAGTCCAAGACTTTCTCAAAGTCCCAGTTAAGCCTAGGGACAGAATCACTGGCTTGGAAATACAGGTCTCTAATGTTCTCCATTGTTTGCGCGTTTCTCCAGATGCCCATCCACTTCGGCCTGGGTGGTCCAAGCTTGTGTTGCAGGCAGCTGCAGAGGTTCCAGCAGGCTCGAAGCCTCTGACGCAACCTTCCTTGTGAAGACTGATTGGCCAAGAGCTGGCAGCCAGCCACGGCTGTATTTTTTTTTTCCCCCTTCAGTATTTGCACTTTTATGTCTAAGCTGCTACCTTTGCTGAACTGAATGGAGGCAAAGTGTTTGAGCTTTATTTTCAAAACTGGGGAAGGTTTGTCAGAGGAAACGGTATCCAGATTTTCATGTGGGTCTCTAGCAGATGATAGCAGTTTTTTCTTGTTTTTGTTCGTGTTTTGGTAAGCATTTATAGCTTCAGATATCTCAGAGTTCTGTTATTTCTTTTTGACTTTATGCTTCTTAAAGAATCATTGATTAAAGTAATTTAAGGGCTAAAACAAGGAGGCAATGTGTGCTGCTCACGTTTTACAGCTTCCTGAGTTGCTTATAGAAGACTCAGTTATCAAAATAGTGCCTAATTTTTGAAGTGCTCACCTTGATTTCAGAGACAAACCCACTTATTACTTCCACATCTTGTCTTTATATATTTCCTTATCCAGTAAGGATAACTGGGCTTGAACAAGGGGATGGAATAAATTGCTTTTTGTTGACTGTTGTCTAGGTGAAGTCTGAAGCAGCTAATCCTTACAACAGTTCTCTAAGGAGGGCACGATTAATATCTGGATCTGACACCAGAGGAAGCTCAGAGAGGCAAAGCAACTTGGCCGACGTTACAATACAGGGATGCCAGGAACTGAAGCATGGTAATTGTGATGCCAAAGTCCATGCTTTATGGTGGGCATCACTTGCCTCCCTGCCTCAGCTAATGCACAAAGCCGGGGTCTAGAAGCCATCTTAAAAATAAGGACTGTTTTGCACCGGCAGCTCTTATCATCTGTCTTATTCACTACTATATTCCCAGAGCCTGGAATAGAGCGTCTTACATAGTAGATGCTTGGCAAAAGTCTTCTAAATGACTGAATATTTTTCTTTTAATCGGAACTCTTCCAGTAGCGTGGTCAAAATATGTAAGCTTTGATCTAAATTATGATGGTGTATTATTATTGTTATATTTAGTGTTGAACTTGGAAGGCTCTTTTACACTTTCTGAATTATGCTTTGAAGGAAATGAGAAACCCCGTTGTTTGGTTCTAACTGGTGTAGTGAATGTCAGCAACTTAAGCCCTTTCTGCTGCCCCTGAGGAAGTCAGCTCCTGAACAAATACCTGTGGGAGAAAAATACAGCTTGTGTCTTATCTGATTCAAAAAGTTTTGTCTTGCTCTTCAGAGGAAAGATGGTGAAGTCTTGGCATAGTGAGGTCTGTTTAAATGTGAAACTTTTTAAAAGAGACACTGCCTGCACTGGAGATGCCAATAGTCAGTGCATACGATGCCAGGTTTGTCAGAATGCAGTAATTTTCTTGTCTTATTTTATGGACGTGCAATATACTATATGTCTCAAGGGCTGAAATATCTGTGATACCTAAACTAAATCAAGCTTGGCATAACCATGCACTGGTGCATGTGGACTCATCCCCCACGCAGGTTTATTGATAGAAAATGGAAAGTGGAGGAGCAGTTTAAATTATCAGTCTTTTCTATGAAGCAAAGTAATTGATCTTTTTGTAGAGTATTTTTCTCTGACTGTTCTCATGAAATATAAAAAGTTATTATAGTTCAAATACTTCTGTAATTTATTAGGACTGCTTCTTCTAATCTCTTCTTATAAAGGATTCTTTCCTGTAACAATGTTTAAGAGATTATATAGAAAGAATACAATATATAATAATAGTAATACCGAACAACAAATGTTTTTTTTTCCAGTCATCGTTACAAAAAGGGACTTTGTCTATGATACCTCAGAGATGGGTACTATCCATCGACTTACGTCTGAATTCCAGGGCTCTGAAAGGTTTAAGACCACACAGCCAGCAAGAAGTAGCAATGAGCTTTAAGTCCAGGTTATCTGAGAACCAAGTTCATGCAGATTCTTACCCACTGAGGATTCTATCTCCTGGTGATACAGACAGAGTTTTTGGACTACTGTGATTTCCTTACTACTGTCCTTCATAAAGTATACATGCAGTAATACAAATTGTACTTCTCTAAATATTAACTAATTTGTGACTTTACTAATAAATTACTTGGTCTCGGCATACTGGGGGAGGCCGTTTAGGTGAGGACACCCTATTGTGTTTTGGCAGAGAACTACTGGATCCAGGAACTCCAGTGTCATTTTGTAAAGGTATGATTAAACTTTGGGCCAATGAACCAATGTAGGCCTTGTATTTAGAGAAGCAAATGATAGTAGCCAGAACCCATGTAGAAAGATGTCCTACTCTATGACCAAAGATATAACTTGAGAATGTTCTATGGAGAACATTTTCTTTTTGGGATGTTTGGTTGGTCTCATTTGGAAACAAATTGCAGTATGAGATGTGGAACGATATGGTAATGAAGGATAAGGGGTCGAGGGTAAAATCGCCTGGGTTTGAATTTCAGTCCTACTGTTTACTAGCCAGACGTATTCCTTCAACATTCCTTGCCTCAGTTTCCTCATCTGTAAAATGGGAATAATGTTCATTTTGAAGGGTCAGAGGGAAGATAGAAATAAGGTGATGATCTTGGAGGTTATGTTTGTCTAACAGAGTAAGTGCTCAACAAAAGTTGGCAAGATTGTTAAACTTGTTTTCCTTTATTTTTACAGTTATAGAGAGTGTTGGGTGAATATGACGGTTCTAAGTCATTTGAATATTTCTAAGCATTATCTTAGCAGGGTCGAAGAACCTAATATGTGATTTTTCTCCATCATGGAGATATAATCAAAGAACTAGAAACTAGGATCTGGCACAGAGTTCCCACTTCTTTGGCTGGAGCTAAAAAATATACCCATGATGTCTTTCTTTGCAATTTGTACATTTTGAATGTCTGGGCTACACTTTTTTTTTCCCATATCATTAACAGACTGATATTCAGCATTCCTTTTCAAATTCTCCATTGTTCACTCTTGCCTCACACTCCTTTTCCCATGCTACAGTGCCCCGGTTTATCTTATGTGTATGTTAATTCTCAATGGTATTAGGTATTTGTTTTTTCTGACATCCACCTTGGCACACACCTTACCTTGGGTCTGTAATAATGACAGGCTATGCATTACAGAAAGTCTTACTGTGCAGTTAGTGAAGCTGCTTTAGTACTATGTTTCTTGTGTTTTGCATAACCTAGTTTAATATCATAATAATGGTTATTTACTTGACTACTCCAAGATACTTTCTTTTCTTTTTCCCATACCTTGAAGTTAGAGTTATTTAGTGTGTGTGTGTGTGTGTGTGTGTGTGTGTGTGTGTGTGTGTGTGTGGTTTTGGCCATAAATACTTTTTCATATGTAGAATAGAATTTCATTTTATTTCTTAAAAGTTCAGTAGCAGTGATTCTTTTGCAGTTTCCAGACTTGAAGTAGTATTGAAAATCTTAATTTTTCTAAAAGGTTTTTCTAATTTAGGCCTTTTCTAGTTCATATAGGGCTTCTTTCCTTTTTTCCTTCATCTGAGTTGATATAACTTATTTTCTGTTTTTTTGATGATAGATAAATCTTGAATCTATTGACAAAGGGATTACATTATTGAAAGGGATTACATTATTACTCCATATGTTTTATTACCTTATTTCTTGTTATTAGTAATAATCTCTATTTATATAAAATATATAGTTTGCAAATGCTTTTACCTATAATGTTGTTATTTTCATTTGACAAATTAGGAAATTAAATGACAGATGACTACTAAGTGGCAGAATGGTAATGTCAAGCTCAATTTCTAACTGCAGAATATATGTTTCCAATATACCACAATGCTTTTTTGAGAGTTAAACTGTAGTTACATGTAGGTAAAAATAGGTGAGTATCACAGAAGACATGAAACCAAGATTACCCATGTATCTGAGGCTCCCTTTTTAATACAAATGTAACATGTTTTGCGGCTCACATTGCATATGACATTAAGCAGATGTGGTTATTTTCCAGACATCTGACTTTGTCCCTCTCATCTTAAGATAAGCGATTCTTAACTTGTTCTCCCTCTTCCTTTGGTTTTCTTCTATTAAGAAATCAGAGGACTTGCAGTCTGTGACTTCCCACCATCTTAAGCAATTTATGTAAGTTTTCTCAACTTGTTTTTCTCATTAAATGTAATACCACAATGGGTGACTGTGAAGAATTGGCACAATATCAAATTCAATGTAGTGTACCATATAAATATCTTTCAATATTGTTATTGCTTTCATATTTTTTACTTATGGGGTTGATTTTTAAGAGGTATGATATTAGCAATTCTTATGTTAATTACACAGAAATTCATTGAATCACTCCATGTTCAAACAGCACTCCAGAGCTTTGGATCTCTGGCTTGAAGAGATCTGAGATGCCCTTCAGTGATCTGTTCAATTAGTTGACTAATAGATTTGTAAGTGTAAACCATATTTCAGCTCAAATGAAGAAACTAAGTGCAGAGAAGTGGTGAATGATTTGAAGTCAAAGAGCAAGTTAAGTGACAGAGAAAACAAACAGGAACTTAGGTCTTTTGATTCCAAATCACTGGACAACATCCTTAGGGGAAAGAGTGGGCTTGAAAATCACGTAGTACTAATTGTGTATTCTGGTTCAGAAATACTTCAATTAACGTGCGTATTTTCAGGCGTTTCATACCTATTTCCAGTGTGGATACCCACAGGTGTTCCACATGGAAGACTGTTTAGAGACTAAAACAACTTTTCAGATGTCTTAATGTAGACAATTTGCTCTGAGCTGCTGTGAATAATTTCTGATTGCTGTCCAGTGGCAGATTGGCCATTACTCCCTCTTCTCCAGCAAAAGAATTAATTTCTGATATAAAATACCTCCATAACTTTAGACACCAACCATCTGAAGAAGGTGAAAGCAGGGTTAGCTCCTCTCCCTTAATTTTTAGGGCAGAAAATTGGCTTTATATGAAATTCATAAAATTATCGTGAAATAAATATTTGGATTCATTCATCAATGTTCACTCATGCATTGACTCTGTTTACATAGGTGTCTGAGAAGTTTGATGCAAATAGCTTTAGGAATCACAGTGCAAATCAAATATATGAGATTTAGGAATCTCATGCATGCATGATTGGCGCTCTTCAACGTTTTAGACAAATAAATAGAAAAGAATGCCAATTTATTTCTGTTTACTCTGAGGCAAAATTGCTAAACATTGTGAGAAGAAAGGAGTGGTTCATTTAATAGCATTCGGGAGCTTGGTTCTGTTTTATTAAAGGTGTGTACTGTCTTTTCCTTGCTGCCACATTTGTTTGTATTTGGGGCACTCTATTCAGCCATCTTGGAAGCTGGATCTCAGCTGCTAGCAAAACTACTCTCTTTAATAACAGTGATGAATGTTCATTGATGACAATAATCCATCCCTGGCTTTAGAATTCTCCTAAGAAGCTGGGCATGGTGGCTTAGGCCTGTACTTTGGGAGGCTGAGGCAGGTAGATCAAGAAGTCAAGAGACTGAGACCATCCTGGCCAACATGGTGAAACCTCGACTTTACTAAAAATACAAAAGTTAGCGTGGTGTGGTGGTGCATGCCTCTAGTCCCAGCTACTCAAGAGGCTAAGGCAGGAGAATCACTTGAACCTGGGAGGCGGAGATTGCAGTGAGCCAAGATTGCGCCACTGCGCTCCATTGTGGCGACAGAGCGAAAGTCCATCTCAAAAAAAAAAAGAACTCTCATAAGAAGTGCATTTAGTACCATGTGCCTTTAAAAGGATTGAAAGCAAGGGGCATACAAGAAAAGAGTGATAGAACTTTAAAATTATGATTATTATTAAAGGCTTCAGTCTTTTAAATAGTTCTATGAAGGGTTAGACTGTGACAGGTGAAATTTCAGTCAACTGAAAAGGTGATCTTTTAACTCACGAAATGTGGGATATATCTTAAAGTTTTTTTTTTTTTTCTCCTCCACAAATCTTTGCAAAGCCTGTGAGTCTACATGGGGAGAAACATCTCCACAGGAAACACGTTCAAATGACAGGTTTTTATGATCTAGACATTCCAGAATTTCATAAGATTTACAAGACTCCAGTAAAATGTGGTAGATAACCCATAAAACTCCACTGGTTTGAAATGAAACATTTTCATAAAGTGGAAATCAACGTGGTTTGATTAAAACACAGTTCAAAGGGAAGAAAAGGAACGTGATGTAACAGATTTAGTTAAAATAGTGCATTTTCAACATGCTCCACCACTCTCTTTCATTTCCTTCTCATCAGTGAAAACGGCAAAGACATCACTAATTATCCTTTACCTGTGATGATCCTGATGCTATTGACCGTTATTAGGCAGATTAGAAATAAATATAGCTACTTTGAAATAGCATTTTGTTAGGTACATGCATGCAAGCACACACATACTCACTTTAGATTTTCACTTGGAAGAGAAGCACTATAGACACCTTATTTTAATTTGGGGAAGAGACGTGGATATCTAATTTAAATGTATTTTCAGTGTGGGATTGTAGTCATGTTTTCAAGCAAGGTGAATCTTTTCTCTCGACTTTACTGTGTACTGTGAGTCTGGAAACAGGTGCAGGACATAGAGTTAGTTTTGGTTCTTCTTGGTCAAAGCCTTATAACATTTTCTTCTGGGGGTTGGGTGTGTGCATGGTGGCAGTAATGGTGAGATGTAGATCTTTTTGTCTCTGCCTCTGCTGCCTTAGCTTATTCTTTCTAAGTTTCATTTCAACAGAAATGACTGTCATGGCTAAGAAGCTGAACCAAGAGAGATGCCATCAGGAGGTTTAATAGGTTGAGAAGGAAGCTCGTCAGTACATTTAGTGTTTGTAGGCTCTGCAATTTGTCCCACACTAATAAAACTTTCAAAAAATTATTTAGGGAAAAAGGGATAGATTCTTAGTGGGCAGATTATTCTTGTACACTAACCATGCTATGCCTTTCTAGTATCACAGCACCTGTCAAATCAAATGAATCATCCCCAAGGTTGCTTTTGAGCACAGAATCAGAGCACAGAAATGTAGATGGTCTACTTTTTGTTTCTTTTCTTTTTTTGAGACAGGGTCTCACTCTGTTGCCCAGGCTAGAGTGCAGAGGCATGATCTCAGCTCACTGCAACCTCTACCTCCAAGGTTCCAGTGATTCCTATGTCTCAGCCTCCCAAGTAGCTGGGAATACAGGCATGTGCCACCACACCCCGCTAAATTTTGTGTTTTTAGTTGAGACAGGATTTTGTGGCTGGTCTTGAACTTCTGGCCTCAAGTGATCCACCTGCCTTGGCCTCCCAAACTGCTGAGATTACAGGCATGAGCCAATGCGCCTGGCACCTTTGGTTCTTAAACTCTAGTGTGTGCCAGAAACACCTGGAAGGCTCATAAAACACAGATCACTGAGCCCCACTCCCAGAGTCTCTGCTTTAGTAGGTCAAGGAATGGAGCCCAAGAATTTGCATTTCTAATAAGTCTGCAGGTCATGCTAATGCTGCTGGTCTAGAAGCCTGCTGAAGAGACTACTGTGCTGTAGTAGTAATGTGTTGCTCTAGTTGTACTACCGCCCCATGAATTATTTTTACTTTGTTGTGGAGTATAATTTCCTAATGACTAGCATACTTGTGTCCAGCAAATGCATTTTTTTTCTACTTCAGACAACACTGGATAGCAATAACAAACTCTTATTAACTAATACTTTTCCTACATCAGCCACCAAAGGTAATATTTTTGAGGCATGTTATTTGGTAAGTATATATAGTAGTTGAGATGGCCACAACATTCCTTAATAATTATTACATATCAATTATGCTTTTCTGAGCATATTCTTTAGGAGGTTTGCTTTCACTGGTAACTGGATTGCCTAGCTAGAGTTTTGGGAGTCTGCATTTTCTCATTAGAAAACAGCTTACAAACCATCTTCTTAAGATGGAGCTATTTCTCTAGAGAGGCAATCTCTTCTCTCACAGATTGGTTTCACCTGCTTCAATTTCAGAGGGTGGCATTTTTCCTGGCCTTGTCCTCCCTAATGAGTGGGGGTGCACATTTTGAGTCTCCCATGTGCATTTACGATGAGCGATGGGATCTCACATTTATTAAGAGCTTACTATGTGTCAGGAATTACTCTTGGCACCTTATATGTATTAACTCATTTAGTTTTCACCTCAACCATATAAGGAATGTACTTTTATTATCCCTACATTAAAGATGAAGAAGTGAAGCCAAAGAGAGGTGAAATAGTTTGCCTTCATTCACACTGATAATATGTGGGCAAGCGAAGATTTGAATCCCCAAGATTAAATATTTTATTGCCTGTTTGTTGCTTTTGCTCCTCCCAATATGGTTGGTGGGGAGGGAGCTTATCTCCAACTCATATTTTCCATAGAAGTGGGCAGAAGCTTCGTTGCTGCTCTTCAGGTTAGTCCAGTACAGAGCAACCAGGACAAGAGGTGGACAGCAGCTGGAATTGAGTTATGCTCAGGTCACTAAGCTGTGCCCACACTAGGGTAGGCTCCACTATCACGGGTGTGCCTCTCCAACTTCACACAAAGGCTCTGTGAGTGGTTAGAAGGAAACTCTTGCTCTGCTTCCCAGGAAGTGAGAAGTATAGAGAAAACACATTGGGATTCTTTCTGACCTCTCCTTCTCTGTGAAAACCAGGGTATCCTTGCTGGTGTCCAGCTGTTCCTATGATTGGGGTGAGGGCATGAAGTTAAGTTTGGGGTATCTATGGGTGGCAGAATTAGAGAGCCTGATTGTGACCTCAATCTAAGCCAAGTATCTTAGGTCATGTTCTCTAGAAGAGCTTAAGGCGAGGAGTTGCATGCATGTGGTTTGTTGACAGAGTGCTCTGCAGAAAAAACCACAGTGGAGGGAGGGGGAGCAGAATAGGAAAGGGAGAAGAGCTGAGCAGACAAGGATGTGGCCTCAGGTTAAGTGCACCCGATCCACAGCGGAGGCGCCAGCACATGGTGACCAGGGCAGAGTTACTTGCTTTTGAAACAAGAGGGCTGATGGGCTGTGGGGGGATGGGACAGGGAATAGACGGTGGGCTTTTTACTTCTCAGAGAAGTAGCCCCATTAGCTGAGGACAACTCTTCAGATAAGGGGTTCATCTTTGAGATGGTAAGCAGTCAATACTCATGGTAGCTGGGGTGGGTGCACTGGTACCCACCTTCGGCAAAGGAGATCTAAGAGTGGTACTAAGCTCTGTTTTCACATTTAGCTTTAACGGAAATAAAGCTTGTATGTACATCTTCTGTTTGACTCATATATCTACTCTTCACTTGGGGAAAAAGAGATTTGATTATCACTCTAAAACCCCAGAAGTAGACAACTAAGCTTTACTCTGCATGGATACCAGCTTGTGCATTATTTATAGGATAATCACACATTTACTTAAACTTTTCATCACAGCAATGTAGAACTGAGTTTGTCTAGAAGAAGGACGTTGAAGTAATAAGTTGTTTGCTTTGTTTTTTTTTTCTTTCTAATAAATGAAGGGAATAACTCCCAGTTTATTGTAAAGAAAAGAAAATAAGAGAAGTCAAAGCAAACCTATAAATGGTACTTCTGGCTGATATTGAGATTGCACCAGTCATGAAGGCTTTGTAACATATGGAAAATATCCAGGCTTTGGAGAAAGACAAGGAAAGGTTCAAATTGAGATTCTGCCCTCAGTAAGCTGCTCAAGCTTAGGTAGTTAACCTCTATGAGATCCATTCTCACTCATTGGATTGTGAAAAGATTTAATAAAAGGTGTTGCATTTAAAGCTTTTCTTACAATGCCTGGCCAATAATGGGGGCACGAAACATAGACATTTCTTTACTGGATCTATTCATTCAATAAATATGTATTGCCTGTACTACCAGAATGTATCCTGAGCAATGTACTGGGCACTGAAGCTATCAGCATGAATGTGACATAGTCCTTGCTCCTGAAAACTTTTAGTCTAGTGAGGGAGACACCTGAGTAAATAATTACAGTGTTGAGTGGGACCAAACAGGTGTAGCTTTGGGAGACCGGTTAAGGAAGTAATTTTGTGCAAAGACTGAAAACTCTTTGCAAAGGAGAAAAAAATTGAGTCAGATTTCACAAGATGGGAACAAGTTTGCTAATAGATAAAAAAGGCCCAGGTAGAGGAAAATGAGCAAGGCATGGATGCATGGAAAGGCATGTGGTGTGAAACATTATGTTAAGGGCCATCAGCAAATACATGCTCAATACAAGTTGTCTCAAAACTCTGTTTTTGGACAACCTGATGTTCATATTTCTTATAAATCATAAATGAATACTTTCATTTTGCTCCTATAAACTTTTGAACTGAAAGACTATGTATGACACTTCAGTCTCATTCCAAACATGATTTCTGTATGCACCCAGTTTTCAGGCGCTGCCTCTGGTCAAGCAATAGGGTAACACTGCAGCTCAAAAAACACATGGGTGTCCCATCAACCAACTTGACTCTATAACAGGTAATGGTTACCACTTACTGGCAGTTTGATACGTGCCTTGTGCTAAATGCTGGACGTGCATCATTTTATTCTCACAACCTTTTGAAGTAGATTGTTTCCAAGGAGGAAACACATTTCAGAAAGGTTAAACAACTTGCTCAAAGTCATATAGCTTGTAAGAGGCAGAGCCAGCATATAAACCTACTTTTACCAGCATTTTAAACCATTATGATGCATAATCATACTTTGCATATTCCTACAATCCCACTCTGCCATAAGCCTTCTCTGAACCTGAGAAAAAAACAAAGTTTTCCCAGCTTCTTTTCTACTTTCACAAGGCAACTGCACTGCCAATAGACGTTTCTGCAAGAAGAACACAATTTACTTTTGCCAAGACAAAAAAGGATTAACCTAATGTGGTGTCGCTCTGCTTGCCAATAAATTATAATATCTTAGATTGGAAGAGATTGTGGAAGTCATCTTGTCCAGGATTTCCTTCCCAGAATGGCCTCCCCAAGCAGAGGTTATCCAGCTTTTGCGTGGAAACTTCCACTGATCGTTCCATGGCTCACTTTGGCAAGGTTCCAGTTGTTACAGAACTCTTTATTGATTTTCATTTTGTAACATCATTTTAGAGAATCTAGGTCTATCTTCTATACAAGTGTAAGCCTTGGTATCACAAAGATCTGGGGTTACATCTTCCTGACATTGAATATTGTTTATCTTCACTCAGCTCCCACCTGCTCATTATTAAAATGAAAAGAGAATCTCTAGTGGTGTCAGGTCGAGGTAAGGATTAAAGGAGAAACTCACATCTCTAGTACAAATCCCCAAGCGAATCTGAGTAGTCCGTTTAATTTCTAGGTAAGGATAGAACTTTTGAATTAGGTGACCCCATAGGCCGTTGGGCAGGAAGTAGTTTATCTGCCCCTGTGTCAGGTATCTTATTGTGCATAGGGTCCAACTGGCATGATAGAATGTCCTATTTTAAAAGTCACCATGGTTGTATTTTATCTACATATGTGGGACTACATACATGGCAATTTCCTTCAGGAGAGGGCCACAGGCACAGTGGTAACTTAGAGAGTAGAAGAGTCCTGCATGGTATCTACACCTGGTTTCATATACAAGTGCTCAGTAATGTTAGTTTATGTCATTGTTTTCTTATTCCACTTGACAACCTTTCAAATTTTCAGAGATCTTTCTTACTTGGTTCAATCCTGGAGATACCGTCCAAGGCTTACTGTGTTTGTTTGTTTCCTATTTCTGCTGCAACTCCCTTTCCCCACTGCCCCATGCAGGAATTTCATCTTCCAACTTTTTAGTTTTATCCTGCAGTCGTTAGATAATGGTGGATCCGAAAGGGGGCAAGTCTTCAACGTTTAACAGTCAACACAATTGATTCTAATGTACCACTACACTGAAATTTTCATTCTATAATGAGGGAAGTAGATTCTATCACAAGGGATTTCTGCTCCCCACAATTTCTAATAGCCTTTATTAGATGGTAAAGAGTTGAAAGTTAAATCTAATAAAAGTTGCATTGAAGGTGTTTGGAGGATCAGACCATGCATGTAATGATTGACTGACTCCTCCAGTTCTTGTTGATTGATTGATCCTTCTATATTTCCTGAGACCTTGTGCCCTAGGCCAGCTCAGCTTCTAGTACACTTGTCTTCAAAGTTTAATGTGTATAAAAATCTCTTGGGGAACATTTTTCAGATTTGTAAATCTCATCCCCAAGGATTGTGATTCATATGAAGCCTGAGAATTGACTTTTAAAAATAATTAGCAGGTAAAATCATCATCAACTCAATGAACAGAAAGTTGTTGTGGATTTGACAGTGATGATCTTCTTAGATTCGGACTCTAAGCTTTTATTTCTTTCTGGGAGAAAATATTTGCCTTTTACCCCAATGTTGGCCCTTGTCTTGTAACCACCATTTCATCATACCTCTCAGGCACCGGGGGACATGCTGTTGAATCCAGGTCCATCATGGCTGGGTCTGTGTTCTCTATACTAATTGAAGATAGGGATTTCAGGACCCAGAATAAGGTAAGGGACAGGTAATTGATTAGATAAAGATAACGAAGACTAATTCTATGACATATCTCTGGTGTGATAGGTTGAATCAAAACCAAAATAGTTGAACCAAAGACACCGTTCCTGAAGCTGTCATCCTTGGACTGTTCTTCATTACCCAAATTGCCCTTTGAGTTCCTAGCTCATTTTATTCTTCTCGTTGGTTTTCTGGCTCTGGTTTTTGAGTGTGGAAATTCCTATTTCTGATGCCCTTATCTGACCCCCGACTTCTAAACTATGATTTAAGTCTAATATTCAATCATATATTTCTGCTGAAAACCTACACAAAGATAATGTAGGTAATCATGATGATGATAATAAACATCTACAGAATATATATTGTAAGTTTACATTTATGTAATTTAATAAGAATAGTTGGTCTTGTTCTTATCCCCAGTTTTAGGCAAACAAACTGAAGAACGGGTAGGTTAGATTATTAAGTTGTTAAGTGGCAGGGCCAGAATAAAGATGCAGGCAGTTTGGCTTCTGAAGCTGTGCTCTATCAAGTGTATTCTATTGCTTTATTCCATCTCTACTAAGCCTTTCATGCTCACCAAGTGACAAAGAAGTCTCTGAAAAAGCCTTTTTCTTTTGCGCTTGTGATAACATATGGCATTGGGGGGCTAGAGTTCCCAATAATTCTTCTTTGGAATTCCTTAGGCAGCATTTAATTTCAACATTTTTTTTTCCCCAAAAGAGCATTTTTGAAAGCATGACATTTTCTGTTATCTACCCTAAATAATGAGATCACCCAAATAATTCTGGGGGGCTAGTTTCATTTTATCAGTGGCGCCTTTGTTGCACAATTTACATTTTTGCTCTTGAAGATACAATAAAAGATTTATGTCTGACGGGCTGTGATGTGGTTTGCATCTAAGAGAAAAACAATTCCTTCCAAAAAAATACCATATCCCCAAATGATTTCATAATTGCAAACAGTGTTGACGAGCTCTTTGGCTTAAATAAGTTTATAACATATTTGCTGTGTTTTTGTGTAGATATGTTTTGATGTGCTTGCTAAGGAAAAATAATTAAAACCCCTCTGCCATTTCTAATTGAGAAGAAAGAAATGTAACCCACTAGTTGACGTCTCCCATCGTAAGATTATTTTTTCTCCCTCATTTCATTGCAGATTTGTTTCAAGGATTAACTTGTGTTAAATAGTTTCAGGTCTGAACATCAGCCATGTTTCTCATTATTGGAGATCAAAATGGCCTAATTCCCTTTGTGTGCTGGTGCCACTAAAACACAAGGGAATCTTAAAAGTACAAATCTCTGATAGAAGCACCACATTTCCCTAGTCAATCTGTCCAACAGAGCTTACATTTTTTCCTGAATCTACTGCTGGAACAATGCTTTGTACCAGTAGTTTTAGGGTTCTAGTGTCATGCTCAGACTGGGCAAGACTTTCAGTGAAGATATGCTGGCCCCAAGTCTCTCATCGCCCTTGAACTTGCAAATGTGTCATTATCAACTTTGCTTTCTAATGTTCCTTGAACCAACTATTGTCTTTGATCTTTAAGGAGAATGTGAGCATCCACCTGATGACATAAGGACTCATGATCTACATCAATCTAGGGGCCTCTGCATTTAAACAAACCTGACTTTAATCCACTGATAGTTGTGCGAGCTGTGTCAAGTTGAAAACTTTCATCATCTACAGAATGGGACTACTGGTAATAGATGACGTATATTAAAGAAGTGCTGAGCAAAGGAGGACATGTTAAGTGCCCAGTTAGTGCTATTACATGATACCTTATTACACTGAAAGGGAGGATATCGATTTCAAAGGTTTCTGAAGATTCTTTCTAGCTCCAGCGTTTCATTGTGACATTGCTACACTTGGTTACCTGGTTGATTCAGCTTAAGTGATTAGATGCTAAGGGAAAATTTGAGGGGCATAGAGGCATAGGGCAAGAAATAGCAGCTATCTTCCCTGCTTAAGAGCTGAACCAATTAAGATAGATAACCAAGCAGTAAAAGAAGTGGAGACCAAGGTATCACTTTTATGACTGATGAAACCAAGAGTGAAGACTAAGGCATGTGTCTATGGCTTCACCCTGGAGAACTCCACAAAGAGCCAGGTTTATCCTTTCAACGGGTCTGGGCACTGGCTTCACACAAGAGGACCACAGAACATGTGTTCCCTCTGAGAGCTTGTTCCCAAGAGGAGATGACAGAGGTCTTCATTCTCATTCCAAACTCACCAGTCGGTGGGGAGGGAGTGAGGGGATGGAGAGAAGCCAAGAGCACTGTGCCAATGATTGTCCTCCCCCTGGAAGGGAACATCACGGGTGGGGAATGACAGGATTGTTTGCCTCAATGTCGACTGAGTTCGAGAAATAAGTGACCTAGATTTCACTTTGTGAAGATAGAGTTTGTGGGAGATAGGCTCAGACTTCGGCATTTCACCTTCCTTCTAGGTTAAATTGATTCATCTCAATGAACTCAGCCTTTTTCTCTAAATCCATCCTGGTGGGTTAATATCCCACATACAAAGGTTAGAATTAAGTCAAGAATCTTCTCCCCGATCATCCTCTCTTCCATCTTTTCTTAGCTCCTTTCAACTTATGACCGAAACAATGAGCCTTAAATAAACTGCTTCAAAGTCTTCATAATGAAGTAACTGATAGGATGGTACTGGCAGCCACATGGATGATAATGAACCTGGGGATGAAGGTCTGATTTCTAATATGCTTTAGTTTTGAAGAGAGAGAAATTGTTTTATTAGAAGACTTGGCATCTCTGCTCTTGTCCAGCTGTTTAACAAATGTGAGTCCTTGGTCACCAATGAAACCAGTCTAGAGGGTGTAGATAGCTGAGTATGAGCCAAAATTACTACTGTGAAAACAACTCAAAGCACATGTCCTACTGAGAGGGGTGTGGGATGGCATGTAGTACATGCACAACGCAGACGTTTGGAGGTATGCTTTCAAGTTGTGCTTTGCAGGAGGTCTTAGCCACACACACACTTTCAGGGTCTTAGAATGCTAGCTTTATGCATGAGTAGACGGGTCCCCTGTGTATTATTAAGTAATTCCTTCTTTTATTATGCCATCACTTGGAGGGTGTTCTCAAATCTGAAGTCCGTCTTTTGCTACTTTTATCATAATGCACCTATGTCATATTATTTTAAAAGTTTTTTTTCACTAGGCTGTGAACTCTGCAGGATTGGGGTTGAGACTGTCTTGTTCACAGCTGTATCAGTAGCACTAAGTATGGTGTCTGACCCATGGGAAAGGCTCAGTGAAGCTGTTGTTGAATTAAATTAAATGTCAGTTTGCTTCCCAAGGTAGGGCGCACAGGCAGTCTGGTTTGAGGCTCTGGTTTACCTCTTAAGTTATGTGACTTGATTTACTTCTAGCAACAACCCGCAGACTCATACAGTTTTCAAGGGCCTCCAAGATTCCTGAGAAATGAATCACATTAACCTTCTTGTTTGGGTTATCTTTATCAACAATACACAGGAATATGTAGGCTGCAGAATTCTCAACACCCCTACGTAAAGAGTCACATTACATCTACCTGTGAACTCTCTATTGTGTCAGTCTATGTGACTGGTTCCTTTTCCTTCAAGGAGAACCAAGACTGGGATTCAGGCACAAATTAAAGACATTCCAAAAAACTCCATAAACAAGATAAATAATATTTTAATGCAATATTCAAAATCAATGCAAACATTTTACAGCTCACAAAGTATAAGCTTTTAAATAACGACAGTTTCAATATTCTTAATTTTCCTTTGCCCCAGTAGTACTTCTTTATTGCCTCCCTTGCCTTCTTGGAGAAGACAGAACCAATGAGAAATTTCCCTGGCTGCGACTTTCCTGAATTTTACTCCTTTATTTTATTTAAAAAATTTTCTGTATGCGGGGGGATCTGGGATGGGTGGTAGTATGGAGTTTCAGTAGTACTGAAAGGTAAATGCAAAAACATAATCATAAAAAATGGATGAGGTAGTCAAACCTGAAGTACCTACATTAGAAAAGATTTAGCAGGGAATATGTTGCACATTTCATAACTAGATAACGCAAGACTGAAATAAGTAAAATTTAATAACATTCAGAAATACAGCAGCAATATTTCTCAGATGAGTGTGTTTGGCTTCACTCGTATTTGCTTTGTCCTTTATTGGAATTGATTTTTAAAAGGGCTTCTTCTTAAATTGTTCTAGATTTCCTTGAAGCTGCACAAATGCTGCTATAGGCAAAGTTACTTTAAATGAGAGCAAATGTGTATGAAATCAGCAACTGCTCCAAAGGCGCCATTCTTTCCTACTGGAGGAACTTTCTTCATTTACATAGGAGCGCATGAGGCCAGAAAAAGGAGAAAATACAAACATAAAATCTTCAAGAGGCTTCTGGAATCGCAGCAGAAAAACACAACGCTTAAGCGCAGATGTCAAGTGGGTTTTGAGTTTCTTGCAGGCCGGCAGCTCCAGGGGGAGCGTTACCTCCTGGGGAACGTCCAGTTGCTCTGGCTGGAAAATAAAGTGCTGCCGTTTTGCAGGCTTTCGGATAGGGGAAAGGAGGGAAAAGATTGTGTAATTGCAGAAAAGCATCCTGCAACTTTTTCAGTTTCATTTGTTTCCAAATAGGAAAACAAAGTGCCAAAGAAGCGTTGAAGAGAAGGGGAAGCCTCAGGCAATTTTTTTCCCCGATTGAGGCGCAGCTGTGGCAATGTCACAGTATTTCCCTAGTGCTTTCTTTGGATCTCCTTACCTGGTGCCAACCATACACAACGGAAGTAGAGGAGAGCTGCTTGGTTGGAACGAAATCCCAGTCAAAATGCTGAGTTTTCCCCTTGCCCATTTCTGTATCACGGGGGCGTCTGATTTGCTTATACTTGCAAATGGTCCCCGCCCTTTCTTAGACCTCCCTGCCTCCGCAAGCTGCAGACAGGTTTGGTCTGCAGGGTCTGAAACTGGGTGAAAGTGGACCCAGTACCAGAGACCAAATTTTTATTTTTTGCTTCCCCGGCTACGGAAATGCAGGTATGAGGAAGTAACCTTTGAAATTTTTTTTTTTTTTTTTTTTTTTCCAGAGGAGTCGTCTCATGGCTGGTTGCACATTAAAAACACCTAGGGAGCTTTAAAAAATACTGATGCCGAGGCCCCACTTCAGCCCTATTAAATTAAATATCCTAAGGGTGGGAACCATGTATCCACGAGTTTTTAGAACTCCCCCAGGTGATTATAATATGCAGCCAGGGTTGAGAAGTCCAGACCCAGAGCTCAGGCCCCCAACAGCCCTTTTCTCTCCTTAGGGTTGACTCTGCACCCAAATAGTTTGATGATCTCCATCTGAAGCTAAGTTGGCCTTTCAGTTTAATTCAGTCCAATTACATACAATTCAATTTAATAAATATTTATTCAACTACCTCTCTACCCTTAATTTCTGGTTATGTGTCCCATAAAAGTGGTGAGATCCCATTTCCAAAATAAGAGGGCAGAGATACTTGAATTTATCTCACTTTTTAGAAGCATATTTTTTAAAAAAATTACCCTCTTAAACACAGATTGCAAGTTTCTAAAAATTGTGCATTGCATTCAGATACCATTCTTTTTCTGACGCTCAAAGCTCTGCACAGATAGTTGTTTATATATGTGTAAGACATCCATCTTTTGATTTGTTCATTTGTCCAGTGCGTGTTAATAAAAATCACGGAGCTAAAATAACTAAGAGAGAGTACTTGGCTTTTGAAGACTGCCCAGAAAAGTAGGAGACATGATATGTGAGCAAGAGATTAAAGTACTGTGAACTGCTGACGCTCGAAGAGACATGTATATAAAGATGTTTCTGATTTATTCAGAAGAAGCGGTTGTGTAGGGCAGAGCATGCAGGCTTGCAGACAGCCTGTAGAAGAGTTCTCCATTAAGTGTTTCAGGCAACAGGAGCAGCACACGCAGTTTTCAAAGGTGTGAGTTAAATGTTTTGGGGAAGCCTCACAGGAATCACAGGAGGAGTCCGGGAAGAAACTTGAGGGCTCCCAACTCTCTTTTAGAGCGTTATCTGTTGAGCCAGGGTTTCTAAATCATTTTTGCCTCATGGCTGAGTTTCAAATTCATGAATTTGCAGCTACCTTTGGCTTGCAGTGAATGAGAATGCAGGCTGAGTGGGGGAAGGACTATAGCTGGCTTGCTTTTGGAAAGTGTTGGAGAAACCTTTGAGGAGGAGCTAGGAATTTAGGCTCTAAAATGGGATTGACCTGGGATTTCATACACGAGCTGTGGAATCTTGAGCAAGTTACTCAACTTTCCCTTACTCAACTGTACGATGAAGATACTTCTACTCACCTCAAAGCTTTTTTTTTGTTTTGTTTTTAGATAAAGGTTTAATGTATTAGGTATTGTGTAACATGCATAACAAACTACCAGAACATAGGAAGTATCCATGAAATGGAGGTCTGCAGAGGAACTGAGTTTTCTGTCTGCAGTTTTCTTTGCATTTTATTCGTGTTTCCCCTCCGCACCTGGCCTTCCCAGGGACGTACCCACAAGACCAGCACACTGGTTGATGGTGAAAAGTGCATGATTTTGAACACACAATATTAAATGTATTTTAGGAAGTAACCAAGCAAATCACCATCAAGGAACAACACAGTTCTAGAAAGTTATCTGATAGACTCATCACATCTCTTTTATCTTTTTTTTTTTAAACCTAGACAAATTAAATTGAACAGAATTTAATTGAGCAAAGAATGACTGGCAAGTCAGGCAGCCCCTGAGCCAGAATAGGTTCAGAGAGGCTCCCCCGCTGCTACCATATGGTCCAAGAAGATTGATGGACAGAAAAAGGAAAGTGACATACAGAAAACAGATTGGTTACAGGCTTGGTGTTCTTCTTATTTGAACCTGGTTTGAACAACTGGCCACCTTCGACTGGTCAAAACTCAATGATTGGTACAAGAGGATGTTACAGTCTGTTTACACATCCAGTTAAGTTATGGTTCAATATATACGGAAAAAACTTTAGGCTGAACTTAAAATATGTAAGAAAGCAGTTTTAAGCTAAAGTTCATCTAACAAACTACAGGTCCATTCTGTAGTTTACTGTGCCTCTACCTTCAAAATTAAAACCACTGCCCAAATTGCCAGGCTCACCCCTTCTGTAGCATTTCATCTGACTTCTCTATGGCTTGCTCATCATTCTTCCTTGATGTGATTTGACTGTGTCCACCTAAATCTCATCTTGAACTATAGCTCCCATAATTCCCACGTGTTGTGGGAGAGACCTGGTGGGAGATAATTGAATCATGGGAGTGGTTTCCATACTGTTCTTGTGGTAGTGAATAACTCTCATGAGATCTGATGGTTTTGTAAGGAGTTTCCCCTTTCATTTGGCTCTCTCATTCTCTCTTGCCTGCCACCATGTAACATGTGCCT
This sequence comes from Ateles fusciceps, assembly GCA_036589455.1. NCBI lineage: Eukaryota > Metazoa > Chordata > Mammalia > Primates > Atelidae > Ateles > Ateles fusciceps. Next base: position 3,486,172 of record JAZHEH010000045.1, on the reverse strand, counting down.
TTTGCCTTCTGCCATGATTGTGAGGCCTCCCCAGCCATGTGGAACTGTGAGTCTATTAAACGTCTCTTTTCTTTATAAATTACCATCTTGCATATGTCTTTATTAGCAGTGTGAGAACAGGCTAGTACATTCCTTTATTCTTTAAGATGTGGTGAAGAGAGTGACATTTGAGGAAGACTTTGAAGTATGCATGGAATTTCCTTACGGCAGAGAATAGGCATTCCAGGTGGTGAGATTAATATAAATAATGGCATAGAAATATATTTAGAAGCAAAAAATAGTAAAATAGTTGTTTTTTGGAAGACAGGTCTGTGTACAGTAAAAATAGAGGAATAAACCCAAAAATTTAGACAGAGGGTACAATTTCTAACTTAAGAATGGAAACATGCACAATTATGTATATCCTATACAATAACTGACATCTCTTAGCAATCCTGGTTTTAGATTCCTTTTAAAATAATTTGATCTTGTCTTTCATTCTATTATTTTTATTTCTCTTTGTGTTTATTTCTTCTCTTGTGTGTTTGTGATGACATTTGTAATGAGGTCTCAATCTTGGCCTGCTAAGAGTTCATCTGCTTCTGATGGCTGTTCTTTATCCACCTAAAGTCACAATCTGTTCTTGGGAGAACATACTTATTTGCACAATAACCAATTGTGATATGAAAAAGGGAGGATTATAACATTAGTTGGGGCGTGAGTGGCTGGCACAGGACTCTGACAAGGCATGAATCTTGTTTCTGTACATGTGTCCTTAATAATAATGAAGTTTTAGAGGGTAGAGTATGCTAGAAGGGAACAGAGTTATTTCTGAATAGCTCATTTTCTGAGGGAGTACATATGATGTCAGCAATTAATTCAGGCCCTAAATTCTGTTTCTTGTAAAAAATCCTATTTTAGTTGCGGTATCTTTGACGCATCTGCTGGCATAAGCAGGATGTATGCCACAAATAAAAATTCAAAAATATCTCTTTCTTATAGAACTTGGAAACAGAAATTCTGAAATGGGAGGAAACCTACATATTATCCAGAAGGATCCCCCAGGCCCTTTCTGATACAGAGAGCAGTGAAGTCCATGCTAAATCCAGGCACCTCTTGAGTGCAGGTCCTGGAGGAGCTTCAGAAGGAAAGACAACTCCGACAGGAGTCAGGTCAGGATTTATAACTGGGTAATTTCCAGCTGTTGTTAAGAGATCTTTTCAGTGGCAAGGCCATTTCTGGAAGAAATGTTAAATGATGCCAAAAATGGAGTAAGAGTGAAAAACGTATTCCCAACCCCAATAACGAGAGTGAAAACTTTAGTATTAGGATACTGCTAACAGAGTGTAGAAGGTTGATTGCCAGGCATCACAAAGTCCTTTGGGAAATTATTTTGGCAACTTTACCTAACAGAAGGATACATGGGTTCTAATTAGAACCTAGAGGCCATTTTAAAAAATGAGATAGGTCTCGAATGACAGATTATTTGAGCTCAGAGGGACTTGATTGCTTGTTGAGGCTAACATCTTCATTTTATTGAGGAAATTGATGTCCAGCGATCAATTGATGCCCAGCCTCTGGAAAAATTTTGGTATTGAAAGGGCTTTATCCATGTTACTTTAATGCCCAGCACTCTCTTCATACATAATCCCAAGAGTGTCCTAAAACTTTGCTAGGCCAGTCCCAAGGTAGGTGTAAGGAGAAATGGGTATGTTATATGATGCTGTGGAAAATCTGACATGTCACTATAAACTACCGAGTGGAATAAGTAGCCAGAAATCACAAAGAGAGTCCAAATAGTGGTGTGGCCAATTCAGTCTAGTTTTTATGGTCAGCTTCAAGATTTGGGAGAACCAAAATAGGGTCTTGTTTGGAAATATAGGATGAAGAATTTCCTCAAAATCAGACCAAGGATACCCTTCCAAGTCAATGCAGTAGGAATGAGTGGAAGGGACACAGATGCCCAGGAAATGAGGATGCCACAAAGAAAAATTAGGGAAGCCGGTCCCAGATCAGCCAGCTGCTGCAAGAGGCAGGTGGTGATTGTGGTGACTGGTGGTGATGGCAGGAGAACTTCCGAGAAAACATAAATACCTGAGAATTTCAGGAAGAAGGAGGCAGAACCATTTGGGAGTGGGAAGATTATCAGAGGTTATTGGAAGCTTCCTCTGATAATGCTGACAAAGCATTGAAAACCGCAGCCCTCGGCTCATGCTCCAGCTGGGATGTGAACTTGAATGTGAACTCCATGGTGGTACATAAGACATGAACTTGCTGATGGGAGATGAACCCAGTGATTTCTTACTGATTCCAGTGGAGGAAAAAAAATTGTAAATCAGATTACTACATCTCAGAGTTTATTTTATAGAGTAACCCAAACAACGTTCATAAGTGGCTTCTGTTTAGCGGAGGAACACACACTGAGGAAGTGTAGAGCTGGAAGAAGTGTTTTCTCACTGTTCAATAATGGCGTTCCAAAAATTTGCCTCTTGATTTCCATCCTAATAACAGACAGGAAAAAATTATCTTCAGGCATCTACCTATCAAAAAATTTATCAGAGAATATGATAATTGACAGGACCTCAGCATAAGATATTAGAAATAAAGAACCAGAGTTCTAGAATCTTGGCCTAGGAAGATGCTATCTACTTAAATTCTAACCTCTACGCAGTAGAGAGAGACTGAGAATTCCAAACAGTTGGCATTATTGGCAGTAAAAGGAGGCAGTAGCGTATGAAGTGCAGGTGAGCAAGGAATGCAGGTAAAAATGACCTGACCTGGCTGACAGCTGCCTCTGCTTCATGCTAAAAGATCACTGAATACTTTATGAAGGCTAATTTTAAGATAAGTCATAACTACACTCTATTGTCTCTCTAAAGTATTTGTTAGTATTATTAAACACACATACACAGATGATAGTTGATGGATTAATAATAGCTTATTTCTTAAACAGGGTCATTTTTTAATCCCTTTAGTGAATACTTTAGATTGTTTACATGCAACCCTGCATTATAAGAACCCCCCCCACAAAGGCCTGTTAGGGACGTCTTTGGAACCAGGGGGGATCTGTCTTGTCCCTGTCATCCAGACGCAGCTGCTTACTGTGGGCTGACTGAGGAAACTGCCCTCTTACTGAAAATGAGCTTGAAAAAGACCAGGGACAGGAAAAAAAAACTTGCAATTACACTCTTCTACCACTAGATGCTATACACGTATAAGCAAGATAAAAGCCCTCCGCCATTTCTTTTCCTCATCAGTGACCTCAGTGATGAATGGGTAAGTTAACATATCCCCGAATTCAATTACAAATGTTACCAGGAAAGATAAGCAAGTATGAAAATGGAGAACTGTCAGTACTGATTAAGATAATAACTCTAATAACAAATTTATTGAATACATATTGTTTAAGATAGGGGTCATTAAATTACTGCCTGTGGGCCAAATCCATCTCACCACCTGTTTTTGTAAATAAAGTTTTATTGGAACATAGCCACACTCATTTATCTGTGGCTGATTTTGCTCTACAGTGACAGAGGTGAGTAGTTAAGACACAGACTATATTAATTGCAACACTTAAAATGTTTTTTATCTGGTCCTTTATAAAAAAAAATCCAATGCCTGGTGTAGGCATATAGGCCATACTAACTCAATTAATTCTCACAACTTTATGACTGTGTATTATTATTATTTGTTTTACAGATAAAGAAATTGTTTAAGAACACATGATAAATTCTGGCACATATATTAAATGGCTATTGTAGACATTCATGACCAGTGCTATAACTATTGATATAGGACATGTTTGATACTCTTGGGCTTGAGTAAACAAGATGAATGAAAGCTGGCTTCCAAGTAGGTTGTAGGAGACCCAGAAAAATGAAATTAAAATTATTCAAAGCCAGGCTGGCTTTCTATATAATCCACAGGTAGAATGTGGCTGGGATGGAACAGCTGCCTATGACCCCTTCCTCCTACAGTGACACATTCAGAATATAATATAAGGAACTATTTTGACACACTAATTTATAAGACTGAGGGTGGAAACTGTTTTTAAATTGCGATTGAAACATCAGTGGTCAGGTGGAGGACACAGAGAAGGCAGGTAAAGGAATGCTTCTTTCCAATGTCTTGGCTTTCACCAATTGAAGGGGACTGACTTTTGCTTCTCCGGTGTTAGAGAAGGGGGCATACCTGGACTCTTAGGATATCTCCTGGGAAGGCAGAAGTTGGGTGTGGGGTTGGGGAGTGGGTAGTATTCCGATTCAGACTCTTTAAGGATGTCCTCATCGTTTGAAGGGATATCTTTCCCCATAGTTTATAATTGGCAGTGACATACTAGGATTGCCCTTGTCGACTACTCATTCCGCACGTGATTTCTGGTCTTTTTTTTTCTTTTTTTTTTTTACAGAAGCGTTTGGGTAACTAATTGCCTCAGAGTCATACATTGTGAGGAGGAGAGGGGAGATTCAGAAACTGGGTGTAGTCAGCCAACTTAATCCTTTATCCCATATGATGAGATGGAGTCATATTGCCTAGGCCTTCTAAGAGTTTTCTGCATGGATACTTTTCCTGGCTCCCACTCCCGCTTTCTTTCTCTCAGGGTGACTGTCCTGCTAAATTCTTCCACGTTTTGATGCCCCCTTTCCCTGGGACATTCTGTTATCCATACAGAGTAAAGCAGATCTGGTAGATTGTACCTTGCATTCAGTCCTCATTGACTCTACAAAAAGAGGTGTCAATGTTTGATGTCTCCTTAGGGTGGTGCAGGAGTGTAAGTAGGGGTCAGGGTGAGAAGGCAGGAAAGAGAAACTCTGGGGCCTTGAAGAGTAGGTGGGAATTCCTCTCCAGGGGCTCTGGTTCTTTCTTAAAGAATGTGAAAAAAACCCAGCTTCCCTCAATAATATCTTTTTTTTCTAAAGATCATCCTATCTGTTACATGAAAAATGTGTATTACTCCTAATAACGTAGCTTGAAACTTTTTCTTGGCCAGGAGGCTAGCGGGGGATGGGAGGTGTGTTTAAAATAATAATTCCAGCCTCTTTATACCAATGGAGCATTTGCCCTGAGTTTCATTAGAGAATGAACGTCCTGATATCAAGTGAATACATTCATGGCAGTGATATTTTAGGAAAATGAATCTGAGACTAAGTATAGGATGAATTAGAGAGGAAAGATATAAAATAGAGAAAAAATAGAGGTGAGTGCAAAGATATACACACATTTCTTTCACTAAGCCCTCCACATGAAATGATCAAATTTTAAATCTCATTGCTATTACCACAGCTGTAGTTGGAAATAGCTGACCGTGAATCAATCATTGCAACAGTAATTGTAACCAGAAATAGGAAATGTTTCATAAAAAGTCTATTTGTATCACTTCTGACTACGTGGCTATGTATTGCTGTGCCCAGTTTGGAATGTTCTACAAGTGTAGCATAATGCCAAGAAATAAAAATCATCAGAAAAGTAGAATCCTTGTTTGCCTCATTCATACTCTTTTTCTGATTGGTTTGGGGAGTAGCTTATTTAATAAATATTATTTCTTTTTCCTCTTGCCATCTTCACATCTGTATCTAAGATGACTCCCTTTTCTACTGCCCCTGCTGACCTTCCTCTTCTCCTTCTCCCTCTCCTTCTGCCCTTCCCCCCTCACTCCTCCTCCTCCTTTCTGTCCCTTCCCTTCCCAGTCCTCTCTCCTCCTCCTGCTTCTTCTGTTAAATGAGAGCCAGCTAATAAGAAACAGTCAAGTCTGAGTTATCAAAGCAGGTTTTCTTCAATTCTTCATTCTTTATTCCACCCCTGGTACTTGGTAGATATGTTTAACTAGAAGGGCTTGCTTTCAAAATCTCTGTGTTATTGGGTGGAGAAATGAGGGCTGAAGTCCATCTCTGGTTACGTCAAGTGGTGTCAAATTTGGCCTGCTCTTTTTACTTCCTGTTGACTCCAAGAGAAAGGCTGCAGTTGGCGTCTCACAGTAAAAAACATGAAGCTCTGAGACCAGTCTGAATTACTAATCACTACATGTCCTGTTCAGTCTAACCGCTTTCCAAGCGATTAAATAAACCGGCCAGGTCGGTGACTCAGCTTCCGAGGGGGAGAGCCAGCACTCTGGGCTGATCTGCACATCCCGGGTTTCAATTCCCAAGGTTTGATCCAGGGTTGTCGAGGCAGGATGATTTCCCCCTTGGAACTTGTCCCTCCCCCGGTCGGAAAGATGGACATGGATGATGTCTAGTATAGTCTAGTGGAGAAGGGCCACCTCACCATGAGTCTTTTGAGGGAAAGGATTGCAGAAATGTCATCTTTCATCAGTTGGTGTCACTCTTTGGAACCAGTCACAAGTAGCTGGGTGTGGTGGGGTGAAGCTGTCTGAAGTTTGAAAGGAGAAAATATATTGAGTAGGAAACATTAACTTTTCCTTTTCTGGCTTAACTGTCAGTAGATACAGTATTCCCTTGTTTATTTCAGTAACTACAGAAGGTTCTCGAAGGAGATGTCACATTTTAGAGTAGTTGATTTACCCGTCTTTCTAAGTGACTGGCTGAACTTTGCTGCTTTTCCTGTTTAACGTCCAGTTACCATGAACAAGGCAGCTTGTAGTCAGCAGTGGTGAGTGTCTGGGCCACAAGGGACTGTAATTCCAGGAACTCCCAGCTTCATATGCAAATTAGATTAAGCTGCACTGCAGCCAGGGCTCCCCGGGACAAATAATTCCCATTACCACCTCTTTTCTTGCGTTATCTCTTGTGGGAATACAGAAATCACTTTCAATTTATTTCAGCTACTGCCTTGTCCTTTAAAAAGTACGTTATATGCCTCAGATTGTCCACCTTGCTTAAGAAAACTCCATGCCAAGTAACCTTTTAAATTCTTAAAAGGATTTTGAGATCCGTAAGAAGAAAATACTGTATGGAAATATGGAAATCAAAGTCCTATCCTCTCAGAAAAAAGTTGAGCCTTTTGAGTGGCTGGTGCCACCACATTCTTCAGGCGGTTTTCATACTTGTCATGAAACTTTTAGTCATTTCTCATATTCCCTTTGTTTTGATTAGTTAATACATGATAACTTGACAACATTCAGATGTGAAAGCTTGAGGAAAGGGGGTGACTGGGGAGGGAAGAAGCCCTCCAGCCAGCAATTCTTTCTTCTTATTTAATTTTTAAAAGCATGAATATTTCTCTAGCATGGAGACTGAAGGTGAACTTGAAGAACGCATCCCAAACCACTTGAATCTCTGAACGTTGCCATTGCTGTGTTATCTGAAAAGAATGCATGAGCTACTGCACACCAGATAGCAAACATGCAAATCACTCCTTTCCCAGGACACTTGAGTGCTGCTGCTTCGTCCACGCAGATGTGCTGTGGGGCTTGCAGATAGCATCTGTTTGTTCTATTTATGGGGGGGGAAAAGGCATGTATTTGTGAGCTCAGCATGAGCACAACTTTCCTTTTGGATCTTTTATTTCAGTGTTTTTTTTTTTTTTGGTAAATTTTGCCTTTGGAACCGAAAAATTTTAAGAGCAGTTATTCTAGATGCCACTAATTCCCTCTCCTGTTCATTCCTTACCTGCTCCCCTGCCTCCGAATTTCAGAGTTAAAATGAAGCGTGGAGAGATGATGTGACTTGTGCAGTGTATACATCACTCATTCTTTGTTTCATTCATCACTTATTGATTTCTTTAGCTATTAACTGTTTATTGAGGACCTACTGTGTTCCAGGCCCTGAGCAAAAGCACCACTGTTCCTGCTCTCATGTGTTTTATAGTTTACAGGGGGAAATACACATAATAAAAAAGAATCACATACAAATAGACAACTGCATCTGTGACCATTGCTACCTATTGCCCTAAGAGCTTAAAATAGGCACATTTGAGCTGGTCAGAGAGGTCACAGGAAATTTCCTTGAGGAAATGATGCTTAAGTAGTGATCTGAAGAATGAATAAGATCTCACAAGGCGAAGTGAGCAGGAAAGAGCTAAGGTCGAGAGGTGAGTCAGAGCTACACGCTGTAGCAACTTGTAGCTCATTTTGAAGCTTTGTTTTAGAGGTGAAGGGAAATGCTTATAGTGAACAATGGGAGGAGGGCAAGGGTGGATGAAGATGACATTGAGGGCTGTAGTAGTGGTCCAGGTAACACATGATGAAACATTGGTCTAAGGTAGTAGTGATGAAAGAGCTAGAAAGGAGTAGATATATTCAAGAGCTATTTAGAATGTAAAAGTCACAGGATATGGAGAATAGAAGACTAAGTGGGGCCAAGGATGAACCCCTAGGTTTCTGGGCAGGGAATAAAGATGAATGGTGGTGCCTTGAAGGTAAAGGGAAGGGGAAGATGATAAACTTATTTTAGGAAGGGTTGACATGAGATGTAGGTTTTAGGTTGAATAGATTGGTCGGGCCCTCAAAGGCAAGGTCTGGGCTGACGATAACATATTTTTGAATAGTTGCATATAGTTTTGATAGCTGATGTGATTTATTCATCTTCAGCGCCTAGTATCACATTTCTGTATGTAGAATAATTCAAGTAATCTTGAACAACAGGCTAGGTGAATTGTCAAACAACTTATTCTATATGGCAAGTACTTGAGGGACTTATGCGAGGCAGGTTCAAGTCTTTTACAGATGAATTAAGCAGTTAGGTGATTTGAAGTTACCTCTCTGCCCAAATAGATCTCTTTTTCCCCTTGACCTGCTGGAGGGCCTAAATTTGCTGGAAGTTATGCTATTCTTTAACTAGTTCTCATTTTATTTGGCTTAGAATGATAAAATTTGAGTGTTTGAAGGGAATGTAAAAGTTGTCTACTCCAAACTTCTCTTTCAAAATCTGAATCTGCTTCACACAATTTCTAGACTTATAACCTTAACTTGAACACGTCTGTGATTGGGAATCCAATATTTGGCAAGGCAGTGCAGATTTTTCATTCTGTTCCTTGGGGGAACTTCTTTATTTTGATCCTGTTCCTTGGGGAACTTCTTTATTTTGGATTTTCCCACCTAGGGTAACACAGACTAGTTCTTCTTCTCTGCCACATAGTAGACCGTCAACTAGTGTTCCCCCATAAATCAATCACTACTCTCAGCTAAGCTGTCACAGGGTGGGTGAATTACATTCAACAGTCATTGAAGTCATTGAAGCCCTTGCAAATACATCATCTCACTTAGATGTCACAACACACTTTGAAGTGTGTATTATTCCATAAAGAGATGAGGAAAACTTAATCTCAGGGTTAAATGACTTAATGAATGACAGGTCACATGAGTAAGGAACAGAGCCAGGATTTGAATCCAGTTATTCTGCCTCCCAGCACAGAGTCCTACCCAAGATGCCTTGATAATCTGGGTTAGGGCTCAGTACTGACTTAAAGGTAACGCATTACTAGGGACCAGTGGCAATCAGCAGAAGGCATGGAGGGGGGAGCTCACCCTGCTGCTCCCCTTGGGGTGAACGATGCCTGCCACCTTGACTTGCTCAGCAAATGTTTATTAAAACATAATTACAGATGTTCAGACTATTTTTGATTTTGAACAGCTGGAGGCTGGACATAAACTCTTCAGTTCTCCATTTTCTTCTCTGCTCCCTTCGGCCCCAGGCATTCGTCTACAGGCACAGCCCTGGAAAGTACTTGCGCTTATAACCTTGTATCCCTTTAGGAATGGGATAGAACTCTAATATTTAGTTTTTGCCAGATTTCACACCCTATTAGTTCAAAAGAACTTGAACACATATCCCAAAAATATTTATATGTGTATGCATGGTTAAATTAAAATATTAATGTAATCAATTATTATCTTCATTTAAAAATAAATACATCAAATATAAATTTAAAGGAATATAAAAATATGAATGAATGTCTTACTATTTTCTTTTTATTATCCCAACAAATTATCTTCATGAGCTTCTACTGGAGGGACCACTGAAGTGGGGTGGGGGGAACAGGGGGAGGAGAGGAGCCTGGTGTGATAGGCCATGGCTAGTTGGAGGACCATACCCAGAGACCACAAGGAAACAGTAGATGTGCTAACGACTGGCTTTCCTCTCTGGGTTGCCCAACATCAGTTCTGTTCGGAGGAATGGAGGAATGCACAATGCTAAGATCTCTCTGGAGGCTCAGAGAGTGAAGGGCTCATTGCTTTGGTCTGTGTTGTTCATCCTTGGTTTTAATTGCCACTTGTGCCCTGAGCTATGTGGTAATAGCACTAATAGCTAACATTTGTTGACTGCTTACTCTGTGCCACTGTGCTAGAGATTTACGCACATTACTTCATTGTCCTATTACAACTCTGCGAAGTACTATTATCTTCACTTTATAAAAGCGAAGGCTGGGCATGGTGGCTCATGCCTGTAATCCCAGGACTTTGGGAGGCCGAGACAGGCAGATCACCAGAGGTCAGGAGTTCGAGACCAGCCTGGCCAACGTGTAGTGAAACCCCATCTCTACTAAAAAAACATAAGAAAGGCTGGGTGCGGTGGCTCACGCCTGTAATCCCAGCACTTTGGGAGGCCAAGGCGGGCGGATCACAAGGTCAAGAGATCGAGACCATCCTGGCCAACATGGTGAAACCCCATCTCTACTAAAAGTACAAAAAAATTAGCTGGGCATGGTGGCACACGTCTGTAGTCCCAGCTACTCAGGAGGCTGAGGCAGGAGAATTGCTTGAACCAGGGAGAGGGAGGTTGCAGTGAGCCGAGGTCGCGCCTCTACACTCCAGCCTGGCACCTGGTGGTGGAGTGAGACTCTGTCTCAAAAAAAAAACACAAAAAAACAAAAAAACAAAAAAAAACATAAAAAAATTTAGCTGGGTGTAGTGGTGCACACCTATAGTACCAGCTACTTGGGAAGCTGAGGCAGGAAAATCACTTGAATCCAGGAGGTGGAGTTTCCAGTGAGCTGAGATTGCTCCACTGCACTCTAGCCTAAGCAACAGAGTGAGACTCTGTCTCTCAAAGAAACAAAAAAGGAAAATGAGATGTAGAAAGCTGTGATTTACCTATGAGTGTAGGGATAGTGGCAGAGCTCGGAGTCGAACTCAAGTCTATTCTCTACCAAATCACTCATTCTTAACTGCTGTGCTATTCTGACAATGGGACTAGTGGTTAGATTCCTGGTAGTGATCTGGATGGGTTCCATCAATAGAAGTAATAGGGATGGGAAGAATCACTACCGCACAGACCAAAAGGTTAGGCTCACATTAGGTGTGAATAAATGAGAGGAAACAGCCAGGTTTATAGAAATACAGATGTGCCAGTGCAGTTAAAAATAAACCTTTCAACCAAATTGGAGTTCTTTATTTCTAGCTCATATGGCTCTTATCATAATCCATAGCTCTAGGTAGCAAATACATCCTAAATACTATTTTGAGTAAGACTGTCAGAGATTGTAGTTGTTGTCTAGGGTACGTGAATTCTATTTCAGGCTGTACATAGATCAATTTTACATTTAAAGGTTTGAAAAATGAGAGAGAGAGACGAGAGAGATATCCAGCAATTCAGGAGTTCTCATTTTCTGATAGAGTGATTCAAACTAGTGGAGTCAGACAGACCTGGATTCAATTCTGATTTTGCTATGTATTCACTGTAAGAAATTTGATGAGTTATCTAAGCTTTTCAAGCCATAATTCTTTCATGTTTAAAATGAAGATAATGATACCTGCTTCAAAGTGGTGTTAGTATATAATGATATACTATACGTAGAATGCTTTGCATAGCACTTGGCACATAGGAAATGCTTAAAGATTGATACCAGTCATTGTTATCTTTGACCCTCCCTTCTCTAAGAAGAGGCACCGATTGATTATCTGTGGCATAAGCCCATGTCCTCTGCTGTGTGGGTTACCTCCTATCCCATTTGAAAATGCTGAAAATGAGAATAACTTTCTTCTGGATCTCCTCAATATCTGGCTACCACAGAAGAAGAAATCTATTTCCACAGAAGAGAAGCAAAAACTGAAGACATTGAAAGTTTATGGGCTGGAGAAGGCAGCTCTGAGAAGAAGAAGAAAATTCTGGTGATCAGCAGCACCCTTCTGAGGGGGCCCAGATGCAGGCCAGATGCTGAGAATCTGTAGAGACACAGGCTCAATAACTGTCATGCCATGACTTTCATCCATGTGGGCATGAAGAATAGCGACTGATCTCACTGAGATTATTAAGAGTGACTCAAGGTTCTGGAAACATGGTTGTAGGAGGCTGACACTCAAGGGGTGGTCTTGACAATCCTCCCAGTTGAGCAAAAGAGTTTCTGTAGATGACAGCTCTGCTCTAGTGACGGATATCTACTTCACATGCCCTGCCCCATACCACCCTAGAAGGGAGCTAGCGAAAAACACTGGAGATACTTCAATAGAAAGCGATTTGAGATTTCTCCCAATGCAGAGATCTAGCAATGTAATTTTGTTGTTAGCAAAGTTGATTTCTATGCAATCCCCATAATGGTGATTATTCCTGTCACTTTCTGTTAGGCTTAGCCTATGTGAACTCTCTTCTAGCTGGAACTTTGCTGTAATGCATCCGCCTTCTACTCTACATTTTGATAAGCACGTTTTGTTCTAAGTTTTTAAGGATGGTGAAAGTTTCTCTTGTTATGATTGGCATGAGGAGAGGCACATTAGAATAACTCTTAAAATAGGAGCTAAATGCAAGAGCTGAATTCTGGGAAAGCACAACATTGATTGTTGACTCTTCTCTGCCTTCTGTTTCACCCCTTCTCTTCTCCGTGTAGTTCAGTTCTTTCCACTGTGGTCAGAGTAATAGTTCAGCCTTCATACCTATTACATTAATTTCCTGTTGCTGCTGTAACAAGTAACCACCAACTCAGTGGCTTGAGACAACATATATTTCTCCTCTCAGTTGTGTAGGTCAGAAGTCTGAGATGGGTCTCAATGGGCTAAAATCAAAGTGATGCAGGACGGAGTTGCTTTCTGTAGGCTCTAGAGAGAATCCCTCTCCTTGACCTTTCCAGCTTCCAGAGGCTGTGCACATTCTTTGGCCTGTTGTAATCTCCTTCATCTTCTGACCATTCTTCCACAGTCATATCTCCTTCTGACCACAGCTGGGAAAGGATCTCTGTTTTTAGGGACCCACATGATTAGAATGAGCCCATCCAGATAATCTAAGATAATCTCCCTACCTCAAGATCCATAATTTAACTACATTTGCCATCACAAGTTCCTGGGATTAGGATGTGGATCTCTTTAGGAGCCATTGTTCTGTCTACCACACCTCCTATCCTGCTCCAAGCCCACCTCTCTCCCTGGACAGCTGCTACTGCATCCTAAAGGGTTTCTCTCTGTGCTCCTAATTGTGTCCTCTTGACCTTTTGTTATTTCTCCTCTTACTCACTCTGATACAACCACTCTTGCCTCCTTGTCTTATGGAACACACCAATTACACTCCTACCCCAGGGCCTTTGCATTTGCTGTTCTCTCTGCCTGCCTTGCTTTTCACCCAGAGGTCTTCATGACTGCCACCGTCAGGACAGTTCAAATATCACCTCTACAGGATGTTTCCTGAATAATTTACATACACAAGTATCCTCTCCCCCTTACTTCCATCAGTCTAGCTTTGTCTCATGTTTCTCCTATTGACTTAGGATAAAAGATATGTATGTATATATTGTCTCTTTTCTTTAAGTCTATTTCATTTTAATCAATTTGAAAGATAGGCTCATTGACTATAAAAATCTAGGTTGCCAGTTTTATTTTTCAACATTGCATTGTCTTCAGGATAGAATTTTTTCTGATGAGAAGTCTGTTATTATTCTTAGTTTTCTTCCTCTTCATGTAACTGATACTGTTATGATTTTCTCTTTGTCACTGGTTTTCAGAGATTTAATTATCCTTTGCCTTGATGTGGCTTTCTTTGTGTTTTTTTTGTTTGGTGGTCATTCAGATTCTTATGTGTTTGGTTTCATGATTTTCATCGAATTAAAAAAAAATTCTTGAAATATTAGTGCCTCCCATTCTTTTGGGACTCCAATTACACATATGTTAGTTCACTTGATATTGTTGCATAGGTCACTGGATCTCTGTTTATGTCTTTCCATCTCCAGTATCTCTTCTCCTTCTGTTTCATGTTGTATAATTCTATTGCTTTTTCTTATATTCACTACTTTTGTGTCTAATCTGCTGTCAATCATATCTAGGGGCATGTTTTAAAATCTATCATATGTAGGGGCATTTTTAAAATCTCAGATGTTGTTCTTTTAATTTCTATAAGTTTGATTGGTACCTTTTCACTTCATCCTAATTATACTTAGACTTTTCTCTACTTTCTCTTCTTAAACATATAAAGTATATTTATTGTAGCTGGTTATCCTCCTTATCTACTAATTCTATTATTTGTGTCATTCTGGATCTGTTTCTATAGATTGGCATTTCTCTGTGTGGGCCATATTTTCCTGACTCTTTGCATGCCTGGTAATTTTTGATTTGATGTAGACATTATAATGTAGACATTACAATATGAAATGTAAACAACATTTCATATTGTTAATTGCTATGTTTTTTATTTTTTCAAGTAATTTTGGCTCCCTCCCCTCCCCTTTTTTAGGATTCCTTTATTCATTGACAGTTTTGTTAAGGGAAATCTAGAGCATCTTTCAGCCTAGGGTTAATTTGGCCATACTCTTAAGCCAATATTCTTCTGAGGACGCTATTTAATGTCCTGTGTGTGTTAGGAGTTCCTCTGTTCCAGCTGGTGAAGGCAGCAACTCTTTATCATCCTGTGTTTTCCCTGGAGATTGTTCTGATAGCTCTTTTCCAGTGGTTCTTTTTTTTAGCCTTGGGAGTTTTCTCACATGTATGCGATAATCAATAGTTAGTAAAAGGCTCCAGGGGACCCTTCTGCAAATATCCAGAACTTTATGACCTTGAACCTTTCTCCTCTGCAGCACTCTGCCCCAGAGTTTTTTCCACCTTGGGCTTTCTCAACTCCAGGACATGGATGAGTTTTGCCTGGGTTTCTTCTCCCAGTGCTGTGGTCTGAAAATGCTTCTGAAGTATAAAGGACTCAACTTATTTCCCTTCTCTCAAGATCACTATTCTACATTGCCCATTGTCCAATGTTTGAAAACTGTAGTTGTGTAATATGTTGTCCAGCTTTTTGATTGTTGAAGGTGGGAAGTTAAATCTGTCTCTTGTTACTCCTTTTTGCCTGGGAGTAGAACTTCTCAGTTTCCTGGCTCTGTGCTCTGCCTCTGATGCTGCCTCTGGCCCTTCCAAGATCTACCAGTCTTCCCTATCTTTCTCTGGGTATTTGAATTTAAATTTTCTGCCTAGATTCTGACTTGGTTCACTTTTCTGACGCTTTATCTCCGATCAGCTCATCTGAGAGGTCCAAGCACATGTTCTGCCTTCTGGATTTTCACTCTGACTCAGCAAGCACTGGTTCCTTTGGTGTGGGTGGAAGTCAGATAATTAATTACCTATTTAAAAATCTGTGATAATTTGATAGGTAAAAATAAAAACTTGTTTTGATTTTTATTTCTTTGGCTATTTGTGAGGCTGAATTTCTCCTAAACATGTACTGTTTATATTTCTTCTTTCATGAGTAGACACTATCCATTTTCAATTTTCTGTTGCCTTTGCTCTGTCCCAGAGGCACCACACTGAAAACTTCAGTTCCTACTGTAGTTTGGATAGATTTATGGGACAATTGATTATGCCAAAATCTCGGTGCTCTCTCTTGATCAAGTGGGGATCTCCATACAGCTGAAGGACTTTTGTACCTTGAAATCTTCTTAATGTTTTTCTTTAATTTGAAATATTTAATGCTAGAAAAAAGACATTAATTATTGATTTTTCTTCCCATCATTTTGCCACTTAAGATCAAATATCAGGAACAATGCCTAATCACTGAATTTGATTTCTTTTAATTAATTTTGGTTCTGAAAGTATATTGGCAACTATGTTTAAATCAAGGAGAGATGAAAATATATGAAGTAATGCATATTGCAAATTAAAAAGATGGATAAATGAAGGATCTGTTTTAAATGTCTTTGAGGAAGAACTGATGGGTGGACCAAGGACAACTGAGAACTTTGCTAACTGTAGTTTCACAATTAAAGCACTGGCCTACATTTTATCTTAGAGGTTTTAGTGGATTTATTGGTATAGAGCAAATCAACGGATCACCATTGCTCAGAGCTGCTCTTTATTGTACTATTCACAAACATTATCATCAACATAATGACTGTTTTTAATTTACTGTCATGTTAGGGCCAGTCATCAACTTCTTCTTTTGTTATATGATGGTTTGAACTCCTGGAAGATTCTGATCATATCTACAACACACAATTTAACAATCTTTTCAGTAAGTCCAGGAGATAACATTTTACCCTTCTAATGTCTCTACAAAATGAAATTATTTGCTGAGATAACAATTGGGGTAATGTAATCTCTCTAGCTTGGATGCTGGCTTCACATCAACTTCTAGATTTGGTAACTTGCCATTTCCTCCATCTGCATAACTGAGTGCTGTTGCCAAGCAATGCCTACTTTTTGTTGATATTTTACATGTTTGATTTCTTTGGAGGGGGGGGGGGGGGGGGGAAGAGGGCAAAGTGTCAATTTTTTTGCCCTTCCAGTTAGAGGGTTGGATCCAGTAGTAAGACAGAGAGATCAATGGATTGTGTCAGCTCTATTACAGATAAAGTAACGGAGCATGTGATATTCATTTCTTGGCCAAAGGAATTTGCTGATATTTCAACTCTGAACAGACATCCACTGCCCCTTCAGTCTCTTACACAGCAGGGATAATACAGGTCTTCCCCAGATGGGAGCCCCTTACATTCAGTCAGGGAGGCAGTTAGGAAGAGAGGAAATAGAAAAGGGCAGAGAAAAGCATGCTCTGTTTCTTCTCCCAAATTCAACAATCGCATCAGTCACCCTCCCTATGACATGGGGAAAGAGAACAGGGGAGAGTCCAGCTGAATCTTAGCACATAGTTACTTACACAGTGGGCACTGTTTCCTATGACAGCGAGCATGGGGATCTTCTGAGAGTCAGTTTATGAACCACAGCCATGCCACCTGAGAGTTTTGCCTGTCCTTTCCTTTAAAGGAAGCAGTGGAATTAATGTTTATTGGGTTGTTAGAAGAACTTAGTCCTAGTACTAGGGCTGTTAATTACTAGTAGCTACTTAGCCTTCCTAGCCTTAGTTTCTTTATCTATGAAACAGTGATAATACTACCTGCCTATCTTATCTGATGGATGTGAAAATTCAGTAATATAATACATATGAAAGTGCTTTACAAAAAATGTCAGTTATTCTAAAAATGTTTCCAGAAGCTAGTCACTGCCAAATGACAAAAATCTGAAGAATTCTTGGAGAACATAGTAGTAACATGAATAATAACAGCTACCCTTTATGTATGCCTATTCATGTCAGGCCACTGTGCTGGGGGCTTTACATGTACTTTCTCCATATTCTCTTAACACATATTCTTTTTAAGTGCCTTTTCTATTTTCTCTGTCAATTCTCTATAATAATGATAACACTGGAAGTTATTGTCATCCTCAGTTTACAGCTTGAGAGCCACTAAATTTCCCTTCAAGTGTAAGTTTTTCACTTCAATCCTTTGCAAAATGTTGCAAGAGTTTGTTGCTTTTGCTTCTTGGAAAAGGAAATCATAAGAACCTTAGACCTTTGGTACAAGATAAAAGGAGGACAGAATCTTAAATATATCTCTTCACAAGGGTTTCCACTGAAAACAAAAGTGCAGAGGTAAAGGGTAAAGGGTGTATGCAGTGGGCTCAGGAGAGAGAAGTTAGGTCTTGCATGTCAGCATGTGCTCAGTAAGAGCAAGGAAATCCTTTTTGTCCCATCTGGCTGGTTTGCTGTTTCTTTTGCCTTCTCTCCTCAGGGCTTGCATGGGCCGTGGTCCTGGGTCTTGCACACTGAAGGGAGAGGAGTGTGCAGCCTCCTGCAACCCCAGCAATGGGCAACTCTCTTGCTTCACCTCTTCTCTGCTCTGTTCTGCCCCTCACACATGCCCTGGTCACTTCCCAGGACTTGACCCCAGGACATTGCAAAGAAGGGCAGGATGACCTCTTCCTTCTTCTTCATTGTGCTTGGGGGAATTAAACACAGTAGCTCCCCTCCATTCCAGCTTTGCCTCATTAAGAGGTCTCTATGGATTAATTCCCAAGAGATCGAATCTTCTTACTTTACTGTGGCAAAGTGAAATGAGTGTAAAGTAACAAGAAACCAGATTAATGTGACCCCAGGAAATAATCCATAAAAAACTTATGAGGCCTTTAGCAGGCTGTAAATTGGATTTCAGACAGGGTAAGAGGAGGGGGGAAGAATCATGTTAAAACAATCTGTTTGTAATGAATAGGGCTAATATTTTAGCACTTCAAAATAGAGAGAAAACACCAGAGTAAATAACTCAGAGAACCCAATGGCAATATTTTCTAACATGTAAATAATTGAAACTGTGATTATAATCCTAACTGAATTTTTCTTGCTTTATATTGCTGGGAAATGTATTGTTCATTAAGCAACACAGAACTCTAAATCAAAGGAACAAAAGAGAAGGGGAAGGCAAAAGAAAAAGATGGAAAAGAAAAACATCTTGTCTGGGGTGATCTGTTGTCCAGCTTAGTTTATAGTGGCAAGAGTCAGTGGTCTTGGTCCCTAGCAGCTGGCTGTTACAAAGATATATTCATTCACAGGCTGTGGCAGTTGTATCAAGGCATGGAAAAGCAAATAAACAACTCATTAGGCCCATATTTTGTTTTTCTGCAGCAAGGAAACTAACTTGTGAAAGAGGAAAAATGTTTTGGATGTTGATAGGACACCCCAGCCCCTTTTCTATTCTTTTGAACAGTGTCAGGAATAGAGAAGTAACAGGTACTCAACAGTTGTAGCCAGCACTCCTGTGTCATCAAATTAAGAGAGGTTGAGAGGATGCCACGTTAGCCGTGCTGTGTTGCACGTCCCGAGACCTTTGGGTTTGTATGCTTTATTTTCTCATTGTCTTCCTGGAGCCTGTTCTTACAGCTTGGTTGTGTGCTGCCTTTGGAGCCAGTCTGCACCATGAACTGCACCATGTGGTCTCTGGAATCCTCTAGGATAGGAAAGGATGTGGCAAACAGAAGGTTGGTGGGCTGGGTTGGCTACAAGGAAACCAGGCCCATTTTAAGGAAGATACAGATGGCCTGAGATCAGGAAAACAGTATAGAGGGTTGGAAGTCTAAAGGGCAGCCAGGCTTAAAGGCAGAGTTCAAAGGATTTGCCATGTAGGTTCCTTGGAGCCTGGGTAAGCTATAAATAGGAGCTGTGGATGCCATCTATGGATCTAACAGGGGTCTTGGTAGAGGGTGGGACGTGGATTTCTGGGGACTAAAGGGACTGAAAAGCTCAGGCCCATCTGCCCTGCCCTACCAGCCTGGGCAGTTTTTTCAGGTTAAATGGGAGTTTGTATCTTTCCTAGGTTAGTATATATATTTAATATCATCCTAATTCTTGATGAAACTCAGGAAAGCATCTCTGAAATTATCTGGAACAATAAACAGGTGAAAACAGCTTAGGCAATTTGTGGAAAATAAGAGCAATGAGAGGTACTTATCCTGCAGGTTAAGAAAACATATTATAAAACTATAATAAGTAAAGCAATGTGGCGTTGGGCAAGTAGACAAAAAAACCAGATCATAATGGAATGTTCAAATAAATTATAGAACATATAAAAATTTAATATGTGGTAGAGGAGATAACCCTAATAATATAAAGAGAATGACTTAATGTGTTATTGAGGGAAAACTGCTTTATCATTTAGAAAACAAGTTAATTGAGATTCTTAGCACTTACCATATAGCAAAGTTCCCACAAAGTGTGTGTGTGTGTGTGTATGTGTGCGTATGTGTGTATGTGTGTTAAAGATTGAATTATGTCCTTGTCTACTGCCATACCACCCTGAATGCGCCTCCTCTCATCTGAATTATGTCCTCCAAAAAATATTACTTTATTACATCAGCCCTAGGGAATTAACATTATATATTTACATAGATGTGTATATGTAATTTTAATAGCTTTTAAAATTATTCATGTGAATTTATTTTTTTAATGAAAAATAAAAATTATATGTATATATAGTATACAACATGTTTGATGTACACATTTTGGAATGGCAAAATTAAATTAACATATGCATTATCTCGTTTAGTTTTTTTTTTTTTCCTATGTGATGAGAACACATAAAATCTGTTCTTTCGGCTGCTTTCAAGTACAGTTATCCCTCAGTATCTGTGAGAGATTGGTTCCAGGACCCCCTGAAGATACCAAAATCTGCAAATGCTGAAGTCCTTTGTATAAAATGGTGTAGCATTTGCATACAACCTATGTACATCCTCATATTTTATATCAAGATTACTTATAATACCTAGTACAATGTAAATGCCATGTAAATAGTTACATTGTGTTTTAAACATTGGTATTTTTTAATTGTTTTTTTTTAATTGTTTTCTTCTTCAAAATGTTTTTGATCCACAGTTGGTTGAATCTGCAGGTGCAGAACCTGTGGACACAGAAGGCCAATGTGTATGATACATTCTTATTAACTGTATCACTGTATCATATAATGGACCTCCTGAGCTCCTGTATAACTGAAACGGTTATATCCTTAATTTTTATAGTTTTTAATTTGGACAGGAGTAGCTAATAAGATGAAGAAGCTTGAGAGGCAAGTTCACTTAACAGGTAGTAAACATCTCATAAAGCTGCAGTGATTCAAACAAAAAAAAGATAGACAATTAGAAAACAGAATGGGGAATTTAATGTATACAAAACATAGGGGAGGTGAGTGGAATGTGGGCAGGCAACTTGGCTCTTCTCCATGGGGACCTCTGCATGGTCTGCTTAGGCTTCCTTGGTACGTGCTTTTTGAATTCTAGATAGAGTATCCTCAGAGAGCAAGATAAATGTGGGCGGCATTTATGAGCCAGCCTCAGAAGCCACATAGTGTCACTTCTGACATACTCGATTGGTCAGCTAGTCACAAAAACCTGCCCAGGTTCAAGGGAAAGGGACATAGACTTCCATCTTGCTGGAAAAATGGCAGATTTCTAGGAAAACATGTGCAATGAAAGATGTTGCTACTGTCATAGGAAAATAGCCTGCTACACTTGTGACCTGAGAAATCCTAACTCTCTCTATATGTAAATTGCAATGGCTCTAATTGGCTATTCTCCCTGCTTGGCTTGGATTTTGCATTTGTATCTGTCTCTTTGCCCTCACCTTTGCTTCTCTATTATTATTTTGGGCAGAATTTCTGAACATTGATGAAAATTTTATTTTGTGAGGTCTTTTGGGAAAATATTTGAACTTGATCTCCATCAGGGTTAAAGTAATTGTGGAATTAGTCTCAAGCATAAAAATGCAAATGTGAAACACACAAAAAAACTGGATTTGTTTCTGATAGTTTTAGGTGATACAAATTTGAGAAATTGTAAAAGGAATTGTGAGCATGTCACATATCTATACGTGCAATTTTATTGATGTCTGTAGTTGTGGAATGCTCACAAGAATATTGAGCTCTCTCCACATTGTTTTGGGGGTTCAAGACAAAATTCACTTCACAAAACCTAAATCATAGCCACGTTAAGCTCGTGGACTGGAAATGCCGTATTGCCAGTTTTATGACTTTAGCTTTGAGATTTTGTTTTGTTTACCATTTTTTGTAAGAGGATTCTGTTTTCCTCCTTCTACCCCACTTTCTCCATCCAGCCAGCTATAGCCTTGCTATATCCTGGCATCTTGGATAATGTAGAAGAGCAAAATCTAAGTCTGGCTTACAGAATCTGAAGAAACTCTTCTGACTTCAAAACTCAATTCTGTGTCATAGAAATCAGTTATACCATATAATATCTCAACTTAAGTGCAAAGGAGCAAACTTTGGCAAAACTTTATGCAAAGGAAAAACTTCCTCCTCTCCCCTCCCCATATCACCATAGCAACCACATTGTATAAACACACAGCTGCTGTTATCAGAAATCAACTTGTGAAAGTGACCTTTATCCATAGATGAGGCTCTGATGGTTTCATCCAAGTGATTTTATGGCCTGTGAAGCAGCCATTTGGATCAAGGCTAGCAAATTCTTGGTATCAGAGATGCCGCTGCGGACTCCATGTACCAATGCCAATAAACAATGTCAACACAACAGAGATGGAGTTGGTTGATACGGTTTGAATCTGTGTTCCCACCCAAATTGCGTGTTGAATTACAATCTCCGGTATTGGAGGTGGGGCCTGGTGGGAGGTAACTGGGTCATGGGGGTGGATTTCCTCTTGCTGTTCTCATGATAGTGAGTTCTCATGAGATCTGGTTGTTTAAAAGTGTGTAGTACCTTCTCCTCACTTTCCTCCTGCTGTGGCCATGGAAGACGTGCCTGCTTCACCTTCCACCATGATATTGTTTCCTGAGGCCTCCCCAGAAACTGAGCAGATACGGCCATGCTTCCTACAGGAACCTTGAGCCAATTAAACCTTTTCTTTATAAATTACCCAGTCTCAGGTATTTCTTTATAGCAGTACAAGAACGGACTAATACATTTGTATAGAATTTCAGCTCTACTTACCTAAGCTCCATTCAAAAGAGATAAAAATAAAGGGATGACGGCATTTTAGCTAATGAAAGGGAAGGGCAGGAGTAGCTAGGTGGGTGCTACGCACACTGTCTCAGGCTTAACATGCTTCCTGCACATATAGATGATCAATACAGATTTGTTGAAGACTAAGATAATGGGAGGGAAGAAGGGATTTGGATTATGTTAAACAATAAAGCTGGAACAATTATGATGCAGAATAATGGATTCCTTAGCATTGAGATATTGTTATATTATGCAATGAAGTATTCAATATTACTGCATTGTACATTTCACTAATAGTTATGGGTTTTTGTCTACTGTGGAGGACCAGTTTGAAATCCTTTGCTTTGATTCATTACATACTCATAGATCAATGAATTCTAGAAAGACTGCAAGTTTTGTCTGCAACGCCTCCTAATAATGCTGCTTTTGGGTGTAATGGCATCTGGATAACATTTTAGATTTTGTTCTGTTTGCTTCTGATGCCTCTCAATGGTTGATTTCAGATAGTCTTAACACACACACACACACTTTGGAATAAAGTGAAGGAAGCAGTTAAGATTGTATTCCAACCCATTCAAACAGCAGGTATGGAAATGCCATTGTGAGAATAATAGACACTATGAAAAAATCCTGTACAGTGCTTTCCCAAGGTACTCGGGACACTTTGAAGATCTTAATTAATGCTTGTTAAAGACCTATGGGGTAGGAAAGGGGCAAGTATTATTAACTTGTTTTATAGGGGAAATGAAGCAAGAGAGCTTTAATAAACTCCCTGGTATCAAGCGGTAATTATGTAGGAGAAAAAGTGTCAAACCCCAAACTCCTTTTTCTCAGGGCCTTGCTCACTGAAGCACAAGTAAAATTGCTCCCAAATTGCAGTCTTGAGTAAATTTTGGCAAGCCTCGTACTTATCTCTCTTACCTACACATCTTGTTCCTCTGAGCAGGTGTTCTAGGGCCTTTTTACACCGCTCAATCCCCAGCCCTCCACTTCCCTCCCTCTCAGCAGATGAAATTACCTCCTATTTCACAGCGATCCTTGAAGCCATATACGGTGAACTCTCAACCTCCCTTGTCTCTGATTCAAAATTTATTTTTATCTTCACCCGTGTTCTGCTCATTCCTTTTTCTTGTTTCAGAGTCTCATTGCCTTTAAAAGTTGAATCTGTCTACCCCTTTTCAGACTGGCATGCATTACAGCCTTCTGGCAGGGGGCAGGGAATTTCCACCACCTGCTACCCCCCACTGCTGTTATCTTTAATCTCTCCTTCTCCCTTAGCTCTTTCCTGTCAAGCTAAAATCAGGCTCCAAACTCCTTCCCTGAAAATACTTTTCTTTAGCCCTGCTTTTCTTTCATGCAACTTCCCTATCTCTCACAATTCCTGTGATCGCTAAATTTCTGAAAAGAGCAATCTGTGTTCTGTTCTTCTAGGGTCTTTGCAAAGATTGTTTAGACTGCCCTTGTTGTCCTGAGAGGCTGCAGAAGCTCTGAACCAGACTGCCTGGGTTCATTTCCAATGAGAGTAAGACTGGTCTTATCATGGCTCTGCTGTTTACTGGGAAGAAGTGATCCTTGCATTATTGCTGCCTTTTCAAGCATGGATTTACACTACTCTAGCAGTTTACAGCAGCTCTATCTGGAGAGGTGTCTCATCTGCTTTTAGGTTCAAAATTGAGCTCATGTCTGAAATAAATATCATGTTTCCCTTGGAATTCAGTTGAATTTGTACTTTGTTAAGGAGAATGGCTTACATTTTTGAAATTTAGATTTTTTTTTTTTTTCTAATTGGAAGTGAGGAAAAGAGAAATAACAGCCACCATCACTAAGTAAAAAATACATCTACACATAATGGCCTGGCTACCATACACAGATCTTTAGCCTTTTCTATCAAAATCACTGTACCCACAGAAAGGACAATTACTTAGGCCTGGGGAAGCAATTTTTATTTGTTTAGACTTTAAGGTAAAGATAAGGCAACAATTACCTGACTAGTTACCTGGAGTTCTCACAGCATTTCTTTCTTCATTTGGTTTAAAATTACTGATTGGATAGATAAGAGAGTCTAAATATATCATGAAGATTGCTTGAGAATAAGGGAGGTGTTCTGTTTAAGGGGAGAAAGAAGAGTGAACAAAGGGCTAATGGCTTATTGGTAGTAGTTATCTGAGTAACAAATAAGGCACGATTATGTTAAAAATGGAATTTGATAACGTTTGTAACAAGAGACTGTCAATCTATACATAAAATAAAAGCCGGGGGGATGTTACCTGGTGCCTATAGCTGGTAGCCACCAGATAGACATTCATTCATTCGACAAACATTTATGGAACACCTTCTAAATGAGGCACTGGGAAGGAAGGTGCGAATTACCCAGTCTTTGTTCTGATGGAGTGCACAATCAGGGCATGGAACAGGTAGATAAAGAGATAGCATGCACGTGATAAATGCACTATTAAGGTTTCCCTGGATGTGTAATGAAATTATGCAGACTTGGAGAAACATGGCAAGGTTTCCCTGTGGAGGTGCCTACAGGGAAGCATGCAGGATGGTTAAGCTGGAGGAGCATGGAGGAGAGAGAGTGAGAAGGTACTTGGAGAGAAAGAGAATGGGGAAATTTGGGGAGCAGAATCTGAAGAGGGGAGGATGCAAGATACGGCTGGAGAAGTAACCCAAGTCTGAATCAAAAATTAAATGATGATGGAATAATACTAATGGGAGTATAAATGGAGTGAGAAAATACAAATAAAGAGTTAGGTTAGGCATGGTGGCTCACACCTATAATCCCAGCACTTTGGGTGGCCGTGGCAGGTAGATCAGGAGGTCAGGAGTTCAAGACCAGCCTGACCAAGATGGTGCAAGCCTGTTTCTACTAAAAATGCAAAAAAAATTAGCTGGATGTGGTGGCGGGTGTCTGTGATCCCAGCTACCCAGGAGGTTGAGGCAGAGAATTGCCTGAACTTGGAGGCAGAGGTTGCAGTGAGCTGAGATTGTGCCACTGCACTCCAGCCTGGGCAACAGAGTGAGACTCTTAGACTCCATCTCAAAAAAGAAAAAGAAAAGAAAAGAAAAAAAAGAACTAAACATTCCAAATAAAAGGTTCTGGCTGGGAATGGGAAATGTAAACCATGACTTAAAAAAGATGATTGTAAACCAGACTGCATGTGGGTCTGAGTGACCCTGACACAAGCACAATAACTCTAAGAATCCAAAACTCTTTAAATGGCCTCTAAGATTTCAGATCGCAGTTCTGGTCTCAAATACACTGTGTTCTTGTATTTCAAGGGAAACCCACTTTCTACCTGTCTTTATTTTCATCTTTCTTTCTTATGACCTACTGTAGGGCAATGTAGAAGAGATGTAAGTTTGTTTTGATCTTGAGATATCCCTTCTAGTCACAAGGAGAGATGAACTAGGCTGTGCTTGCTTTGTGGGTAGAAGTCTGGAGTGGCTGTGTTTCTACCCTGCTCCTTGAGTAATTCCTGCACATGTTTTAGCTCTCATGATCTCAAGTGGCTCACCTTTGTAAAAAGGATTTTCACAACGCAACTGGCAGTTTTATAAAGAAATAGGTGGTGTTTATAAAGAAACAAAGAACTGCTTCACCAGTTTTACAGAGTGTGGAGCAACTTCTACAATGCTTGGCAAATATTTTTTAAACATGGAGCTGAAAATGAAAAAGCATACAGCTTCTGAGATGGTTATTTCTTTTCTTACTCCTGTTGTATATTTGCTCTGCTGAAAGACAGATTTAAAAGCAAAGCAGAGGAGGTAGCATTTACTCAGCTCGTGTTACATTTCACTTGTTTTCCCATATGTTACATCACAACACCCCAGTGAAGTTGTGAGGCAGGAAGTGTTATTGTCCCTATTTTATAGAGGAGGAAACAGAGGATCAGGAGATTGAATAATGTGCAGAAGATCACAGAACTGGTAAAAAGCTGTGATTCTAGGTCCTGCCTATTTGATTCTGAAGCTTAAGTTTTTCCCATAGCAGTAAGTTACAGCATTTTTGGGGGCCTTTATACTGACAGGACCCTGTTTTTCTTCTTTGGTGGTAAAAGCTGTAATGAAATATACAAATGGGAAAGTGCACATATATCATAAGTGTATAGCTTGATGAAGTTTTCAGATGAATAACATGCCCATGAATCAGCTTCTGGATCAAGAACAAAACACCATCAAGTTCCCCAAAATTTCCCACCCAATCATGAATCCCCACATCCAGGGCAACCAGTATCCTGACTTCTACCATAGGTCAGTTTTGCCTTTTTTTGTACTTTATACACAGGGACTCATACAGTCTTCTGTGTCTGACTTATTTCCCTCAATATTATGCTTGTGAGATTCATTTACAATAGTGCATATCATCAAATGGTGTTCATTCTCATTGCCATTATAGTGTTCCAGTACACAAATATACAGTTTTTCATTCTTTTGTTGCTGGGACATTAAGCTATTTCTTGCTTGGGCTTTGTACCAGACAGAATAATGGCGCCCCAAAGATGTCCATGTCCTCATTCCTGTGAATATGTTACCTTACATGGCCAAAAGGACTTTGCAAATGTGATTAAGTTAGGGATCTTGAGATGGGGAGATTTTCCTGGATTATCCAGGCCTGGATATATAATCATGAGTCCTTATAAGAGAGAGGTGGGAGAGTCAAATTCAGAGAGGAGATAGGATGATGGAAGCAGATGGAAGCAGGTGTTAGAGGGATGCATTTTGAAGATGGAGAAAAGGGGCCAAAATATAAAGATGGCAGTTGGCCTCTAGAAGCAGGAACAGGCAGGGAAACAGATTCACTCTTAGCTTCTCCAGAGAGAGTGTGGCTCACTGACACCGTAATTTTAACCCATAAGACTAATTTTGGACTTCTGACCTAAAAACAATAATATAATAAATTTGTTTTGTTTTAAACCACCAAGTTTGTGGTAATTTGTTACAGTAGCAGAAGGAAACATACAGTGCTCCTATGGATAGTGCTACCATGAAAATTCTAGTACTTGTATTTTGGTAAAAATACAACCATAATACTGTTGAGTGTCTCCCTGGGAGGGAGACTGCTGAGTCAGAGGATACGCATATTTCAGCTTTACTTGACAATGTCAGATCAGTTTTCAAAGTGTTTATACTAATATACACCCCCACTAGGAGTGATGCGAGTTCTGGTTACTCTACGTCTTTGCCAATATTTGGTTTGTGTTTTTTCATTTTAGAAATTCTGGGAGTGTGTAGTCGTATCACTTTGTGGTTTTAATTTGCAGTTCTGTGATGACTAATGAGGTTGGGTACTTTCATGTATTTATTGGCCATTTGAATATTCTTTTCTTGTGAAGTGTTTGTTCAAGTCTTCTGCCTCCTTTTTCTTCTGACTAGTTATCTGTTTGTTGTGATTATTTTGACTACAGAATTCCACTCAGATCTGCTCTCTTGAAACTGTACCCCCTACTTCAAAATTACCCTTCCTTGTTCTTTCCCATTCTTCTAACTCCCATTTCTTCAGTTGCCTTGAGGGAAACACATCATAAGCTGATTCAGACCTAGACATGACTCACTGTTAGCAGTTTGTAATTACCACTTTCAGAGCTTTGGTTTAATTTCTTGACTGTACCAGCATTTGTGCATCCTCCCGTAACTTTGGCCTGCATGGCAAGACCCAGCAACTCCTCCTTTTAAAACTACTTGGGACTTTCTCACCTACAAGGAAAGTCAGCCTCATAGCCTCCTTTCTCTGCAGCCATCTTTGACTGTTAACAGAAAGCTCAATGGATTATGGAGTTCAGGATGAGTAGGAAAACACCAATATAATTGTAATCCTTCAGTTTATTTCCAAAGATGTGCTATTCCTTGTGTTGTCTTTCAAGAAGAAATATTAAAACACAGTAACACATTTATGTATAATATATAAACATGTAATATTATAAATACTACATGAAGGTTATATACATATGTATTTTATTATTTGTACAGATTTATATAACTATTGCACAAGCAGAATACAGAATAGTTTCATTACCCTAAACAACTGTCTTGTGCAAGCCTTTTAAAAGAACATTCTCTCCAACCTGTAACTGTTGGCAACCATGGAACTGTTCTGTATCTGTATAGCTTTTTGTCTTTTTGAAAATTTTATATAAATGGAATATTACAATATGTAATCTTTTGAAACTGGTTTCTTTCACTCAGCATAATACCTTTGAAATTCATTCAAGTTGTGTTTTCAATAGTTTGTTCCTCTTTATTCTTCCTTTTACCATTCCTTCTTATTGTTCCATTCCATTGTGTGGATGTACTAACAGTTTATCTATTTACCTGTTGGTAGACATTTGGGTTCTTTCCAATTTTTGGCAATTATGAATAAAGCTGCTATAAACTTTTGTGTATGGGTTATTGTGTGAACATAAGTTTTCATTTCTCTAGGGTAAATACCCTGGAATGAGATTGCTTGGTCACCTATAGCAAATGCATGTCTAACTTTCTAAGAAATTGTCAAACGGCGTTCAGAATGGCTGCGCTAATTTGCACTATCACCAGTCGTATATGAGAGTTCCACCTATTCTGCATCCTAATCAGCACTTGGTATTGTTAGTACTTTTTATTTTAGCCATTCTAACAAGTAGAGATAACTCTTTATGATTTTAATGTAAATTTTCCTAACCACTAGTGATGTTGAACATCTTTTTGTATGGTTATTTGCCATGTTTGCATCCTCTTTGGTGAGTGTCTGTTTGTTTTGCTAATTTTTCAAAAATTTGAGTTGTCTGTTTTCTTCATAATAAGTTTTCAGAGTTCTTTATGGATTGTGGACATATATCCTTTGTTACATGTATGACTTGCAAATATTTTCTTCCAGTTTGTTGCATAACTTTTACTCCTCTTAAGAGTGACTTTCACCAAGCAAATATTTTTAATTTTGATGAAGACTAGTTTATCAATTTTTTTCTTTTATGTATTGTGTTTCTGGTGTTGTGCTTAAAAAAACTTTGCTTATCACTAGGCTATAAGGGTTTTCTACGATGTTTTTCTTCTGGAAGTTGTATAGATTTACATTTTATTTATATCTATGATTCATTTTAGTTAATTTTTGGATGACATGTGAGGTGAGGTTTAAGTTGAAGTTTATTGTTTTTTTGCTTATGGATATCCAATTGTTCCAAGATCATTTGTTGAAAAGACTATCATTTTTTCCCCCCCATTGGATTCTTTTATACTTTTGTTAAAACAGTGTGTATTTGTACGGCTGTTTCTGGACTCTCCATCTTTTTTTCCATTGATATATGTGTCTATCCTTTCACACCTGTTCTCTTGATTATTGTGGCTTTATAGTAAGGCTTAAAATTGCATAGCAGTACTCCTCTATTATTAATCTTCTTTTTCAAAATTTTAGCTATTCTAGTTTTTGCCTTGCTACATCCATTTTAATGTCATCTTGTCTACAGGTAAAAAAAATATCATACTGGGATTTTGATTAGTACGGAATTAAACCTATGGATTAATTGGAGGAGAGTTGATATCTTTACTATGTTGAGTCTTCCAATCTATGAACAAAATATGTCTCCCTCTTTCTTTTCTAATTTACTTCATCAGCATTTTGTAGTTTCTTGCATAAGAATTTTATATATGTTTTGTTTGATTTTTTTCCTAAGTATTTAATTTTTTGGAGTTATTACGAAAAATATTTTTGAAAATTTTGGCTCCCAAATTTACATTGCTAGTATATAAAAATAGGATTGATTTTTGAGTGTTGACCTTTCATCCTGTGACCTTGCTAAACTCACATAGTTTAAGGACATTAATATATATATGTATATATTAGATATATAAAATATATACTTCCGAAGATTTTCTTTTTACACACACTTTATCTCATCTATGAATAGGGACAGTTTTATTCCTTCTTCTCCAATCTGTATGCTCTTTATTCTTTTTCTTACATTATTTCACTGGCTAAGACTTTCAGTACAATTTCTGAATAGGAGTGGTAAGAGTGAAAATTCTTAGTCTATTCTTGATCAAAGTAGGAAAGTATTTAGTCTGTCATCATTAAGTATAATGTTGGCTATAGGCTTTTAATAGATTTTTTTTTTCTCCTAGGCTAGAGTGCAGTGGTGTGATCTTGGCTCACTACAACCTCTGCTTCCTGAGTTCAAGGAATTCTCATGCCTCAGCCTCCTGAGTAGCTGGACTTATAGGTGTGCACCACCATGACCGGCTAACTTTTGTAGTTTTAGTAGAGACGAGGTTTTGCCATTTTGGCCAGGCTGGTCTCAAGCTCCTGACCTCAAGCAATTCACCTACCTCGGCCTCCCAAATTGCTGGGATTACAGGCTATTTTAGTAGATCTTTGTATCAGGTTGAGAAAATTATTTCTGTTTCTTCTTGTTGAGTTTTTAAAAATCATGAATAGATGTTAAATTTTGTCAAATGCTTTTTCTGCAACAGTTTACTCAATCATGTTAAAATCCCCTTTAGACAGTAAGATTTACACTGATTTTCAAATATTGAGCCAGCCTTGGATTGCCAGGACAAACCACACTTGATCATGACATATTATTCTTTTTGTATATCACTGCATTCAATTTACTGACATTTTGTGTAGGATTTTTGCGTTTCTGTCCATAAGGGTTGTTGGTCTATGGTCTTCTTTTGTACTATTTTTGTTTGGTAATAGTATCAGAGTAACGCTGGCCTCACAAAATGTACTGGGAAGCATTCTCTCTATAGATTGAAACAGTTAGTGTAGAGATGGAATTTGGTAGAATTCAGCAGTGAAACCATTTGGGCCTGGAAGTTCATTTTTTGAAGACTGCTTTTATTACAGATTAAATTTATCTTATCGGACTAGTCATATTATTTATTTCATCTTAAGTAAGCTTTGATAGTTTGTAGTTTTTGAAGAATTGATCCCCCTTTATATAAGTTGGCAAATTTATGTGCACAGAGTTGTTCATAATATGCCCTCATTTTCTTTTTAATGGCCATGGAGTCTCTAGTGATATATTTCCAGTTATTTCTGATATTAGTGAGTTATGTTTCTCTCCTTTCTTTTTTCTTTGTTAGTCTTGGTAGAGGTTGATCAGTCTTGCTTTTCAAATGAGCAGCTCTTGATTTCATGTATTTTCTCTATTAGTTTTCTGTTTTCAATTTCATTATTTTTCTCCTTCTGCTTTGTTTTCTATTATCTTAAGGTGTAAGCTTATATTGTTTATTTGTAAACTTTCTTTTTTCCTAACAGAAGCATTTAATGCTATGTTTCTCTCTAAGCACTGTTTTAGGTACATCACAGAAATTTTGATATGCTGTAGTTTTATTTTTATTTAGTTCAAAATATTTTCTGATCTTCAAATTCTTCTTTAGACTCCTGTTTTGAACTATGGATTATTTAGAAGTGTGCCTTTAATTCTAAGTGTGTAAATATTTTCTTGTTATGTTTCTTTTATTAATTTCTGGTTTAATTGAATTGTGATCTGAGGATATACCTTGTGTTAAGATTTGTTTGATAACTCAGGATATTTTCTATCTTGGTGAATCCTCCATGTAACTTAAAAAAAAAGACTTTCTGCTGCTGTTTGATGCAATTCCATACATACTAGATCCAGGAAATTGATGATGTTGCTCAGTTCTATATCCTTGATGGTGTTTTGACCACTAGTTCTATATTCTACTGAGATAAGAGCATTGAATTCTCCAGATATAATTGTGGATTTATCTGTTTTTTGGTCTAGTTTTGCCAGTTTTTGATTCACGTATTTTGTAGCTTTGTTCAGTGCATATACATATAGAATTGTTACGTCTTCTTGGCGAATTAACCCTTTTATCATTGTTTAATGTCCGTATAATTTGACTTAACCTTTCTATCTGCATTTGGAATTCAAGTAAAATAAGGCTGTGGCATCATGGATTCTTTATTGTAGACTTAGTCCTGATTATATTTTGCTCTTTCTATAATGTTACGTGTAAAGGTTTTGACTCTTCTAATATTAATCAAACCAATACCACCTGTTTAGCCATATCTTAAACACAGAAAAGTTAGAAGAATTTGTCATTGAGAAACTTTCAGTCCGGTGAAGTCATAGACATTTTGCCTAGAGTAAATGGATTTCTGCTTTTTCTCTTAAAGTCTGTGGTAAGAATTGTCTGTGTTTGAAAGGCTTAGTTTCAGTTCGTGGATTCTGAGTGGATGAAGATTCATAGGATCATTGTCCAAGAGTTCTCTCTGTTTTGGTTTTCCTCCATCTCATAGATAGACACAGTTTCTAAGAGAGGGAGGAAATCTATCCATGACATAGGAGGCTAAAGAAGATGAACACAGACAAAGAGACGTGTGGCAGTGAGGGAAACCAAATCTTCAAAAGGATTTTTCCCCTTTCCCCAGCAGCCTTAAGATTTGGTCACTCAGGCCACTGCACTTCTGATAGACTAATTATCTGATGGACTGTGGCAAATACAATAGTCTCCAGCCTGTTTCACTTAAGCTGAGGCTTTGCAGTGAAAATGACATGGTGCCAATTGTCTCTGAAACGACCTTTCGTTGTTCCCAGTCTGCCTCTGAAGCAGGAAATGATCATTCTGGAGAGTAACATGGAGAAGCAGCAAGAGGTTAGGAAGGTAGGAGAAAGGGCAAAACTCCCTGAAAACATTTCTCTTGGTTCTTCTTATATATGTCAAGTTAATTTTGCCTCAACTGAAATAATAGATGGTCACCAAATTGAACATTACCCTGAAATTCATTCTCAGAATTAAACTACCATAGATTAACTGCTTAAATTGTGAGTGTTAGTTTATAGCATCAGCACAGTCCTTGAATGAAGTATGGACTTGTATTCACTCCAGAACAATCCATTACCTGCCACATAACAGAAAATGTCATTTATTGCAATTTGTGATTACTTAGAAGCATGTAAGTTGTCGCTATACTGCATACTTCTGCATTAGTGATGTGTGTGTTGGGTGTTCAGGGAGGAATAGACAGATTTTTTATTTTACATCTCCACTTGAGTACTTGTAAAAATTCCTAAGAGAGTTGAGGCTGCTGTCTCTTTGTGTTGCAAATGGCATCTCTGTTCATAGGTTCCTCTGGGACTCAAACAGATACTGACCAGTCTCAAATAATCAGCTTTTGAATGTAGTATTAAATTGGACGAATTGATTGAGCACAGTGTAGAAAGTGTTAGAATCCTCTTGCAAAGACTCCAACCCTGGATATCCATTGGAGTTGACTAAGAAGTGGGGCAGTCTTTCAGAAAATATGGATGCTTATGACAGACTCCAAGCCATTCCAATCAAAACTTTGGGGTGACACTCAGACACTAGAATTTTTCAAAAGTCAGTCAGATAAGTTTAATGTGCAGCTTGGGTTAATTACCTTTACTACACAGAATAGCAGAGGAAGAAAGCAAAAAATGTAAAGGGAGGATAGTTATGGGCTGTAATTTGTTCAAATCAAAGTTTAAATGCATATTGAGTATTTCAGATAGAAGTAAATCCATGGCATGCTGCTTAGAGTATTTCTGAGAATACTCTGAGGACTGAAGAAAAGATAAAAGTAAATGTCCCTGACACAAAGTAAATATTTAATAAATCCTTATTGTTTTCCCTTAAATATTCCTACTGCCAGAGACCTATCATGTACTGATAAGCATACTCTGCCTTGCATAAAACTTTGTCCCTTTGCTTGGTTCTTATTCCATGCTTCCTGACTCTTCCACATCCTGGCATGCTGAGAGAAGGATATTTCACCTGTACACTGGAGTGAAGAGCTGAGACCACTGCTCAGCTTCTCTGAAGTCCAAGGGGTGAGTATCTGGTGGGAAACTGACTCATCTGGCTTCTTGTCCCTGGAAGACTGGAAAGTTTGCAAGAGTTTACTGGGTATTTCTTGGCTAGCGTATACCTCTCAAGACTATTTTCATTTTATGCACAGCAACAAGGAGACATGAAGCCACCAAGATGGTTGTCAGCATTGTCAGGTAATAAAAAGTGCTACAGTTTGTCAAGTGACTATTAAGTGCTATTTACTATGCTAAAGAGCTTACCATATGTCAGCTCCTTTTATTGCTCTTACCGCCGTGTAAGATAGGTATATTTATTCCTATTTTCCATTTTCCAGATAAGGAATGATTTGCCACAGCCGTACTCCTAATCATGATTCTGTGCCACCCCGAGGTATCTCAGAATCTCTGTGCTAGTCACTATTTCTAGTCAGTCCTTCCTGGATTTGCCAGTGGCAGAGCCCTGAAAGGAGTATTCTACCCCAGATTTTAGCTACCTGGAGCCCCTCTCCTCTTCATTCATGATTCAGATCCTGCCTCCTCTTTGTGACCTCCCTGACCACCACGTTGGTCTTCATCTTAGACCTTGGAATCCTGTAGCATTTGGATTTGTAATTTGTAATCTGCTCTGTTGCACAGACCCTTTCTGTTCCATGTGGTTTCTACATGTGTGTAAGTGTGTGTTTGTGTGTGTGTGTGTGTGTGTGTAGGTGTATGTTTTTCATCTTCACAAATAGTTTATAACTATCTTGATAACAGGTCTGTGTCTCATGCATCCGTGTTTCTCCATGGACGCTTTAACTATAAAAAGGTTCACTATATACTGGAAATCAATTGATTTTCAGAAGCTTTCAGCAAATGTTCCCCTTGAAGATTGGAATGAAACATAAGTAATCAATATAGTGTAGTGGAAAGGAAAACAGTTTGAGACAAGGTAGACCTGGGTTTGAATCCTGACTCTGCCATTTACCAGCTGTAAATGGCAAGTTATGTGTAATGGTTCTCAGAACCTCTGTTTTCTCTTCTGCAAAATGGACAAAATAGTATTACCTTGTTGAATAATCCTGAGGCTTACAGTAATGCACATAAAATATCTAACCCAGTGCCTGAAACATGTCCTTAGGAAATGATAGCTCTTTTATTAGCTGCTGTTATAAATTTTTTCTAAATTAACATTTGAAGGAAAATATCAGGATAGGTTCTTTTATAGTGAGTTCTCTTTGTATACTTATAATTCATATCCTGATTGGGGAGGATTGTTGGGAGACTTACAGGGGGCAGATAGCAGAGCCGGTGAACAAGAGACATAGGCTAGAGGTTGCAGAGTATGTTATTAGGTGAGGTCCACTCAGTCACCAAAACTCATCCAGGGAGTCAGTTGGATGGAGCATCATAATAAGAACACTGGACAGGGAGTCAAGGCAGCTAGATTTACTGCTTGGCTCTGTTGTAAACCAGCTATGTGACTATACCCAACAGCCAAATCCAAGTATCAGATTGGGCCCAGTCAGTTTGGGACTCTCTTTCCTCTTAAGTGTACCTGAAGGGGCTTACCTCATTTGTTCTCAAAGACAACTGACAAAACTCATTGAGAATGAATGAACTGCCCACCTTCCTGCTCAATGGAACAATAATTATGCATTGTTTATTAGAGTTAACCTAAATAAAATTCTGTCTTGTTTTTTTGAGATGGAGTCTTATTCTATCTCTGAGGCTGGAGTGCAATGGTGCAATTTTGGCTTGACACAATTTTGGCTCACTGCAACCTCTGTTTCCCAGGTCCAAGTGATTCTCCTGCTTCAGCCTCTCGAGTAGCTGGGACTACAGGCATCTGCCACCATGTCTGGCTAATTTTTATATTTTTAGTAGAGATGGAGTTTCACCATGTTGACCAGGCTGGTCTTGAACTGCTCACCTCAGGTGATCCATCCGCCTCGGCCTCCCAAAGTGCTGGGATTACAGGCATAAGCCACCGCTCCTGGCCACAAAATTCTATCCTTTGTCTCTCCACTTTACATTCTTTTCACCAATAACTGGAGAATCTGTTTAATTTATCATACAAACAAAACCCCTTTTTTTTTTATTTTTTATTTTTTATTTTGAGACGGAGTCTCTCTCTGTTGCCCAGGCTGGAGTGTAGTGGCGTGATCTTGGCTCATTGCAACCTCTGCCTCTCAGGTTCAAGGGATTCTCCTGCCTCAGCCTCCTGAATAGCTGGGACTATGGGCACCTGCCACTGTGCCCAGCTAATTTTTTGCATTTTTCGTAGAGACAGGGTTTCACTGTGTTTGCCAGGATGGTCTCGATTTCCTGACCTCATAATCCACCTGCCTCAGTCCCCCAAAGTGCTGGGATTACAGGGGTGAGCCACTGCGCCTGGCCACCAGGACACTTTTGAGAATGGGAAGGGTGTGCTACTGATGATAAACTGAGATTTTCCTGGACTAACCAAGATGTGGCCACATTGCCTCTGACATTTTATTGCCTTTCCTTGTTGACCTAACCCCTCCACTAGATGATGATCTCCTGAGGACAGGACCAAGTCCGATCTCTAGAGTCTCTTCTAGGACACAGTAGGTGCTCCATAGATGTTTGCTGAATGAAAGGATTCAATAATTAACTAATTGGGAACACACTGGTGACCTTGAGCTTGCTTAAGTCTTTGTGCCTCTGGAAAATGAGAAGTACATGGATAATCTCTAAGATCCTTCCAACTTGGAAGCCTGTGACTCTCCCCCATCTTGGGCAGTTTTTGCTTCCACCCATCCTGTTGGATGATTGAGATGCACTCTGTGAGCATCCAGGAAAGCCCTGACCCTTTGCGGGAGCTGGTGGTGAGAAGACTGTCAGTGCCTGTCCCTATCAGAGCCCTTGGAAAGATCTCATTACATCTCCAGGAGCCCGAAAGGCAGAAAGAAGAAAGAAATGAAGAAAACTATGTTTGTGCCTTTCTAATTTATGATCATAAAAAAAAAAGAGGCATGGAGAGGAGGCTCAGTGGTGCCAAGGTCACAGAATAAATTGGTGACCTGACCCAGATAGGAAGAGGCTCAGACGGCTATTTACTTAGGGACCTCTTTCAACTTGAGCTGGGAGCTGAGCCCTAAGGAGTTCCTCAGCATGGCACAGGGCGGCGTTTTGTCAGCGGCAGCCCTTTCAGGGAACCATAACTGCAGTCATATTGAATCATGAACTAGATTAGCCACATTAGAGGTTTAGCTACAGTATATTTCAAAGTTAAGACACAGGCTGTGGCAGTGGTATCAAAACCTGTAATTTCTGATGCAAATGAATGGCATGAAAAATGGCCTCTGGCTACTAGGACAGACAGAAGAATATGTGAATGAAATAACATGGCAGTTATGTCAAAATTGCAAGAATAACTATATCCCAGAATAGTAAATTATTGTCATGGCCTGACTGGTGGAGTAACCCATAAGGCAAGAGATTGTGTTTTTTTTTCTTTTTTCTTTTTATACCTGGATAAAATTACATTGTCAATTTTGTTTAGTCCCTCTTTAAAACCTGAACATTCATTTTTGAAAGTATGTGTGGAACATAAGGTGACATTTGGAAAGAAAGCATAATTTTCAAAGAATACTGATCCTATTAGTTCTTACATTACAGATGCCAATGAATTTAACTTTTATAGTGTTGCTAACACATGGAAGGCATAAAGTGGACATTCAGTTACCCAGGGTTTTCAACAACGTCTCAGGGAA
Source organism: Ateles fusciceps (assembly GCA_036589455.1). Taxonomy (NCBI): domain Eukaryota; kingdom Metazoa; phylum Chordata; class Mammalia; order Primates; family Atelidae; genus Ateles; species Ateles fusciceps. The sequence goes on along the minus strand of JAZHEH010000045.1, from coordinate 3,448,112 downwards.
GTACCTGAGCTTTATAAAATGTTTTGTGAGGGCACACTATGGTATCAGGTTTCATGGGCATAAGGCCTGCAAGCAGAGTAGGAATAAGAAATCTCTACTTCAAGTCCTAGGGCCATTTCTTCTTATTGGCTGATCACCTTCATGCAACCTACATAATCATACCGAGCCAAACTTTTCTTATCTTCAGAATAGGGATAATAATAGCTTCTTCACAGACTCATAAAGATGAAAAATTATAATAGGGGTAAAGCATTCAACTTTACCTGTTATATAGGTAGACACTCTTTAAAGGAGAGCTGATATTATTATTATTGTTATTTAATCTTCTCTTATGTATGCATCTTTAAAAATTTATAGCTTTAGGATTGACTCAGAGATTAAAGCAAGTAGGTGGGCTTAGCATTTTGTTTACATATTTAATATTTGCCCATGTTTCAATTCACTGACTGTGGGCTGTTTGTGTATAGTGAACTAGGTAACCCTTCTACAGGCAGTGTTTTGAAGAATGTTTGACCAGCTAATCTGATGGACAATCCTAGTATATTTCATCTTCATTTATAAAAATATCATTCATTAGATATTACTGTTATTAAAATATACAATAACAGTAACTCACAGCTTTTCTTCTTGCTAGCTGTGTGATCCGAGACTAAGTTTTCTTGTCTAGAAAATGAAAGTAATATCTACTAAAACGTTGTAGGAATTAAACAAGATAATGCTCATGGATGTTAGGCATGGTGTCCATCACACGGTATGGCATGCGTAAATAGTGGTTGTTATTTAAAAAGTTATATCAGGCCCCAAATCATAATTTGATCAGAGGGCAGAAATATTTACAGGCTTTCTCATTCATGGAAATCATGTAAATATACAAATAGTTACTAAAAAGTGATCATAAGAATGCATACAATTTCTGTGTAGAAGATGGAATTTTGTGGGTAATTTTTATGACTGGATGGGATTACTTGCTTGGGGTTCTTAGCTTCCAAAAACCATGGTAGAAAGGAAAATAAAATGGAACATTGTAAGTAATTTACTATATTAACAAAAAGTGAGACCAGCTAGCCAGCTAGTGGTTTTGTTTTGTATTTTTTTAAATCTACTATGTTGGCTACCAACAAGTAGGTGTGGTCTTGGATTTATGTTATTGGTAACCTTAGTTCAATGCAGGGCATTATAGTGTTCAAAGCATTTTTCATAACTATTATTTCTGTAGGAAAGTGTGGGTATGATAAAGAGGTGTGACTGGTATTGGTAAATGTGAGGAAAGCTAGTAAAAAATATTATGGCCTGGGAGAACATTTTTGTAGACCAATGTATGTGTATAGATATGGTTTGCTAAGTGAGGATTTGAAAATGATCTGTTTTGTCATCCAATAATTTTGGTTGTGGGTCTCTTACTCCTTTTGTTAAAAACCCTCAAATGTACCAATTTGCACTGGGGTTTTTCCTTGGTGAATATAATGCATTACTATAATTCAAGTCATATTCAGTTGATTCTGTGGTTTCAGGGAGCCCATACATTTCAAATTTATTTCCAAGGTCATGAAGCCGTCCCCTATGGCAAGTGCGAAATGCCTTTGATGTGGTGGGACAACATCTGTGCAGACAGACACACTTAATTCATGCAGTGCTTTGATTTCACGTTTTGGTTGAGAGGTAAGAGCTTTTGAACCCCTGTACATTTAATGTTAAGTCACATTAAACAATTAGGAAAATGGGGGTCTTGGCAGTAGGGTAGATGGTATCCTGGCTATAAAATCTGTCCTGGAATACCTTTGCAAGGGAAAAGAAGGACTCCTATACTGTTGTTATTGCCTTCCCCTTTGTTTACATGAATCAGGTCCTGGAATACAACATATTCAATGCAGCGTACTCAATATTGACCTGCATAGCTCCTAAATCTGCTTCTCCTCCTGGTTCCTCCAAAACGATGAGTAGCACCAATGTTCTCCCAGGTGACAGTGCCAGAGCCCTAGTGTCATTCTTCACATATTTCCCTCCTTCCCCTCCATATCCAGTTGATTGCCAATACTGACTAATCTTAAAGTTTCTCAAATTTGTCTATCACTGTTTTGTCCTCATCTCTCACTTGGATAATTACCACAGTCTCCCAGATTTCCTTCTTGACTTCCAGGCCTGTTCCACTCCAATCCTTCTCTATTCTGTAGCCACGATGATATGTTTAAGCCACTTCCCTTCCTGAAGTATTTTAATGTTTTCTTGCTGCTTCCTGGATAAAGAAGAGATCCAAGTTCTTTTTATCCAGTCTTGAAGACTCTTCCCAGATCTGAGCGAGCCTCCTGTGTTAGCACTCTCCACCTTGCATTCTGGGTTCATGCTCTTCTTTTTGAATGGAACACTTGTTTTAGCTTCTTGCCTTGGCTAAATCCCATCTCTCTTTTAAGGCTCAGCTGAGATAGAACTATCACTGAAAAGCCTTCCCTGACTGGCACCCTAAACTCCAAGCCAGGACTGAGTTATTGGGTCCTCCCACACACCCTGCATTCCCTTCCCGCATGGAGCTCCTCACTCTACATTCCATTTCCTCTGTCTTGTCCACATCTGCTGACTGTAAACTCCTGAGCTGTGATTAGTTCCAGTGCCTAGCAGAGTGGCACATTTTCAGAGTTCAAAAAATATCTGTTAATAACTATATGATTTTAAATCTCCCACCCTCTCTCCCTACCACTAAATACCAGACCTTGGTATAGGTTTATTTGTACAACTGAGTCAATGTTAGGCCCCTTTACAGCCTATTTCTATTAAAGACTCCTTTACAGAAATGTCGCTGGAAAGCTAGAGCTTTTTTTGATATAATAAAATATTACTAAAGACACCAGAGCATGAAGTTCCATATCTAGTCCACAGGTAGTGGAAGTAGAGCAGAACTGATCTACAGCTTCTTGTAGAGAATTAGCAAGTGTAAGTAAGTGCTGTGGATGCTAGTACATGGAAAGGATGTTTTATGCACACATCCCTTGCCTTTTCCTAGATTATGGATCTTTTCTGAATGGTAGTATTTAATTGGGTGATAAGGAAATAAATTTTTCATCTATACAAGTAATTCTTAAGCGTTGTCATTTATGCATGGCTGGGTAGGCACTGCGGGACTTTAAAGAAGATGGATTTTGTTCTAGGCTGGGCGCAGTGGCTCATGCCTGTAATCTCAGCTCTTTGGGAGGCTGAGGCAGGTGGAGCACGAGGTCAGGAATTTGAGACCTGCCTGGTCAATATGGTGAAACCCCATCTCTACTAAAAATATAAAAAATGAGCCAGGCATGGTGGCATGTGCCTGTAGTCCCAGCTACTAGGGAGGCTGAGGCAGGAAAATTACTTGAACTCAACAGGTGGAGGTTGCAGTGAGCCGAGATCATGCCACTGCACTCCAGCCTGGGCAATAGAAAAAAAGAAAAAGAAGTTTCTGTTCTAAAAGATCTTGGAAGATTGGGAAGATGAGATTTAAATCAAAGTATCAATTAGAAAAAGAGTTAAAATGGGATTTATTCAGATAGCTGTGGCAGTTGAGCAGGGAAATGCTGAAGGGAGGAGGTGCCACTTGGCGACAGGGCAAGAAAAGTATAAATTTCTCAACCACTGCTTCCCTACTGCCCCCCATAAAATGGAACTAAATGGGCCCTGGAAGAAGCATGAACTTGGAGCCATGTGAATTTGTGACTCTATCACTCCCTTGAGCTGTAGGACACTGGGAAAGCTGCTTAATAGTGCTGATACTAAATTTTCTTATTAAAAAATGGGGATAAGCCACACTTTGTTAGATTACCAGTATATAAAACCATGTGAGTTAACATGATTCATGCAAAATTGTCTAACAGTATGACAATTGATGTAAATATAAGGTCTCACAGTACAAAGGATTTGCTTTTATGTCTAGGGGTCAGAGGAACATCTTAGAGGGAAGCCAACTTTTAAAAGGAAGATTCAAATATGCCCTAGGTTTTACCCAGGATCTAGGAGGCAAATTTTGTATAAAGAAGGTAAGTAAAATGAAGTGATTACGGGGGCTGGGAGAGTATTTCTGGGAGCAACCAGGCATATGATGACTAGGGCAGATGCCAAGTCAGACACTACAGGGGTCACCTGGAAATGTAGGATGACAGTGAGTTCATGTATTATGAACTACCTAATGTTGTAGGCAAAATTCCAAAATGACTGCTGTTGGCCTATGCCCTTGTACAGTCCCATCCTCTTGAATGGGGGTGAGATTTGCAAGTATGATGGTATTTCTTTTCCATGAGTATGTTATGTTATATGGTAAAATGGATTTTATAGGTGTAATTAAGGTCACCTAATCAGTTGATTTTGAATTTCTCAAAGGGAGAATATCCTGAGTGGGTCCGACTTAATCAGATGGCTCGTAAAAGAGACAAAAGGTAACAACAGACTCTCTCTTGCTGGTGTTAAAAAGTCAGTTACTATGTTTTAAGATGAGAAGTCCACATGTCAAGGACCTGAGAATGGTTCCTGACCGAAAGCCAGCAAGAAAACAGGGACCTTGGTTATCTAACTACAAGCAAATGAATTCTTTCAATAACCAGTGAGCTTTGAAGGGATCTTGAATTTCAGATGAAATCACATCCTTGGGAAACATTTTGATTCCAGCCTGGTGAGACCTGGAGGACCTGGCTAACCCATTCCCAGACTCCTGACCCAAGGAATCTGTGAGATAATAAATCTGTGTTGTTTTAGTGAATAAGTTTGTGGTAGTTTGTCCTGTGGGAATAGAAAATGAATACATGTAGTATTTCTTGTCTACCCCAGGCAGAACAGCCTTTTGACTCTAGAGCCTTCTGATGACTCTTTAGTTAGAGCCCCAGTCACATTATTTTGTAATGTTGGTTTACAGCTATGACTTTCCCTCTAGGATGTGAACTCTTCATAAGAAATTAGACGTGGTAAAGTTGGTCTTTGGAATCAAGGTGTTCTATGTTCTATACCTGACTCCATCAATTAATAGTTATATGAATTTTGACAGTCTATTCAATCTCTCCAAACATCAGCTCTCATTTGCAGAATGACAACAACACTGCTAGACCAGTGGTTCTCAATTGGGGGTATTTTTTTTCTTTTTTTTTTTTTTTTTTTGAGACGGAGTCTCACTGTGTTATCCAGGCTGGAGTACAATGGCACAATCTCAGCTCACTACAACCTGCTTTTCCTGGGTTCAAGCGATTCTCTCACCTTAGCCTCCAGAGTAGTGGGATTACAGACACGGGCCACCACTCCTGGCTAATTTTTCAACTGGGGGTAATTTTGGGCTACATTTGGTAATCCTGAAGACATTTTTTGATTGTCCCAACTGGGTGTGGGGGGGGGTGCTACTTGTTTTTAGTTTATAGAAGCCAGGGATGCTGCTAAATACCATGTAGTGCATAGGACACCTCTCTATTACAAAGATTTACCTGCCCTAAGTGTCAATAAGGCCAAGGTTGAGAAATCCTTTAGTAGACTAAAAAAATTATTTTGAAAAATACAAAATGACTTTTACAGTATTTTATATTTTGCTAGAGGGATTCTAACTCCCTTATAATGGCACCCTAAATTACTGGGGCAGGGAGTACTTTAAATGTTTCCTCCCCCTCGCAAGATCCTGAATTTTTTTTTTTTTTGCCTCTTTGTCACTCCCCAAAATTATTGTATGCATTAAGGGATGTTGCTAACAAGAGTTTCTTGTACAGGAAGAAATTTGAGAATCATTGGCTTTAAAACATAGTTGATACTGAATGATTCCCTTTCCGTTTTTGAATTATATGATTTTATCTAATCTTTAACACCTACCTGAGTGCCAACATATCAGGATTATGTTGATGCTTACTAAATGCCTGAATAGATGAATGTCCCTTTAAATAACATTTTTAAAATTTATTACTTCTTCAGCATTTTGATTCTATTATATAATATTTTGATAATTTAACACATGATAAAAATGTAAAGCCAATGAAATTGCAGTTGGAAACTGTTGCATTGGATCATTGATTTAACATTATTAAGCCTTCTCTAAAGCAGGCCTAATAACCTCTATTTCATAGGATTATAAGAATAAAAAAAAAGCTGATAAGCTTCCCCCTTCTTTCAAGACTTAGCTCAAATCTCACCTCTTTGGAGGGTCTTTGATAACTTTCTTGGTGATTATGCTGTTCTCCTAATGGAATTATATTTCTGTGTCAATCATTACACATACCACATTGTGCTGTAAGTGTTTGTTTACCCTTCTGTTTCCTCCCCTTGACACATATAAAGGTTATTTGTTTAATCAAACTTTTTAATTTTGAGATCATTGTAAACTCAAATGTTTTTATTAAAAAATAGTACCTTGCAAAACTATAAGGTATAAAACTTAGTTTGACATTCTTTTTTTTTTTTTTTTTTGCTTATGAATTCCACTTTATCATTTGCTGAAAAGACTTGTTTCCTTCATTGAATTGCCTTTGCACCTCTGCCAAAAATCAGTTGGACATATTTGTACAGTTTTATTTCTGGCTTCTCTATTCTGTTTCAGTCATTTATGTGTTCATCCTTCTGCTAATGCCACAGAATCTTGATTACTTTTACCATATAACTTTTCAAATCAGATAGACTGATTTATGCTACTTAGTTCTTTTAAAAAATTGTTTTAAGAATTCTAATTCCTTTGACTTCCATATATATCATATATAATTATCTCTATAAAATATCTTGATATGATAGTGATAGAATTTACATGCATTTATTTGAGGAGATTCATCTTTACTATGTTGTCTTTCAATACATAAACATAACTGTATCTCCATGTACTTAGATCTTCCTTGTTTTATTTCAGTAGCATTTTATAGTTTTCAGCTTACAAATCTTATACATGTTTTGATAGATGTACACCTAAGTATCTTACTTTTTAAGCAATTATGAATGTTATTGTATTTTAATTTGGGTTTTTATGTTTGCATTGCTAATGTGTAGAAATAAAACAAATTTTTGTATGTTTATCTTATATCCTGCCACATTGTTGAAATAATGTTAATTTTAGGAATTAAAAAATTTGGTTCCTTGCGGGTTTCTGTGTAGACAATTATGCCATTTGCAAATAGGAGCAATGTTATTTTTTCTCTTATGATATATATGTATTTTATTACCTTTTTTTGTCTCATTGTACTGGCTATAACTTACAGCACTATGAAAAAGAGGAGTGAGAGCAGATATCGTTGCCTGTTTCTTATCTTAGAGAGGTATTCCTCAGTGAGCAGGTATATGCAAAACTACCTTCAAAGGTTGAGGGTGCTGAGAGGCTGGAGAAAGAGGTTGACAGATCAAGTTTTTCAGAAAGAAATATTTAATAGGGACTTAAAAACAGTGCAACTACGAGATATTGGATCCCTGCACCTGCTCTCTAGGAAGTATTATTTATATAGGGTAAAAATATCTACACCTAGTCATGTCTCACACTTTTTTTGTTGAAACTCATGACCACTAGGAAGATTAGATAAGCACCTTTAAGAGGAGTTATCTATCCCATAGACATTTTTTTTTTCCAGCTTGCATCTTTGTCAATTTTTTTTTTCTTTTTCAACTTTTAGAATCAGGCAGTACCTATACAGGTTTGTTACAAAGGTACATTGCATAATGCTGAGTTCAGGGTATGACTGAAACTGTCAACCAGGTAGTTAGCATAGCACTCAAAAGGTAGTTTTTCAGTCCTTGCCTCCCTCCCTCTCTCCCACAGGCAATGTTTAAAGACTTTGCTGCAGAACACCTTGATTAACAGGAGCCAAACATTGATCATCATAGTGATTTTGCTTGAAGATGGCATCAGTCTTGCCATGCAACAGGCTGTTTTTCTACAGAAAGCATTCAGTATATTACCATTAAGTGTGGTGTTAGCTGCACGATTTTTGTGAATGCATTTTATTCAGTTGAGAAAGTTCCCCTGTATTCCTATTTTTCTGAGAGTTTTTATCTGAATTAGTGTTGAATGTTGTCAAAGGCTTTTTTGAGGCATGATTGATATAGTTATGTGACTTTTCTTCTTTAGCCTATCAATACATATAATAATACTGATTGATTTTCAAATGTGTCTTGAATTCCAGAATAAGTTTCACTTGGTTATAAAATATTTTTACTGTCTTTGCTGGCTTCAGTATCAGTGTCGTACTAACTTCATAAAATGAATTTGAAAGTGTTCTCTCCTCTTCAATTTTCTGGAAGAGATTGTGTTAGATTTTTGTTAAGGCTTTTAAAAATATTTAGTAGAATATTCAAGTGAAACCATCTGAGCCTGAATAATTTCCTCCTTTAAAATATTAAAATTATGAATTCAATTTTTTAGTAGTTATGGGGCTATACAAGTTATTTATTCCATCTTGGAAGAGTTCTTGTGGTTAGTATTTTTCAATGAATTGGTACATTTTATCTAAGTTGCCAAATTTATGTGTTTAGAATTATTTTGTAGTATTCCCATGTTATTTTGATGTCTGTAATATTTGCAGTGAGATGCCTGTTTTAACTCTTTATATTGCACATTTGTATTTATCTATTTCGCTGTCAAATTGTTCTAAGAATTTTATTGATCTTTTTGAAGAACCAGGTCTGTGTTTAATTTATTCTACTACTATTATTCTGTTTTCAATTTTATTGATTTCTGCTCTTTACAATGTCCTGCCTTCTACTTGCTTTGGGTTTATTTTGCCTTTTTTCCCTCTAAATTCTTTATGTTGGGAGCTTGGTTTATTGATCTGTGATGTCTCCTTTTTTTCTGAAAGTATGCATTTAGTCCTATAAAATTCCTTTCAGCACCATTTTTGTGGTGCTGTTTGATATGTTGCATTTTTATTTCCATTCAGTTCAATGCATTTTTTAATTTCCCTTGAGACTACTTCTTTGACTCATGGATTATTTAGAAGGCTGTTGTTTAGTTTCCAAGTGTCTTGAGGTTTTCTTATTATCTTTCTAGCACTGATTTCTATTTTTATTCTATTGTAATTGGAGGAAACATTCTGTGTGATTTTAGTTCTTTTATATTTGTTGAGATTTGTTTTATGGTTTAGGATATAAACTTCTTTTGATATATTATTCATGGACACTTAAAAAGAATCTGTATTCTGTTGGTGTTGGGGGAGAGTATTTCATACATGTTGATTAGATGCTGTGTGTTGATGACAGTATTGAACTCCTCAATATCCTTTGTGATTTTCTCTTTAGTTCTATCAATGGCTGAGAGAGAGAGGTTTTGAAGTGTTCAACTACAGTTGTGGATTTATCTATTCCTTCTTTCAAGTCTAACAGTTTTTGCTTAATAGTTTTTTGGAGCACTTATGTTTAGTGCACAACCATTTGGGATTGCTATAGACTCATGGTACTTTAACTCTTTTGTCATCATATATAATGCTCCTCTCTGTCTTTTGTCTTTGGTAATTTTTTTGCTCTGAAGTCTCCTTTATCTGACTATATTTATGCCTGTTTTCTTTTTTATTAATATGTACACTATATACCTTTTTCCATTCTTTTGCTTTCAATCTGTATGTCTTGTTATATTTGAATTGAGTTTCTTGTAGGCAGCATATATTTGGGCTATCTATATATTTAATCTATGAATCCCTGTCTTACAATTAGTGTATTTAGATCATTACATTTAATTAATTGAATTATGCTATGTTAAAACTTAAGCTTATTAGTTTATATTTTTTTCTTTATTCTTTATGCTTTTCTGTTTCTCCTTTTTCTTTTCCCTGCAGTTATTTTCACAAATTTTAGAATGTCATTTTGATTTCTCTATAGTGCTTTTGAGTTTAGATCTTTCATAGCATTGGTAGTGGTTGATCTAGGTTTGTTGAAAGATTGGGGTGCCTTGATACAACCAGGTGAGGGGGTGAGGAGAAAGATCTAGGCCCCTTGCTTGGTCTTTTTAATTTATTTGCTAGATTCCTTATTTGCTAGGTTTATTTTTATAGTGTTTTTCTGGAGTAAAGCAGTCATTGTCTGAAAGTTTTCTGCCTTGCTAGGGTGCCCCTTTCCTGGTCCTTTGATAAGAGAGTGGATTTTTGATGTTTTTATTTTTGTTTAAGCTTGTTGCATTTCCAGGTTGATAGCTTCTTCAGCTGTAAGTCTGAAATAGATGAGGCAAAACAAAAGTGCTGTGAACTTATCACTGTGTCTTTCCTTGTATTCTGAGATTCCTAGCTGGCTTTCTTTATTCTTTCTGTCTTTTAGAGTCATCTTACATTTGTTTTATATGTAATGTCCAGAATTTTTTACCATACTTAGTAGTCGAAATGGGGGAAAGGTATGTCTGCTACCTCTTCCTGAGAGCAGAAATTAATGGTCATTATAATTATGATTTTTCACTCCAAGCACCCACAGGAGGTGTTTAATGAGAGTTGAAAAAGACAATGATGGAGAAATTATTCTTAAACTTTATGGTAGAAAACAAATGTAATCAATTCTTTTCCCATCATTTTAGCTTTTTATTATTATAGAAATTAGGAAAACTACTTGTTAAGAAAAATAGTGGGTTTAAAAATTATTTTTGTTATGTTTCTTCATTTGATTTGGTGTTTACTCTAACAGAGTAGAGTAGTTTTGATGAGAGTGACATGCAAGGAAACAAATATTTATGAACACAGATGAGCTACTGCCAAAAAGATCAATATTCACTTCTAATTACCTAGTAAACAGGAAAAATATGCTTAAGTGAGTGTGGTTGTTGTTTCTCCTCCTCCTCCTTCCCCTCCTGTTCGTCCTCCTCTTCCCCCTCTCCCCCCTCCTCCTCTTCCCCCTCCCCCCCTCCTCCTCCTCTTCTTTTTCTTCCTTTTTTCCTTTCTTCCTCTCTTCCTCCTGTTTCTCTGTCACCCAGACTGGAGTGCAGTGGCATGATTTTGGCTCATTGCAACCTCTTCCTTCCAAGTTCAAGTGATTCTCCTGCCTCAGCCTCTTGAGTAGCTGGAACTACAAGTATGTGCTACCATACCAGGCTAATTTTTTGGTATTTTTTAGTAGAGATGGGGTTTTGCCATGTTGGTTAGGCTGGCCTTGAACTCCTGACATCAGGTGATCCACCTGCCTTTGCCTCCCAAAGTGCTGGGATTACAGGCATAAGCTACCATGCCCAGCTCTTCTTCTTAACTTTTTAATTGAGGAAAACATACATATATAGCTTACCATCTATATTAGTTTGTTCTCATGCTGCTATAAAGAACTGCCTGCGATTGGGTAATTTGTAAAAAAAAAAAAAAAAAAAAGAGTTTTAACTGACTTACAGTTCCACAGGGCTGGGGAGGCCTCAGGAAACTTACAATCATGGCATAAGGGTAAGCAAGCATGTCCTTCTTCACGTGGCGGCAGGAAGGAGAAGTGCCCAGTGAAATGGGGAAAAGCCCCTATAAAACCATCAGATCTTGTGAGAACTCACTCACTAACACAAGAATAGCATGAGGGTAACCATCCCCATGATTTAATTACCTCCCACTGGGTTCCTCCTATGTATCGTCATTGTATCTAGGAAGTAACTAACTGCAGCAGAGTTTTGCCTGGACATCCAGGCATTTCTGTACATCATCTGAAATCTAGGTGGAGGCTCTCAAACCTCAATTCTTGACCTCTGCACATCTATAAGTTACACCACATGGAAGCTACCAAGGCCTGGGGCTTACACCCTCTTAAGCAATGGTCTGAGCTGTACACTGGCTTTATTTAGCCACAGGTGGAGCAGTTGGGTTGCAGGCACTGAATCCCAAGGCTGCACACAGAAGGGGGGACCCTGGACCTGGCCCAGAAAACCATCTCTGGGGAAGGGGCAAATGCTGGCAGTCTCTTTTCATAGCAAGAGTTACTTTTATTCCAGTTACCAACAAGTTTCCCATCTCCATCTGAGACCACCTCAGCCTGGACTTCATTGTCTATATCACTATCATCATTTTGGTCAAAGCCATTCAACAAGTCTCTAGGAGTTCCAAACTTTCCCACATTTCCTGTCTTCTGAGCCCCCCAAATCTATAGGAAGTTCCAAACTTTTCTACATTTTCCTTCTTCTTCTAAGCCTTCCAAACTCTTCTAATTTCTTCCTGTTACTCAGTTTCAAAGTCACTTCCACAGTTTTTGGTATCTTTACAGTAGTGTCCCACTCCTGGTACCAGTTTACTGTATTAGTCAATTCTGATACTGCTATAAAGGACTGCCTGAGACTGAGTAATTTATAAAAGAAAGAGGTTTAACTGACTCACAGTTCTGCAGGACTGGGGTGGCCTCAGGAAACTTATAATCATGGCAGAAAAGGAAGCAAATACATCCTTCCCATGGCAGCAGGAAGGAGAAGTGCTGAGTGAAGGAGAAGAAAGTCCCTTATAAAGATCTTATTAGATCCCATGAGAACTCACTCACTATCACAAGAACAGCATGAGGGTAAATGCCCCCATGATTCAATTACCTCTCACCGGTCCCTCTCACAACATGTGGGGATTATGGGAACTACAGTTCAAGATGAGATTTGGGTGGGGATACAGCCAAACCATATCACCGTCTTTATCATTTATATATATATTATTATATATTACATATATATTTCAGGGGTGGCATGTTTTCTTTTCAATTAAGGCAAACAGATTATTGTTTTTGTATTATTTTGTATTATTGTAGATTCTTCGTTTCATCAATAAATTTGTCAGAGACTGGGTTATTGTAAAGAAAGGATGTTACGGAGGACTGAGTAGTCATGTGACCTAGGAGCTGCTTTAACATGTCAATAATGTCACATTTCAGTTGAGAAAACTATTGAGAATTGCTATTTGCACAAAAAGGAACTACGAGTTTCATTTTGTGGGATAATTAATACTTACCTTCAATGGTTGTTTGTAAAGCAAATTTCATTAAGATGAATTGCATTTTCCCATTTGGATTCATTATATGCTTAGGGATAAACACACAGCAAATATAGTAGTCACATTGCAGCCTAAAAGTCATTTGCTCTGAGAACCCTCCTTTGATTATATATTGCACATCCCTTTCTTATAACAGTCATCCTACAGAATCCAAAGAAATATCTGGTTCTACAGCCTTGTTTCTGTACCAAGTGAAATGTTCTCTTTGGACTCTGAGCATTTATTTTAATAAAACCAGCTTTGTTTTCTGTGGTGTTTCCTTGGGGGGATAATATTCTTGAATTGAATTATCTGAAGTGATGTAAACAGATTTTATGTTGTTAAATATTTTGCTTCAATACTGGTGTCTTTACTTTTTCTTGTGTTTCTACTGTTTGTAAATCACTCAAGACAAGGATCTTCCTTTAGTTCTTTTTGGTTTTCATTGTCCATGTCTTCTACTTATTTTTTTATACAACCTGCATTTTAGCACTAACAAATCAGCTTTTTCTATAAGGGCAATGTCACAGGCCTATTGATTATCACCCTTTTCTGAAGGTGCAGCCTTGGATCTTCTTGCTGTCTTCAGTGAAACTAACTACATGGTCATTATTCAGAGCATTGGGCAGTCAATATAAGTCAGGTAGCATGAAGTAAGTGCAGCCATATTCTGAAGTTAATACTTCAGCTCACATGCCTTGTTACATAGTCAACTGGCCAATTACTATTACTCTTCCTGCCTAGAATTTTCTCTGGTATCTTATTTATCTAGCTTCAATGTCACCTTTATAGGGAAGCCATTGCCTGTGTTAGGTAACTATTATTCTATGTGTTCATAGTATTTATTACTTCATTTGTTTTGTTCCTAAATACTTATTGTGTTTTTATGCACTAGGAATAATTCTAAGCTCTCTATACTCTAACACTCTGCATGTCCCTCTATTAATAATTATTCAAATTATTATTTACCTGACATCTGTTGAGCATCTACTGTTTGGCAAGTTCTGTGCGATTTATATTTCTGTGCACTGTAGATACTTTTGCTTTTAGTTGCTTCTTTGTATATATTGTAAAATTCTAACCAGACTTATAAACTCAGGAACAGTATTTTGTTTTGATGACCATGTAACTAGAATAGCTCCTGGTACATAGTAGGTGCTCAGAATGTATTTGATGAATAAATGAATGGATGAAAAAGCAGGCAGGACTGACTTTGGTAGGAGAGAAAGGGCTGAGTGTCATTGCACGTGAAAGGGTAAGGTTGTCTCTGACTGGGGTATCTGTGACGGAGTCTATTCCATCAAAAGCAGATCCAGCCAAATTGACTCTCCTCAGGCATAGAGATGTTTTCCTTCAATCAGATTGTGTGCCATTTACCATATATTACTTGATGCCAAAGTATGCTCCCCTGATGAGCATGACATTTTATTTGCATGCACATAAGCATGTTCTTAGTGTTTAATTTGAAAGTGCAACCCCACTAAGAATGCATTTGTTTGTATTTATTTAGAAGCTCTGTTTGGATGGACACATGGGGGTGATCTGGGACATAGAAGCCTGGAAAAGCTGATGAAAGCGGATTCTCCCTTGAAGAAGACATTTGGAATGAAGCAATGTGACCCTTAATCACCCTCAGACCTCTTTTTGCTCTTGTTCCAGGACATTCTGTAAGTAAAAACTTCCAGCCCCCCTCCGTTCTTCTGTCTTCATTTTATATGCCTTTGGTGTTTGAGATGAGTTTGCTGCTGTTTAGGTGGAGCACATTTGGGGGGGGGTTTATTGTGGTAGGATGGATATGTTTGAAGGGACTTGGTAAGGACTGATCAGATTACTAACAATTAAAGAGTAACTGTCACATCCCTTCAGATGAACTTCAGCTATTACCAATCCATCAGTGTAACCTTATGCCGCCTCAAGGAACTGGTCTGACTTTGTCTCCTGATTTTCTCAAATCTGTCATAAGTGTTGTGGATGGAGCAAGAATTTCAGTTTTGCTTTGATGCAGAGTCACCTTTATCCAGACAGTGAGTGAGGCAGCCCACCCTTGTTTTGTTGGGTTACAAGTATTCCCTTTGTTGGGAGAAGTAGTAACAAAAAGAAGTTAATTTTCGCTTTTCACATCCAACTGCTTTGCATAGTGTCTCTATTTAATGGATAGGTATGAGTATATATGTCACAGGCTTCTTGTATAGAGAGACTTAACATTGGTAATGAAATAGGAAACCCAAATCAACACTGGGCAAAGGACATGGTTAGTTTAACACAGTCCCAAGTACCACTCAAATACTACCTTCATTTCAAGGCAGTCAACAAAGAAGGGAGCCACCTTCTCCTCGAGGAGTTTTCCAAAATTTTTAAATTGAGGACTCATAATTTCAATGGAAGCTCATTACAAAAAATTTTCTCATAGGTTTTAGTTCTATCAAGTTTGTAATGGTTTTTATTTATACCAGCAATTAGGCTATAGTCCTGTAAGTTTGTGCTGTTTCACAGACTTTTACACCAACTTCATTGCCATAGAGAGAAACCTGAATTCAATCATAATATCAGAAAAGAAAATGACATATATTCTCATATACCCATTGACCCTTGAGAATGTTTTTCTTCTTTTATTCATATGAAAAGTGATTTATAACCAAACCAAGGAAAACTTCAAGTTACTGGTGTGGTGAGATTTATTATTAGTACCTAAACTCAAGCAGATTGGAAGGATTATATTTGGTTCTAAGGTTCATTCAGATCACTGTGGTTTGGAAATCACCTTAAACTTGAAGTTTTTCTTTTTTTTTCTTTCCACTTAAGCCAGCATCTTACATTTACTCTGATCTGTAAAAAGTAAGGTAATTTCAGTAAAGCTCTGGATTTATAATTTTGTAGCTTACTTGGATGTCTTAAGATTGGCTTCCATAACTGATCTTCAATGTTTTCACAGTTTTTTTACTTTTCCCACCCTGCTACTGAAATGTATATATTTTAATGTGAGATTACTTCATCATATCTAGTGCTTATTGTCCAGGAAATATGAATAAAGTAGGTCAATCACATTTATTATTTAGAAGACAATCATTATAATATCTTACTTTTGTATGGTACTCTAGTTTGCAAGGCACTTTCACATAATTAACTCATTTGATTCTTAAAACAGTTTTTTTAAGTTAGCAAGGAAGATACTAGTAGAGGATACTAGAGTATACTAGTTTCCTCTCCATATTAGAGAGGAAACAGGTTCAGGGGGGGTTACATGGCTTGTTTGAGGTCACATGATTATTAAGAGGCATGCCAGGATGGGAAAACGTGAGGTCTCCGTTCATGGTTACCCACTATACCACAGTGTTCTTAAACTTTGCTTTGGACCAGAACCTGAAAAATAAGATGATTTTCTCTTAATGAACTAAAGAAAAAAGTTCTTATTTCATAGTACCAAAGACAAAGTATGCACTTATGGCATGCTTTCTCACATAGTTATCCCACACATACTTATAAAAGCAACAAAACAGCAAGGTGCTATGAACAGAATACTTTAAACAAACTAAAGTTTTTATTATAACTTTTATTTTAGGGTCGGGGTGGGTGTGCAGGCTTGTTACATAGTAAACTGTGTGTCATGGGGGTTTGATGTACAGATTATTTCATCACCCAAGTAATAAACATAACACCCAATAGTTATTTTTGTCTGATCCTCTCCCTCCTCCCAATCAGGTACTTTTTAAAAGACAAACCTTTTGGTAGTATTAATGAGGGAGCACATACTGTAGAAGGCAAATGTGAAAGTGTTTATTGCTTGCGCGTATTGTGTTTATTTGAATCCTCTGAGAAGCAGACATCAAGGCAGGATTAGACACATAAGAGATGCACTGGGGAAGTGACCAGGATGGGAGAGGGGCAGGGAGATGAAGAAGGTGGGGGACAGCCTTCAAAGTGTGATGCAGGTCTGACCCCTGAGGAGAGACAGAAAGAGGATGGGATCAAAGAAAGAGTCCCATACTGCAGCCAGTTCTAAGAAAATTTGCACCCAGGCTAACAGAGAGCCCTTGAACCAAAATCTCCTGTAGAGGAGTCCTGCATCTCCCAGGATGGGGTCTGTGTCAGTATCTTTGCTGGGCTCTGCCACTGGCGGGGGAGTAGCCTGTGGGAAGTGTGGCCTCAGCATGAATGTGGTGGTGGATTCAGAGAACAGCTGCTGGCGCCAGTGAGTAAATTATACTCCCCACAGCACAAGATCAGCAGGGTGCACTGTTATGGCCCCCAAATGTGTGTCATGGTGACATTTATTTTCCACCTCTTCAAGAGTAAGGAGGAAACAAAACAAGCCACAAATATTCTTAGCAGAATGCAGGAACACCGGGAATAAAATTAGATGCTCAGTTATCATCATTAACAAACTGGTCTCTAATAGAAGGGAAGTGCTGTAAGAATTCTAGAAGATTTAATCCAAAGGTCATATTTATAATCCTTTTTGACAACCAAATTATGTGCTCTGTGAGAGACAAGAATGGCACATTTCTGATCATTTTTTCTTTATTGCAAACACAAGTATAACATTTGGTTTATAGTGAGTGTCCGGTAGATTATTGTTGAACAAATGAGTGATTCAAGTTAAAGGATAAAAAGGCACATATTGTTATTTCTGAACGTTTTTCTTTTCTCCAGTATGGAAATAACTTCCAAGGGTGTTTGTTTATTAAGCTTATTAACAATGGACTCCGTTAAGTTTCTGGAGTTGGGGAAAATTTGGGACCTCTAAAAAATCATGAAAGATAACCCTCTCTAATCTAGGAAGCTTGGATCTGAGCACTTGGAGCAGATTTGGTCTTACACAGTCTCTCTCTGATATGGTTTGGTGTGTCCCCACCCAAATTCCACGTTGAATTGTAATAATTTTCACATGTCAAGAGCAGGGCCAGGTGGAGTTAATTGAATCATGGAGGGGGGATTCCCTCATACTTTTCTCATGGTAGTGAATAAGTCTCACAAGATCTGATGGTTTTATAAATGGGAGTTCCCTTGCACGAGCCCTCTTGCCTGCTACAGTGTAACATGTGCCTTTGCTCCTTCTTTGCCTTCTGCCATGATTGGGAGGCCTCTCCAATCATATGGAACTGTGAGTCCATTAAACCTCTTTTCTTTATAAATTACCCTTTATAGAAACCTCTTTTCTTTATAAAGACATTCTTGGGTATGTCTTTCTTAGCAGTATGAGAACAGACTAATACACTCCCTCTGCAAATCATTCTGTAAATGGGCACGTTGGTCTGAAACGGACACTTGCTTTCACTTAGTATTCTTGTTTAGGGAGTCAAAGTGCTAGGATGGCAAAGAGAAGGAGAGGAACACTGGATACACAGGTGAGTGGGCCTTTCCATATTTGTAAAATCAATAGAGACTCAGTACTTGAATAATTTGTTCATGACTTCCTGGATATTTGAAAGTTTATTTGTGTGGCATTCCAGTGTATGTTTCTTTCCAAGACCCTTATTTCCCCAGTCCCTTCGATTCTGCCTTTCTTTCATATCCAACTGGTCACAAGTCCTGCCAATTCTTCTGTCATATTATTTACCCATTAAGATTCTTTCATTTTAGAAAACATGACTTAAGTGCTCTGACTACCATGGATACCTCTGGTGTGTTGCTTGACTCTCAAGAGCTTTCAGCCATGTGTCTGTAAAGAGGTGTCATGTGCACTTGGGCTTCAGGCTCAGATCTACCTTTTCCCAGAAGTGGGACTTTAATAAGAATATTTACTCTCTATCAGTCTCGATCATCTCATCTGGAAAATGGGGGATAGTAGTGCCTACTCCAGGGAGTGGGGGGTAGACATTAAGTGAGATAAATCAGAGTGAGCACCTATTACAGCATGATGATGTCTCCCCTGTTCCCAGGGAGCCCAGATAGCAGCCTTGATACCACTGTCTTGTTTGTCTTCCAAAGGGATTATGTCATCCTTGTCTTCAGATTGACTTGATCCAGACTGGTTGCTCTTTTTCCAGATATATGGTCAAGGAAGTTTATCAGTCTGCTATTCAGTGTTCTCTACAAGCTGCTCTTTTCCTAATTGGCTAATATTTTCTTCTATTGTTTTCTTAAAGAAAGTCTGCTGCTCCCAGGAAGCTGGGTTACTCACATTCCCTGGGATGCCCTGTGTGGACATATCTTTGAATCTCAGTCCCACCTTTCCTGCTTAACATGACTTCCTTATGCCTTTCACTGTATTGTTTTCAAAACCCAGTGCAAATCCCTTTCCTTCAAACAGCCCAACCGCTGTTGATCCCAGTTCCATTGCTTGCAGTGTGACCCAAGGCACTTACCTTACCTCTCTGGGCCACTGCTTCCTTATCTGCAAAAATAACAGTGAATAATACCTACCTCACAGTATTGTAGAGAGAATTAACTGAGATAAGACATGTAAAGCTCATAGAACAGTGGCTGGCATATATTTTCAGCTTACTAAATATTAGCCACAGTTATTGTGCCTGCCTTGCTCCTGAGCGCTTCTGTAGTGGATTTATGCAGCAGTGACCACCTATGGCCCTAAACCTTGGTGGGCCACCCAATATATACATATGTATTTTTTTCATTAGCTTGCACTGAAAGTAAAACTTATAACTTAACTTCTAGAGGATATTAAAATTAGATACTCAAAAGATGAGATATTACTCATCTGCTATCTATTTGGGAATAGTATAGCTTGCAAAACATCTTTGTCTATCTTTTTAGAAAAATTTTCAGTCTTCTCAAATGAATTTTTTAATTTTTGAGGGCAGAGGCAATGTTTTTGTTTGTGCCAAAGACAGCACTTTTGTTTTTAAAGGTGCAACTTAAGTACAGTAAAAATCGCCTTTTTAAAGCCTACAACTCTTATGAATTTTGGCAAATGTATGTCATGTAAACAGTATCACATCAAGAAACAGAATAATTCTATCACCGGCCCCTTCCTCCTAATTCCTCTGTGGTTCTTTGTTAGCCCCTCCCCTGATCCCACCCCCCAGGTAACCACTGATCTGTTCTCTGTCTTTTGTCTTTTCCGGAATGTCACATAAATGGAGTCATACAGTATATAGCCATTTAAGATTGGTTACTTTTACTTAGCATGATGCATTTGAGACTCACCCATGTCATAGCATGTATTGCTAGTTTGTTCCTTTTTATTACTGAGTAGTATCCCATTGTGTGGGTATCACATGGTTTGTTTACCCATTCACCACTTGAAAGGCATTTCTGTTTTTTCCAGCTTGTGGCCATTATGAATAAAAGCTGCTATGAACATTTATGAATACGTTTGTGTGTGATCATATGTTTTCATTTCACTATGTAAATATTTAGGAGTGGTGTTTCTGGTTTTTATGGTAAGTGGCATGTTTGAATGTATAAGAAACTTCTAAACTACTATTTTCCTTTCTATCAGCAGAGTATGAGAGTTTAGTTACTCCACATCCTTACCAGTACTTTGTGTGAAGCGAGTACCATTGACACAACAAGCCCTGAATGTTTTTACAGTAATTTTATCTATGTTGCTCTCGTTACTCTATTGTTCTAGCTATATCCACTCTCTCAACTGTATCTCTTGAGAATTAATTAACTTCCTAATGTGACTCAATTTCTCTCTGGAAGCCAGAGCACCTTTTCATTATTATTATTATTTTTAAAGGGGTTGGTAGTTGAAAAGGCCCTATAGGTTTTATGCCTTACTAAATGCAAAACTCAAAAATCAAATACAATTGTTTGTATCTGTGGGGCTGGGGGCAGGCAGAAGATGGAGATTAATAATTTAGTATCTTTAGTTTCTAGGGAGCGAAGAAATCCTCTGATACTAGTCCAGTAGAAATGGGACCCTGATTTAGCCAATCCTCCTCCCAGCTATACATTTCTCAGGCTGCCCAATTGGATCACCATTCAGTGTTTTCTGTGAGAAAGTTTTTTCCTGAAAACTGCAGAGAGAAGGAAGGGTAAAGTAATGAGGCACTAACTAGGTGCTAACCAAGAGCTATAGCTAAGGACAGAGGATGTGGAGATACGATAATGAAGAACTTCTAATTAAGCTCCATGGGAAACCATTTTCAAGAAGCCCTTCTCTGAAGAGGACATTAAAAAAGCAGAGCTTCCTATGTGTGAGAGTTCATGCCAATCTGCAGGTGTGGACTGGAAAGACCAGCCGGGGAAAGCTCTGGAGATTTACCTTTGGTTATAGTTATGAGCTGAACACAAACAAATTTATGAAAACCAGAGAAGACTTCATTCAGAAGGGTTGATTGCTTGGCCCAAGATGTGGACAGAAAATTGAAAACAAGGAAAAAACAAAAATGAAAAAAAAAAACCCACATAAATATTTCCTGCCTTTACTGTAAACTTTTTGAGTAATCTTGAGGAGTTTCCACTAGGTTTTTGTCCTGCCAATCAAAAATTCATGAGAAAACATGGGCGTATTTCAGCAAAAGATACTAAAAGGGATTCTTTTTAGATAATAATGGTGGCTAATATAATTGGAATGAAAGAGGCCTCATGGACTAGCAGATAAAGCTTCTGAATGGGGATTAGAAAACTCAGGTGCTACACTTGAGTTGCCAGTTAATTCTGGGATCCCAGGAAAATATTTATTAATCATCCTGCACCTCAGTTTCCTTATGATGAAAAATCAAAGTATTTCAGTAGGTGATTTTTAAGATCCTTTCTAGCTCATTATTCTAAAGAATAAAGGGAGTGCAAATGATCAATTATCTTTTTGAAAATACCTTGCTATGGTTTTGGGGTAGAGAGGTAGAAAAAGGTAGTCTAGTTTCCATGGTTTAAGATGACATAAATACGCTGTGAGAACTGTCCTCGATCTCTTGCCTCATGATCCGCCCGCCTCGGCCTCCCAAAGTGCTGGGATTGCAGGTGTGAGCCACCGCGCCCAGCCTCTCTTTGAATTCTTTTAAAATTTCTATGCATGTGATATGGATGTTTGAATTCTAAGTTTTTGTAATTATTTTCTAAAACAATTTCAGGTCTCACTTATTGACTGGGCAGATTAGAGTCAAGGAAAACCACAACACAACCATCTTGAGACTGTAACGATGTCATGCTCAAAGTGTTTTCCATTTTCATTACATGTGTCATAAGAATTGATGTACATAATAGCAATTTTAGTTTCTCCTGTTCCTCGTTGCCTCATATGTTCTTTGAGTTACCGGAGTATGTGGTATTTTCCCATATGCTCTGAGTTGATTTACTGCTCCTTGCAGTTGGGTTTTTACTAATCTGTGAAGGAGGAGGGTGTTACAAGAAACTGAAACCCATGATGTGGGAAAGGTCAAAACAGTACTGAATTCAGAGAGAAAGAAGGAGTTTCAAAAGAATTGACAACAGCATTGCCTTTGGTCTGGAAGGCTTCTCTTCCTCTTTGTGTAGACAAAAGCTGCAGAGGTGAGTGTGGGGAGCAGCATCACCCATAGCAGAGGCTGCCTTGTAAGCTGAGCTTGAGGGAGTGGGACTTTGATAATCAGGTGAGGAGACTCCCTTTTATTAGGAAAAGTACCTTAATGCTGGGAAATAGATTCTGCTATGTTGACATTGCAGGCAGAGTTGTACCAAGATGGAAAGGAATACCAAGAGCAAGTCGTTTTCATCTAGCAAATACTTAAGGCTTAACGTTCACATCATAATGTAACTGTTGAGTTACAGAGATCAAATAAAGTTTTACTTGAAACACATTGGATGTCATTTTACTATAGGTAGAGTGATCAAATCAACAATTAATTAAGTGATACATCCTTTCACTGAGCAACATTGGCAAAACTAATGAGTCAGGTCACATAAGAACATTACAGATTTCTTTTTCACCTTGAGGCATTGCTTTTTAGGCACAGTGGTATACAAATTATTACAACAAAGGTATTGATTGGGATTGTGGATGCAGCACTAGCCACAGGAGAGGCATTCAAAATACTTAGGGAATTGAACCTTTTCTGATATTATCCACTACCTTTCCAAGGATATGGTATTTTGTACGGATTTTTCTAATCTGTTAGCAGTGTAGTGGGAAGAGCCCTTGTCTCGTAGCTGTCACTAAGCACCTGGCTGGCGGCTTTGGGTTAGTCATTTAAACGGATCCAGAACTCACTATTTATTATCTACAACAAGGGTCAGCAAATTTTGGCCTACAGTCCAGATCTAGCCTGCCACTTGTTTCTGTGAATAAAGCTTTATTAGCATATAGCCACACTCATTATTTTACATATTGTTTATGGCTGTTTTCACCTACAACGGTCAAGTTAAGTAATTGTGACAGAGAACATAGAGTAGGCAAAGCCTAAAACACAGTATTTACTGTCTGGTCCTCTACAGGAAAAGTTCACTGATTCATGATCTACAGTGTACAAGAGATAGGTCACTAGCTTTCCCCCTTTTAAAATTGGTGAGACACATTTTTAAATTAAATGCTATGCAAAACTCCAATATACAAAACAAACAAAACATTTCTGTTGTTGAGAAAGGGGTTGGAATGGAAAAAATACAGCAGTCTTCTTGCCTCCAAACGTATTGCCAAAGACCCCCAGGGCTCCAGCGTGAAAACTCTTTGAAGAGATTATCTCTAAAATATTGTACAGTTCTGGAACCATACATATAGTTTCCAATTTTTTAAGCGTATATGAAATAAGTAGAATTCAGTGATAGATTTATTGAATTTATTTACAATCTTTTATTCTTAGGTTCTAGCAAGGCTTCATTTATCTTCAAGCCTATTTCAATTGGTAGTACTGCTAGTACTGTGGTGATTCTGCAATATGATGTATGCTGCATGGCAAGTCTTTAAAGTCTTTGCGTTTCTTGGAAAAGTTTTGTATACTGATAAAAGAGAAACTGAAGATACACTTTTAAATACACCCCAAGGGTAGACTCTATCAAACCATAATGTCTCAATAGCTACATGTAAGTTTTCCTTTCAAATGATGGACCAATGGGTAAATTGTTTATTTCCATACATTTTAAGCCAGCTTTTCTGATTATAGAGGCAGCAAAACAATTGGATGTGGTCTAACAGCATAATAAAATCCAATTCAGTTAGCGTTTATGGAGTGCCCACAGGGCGTGGGCTATTGTGTTAGACAAGATAAAAACCTCTGTGATGCTCATTTTCTCATTAGTGCATTTCTAAGAGCTGTTTTACTTTCTCAAATAACTTCGGAAATTTAGTTCATTGGAGAAAGTACCCAGTGAAGGATATGTTCTTGTCTCTTGACTTTTTGCAAGAAAGAAGCAAAAATGGTAATGAGATGGGATGGGGATAGAAGAAAGGAGTTAATAGTTATAGACTATCTATTGAGTGTCTTGTGCTATACTCTTTCATAAACTTTCTCTTATTTTTTTACAAGAATGTATGGAGCAGGTCTTAAATTATATGTATGTGAAAACAGTGACTTCCCAAGTCACAACAAATAAGTGGGAGAACAGGCATCGTAAATCAGGATATTGAAATGTGTCAGATTATAGTGTCCATTAGTCCTGGTTCAAATATTAATAACACATAATATTACTCATGTAAATGCCCATGTGAATAAATATATCCAAAACCACATAAAGCTTAGAATTGTCATTGAGCAGCATTGCTTTGCATAATGAGCGAGTGACCTGTATAACTTGGGAAGGGATCTTGGTTGTTAGTCCTAATAGATAATAAGGAGTTGCCTTAACAAGAGATCAAGAATAAAAGTATATCCTTCCCTTAAGACCAGGGTCAGAAAAGATTTTCTGCAAAGATCCAGATAGTAAATATTTTGGGCTCTGCAGGCCACACAATCTGTGCTGTGTTCCAATAAAACTTTATTTATGGGCAGAATTTCATCAATTTCAACATGTCATTAGATTCTTTAGATTTAAACAAAGTTACTTAAAAATATAAAAACCTTTTTATTTTTCTCCAAGATGGCAGATTAGAAGCCTTTAGCATGCTTCAGCCACTTGGAAATAGCAAGATAGTGCATAAAGATCAACTCTAAGCTTTAACCCAAAAAGGAAAATGAGAATCCACCCAGAATTGTGAAGGACAGCCCAGATCCAGAGAAGGGTAACATGGGCAAACAGCCCCCTTGATGGTATCTGGCTGATAAAAGTGAGTGAAGCCTCAGTATGTGAGGGGGCAGAGAGCCTCCCTCTGTGACTCCTCCTTCCACTGAAGATCCTAGTGACCCAGATGGAAGAAGAGCACTTTGTTTCTCCCAAGCCCTGGAGCTAACTTGGGGAGAGGCTTGGAAATGCTGTGAGGGAGAGATACTGGGAAAAGCTGCAGGTATTTTCCCAGACATGGGATCGAAAGCAGGAGGCCTTTTTAAAATTAATTAATTAATTAATTTTTTAAAATTATTTTTTTTAGAGATATATTCTTGCATTTTAGGTTCTGGGGTACATGCAGGATTGTTGTATAGGTACATACATGGCAATGTGGTTTGCTGCCTTCATCCCCATCACCTATATCTGGCATTTCTCCCCATGTTATCCCTCCCCCAGCTCCCCACCCTCTGCTCTCCCCTCCCCTAGTTCCCCCCCAACAGACCCCAGGGTGTGATGTTCCCCTCCCTGTGTCCATGTGTTCTTATTGTTCAACACCCGCTTATGAGTGAGAACATGCAATGTTTGATTTTCTGTTCTTGTGTCAGTTTTCTGAGAATGATGATTTCCAGGTTCATCCATGTCCCTACAAAGGACACGAACTCATCATTTTTTATGGCTGCATAGTATTCCATGGTGTATATGTGCCACATTTTCCCTGTCCAGTCTATCACCGATGGACATTTGGGTTGGTTCCAAGTTTTTGCTATTGTAAACAGTGCTGCAGTGAACATTCGTGTGCATGTGTCCTTATAATAGAATGATTTATAATCCTTTGGATATATACCCAGTAATGGGATTGCTGGGTTAAATGGAATTTCTATTTCTAGGTCCTTGAGAACATGCCACACTGTCTTCCACAGTGGTTGAACTAATTTACACTCCCACCAGCAGTGTAAAACTATTCCTATTTCTCCACATCCTCTCCAGCATCTATTGTCTCCAGATTTTTTAATGATCACCATTCTAACTGGTGTGAGATGGTATCTCAATGTGGTTTTGATTTGAATTTCTCTAATGACCAGTGATGATGAGCATTTTTTCATGTTTGTTGGCCTCATATATGCCTTCTTTTGAAAAGCGTCTGTTCATATCCTTCATCCACTTTTGAATGGGTTTGTTAGTTTTTTTCTTGTAAATCTGTTTTAGTTCTTTGTAGATTCTGGATATAAGTCCTTTGTCAGATGGGTAGATTGCAAAAATGTTTTCCCATTCTGTTCATTGCCAGTTCACTCTAATGATTGTTTCTTTTGCTGTGCAAAAGCTCTGGAGTTTAATTAGGTCCCATTTTGTCTATTTTGGCTTTTGTTGCCAATGCTTTTCATGTTTTGGTCATGAAGTCCTTGCCTATGCCTATGTCCTGAATGGTTTTGCCTAGGTTTTCTTCTAGGGTTTTTATGGTGTTAGGTCTTATGTTTAAGTCTTTAATCCATCTGGAGTTAATTTCAGTGTAAGGTGTCAGGAAGGGGTCCAGTTTCTGCTTTCTGCACATGGCTTGCCAGTTTTCCCAACACCATTTATTAAACAGGGAATCCTTTCCTCATTGCTTGTTTTTGTCAGGTTTGTCAAAGATCAGATGGTTGTAGATGTGTGGCATTGCCTCCGAGGCCTCTGTTCTGTTCCATTGGTCTATATCTCTGTTTTGGTACCAGTACCATGCTGTTTTGATGACTGTAGCCTTGTAGTATAGTTTGAAGTCAGGTAGTGTGATGCCTCCAGCTTTGTTCTTTTTGCTTAGGATTGTCTTGGCTATGCGGGCTCTCTTTTGGTTCCATATGAGGTTTAAGGTGATTTTTTCCAGTTCTGTGAAGAGGGTCATAGGTAGCTTGATGGGGGATAGCATTGAATCTATAAATTGCTTTGGGCAGTATGGCCATTTTCACAATATTGATTCTTACTAACCATGAGCATGGAATGTTTCTCCATCTGTTTGTTTCCCCTTTTATTTCATTGAGCAGTGGTTTGTAGTTCTCCTTGAAGAGGTCCTTTACAGCCTTTGTTAGTTGTATTCCCAGGTATTTTATTCTCTTTGTAGCAATTGTGAATGGCAGTTCATTCTTGATTTAGCTCTCTTTAAGTCTGTTATTGGTGTATAGGAATGCTTGTGATTTTTGCACATTGATTTAGTATCCTGAGACTTTGCTGAAGTTGCTTATCAGTTTCATGAGATTTTGGGCTGAGACGATGGGGTCTTCTAAATATACAATCATGTCGTCTGCAAATAGAGACAGTTTGACTTCCTCCTTTCCTATTTGAATACCCTTTATTTCTTTTTCTTGCCTGATTGTTCTGGCTAGAACTTCCAATACTATATTGAATAGGAGTGGTGAGAGAGGGCATCCTTGTCTAGTGCCAGATTTCAAAGGGAGTGCTTCCAGTTTTTGCCCATTCAGTATGATATTGGCTGTGGGTTTGTCATAAATAGCTTTTATTATTTTGAGATACGTTCCATCAATACCTACTTTATTGAGAGTTTTTAGCATAAAGAGCTGTGGAATTTTGTCAAAGGCCTTCTCTGCATCTATTGAGATAATCATGTAGTTTTTGTCTTTGGTTCCGTTTATGTGGTGAATTATGTTTATAGACTTGTATATGTTAAACCAGCCTTGCATCCCTGAGATGAAGCCTATTTGTTTGTGATGGATAGGCTTTTTGATGTGCGGTTGCAATTGGTTTGCCAGTATTGAAGATTTTTGCATCTATGTTCATCATGGATATTGGCCTGAAGTTTTCTTTTCTTGTTGAGTCTCTGCCAGATTTGGGTATCAGGATGATGTTGGTCTCATAAAATGATTTGCGAAGGATTCCCTCTTTTTGTATTGTTTGGAATAGTTTCGGAAGGAATGATACCAGCTCCTCTTTGTACATCTGGTAGAATTCAGCTGTGAACCCGTCTGGACCTTTTAAAATCTGGACATACATAAAGCCAGCCATTCTTGGCCATCTGGCAGCATGGTTGTGTAGGCATTTGTCTCGGGCTGGAGAATGGAGCACCTGCTCTGAAGCAGGGTAGGGGCCTCCACAGCCAGAACCATGGAAAGCACCTCAGAAGTAGGCATTGAAATTGTGCTGTCCCCATTGCAGGCTTAGGGTGGGCGGAGAGCTGCTACAGCTGCACTTTCTCCTGGACAATGAGACTTATAGCCAGGGTAAGCTTGGCAACCTTGAACTGGTCTACATGGTGACCCAGCCTTCTTTCCCGACATCATGGGGCAGTGGGGCCCTCTCCACTCCATGCTCAGACATATCCCCAGGTGTTTGGAGTACCTCCTCACCTGGATTGTCACTCTGAACCACCCTACCCTTCCTATGCAGAGATCCTGGTGCAGTCGGGCCCACTGTGCTCCATGCCCAGACCGATCTCCAGGCATCTATGGCACCCACTCTCCTGAGTTAGTAGTTTAGGCCACCCCTTATCCTGTCTAGAGAACTTGAGGCCAAGGAGGGTTCCCAGCTCCACACCTAGGTACACTTCTGGACACTTGGTGATCACCCACTGGATTCTCTCCTTGGCACTAATGCTTGTGCCTGCCATAAAGTGACCTGTAGGTGGGCCTGCCTGGTCCAGCCCCACCCACCATGACCGTGTCCTCAGGGCTGAGCAGGGAGCTTTGACCACTGTGCACTCCACAAATCATCCTATTACTTGAGGCCACAGAGCTTCTGTCAGTAAACATGGATCAAGCCTGTACCCAACCATGATGGGTCCAGTCCACTATTACTCATAAGTACCATCTGCTAGCTTGTAGGTCAAACTCTTTAGCCCAGTATAAAACCTGATGACAGAAGTGCTAAGGGCTAAAGAGGCAAAGCCAAAAAATCCTACCCAGTATTCTCTACCATCACTTCCCCTAGGGACGGGGAAAAAGGAAAGGGAAATAAAAAAGCCAATAATATTACAGGGAAAGAAAGACAAAGAAAAATCATAACTGCATGAAAATAATTACAAAAATTAGCAGTGCCAGCATCTCCAGATGAGAAAGAATCAGTGCAAGAATTTTGGCGCCATGAAACCTTCATGAAGTGACAACTGATATGGTTTGGCTGTGTCCCCACCCAAATCTCATCTTGAATTGTAGCTCCCACAATTCCCATGTGCTGTGGGAGAGACTCAGTGGGAGACAATTAAATCATGGGGGTAGTTTCCCCCATACTGTTCTCGTGGTAGTGAAAGTGAATAAGTCTCATGAGAACTGTTGGTTTTATAAGGGGTTTTACTGACTTTTTAATAAGGGATTTCATAAGGGTTTCCTGACTTTCACTTGACTCTCATCCTCTCTTGCCTGCTGCCACCTTAGATGTGACTTTTGCCTTCTACCATGATTGTGAGACCTCCCCAGCCACATGGAACTGTGATTCCATTAAACTTCTTTTTCTTTATAAATTACTCAGTCTCAGGTAGTCCTTTATAGCAGTGTGAGAATGGACTAATACAGTAAATTGGTACCAGGAGTGGGGCACTGCCATAAAGATACATGAAAATGTGGAAGTGACTTTGAAACTGGGTAACAGGTAGAGGTTGGAACAGTTTGGAGAGCTCAGAAGACAGGAAGATGTGGGAAAGTTTGGCACTTCCTAGAGACTTGTTGAATGGTTTTGATCAAAATGCTGATAATGATATGGATAATAATATCCAGTCTGAGGTGGTCTCAGAGATGGAGATGAGGAACCTGTTGGGAACTAGAGTAAAGGTGATTTTTGCTATTTTTAGCAAAGCAACTGGTGGCATTTTGCCTCTGCCCTAGAGATTTGTGGAACTTCGAACTTGAGGGAGATGATTTAGGGTATCTGGCAGAAGAAATTTCTAAGCAGCAAAGTATTCAAGTGGTGACTTGAATGTTGTTAAAAGCATTCAGTTTTAAACAGTAAAACAGAGCATGAAAGTTCAGAAAATATACAGCCTGATGATGTGATAGAAAAGAAAAACCCATTTTCTGAGAAGAAATTCAAGCTGGTTGCGGAAATTTGCATAAGTAACAAGAAGCCAAAAGTTATTCCTCAACAATAGGGAAAATGTCTTCAGGGCATATTAGAGACCTTCATAGCGGCCCTTCCCAACACAGACCTGGGGGACTAGGAGAAAAAAATGGTTTTGTGAATGCAGGGCCCCCTGACAGCTTCGGGACTTGGTGCCCTGCAGCTCAGCTGCTCTAGCTATAACTAAAAGGGCCAGGATATAGCTCAGGCTGTGGCTTCAGAGGGTGCAAGCTACAAGCCTTGGCAGCTTCCTTGGGGTGTTGAGCCTATGGGTGCACAGAAGTCAAGAACTGAGGTTTGGGAATCTCCACCTAGATGTCAGAGGCTGTATGAAAATGCCTGGGTGTCCAGACAGAAGTTTCCGGCAGGGGCAGGGCCCTCAGGGACAACTTCTGGCAGGGCAGTGTTGAAGGGAAATGTGAGGTTGGAGACCCCACACAGAGCACCCACTGGGACACTGCCTAGTAGAGCTGTGAGAAGAGGGCCACTGTCCTTCAGACCCCAGAATGGTAAATCCACTGACAGCTTGCACCATGCACCTGGAAAACTGCAGATGCTCAATGCCAGCACGTGAAAGCAGCCAGGAGGGAGGCTGTACCTTGCCAAGCCACAGGGCAAAGCTGCCCAAGACCATGGGAACCCATCAGTGTGACCTGTGTATGTGATATGGAGTCAAAGGAGATCATTTTGGAGCTTTAAGATTTGACTGTCTCACTGGATTTTAGACTGGCATGGGGCCCATTCATTTGGCCAATTTCTACCGTTTGGAATGGGTGCATTTATTCCAATGCCTGTATCCCCCATTGTATTTAGGAAGTAACTAACTTGCTTTTCATTTTACAGGCTCTTAGGTAGAAGAGACTTGCCTTGTCTCGGATGAGACTTTGAACTTGTACTTTTGAGTTAATGCTGAAATGAGCTAAGACTTTAGGGGACTGTTGGGAAGGCACAACTGGTTTTGAAATGTGAGGACATGAGATTTGGGCATGATCAGGGGCACACTGTTATGGTTTGTCTGTGTCTCTACCCAAATCTCATCTTGAATTGTAGCTCCCATAACTCCCACATGTAGGAGGAACCGAGTGAGAGATAATGAGAGATAATTGAATTATGGGGGCAGTTTCCCCCCATTCTGTTCTTGTGATAGTGAATAAGTCTCATGAGAACTGATGGTTTTTTAAAAAGGTTTTCCCTTTTCCTTGACTCTCATTCTCTCTTGCCTGCTGCCGTGTAAGATGTGCATTTCACCTTTTGCCATGATTGTGAGGCCTCCCCAGCCTCACAATCACATATAGTTCTAGCTATGTAGAACTGTGATTCCATTAAACCCCTTTTTCTTTATAAATTACCCAGTATCAGGTATGTATTTATCAGCAGTGTGAGAACAGACTAAAACAACAACAAAGGATCTCACTAGCTATCCAGCAATGGTTCCTAACCAAAATGGAAGCTCAGAAATGACAGATAAAGAATTCAAAGCATGCATTGCAAGGAAGCTCAACAAGATCCAAGAGAAGGTTGAAATCAACACATAGAACCTTTTAAAGCAATCCCAGAAATAAAAGAAGAGATAAACATCTTGAAAGGAAATCAGTCAGAGCTTCTGAAATTGAAAAATTTGCTTAAGGATTTTTAAAATACAATTGAAAGTTTTGTCAATAGACTGGATCAAGCAGAAGAATTATAGAACTTGAATACCTGTCTTTCTAACTAACCCAGGCAGACAAAAATAAAGAAAAAATAATTTTACAAAAATTATCAAAGCCTTCCAGAAACATGGGATTATGTAGAGTCACCAAATCTATGAATTATTGGCATTCCTGAGAGGAGAAAAAGTACACAACCAGGAAAATACATTTAAGGAAATAATTCAAGAAAATGTTCCTAGTCTTGCTAGAGAGGTAGATATTTAGATATGAGAAAGCCAGGGAACATTTGTGAGATACTATAACAAATGAACATAACTAAGGCATATATTTATGTTCAGACTGTCCAAAGGTGGTGCTAAAGAAAAAATATCTTAAAGGCAGCTGGAGAAAAAGGTGAGATCATATACAAAGGGAATCCCATCAGGCTAACAGTAGAGTTCTCAGCAGAGACCTTACAAGCCAGAAGAGATTGGGAGATTATTTTCTGTATTCTTAAAGAAAAGAAATTCCAACCATGAATTTTATATCCCTCCAAACTAAGCTTCATAAATGAGGGAGAAATAAAGTCATTTCCAGATCAGCAAGTCCTAAGGGAATTCATTACCACTAGACCAGCCTTAAAGGTAATCCTTAAGGGAATTCTAAACATGGAAATGAAATAACAATGCCTGCTACCACAAAAACACACTTAAATACATAGCACACAGACATTATGAAGCAAATTTTCAAGAGATCCATCTTACATATAATGACACACATAGGCTCAAAGTAAAGGGTTGAAGAAAGATCTATCATGCAAACAGAACACCCAAAATAACAGAGGTCACTAGCATTATATCAGATAAAACAGACTTTAAGCCATCCACATTAAAAAAAGCAAACAAACAAACAAACAAACAAAAAAAAAAAAACAAGGGCATTACATAGTGATAAAGAGTTCTATTATGAGAGGACCTAACCTAATTATATATGCACCCAACCCAAGAGTACCCAAATTTATAAAGCAAGTACTTCTAGAACTACTGAAATACTTAGACATCACACAATAATAGTAGGGGTCTTCAATGCCCCACTGATAGTGTTAGACAGATTATTGAAGGAGAAAACTAACTAAGAAAATTTACACTTAAATTTGACACCTAACCAATTTGACCTAGTAGACATATACAAATACTCCATCCATCAACCATGGAGTATACATTCTTCTTATCTGTACATGGGACATATTTCAAGGTCAACTACATATTTGGCCATAAAGCAAGTCTCAGTAAATTCAAAACAAAACAAAATTGTACCAGCCTTACTCTTGGACCACAGTGGAATAAAAATGGAATTTAATACCAAAAAGATCACTGAAAACTACACAGTTACATGAAAATTAACTTGCTGTTCCATGACTTTTGAATAAACAATGAAATTAAGGCAGAAATCAAAAAATTATTTGAAATAAGTAAAAACAGAGACACAACATACCAAAATCTCTAGGATGCAGCAAAAGCAGTAATAAGAGGAGAGTTTATAGTGCTAAATTCCGTCTTCAAAAAGTTAGAAAGATCTCTAATTAATGATCTAATATTGCATATAGAGGAACTAGTAAAATAAGAACAAACTCACGTCAAAGTTAGCAGAAGAAAATAAATAACTAAAGAGTGGAACTGAATGAAATTGAGACCCAAAAATTCATGCATGCAAAGAATCAGTGAACCCAAAAGTTGGCCCTTTGAAAGGATAAACAAGATCACCAGACTGCTAGCTAGATTAACAAAGGAAAAAAGAAGAAGATCAAAATAGGCACAATTAGAAATGACAAGGATGACATTACAACCTATCCTCCCAGAAATACAAAAGATCCACAGAGCCTATTATGAACACCTCCATGCACACAGACTAGAAAATTTAGAGGAAATAGATAAATTCCTGGAAACACACAATCTCCCCCAGAATGAATCAGGCAGAAATTGAAACCCTGAACACACCAATATTGAGTTCCAAAATTGGACAGTAATAAAAAAGCCTATCAACAAAAAAAGCCCTGGACCAGATGAATTCACAGCTAAATTGTACCAGATATACACAGAGGAACTGATACTAATTTTACTGAAACTATTCCAAAACATTGAGAAGGAACTCCTCCTTAAGTCAGTCTATGAAGCCAACATTACCCTGATGCTGAAACCTGGCAACAAAACAACGAAAAAAAAAAATACAGGCCAATAATCCTCATGAATATAGATGCAGAAATCCTCAGCAAAATATTAGCAAACCAAATCCCACAACACATCAATAAGTTAATTTACCATGATCAAGTAGGCTTTATCCTTGGGATGCAAGGTTGGTTCAACATATGCAAATCAATACATGTGATTAACCATGTAAACAGAATTAAAAACAAAAACCATATAATCATCTCAATAGATGCAGAAAAAGCTTTAAATAAAATTCAACATCCCTTCAAGATAAAAACTCTCAAGAAACTAGGTAATGAAGGAACATACCTCAAAATAAGAGCCATCTATTACAAATCCACAGCCATCATTACTGAATGGGCAAAAACTGGAAGCACTCCCCTTGAGAACTGGAATAAGACAAGGATGCCCACTCTCACATCTCCTATTCAACATAATATTGGAAGTCCTAGCCAGAGGGACCAGGCAAGAGAAACAAGTAAGACATCCAAATAGAAAAAGAAGAAGTCAAACTATTCTTTTTTCACTTACAATATCATTCTATATGTAAAAAACCCTAAAGACTCTGACAAAAGGCTCCTGGAAAAGTTTCAGGTTCCAAAATCAGTATACAAAAATCAGTAGCATTTCTATAC
Organism: Ateles fusciceps; assembly: GCA_036589455.1. Classification (NCBI taxonomy): domain Eukaryota; kingdom Metazoa; phylum Chordata; class Mammalia; order Primates; family Atelidae; genus Ateles; species Ateles fusciceps. The sequence goes on along the minus strand of JAZHEH010000045.1, from coordinate 3,413,742 downwards.
ACCAATAATATTCAAGCGGAAATCCAAGTCAAGAATGCAATAACATTTATAATAGCAACACACACACACACACACACACACACACACACACACACACACACACACACAAATACCTAGGAATATATCTAATCAAGGAGGTAAATTATCTCAACAAAGAGAGCTACAAAACACTGCTGAGTGAAACCATAGATGACAAAAAGAAATGGAAAAACATTCCATGCTTTAGAAGAATCTATATCATTAAATGGCCATACTGCCCAAATCTATTCCTATCAAGCTATCAATGTCATTTTTAATAGAATTAGAAAAAACAATTCTAAAATTTACATGGAACCAAAAAGGAGCCCAAATAGCCAAAGCAATTCTGAGAAAAAAGAACAAGGCCAGAGGCATCACATTGTTTTCCTTTAAACTATACTATAAATCTACAATAACTAAAACAGCATGGTATTATATAAAAACAGCCACATAGACTGATGGAACAGAATGGAGACCCCACAAAAAAAGCTACACAACTACGACCAGCTGATCTTTACAAAATCAACAAAATGAGAAATTAGGAAATAACTCTCTGCTCAGTGATGGTGCTGGGATAGCTGGTTACCCATATACAGTAGAATGAAACTGGATCTCTATCTTTAACCATATACAAAAAATAACTCAAGATGGATTAAACATAAGACCTCGAACTATAAGAATCCTAGAAGAAAACCATTCTGGACATAGACCTTGGGAAAAAATTTATGACTAAGTTATCAAAAGCATTTGCAACGAAAACATAAATTGGCATTTGGGATCTAATTAAACCAAAGAGCTTCTGCACAGAAAAAGAAACTATCAACAGAGTAAACAGATAACCTACAGAATGGGAGGAAATATTTGCAAAATATGCATCTGACAAAGTATAATATCCAATATCTATAGGGAATTTAAACAATTGAACAAAAATAAACCCTTTAAAAATGGTCAAATGATATGAACAGACAACTTCTCAAAAGAAGACATACAAGTGCTCCCCCAAAATATGAAAAAATGATCTCTATCAAATATAAATCAAAATTGCAATGAGATACTGTCTCACATCAGTCAGAATGGCTATTATTAAAAGTCAAGAAACGAGAAATGCTGGCGAGGCCACAGAGAAAAAGGAATGCTTATATGCCGTTGATGAGAATGTAAATGAGCCACTGTGGAAAAAGTGGTGAGAATGTAAATCAACTGTAATGTAAATGGTGAGAATTGTGAGAATGTAAATCAGCCACTATGGAAAGCAATTTGGAGATTTCTCAGAGAACTTAAAAAACTACCATTTGACCCAGCAATCCTATTACTGAGTATATATCCAAAAGAAAATAAATCATTGTACCAAAAAGACACATGCACTTGTATGTTCATAGCCATGCTATTCACAAAAGCAAAGGCATGGAATCAACCGAGGTGCCCATCAGTGGTGGGTTGGATAAAGAAAATGTGGTACATATACAAGTGGAACACTATGCAGTCTTTATAAAGAACAAAATTACATCCTTTGGAGCAACACCAATGCAGCTGGAGGCCATCATCTTAAGCAAATGAATGCAGAAACAGCAGTCCAAAATACTGCATGTTCTTAATTATAAGTGAAAGACACTGGATATTCATGGACACAAAGATGGCAACAATAGACACTGGGAACTACTAGAGGAGGAAGGGAGGGAAGGAAGTAAGGGTTGAAAAACTAACTATTGGGTACTATGCTCAGTACCTGGGTGACGGGATCATTTGTACCCCAAACCTCAACATCATGCAATATACCCAGGTAACAAACCTGCACCTGTACCCCCTGAATCTAAAATAACAGTTAAAATTATATAAAAAAAATTAAAACCATCACTTGCAGGCCAAACTAAAACATGAGGCAGGTTGGATTTGGCTGGTTGTGTTAGATTTGGGTTGTCTTTTGCCCACTACTACTTTGGGCCAGTGGTTTCTAAACAGTGTGTAAAAATCAATGAAAAAGTGTTAAAAATGGCTTTCCAGGCTTCACTTCTAAAGTTTCTGATTTAGTAGCTCTGGGTTGAGGTCTAGAATATATATATTGCAAAAATCTTACAGATAAATTTTGGCTGCCTTAGTCAGGGTTCCAAATGGAAATAGGAGGCACACTCAAATTAGGATAATTTACAGTATTTTATTTACGTCAGCATTAATGAGAACAGTGTGGGCAGGGCTTAGGTGAGCCACAAGAGATAATGCAGGAATTTGAAGCTAGCAGCCACAGATCTGTTACCACTAGTCACCAGAATCCAGGAAAGAGAGTGGTTAGAGAAGTCCACTTGGAGAGCTGTGATGTTGAGAGAGCCATCCATCCAGGGCAACTCTGCAAGGAAGGGAACCAGGGAAAAAATATGGTGACTTCATTTTCTTCCCTTTCTCAGTCTCCTGCCAGAAGTCCCATTGGCCAAACCCAATTAGAAACCAGGAAGCACTAGAGTTCTATTGATGTGGTATACTGGTCAGCCTCCTGGGGCAAGGCAGGGTAGAGAAAACTAGAGAATGAATCTGAAGGATCAAACAAAAGATAACTTGAGGAGTAGCACAGACATTTTTAAGAAGTTTGGCCCTAGTCCCTCCTCCTATGCCTGGGATGATACTTATACTCCTCACTCCCTGTTATGGCCATGACCACAAGCAGTAATGGCAGACAGTAGCTGACTCCATCAACTCCCATGACTACCAGCATTTGGAGGTAGAATTTTGTCACATGATCTGATGAATACATGAGGTTTCAGGGGCCATTTGGGGTATCTCAGTTCCACAAATGCCATAAAATTGACCTACAGAAGAAACAGGATGAAATAGTGAAGTCGAGGATCAAAATCCAAATGGTAGCTGTAGGTCCAAGCCTCTAATTTCCGTTTTATTGATACACTCAGAGGAAGAGAACTGAAACACGTGATGCCTTGATAGGACAGAAGAGTGCGCACAAGGTAGATGTTGGGGGTCTCCTGAGCCTGAGATGGAGTCTTCACTTTCATATGACATATAGAGATTTGTAATAAGTATCTATTGATTAGAAGAATACATTCTTTCTTGCTTCCGTGACAGAGAGTTGAGATTGGAAAAAAAGAAATTATTCTAATGGTCAGGGAGTGGAAATGCCAAATATTAATACTGAAACCTCAGCTCTTACCAGAGGGGCTAGAAGATAGGGGAGACCAGAGATTTGGTGAAGAGATCCTTGATGCAGGATAATGATGTATTATGGGAAAAGTCTTCCAGATTTGCTTATTCAAAGGACTGTTAGTAGCATAATTTCAAAGACTGAAAAGAAATAAGCAATTTAAAGAGAGAAGTCTTGGAAGAGCTTTCATCCAATGCATACACTGACAATCTGAGCAGCTGTCATCTGATACGGAAAGACAACAGCTTGTTAGTTTACAATTTCAAAAGGGCAGTGAGAGTTTTAGAAAATTTTTGAGTTTCTAGAACTTAAACTTAATTGTAAAGAATCTAAGAAGATTAAGAGTATTGCTATTTAGGAGTATTGCCTCAGTTACCTTCTAAGATCCTCTCATTTTTCAAAGTTATATAAGATAAAAAGTACTTTGCATGATGGCAGGGACTGAGCATAAAAGTTTCAAAAGGTGTGAGATAGTTTTCTACTAGTAGATTCATGTTTGTTTGATAGACTTGAAAGAACTACCTTAACTTAGTTTATTTGCTTTATAGCAAAGTCATATTGCTTAATTCTTTTATCGTCTTTACATGTGCTTATATATAGTAGGACTGGCCAGTTTACTTTAGACCAAGAAGAAGAAGTAAATAAAAGCTAAGGGCTGAAAGCTAAATCTCTTGAGTTGATTTTGGTTCTGAAGAGTTGTGAAACTTAAAGGAACGAGCAAAGAGAATGATTTCTTTGAGAAGGCGCCACTGTGGTCTAAGAAATTTTACATATCCATTTGCCTTTTGCTATTTGCATAATAACCATCCATTTATTTTCCATTTGTCTAAATTTACACATTCATATGGTTTACTTTATACATAAGAAGACGTCACTCCCTCTTACCCCCCCGTAAGTATGAAGCAATGAAGAAAATCTGTTTGCAAAATGAAAAATAGAGGGGATTTTCAAGAAGGGAATTAATAAATTGGTGGTAGCTCAGGAAAAAAAAAGAATGGCAATAATTTTCAAATTAGTTAAGCTTTCTCTTTGTTTTCCAGAAGATTTTGAATGGATTGTCCTAACCTCAAACCAGAAAGTCCACTGTCCTCTTTAACACCCTGATTGTCTAATAAGTCCTTGCTTTGTTACTTCATCTGCTGTTATATTCTTATATTGCGGAGTGTGACCATTTCTATGGGAAGAATAGAACTCCAATATTTAAAAAGGAGTTCACATGTAAAGTTTGGAAAACCAGTTTTAAAAAGAGCTTTTCTTCTATTATTCTCTTCATTGACACTTACTCAGGGTGAGAGAAATTACTAGGTTTTTCCATTTGAAGATTCTTGGATAATAAGATGAAATATATAGTCAGAATTGGCAGTGAACAGAAAAAAAATAAAGTGACTAACTGATCAATCACCAGAGTAGCTAATTACACAAAAATAAGTTTCCATTTTCTTTGATGAATTCTCTCTGGCTCTAGCTATCTGATTAATTACAGCGTATAAATCGAAACTAGCTCCTCAGAGGTGGAAAGCCACTGGAAAAGCTCTTATAAAATGTCCAATGAATTCTATTGGTTCTTTAAGTCATGAATTGCTACTTAATCACAGGTTCCTTTTATTCAGCAGCATTGAAAAAAATGACATAATAACTTTTTGAGAATTGCTGAGATTGCTTTTAAAAAATATATACATATAAAATAAAACATTCTCGAAGATGTCTTTCAAACAAAAAATCTTGTTGACTCTGCTTGATTCAGTGTTAAGAATATCTTTTGTGCCATTCCCCAGTATTATGTTTAGTTATCTTTTTTTCTTAATTTTATATATATATATATATATATATATATAACCCACAATCTCTGAGGTTACTTTTCATGCTTATACTTCCTTAAGCTAGTGCATTATTTTTTTTCCAGTTTGTTCTGTAAGTCACTATTAAAATAGTACACATTTCTATATAAGATTTGATCAACTTGTAACTACAATTGTCTCCCAAATTGAGGCATGGGGGCTAGGACAGAGGTGAGAGTTGTGGAATAAGGAAATTAAAATGATTCACTTATTTCTTCAGTTAGTTTCCTTCCTTCCTTCCTTCCTTCCTTTTTCTTTCTCCTTTCCTTCTTTAAAAAATTTTTGTGTTTTAAGTATGGTCGATGAGATGGAAAAAGAAGCAGGAGATATAAAAGAGCAATGATGCACTTCCCACCTTTCCAAGAAAGAATTTCAACAATTTCAAACACACAAACAAAACACCAGAATGATGTTCTGAGTTCCTAGACTCTGTTCTTCCTACATTCTTCATTGTTCTCCCCTCCTCCACAAATGATTTTCAAAACTCTGATCACCTGTAAAACCTGAGGATATGAAATAAAATGTCTGCAAGACAGAGACAAAGCCATGAGTAAATGACAGGGCAGGGTGAATTAGAGAACTCACCCCCATCCAGAGGGAGCCTGCCAGTGACTTGGGGGTTCTAGGATTATTGCCATGCAGAAATGTGGGCCCAGTGTTTTCAGAGCTCTGTGTTTTCCAAGAAAATTTGGAAATCTGGATTTTTCTGTGAAATGTCTTGAGTTTTGAATGTTTGAGACTAATTCAATTAAACAGAAAACACCATAAGGGCCAATGGCACACACGTGCAGGCCAGATTGAGTCTTAAGGCCACCACTTTGCAACCTCTGATGAACATAGTATTATAGGCTTTGGCTGGATTCCTGGTCTGGGGACTTCAGTACTACTAAGAAAGCAGAAACTGCCATTTATATGCTTTGATTTTAGTATAATGAGAGAATGAAACTGACATAAATTCATGAGCACATATATTTGCATGAAAGAGAGACCAAACTCTAGTTCATTGTCTTCATGAGGAAAGAAATGTGTAATTATATATCTATTTAGCCTTTTCTCCCAGCTGTAGTGCAGTGGCTTGCTCATAGCTCACTGCAGCCTTGAACTCCTGGGCTCAAGCCACCCTCTTGCCTAGGCCTCCAGAGTAGCTGGAACTACAGGTGCACACCACTATGCCTGGTTAATTTTTAAATTTTTTGTAGAGATGGGGTCTGGCTATGTTGTCTAGGTTGGTCTCAAACACCTGGCCTAAAGTGATCCTCTCACCTCAGCCTTCTAAAGCTCTGGGATAACAGACATGAGCCACCACGCCCAGCAAATTTCTATGTTTTTGATTTTGCATCAAGGAGTGAGGCTCCATCAAATATACTTTCATCCTTATCGGCGTACCTATCTATGTAAGGCATCAGTATATACTTGTCTTTGAAAATTGCACAATGTATAAATCTTAGCTAATAGAGTTATTAAAACCAAAGCTAGACATTTTTTTTTTGGTAACTTATACATGCTTTGATTAATAAAAAAAGCAGGGCATAGTGGTTTAAAGTGCCAGCTTTTGGGCAAAAAAGACTCAAGTACCAATGGTTAAGAAGACAGCTTGAGAGTGAGGAACACTTGAGTTTAAAGCCCAATTTTCTTTTCTTGCAGCATGTTCTAGATTAAGCCACCTATTATCTTTAAGCTTCCATCCTATCAGTCACAGTTAGCAGTATGACTTGTGCTCTTCAAAGATACTGGACAGATAGAGACTTCGTGGCCTGGAAGAAACACAGGCTTTGTTTGAGACATAAGCAACAACATGAGTGAGTAGGCAGAGCCAGATCATGAAAAATTGTAAATACACATGAGAAGTTTGGAGTCTATTCTGTAGGTTAGAGGGAACCATGAGAGCATTTGGGCAGGGATAACCTAGAATGATTTTAGAATGATTTAGCAGTAGTGTGTGGGATGGCTCCTACTTGGGTAGCTGTTGCAGTAATCCACGGGAGAGGTAGTGTCAGTCTGGGTTAAATAATGGTTGTGGACACAAAAGGGGATAAATGGGTTTGAAAGATATCATTAGATGTGACTTTTAAATAAATAGTCCCAAGCTGAAAATCTTGTGTGTGTGTAAAACTACACAGCAGCAAATCTAAGAATTTTAGGATGATCTTAAAGGTAATTTGTGGATGGTGAAAGAGAAAAGAGAAGAGAACTAAAGACTGAGAACTAAGTAATGTCTACCAATGGAAAATTGAGAAGAGGAAAAATGTATTAGAGGAAATGGAGAAGAAATAAGAAATTTGAGAAGAAATAGGTATTTAGTAATAATAGGCTCATGTCTGCAATCTCAGAGCTTTTTTCATTTTAACAATTCAAGATGATTTTATATTCCCTATATTTTTAATGCTGTTGGCATGATGATTCATATCTCACTTATCTTCTAAGAAAGAAATATTTTCTTTTCCTTCTCACCTTTCCTATTATTATATGCCATCTTAAAGTCTGTCTCTTCTAAGAGGATTTCTTCACTTGGTTTCACTACTATATGCCTGCCTTCTGAGTTGGTGTGAGGTTACAAAGATGAAGAAAATCAAGAACATCACAATCTGGTATAAAATATGATACTTCATTTCTCATTTTCTTCTTAATATGTTGTATGACTTATAGTTTGCTCAAAGTAAGACCGTCAGCTCCTGTTGGGCTGGGGCCTTCTTCTCTTGTTGATTCTATTCAATGAAATCTTCTATTATGCCTTGTGATCTTGTCTCATCAAATATTAAATTGAATTGTCAGTAGATTTTTGCTAAATTTTAAATATGATTTTTTTCTTTTCTAAATGGAAGCATGTTCTTATAACTTGCTCTGCGATCTGCTGCCATACTTAATAGAAACTACAATATGGTAAGAGATAAAAATTCACAAAGAATGTATTAGTGCTTCTAACCATTTAAATTTATATTTAACATTAATTAATTAGTGTATTTGTTCATTCAGTCAGTCTTCTCTCTGGCCATTTTAACTCTGGCTGGACTAGATCACATCTTCTCTGACTTCCTTCCACATAAACTCTTCATCACTCAATTGAAAATTTGGGAAAGAAGACGGTCCAACACCTTCTTCCTTTCTGTGTCTTCTCTGCTCTGCTCTAATTTCGTGTTCCTTCCACAGTTGTCTCGTTTTCAAGTCTCTCTCTCTCTCTCTCTCTCTCTTCTCTTTTTTTTTTTTGGTACTACTTTGATTTCCTTTCTACTGTCTTGAGAGTTGCTTTCCTTTTGTATTTCCCCTTGATGTGACACCTCTGTTATAGCTCCATTCTGTGTTTATCTGGTTGAAGTTCCTGGAGGGCAGAGGTGGATTCTTCCTGGCCCCAAAGCCCAAGTTAGCACAGTGCTTCACACACAACAGGTGGGCGATGAGTGCATTCAACACACAAATACTTAGAGGCTTTTTGAGTGTGAGGCACTGTGCTGGATGCTGGGAAACAAATTTAAATAAGATATTGCTCCTGGTCTCCATGAGCCCAAACTCCAGTAGAGAGATGGACAAAGTAAGTCAGCAATTATGTAAGGGATGGTAAGAACTATTCTAGAAGTCTGTCAGGGTTGAGCTTTAAGGAATGGATCCATGAAGAGGTTCTACTCACTGAGTGTTGAAGGATAAGTAAGTATAATTAGAGGTGATAACACCCAATCTTAGGTTGTGTTAGTAGGTGGAGAGATGAGAGGAGGGGAATAGGAAAACTAGGAAGAGAACAGACTCTGAGACTTATGACTGATTGTATATGGGGTTATGGAGAAGGAGGAGCTCAAAGATGGCTCCTAATTTCTGCCTTGGACTATGAGTTAAGAGGCAGTACCTGTTCAGGAATGTAAGAACTAATGGGGAAAAAACTTTAGAAGAAAGAGGAATAATGATGATGCTAGGAATGGCCATTACTCCCTTATCACATCTCCTTTGTAGTCATTCTTCCTCCTCCTGGCAGAGTATTTAACTGGAAAGGACTGTGTTAGTCCTTTCCAGTCAAATACTGGAAAACATGTGGCTGCACATATGTTTCTCTCCTTTTACATGGAGGCTGTGGAGATGAGACTGAGGAGAGGAGTCTGAAAATGAGGTTCCCAGATTTTCTTCAGAGAAGGACTTGTTGCCTTAGTCCTCAGTCTGGGGAAATGTATTTGGCAAACAGCCTCCAGTTCTCAGCTCCTTTAGGGTATTTCAGCTGCCAAAAGCCAGGCTATCTGTATCTGGTGACTGAGTAAGATGGGAGTATAAAAGTTCAGACAGTTTGCACTGCGAAGGATACTAAAGGAAAAATATTCCAGAGCATTCTGCTAGGTGGACGGACACTTTGTGGGATCCGTGACACAACCTGATGTCATCCTCTGCCCCATCCTATTTCCTCTCCTTCTGTTCTTAGGTGTAATCCTCACAAAACTGATGCACCCCCAAACTCCCTTAGAGTCTACCTCTGGAGAACCCAATCTGTAACACAGACAGTGCCGGGAAATTGTTGTCCAGCCTCTTAGCATCCCCTGGGATTACACAGGCACTTGTTTCTCCAGGGATCCGTGAAAGAAGGGGCTGAGAGAGTGTATCCTAGAATGTAATAGAGTAAGGGCCTGTAGTTATGTTCTGGTTGTTACTGGCCTCGTAGGATGTGGTGAGATTGCCATAACTTAGGAAGAAACAAATCTGAGCAAACAAGGGAGCAGTTAATTTTATGATTAGATTAAAGGTACTTCCAATGTCCAAGAGGGCTTTAGTTTTAAACCAACATATTGCAGCAATTGTTCTAAATGGAAGTCTCCTTCAAATAAAAAATATCAAAGAAACCGTGGGAAAGTTTGAAGCAAGTTGAGTTGCCGTGAACTGGAACACTTTAGTCTCTTATTAAATGAATGCAATGTGATAATAATATAATGATACCTTGCATGTAGATTGCATATTTATTTTTCCCCCAAGACATTCCTACAGCACTTTAGTGCAATGTCATTTTTCCTCCCTCACTTCTGACTTTCCTCAAGTGGGAGAAGGAAGACTAGAGGGAATTGAATCTTTAACAACTAATGTTCAATTTTTTTAATTCAACTGCCTGCCCAACCCATCTGTATTATAGTTATGAAATCATACTAAAAATGATTTGACTTCCTGTCTCTTTGACAGCCTAGGGAAGGCTGTCAGAATAAGAAATGAAGTGGTTTGTATGAGTAGAGCAATGAGGGGTGTGGGGGATAAGAAACAATTCTACTAGCTGCTGAATAATCTACATACAGAATAATCAACATGGTAGATCATTTGATCGTTAAAATTTGATATTGCTTCCTAAGCTCTGATCATAATCATTAAAAAGCTATCATTATTGATATTTGTGTATATTAGTAGTGGGCTTAGTGGGAACTCTGCTAAGCATTTTATATATACAATTTTATTTATTCCTCATAAAACTCCTGAATGATATTTTTTTCCCCTTTTATATCATAGAAACTAAAACTCAAGCTCTCAGGGGTTATATGTGGCTGGCAAGGGACGGTATCGGGATTTGAATCCAGGAGGTATTGCACTGAAAGATGAAACTTAAACACAATGCTAACTGACTGCTTACTGACTCCGTTATCTGCAGCTGCTGTGCTGACTCTACAGTTGAAACAATGGAGTGTGTGTGTGTGTGTGTGTGTGTGTGTGTGTGTGTGTGTGTGTGTGTTTGTGTAGGGGAATGGCATGCTACTGAAATAGTCCCTAAGAGAACAGCTTGCTGAGTATGCTTAAAACAAAACAGCTTCACCAATAAAGCTGTAGGCTTCCAACAAATATTCCATTTTCCCAGGCCTCTGCTTCATGGAAATCTTTGGTTTTCCAGTACCACTCAAGGAAGAATATTTGACATCTTCGAGGATGACATCAAAAAATAAAGAAATAACAAACAATCAACATTGCACAACTATGCTAATTCATGCCCCAAAGGGAAGACAACGGGAAAAACCTAGAGTTTGCCAAATGGAAAAACAACGAAACTGGTGGAGACAGAAATATTAATTCAGACTTCAAGATGATAAAAGACTTGTTACAAACAATGGGATTGGAAAAAAAGAAAGTCGTACTCAGCCAAATCCCTCAGATACGTGTAAGCAACTAGCTCCCACTGAGATAGATGGATGCATCAGTTTCTTCATTTTAATGAAGACAATTAGACTTTGCATGTTCACAAGGCTCTCTGTGTTCAGGTCCTTTTCTAGTTGGTACTGATGAAGCAACTCATAAAACAGCCAAATGCTTACACTGCAGTCAGGGCCAGAAGTGGACTCAAAATGGAAAGAAAATGGCTCAGTTTGCCTTGGATTCAGTACATTCTCTCTTAGTTTCTCATGGGAGGGGGGAGAACTCACAGAATAGCTGACCCTGTTTTTGGATTCATACTAGGCCATTATTAGTATATGTTTGTTTAATGTTGTTATCCTAGGAGCAATCTTCCCTAAATTGCAACCTTCTCTATCTGATATTATTTAGAACAATGTACAATTAGCCACATTTCTGCATGAAGAACTTTTCTTCAAAGCAAACATGATAAACTTTGGTAGCATGGTACCCCTACAAATAATGCTTGATTGAGGCTGCTTAATTTAGTAATTTATTTATCAGCTTAAATGATCCCAGTCATCTTGGCATATGTCAACATCCATTTGTTTTGTGAGTATATTGGGGTCAAAATCAGCATCTCATTCATAGAAATATTTATCTATACCCACAGATGCATCTGAGTCTGCATTTGATATTTCTTCATGCTAATCCACAAAGAAAATTTTCCTCTCTAATTAAATTGCTCTTATAGTCTTACTGGAAGATATGTTAATTTGTATTGTTCTGATGTAATTACTTTTGTTTATTTTAGTCTCTGACCAGATTTTAAACTCTAAGGGTAAAAAAAAAAGTTTCTATTTCTTTTATAAGCTCGTCCTTTCCCCTTATCCCAGTTACCAATAAATGCTTTTTAAAGTTTACACCCTGCCGAAGTAGGTGTTAAATAAATATTTGTTTGATGGCTTTGTAGATTTGTATATTCAGACAAATAGGAAAACAGGCTGAAAGGGAGAACCTAGTTCTAAGCAAGCTGGGTTTTAAAACCAATACAAGTGAACATTTGAAGCACACTCTTTGCCAACCAGGGACTCTTTTGCAATCCCGCAGGATTGATGAACTCTTTCTATCAGAGGTATAGTCAAGTTCTAACATCAGAGGAAGCAAGCTTACCAGCACGATTGGAGGAGGCAGGTCTACGCTGGTAAGTCCATGAAGTAGGCATTCTACTGAGACACTCTCCTTGCTAATATCACTTTTGATATTTTGATTTTACATATTTTCTATTGCTTCCTCCACTGAATTTTTATCACCATTGTTTCAACTGTCATTTTATCATATTACTTTAAATCTTTCGAGAGGGTGCCATATTTGTAGAATTTGCCTTGGGGAGAAAGCACTTTCCTCTAGCCCCATCTCCGTGGCCTCCCTATGAGTTTGCCTTTCTCCTGAAACTATGAAAATTGTACTTTAAAGGTGATGTTTTACAGTTTAGGCCACACATCTTCCATTCTTTATTAGAGCAGCTCACCACCTCCCCGTCTCTTTCTGTTCCAAAGTGACTTCTGGGCTGCTCCATCGGAAACTAGAAGAGAAAGAAAATCATGGGTATAGTCAGCCTGTGCTGATTGATTATTTCATACTTGTGAAACAATTTTCTGTACCAATTATATCTTTGCAGATGACAGAAGCTATTTAATGACCATAATAATTAATTTTCATTATGAAGCAGATCGGCTAATGATGCTAAAGCCTAGATTTCATTAAAGAACTAAAACACAAAACTTGCCCACACTCCCAGAACATAACTTTCAAGTTTGTTAAATCAGGGAGTAAATGCAATTATTACTTCTCTTATAGAGTCAGCTGAGGCAAAGTCAGGGTGTAAGTGGGAAGGCTTGTAGCAGTTTTTATTTCTTCATTTTGAAATCAGATGAAATGCTCAAAACAAGTCCTCTAACCAGCAGCATCTGCATCACTTGGGAACTTGTTAGAAGTGCAAGTTCCTGGGCCTCGCCCTAAGCCTACTGAACCATAAGCTGTGGGGGGCAGGGCTCAACTATTTCCATTTTCAGAAGACTTGCAGGTGGTTCTGACACAGGCTAAAGTTTAAGACCCACTGGTGTGGACAACAAAGAAGAGATGAAAAAGAAGGCTTTGTTTCTCTTTAGTGTTCCTTCCTTAAGGTTTTTGGTGGCTATAGGTCTTTTCATATTCAGGAGGACCTCAATGAAAAAGCCTAAGAGCAATACTTGATATGCTAGAGTTAAAGATCTAACATTTGGATGTTAGATGAACAAGCTAAGATTTACGAAGAGGTTCATACCTTGGGGTCAAGGGATTCCTCTGAGCACCAAAACATCCAGTGGGTAGAATTCAATAGACGTATGATCCTAGTAAACTTGTAGGCAATTTTTAATGTATTTTTTTCATTTTTTAATCAGATATTTACAGAGAAGCACTTTGGATCAAAAACCATTCTAAGTTCTGGGGTTTTAGCAGTGACAAAATCTTTGCTAACATTCTAGAGTTGAAAAGGCAAGCCCCCATGAATCAAAAAATCTGTCATGTCATCTGGGATGACATGCTGTGAACATAAATGAAAGGTAATGAGTGGATAGAGTGCAACTGGAATGTGAAGGGCTGCTATTTTATGTAGTTGATCCAGCGAGTTCTCTCGGATAAATAGGAGGGCAAGCAGAGAGCCAAAGGGAAAAGCATTTCAGAAAAAAGGAAACAGAAAATGGGATGAGATTGGTAGGTTTATAAACTGGATTTCAAGGAAAGTCAGAAACATGGATAAGGCCACAAAACTAATAAAGAAGCCTGAATATACTGGACTGATTCCACTACGATGTGCTCCCTCTTACTATATCACTCCAGAGCATAGTTACCTGGAAAGGCCTGTGTCTCTGCATGCCCAATGGCAAGACCTGTGGCCTATATATACTTGATGGCTAAGCTAGTATATTTTAACCCTGGCTGGGACTTTTGTTTGAACGGACCATCTGTGGTTGTTCTTTTGGAAATGTGGCTGACTTAATTAGGTCAAGTGAAAATCATAGTTCTATAACTCCTGATGCTGTTCAGAGACAGAGCTTCCCTGTTTTAGCTGTTGTCCTTGGTGACAAAAAAATTAAACTGCCATTGTCGAGCATTTGCTATGTTCCAAACACTGAGCTAAGTAAATCACCCATATTTCATCCTTTCAAAACTCATTTTCATTTTTGACGACAATTGGAATATACTGGTGTGTAAGCTCCATAGGGCAGAAATTGTCTCTTTTACCCCTGAATCCTTCTGGAGCAATGCTTGATTCATAGTAGGTACACAGAAGACATTTGTGCAATGAAGAGCAAAAAAGGAAAATAAAGGAATGAAGGAATTTCTGTAAGCCAAACATCTAGCAAGGTATTAAGTTGGTACAAAAGTAATTGTGGGTCTTGGCATTTAAAATTTGAATCCAGTCTATGTAATCCCAAAGCTTCAACACTGTGCTGCATTGTGAATTAACCTGGAATGGAATGAGGAGGAAAAAGTAGAAACATGAAGGCGGAACATAAGAAAGGCAGGGTGCGAGAGCAACTCATGCAAAGCCCTAACAAAGCAAGATAGTGGCTTTCCTCTCCATGGCTAATCTCATTCTAGACTTTTTGGGACTAAACAGGAGACTATAACAATGCCATTTCCTTGCCCTGTAAAAGAACAGACTGAATTTGTCAGTTTACACTTCAATAAAGCTGGAAAAAATAAAAAGAACCAGCCTGGCAAGACTAACTCTCATGGAATATTTAATCAGCAATGCAACAAATTAAGTGGGATGGTACCTTATTTCATACTGTCTACTCTAGGGCCTGCCATCTTTGGAATAGCAAACATAAATCTCACGCATTATAGTACAATGTTAGAAACTGAAAATTATATTAATATGAGGTGACCCACATGATAGTTTAAATTAGTTTCACTTAATACAATTGGCCAACATTTCTAATTTGCTGAAACGTACTGTCCAAATGCAATGTAATGCTTTGAATGTGTGGAGAGGTCTTTCTTGTTTTCTCTCTCTCATTTCCTCTGACCTCCCCCCTCACCTGCCCTTTTCTACCCTCCTCTGTCCCCCTTTTCTCCTTTCTTTTCTCCTCCTCTTGTTTCTTCTCTTGACTTCCTCTTTGCTTTCTTTCCCTTTCCTCCTCTCTCCCTCACTTCCTTTCCTCTCTTCCCCCTGTTCTTTCTTTTTAATTTTTTAAAAAAATCTCCAAGTATGTGATTATAACCTTATATATTTTCTGTGGATTTTAAAGATATAACTGTATCCACTTTACACCTGAGAAAACTAAGTCATTGGAGATGTTATGTAACTTGTGAATTTTGTGGTGAAGATGGAAAAACCCCCACATGTCATAACTTCAGGTATCTTGCGCTTTTTTACTTGTCCACAGGTCCCACAGCAAAATCTCAGGTTTAACCACAGGGACTGATTTACAGTGTATAATGAATAAAAAGACATTTCTTAAAGTAAAGGTGAAAGAAAATAAAGTCCAGCTTGCAAGTTTTTACTGACTTTATATGTTAATGTAGGTAGTTCACTTTTCATCTATGGTATGGGAATAATAATGGATCCCCATATACCATGGCTTAAAAGCTTTTCACCAACATAGAATTATATTTCAAAACATATCTTTGTGGAATTAGATGACTTGGTTTCCACTGTTGTTACTCAAGACACCAAGCCTCAGGAGTGCTTGTCTTTAGGGAGCATTTCCTGCTTACTCTTAAGTAAGAGTTATTAGGTTGGTTCTGCTTCTTTTGCCAGTAGGTGGTACTAGCAATTTGTATAGTGTAAACTATTCTGATGGAGGGGGGGAGGGGGAAAGCATGCTTGGATTTTTTTGGTGGGGGAGAAATAAGCTTTTTGGACTGTAGTCCACCTGGTGTATTCACCTGGAAATATTCCTCTGGGTCCCATGGTCTCCCTACCACGAACACAATTTCTCAGTGGTTAAAATGCAATGATTTGAAGAGGTTTGGCTTCAGAAAAGAAGAAGAAAAATAGGAGGAGCTCATGTCATGTCAGATTTGGTTCCCAGAGTAATTAGATTACTGATGACTTCTGATCATATGATAGCGGGCACCAACTCATTTTCTGAGGAACTTGCTATTAGATCAGATGATAACTTTTTCCAAAAGATGTTCTAATAATGAAGCTGTGTGTGAGAGAAGAGCAGCAAACAAGAAGAAAGCTCATTGTGTCTCCTTCTTAAGTGCTGCTATTGTCCTGGTTCTAACCAGGCTAAAATTTTTACGAGCAGTTAGTTCTTGTTGGAGACAATGTTCCTGTGCAGTGTTGGAAGATAGACACACACACACACACACACACACACACCACAGGCACACCCCACACACACCCCCTGTTAAACAGCCAAGATACCTAAAGTGGACCGTTTCAGGTGGTTACTTTCCAAACATGTTTTAATATGAAGCATCTGGGTTGTCAAATAACCTTGCTGATTTATAAGAAGGTGGTTGCAACACTAACTCCAATTAAAATGAATGGTCCCATAAATGCGAAGGGGGAGTTAGCGTCATCACCATAACCTGCTTTCCTCAACTGCCACCCTCCACAAAACAAAATAAGAAATGAAATGTGAACACAGACAGTCTCATTGTTGCTTTGTCTGGAGTCAGGTTTAGGTGAAGTGGTAGAATTCTAAGCTAAGGACCCTGCTGTAGTTCCCAACTCCTGCAGTCCAAGAGGCCAAGTTGGAAGCCAACCCTTGGCCTTGAAGGCTGTCACTCAAGTCTAATTCAATGACTGGGCATAAAACCCCAGGTGAGATAGGAATGCAAAAAGCTGCTGGAGTTTTCATTAGTTAACTCTTTAAACCATGGCATTATTTAAGCCATATTACGTCTTTTCTTCTTCCCACATTAATAGAGCTAAGGATTATTTTGCTCAGTGCTTATGAAATTTTCAATCTTGGTCCAGATTAGGAAAATACTTCTCTTTTGGTTTTCTCCTGTTGGTGGGTGGGTGGGCAGGAGGCATCTTTATTTGCCTATCTGGCAGCCCTATTGTAAGTTATATTTATTGACTGGAAACTTGGCAAGGCTAATATTCTTTCTTGGTAACAAAATACTACCTTCAATTTTTACTTACAAGGCTCCATGGCAACCAGGTGGAACATACATCATTAGCTTACCGAATAATGAATATATTTTAAACCATGACTTAAAGCTGTTCGTTTACAGTATATTAAACTAAAGAAAAGGTTTAATGCAAACCCAGCTTTCTGCAGTAGAATTAACTAAATCAAAATGAAGCCCTTTTTTCTTTGGTCAACTTTATTGAAACTCATTCAACTTTCCAAGAACTAAAAATGAGCTTCCTGTCTTGCCTGTTTGGAATTACTTACTGTCATCTGTTTCAGACCTTAAAGGACATGATTTAATATCAGCAATAAGGCTCCTCTTCCTCATTTGGCAGGTGTTAATTATTTAAACACTACTCATTTTAATTTGTTTCCAATGACTCTTTAGAGTGATTTGCTTTACAAGTTTCATTAAGTGTTTTTCTTTGGAAAAAATAAAATAAAAAAGAAGGCAGGCTGAAGCCCTCCAACTGCACCACACAATCTATTGATAGGTGGGGTGAGGCAAGGCTGTATTTCAAGTATTATGATCTTCATGATTTCTGCTGATGGAATATAATATACATCATTTTTATCTTCTTTGTAATAAAAAGTTGCTCTAGGCACAAAGCCTCAGGTTCCTGCATGCTAATAATCCTGGCTTACTGTAGAAAGCCTTTGCATTTCCTGATCTGTCAATTAGGAATGAGCCACAGAAATCCAGAATAATTGAAAATATAGGAGGGACATTTCTCCCAACAAAACTACTTCTTCCTTGTTGTCTGGGTATCATCTTCTTTGTCAATTCTTGCTGCTTTGTTCTTCCTGGTCCATGATGACTCCTGTTATAAACAACGCTGAGGTTTCGTGCCCCTTTTCTCACTGCCGCTCAGATGCTTGTCAGAGCTTCCTCTGCTGAGAGGGGGACGGCCCTGTGTGTGCGTATGTGGAAAATTGGCCTTGCACTGGGCAGAGATGCTGCTGTTGCTTATGTGGGGCAATAGTCTGAGTGCCAGATAGAAAACTTTTTCAGAAGACTGACATCTAAATTGGAAAAGCAGAGGAATAAGGAGAAGGAAAAAGAGATTTCACAACCCCTCTGGGAAAGGAGAAACTGACAATCCCAGAGTTTTTTTTTCTTAGTTGTACACAGCAAAGTAATTTCATCTCAGTGTGAAATGGAAAAGGTGGGTGTTTGTTTAGATTGAGACCATTCAGTAATGATTTTAACACTCATTGGAATCTCTTAGCCAAAGTATTCCAGGGACACAGTCTGTAATGAACACTTATTCTCCCAATTAAAGTTTCAGTCCCAATGAAAATGTTACCTGATATCTCCCTTCTCCTGTTTTCAGTGTTTCAGTCTTTGCTCTGTTTTTTCCTTCATGATTGGTGGCCTAGTTCATCATTTTCCCAGTGATTCCTTCCTTTGGCAGCCAGCCATGAAGCCCAGTAGACTGATCCTCCAGCTTAGGAATCAGGTTCATCAAACTCATTGGCACTTCAGCTTTGAAGGCTGGGAGAACTGATTGCATTTCTGGATGAAATAACTTCATTTCCTGGACTAAGTGGAACAGGGAATCATTAAGAGTCTTTGTAAATAAAATGTTAATAAACAAAAGGCCTTAAATGTTTCAAACATGACTCAGTTATCTAAATTAACTATCATTCGGTTAGCTGTTTCTCAACTCCCTGAGATCACATTGGTTTTGGTGATAGAGGGATGCCTGTGGGTTGAAGAGGTGGCGAAGGTATGTGATGGGAAATGCACTTTGTAATGAAAAGCACAGTAGCCTTGCTTGTCCTTTCTCTCTACATGTCTAAGAGCCTGTGAACATAACATGTATGGATTCACTGGAAATGGTCACAAGATTTTGTGGGGGTTGGGGCCTCATGTAGATGAGGAAAGGATGAGAAGTAAGGCCTTTGAAAATATTCCCACTTCCATTCTTATTCTCATTCATTTATTCAACAGTTCTTAATTGAATACACACTCTGTATTGCAGGGGACAATACTTGTTGAAATGAGACAGCCTGCAATCTAGTGGATTGGATAAAACTGTGAATAAAGAATGTTAGTAAGTGTGCTGCATGAGCCACAAAAGCAGTATTTCAGATGATCCTAGAAAGAGAGCAGCCAAGTCTTGGGAGAATTTAGGAAGCCTTGCCACAGGAGGTGGTATTTGAGATGGGCATTGAAATAATGAGTAGGTGTTCATCATGTGGAGATGGTGGTGGGTGGGGGAGAACGGTGCTAAAGGCATTCCAGGCAGAGACGAGCTTGAGTCAGCGCTGGTGAAAGTGGCAGAGAGTGCTCAGGGTTTGGAGTAGTGACAAGATAGACCCAGATTTTGCAAAACCATGGTAAGAAGCTTAATCGTTTTCCCTAAAGCATGTGTGATCCTGTAGAAGGCTTTATGCAGGGGAAGGCTAGCATGAGAATTGAGTTTTAGATGATAACTTTGATGACTTAGAATATATTCAACAGGGGGGAGAGAATGAAGATAGGAAAACACTGAAGAAATTTAAACCAGAAGAGCAGATAATTTGGATCTAATCTAAAGCATTGGCAATGGTGTAAGTCACCCTATAAAGGGTTCAAGATTTTATTCCACTTGCAAGCAAACAAGTTAGTTGGCCCCAATTTTAGATACAAATACTGACAGAAGACAGAAGACCCCTGAATTAGAGACACAGATGGTTCAGTACTTACAGCAAAAACAGCATCCAGAGTTGCAACTTGTGTCATTTCCCCATGTCTTAATCCCCACAGGGTGACTCCATGAAGGTCGGGTTTTACCTGCATGTACAATGAGGTGCACCACAGCAGAGGACCCCAAATTTTAGTAGACTAGCATTTACAGTGTTGTTAACTTATCTTCCCAGTCTCCCCCTTGAGAAAGAGAGAGGGAGAGATTACTCATTACCCTGGATTGTTAGCCAATCTCCTCTAAGAGAAAGGGAAATTATCTTTGGCTTTATTAGCCAGGGGTGTAAGCAAAAATCTCTGGGGAGATGCATCTCTAAATCTCTCTGGAGGGGTATACTATTTATAGCTTCCAAGGCTTTTTGCTATTTAAACATATCTTTTGCTCAGACAGCCCACTGTGTAGGGCCAAGAAAAATTCATATAGTTTTCCAAATGGAGATGGAAAGGAGGGGCTAAATAGATGAAATCTATGAAGGATAATTGTCAGAGGAAAGCAAGCCTGGAAGCTGATTAGATGAGGCAGAGTTTGTGTGTGAAACCAGGAAGGCTGAAGTGTGGCTGAGGCTTCTGATTTGATAGATCTGATGGTAAGCAGGCAGTAAGTGAAAAGCTTTTTTTTTAGGATGCTAGTGGTGGGAAGGGGTCACATACACCAGCACAAGTTAAAGGTTTAGAGGTTTATTTGTATAAAACTGACTCCATGTGAGGATACAATGGGGCTCTTTTAGGAGTCATCTGCTATTGCACAAATAGTCGGAAAGACAGAGAAAAGTAACCAAAGTTGTATGTCTCATGTCACCTTGTTTTATTTGTTTTTTTTTGTTGTTGTTGTGGTTGTTTTTGTTAGATGGCTGTGGTATCCCAGTAGATAGAAAGAACTAAGAGCTATGTACTACTTAACTCTTATTGTGAGAAATGGAATTCAAGGGGAACTTGAACTTGCTTAGGGTAGAGCTCCTAAAACATCTTCCATCTCCCAGATTACCGCAGCTGACTCAGCTGTCCCTCCCATAAAGCAGACTTTTGACAGGCTCTGGAAATGGTAAAATGGTATACAGTGGGAATTGTCCAACCCTTTATGGGCTTCTTATGCACTGTTGTACACTCTCTGGTGTCTGGGACTGAGAATTCTGGAATGCATTTTTCATTTTTGTGGTGTGGGTTTAGCAAGGTGTGGTAGATAAAGCTTTAGGTTAAATGTTAGAAGGTTGGGAGGTTGGGGTAAGAGTCTTAGATGAATCATCGGCCAGTCATGGAGGCCTGAGAAATTGCTAGGACTCTTGAGACCTTTGCTCATTTTTTCCCTATTCTTTTCATATAGGAGAGACCACTGTCTTTACTGTCTCTAAAACTTGTGGGATGGGTGGGTCATGGCTTCTTATGTATGAATCTTAGTTCCTTGTATGTAACTTCCTCTATTATATATGGAAAATTCTAGAAAGCCTGCACCTAAATCTTATAAGGCAAATAGAAAATAGCATTGTAAAAAAGAAAAGCATGTTATCATCGCCCCACTGGGTTTCAAACATGAGAGCATTCCAGGGGAAAAAATTAGGTGGAAGCTTATTTTTCTTTGGCATGTATGGTATTTAAAATACAATTTTATTACCCATGGTATCAAATAACTGTATATTATCCAATGTGCAAAAGGTACTCTGTCTAAATTGTTATTAAAATGTCAATTATGATCGCATCACTTTTAAAGTTGGGTATTTAATCTGAGAAAATAAACTACATCTTATACCCTCCTCCTGTGTCATAGAGATTTTGGGTTTAATTTCTTTTCCTGATGTACAACTACTGGCTGCTAAGTACATGAGACTCTACTTGATTCTAATGTAATAAATCAAACCCTTGTTATAACTTGTCTTCAAAATTTTACATGCTTTTCCTCTTAGTTAGCTGAAAATATTAAAAGCCACCCTTTATCTTTAATCATTGTTCTTTTATATACTAATTGCATAGACCAGCATTGGTGAGTTTATAATTTTGGTATTCCTTGACCTTCTGAATTCATGCATTTTATTACAGGTTAGAGCATGACTGATGGTGGGAAGATTAAGGAAAATTTAGTTTGGCTTCCTAGGTACAGGAGATTATGGCTTAAACAGCTCCATTCCAGTGTCCAGAGATCCCAAAAAGGATGGGGAAAGGTTGGTGAGAGGAGAACAAATAATTCTCAGAGAACTGTGGAGTCATATAACAATGGCGTTGCAAGGCATTGAGGTAACCCTTTAATCCATAGTGACAAAGAAATCAATCAACTGGACTCATGAAACCAGCTGTTTTATCAGAGTAATGTTGGGCAAGAACCCTGCTCTGAGTTGAGTCTCGTACTACGTCTGCTTTCCAGGTTGTACTATTCCTACTTGAGGTTAGAGAAGGAGAGCCAAGAGGGGTGAGATAAGGAGCAGGAGAAATGTCCACTTGGAGAAGAGGCTTTAATGGAATGCAGCTCAGATTTTATTTCGTGGAAAGAGATTAGTCAATGTAACTAACTACTAAATGTAACTTGATTGCTTAAAAGCTAGTGGAGATTTACAAACTCCTTGGGTTATTTCCTCTGAATTGCAGTAGATTTTTATATAGCTTTTACAGTTGAAGGCATCTTGGCTTGAAAAACTAATTGACTGGGTAATTTTGAACTGTTCTGTTTTACATCTGTGAAAAGTTAATAAATTGCAGCTCTTTTCTTTTCAAAACAAAGTACTTTCCGAACAATTTAGAATTTAGATATTGCCCTCCCTTGAATATGACAAACAAATTCTTTGTGCTTGGGACTTAAAAACAGCAAGTTGACTAGTTGCTGGAGTTGTGAGAATAATCACCTGAGTTCAAAACACCTGGGATCCTCATCAATTCTTGAGAAACACTGCCATCATTGTCCTTTGGCAGTGTGAGCTAATTGTAGAGTTACTGTGCAATAACCCTTTAGTTAGGTCTAATAAAATCATAACCTCTTTGGAAAGAATGGTGCTTACCCATTGGATTCTTGCATACACTTAATAATTTCTGCTTAAAAAAAAGAAGAGAATAGAAACTTTCTTCTATTGCTAACAGAAGAAAATGTATACTAAAGGGCTATAGCTAGAATATTTATTAAGCAAGATTATGCAGTGTATGTGCATGCATGTATGTGTATTTGTGTGTGTGTGTGTGTACACATACTGCTGGAAGTGAGTAGGCATGTTGTTCTGCAAAAGATAAACTTTTAAGGGCCTAGAACCCAGAGCTGTGGTGAAGATGTGCATGGGGGAATGTATTTGGTTCTAGGGAGGACAGCTTGTCTCCATGTCATTTTAATATCATAGGCAGTAGACAGCACAGCCAAGTTTCCCCAAATGGCTAGTGCTGTGGCCTAAATACTCTTTATTTCTTTCTCTTTCCTGAATGCCCTGGCCAGAACTTTTAATACTATGCTGAATAGGAGTGTTTGCTTGTCTGTGGGCTGTCTCTTTTTAAACACATGAGACATATTAATGATCCATCAGTCCAATGAGATTTTTAAAAACATTCAGCAAAAAAACTTCAGGATACAAAATCAATATGCAAAAATCACAAGCATTCCTATACACTAATAATAGACAAACAGAGAGCCAAATTGTAAGTAAACTCCCATTTATGATTGCTACGAAGAGAATAAAATACCTAGGAATACAACTAACAAGGGGTGTGAAACCTCTTCAAGGAGAACTACAAATCACTGCTCAAGGAAATCAGAGAGGACACAAACAAATAGAAAAACATTCCATGCTCATGGATAGGAAGAATCAATATTGTGAAAATGGCCATACTGCCCAAAGTAATTTATAGATTCAATGCTATCTCCATCAAGCTACCATTGACTTTCTTCACAGATTTAGAAAAAAACTACTTTAAATTTCATATGGAACCAAAAAAGTGCCCGTATAGCCAAGACAATTCTAAGCCAAAAAAAGCTGGAGGCATCATGCTACTTGACTTCAAACTATACTACAAGGCTGCAGTAATCAAAACAGCATGATACTGGTACCAAAACAGATATGTAAACCAATGGAACAGAATGGAGACCTCAGAAATAATGCCACACATCTACAACTATCTGATCTTTGACAAATCTGACAAAAACAAGCAACAGGGAAAGGATTCACTATTTAATAAATGGAGTTGGGAAAACTGCCTAGCCATATGCAGAAAACTGAACCTGGACCCCTTCCTTACACCTTATACAAAAATTAACTCAAGGTGGATTAAAGACTTAAACATAAG
Organism: Ateles fusciceps; assembly: GCA_036589455.1. Classification (NCBI taxonomy): domain Eukaryota; kingdom Metazoa; phylum Chordata; class Mammalia; order Primates; family Atelidae; genus Ateles; species Ateles fusciceps. The sequence continues at coordinate 3,389,604 of JAZHEH010000045.1, read as the reverse complement.
ACCTAAAACCATAAAAACCCTAGATGAAAACCTAGGCAATACTTTTCAGGGCTTAGGGATGGGCAAAGACTTCATGACTAAAACACCAAAAGTAATAACAAAAAAAGCCCAAATTGACAAATGGGATCTAATTAAACTAAAGAGATTCTATACAGCAAAAGAAACTATCATCAGAGTCAACAGGCAACCTACAGAATGGGAGAAAATTTTTGCAATCTATCCATCTGACAGACGGCTAATATTCAGAATCTACAAAGAACTTAAACAAATTTATAAGAGAAAAACAACCCCATCAAAAAGTGAGCAAAGGGTATGAACAGACACTTCTCAAAAGAAGACATGTGGCCAAGAAACATATGAAAAAAGCTCATCATCACTGGTCATTAGAGAAATGAAAATCTAAACCACAATGAGATACCACCTCATGCCAATTAGAGTGGTGATCATTAAAAAGTCAGGAAACAACAGATGCTGGAGAGGATGTAGAGAAATAGGGACACTTTACACTGTGGTGGGAGTGTAAATTAGTTTAACCATTGTGGAAGACAGTGTGGTGATTTCTCAAGGATCTAGAACCAGAAAAATCATTTGACCCAGCAATCCCATTACTGGGTATATACCCAAAGGATTATAAATCACTCTGCTATAGAGACACATGCACATGGATATTTATTGCAGCACTGTTCACAAAAGTAAAGACTTGGAACCAACCCAGATACCCATCAATGATAGACTAGATAAAGAAAATGTGGCACATATACACCATGGAATACTATGAAGCCATAAAAAAGGATGGGTTCATGTCCTTTCCTTGGACATGGATGAAGCTGGAAACCATCATTCTCAGCAAACTAACACAGGAACAGAAAGCCAAACACCGCATGTTCTCATTCATAAGTGGGAGTTGAACAATGAGAACACATGGACAGAGGGAGGGGAACATCACACACCAGGGCCTGTTGTGGGTCAGGGGCTAGGGGAAGAATAGCATTAGGAGAAATACCTAATGTAGATGATGGGTTGATGGGTGCAGCAAACCAGCATGGCATGTGTATACCTATGTAACAAACCTGCACGTTCTACACATGTATCCCAGAACTTAAAGTATTTTTTTTTAAGAGTTACTTATTAAAGAAAGCAAAAAAAGTGGGAAAAAAAACCAACCAAACAAAAAACCTTTACTGGGAAAGAAGACAGAAAACTATTTACAATACTGTTTTGGAAAACATCTCCACCTATTCTAACTCTTTGAATCATATAAGTGGCAAGGATTTCACAGGTGGGCAAATCTGACTTCCTTGGTAAAGTGTGTCTTGGACCCTTTGATGGTCTCCTTCCATCTCTGATGTCCACTAGCATCTGTTGTATTACTCACCCATCAATGAATCTCACCACGTTTCAATCTTATCATTGCTCTTCATTTAAATCTTTGGTTACCGTTTAACTTTGCCTGCTTGTAAGTAAGCTCACAGTTCAGTTGAGGAGAAGACACTACCTCATATATCTTGCTATTTCTTAGCATGACAACAAGCTTAGAAATGTCCAAAAATATGTCCGTTGATTTGATTTGCCGTAGAATAACTTCAGTAGAGTTAAAGAAGCAATTTTGCTGACTTCCGCAGCAGTAAACAGCCATTAGTTTGTTATTGTGAGGTTGCCTAAGGCCAGGTTTTCAGACTAAAAGTGAGTGTGAGCCATCTATCAAGGAAACAGAATTATTTGGCACAATAAACATTTTAGTGTAGATTTGGCCTAGAGGAAGTTTTTTGCCTATCTGTATGGCCCAGATTCTTCAAATAACGACTTATTCCCTGTGTTTATATTTCTGGTTATCAGGGAAATCTAAGTCTAATCTAAAAAGGCAGAAAATGCCCTCTATATGTGGACTAATGGTGAGTAAAATGCGAGGATGCTTTTGAGAATGTCTCTGAGAAAAATATCCATAAACATTCCAACATGAGTCCAGGGCTCCAGGACTTAGATCTTGGGGTGGAACTTTACACTCAGCTCTGTAAATGATTAAAATTACAGGTTGCTCACAGCATCAACCTCCTGTGTGCAGCAGTGTTTCTGCTCGCAACATCTGCTATGGTGAGGAGAGGCGAGTGCTGCCATCCAGTGTGCCTCATGACCCTGGGAAGTTTCAAGAGTTCTTAATCAGTTGATTTCATGTTTTTAGGCTAATTCCATTTCCTACTCTGAAGACTGAAAGAAAAACATCAGTGCTTAAAAAAACAGCTTAGGATTCTTGCTTTTATCTTAGAGAATGTGATTATTAATGGCTATTTTAGAAGTGCTTTTAAATTTGGAGGCCCCTCTCCCCCCTTCTTTTTATTCACGAATCCTAAGCTGCAACCAGTCAGCCTTCTCCCCTTCTTCCAGACTCTTCCCTCTTGGTATTTCAGACCCTCAGGCAAGTCTTTCATCCTCTTTCTGTATGCCGCAAAATAAAGGAGCCAGTTTGAGGCCTGGAGCTTTTTGTGTGTGTCAAAGGAAGGGATCCAGACTCCTTTAATGCAGCAGCACCCATTGGTCAATCCATCTTACTCCTTTTCCTAACCAAAAGCCATCCCCGACAAAGTCCCTTGGTGCTCCTTTCCTTGAAACCAAGGCCCATGGAGGTCAGACAGCCTCTCTAGCTTTGCCAAGCATCACTCAGCCTCAGCTGAAGTAATGTTTACATATATGATCTTTCCATGCCATTTAAAATATGTAATGGATACTGTGAAAACAATAGGCATATTCAAACTCCAATGTTGTGCGCAAATGAGAGAAATATTCCAATACTCATATCAGAGCCTAATAGGTATAATTTTGCTCCTGATCGAGTAATGCGCAGCAGCTTTCCCCAGACTGCTGGGTAAAACAAAGAAGTGGTTGTCAACCTTTTCGGAATCAGATGTTAATGATATTTCGTGTCTTTGTTGAGTCTGTGGAAAGTAGCTACTGCACCTAGAAGGGAAATGACTTCCATACCAACCGCCCTCAGCCAAAATCATTCGGACTGGGAAAGCTGGACTGAGTCCATATTTACATTTCAGAAAGAGGTGTGAAAGAAGATTTCAAGACAGAATTGACTGAGCAGCCTCCCGTTCACCTTCCCCTGTGTTCAATCTTATCAATGCCATGAGGGGTCTTATGATTTCCAACATATAGAAAGGGAGGACGTAATGTAAACAAAGGGCTGATGTGTTTTGGCAAAGGAGGAAAGTATTTTCTGTGTTTTGTGTATTTTTGGAAACCTCTGAAATCCCAAAGTCATACATCTTCCAAGGTTTGGAGGAGGATTTATTCAAGCATTGCCTGTTCTCAGCAGCTTGGAGAGCCATGACTTTGCTGCATCTTTTGTAGAAAGGAATGTCTCGGTCTTTTTCTCAGAGCCAGTAGTAAAGATTGGCTGTAGTCACTGAATGGTGTGCTTTCTGCTTCTTCCCACACCCTCCTTTTGCCTCACTACTATTAGGTTTTCATTTCAAGAGAATTATTTTTTCATTTGTTTTAAGGAAAGGTCTGAATTCCAATTTCAAGTCCATTCAAAAGTAGGGCCTCTTGGTACTATGCTCCAGCTGCTGGGGATTAGGCCATTTCTTTTCTTTTTGCTTTTTTTTAACCATAATGTATATATATGTAGAATTTTAATCTTAAATCTTTAGACATTGTACAACTGTTAAGATTCTGTCAGCACTCTGAGGGTTGGATTTGCATCTTTTATGGAAGAATACAAGCCTTTCTAAAATTTTAAAAAATAGAAGACAAACCACAAATCACTTTTGAAATTCCGCTTTCACAGTGGTAGTGATGCACGTTTGTATAAAGGTCTTCTTGCAGTTGTCCAGGTTAAAATCAGGGAATATTTCTCCCATCATGTGTGCTCACTTATGAAGACTATGTCAGTTCATCTCTCTAACAACGAATATTTTATGACAAAAATTAAGTCACAAGCAACATGTGTGCCAGTATGGAGCATCTTATGTGGATAGATGCACCCATGTTAGAGAATGCCATGTGAGTTCTGCAATGCTTTTTAGGCATGATTGTGATTGTACATTGTGCTGATTAGATGTTTTCCAGATTTGGTCCGTTAATGGGATTTTGGTACAACTAATTCAATCACTTCAGTTATTTTAAAGTCTAATTCTGATTCCTGCATCTCAGTGCCTTGCTGCTCAAAGTAAAGTTTGTTAACCAGCAGTATCAGCAGCACCTGAAGGCTTGGGGAAATGTGGATTCTTGGATTCCAAATAAGACTTCCTGAATCAAGTGCCAGAGCTGCTGGTCTACCGACTACTCTTGACTAGTAAGCAGCCAGTGGGTCTTAAGTTAGGTGTTCGGGTCATTTTTGATGTTAGCCAGCTTTGAAAATATGTTTACAGTTTTTTGTGGTCAGTGGGGCATTATTTATATATGATTAAATAATATAATAATATACTCTGAGTTATGTGGATTTCCAAAGAACCTACTTTAATTTTTAGGAGTATGTTTTTGGCATAATCTAACTCAATTAATTAATTTATGAATTCTCAATAGTGACTATTGGAAAGATTATGCAAAACACTTTGTACATGTACAATTAAGGGAATTAACACCGAAAAATGAAATACTAAACTATCACTGGAAATCTGAAATAAAAATTTCTAATAGTAATAGGTAATATTTATATAATACTTAGTATGTGCTAGGCACTCCTCTAAGCACCTTACATATAGTAATCTATTAAACCTTCCTGACACTCCTAGGAGATGTCTTATTATTATGCTCGCTTTATAGAGGAGGAAACTGAGACAAAGGAAGGTAGTGACTTGCCCAAGTTTGCTGGGCTAAGAAAGTGGAGGAGCCGTGATTGTTTTAATTGCCCTTTAGGTGGTGATTAAGCAATGACTTCCATCTGGGATGGGCCTTTGGCGGTCTGCATATCCTTTTATTTTACATGTAAAGGTAATGAGACCCAGAAAAGCCACAGGACTTGCCTAACATCCCAGATAAATTAGTGGCAATTGGGAATATAGCTCAGGTCCCTTATAGTTTGAACATTTGTGTTTTATAACCTCCCTGGGAAATAGGCAGGTGCCCTGATGTCATGCCAATGACGGCCCTATTTTGTCTCATTATTTCAAGGAAAAAAATGTTGGCATAAGTGCAGGTGCGAATGCCCATAAATTGGATGCTCGTTTTGTGGCTGAATTGCTCCCTTCTTTTTTATGCTTCTCCTCAACCTTGTCTGCTCGAGTCCTGCTGCGCTAGCCACCCTGATTTGTGTTATTTGTTGACCAAGGCTGGAGAGCTGAGGCCATGTTTTCTTCTTTTTTATGACTCTGATAATTACCATGGGACCTGATACATGGTAAGCCATTAGGAAATTATCATGTGGACATTGACTACTACTCATCACCACTTCAGGCATGAGATCCAGGTGGGGTGTGAGGCCCAGGTGGCTTGGGCAGGAATGGAAGGCACGAAGCCCAAGATGAACATGGGGAGATGGGAAGTACAGTTTGACCACTGGTGGAGTTGGCAGGGATTTGTTCATGCAAAGTTTAGGTGCTCACCTATTTCTGCCTTACATTTCTTCATGAGTTTAATTTTTACTTTAGTTGTAAATTCTGAAAGGCAGAAACTCCCTTTCATTATTCCTTTGCACAGCGCCTGGCTTTATACCACACACAGAGAAGAACCGGTGAATGCTTGTGGGTACAATAATGAAACTATTAATCTGCACCTTGAAGTATTTACAGTATTACCTTTTTGTAGAAATAAACTTTATGAAGAATTTCATTTATTCATCTAGGTAAATGGAATAAGCACTAGATGAACCAGTGGTCAAGGTGACAGGGAATAATTAAAACACAGATGTTTCAGTTCTTACTAGTTCGTGGTTCTAAAATAAGTCACAATTACTTTTAATGATCAAGTGAGCCCTACTAGCCCAAAGAGGGTATGGTCAGGTGTTTCCCAGTTCTTTTGGTAGTCTCCAAAGGGTTGGCCCATCCATCCCCATGCACCACACTGTCAGCTGAAGTTATTGCTTGGCTTCTGCCTGTTCTTCTCCTGCTCTAACTTGCACTTTCCCACAATTGCTGTCTGCCAAGCTGCTTGAGGAAGCGTCATGGCTGCTGTCTGGGATGTGAACACCGAGGGACTATCCAGGCCAAGAGAGCTGCTTCCGGACACTCCCACTGGTTACCCCTGAGTGGCAGGGGTAGGAATGTTTTGTTCTGCTCTCCAAGAAAACTCATTAGAAGAAAAGAGTCTTTATCAAATTTACTTTTGAAAATGAATCTATTTTGAGATGATTATTGATTCACATGTAAGATATAATACAAGGAAATTTCACTTCATGGTTTCCACTGACACCACGGAGGGGACAGTGGCCTTGTTACTCCTGGGTGGGGCTGAAGGTCCTGACCCTTTTCTGGTCCTCCCTTGACACCCACATCAGTGTGGAAAGGGATGGCATGCCTCTTTACTCTGAGATGAAAGTCTATACTCCCCACTGGGCTTTCGCTGGTATGAGTAGGTTTTTCTGTGGTGTTTGGCCAAAGTAGAGAGATTGTTGTATAAAAGTTTTCTGTTTTTCAAGGCTGTCCCTTTCAGGCTCCTTGGCTAGAGACAGTAGGCTTCATGGAGGCTTTTTCTTTATTTCTTTGCCTGCATCTGATGGTGTTTCTGGGTTGTAGCTTCTTTAGCTTCAATTCTGAGATATATGAGGTTCCAGGAAAGCCTAGGGGGTTCCTCACCATGCCTTTCCAAAGCCCCAGCCACTTTGCCATCTTTCTTAAATTACTTTTATATAGAATGTTCACAGTTGTTATTTATATTAGTGGGAGGTCTAGGAAAAGTATGCCTACTCCATTTTTTTGAAAGTGGAAGCCTTTATTAGATATTAACACTTACTATAAAGATATAGAAAATTTAGCAAATTATTCATTTAATCCATTGATTTTTGACAAATAGGCATTTGGCCAATTGATGCTTGGGTAGTTGCTCTAGAACTATTACATCAGTAGATATGAATGACTGCTAGGGAAGACTGGGTGGAAGAATTTGTAAACTGAATGGAGCTGTGCTTGAATCTTTGAGGCGGGCGGATCACGAGGTCAGGAGTTCGAGACCAGCCTAGCCAATATGGTGAAACCCTGTCTCTACTAAAAATACAAAAATTAGCTGGATGTGCAAATACAAAATTAGCGTGTGTGGCAGGAGGCTGAGGCAGAAGAATTGCTTGAACCCAGAAGGTGGAGGTTGCAGTGAGCCAAGATTGCACCATTGCACTCCAGCCTGGGCGACAGAGCGAGACTGTCTCACACACACACACACACACACACACACACACACACACACACACAGAAGATTCTTGAGTGGCTGTAGAAAACTCTGAAAGAGTAGTAAGAATACTTAATATTTATAGCAATTTACAGTTACGAAGTGCTTTCTTAAATAGCTGATTTGTTGCAGATTGGTATTAGCCCACCAGGTGTCTCTTTGTGAGCAGTAACTATAGTTTAAATTTAACAGTTTCAGTGGTAACTAATTAAGACAAACCATGGGTTCTTAGATGGGTGGCAATAAGAAGAATTAACTAATGCTGAGTCAGTAAGCAAACTGAATTATTAAGATTTCCTTTCAGAAGCAACCAACCAGTTTGTAGTTGTTGACCTTTCATTTTCAAAGGTTGGTGCTACTTCACATCCCATCTATAGTAATGAATCATAATGTTGGATTTTCACTGCAACACCGTGAAACTTACTGTTCCTTGAATAAAGTCACACTAGAGGTTGTAAAGCAGTGACCCACCAATTGAGTTCAGTGCATTTTTACCAGTATTTCATACCATGAAGTGTTAAAAATGTTTGAGAAAGCATTCAACTCCTTAGATTTTACATAACAATAAAGATTTCTGTCTTAATTTGAAAAAATATATTGGATGACCTAGTAATGATTGACCCACATTCCTCTGGCCAAATGTAGATTTGAGCTGAGATCTGGCTAAGTTCAACTGGTCTCACTTATGTGTTATCTGTTTCAATATGAATGAATAAGTTTGAATAATTTTCACAGAATGCCTGTGAAGTAGGTGCATCCAGTAGATACAGTACTGCAAGAAAAGAATATGCTATGAGATGTCCAGAATTATATCCAATGCTGTTTTCTCATTAAAAATAAAAATATTTTCTGCCATGTTTCAGGGGCTCTAGTGTAAGAACTAGAATCAGGAATCAATTTATCATCTTTTTAGTGGATCTCATAATTATTTTAATATTGTCTTACCTTCGTTAGTGCTTTTTATGTGTTAGCTACATGCTTCAACAGACTGTGTGTACAACATGAGCTTTAAATGAGGAGCATGTTAAAGAAACGTATTTTTTAAAATGAGGTTTTTTATTAGACTCATATCATAGAAAAAAATGTTTGTTGGCTTCCTATATGGTAAGCACTGTGCCAAGTTACTGTCAATATATACCTCCCAGAATCCCCAAATAACCTAGTTTTTACATTGAGAAGAAGACTAAGTGATTTGTCCAAAATTTACAGACAGAAAACTAAGAGAGTGAGTGTACACACAGATCTGTCTACTTGGAAACCCATGAACTTTTCTTTAAACCTTTTCCTTATTTTTCTTAATTTCTCCCTCCATTTTAGTTTAATTTATTTACAATTTTTCCTTGATTGGTGCTACACACCAGTAAAGGAACCATCCCGTGAACCATCTTTTGTGAGTCAAGACAGCATTTCTTAGAAGGCAGATTGTGTAGTAAAAGCTGAGGGTATTTTGTGACAGATACTACATTTGTTTTTCTTTTTTTCTACTATTGTCTTCCCTGAAGCTCCCTATCCATTCCATTCCTCAAAATCCTCTGAATTTGAACATGTCTGTTCTCTCTGTCATCACTGCAGTGTCTCAGAAAAGAACCCCATGTCATATGTTTTTAGGTGCATGAAGAACCAAGACATAAAAACCTGTTATTTGTCATTACCCATTTGGCCTCTGCTCCATCAAATCCAGTAGCCGGCCTCCAGGAGAGATCAGTCCTTGACTCCTCAAAAGAATCTCTTGTCTCCATTATAAATTTGGTTAATTCAAAAATTCTAGGTTTTTTTTTCTTAGGTAAAAGATTTTGCTTCACTTGGATAGCAACCAAGCCAACCATATGGAAAGAAAAATAACCTGGTGAGTGGCAAAATAAGAAATTATGATCCTTGTGTTCCTTTGGATGGTTTTTCATGGGACAAGAGTCACCATGTCTTTGAACTTCAGTTTACAGCTCTTACAATGAGAATATCCTTGGCTTATAAAAGAGTTACAAGATTTGAGAATATAATGAATATACACATGATAAGTAAATCCTTTTACCAGGAAAGGAGCTCTGTGGAATATTTCCCTTTCCTGACCACAAAGAAATGTTATTGAGTCATCTGTCATTCTTCACAAAATTAGTGATTTCTCCTCTTCTCACTCCGTGTACTAATCCATTTGTAAAATATGTTGAGTATGTTAAATCTTAGATGATGGCCTTGCTGTAGAAACAAATATCAAAAGCCAATGATGTTGTTTCTGGTATTTGCCCTTCCATTCCTAAGGGCTTGTTTTAGATCCACTGTCTCACTTGGGAACAAAACACATTACTGAGAAATATGGCACAGCTAATAATATGATCAAAGTGAAGACATCAGCCAAACTAGAAATAAGAATGCTATTTATCTATGTATTACTGGTGACAACACTTTCCGAAGAGGACAAAGTGCCAGAGAAAAGAGACACATTCTCTGCTTAACACTGAGGCCAGTGGAAGAGGAGAGGGTCTGGTAGAACTTCTGGTTAAACTATGTAATAGATATTATCTGTTATCAAGTATTCTTCTCCTCCTTTGATGGAATAAAAAGAATATAGCCTCAGCCTTTCATGAGAAGTGGAACAGTGTTTGATGATATTGTCAAGGAACATATTGGCTAAATTAAAAACTCTTGCATGTGTAAATGAATCAAGATTAATGAGTTGAAAAAATGTTTATTTCCTTTTGGAAACTTCAGGAATATTATACAATTGTAGTTGAGTTGTCATTCAAATCCTAAAGTTTTGTGGATGCTTCAATGTGGTAATGTCAATGAATTTGTTCAAATTGTCTTCCTAGAATGATTCAACTTGAAGAAGTGTCAGAGAATTTCATAGTCCCCAGAGTGGCCTTTGTAAATCTACTTTGTTACATGAGGATCATATTCTTTTCATCACAGTGTGAAATTCACTCCCCTGAAGAACAGGATAAATCTTTTTAGAATGATTTAAGTAAGGATCATGTCTAGAAGCCAAGTAATTCATAAATGCTATAGCTTCCTTGGGCCTTTGCATTTCTGTCAAACCCAGAGGAAAATGCAACAGCTGATGAGTAGACATGGGATGCTGAAGTTTTGTGGCAATCTTTTCTTTGTATGCACACATTTGCAGAGTGTCTCCACCACTGAACTTAGGAATTTGACCAGAAAGTATACAAAAAAGTTGAAAATGTCCTCTGGAGAAATTGTCACACAAGAAGCGTAACAGAACCTCTGGTTCCAAAGTATGACTTCTTGTACCTCATTGGAAAAGGACTCATAACGTTTATGTGTATCCATTTGCTATTTTGCTGAAGTTCGAGATTTGGTCATAATATAGAAATTGGTAAAATGTATAAAAATTTGACTAAATGTGTTGGACATGGAGTAGTAGCAGCAATTATAATGTTGGCCAACCTTCCCTTCAAAAACATTTTATGAAGAGCTGAAAGAAGTGATCTGTAGTTTCTCTTGCATTAAACATGGGGTAGTGCATTATTTGAGTCTTTTTCTGGTGCTGAGATAATCTAATCTATAGTCCTAATTTTGTCAGTTATTCATACCTTTAACCATCAGACAAATCTTTCCTCTTTGCCAAGACAACAAACAATATCAACATATTCTTAAAAATTTGCAACATTGTGAGCAAAGTAGAACTTCCACTTTCTCCAGAAATACCTGTGACACGATCCATGGAAAATCAACAGGTTTGTTAGCACACATGGTAAAATTACATAGCATCTCCATCACCTTTAGAGAAACCTCCCTGATATAATTCCGTTAGGTCCCTAAGCCACATTTTCCCCTTTCTAAGGGTGAATGTAAGGAGATACAAAAAACTGATTTTTGTACTTTGATTCAGATATTGTTGTGAGATTACAAATATAATATGAATGTCATTGAAGGCTGGTTCTTCCTAATGCTGGGCATATTGCTAACATATGAGTGACCACTGGAGGGGTTAATGAATGGCCACAGTTTTAAAGATCACATTTAGGTGATTTAATCACCTTTAAATGCCTGCAGAACAATTAAGAGATCTGTCCAGTCTCTTGAGGTGCTTCACATAATAAACCATTTTGACAGTCTGAGGGGTATTGGATTTTATAGTGTCTTTCTACAAAATATACCACATCAGTCATCTCTAAAGCTTTAATTAGTCAGGTTATTTAAATGTGAAATGGTAGCCTAATGGAGCTTTATGCCTGATAATAGCCAGACAAAAGAGAACATATGAATAACAAAATGTCTGCTCCACAGACAAATGATAAACAAGTCCATATGTTTAATTTTTTTGAAAAAAATTAGATTTATTTAGCCTTTTCTGTCTTTGTCATTATTACCTTACTTGGCTAAGGTAAACATTCTGAAGATGAGTTTGTAAAGTGAAGAAATTAACATAGTCAAAATTCAAAATTACCTCAAATTGATTAGCTTAGCTCAAACATCCATGGAATGTGATATTAATATATTAAACTGGCATTAGAAATTAATTCATTTTATGCTCAAGAGGCTGTGACAAAACCACCATCTTCATGTAATGGCAGTAAGGTCATACAACTTTTGGAAGGTCATTTGGAAGGTGATTTGGAAATGCATATCTCCAACCAATTCTGCTGCTGGGATATTATGTTAAGAAAATAATCCAAAATATAGGGGAAAGACCCATATCTACTAATGTATGCATAGCAACATTATTTTACTAGTAACAATTGGAAATAAATTGAATGTCCAATCATGTTAGTTTATATTATGGCATGTCACATAGCTTTCAAGTTATACTTATGGTGTCTATTTATTAGCATGAAAAATGCTTTTCTCATGATGTTAATTGAAAAATTACAAAAAACCATATACATACTGCTGTTACAAATATTATTACTAAAATATTGTTTATTATTTGTATAGATGTTTGTTCAGGAAAGATTTGAAGCAGAGTTATAATTTTAAAAGTTTATATACAAGAAAACAAACTTAAAAGAAACACAATCGTGTTTTATTTTTCATTTTGTGATATATTCTCATTTTTATTAAGAATCATAATTACAAATAAATCCTACTGTATACAATAACCTCATCTTCATAGAAGGAAATTTAGATAGAGGAAATTATAGAGTGATGAGAAGATGAAAAAAAAAAACAAGTCAAGTTGAAAGTTGAATGAGAAAGTAGTGGATAAGGAAATAGTATAAGCACGAAGAGAACATTCTAGTGGGGTGCCAGGCAAATATGGCAGATACCTAGATGGTCTGGAAATTCACTACAGAAGATTGAAATTTGGTGATAAGTTAAATGGGGAAATTGTAAAAAGGAACACACACACACACACACACACGCACACACACACACAGGTAAAAGGTATGGTAGAAATGTGAAAAAAAATAGCAACAGGGCAAATGGAGAGATGAAGAGCAACACATCACCTGAATCCCCTCCAGGTTTTTGAACAATTCTCCTAGCACCATCTCTGCATTTTGGTGAGTGCTGAGTACTAAGACAGATTATCAGCACTTAGAACTTGGATCAGAGCCAGAAGTCATCCCAAGGTAACTTGGCTGAGGAGAAGCCTATTCAAAGACTTGAAGACAGAAGGCTGTTTAAACACATTATACAATTTTGAGCTGAAGAAGTGGACACTTGTGAAAAGAACATTTATAGTCCACCATTATAACTTTGAAAGAGGAATGGTATCCCCAAAATAGCAAGCCACCCTTGAATTGACCTTGGCAGAGTGAAAGACAAAGGCTGCAATTAAACATTCACTTTTTGCGACTTCATATAATGGTTTAGTGGGTGTAAAGTTTTAAGCTTTCATCTATTTACCGTAAGTGTCTCCATATAATTAATAAGTAATACATATGTACTTCTCTGTATCTGTATGTGTATAAGGAGAAGGAACTATTCACTGAAATTAATAGATTAGATGAGAAGAATAAATGTATTCTGAGGGGTAATTATTTGGTCACCTGATAGACTCTAAGCCCTGATGATATGAATGTATTATCATCTTCTTACATCTTTGTACTGCCTAACTCAAGGGTAGTCTACACTGGCCTCTATTGTCCTATACCACATTTATTACTCTTGAGCTGCTTAAAATTTAGATTCCATTTCTACTACTTTATTAATGTCTTTAAAATCACTCATATTCACAAAGAGCCATTACTATTTCCCTTATTCCTTCCTTCTTTCTTTCTTTCTTTTTTCCTAAATGCATAAGCCCTCCATCTTGTTTAGTTCCAGCTGACTTTTTCTCCCAATTGGATAAAAACAGCTAATATTCAACGACCATTTACTATGTGCCAGATACTGCACTAAGATCATCATTAGATGCTACTTTGAGTTCTTTCCCAGCCCAGATGAGAGCAAGGGGCCCTCTAGGTTTGGCTGAGGCAGTTACACTGATTCACTTTCCCTTGAAACCAATTCCAGGTGTAGTTTCATAATACAAAAAAGAACAGAGGAGCTTGCTTCTACAAGGAAAATCATTTCCATTATGCATATTGGATGTGTTGTTTACTATGGAACCACATTTGGAAATTATATGAGGAAGGAACATCTTTCATAACAAAGGATATGCCCTTGACTGTTCTTAATATTTGCCTCATTTTTTTCCCCCTCCAGCTCAGTGTGAAGTGGACTTTTGGTCATCTGGCAAAGAAATACTTTTGGCATGAGTTATCCACTGATCTGTCCAACTGGTAATATTAACCAAGCAATTATCTCTGTGTTGTGTCGAACCTGAATTAAAAATACTTTAAGAAGTGTCATGAAAAGTTTTGCTATTCCACTGACAGAGGGAAATTTATTAGAGGAATTCAAAGACCACAAATATGGAAGGTGTAAAAATTATAACAAGAGACTTTTTTTGTGTCCACTTCTGTTAGCCCAAGGTTTGAATTGGAAGAAAATAGAGGCAGAAGAGATGAATTGCCATTCTACCCAAAGACATGTGGGGCTCATTCCAGGATAATATTTTAAATCAGCATTTCAGCTTCTGCCCTCCCTTGCCTCCAAGTTTCAGAATTCTCTGTTTTCTTTCTTCCTTTTATCTTTCTCTCATCTTCCCTTTCCCTTTCCTCCATTTTGCTTTTCACTATCATTAAAAATTTTTGTTGAAGTCAGAGCACAGCCAGAGTGTTATGACAACAGGTTGGAAAGACAGAAGAGAGGTATACTGGTGTTTTTATTCCAACTCTATATCTTTTTTCACTCTCCCTTTCAGCAACTGTTGAATGTTAACTATGGAAAAGACACACACACACACACACACACACACACACACACACACACACACACAGCCTTATTCTCTGCCAGAGCAGAGCTCTGAAGATTGCTGCCAAGTGGCCATCGCCCAAGAGACCATAGAATTCCTGGCACTAGGCAGAATCTGTGGCTGTGGCCAAGTGATTGTTGCTGAACTTACCTGTCGAAAGGTCAGCCTTGCAGTGCTAAGGCTGGGCACAAGCACTAAGGCAAATTGGATTGTGAATGGAGGCCCTGAGGCATGTTCTGCACTTTGCAACTGGTCTGGCAGGCTCCACTCCTCCACCTTCTAAGTCTGCCACAGGCATGGGAAACACCTGGGCAGCGACAAAGGTGGTTAAGAGGCAGCTTCGCTAAGGTACAGTATCAACTACCTTTGCTTTGCACACAAAATGTACAGTAATGACCACATTCTTAGCAGGTGATTTTCCAATACAGTGTCTTGATGAAAAAGCCCTAAATCTTTACATCAGAAGTTTACTTCAATACAGCAACACTAAAATCACATGTTATTTGAGTAGATCCTGTACCCATTTGTAACTCAAATATAAATGTTACCAACTTGAGAAACTATTAATGAATCAGAGCACAGCTTAGAAACTGTTTTGTGTGCATATTTCTTTGTGTGTATGTACCTGTCCATTACGGGTGGGTTCATAGACTTAAAGAAAAATCATGGATTATCAAAAAGATACAACCAAAGTTATGTAGCCATTGACCATTTTGTCCCTCTGTTTTTCCAAATGGAAAATGGATAAAGAAAAAAATATGTTTAATTTACAAGTCAGAGGAATGGGTGAGAGAGTAAATTCTTCATGAATAAAACAGAAGCCATTGGATGAGAACTCCTTCAATGTCCTGTGACTGATTCAATGACCCAGTCCCCACCCTTTCCTCCTTCCCCCTTGCTACTGTGAATGATAAATCCATCCTCTTCATTGTATCATCAAAGCCTAATCCCACCACCTTTCTTCTAGATCACCTGTCTTTTTACCTCTTCTGGAATTGTATCCCATTGCACTCTTCTTATTCATGTAGCTTCAACATGCTTCTTCTCAAGTATTTAAATGTGAATGAGCCTTTCTGAGCTTTCAGGAAAACCTCCTCTAATGCTATATCACCTTCCAACTCACTTTTATCTGTCACTCCCAAATTCATTTGAGTGTTATCCACACTTGCCATTTCTCCCTGGTTCCCCTCTGATTCTCTTCTCAGAACACTGAAATCTGGTGTCTGCTGTTACCAACCCACTGAAATTGCTTGTGTTAACCAGCAATTCCAGTTGCTCTATGAATGATTTCCATGACTCTCAGCCCAGCAGGGCACTTTGAAATTTTTGCTTATTTATTCAGCATCACTTGCTCCTGATGACTGTTTGCTCCATTTGAGACATTTCCTCTCTTGGACTGTATGACACCACATTGGCAAGCGTGTTTTCTGCCTCTCTGGACCTTTCTTCTTGGTCTCTGTTGCATATGTGATAGAAAGGTCACTCAGGTAGATTCTCAAAGATCTAGTATAATTATTGTAATCTCTTTTCATAATAGAAGGTTAACATGATTATCAGTTAAGATCTATGGGGTGCTAGTAAACTTTTGATGCTGAATTTCAAAGTCAGTTAGTCTGTGGACCTAGGAAGACCTATTGTTTGACCTCAAGACTATTCTTGTCACTCCCCCATGCCCCCCAGGAAATTCTGACTGCTTCCTTGGCACTATCGTTTTTCTCTAATGTGATTCCTCATGGAACAGTCACAGGATCACATCTAATTTAATTTTAAAGTCGTTGTAACAGCCTCAGTATGAAATACTCACGTTATTTTTAGTTTACATTTATTGAACACCTGCTATGTGCCAAGTATGTAACATTTTGAATTATCTCAAGTTTGTTCTGGTAAAAGATGGGATACAGAAGTAGTCATTCATTATTCTAGTCCTTAGACCAAGTCTGGTAGAGTTAGATATTCTTATCTTTCAATAGCACATTATCAAAGGTGGGATTCACTACCCTAATAATATCCTAAAACCATGTTCTTTCTACATGCATACTTAAATTCTTTGCTATAAAGAGCATCACAATTCAAGATGTCTAAATAATTAACTTACATAGACAATGGCTAAATAATGGCTTCTTATCTGGTCCTTTCTATCCCAAATCATGATTTTAAATTGCTGGAGATGACAACATTAAAATCCTCAGATTCCAGTTAAAAAAAAAATCTATTCAGGACTTCAGAGTTATCAGAAATATTTCCAAGGTTTCTTTTTCTGAATTTCTTTCCCCCTATACTGGTTACTGGTTTTGGAATTTGGCATGTCTTGGTACACACTGCCTATTACATCACTAAAATGTACTGCAAAAAGACAATACACACTGATTGTTCTCCCTGGGGGGATGGCACGGTAATGAGATAGCAAGGACTGTTGTGAAGAAGCTACAAGAGATGAATGGGGAGAATTCACTTGGCTATTAGGCAACTAATTGGCTGGAGGTGGGGAGTGATTTTACCCCCCAGGAATATTTGACAATGTCTGGAGGTATTTGGTTGTTACAACTTGGGGAGTGGATACAGCCACTGGCAGCAAGTAGGTAGAAGCCAGAAATGCTGCCAAACACTGTAAAATGCACAGAAAGACTCTAGCCTTCCTTTCCCCAGACAAAGATTTTCAGGCTGAAAATATCAACAAAGCAGAAGTTGAGAACGTCTGCTGTAGAGAAAGGAAAAAAAGGAAAAGGAAGGGTGACTTTGCAATTCTGTGTCTCTGTGACTCCAGACTTGGAGATTTTATTGAGAACAATTAGAAGCTCAGAAGTTTCTCTGAATTATTGGATGAGGGGATGAATCATTTCAACCAGCTTGAGCTTGAGGTTAATGGGAGAGACACAGCTGGCAGAGCCAGTAGGCAGAAATGCTGTTAAACTAAAGCAAGTGCCAGAGGAAATGTGAATATAGAACTAATTCACCTTGGGGTGATAGTTGAGACCACAAAAGTGGTTGAAATGTTCAAGGACATGTGGGAAAAGAAGAGCAAAGGCATTTTACTGGTACTCTGGAAACATAAATCCTTCACATAAATAGTGAATTTTTAAGTGATATACTGTAAGAATTATTTCTGTTAAGCCCATCTGTTTCAACACAAGGAATCAAGATTTGAATACCAATCTTTCCAAAATAAAGGTTCCTGGACAGATTTAATTTTACTTGTGTTAACAGTTTGCTTCTTTTACCTCAATGCCACTATTTTCTATTTGAAGCAGAGGTTATCAAATTTAGTATTTATTTTTTGCTTAGGATTTCCATATAAAGATTATAATGTATCGATGGCAAGAGGGATTGAAGATGTTTTAGCTGTAAAATCAAGACCAGAAAAAAAGGATATCTGTAAAGAGCATGTAGTCTAGGCTTATTTTAAGTTTGTCTGCTTTCTGGGTTGGTTAAAAAGCGCTTAATAGTTTCAGTTTATAATTGCTAAACATGGAAATCTTAAAACACCACACCCTTGTGTGACTTATAATAAATAGTGTCTTTAGCACAAATATATTTTTATCAAAGCACCTAGAGACAGCCAACCACACCCATCGCATTATTAATCAGCCACCTTCCAGCCCAGATTTACTTTGCAGAAGTTGTGGAGTAGGGAGTCCTCAGTTAAGCGACTTGCAACTGAATTATTTTAATGACCCAGCTGAGGATCACTCCATTGCATCCCTTCCTCCCTCCAAACCAAGACTCATAATTATATTAAGAAGTTCATATTTATGGATGCTTGTAACTTTATCTGATCCTAGAAAACTAGTGGTTTGTTTGGAAATGTTGCTACTGAAGAACCTGGTGTGGGCGGAGAAGACACCCACTGGTTCTGTAGAAAAATGAGTTGGCATCAACTGGGACTCTCCAAGGTCTTCAGGCACAGTGAGGTTTGGAGTTTCACAAATTGAGGAAACCAGTTGGACTCCTCTTAGCTCCCCTTATAAAAACTTTTTCGCTTTATTACTTGTGTATTGTGAGTATTAATGGCTTCATCTGCTCTGTCTTTGAATAATATTTACAGCTTTGTTAGCCATGGCCTTAAAAATGGTCTTAACCTTATTATTCAAATAGATGTCTCACAATGCTGAATAATGTATGACCCACACATGCTAAGAATAAACTAGATAGTACCATGAAATCTTCCACCCACGTTAATGGAAATGTATGGAATGCAGAACTGGATCCCAGCTGCAATGTTTTCTGCAGGAATGACTCTTCATGTTGGTAGAGGAAGCCATCTACTCATAATTCATTAGAGGGCTCCACAATGTTTGTGTGGAAATTTCTCACTCAGGCCTGCCATTGTATTTGAGATTCTCACCATTACAGTGATTTCTTTGCCTAAGACATCATCTCAGTAAGAGCATCTTTAAAATGCACAGAAACATCCTGCAAGGGCAGGAACACTCAATTTAAGTTTTTTTTTTATTATAGCACAGATAAGGTTGTCTTTTTTTCTAGTTTTATCCCTCTTTTTTAGAAAGGGAGCTCTGAAAAAATAGGAGTTAGGGAAATATTTTACCAAGGTATGAAATCAGAAATGTTCAAGCATCATGGACATTGCAATTGTCCCATTGTGTTGGTCGTAGATGGACGAGCAGGTAGAGAATTGCCCTTGGTTCAAGGGTGCTGCATGGGGAAGCATGCCTTAGGGACACTGCCTTTACAGACCTTTCCTTGAAGACGTTAATGTGGGTCATTTCTAATAATAACAACATGAATAATAATATCAATAACAACAATTTCAAGTATTCTCCATTGGGTGTTAGGACCTAGGCTACATGTTTAACATTCGTTATCTAATTCTCACAACAACTACAGATGAACAAACTCAAAAGGGTAAAACCTACTCAAGTATGAAGTTAGGTGGTGGAATTTGGATTTGAAATCAGGTTGATCTGATTCCAAATTCATGATACTAACCATTATTCATATTGCCTCTTTACTGTTTCTCCCCCTTAGCATGTCTCCTCATCATCTCTTCAAATTTATGCTTCAGCTGTGTGTTCTTTTCCCCTGCCTAGAGTATCTTAATTCTCTTTATAACTGCTAGACTATTCTTGTTTTTCTGACGACCAGGTTACATGGTAAAATATCAACTCCTTAAAAAGCTTTTTTAATGTATGATCTATTGCATTCATTATTTTTTTTTTATCAACTTCGATTTTAAGTTCCAAGGTACATGTGCAGGATGTGTAGGTTTGTTACATGGGTAAATGAATGTCATGGTGGTTTGCTGCACAGACCAAACCATCACCTAGGTATTGAGCCCAGGACCCATTAGCTGTTCTTCCTGATGCTCTTCCTTCCACCGCCCCTGCCGACAGGCCCCAGTGTGTGTTGCTGTCCCCCATATGTCCATGTGTTCTCATTGTTCATATCTGACTTATAAGTGCGAACATGTGGTATTTGGTTTTCTGTTCCTGCATGAATTTGCTGAGGATAACAGCTTGCAACTCCATCTATGTCCCTACAGAGGACATGATCTTGTTCCTTTTTCTGGCTGCATAGTCTTCTGTGACATATAGGTACCACATTTTCTTTATGGAGTCTACTGTTGATGAACATTTGGTTTGATATCATGTCTTTGCTATTGTGAATAGTGCTCCAATAAATATGTGTTCACGTATATTTATAATTGAATGATTTATATTCCTTTGAGTGTATATCCAGTAATGGGGTTGATGGATCCAACGGTATTTCTGCTTTTAGATTTTTGAGGAATTGCCACACTGTCTTCCACAGTGGTTGAACTAATTTACATTCCCACCAACAGTGTAAAAGCATTTCTTTTCTTTTTCTTTGCAACCTCACCAGCATCTGTTTCTTGACTTTTTAATAATTGCCATTCTGACTGGCATGAGATGGTATCTCATTGTGGCTTTAATTTGCATTTCTCTAATGATAAGTGATGTTGAACTTTTTTTCATACGTTTGTTAGCCACATGAATTTCTTCTTTTGAGAAGTGTCTGTTCATGTCCTTTGCCCACTTTTTAATGGGGTTGTTTACTTTTTCTTGAAAATTTGTTTAAGTAAATTCTGGATATTAGACCTTTGTCAGATGAATAGATTGCAAAAATGTTTTCCCATTCTGTAGGGTGTCTGTTCACTCTGATGATAGTTTCTTTTGCTGTGTAGCAGCTCTTTACTTGGTAATTAGATCCCATTTGTCAATTTTTGCTTTTGTTGCAATTGTTTTTAATGGTTTCATCATTAAATCTCTGCCTGTGCTATACCCTGAATGGTATTACCTGTATTTTCTTCTAGGATATTTATAGTTAGGGGTTTTACAAATAAGTCCTAATCCATCTTGAGTTAATTTTTGTATATGGTGTAAGGAAGGGGTCCAGTTTAAATTTTCTGCATATGCCTAGCCAGTTCTCCCAGCACCATTCATTAAATAGGGAATCTGTTTCCCATTGCTTGTTTCTGTCAGGGTTGTTGAAGATCAGATGGTTGTACATGTGCAGTCTTATTTCTGAGTTCCCTATTCTATTCTATCAGTCTATGTGTCTGTTTTTGAACCAGTACCATTCTGTTTTGGTTACTATAAACTTGTAGTATAGTTTGAAGTTGAGTAGTGTCTTTGTTCTTTTGCTTTGGGTTGTCTTGACCATATGGGCTCTAGCTTTGTTCTTGCTTTGATTGTCTTGGCTATCTCTGCTCTTTGTGTTCTATATGGATTTTAAAATAGTTTTTTTCTAATTCTGTGAAGAATGTCAATGTTTAATGGGAATAGCATTGAATCTATAAATTGCTTTGGATAGTATGGCCATTTTCACGATATTGTTTCTTCCACGAGCATGGAATATTTTTCCATTTGTTTGTGTCTTCTCTGATTTTTTTGACCAGTGGTCTGTAATTCTCCTTGAAGAGTTCCTTCACATCCCTTGTTAGCTGTATTTCTGGGTATTTTATTCTCATTGCAGCAATTATGAATGGAAGTTTATCAGGATTTGGCTCTCTTCTTGTCTGTTGTAGATGTATAGGAATGCCTGTGGTTTTTGCCCATCGATTTTGTGTCCTGTGACTTTGCCAAACTTTCTTATCAGGTTAAGTTGTTTTTGGGATGAAATGATGTGGTCATCTAGATATAGGATCATGTCGTCTGCAAATAAAGACAATTTGACTTCCTTTCTTCCTATTTGAATTTCTTTCTGTTGCCTGATTGCCCTGGCCAGAACTTCCAATACTGTGTTGAATAGGAGTGAAGAGAGAGGGGATCCTTGTCTTGAGCTGGTTTTCAAAGGCAATGCTTCCAGCTTTTGCCCATTCAGTATGATATTGGCTGTGGGTTTGTCATAAATGGCTCTTATTATTTTGAGGTATGTTTCTTCAATACCTACTTCATTGAGAGTTTTTAACATGAAGGGATGTTGAATTTTGTTGAGGGCCTTTTCTGTGTCTATTATGATAAACATGTGGCTTCTGTCTTTAATTCTGTTTATGTGATAAATTATGTTTATTGATTTGCATATATTGAACCAGCCTTGCCTCCCAAGAATGAAGACTATTTGATCGTGGTGGATAACCTTTTTGATGTGCTGCTGAATTTGGTTTGCCAGTATCTGGTATTTGGTTGCACAACTCTGTGCTTCAGACCCAAGGCCCTGGTGGCATGAGCTCACAAGAAGATCTCCTGCTCCATGGTTTGCAAAGATCTGTGGGAGAAGTGTGGTTTCCTGGGTGAAAACCACAGGTGATCACTCCCCTCCTCCCTTAGCTGAAGGTAGGGGTTCTCCTGGTTCTATGCTGCTTGTGGGTGGGCTGTCACCCCACTCTGCTTCTCCTCACTCTCTGTGGGTTGCATTGACAGCCTAGTCAGTCCCAATGTGAGAACCTGGATACCTCAGCTGAAGAAGTAGAATTTACTTATCATTGTCTTTCTTCTCTGTAAGAGCTGTAGACTGCAGCTGCTTCCAATGGACCATCTTTGCTTACCAAAACTATTACATTAATTATTATGGCTAACTGAGGACACATCAGTCTGTTCCCTCAGACTGTGAGACAGCTGAGACAGAAAAAAATCCTTTTTCTTATAATGTTTGTAGCCCAGAGCCTAACTTTATCACTTGAACATACTGAACAATCAATAGGCATTTGTTGAATGAATAAATTTGGTCATAAGTGTCCTACAAAATTGGGGAATAAGTAACATTTATCTTAAATTTACTGAAAAAAGTTTAAATCATGTCCACAGAAATCTGTTTTAGAAGGCAGGAAATGTACAAAGTACTTTTATAAATTTTTTTTATTAACTAAGATTTTCATTAGTTATCCACACAATTTTTATCCAAGTCACTAATTTCATTGTGAATGGATACTTGAATTTATTGTATGTTCCCAAGTGATGCAAAGATGGAAAAAGTATATACAGTAATGTGCTACATAATGTTTTGGTCAACAACAGACTGCATATATGACAGTGGTCCTATAAGTTTTTAATACTGTGTTTTTACTGTGCCTTTCCTATGTTCAGATACACAAATACTTAGCATTGTGTTACAGTTGCTTACAGTATTCAGAACAGTCGAATTCTGTATAGGTTTGTAGCTGAGGAGTTGATATGGTTTGGCTGTGTCCCCCACCTGAATTTCATCTTGAATTGTGCTTCATATAATCCCTACCTGTAGTGGGAGGAACCCAGTGGGAGGTAATTTAATCATAGGGGCTATTACCTCCATGCTGTTCTGGTGATAATGAGTTCTCACAGATCTCATGGTTTTATAAGGGGCTACCCCCATTATTGGTTACTCATTCTTCCCCTTACATCTGCCATGTGAAGAAGGATGTATTTGCTTCCCCCTTCTACCATGATTGTAAGTTGCCTGAGGCCTTCCTAGTCTGGCAGAACTATGAATCAATTAAGCCTCTTTCCTTTATAAATTACCCAGTCTGAGATATGTCATTATCTGCAGCATGAACAGACTAATACAGTAAATTGGTACTGGGAGAGGAGTGCTGCTATAAAGATACCCAAAAATGTGGAAGTGACTTTGGAACTGGGTAAGAGACAGAGTTTGGAACCATGTGGAGGGCTCAGAAGAAGATAAGAAAATGTGGGAAGGTTTGGAATTTCCTAGAGACTTGGAGGGCTCAGAAGACAGGAAGATGTGGGAAAGTTTGGAACTTCCTAGAGACTTGTTGAATAGCTCTGTCCAAAATGTCAGTGGTAATATAGATAATAAGGTCCAGGCTGAGATGGTCTCAGATGGAGATGGGGAACTTGTTGGGAACTGGAGTAAAAGTCACTCTATCTATGCAAAGAGACAGGCAGCATTTTGTTCCTGTCCTAGAGATCCGTGGAACTTTGAACTTGAGATTATCTGAAACTGGAACTTACATTTAAAAGGGAAGCTGAGCATATAAGTTTGAAAATGTTGTAGCCTGATGATGCAGTAGAAAAGAAAAACCCATTTTCCAGGGAGAAATTCAAGCTGGCTGCAGAAATTTGTATAAGTAGCAAGAAGCCAAATGCTAATTACCAAGACAATGGAAAATATGTCTCCAGGCCATGTCAGAGACCTTCACAGCAGCCCCTCTCATCACAGGCCCAGAGGCCTACGAGGAAAAAATGGTTTCCTTGGCCAGGTCCAGGCTGCCCCTGCTGTGTGCAGCCTAGGGACTCGGTACCCTGTATCTCAGCCACTCCAGCCATGGCTAAAGGGGCAAAGGTACAACTCAGGCCGTAGCTTCAGAGGGTGCAAGCCCCAAGCATTGGCAGCTTCCACATGGTGTTGGTCCTGTGGGTACACAGAAGACAAGAATTAAGGTCTGGGAACCTCTGCCTAGATTTCAGAGGATGTGTGGAAATGCCTGGATGTCCACACAGAGGTGTGCTGCAGGGGCAGAACCCTCATGGAGAACCTTTGCTAGGGAATTACAGAAGGGAAATATAAGGTTGGAGCCCCCCTACAGATTCCCCACTGAGGCACTGCCTAGTAGTGCTATGAGAAGAGGGCCACTGTCCTCCAGACACCAGAATGGTAGATCCACTGATAACTTACACCATGCACCTGGAAAAGCCACAGACATTTCATGCTAGCCAGTGAAAGCAGCCAGGAGGGGGGCTGTACCCTGCAAAGTCACAAGGGTGGAGCTGCCCAAGGCCATACATATGCCTCTTGTTATCAGTGTGACCTGGTGTCAATGAGACAAGGTGTCAAAGGAGATTGTTTAGGAACTTTAAGATTTAATGACTGCCCTATTGGATTTTGGACTTGCATGGGCCTGTAGCCTCTTTGTTTTGGCTAATTTATCTCATTTGGAATGGTTGTATTTACCAAATGCCTGTGCCTCCATTGTATCTGGAAAGTAACTAACTTGCTTTTGATTTTACAGGCTCCTAGTGGAAGAACTTGCCTTGTCTCAGATGAGACTTTGGACTTGGACTTTTGAGTTAATGCTGGAATGAGTTAAGACCCTGGGGGGGACTGTTGGGAAGACACAATTATGTTTTGAAATGTGAGGGCATGAGATTTGGGAGGGGTCATGGGCAGAATTATATGATTTGGCTATGTCTCCACCCAAATCTCATCTTGAATTGTTGTTCCCATAATCCCCATGTGTAGTGAAAGGGACTTGGTAGATGGTAATTGAATCATGGGGGTGGTTACCTTCATGCTGTCCTCATGACAGCGAGTGCGTTCTCATGAGATCTGATGATTTTATAAGGGTTTTTTCCCCCCTTTTGCTTGACACTTCTCTTTGCTGCCACCATGTGAAGAAGAACATGTTTGCTTCCCCCTTCCACCGTGATTTTAGTTTCCTAAGGCCTCCCCAGCCATGCTGAACTGTCAGTCAATTAAACCTCTATCCTTTATAAATTACCCAGTTTCAGATATGTCTTTATTAGCAGCATGAAAATGGAGTAATACAGGAGCAATAGGCTATCCCATATTGCCTAGGTTTGTAGCAGGGTATACAATATAGGTTTGTATAAGTACACCCTATGATGTTTACACAGTGATGAAATTGCCTAACAACTCATTTCTCAGAGTGCATTCCTGTTGTTAAGCAATCCCTGACTGTGTACACACACACACACACACACACACACACACACACAAACATATTCTGTTTACACCTTGGAGGATCTGTAATTGTTAAACCTTTGCCAAAGGAGAACATACCATAATGCAAACACTATAAGAATGAGGAAAATAAAATGCTTGCCAATTTATTATCTAAGGAATCTATGAATAAATAATATGAATGTGTATAAAAAGATACAAATATGTATCCTACAGTTAGCAAAACACCTTATAAATAACTTTAAGGGAGATGTATAGAGGTGCTATAAGTGTAGGAAACACATCGCACGTGATCCTAGAGATATGATATGAAACATCAGGGAAACTAGTGGCTGCTTTTCGTGGTCCTGGGAACTCAGAGATGCGTGCGTATTTCTTCATTTGTAAGTTTTCCTTTGAATGCTGTAATAGTATTGAGCTCTTTAAAAATGAAAACAAGAAAAATATATTCTTCTACCTATTTATACATTTTAAGGCAAAAATTATGCCTGTTTTATGTATTTCAAAATCAAATATAAATTGGAAATGGAAATAGTTCTGAAATGGAGAAAATTTTACCAGTGTCATCTTCTCTTTACAGTTAAAGACCTACAAGGGATCTGTGGATGAGTTTTAACAATTCTGCTAAGTCAAATCAGCCAAACTGAGAGAGAGAGAGAGAGAGAGAAGAGAGAGAGAGAGAGAGAGAATGTGTGTGTGTATGAGTGAGTATATCTCACTTTACTCTTTCTTAAGAGCCAAAAGTAGTTGCTAGCACAATGAGAAGCTTAGGATAGAAACACAGATAATCTGCATTAATATGCAGACTGTTTTCTGGTCTTAGGCTAAACATTAACAGTCTATGCATTCTTTTATTACCTGCACAATAATTAAGAAACCACTTGTCAGGCATATAGCCAGGCTAGGGATGCAGATATGAATGTACTATAAAGTTAGTTGTGGGAACTTTATAAGTCTGAAGCATAGAAAAATTGTAAACCAAAAAATGTCATAAATATTCTAAGAAGTGTTCTATAGGCACAACTGGCGTATTTTTAACCTTAGATCCTAGATGAATGCTCTACTGGAAACATTTTCTCAAGAAGATCCACTCAGTGCTAATTGTCGTACATTATGTCAGTGGTCCCCAGCCTTTTTGGTACCAGGGGTGGGTTTTGTGGAAGACAATGGCAGTGGTGGGTGGAGGTTGTTTCAGGACAAAACTGTTCTATCTCAGATCATCAGTCATTAGATTCTCATAAGTTGCATACAACCTAGATCCCTTGCATGAGCAGATCACAAGGGTTTTGCGCTCCTATAGAGTCTCATGCCACTGCTGATCTGACAGGAGGTGAAACTCAGGCAGTAATGCTTACTCACTCTCTGCTCACCTCCTGCTGTGTGGCCTGGTTCCTAACAGACCATGTACTGGTACGGGTCCTCAGCCCAGGAGTTGGAGATCCCTGTGTTATTTGATTTTTTGCTGATTGTGCGAAAATTCTTTGTGTTAAAAGCAGGTGGCACCAGAAATTAACCTGATCTTGATGGCTACCATCAACAGTCATGGCATGGGGCCTACCTAAATGATTTGTAAGTCCTTTGAAGAACTTTGTATTTCTGATCAGATGTTAGATCAGTAGAGAGTACCAGATTACATAAGAAACAGGCTCCAGTTCTCACTTTATCTAAAGATACAACATGTAAAGATCCTAGTTTTGCACCTTTGTATGCACAGAGAGGAATGATTTGTCCTTTTCAGTCTGTTTATCTGCTCTAATTTATGGGGCCCTATTTCATAATGATTATGTAGAACAGCCTTAAAGCTGGACTTTCCATGTTCAGCACTTCCAGCCACCATTTACTCGCTGCATGGCTTCAGGCAAGTTATTTAACCAGAGTCCATTTTCTCAACTGTAAATGTAAAATAACAACTGAGAATAAGATTATGTGTGGATTTAATTAATTGATGCATGCAAACTAATTAGAGCAGTGCCTGGCTTGTAGGAGTGCTATTATTATTTTACCAAGCTTTTATGGCACTTGTTTCTGCTGGGTCCAAAGAAGACATCAGACACTTTAATATAGCACTCTGGACACCACTGCCACTTGGTTGGATTTGGCATGTGAGGTGAAATTAATTTGTAATCTTCATGCTATATAGATATAAAAGATGTTTAGTTTTTACTATTATTAACCTGCAGAGAAGTCCTCTGAAAAGTCAGCTCTAAGCAGTTTGTAGGACATCGCTCTTATTAATCTGTCTGCTGATCCTTTATTGGAAGGCACCTCATAACTCAAGAGTAGTAACCCTCTCAAAGTTATTTGCTTTTTAACAGAGACTTGTTGAAAGTATACATAGTTTCATAATCTTTGGGTATAATTTTCTGATGGTGACTTTCCAGGCATCAGGATAAATAATGAGGGAGCTTGGATCTCCCAAGATGAGCTAAGACACTCAGCATAGATAAAGTAGACCTGGATCAGTTGCATTCCCTGGCTATTTGCGGGAGCAAATTTTTCCTGTAGCAAAATTTCCTCAGTTCTCAATGAGGTGCAGGAATTATACAATTAAGATCAAGAAATGAGATTTGCTCACAAAGATCCTTAAATAAATGAGGAAGCAGCCACTCTGATTTAGATTTTTAGGACTGATGGATAACAGATTTAGGCTCCTAAGATATTTGAGTTTTTCAGACATAGTGTAAACATGTGGTATATTATATAGAGTATTACATGTACCAACTCTGTGTGTAATAAAGATGTTAAAGTACAAGTTTACTAATCAACAAAAATGATTAGGGAAAAACACATTAAAATGAAAAGTGAAAAATTCTAAATACAAAAACCATTGTTAAAAAAAATAAATAAAACCCAAAAGATTGTTAAATAGCATATTAGACCAAGGCTAGAATGAAAGAGTCTGACATAGAGAATGGAAGAGTAGTGATAATGGATGTGAATTCTCCAGAACTGATTTAAAAAACGTATAAATTCTCAGATTTTGAACTCATAATATATCCGAAGCAGAATAAATAAAAATGAAATTCATGCATAGATACATTTTTCTGAGATTACAGAATGTTGAAGAAAGAACGAAAAAAATCTTGAAAGCAACCAGATGAAAAGAACAATGAAACTAAAACAGGAAGTGAAATGACGGCATCCTTGTCAACAGTTATAATAGAAGTAAAACGACAATGGAATGCTATCTTCAAAGAGTTAAGAGGAAACGTTAACTCTCAGCCTAATTTTATACTTAGCACAACTGTCATCCACAAGTGAGGGCAATATAAAGATATTTTCAGAAAAATTAAAGTTAAAAACTAAATTTATTACCAAAACCCACCAAAGCCATGGTTTGCAAAAAAACTTTAAAGTAGTGCTTCCCAAGTGTTTTGTCTTCAGCCCTTTTCATGCACTTTCAAATTATTAAGGGGCCTAAAGAACTTTTGTTTATGTGAGTTATATCTATCAATATTTACCATGTGAAGTTTTATTTATGTATTTTAATTTTTTTTTGACACAGGATCTCTCTCTGTCACCCAGACTGGAGTGCAGTGGCATGATCACAGCTCATTGCAGCCTTGACCTCCCTAGGCTCAGATGATTCTCCCCCCTCTGCCTCCTGAATAGCTGAGACTGTAGGTGCATGCCACCACATTTGGCTAATTTTTGTATTTTCATGGGCAAAGATGGGGTTTCACTATATTGCCCAGGCTGGTCTTGAACTTTTGGGCTCTAGTGATACACCTGTGTTGGTTTCTCAAAGTGTTAGGATTACAGGTATGAGCTACTGTACCTGGCCTACCGTATGAAGTTTTAAAACTGAGAAATTAAAAATAATATTTATCAATTCATTAAAAATAATAGTAAACCTATTATATGTTAATTTAAGTGCAATATAGTTTTATGAAAATTATATATTTTTTTAAAATGGAAGAATAACATTGTTTTACATTTTAATTACATGTCTTTAATTTCTGGCTTAGTAGTAGACATTATAATTCATATATCTTGTTTGCACTGAATATCTTTTGATTTCCTATGCCGTGTACTTTCCTATGCCATGTACTTCATGAAGAGAGTAAGAAGGGAAAAAGCAGATAATTTTCTGTGTTCTTATGAAAATGATTTGACCTCATGGATCCACTGGTAAGGTCTCAAGTACCTGCAAGGTCTCTGTATTATACTTTGAGAACTTCTGTGTCTACTATATGTTCTGTAGGAAAAAAGAGCATGATCCTAGAAGATGTGAGATATAAGAAGTAATGCTAATAAGAATAAAGTGGCAAACATAAGTAAAACTTCAAATAAATATTCATAAATATAAGAATGATGTTTAGTTGGGAGAGTACATATAAGCATGAATAGTGTGTGTTTAGAATAAGGAACATATAGTAATAATAATAATAACAACAGACGTTATTTATTGAAAACTACAATGTGCCAGGTGTTAGGTTAAGCACCATCATTTAATCCTGACACTAACCTTGCAACATAGCTACTCTTATTATCATCCTTTTGTAGTTGAGAAAATCGAAGCCCAGAAAAGAAAGTAACTCATCTATGGTAACAAAGCCAGAAAATGATGATAGGGCTGTGGTTCTAAATCTTGCAGTCTGACTCAAGAGACTTCAATGGGCTAAAATAATGTCTAAAGTTAGAAAAATTTTAATGGAAACATAGTGGTTTAACTTTGCTAAGAGGATAAATTCATATTTAACAGGTGCCTATTAATGCTTAGTTTAATACTAGATAATATCGAGTATTTTTAAAGTCCCCATTTTTATGAAGTTTACAGTATTATGGCAATAAACAGTCGTAGACAGATGGAAATGTATACATTACAGCAAAAAATCATGCTGATGTAGTCATGGGCATTTCTAAGCAGTCACATTGTAGAAAAGGATTTGACATCATCCTGGATGGTAAGTGGACTTAGATCAACAGAGGTAGTAGAAGGGATTTCAGGAAACATTTTTTTGAGCAGTGGAAAGTAGAATAATCATGGCCTATAAAGGAAGCCATATGAAACTTATTTGACATACAAATAATATTTGTTTAGGGACGTTTAAGTCAGGCAACACCTAAGTTCGGACCAGACTATGGAAGTCACTGAATACAAAGATGAGCTGTGGCTTGAAATTCAGAGATAGAGAAAGCAGAACTTGTACAAAATTCAGTACTGTAAAAGTGGTGAATCATCTAAAGAAATGCTCACTAGACAATACTAAGTGGTTTAATGTTGTAAAGACCATACTTGAACAATGAGAAGCCTGTTATGTGTGATATATGAAAATGAGAGTTACTATGGACATTTTCAAAGTTTGTGTTGATCCTCTCTTGTGAACCCCATATTCTTCATCTTTCTGGAGTTATAATAATCTCCTGCCTGTGTGGTCTTCTGCACTTTTTCCTCATTGTTATCAATTCTCTATATTCATCTGGTCACCAAATTTTCATGTGTGTCTTTGAATTGGGTTTTATGTTGCTGAAAAATACTTGATGTTGCTGTCTTCAGTAAATAAATCCAGTGTGGCAAGGGAACAAATACTCTCAAGACCAGGAATAACAAAACCATTTTTGGCCTCTCTCTTTGTATGTTACACATGAACTGAATCAGCTCTTTATTCTTCAGTCTTTTCATCTCTGAACAGTGGAGAGCAGCCACATTAATACTAGATAATGTTGAAAAACACTGACTCTTTCTGAAAAAGCAAGATAATTAGAAATCATTGACTAAAATCCTAAAACTTTGTATTGCTATTTTACTTTAAGCAGCACTGTGCCATACGTTGTATTTTAATTACTAACTAGATTGCTAAATGTAGACTGTAATTTGATAAAATATCTGTAATGTAGGCAAGCTACTATAGCTAAATACCCTTGCCATTTGCTTATACATATTGTATGTATACACGTGTACCATATGCACACATATGGTGACTTGCTATATGGCGGTAAGCCTTGGACCTGTATTTTCAGCAGTTCCATTTGTGGATGTTCAGAACAGTGTTTATAGTAGTAAGAAACTTTGGCAGGAATCAAAATCTACAACTTTTCTTCCTCAACCATTTTAGTCACAGGCATTCTATTCCTGACTCTGATAATAGTCATAGTTCACATGAACATAGTGCTTTATTCTTCCTGAAACACTGATACACAATTTTCACTGGGGTAGTAGACCACTGAAGCATGAGAACAAGGCCAGTGTAACAACAGCACGTGAGCAATGAGGGTGCTGTGAAGAGAGATACAAGATGAGTGTATGAGCTAGGCAGCATCCAGATTGCAGGACAAGTATTTGGTAATAAGGAGTTTGGCCAGTGTAATACGTGCAGTGGGAAGTCAGTGAAAGGTTTTAAGCAGGAGAGTGACATAAATTAATTTACATATTTAAACATCTCCCAGGCTGCTGCATGGAAATAAATTATAGGAAAATAAATAAGGGTGAAAACATGGAAAGCAGTTAGGAAGCTGCTAAAATAGCCCAGCTGAGAGATGGTGGTGGCCTGGATGGGCTTACCTTGAAGCTAATGAAGGGCCCCTCGCTACATAGGCCTCCTCTTAGGCTAGAAGAAAAGTCTTAGTGATGTATTCATGGGTCATATGTCTTCGTGATATTTGCAAAAACACGACATTTTAGTTGCTGACTGTTAAGACAGCTGTTCTTTTCTATTCTGACTCTGCTACCCACCCATGCTTCCACTTGGGTGGGTGATAGTGAAGTGGCTGTAGGTATTTTTGGGATCCTGTCAAGGAGAAGGTGAGTCAGCCATATGTCATTGTAACTACAGTTTGCAAAGATGCAATGAACAGTTCTATTAAACAAATAAAGTGAACTTACTTGATAATCTTTACATTTATTGGAGAGACAAAGAAGTACAGATTAGAAACTAACGAGATATAAAACAAAGGGATAAAGGTTAACAACAAAGTCATTAGAAATTATACTGACATCAGAAGTGAATTGTGTAACCCTTAAATTTTCAAATTTCACTAATTCATTAAGAGGAAGAGACAAATTTTGAAAAGTATGGCTAACGCTTTGTGTCTGTCTGTTTCACATCCACGGATTTACCAATCACAGATCAAAAATATTCAGGAAGAAAAACCAACAATAAAAATTAACAATACAACAACAAAATATAATAGAAATAAAGCCAATGTGGAAAAACAATTATCTGCATAGCATTTATATTATGTACAATAAGTAATCTAGAGATGATTTAAAGTATACAGGAGGATGTGTGTGGATTATATGTAAATACTATGCTATTTTATATGAGGGATTTGAGCATCCAGATTTTGGTATCTGAAGGGGGTCCTGGTCCCAATCACCAAGAGATGACTGAAACTGACAGTTCATTGATTGTTTGATAATCCAATTAATGAAGAGGAACAGATAATATAAACATATTGGCAAAATATTTAAATGTCTTGCTGTTTGACAAGATGAAAAAACATAAAACTCCTAACACATCATTCTCAACTAGAGCATCAACAACAAACTGCTTAATAAGTTTTGCTGATTCAAAAAGTATTTAAGTTAGTCATTTAAATTAGTCACTAATCACATCTGTAACTATGATTAGTCACAGAAAATTTGAAATGCTCCTAAATCTTACAGCTTATCTACAAAAGAAATGAGAAAGTAGTCTTTCCAAATTTGACAAAAAATCTCTAATGTTTGCAGAATACGACAATAACACGTTAAGCTGAAATAAATATGCTAAGCTATCAGTGACTGATATTTTTGACTCTGTGTCCCCACCCAAATCTCATCTAGATTGTAATATCCATGGGTCCAGGGAGGGAAGTGATTGGATTATTGGGATGGTTTTCCCCCATGCTGTTCTCATGATACTGAGTGAATTCGCATGAGTTCTGATGATTTTATAAATGGTAGTTTTTCTGTGCTCTCATCTCATATCTGCCACTGTGTAAGATGTGCCTGCTTTACCTGCCATGATTTAAGTTTCCTGAGGCCTCCCAAGCCATGTGGAACTGTGATTCAATTAAACCTCTTTTTTTTTTTTTAAATAAATTATCTGGTCTCGGCAGTTCTTTATAGCAGTGTGAAATTGGACTAACATAGCGACTATCCTCAACTTTGCCAGAAGAAAGATTGTACTATCTATTGTCTTTATCAAAAGCTGTTTTGTAAAATTTTTGTCATATGAAGAGGTGATCAAAATTCTTAAAGCCAAAGCATTTAAGAAAAATTATAGAGGTGTGTGAATATGTCAATTAATAAAAATAGTATAGCATTTTTATGAATTTTTATAGTTTGCAATATTTCAAAACACCTTTAAAAATTTGTTTTCAAGTCTGTAATTTCTCTTCTCACTATAAGTACATACTAATTTTTAACCTAATTTTGTATTCCTAGCTTTGTTTAAATGTGGGCTCCCAAATCGCACAACCCTCAGACCTCACAAAACCTGGATCTGCCTCTTAGACTTGGGTTGAGGCTGTTCAAATGGAGAAAGTGGACACATTTAGGGTGGATTTTGGAGGTAGAATAAATGCTTATAGGATTGTCTTATTGAAGGGTTGGTGCCCATTTCTGAAGGGTGAATGAGTTAAAACTGAGAAACACAGTTAGCCCTCTAAAGTTATACATCTTGAAACTAGGTAACTAGGATTTGAATCCACATGAGTCAGGCTCAGATGCCTCTGCTTATTGTCACATGCAAAGCATCAGTTTCCTTAGGGTGGTTCTGATGATTCATTTAGATGAGGCCTACAAGGTGTTTCACGTGGTATCTGGCATAGTGTCAAGTGTTCTTGGGGTGTTGCTATTATTCAGATGATAAGAGGTTTATTCTTTACATGTGCATGTTTTTTAAAATTGGGAAAATTTTCTCTGTCCATTTGCCAATCTCTCTGCAGGAGTCAGGCCACTTTGCTGTAGGTTTCTAGTTTTTCAGGGAATAAAGGAATCTCTTCATGGCTCCTTACTTGTTACTTGTCAGCCAGCCAGCGCCCAGTGCTAGGAGTGTCTGCTCACAAACAGCAGAGTCCTTTGGCTGACCAGCCTAGGAATGTCAGCAGAGAACTACTTGGAGGAACCAGCATGTGGGACAGAAACTGTACGTGCTACAGTTGGGGTGTTGGTGGTACCCCAGTTTTAAAAGAGATAGAAGAGAGTCATATGTTTCCTAATGATGCAAGGATTAATCTTCAGGACTCTAAAGAGACTCTCAGATAACCTGATCTAGCTTGTTTAGATTATGTCAGCACAGATTTAAGGTGAGGAGTGAGGTGGGATGAGTCTAATTTTTACACAGCAGGAACATTCTTGGGGTGATTTGTTTCAATGTCTGACACTCTTCTAATGCTTTTTAGATTTCTCGATTCCTTCTGTAAGACTTATTTTTATCATCCGTTAAATGAGAATAGTAACGTTTATCTCTTTCGGAAAAAAAATTGCATTAATCCTTTTATTTTCTAAGTGTTATCATAATTAGTTCTGACTTTATCACCCAACAAGCCCCTAATCCTCTTTTTGTTTTAAATTTTTAGTTTTTATTTCAAGAGGTAAGAATTGAAGGCTTTTGGATAAACAGACATATGCTTAAATGTGAGAATGAATTGTTTTTGGTGGGGGAAAATGTGAGCTCTAAAAATGGGGTGTGTTTTGTGATGTTCCATTCCATGTCCATGTAGCAAGGACTACTGCTTCTGTTATCCCAGGCCACCACAACCTTAATTGATCATAATAGATCCTGTGGGCTCCCCACTGCCGTTGGTTTATCTGAAGAGATAGCAGCTATCCTTGTTAGTGTTTTGCTTGCTGATATTCTGCTGTTGGGCACATTAGAATAGTGCCTGATACAGATTTTGGTTGTAATTTGAATTCTGTCCTTTAATTACTCTTTCTCCACCCCCTCTTAAATAAGTGTGGCATCCTCACACAAGGGCTGGAGCAGCTTCCTTTTCTTTCCTTCAGCAGTCCCACATCTCACGACCAGAGCTCCATGTCATTTTTGTCTCTGGGAAGTGAGACAAACCAACTTGACTTCTTTCTTTCTGGGCCTCCTCAGTGTAGCACTTGAAATTATATAAGAGA
The DNA here is from genome assembly GCA_036589455.1 of Ateles fusciceps. Classification (NCBI taxonomy): domain Eukaryota; kingdom Metazoa; phylum Chordata; class Mammalia; order Primates; family Atelidae; genus Ateles; species Ateles fusciceps. Next base: position 3,353,914 of record JAZHEH010000045.1, on the reverse strand, counting down.
TGTGTCAATGAAAGCAAGAGGAATATTAAAAGAATTGACAGATGACTCAAAATTAAAGAAGGATTCCATCAGAAGCAATATTTTTTTGGACAAAACTTTATTTCTTGAGTTTCTTCTCCTGGTATAACTTTGTTTAAAACATATGATGAAATCAAACAACATGGATTTTAAAAATAGCATTAAAAATTAAATATTTCTTATTCAAATATTATGGTAGTAAGCAAGTTATTTTAGGAATTGAATGGTGAACTTCTATCTTCAGGCTGAGAGACCATTTGGTCTCTTTCTGGTTCAATACAAAAAAATAGTTCAATTTTTGTATTGGTTCAGTACAAAAATTCAAGACAATTCAATACAGAAATACAATATTTTTTTATATTGAAGTTTTTATTTCTTGTAACTGAAAATAATAAATCTTGCTCTGAATTTTGAATGAAATTATGTTTTTAATTTACCCCATGCTCCTCTCTAAAAAGGTATACAAACACATACACGCACCCCTACATCATTCCTGTATGCCCCTACAACTGCAACTGTGTTTATATTTACATAAATAAAATATATGGCTTTTTTCCCTTTGCTCTTAGTATGGTTTTTTTTTTTCTTCTTTCTTTTTTTTTTTTTAGCTACAGTTGAGTAAAAGCCCCAACGAGGACAAAAAGTCATGTCACTTTTCTTTTTTTAATGCAGAATGTGCAGACCAGACATAGTGCTGCCTGCAGTCTCCATTCTGGTCCATGAAGAAATGAGGGAAGCCAGAGTTCTGGATCCCAGTGATAAACATCCTCCCTTTTCCTGTGATAGTCTTGGTTCAAGTGTGATCACTTTAGGTGAATGTGGAAATGACAGTAGATTATCATGCAGCCAATTTCTCAAGCTTTGCATCACTTCTTCTGTAGAAAACAGTGGAAGTTTTCTTTTTCACTGCTTTTCATCTCATTAAATGCCTAGTGCTAGATTAATATTGTAATCTCTAACCACAATAGGAAAATGAAGGAGTGGTCTGATGAATGCCTCATTTATCATGTATTATGCCTTTGGCTTTGTCTCCCTTGACTCCCTTCTAGCAACCTCCTCAGGACAAGCTCCTCCTTCTAAATTACTGTATCCAAACATCTGAGCCTGACCTACTTATTGAAGAACTTGCCCAGAAATTTGATGCCATAATTACTCCCAGAATTAGCAAAAAACAAAAACAAAAACAAAAAAAACCCTGAAACCCTCAAAGATAACTTGTTCATCCTACATCCCCTTATAGTAGCTGTTCAAAGTACAAGCGGAGAGTAGACTTTGATGAAGTGTTAAGCTTTTTTGTTTAAATAAGCAAATAAATATATACATCTGTCCTTGCCACATCATCAGAAGCTTGATTTGGTTTCACAGTGAATGCAGCTACATGCCTCAAGTGACTGCTTTTAAACAATTAAGTCCTGTCTCCACCTTAACAGTTTATTCATTAGTCACCGTTGAACCTTTGTCCCTACTTGTCAGTCTCTGAGAAAACATAACACTTTAGCTCAGGATGTGTATGCATTCTCTCCATCACTTTGATAATAGTTTCCTAACTCACTGCCAGCCTGTCAAAATGGAAACTCCATATCATGGGTGGCATTGAGAAATCTCATTCGAGCTATGTCTGGGTTATTCCATTCATCCAGATAAAACAGAAAGCAGAAATCTGGATGGTTATAAATAATGGAATTTTGTTTCAAATATGTATGTGACATCTTTTAGATTAGTGGTTTCCAAATTTTTAAATTCATGGTTTGGTAAAAAGAAAAGAGTAAAGAATTTGAAGGGCTTCTATGGGACTGCCTCCTTGTTCTTTTGTCAAGTAAAAAAGTAACAAACTCACTCTACTTTTGCCATCATTTCATGAAAGGAAGGTTATCTAAATACCAAAAAAGACATAAAAGTCATAATCTTAGATTCAAAGAGAATTCTTTTAAATAAATACTTTTAGTTTTGTTGAAAATGCACTGCCTGGTTTTCTCATTTCACTGCAGACCTGTGAGAACACTGTGCTGGAATGGAACAGGTCTGAGACGTGCTCTGGGGATATAGCTCTGTGTGCATTGGGCTGCCTGACATCTCAACAGAGACTGTGGATGTCTGTCAGTGTAGGAGTTTTACCTATGTGATTTTTTCTTTCTTATCAGCATGTTGGGAGGGTTGCTTTATATCTCATGTGTTTCTGCCTACTGGGTGTATCCTCATGTGGATGGCTTTTAACTTCACATTATTTCTCTGGGAAGATAACTCAACTATGCTTGTGGGCTTAGTGAAGATTACTCATTCAAAACAGGATCAGCCTTACACTTATGTAGAGTAGGCAGTGGCTTCTGTGGCATGATTTGTGGGGTGCTGAGAAAGCTTGAAAATAATTCTTCCACTCAGTTCACACGCAGACTGAAATCCAAAACATAGATCTTTATTTTTGGGGGATCCTCTAGTGGCCCTCATGACTCTTCTCTATCTACACACTTCCCTTATATGATCCCCATCATTCTAAAGGCTTTAAACACCATTGTTGTGCTTATAATCTGTTATTTTTAAAATTGATACAATATTTGTACATACTCATGAAGTAATTATCCTGTTTCGATCATTGGCAACCTATTTTTTAAAATGAATCTGTTTTTGAACGGGGCTGGGTGGGAATTGTTTTTATCAACAGATCATGAGATGTTTGCCATTGAAGGTGGTTTGTTACATATAGTTCTCAAGAGGAAGGGGCGTGCCATACCACACAGGGCCACGCTGGCCACACCAGGATCGATCAGAAGGCAGAAGAAGCAAGAACAAAGAATGGGCAGGAAACTTTATTGTGATTTTCACAGGAAGGAATGGGGAAGGCAGGGTAAGCAAGCTGGGCAGGTTTAGGATTAGACTGAGTAATTTCAGTGGACTCTGCACTCTAGGAGTGGTCTCTAGTTGTCTGCTGTCTGGCCCTGGGTTGATTATGACAGGGGAATATTGAGAGCCTGAAAAAGGAGATAGTTGGAGGCGTGGGCTCTGGATTAGTTGGTTTCCACATAAAACGTGTGCTCCACAGGGAGTCACTTGGTATCTCTAGGAATTAGCTAGCCCTGGGAGGGGGCAGTCTCTCCTCAGCAAGGCCCTGGATGCCAGAGCATCAAGAATACAGAAAATAAGAAAATAGAGTTAACACACAGTCCTCCCCCACTGGTATCTGCTGCCCCGATCTCCCCTTCATGTGGATTCATCTATGCAGCTGTCTACTTGGCATGGTCCCTTAGATGCTTTAGGGCATTTCAAAATTAACCTGCCATTCTGATTGGTGTGAGATGGTATCTCATTATGATTTTGATTCGCATTTCTCTAATATTCTCACTTATAAGTCAGAGCTGAACAACGAGAATAGATGGACACAGGGAGGAGAACAACACACACTGGGGCTTCTTTTGGGGGCAAGGGGATAAATAACTAATGCATATGGCACTTCATACCTAGGTGATGGGTTGATAGGTGCAGCAAAACACCATGGCACACATTTACCTGTGTAACAGACCTGCATATCCTGCACATGTATCCCAGAACTTAAAATAAAAATTAACCTGCCTTTTGGTTCTACCTCTGGAATATATCTTGTGTTTATACACTGTTCCTCATAGCCACTGCCACCATGCTAGTCTAATTCAACACTTCTTATCTCATCTTTAGACTTCCGGTCTTCTTAATGTGAAGAAGACACAAGAGACAACTAACAATCATTAAACAACCTTAAAAAATCAACAAATGAATAAAATGCTATAGAAGTGTAAACACTATCCTATTCTTCCATTCTTCTTAATCCCCCCACTATCACTGTCCTGTAGCACAGGACATAATTTATTATGCAGTTACATGCTAGAGTAACTATATTTAATAATATTAAGTAGAGCATGTCACTTCCTTACTTCAAACTCTTTAGGGCTGTAACATTTCCAACATATGCATAATCAAGCCCTCCTTCCTATTCTGGGCTAAGATTCCTGCAGTACTGATATGACAATGGTCTAGCTTTCTAACCTCCTTTCACGCCACCTTCACCTCACTCATTATGTATTGTAGCCTCTTTGAGTTTCTAAAACATTCTAAATTCTTTTCTAAGGAAGTTGGAAGTTGCTGGTCACCCTGTGAAAGTTTCCTCCTAGACTTTTTGTGTGTCTCCTTGTTGTCTTATAGGTATCTGCTTAACAATCATCTTTCTAAAGAGGACTTCTCTGATCATCCTCTCTAACCACACCCCTCTGTCATGTATAACATCAAGTTTCTTTCTTTTATAATGTTTATATTGATGTCTGTTTATTCATTGTTGGTTTGTTGTTTCTTGTGTCTTCTCTGCATGAATGTAAGCTCCACGAGGGCTGACCCTCATCTGCCTTTGTATTATTATAGTCCCATTGTCTAGTAGAGCTCCTTGCCTAGAATAAAGGTTTGATTAACATTTCCTGGAAGAATAAATTATTTGGATAGGCATGCTTTTCTCTCACAATTCTTTCAAAGTTCAAGGAACATCTCTTAAGAAGACATAAATCATAGTGAAAAATTAATTTATCAGTTTATCCCAATGGCATAAAAACAATATAAACCCAGAGAATAGGAGAAAGAAAAATGAAAGATGGCCAGCTTTATATAAAAGATATGAAGGTATGAAGAAAAATTCATGTTGAAATGTCTGTTTTGTGGGGTTTAGGTTTTTTTTAAAAAAACTATTATTTCTTGAAAATATACTGGGCTGTGCTAAATATTTTTTAAAATCACTTATTCATCACAGTAGGTGTATAAAGTAGGTATTCTTCTCTTGATATTACCAATAAGGTTTATGAGGAGGATTTGTAAGATGACATGTTTTATCTGGTTCTCAATTTAGTAAACTTCATAAAAATAGGAGAGTGTAAGCTCTGAAGCCACAGAGTGAGCATTTTCATTTCTCACTTTACCATTTACTGTGTGACTTTGAATGGATTACCTAGCCTCTTTAAAAGTCGTTTTCTTGACCAGGCACAGTGGCTTACACCTGTAATAGGGGCACTTTGGGAGGAAGAGGCAGGTGGATAGCTTGAACCCAGGAGTTCGGTACTAGCCTGGGAATCATGGCGGGAGCCCTTCTCTACAAAAAACAAATATTAGCTGGGTGTGGTGGTGTGCACCTGTAGTCCCAGCTCCTAGAGAGGCTGAGGTGGGAGGATCACCTGAACCTGGGAGGTCAAGGCTCCAGCTTGGGCAACAGAGACACTCCATCTCTAAAATACACACACACACACACACACACACACACACACACACAGACACACACACAGAATACATTAATAAGAACGAATGGATCCACCTCATTTGCAATCATGTTTAAAGAGAATGGCTCCTCTCAATTTCTGTTCTTTGAACTTTTTATTGTATAATTTTGGTATTAGGGTTGAAAAAGATTTAGGCTGTTCTTTCTCCTCTTTCAATTGCCCCCACCTCCTGCCCTTGTCTAGGTCACACAAAATTGCTCTTAATCATCTATTTCCTAAGTGTTTGTCCAAACTTGTTTTATGGGAATTCAAGTAATATGGCTGCTCCTTCTTTAGAAGCCAGCTCCAGTGGTCAGCAAGGATTGCCTGACGCTGTGACTTCATTTTCTCTTTCATAATACATTCCTAGTACTCTTAACCAACACCCTTTGAATTATCCGAAGTAATTCATTTCTTATTTGCATCCTTTAGGTATTTGTAGACTGTTATCATGACCCCTCCACCTTTAATTGTCACTTAGGTTATACATTTCTTGTCTTTTCATCTCTCCCCATGAGTCCTTTCCCTCAGGCCTGTAATCATTTTCTTACTTTTCTTTGAGTCCTTTCCAGTTTGCTGCCTCTTTCTGGAAATAAGCCTCCTAGAAATGACTGTATCACTACAAATGTATTCTCTGTAGAGCTCTCTGGAGCCCCAGAGCTGCTTGGTTGGAGAAATGATACTGTACCAAACCAACCTCATAATGAGATAGTGCATTTAAAGCACATGTCGGCCGGGCACAGTGGCTGACGCCGTAATCACAGCACTTTGGGAGGCCAAGGCGGGCAGATCACAAGGTCAGAAGATCGAGAACATCCTAGCTAACATGGTGAAACCCCGTCTCTACTAAAGATACAAAAAATGAGCCAGGCGTGGTGGCACCTGCCTGTAATCTCTGCTACTCGGGAGGCTGAGGCAGGAGAATTGCTTTAATCGGGGAGTCAGAGGTTGCAGTGAGCCAAGATGGCACCTCTGCCCTTCAGACTGGGTGACAGAGTGAGACTCCATCTAAAATAAATAAATAAATAAAAATAAAGCACATGTTGCATTCTACTTTATACTTGCTTTTGTACATGACTGTCTCTCCTAGATATCAAGTTCCTTAAGAGAAATAATCATGCACAATTTCCTTTTTTTGGATGGATAAGTGCCTTAAACCTTGGCTGCATATTGGAATCACCTGGTGATGTTTAACAACCTGCTGACGCCTGGCTCCACTCCCCCAGGCATTCTGAGTTAATTAATGTGGGATGTGACTTGGGTATCAGAATGTTTTAAAAACTCCCCAGATGATTCTAATGTGCTTCAAAGTTTGGGAGCCACACTTTAAAAAACAGATGCTTAGTAAGTATTTGGCAGGTGAATGAACGAATGAACACTGTATCTTTTCATCAATTAATGCCTCCAAGTATCTAAAAGGGCAATTGTCTCCCCGCTGCCTGCTGCTAAATAAGATTTATCTGTGTTTTATATTGATACTTCAAACTTTTCCAGGTCACCACTCATTGAATGGGTTTTTGTCAGAATTTCTAAAAGTCTTAAAGCAATTTTATCATGTGTCTGGCCTCTGCTTTCTGACAGCCTTCTCCGTTTAATACAGCTCTCACATTTAAGTATCTCATTTCACATCCTTCCACGTGCTTGTGAATGAAATATCAGAACTGTTCTTCCCCCCTCTTTTTCCATTTATGCATTGCTATAGCACTCAGAAACCCAATGTAGACCTATTTTATTTAAATGGCTACAAGCTTTTGCAACAGTTTTGTCTGGGAATTTAAAATTCAAGAGCAGCATGCCTATCCAGATGAAATTAGGTAATTCATATTAGAGAAAATTTAAGGATGCAGTTTAGCATATTCATGTTGTGTAAATTCAGTAATGGATTTAAATAAATCAATAGACTATATTTTTTAAAGCAGTTTTAGATTTACAAAAAATTCAACAGAAAGTACAGAAAATCCCCATAGAGTTTTCTTTTTTTCTGTTTTATCTGGGGATGGAAGCTCAAGCACCATATTCAGGGAAATGTTCTTTGGATCTTTGACTGATGCTCTAAATAGTAAATGTTATGTAGGAAAATAGTAAAGGTGACAAGAATATGAAATTGTACTGTGTTGAATTTCTAATTATAATGATTAGAAAAACAGGGTTTACCTGGTATGATTTGGAGTTTATTCTTTTTTACGTGGATCCTTCAACTATTTTCACTTTTAGCACAATCAAAAAGAAGACAGACAAAATGCAACTCCCACAGCAAGACCACACATAACCAGCATTCTTATCCTAAGAGGCCTTCCTTTTAGGGATAGCCAAGTTGCTGAAAGCCAGACAGGTCTCTAGACTGTGGGGCAGAGAGAGCACCACCAAAGGGGCAGCTTGTCAGAACAAGCAATTGACCTTCAGTAACTATACATTCTTTTTTATAACACTGTAGAAATTCTTTCCTTGGGGCTTGCACAAGACTAAAAGGCCTGCAGGTAGCTCTTATTCATTATTACCTTGTCTTCTACATCCTGCCTTTACCAAACACAGACAGTCTGAAAAATCAAAGAAAATATATGCTTACCAATTTTCTCAGCCCATCATAGTAATATGTTTGAGGATGGAGAAAGGTCTGGGATTTGATTAACCCCAGTAATGAACAGAAAGCAGAGAAGCAGGTCCAAAGAGTTTCTCACTCAGCAGCCCATAGCACCAGAAAAATAATTTTCAGAGATGAAGGCTCCAAGTGACCAGTTGTCCAATTACCTTCATTTTATAAAAGGGAAATATAAAGTATCTGAGAATGACGTCTTTATTAAAACTTATGAGGCCATATTCAGTAACTTTCCTGTGGCTAAAACTGTGTTTTCTTAACATTTCCATTAGTCAGCCAGGTATTCATCTACATGCTTTATCAAACCACAAAAGAGACGTGAGGAATTGTATATCTTTAGACTTAGAATATTTGTTGAATTCTTCCACCATTATGGTAAAAAGTGCAGCAATGACAAACCTTTCCAAGGTGCTTGGAAAAGGAAAACATTGTAGTAACCTCTCAGTTGACATGTTTAATTAATACAACATTTGTTAGTAATCAGAAAGAAACCATTCTAAAATATTTTTGTTCTAAAGGCAATGAATGAAGTACAGCAAAATCTCAGATACTGGCAATTGGGAGATGGTGGTTAGTTGTGTGATACTATAGGGAATTTCTGAGAAAGGACTTTTGGATTGCATTCATCTATGAAGTTATCATCTTAACAAAAGCAAGGGTGAGTTTATTAAACTTTGAACCTAGTAAAAATAGAAAAAATTTACATTTCATATAATTCAAAGGGTGGTTCAGTGACTCTCTGCCTGGGTCTAACTCTAAACCCACTGAAGTAGGGTCTCTTTTGGTGGTGTCAGGGTTGGGAGGGGCAGAAGTTGGCATTATAAACATGATCCCTAGCTGATTTTTATATGCCTTGGAATTAATCAGTTTGCCAAACACACCCATGGGATGGGTCAGAGTATGCTCTGCTCATTTTGCCTTGCTAATTGTAAATTGAAACAGGAAATATAAGTTAGAACTATAGAAAATCTGGTAGTGAATTCTCCTAGGCTGAAAATTCAGCTTTAAATAATTACCGACATAAAGACTCCAAATTCTTTGCTTTTAATATTTTAGCTCTTAAAATAGCATGGATTCTAGACAATTAAAAAAAAAGAATTAAAGGCAAATAATTTGAATATAATTAATTCCCTAATGGAAAAATGGAATATAAATAAAATCAGATCAACATTGTAGTTAAAAGTACTTATTAATTGAAGTTTACAATAGATGCTTACATTTAAGCTAACAATTCAATTCTGTTATTTGAGTTCAGTTCTTTTTAGTTCCTCTCTCCCACTCTTTTATAAAGGTCTGGTTAAAAAAGTTTCAGGTATTTTAAGAAGAAGTAGCTCAATCGATTATACCTAACTGATTTTAGCTTTTTTTCTCATAGAAGTGATACCACTATAGAATTTTACTGAACAAAATTCCTGCCTATTCCTGCCTCAGTGTGTCATAGATAACACTAAAAATAAGAATGCAAGGAAAATTACAGGGGGTTATTAATTCTCATTTAAGAGACAAAAAGATTCTAAGCAATTCAAATGTACCCAGTATGAAGCTATATATTCAACTATCCTCCCATTGATTAAAACAGTTCAGAAATTTTAATTTTGAATTTTTTTGCTAAGGCCAAATTAGATTTTTTTGAACATTTTCTGGGGTAGCAAATCTTTATAATTTGAAAGTGGCTTTGATTTAGGGGAATAACTTGATGATGTGGTCATCCATTTTAACACTTCTTTAACTGATCAAAAATTACGTTGCAACTCTAAAATAATGAAACTGATTTTCCTCTGTGATTCGTAGATGGATTCTAAAGGTGATTCCAAAAACAAAATTCTACTAATACTTTAAGCTTAAACAGTATTACTATGATTGACAAGGAATTTGCTGTGACATAGGTGAAATAACCCTGGTCATGGAGTGTAAGAACTCACTTAAATTATAGTTCTGAAACTATTACCGGTGAAACTTTAAGCAGCATACTTGCTCAAAGTTTAATTTTTTTATCTCTAAAATGAAGATTAAAACAAACTAACCCATAGGTTATAGTAAGGACTAAATAAAATATGTGAGATTGTGCTTTATTAAATATAAATACAAATATATTATTGATAAGCATATTTATGTCTGAGCTGTTTGTTTTGAAGAAACAAACTTGGATGAATGAGTTTTTCTGTCTGAAAGAGGTTCGTATTTTGGTGGTTACCATTCAGTTACTTATTAGTAACTATGTTTATTTAAGCAAATATTATATATTCTTTAATGAAGATTTCCCAAACTCTCCATTTGTTAGCACATTGATCTCTCCTAGAAGGTGCTGAAAAATAATAAAACACATTTTTAAATATGGAATCTTAATTCTTTCCTATTTGTTTTTATACAAGTAAATTGGAACATTGACTTTCACTACTCAAGGCTTTGAAGAGCTAGTGTTCGTAATGAAGAACTGGTAAGTTAAGTGTGAGAGACAAATATTTTGGATGAAAATACCATATTTATACCTTTATCCTAAATTTCAAAAATAATTCTTAAAAGAAAAATTTTAATAATCTTAACTTTTAGCAATTATTATAGATTGTTTTTAAAGAAAAACAATCTATCCATGTGTGATAATGGGAAAATGACATTATTAGTAATCATAATCTACAGAAAATTTTTGAAGCATTTCAGACAATTTTCTTCCCCATGCATTTTTTATAAATAGAGAAAAAGTGGAATGGCTGATTTAATATGAATCTTTACTACTTATTCTTTTCTGTATCACATCAAAGTTTTCAAATCAAATGAACAAAAAGAAGGCCGAAAGAGGTTTGTCATCTCCCCAAGTAAAAAGCTTAGCCCTGAATAATTTTGGTGGCTTCTTTGAGATATCAAAATGATTTTGACAATGTTAAATATAATGCTGAAAGCCTCAGTACATTCTCTTAATTCTTCCCTGTTTTATCTTGACATTACATGTCTGGTTCGGCCCTAGCTTTTGGGTAAGAGTTCAAGTGACATGGTTAAACTCTCAACCCTCAACAATGATGACTTTTCTACAAAGGCACTTTGGCACCATGGTCACAAGCCCTACACACTTGATTAAGGTAATGACAAAAGTCACAGGATGGCATGAAGGGAGAGATTCAGGTTATGGGTGAGGATAATATCATCCAGTTAACAACACAACGTATTTCAAATGCTCACGAATACCTTCTGAAGATTAATTCTGCATTATATCTGCTTTTCTGCCTTGGCCACAAAACATCTTATTCTTTAGAATTCATTTTTCCTATCTTGCAGTCTCCTGTGCTTATTTCACAAGAATTAAAGTAAGAGACTCCCATGTAGAATCCCAAGTCAACAAAAAGTGAATCCAACATATTACTACTTATCTTTAAAGGAAGGAAACCATCATTTTAACCAGACATTTAAGGAGATTTAATTTTTTCTATCTAATCTAAAACCAGGAACAAGACAATGGAATGTATTGAGCTAATTTGAGAAATTACTTCAAAAATAAATAAATGGGTCAAAAAAGGGCCTGTTGTATTAAATTTTAATGCTTAATTTTCCAAATACATTTGTAGTTCTTTTCCAGATTGAAACTGATATATATATATATATGTCATATATATATATATATATGACATATATATAATATCTCATTAATTTGTGTCTTCTCTTTTCTTTTACTGTTTCTTTTTTTTTTTTTGTCTTCTTTTTAAGATATTTTAAGAGAGGGGACTATATTTTATTATCTGTTTGTCATTGATGCCTAACAGTACCTTAGCCAAACACACACAATAAATGCTTGTTCTTTTGTTGAACTCCTCTTTGTGTTAAGCTTTGAGAGGGAACCAGCGAAATTTCCCTGTGTCTGAATACTAATCTAAATACCTTATCAAACAGCATTTTCTGTCAACTCTGGGAGAGGGCTTTCTTTTTAGGCCTTTGTCAGTCTACATTTTAATAAGTCTTGACAATAGTAGGGTAGCAATGGATATTGAGTACTTAGTTTGTACCAGGTTCTATACTAAGTCCCTCACCTATATTATCTTATTAATCCTTGTTAACCCTTTGAAATATAAAGCACAGCTATTACTCCCATTATTCAGAAGGGAAAGTGAGAATTTGAGTATCACGTACAAAGTTACTCAGCTAGAAAGCTGCAGAGTCTGGGACTGTCTGTCTCCAAACTTCCTTGCAACTGAAGCATTGGCAGACACAAGATATCAGTGAGAGCCCAGCTTACTGATAAGAAGATTAAAAAGTGCCAAAGATGTTAATCTTCACAGTTTTGTTTAAGCCACCCTGGAATCTCCCCCGACTCCACAGCCATGATGAGAGCCCACTGGGGGAAATGAACAGATTCATCTTTTCCTGGCATTGTCCTCTCCTACCTCTGGAAGCCCCATCCTGCTGCTTCTCTCCTTCAGTGCTTTTTGGGCTTCTGCTCCTGGATCTTTGCTCTGCCGGCTTCATGAAGGCAGCTTCACACAGCAGTGATGCCAGACTCCCATGGTGATTAATGCTATTTTCTGTACTCCTAGAATTCTAGAAAACTTGTATGTACCAGCTGGGCTGATTTTAATCTCTGTGAATCTAGTCTAGGTCTCTCTGGGTCTAGTGAGTGGAGTCTTCCATTCTATCCATTCACTTCCGTGACTCTGCCTGCTGTTTAAAGCTGTTCTTAGCTCTATAATCTCTACAGACATTTCTCCTCCCTCTCTTTACAGACATTCAAGCTTCACGCTTCTTTGAACATGTTCCCTATCATGAACATGAAGCTTCCCTGTTTCCCTTCCTGCTGATGGACAGTTTAACCCCATAGCAATTTTCAGGCATTAAACAGTTTAGATGGGACCTAGCAAGGGGTTGGTAGCACAGGCTACAGTGCTTGCCTGCATTACGCAGGCAGCTGAATTACCTGCCATACAGTAACTACTTTGTTTATGGAACAGCAGATGCTATCTTTGCTTTGCTAGCAGTCTCTGTTTGCCGGGCTTCCCCCAGCATCTCAGAAGTACAAATTCCCACTGGAATAAACCCTTGGAAGGGAACCCACATTTACAAACCTGATTTTTAAATGATTCCGTTTGATAGCTTGCACTGTACATTTAAAACACAGACCTTTTGAGAAAATAAACTTCATGAATATTCACTTCTCTTGCAGCTTCAGATGCCTCATTGAGCTGCTATGCACTTGACTTCTAGAGAAAACAAATGGAAATTAGTTGATGCATTTTGTCAGGATAGATAAGTTCTACTTTTTTTTTTTTTTTAAACTTCTTCAATGTCTCCAGCTTCCTTTATTTTATTATTTTACTTTTTCTGGTGTTCTTCCTGGAATCAGAGGCAATTTTGAACTGATTCTAAATTTAGATTTTCATACTCAGCAAAGCTAGATGCTATATTTTTGCAATATGTGAGGTAGAATAAAAGTCTCTAAAAGTTGCCTGTGGCATATGTACTATCCCATGTAAACCTGAGGGTCGGGTCCACATCGATGATTTCTGTAGTTGTCTCATGGTCCACAGAGGTTCTGATGGACCTTCTGAACCATCCTCAGCCCAGCTCTGCACAGAACAATGCCTGGCTGAATATGGAGGACAAGGTACGTTGTCATCTCAGGCTTATTTTGTCTCTGTTTTGTAACCTGCGTTATTCTTCACATGCTTTTTATTATTTTTATTTTACTTTTACCTACAAGGAATGAGATTATAATGAACACTAGGAATGAGTTTGAAGGAATCAGGAGATGTGTGGATGGTGAATACAATGAAAACTGCCTTTTTAGTTGATAATGGAAGAGTGGAGAGGGGGGGTTTTGAGTTCATTGGTTAGAAGCTTTAGGACTTTTCTAGCACAGCCCCCACCCCCCTCTGAGTTCCTGTCTAGTAGGAACATCCCCATTCACTGTATCACAGGGCCACCTGTGTTCTTCACTTTGTTCTGCAACTCCTCTTTTATTTATTTATTTTTGAGATGGAGTCTCGCTCTGTCACCTAGGCAGGAGTGCAGTGGCGTGATCTTGGCTCACTGTAACCGCCACCTCCTGGATTCAAATGATTCTCCTGCCTCAGCCTCCCAAGTAGCTGGGACTACAGGCACATGCCATCAGGCTGGGCTAATTTTTTTTTTTTATATTTTTAGTAGAGATGGGGTTTCACAGTATTAGCCAGGTTGGTCTCAATTTCCTGACCTCAGGTGATCTGCCCTCCTCAGCCTCCCAAAGTGCTGGGATTACGTGTGAGCCACCACACCCAGCTGATGCTTTCTTCATCAAAACTTGGTCTCCTACTTTCTTGATTCCTTGCTTTACTCAAATACGTAAATTAAACAGCAGAGTCGTTAGTTCACTGCTCTTACTTGCCCAATTCTGTGGGCCACGAGGAAGTAATATAATTCTTTCTGTTGCTTTGCCCTGATGGGACACGATTATTTGCTATATTTCTGTAATAGCATGTTATTAATAAAAACATGATCTTCCTGATTATGTCTATTCCAAGAAGGAGATTTGGACAGCAACAGAACAGAGTAGATATCATTTAGAAATTTTTCATTTATGGACTTAGGTGCACATAGGCAGTTGTGTTACATGAGTATATCGCATAGTGGTGAAGTGTGGGCTTTCAGTGTATCCATCGCCTAAACAGTGTACATTGTACCCAGTAGGTACACCCCTTCCACACTCCCACTTTGAGGAGTCTCCTGTATCTACTGTATTTCAGTGTGTACCCACTGTTTACCAATCACAAGTGAAAACATACAGTTTTTGACTTTTTGTGTCTGAGTCCTTTCACTTAGGATAATGACCTCCATTTCCATCCATCTTGCTGCAAAAGATATGATTTCATTCCTTTTTATGACTGAGTAGAATTCCATGGTATATATATGCATACATCTAAGTATCTAGATCTCTATATATATGTGTATATGTATACATATCTAGATCTATACATATATATATCATACATTAAATCCAACCATCCCTGATGCACTCTTATGTTGATTCCATGGCTTTGCTATTGTGAATAGTGCTGTGATAAACATATGAATGCAGGTATCTTTTTAGATAAAATGATTTCCTTTCCTTCAAGTAGATACTGAGTAGTGGGTTTGCTGGATCAAAGCATAGTTCTATTTTTAGTTCTTTGGAAGCCTCCACACTGTTTTCCATTGAGGTTTCACTAATTTACATTCTCACCAGCAGTGTATAAGTGTCCCCTTTTCTCCGCAGCCTCACCAACATCTGTGGTTTTTTTGACTTTTTAATAATAGCCATTCTAACTGGTACAAGATAGTATTTTAAAATCAGAAACATGTTTCAACATTCCTGTTCGGCACTCCTCAGATATTAAGAAAGGTGATCACTGTACATGTGCCAGAGTTGTGACCATCTTCATTCATTTCATCTGCTGTGAAATGAGAAGCACAAAGAACGATGACCACAGGCATAACATTCCTTGAAAGGTGACATGCTTAATCCTAGAAATGGGGGCTATGCATTGTCCTTACTGATGGAAACATGTCTCTATAGCGACCCTGGTGAAGGGAGGTGGCTGAGGATGGCTGGGGAGTACCTGAGTATTAATGCCTCAAACAAGTGAAATGGAATGATGCTGCGGTAGCAGACACTTGGAGCCAATCTCAGTCAGAGGAGCAGTGTTGTGCAAGTTCTGAATGGAAGATGCCTCAAAAGCCTCTAGGAACAAACAGAATTTCCTCTTCTATAAGCCCTGGAGATTAACAGCATGCCTGGATCAGTAGACTGGGAGCCAGAGTACAAATGTGGGTCTGACATTGTCATTCCATCCCTGGTGGTTGATCTCTGTGATGTTCCCTTTGCTGAGATGGCCCCCACGTTAAAAGAGCCAGAGTTCTTTGGACAAAGACTCTGCTTCACCAGCACCAGGTATAACTGGCCTTTGATATGGGGGCAAATCTGAGTTCATTCTCACTTCATCACCTGCTGGCTGTGCAGTGCAGCTTTGAAAACATTCCTTAACCTCTCTGTGCTTTTGTTCCCACTTCTGTACAGTGAGAATAATGATCTCTATGTACTAGGCTTGCTGTCGTCATTAAGTCACAAGGAGGCAGGCTCTGTGTTTGACCCTCTGTGTTCAAATCTTAGTTCAGCCACTTGTCAGCTGTGTGTGATGTTGGCATCTGTCTCTAACGCTTAGTCTCCTCGTGTGTGAAAAAGGAATGATGACTCTGTCTCCATTGTGGGGGATTTTGCAAGGATAAAATGTACCAGTGAATGTAATACTTTAACCCTGGAACTTTTTCAGCCCACCCTTGATAAACTGCAGCCATTATTAACCCAAAAGATATTAAGGGCTGGGCTCATAGCAGGTGCTTAATACAAGTTAGTTTTTCTATCTTTAAAATATTCTCCATTCAGGAGCTTATTTATTGATTGCCTGCTAATAAAAACTTTTCTAACTAGGGAACTTCTCATAGATGCTAAGTTTGCCTTTGCTTAAGAGAATACCTACTTTATCCCTTGAAACTTTGTGACCCTTTTTCTGTGGGAACCTCAGAGGTCAGCATCATTCTGGGATACGGAACTCTTTGTCCTAGATATTCTTGCACAAAAAAAGAGGACAGGCCATGACTGATTTTTACCAGCAGTTAAAGAGAATTGGCACAAAGATTTGGGAGGTACGAACAGGAAGAAGCACAGGCTGGAATCAGAAGAGATGGGTGGAATCTCAGCATCACCCTTTTTTTTTCAGCTGTGTGCCTTAGGCTACATTATTTTTTTCTTTTTAAAAAAAATTTAACCATCTATTCATCTGGAGAACTATAATGAAAATAATGCCTATATGAAAGGCTGATCAAATGAAATCATTTGATGTGAAAAGTGCCTGTATTCTGCAAACTATAAAGCACCATCCTCAGACATTGGAGGAAATAAAAATCAAAAGGAAGTTATTTCTGTAACTTTAAGTTTCCAGAATAGAATAATTTTGGAGATAAAAGGGCAAATCAGCAGCATTGTTTTAATGAGTTGTGGTAGCACAGCAAATTGCTTATTTAAAGGAACTTTTTGTTTTCCAGAAAGCAAGGGCAAAGATCAAAAGGAAATAGGATTCGAATTTGATTACTGTTAAAACTGCTTCTATAATTAAATCTTCTATCATGATATATTGCATTTTAGAGACAGATCATGGGCAGGTATTTGGAATTTAGTGCAATTTCAACATTTCAAATTGGTCATACCATAAAACTTTAGGTCCACAGAAGCAGATGGAGAGGAATGACATTTGATATGGATTATTCCTTGTATTATGTCATGGCTATGGAAAAACATAGCTACATAACATTTCATTTCTTAGGTTGAGGTATTTAGAAACTCTTGTTAATAGCATGGGCTTTTGGAGCACAGTAGACATTTTGACACCTGCCAAATATTTTCAGGATTCCATATCCTGGACATAGAGTAAGTTGCAATTCCTGTTCCCTTTCCATTTGCCTAGATGATTTGTTTTGTCCAAAGAGATGTGAGGAAAAGTTATTCTGCCACAGAATTTTAATGCGTTGTTTTAGCAGCTGACTAACCTATCTTCTATCAATGATAAAAGGAAATAAAGCACGTTAATGTGGATGGCATCTAAATTGCATCCAAATACTAGGATACTATGATTCTAGGAAAATAGTAATATTAAAAAGAAATTTTTATAAGAGACACTCAGAGATTTATTTTCTTTCATGTAAAGTGATTGGGAACATTGGAAATGGTGGCTGCTCTGTCAGCTGAGACTGAGTAATCAAGAAAAGCAGAGAATCCCTGCCGAGGTGTGATGGACCTCTAGTGGAAGGGGAAATGTACCTCAGTGATTTTAAGCCAAGGGCTTTGTGGAGTCATAACCTCACTTATCCTGACATAGAGCCTGACAGATTCACGTCTGGATCTTAATTCACCCACATGCTGTGTGACCCTGGGCACATGACTTAGCTTTTCTAAGCCTCAATTTTCTCATCTGTATTATGATTTTATTTGGAAATTATAATAATGCCAAACTGATAGGTTTGTTGTGAGAATTTTAAAAAGCAAGGTAGGTAAAGTAGATAGAATAGAACTTGGTGTGTGGCAAACATTAAAAATGCATTTCTTTTCATTATCACTATTTTATTAGAATTATAGAATCATAGTATTTGGATACAATTTAGAGGTCGTTGACATTAGCATGCATTTTTAAAATCATTCATAGAAGATAGGTTAGTCAGCTGCTAAAACAAGGTTCTTCATATGTAGTGCATGACTTCTTCTGAAATTGTATGATAAACTTGTGTGAATAGAGTTCCCAGCATCCATCAACGTCTCAGTGGAGTCCACCCCTAACCAAGTGTTGAGCATCACTTCTATAAAGGCTCTGCTGATTCTGATTTTACAATTTCAAATGCCTTGCTTAAATCAAGATACATCCGTGCTATCCATCCACTAATTAGAAAAGGAAATGAAATTAGTTTGGCCTGACCTTTTGCAGATTGCCTGTTCCTTGGCCCTGGGTATAATTTCTCAGTGTTTGGAGGTGCCTCTCCCTTAGAGAGCAGCTGTGTGACCACTGCTGCTGTAGGACACTGCCTTGTGGCATCTTCCAGCATGGGCTGTCTTGAGGCAGGAAAGCATTCAGACAGCATGCTGCATAACTGGGGTAAGAGTGTCTGGTAATAAACAGGAAGCAGAAACTGAGACACCCTCAGGAAGAGGGGACATTTGGGAGGAGCAGATGATCATAAGAAGGTTGGATAATGGTGGTTCAATTTTAAATTGGCACAAAACCAAAGATAGGAAGTTAAAAAGTGTTTTAGGGAGGGGGTAGATGTAGGAGTGTTAGGTGCAGACAAGGCTAGGAAGATTCTACCAGGGGTCCACCCACTTCTGTGAAATGGAGCTGGAAGGAAAGAAGATGCTGTGAACTAGACAAGGTATATGATTGATGCCCCTTAGGATGACAGCGAGCAGACTCATGTGTAGACTTGACTTTATTTGCTTTAGAGGGAGATAGAATGGCCTTCAGGTTGCTGGATGAAGGTTACATATATGTGGAGAGAATTAGCAGAGATGGAGATGGTCACATGGCAGCATCTTTAATTTGACACCATTTTTAAAAATTCTACAAATAGATACTAAGCATGACTTAGATGTGCTAGTCACTCTGCATCTGAAGAAGGGAATGAAGAATACCCCATTCTGAAGTAACTCATATTCTAGTTGGGGAATACAAACAAATCAATAGAGTCATTTTGTTTGATAGGGCAGATAATTCTGTTTTCTAGCTGATGTCAGACATTACCTGATTTGCATCCCTGAATAGGAGTGTTTTTCTTGTTGCCCATGCTTTCAAGATAGCTGCTACAGCTCTTTCATATTTTCATAAACATGTTTTTGCAAGCTCAGGCTTTTCTTTATTGCTCTCAATCAAAGCCACTCTTTCAGGCCTGTGTAGACTCCTTTAAAAAAAAATTCTAACCTCATTTTTAAAAAACTAGAAAAACACTCTTCTTTAGATGTCTCCACCTTTACTTCCACTTGAAAACATAAGTGATTATGTTGCCAGAATTTTGTTTTTTTAATAGTCTTTCATTTATCCCCTTTGGAGCTTCTTTCCTTTGAGAACCTCAACCCAGGAAATTATACTCAAGTTTTCTCTAGACATTTTGTTAGGGCCCACACTCATTGTTATTCACATTTAAACCCTCAGTTGAAATACTCTTGTTCCTCTTTGTCCTTGCAGAGTGCTTTATGTTTTCTCGAGTTTTATTATTTTTATGACATCTTAGGTAAGGCACTTTTACAAAAGAAGAACTTGAGATCTAAGATACAGACTTGGCTTTGTTTCCTGGGCAACAGCGTCATGGATTGTTAGGAGATATTAATGAATAGCATCAATGACCTAGCCCAGTGTCTGGTCATCTGTGTCTGTAAATATCCACTTCTCTTTGATGCTCTGAAGGATAGTGTTATGAGAACTGCATATGTATAAGTTCAGCTATGGGTATGAATAAAGAAAAATGAAGGGCCTATTGAAATAAAATTAGTATTGCTGATAGAAGTCAAGCGGGCAAGCTGGCAGGATCCATAGCGGGAACTGTTGTTGCTCAAGTAAACAGACACACTAAGTAATTAATAACACATTCTCATAATTGCTTCCCAAATGGCCAAGGCATTTGGTTTTCTAAAACAGGATTCTGAGAGCTCTGATAGATGTGCTCCATGACATATATTTGCTCATACATATATTTGCTCGTATTTCCCTCTCTCCCTGCCTCATCTTTGAACTTCTGTACACAGAAAATTGTTTCATTTATTCTCTTCGTCTCTCCGTTTTTTGTAGCTTCTTCTCATCTCTTTACCACTTTGCATGCCTGTTCTCCCACTTTGGAGTTTAAAATTATCTTTGTCTTTTTGCTGGTCAGACTTCCCTCCTTGTGCAACCTTGTGCAAGCTTTAGCAAAAGCTCTCAGATTTCTGCAGAGATAGGAGTCCTATCAGATCCAGTAAGGAATCACTGGAACCTTGTGGACCTTGAGGTTTGAAATGACTTCGAACATTTCAGGGATCAATTTTTGTGTATGACTTGCCAAAAGGTTTCTATTTCTAAGAGGGGGGAAGGCATTTCTGCACAAAAACTCAAAAGACTGGGACATCAAATAACTCTTACAAAACAACATTTTGATGAGTTAAGTGTAAATGAATCAGAAACATATGGATTGAATTTCCCTTAGAATACACATGGGTTTAAAAATTAAGGGGAAAAGTGCTTGGCAAAATTCTCTTTGGGTTTGGCCAAGTCTGACTCCTTTGAAAACTAGTTCAAGACACGATGCCAATCTCAAAATGCTTCTGGGTTCACACATCTCTGGTTCAAAGTGCTCTCTTCTCAAAATCATTTATTTTCCCCCCCTTTGTTCACTGCTGTCAGGACTCTGTTTCTTTAATAATGCTAATCAGAGTGACATCTAAGAACAGAAAGTTTATGTGAAAATCTTCTCCCATTCAGGAACTGGTAATTACCAGATCTTTGTGGAGTGTGTTAAATAGGCACATTAAGATCCATTGACTTTCTAATCATTTATTGAAAATCTATTATGACCGGGCACCTAAGTAGCAAAGATGAGTCAAGTATGGTTTCCTTACTTAGAAAATTCATAGTCTGTGGGTAAATCAGACATATATTATGATAGAAGGCAAGATAGATGAATGTCATATGGACCAGAGGGCTGGCGGGCCACAGAATTTACTCCAGATGGTAGATCTAGCTGTTTCTCCTTCTTAGTGGCTATTTCACATGCTTATGAATTTAATGATGAGTTTGCTTGCAGAGATGCAGATAGGGTTAAGGAAAAATTAAAGCAAAAGACTATAGCAGCAGTGGCTAACCATTGTTACTCTAGGGCTAAAAGAACAAGGATAAAATGGAGTTATTAGAGCCCAGGGAGAACTGGAACCATGAAGAGAGGCCACCATTTGGGGGCCTGTGGCCATGGATGGATGTAGCTACTGTCAGAGCATTAGAGCAGGAAGGGAACAGGAAGGAACTTACAGGGAGAATCTGTGATGCAGTCAGTAGCACTGAGCAGGGCATAGAATTGGCCAGGAGATAGCCAACAGAGAAACTAAGATTGGTTTTCATTGGTGTTGGCATGCAGGTGAAGGAGAAATCATTTCTGCCTTTGTGACTGAGGAGGGCAGTGTAGACAGAGCTTGAGATGTCTTAACTACACTTTGAAGAATGGGCTACCAATTTGCTAAGTGAATTTTGGGGAAGCAGAAGCATTTTAGGTGCAAGGAATGACATAAGAGAGTACAAAGAACAAAGCATGTTGGAGAAAGGTAATTGGTCCATATTTACAAAAGGACTAGTTTGATGAAACTTGGAACTATAAAGGGAAGATAGTTGAAAAGGAACCCCAGCAGAAATTTGAATGATGTGCTAAGATTGTGGTTTATTTGCTAGATAAAGTGGAGCCACTGATGACTTTCGAGCAGAGGTACAGCTAAACCAACATAGTGTTTGGGGAATGTTAGTCTGGTCACCTGTGTAAAATAGATGAAAAAGGGGAAGCTTGGGGATCAGGCAACTAAAAGGTAATTTATAGTTCAGATACTAAACGCTAAGGACTGGATGAAGATGAGAATATAAAAAGAAGACCAGATTCCTTTTGCTTTAAAATTTTTTAATTTTAGATAAGGCATGTCTTCCCTATGTTTGAGGCCCTAGAGTAAATTTTCTTGTCCTTTTAAATCAGTGAATACACATAGAAAACTTAGAAGAGGGCCTGGCAAATTTCGAAGCACTCAGTCAGTATTTATTGTATTGTAAAGATTCTTATTAAACATTAAAATCTGGTCTGTAATTTATTTTAAAGCATCATTTTACCCCAACAGCCCCAAATTTTGGCATAACTTTGAAACAAAATATCTGAATTTTTATAAGAGTAATATGTGCTATATTTAAAAAGCAAGCAATACTGTGAGGTGTACACTAGAACACAGCAGTTGCTGGCCCAGTCCTTCCTCACATCCCAGTTCTATCTTTCCATTGGGCAACCATTTTTAACTCTTACATGTTCCTTGTAAATATTATTCCTGTGCAGGTTGATGTCTTGATTAATCTACTTTGCACAACATTTATTAATTTCTCAATGATTTTAGTTGTGTTAAATCATAATCAGTAATTACATCATCATGATTTGTAAATATTGTTTACTGCTGAGCCAAATAGTGTACCAGAATTTCATCTTTTTCTTATAAAGCGTTTTGCTTTTCCTGGAGTTTCTAACTGGGTCAGTTTTTGCTTGCATAATTTTTCAGCCGCAAAATTTTAATTATTTTCAAATGTTCATGATATTAATTGTTCTATCAAATTTCTCTTTTTCCTACAATCTGCCCTTCAGTGTCCTCAGTCCTCCTTCTCCAATCTCGACTGTGTTTTATCCTAAGAATTCAGTGTTAATTTTTCTGGGATGAATTGTTTGCGTTCTTTTTTCTGAAATTAATCCTTGCCCCTGCCCTTCCTCTCTTATTTTACTGCTAGAGCACTAGGACCAAAGTCCTAGAGTTAGGACAAGTCCCAGTGTGCTTACCAAGAGAGAACGTGGGGTAGGTTAATTTTCTGCTTATTTGCATTTATTCCTTCCATTCTACATTTGGCTAATAGCTTCATTGACTTTAGAATGCTTAGTCAATAACTTCCCTTTCCCTCTGAATTTTGAAGACAGCATTGATGATGAGAAGTCTGATGTTATTTTATTCTTGACCCTTTGCACTGAATTTGATTTTTTCCCTCTGGAAGCTTCTCAGGTATTCTCTTTTAGCATCCATGTTCTGAAATTTCACAGTGATGCACTTCGTTGTAGGTGTTTGTTCATTCATTATCCTGGGCAGTCAATGAGTCTTTTTCAAACTAGACATTCTGTGTCCTTCAATTCCATGACATTTTCCTGTGATAATTTTCTTCTCTTTGTTTTTCTATTCTTTCATTCCAGAATTAACATTAATTGGATATTAGACAACCTTCATTAACTTTTTAAATATTTCATCTATTAGATTTTCCTGTATTTTTATTTTTTGGAAGTTTCTTTTACTGTATTTGACATTTTACCTTTCAACTTCCTTTTAAAAATGGCATTAAAATTTTGAGAGTGGTTTCTTGCTTTTTCAAAATTTTCCTTTCTCATAGTATTCTTTTCTTGTGTTAGAAAAAATTTTCTGATATCTCTCTGATAATATTCATTAATTCTTTTAAAAAGCTTTTTTCTCCCCTCTTGATTTATTTCTTCTTAGATGTTTGCCTCCCTCTTTCATTTACTAGTTGCTCCTTCTCTTTTTTTTTAATATAGGAGACTTTTCTTAAGCGTTAACTGATCCATTCATATTTCAGACTAAGGCATTTTGCATTGTAGTCTATCCATCTAGTGGCATACACCTCAGAAATAAAAAAAAATAATAAGAATGCATTACTTATACAGGGAACACCTTCAATGTATCTCAGTAACATTATGCTAAATGAAAGAATAAAAAATACATACCACAGAATTCCAGTTAGGGGAAATTTTTGAAAAACAAAACTCTTAAAAAAAAGCAGGTTAATAGTTGCCAGGAGCCAGGGACTAGAGGAAAAACTTGACTGCAAAGGGATATGAGGGAACTTCTGGGGTCATGAAAATGTTCTGTATTTTTATTGGGGTGGTAGTTATATGATCATATACATTGATCAAAATTCATCACATTTTACACATAAAATTGATGAATTTTATTGTATGTGATCCCTCAATAAAACTGATTTAACAAGAAGTAAATTGAATTATTTGGGCCTGGAGACTGTTGAGTTGTCGTCTTTTAACTGCACTTACCTTATGGGAAGCCATCCATTTCATTGGGAGTATCCTACAAATGACAGTATGTGGAGGTCTTGTCTCTATAGCTATTGAGTATTTTCAGAGCAACAAACAATTGACTGGTATTCTACATGTGGCCTGCCATTCTATGTATAGATTTTCAGTTATTCTATCTGTTTTAGTTATTAACACTTTTCACTGTGTGCATTGTCTTTAGTCCTTAGTTTTACTTTCCTTAAATTTCCTAAATAAGCAATTTAGAGGTAAACCTAATTTAAATCTTGAGATATCTACCTAAATTTATAGGTAGCACAGATTTTCTATGAGGAAACAAATAAAGAAATTAAAAGCTGAAGAAACTGTATATCTGTGTATGTATCTTTTTATTTAGGATTTCACAAGCTATGGGATTGGGGTTTGAAATAATTCTTTTTAATCTCAGGGATCACAGAGGCCATTGCTGACATTTAATACTCATGGAATGCACATGAAGAGGCACTGGCAGCATCTAAGAAAACACTTACCTATGTTATAGTTTTGGGTTGTTTTTCCTGGGATATTATATCTTTAAGACATTTGTGAAAATTATCAAATATTTCAAAAGGAAAAAGGTACAAAAAACAACAGCAGATGACTATGGATCCATTACTCAATTTTAAATGATGCTATCATTGACCATGTTTCTTTAGAATTTTCCTAAGATATAAAAGTACTTTAGATTTAGCTAAACCTCTACATTATTCATTAACCCCTTTGCCTCACTTCCCCATTCCTCTGCCAGAAGTCACCCTCTTTCTGATGCTGGTATGACATCTTCTTATGGGTTTTGGTGCTTTACAATGAATTATTAAAACATGAGTAATACATCTACCTTTTCAGTTTAAAAATGTTCACAAATAACATCATTAGGTGTAATTTTTTGTTACTTGATTTTTTTATTCAACGTTGGTTTTGAATTTTCTCCTTATTGATAGACAGAACTAGTTCATTCATTCCAATAGCTGTAAAACAATCCATGGAATGAATACATAAACTCTTATGTATTTTTGTGTGTGTGTGTGGAAATATAACACTTTATTGAGGGGTTAAGATGTCATTGTAAGACAGGATAGAAATTTAACCATGAAGGTCTTCTAGTGGCTCATCCAAGGCCACAGGGCAAATAAAACTCTTATGTATTCATTCTTTTTATGTTTTTCAACTTTTATTTTAGATTCAGGGGATATATGTGCAGGTTTGTTATCAGGGTATATTGCATAATGCTGAGGTTTGGGTATGAATGAACCCATCACTCAGGTATTGAGCATAGTACCCACTAGTTCATTTTTCAACCCTTGCCCCTCTCCCTATCTTTTCTCTCTAGTAGTCCCCAGTGTCTATTGTTGCCATCTTTGTGTCCATGAGTACCTAATATTTAGCTCCCACTTATAAGTGAGAACATGTGGCATTTTGTTTTCTGTTTCTGTTTAAATTTGCTCAAGATAATGGCCTCCAGTTGCATTTTTATGTATAGTGAAAAGCAGGGATCCAGTTTTACTCTTCTATATGTGGCTAACCAACTATCCCAGCACAATTTATTGAATAGGAGTCCTTCCCTCTTTGCTTATTTTTGTCGACTTTGTCAAAAATCAAATGGCTGTAGATGTGCAACTTTATTTCTGGATTCTCTCTGCTTTTCCATTGATCTATGTGTCTATTTTTGTACCAGTACCATGGTGTTTTGGTTACTGCAGCCTATGTTTCCATTCTTTTGAGAGGATCAGCTGGGTGGTTGATACATTTTTGTCATACATACAGTACCTCCATGAACCTTCCTGTATATGTCTTCAGGAACAAATATGTGAAGATTTCTCTAGTCTTGGTTTGTGCAGTAGACTCAGCTGTAGTCATTGTGACAGCACAGATTGCTGGCCCTTCCCTCAGATCTTCTGATTCAGATGGAATGTGTGGGCCCAAGAATCTAAATTTCTAACAAACTCCCATGAGATGCTAACACTGGTGCTGGTGCAGAGACCAAACTTTGAGAATTGCTAGACTAGGGTTGATAGCCATGGGTGAAATTTTTGGCCATTGATGTGTCTATGTTTTTCACTTTGCTAGGACTTTCTAAACTGCTCTCCAGGGTACTAATGTAGACCCTCACCATCAGTGGATTCCTATTTCTTACTACCTTGCTAAAAATTGGCATTGTAAGTCTTTAAAATTGATATCAATCCAAGTGATATCTCTTGTTTTATTACTTTTTTTATTAATATTGACATTGAGTATAATTTCTTATGTTTAATGGTCTCCGCTTTTTCTTTTCTGTGAATTACGTATACTTTGTTTTGTTCCCCTAATTAAGCTGTTTATTTGTAATGTAGTATTTTATTTATTAATTTTATAGTTTTGTAGTATATCTATGTATTCTGGTTATTGATCCTTAATCTGATAGTTGATTGCAAATATCTTCTTTTAATATGCCAGTCTGTTATTTTTCATATATATATATATATATATATATATATATATATATACACACACATGTGTATTTTGAAACAGAGTCTCACTCTGTCCCCCAGGCTGGAATGCAGTGATATGATCTCAGCTCACTGCAACCTCCACCTCCTGGTTTCAAGCGACTCTCCTGCCTTAGCCTCCTGAGTAGCTGGGACTACAGGCTCCCGCCACAACACCCATTTAACTATTGTGTTTTTAGTAGAGGCAGGGTTTCACCATATTGGCCAGGCTGGTCTTGAACTCCTGACCTCAAATGATCCACCCACCTTGACCTCCCAAAGTGCTAGTACTACAGGCATGAGCTACTGCATCTGGTCTGTTTATGATATTTTTGATGGAGAGAAGTTTAAAAAGTTAATGGAGTGAATATAGACATTTTCTTTTGTGATTTTTGCTTTCATAATATTTTAAAGAATTTTTCCCCCTGCTCTGATGTCATAAAGATATATCATATATTTATATACTAAAAATTTCTACTTATTTCACATTTAGTTTTTAATTTATTTGGAATTTCTAATTTATATATTGTATAAGGTAAAAAGCTGATTTTTGGAGGACACTGAAGAAACAGAAGGTGTCTTTGTTATATACGTCTGGGGCCCTGGAGCAATTCTAATTCCTGATCTTTCAGAAGAGGAGCCAAGATGGCTAACTACATATAGCCAGGAGGAACATCTCCCACCAAGAGACTGAGATTTCAGGAAGACTGGTACACTCTAAGCAGATCTTTGAAGGAAAGAAATTGAGAGTAGATGAAAGGATGAGGCAGACACTGGGCTGAAGAGGGAGGAAGTTGGGAACCTGTACAGTTCTATCAAGTACCAGGACTTGTTTCTGGCCCCCTCCAACTCCTGGGAAAGGGGTGAGTTAAACAGGTTAGAAGTGACCTGCTCCTGCCACTGAACTCTGGAATCCAGGCAACAGGAAAACCCACAACCCCCATGGATACTTCAGCTAGCAGGGTTAGCTGTTTAGAGAGGTAGTAAGGGCAGGACTCCAGCCTGTGCAGAGCCCAGAGGTTTGCCAAGCTCCATGACTGTTGGTCTAAGCAGTATGCAGTAACATCACAGTCCTTCTCCCACTGTTTCCCTGCCCCAGCTAAAATCCATGCAGCCAGCCACACTGCTGTGGCTGCTGGCATGAGTGAGAAAGCATGTATTCCACTTCTTCTGCCCTGACAAAGTACTTTGGCCTGCACTATGCATTCAGCACCACTCAAAAAAACTAGCATCCATTGTGGCCAGCAGATGGAGGGCACCTTCACCCCTCCAGTGCAGTAGGTTTTTAATCTTGACAGTCCAGAGAAAAAGCCAGTGGCTGGTACCAGCTCCAAGATTTAGAGCACATAGACCAGAAGTGCTGAGCTGATACTTGGCCCCCTAAAATCTTCCAGAAACAAAGCCAGTTGAATGAACCCACCTTATTCCACAGTTGAATTTCCAAAGACATCAAAGAAGATGAAAGCAAAAAAACCCATCCAAATGACAGCAACTTCAAAGATTGAAGGAACATCAGCCCACACAGATGAGAAAGAACCAGCACAAGAACTCTGGCAACTCAAAAAACTAGAATGTCTTCTAACCTCCAAATGACTCCACTAGTTCCCCAGAAATGGTTATTAACTAGGCTGATATGTCTGAAATGACAGAAATATAATTCAAAATATAGATAAGAATGAAGGTCATCAAGCTTCAAGAGAAAGTGGTAACTCAATCCAAGGAATATAGGAGCTGAAAAACAAAATGGCCAATTTAGGGGAGAACTAAACTGATTTAAGCTAAAAATCTCACTTCAAGAATTTCCTAATACAATCACAAGTATTAGCAGAATCAACCAAGCTGAAATAACTGAAATAACTCAGTCAGACAAAAATAAAGAAAAAAGAATAAAGAAGAATGAATAAAACCTCCAAGAAATATTGGATTATGTACAGAGACCAAATCTATGGCTCATTGGTGTCCCTGAAAGAGACGAATAGAAAGCAAGCAACTTGGAAAACATATTTGAGGTTATTATCCATGAAAAACTTCCCAACCTTGCTAAAAAGGACAACATTCAAATTCAGGAAATGCAGAGAACACCTGTAAGTACTATACAAGACAAATATCTCCAAGACACATGGTTATCAGATTCATCAAGGTCAAATAGAAAGAAACAATGCTAAAAGCAGCTAGAGAAAAGGGACAGATCACCTACAAAGGAACCCCATCAAGCTAATGGTGGAACTTTCAGGAGAAACCCTACAAGCTAAAAGAGATTGGGATCCTATACTTAGCATTCTTAAAGAAATTTCATATCTATCCAAATTAAGCTTCATAAATGAAGGAGAAATCGATCCTTTTCAGGCAAGCAAATGCTAAGGGAACGTATATTACCTAAATAGACCTTCCTTACAAGAAGTCCTTAAAGGTGTGCTAAATATGTAAAAGAAAGACCATTAACCACCGCAAAAACACACTCAAATATATAGACCATTGGCGCTCTATAACAACCACAAAAGTGAGGCTACATAATAACTAGCTAAAAATATAATGATAGAATCAAATCTGTGCTTATCAATGTTAACCCTGAATGTAAACAGTTTAAATGCCCCAAGCAAAGGCATAGAGTGGCAAATTAGGAACAAGACCCAACTGCTTGCTGTCTTCAAGAGACCCATCTCACATGCAGTGACACTAGGTTCAAAGTAAAGAGATGGAGAAAAATTTATCAAGCAAACAGTAAAAAGCTGGGGTTGTTATTCTAATTTCAGACAAAGCACACTTTAAACCAACAGAGATCAAAAAAGACAAAGAAGGGCATTACATAATGGTAAAGAGTTCAATTCAACAAGAAGACTAACTATCCTAAATATACATGCACCCAACACAGAAGCACCTATATTCGTAAAACAAATTCTTAAAGACCCACAAAGAGGCTTAGATAACCACACAATAATACTTGAAGGATTCAACACCCCACTGACAGTATTAGATAGATGATTGAGGCAGAAAACTAACAAAAATATTTGGGGACCTGAACTCAATACTTGACCAAATAGACCTAACAGACATCTACAGAACTTTCCACCGAAAACAACAGAATGTACATTCTTCTCATGTGCACATGGCACATCTAAAATTGAACACACAATCAATCCTAAAACAATTCTCAGCAAATTCAAAATAACCAAAATCATACCAACCACACTTTCAGACCTCAGCACAATAAAAATAGGAATTGATACTAAGAAAATTGCTCAAAACCATATAATTACACAGCAATTAAACAACCTGCTTCTGAATGA
Organism: Ateles fusciceps; assembly: GCA_036589455.1. Taxonomy (NCBI): domain Eukaryota; kingdom Metazoa; phylum Chordata; class Mammalia; order Primates; family Atelidae; genus Ateles; species Ateles fusciceps. The sequence continues at coordinate 3,323,931 of JAZHEH010000045.1, read as the reverse complement.
CTTTTGAGTAAACAATGAAATTAAGGGAGAAATCAAGACATTCTTTGAAATGAATTAAAACAAAGATACAGGGCTGGGTGTGGTGGCTCAGACCTGTAGTCCTAGCACTTTGGAAGGCTGAGGTGTGTGGATCACCTGAAGTCAGGAGTTCAAGATCAGCCTGGACAATATGGTGAAACCCTGTCTCTACTAAAAATACAAAAAAATCAGCTGGGCATGGTGGCACACACCTGTAGTCCCAGCTACTCAGTAGGCTGAGGCAGGAGAATCGTTTGAACCCAGGAGGCAGTGGTTGCAGTGAGCTGAGATTGCACCACTGCACTACAGCCTGGGCAACAGAGTGAGAGTCCATCTCAAAAACAAAAATAAAACAAAGATACAACATAACCAAAATCAGAACTAAACTGAAGGAAATTGAGACACAAGAAACCATCCAAAATATCAGTGAATCCAGGAGTTGGTTCTGTGAGAGAATAAATAAGATTGATAGAGTGCTAGAGAGACTAATAAAAAAAGAGAAGATTAAAATAAACACAATCAGAAATAACAAAGGGGGCATTGCCACTGACCCCACAGACATATAACAGTCCCTTAGAAATGACAACAAACACCTCTATGCACACAAACTAGATAATGTAGAAGAAATGGATAATTTCCTAGGAACATGAAACCTCCCAGTATTGAATCAGGAAGAAATAAAATCCTTGAACCCACCAATAATGAGTTCTGAAGTTGAATCAGTAATAAAAAGTCTACTATCCAGAAAAAGTCCAGGACCAAATGGATTCACAGCCAAATTCTCCCAGATGCAGAAGAAGAGCTGGTATCATTCCTACTGAAACTATTCCAAAAAATTGATGGGAAGGGACTCCTTCATTCATTCTGAGGCCAGCATTATCCTGATACTAAAACCTAGCAGAGACACAACAAAAAGAAAACTTCAAGCTAGTATCCTCGATGAACACTGATGCAAAAATCCTCAAGAAAATACTAGCAAACTGAATCCAGTAGCACATAAAAAAGATAATCCACTACAATCAAAGCTTCATCTTTGGGATGCAAGGTCAGTTCAACAGACACAAATTAATAAATGTGATTCACCAAATAAACAAATTAAAACAAAAACCACATGATCATCTCAATTGATGCAGAAACGCTTTCAATAAAGTTCAACATCCCTTTATGTTATAAACCCTCAAACTAGGCATTGAAGGAACAGACTTCAAAATAATTACCATCTATGACAAACCCACAGCCAACATAACACTGAATAAACAAAAGCTGGAAGCATTTTCCTTGAAAACCAGAACAAGACAAGGATACCCACTCTCACCACTTTAATTCAACATAGTACTGAAAGTTCTGACTAGCCAGAGCATCAGTCAAGAGAAAGAAATAAAAGGCATCCAAATAGGAAGAGAAGAAGTCAAACTATTTCTATTTGCAGATGACACGATTCTTTGTCTACAAAACCCCACAGTCTCTGTCCAAAAGCTTCTAGATCTGATAACTTCAGAAAAGTTTCAGGATCCAAAATTAATGTACATAAGTCAGTAGCATTTCTATACCCAACAATGTCCAAACTGAGAGCCAAATCAAGAACACAATCCCATTCACAATAGCCACAAAGTAAATAAAATACCTAGGAATACAGCTAACCAGGGAGATGAATGTTCTCTACAGTGAGTATAACATAACACTGCTTAACAAAAGCAAAGATGAGACAAAAACATGCAAAAGCATTTCTTGCTCATGGATATGAAGAATCATTATTGTTAAAATGGTGATCCTGCATATGTACCCCTGTACCTAAAAGTTTTTTTAATCTGATTTTTTCTTTCTATTTGGAGAATCAGTTCCTACCTCTGTCATAACTAAATTTCCATACATTTTTGCATCTGTTTCCAGAGATTTTGTCTATTTTGTTGATCTTTTGTGTATTTCCAGAGCCAATACCATGCTTTTTAATTACTCAAAATTTCTAGAAAATTTTGGTATTTGATAGAGAAAGTCTTCTTACGTTGTTCCTCTCCTTCAAAATAATCTTATCCCTCCTTGGTCCTGACAAGGCTCAATTTGTCATGTTGGGTTTACATTTCTGTTGGCTCTCTTTATTTGGGGTTGAAATGTTTTTCTGTAGTATTATATATGCTTATTTGGAATTCATCCCTTTTTTGTAAAAATTCGAAGTGGATTTAAGAAAAAAAGACCAGTGAAATAGCAATGAGAGGGAAAGAGAGAGGATGATTGAAGGTAAAAACAAAACAAGAGGAAAGTATGCTAACCATTGAAGTTATGAGTATTAGAATTAGACATAAAACTTTCTTAAAACTTTTCTAATAAGGATGAAGAGGTATGTGTAATAAATATTTGACTCTCCTGACAGAAGAAAACATAAGTTTTATGATGGAAAACATTTGTATTCTAATACTAAACTCTGTCAGAAAAGTCTTAAATGAAGCATTTCATAGGCAATATTTTTAAAGCAATGTCTTGAATAATACTTTCCTAATAATTACAGAAATGCATTTCTTATGGTGGTAGTGAATAACATTTTAATGTTATAAAATTTTATGGTAAATAGCTAACATTATATCATCAACCCTTTCCAATGTTCCACCTTGATTCATAGATGGAAATGAGAATACTATCAAAGGCTTTAAGTAGATACAATTTTTCTCTAACTTGGCAGTTGGCAAAGTAGGGCTCTTGGGTCAAATCCACCCCACCTGTTTTTGCAAATAAAGTTTTATTGGAATGTAGCGACACCCATTCATCTACATATTATCTGTGACTGCTTTCCTGCTCCTAATGGCAGAGCTGAATACTTGTGACAAAAACCATATGGCCCACAAAACCAAAAATATTTACTATCTTGCCCTTTCCAGAAAAAGTTTTGCCATCCCCTGGTCTGAATTATCATCTTTTAAGTTATTTACTCTGGGTATATTCCCCAATCTCCTTTATAGCACCTGAGAGTATAAGCCAAACATATAATGTGCACATGCATATGGTGGAGATGAGGCCCTTCACCCACATGATACCTTGATGTCTTGACTCAGGAAGAGAATGTACTCGCCTCTCTCCACTCTTCCTACCCAGGAATTCCATCAATCTAAGAAAAAAAACTGAAGGAGCACAAAGATATTCCACATTCTGAATTACAGAAATCTTCTATTTGCCTTAGCATCATTTTTTTTTTTTTTTAACTATGCCTGGAGAGCAGTTCTGGCTCCTACCTTCCATGCTTCTCTCGGTCTCTTAGCCTTGGCAGTCCTTTCTGGGCTCTCAGTGAGCAGGCCATGGCAATCCTGACATGGCACCTTTCTCTTCATCTGGGCTTAAGCTCTGTTTTGTAACTTCCTTTCCCCATAGACCCAGTGCTGAATTCCTTTCAGCTCCCTGATGTTAAGTCAGCTTTGTTAAAATATTTTTTTGAGGACTGGTTAACTGAACTGTCACAACTCCAATCTGGCAATGTATTCCAATGGAAAAAGTATAGAATTTAGAGCTAAAAATCCTGTTTTTGAGTTCCCAACATTGATGTTTATCAGACAAATGACCTTGGACAGCTTGCTTAAACTTTGAGACTCAGTTTTCTCATCTGAAAAATGAGGATACTAACAATGCTTGTTATACCTATCAGGGTTATTGTGAGAAATAAATGATATACGTGAAAAAAAAATTGAAACTACAAAATGACACACATGTGTTCATCATTATCACCGACCCTCAAAAGCTCTCTCCACAATTTTTCCTAATCTCTAAAGGCATTTTACTTATGTTCAAGAATGAGTCCATTAATTCTCCATTGCATCCTATGTGCCAAAGGGCCTCACCATTGCTTTAACGTCTGTTTTTTGAGGGGGAATGCCCTGCTCTTCTGGCATAGCTGCTACTCTAGGAATTACTACTCTTGGGCCTGAGCATCTCAAATCTGTGGTCTTTGGTAGTTTGAGGGTGTGAGTCAGGTAAGCATATTTCTCTTGTTTCTTGCCAATTCCATGTTTCAGTTCTCATGGCCCTGGACCCCAAAGTGGTCCTGATCATACTTAGAGTCTCACATAACTCTTTAGTGAACACCATTGTTTAATTTCTTACCCAATTCTTGTCTGAGCTCAAAAACAGAAGATGGAGGCAAAAGTGGGAATGAGGATAAAAGTACTATTGCACCCCAAAACAAATACTTCCCGGTATCTTTGTCTTTTCCATTTCTGTCTTTAGCAGTCAGATTTGTGTCTGAAATTTCCTCCTTCATGAGATTGGGTCTCTCTTCCCATTTCTTTATCCTGCCTCTCTTCTAACTCCTTTAACACCTAGGAGGAGCAATTGGCAATCAAATTCTCATTTCAGGACATGGACAGGGTCACTTGTATGACTGGATAGGGTTACTCTCTAATAAAAGATATGTGAGGTTCTTTATTTTTTATTCATGTCATTTTGAACATGGGCATGCTTTCTATTTCTATTTCCAGTATCATGGAATAAGCTCAGAAGTGGCCAAATGACAAGATTAGGATGTGAGCTCAGGGGATGGCAGAGACCCCCACTGGTTTCTTTTTCTATTTCCAGTATCATGGAGTAAGCTCAGGAGTGGCCAAATTACAAGATTTGGATGTGAGCTCAGGGGATGGCAGAGACCCTCATTGGTTTTTAGGAAAAGCTATCTGTCAAAAGCTGCTTTACTAGAGCTCTGCATTGCAAGTTGGACTAAGATAAAATTAGATAAGAGATAAAAAACTCCTTTGCTTTTAGCAATTGCTCCTTCTGTGGCTAATTCCCCCCAGGGCCCACATAGAGGAGAAGCAACCCAGATGTCCTTGCACCAGCAGTAGCTCACATCGCTTATATTTGTGCATTTATATAACTAAATGACAAGAGTGGTCACTGGCCCACTGGTTCCTGCAAATGGCTGCTTTCTATATCCCAGGTTAAGCTCAACTGGGACACCGTGTTATAAGCTATAATCCAAATTTTCTTTAATTTTGAACTAACTGCTTTCTACAGAAAGGAAAAATGAAGATTACAAAAAAAATGACCAGATATCTTTGCCAGATAAAACATAATTTGCTTTATTTTTCCCCTTTGCACCATTAAGAGATTTATTATCTTCTATTTATTTTCAACACTTCTGTTCATTTCTGGGAAGTCAGACCTGCCTAAATCATTATTGCATCTGAACAGAGTTTTACAGACAGATTTCCAGTAACGGGCTCAAATAATAAGTTCTACTTGGCATTTTATAATGGCCCTTTATGGCACATAGAAGGGCAGTTCTTCTTACATGTTTCCTGAGAAGCAAACATGAGTGGCCCCAGGGGCCTAGTGGCATTGTTGAAAGCAGTCCACCACAAATTTTAAATTTGTCTGTGGCCATGTATTATGGAAAATTTGCATTCTACATCACGATATATTTGTCTTTCTGTATATACAAAATGCCTTAATATTTCACATTTCAGGCAGGTGCACCATTTTTATTCTGGCACACTTGAGCTGACTACTGTTTACTGTTAGTGGGTAGATACATCCCCAGTTTGAGATACATATGGCTTGTTTGCAGGAAAATGGGACTTGAGTTTTGATTCTGCCACTTTTAGACATCTGAACGTGGGCACTTATCCTCTTAGAATATAGATCCTCCTCTATAAAATGGGCCGTTGTGATGATTGAGTCCACCATTGGGGATTCTGTTTTTGTTAAGTAATTGTTCCAGGTTAAGATAGAAAGGCTGATTAGAACTAATTGGGAGGTCTGAATCTCAGACCATTTTGAAGATAATTAAAGGTGGGCATTTTCATGAAACTTCAACTGCTGTCATTTTACAATAGCTACACTTTATCATATTTGTTCCTTGGGGATTTTTATAGTGCTTTTCCTCAGAGGAATGTTCATATTTGGATCAATAGTTTCAGGAAATTTCTAAGACAGCTGCCAGCTCCAGGATCTCAGACTTGCCCCTAGTGAACCCAACTCAGTAAATGCTTCTCAATGAACTTTTCTGTGTCCATCACTTACCAAGCACTATGATATATGAAAAAATTGTGAGCTATGGTCTATGCTGTCAAGGATTTGAAGTCATCTTGGAGGAAACCCATGAAGCAGTTGTAAGAATTCTTCAATAATAATATAAGAATATGTAATAATGTGATATATAAGAATATAATAGTGCACATATATCAAGGACCTACTGAATAATTAGCACTTTTTTACCCCTAATTCTCAAAGCAACTCTGGAAGGAAGAAAACTATTGTTTCTGTTTTGCTGATGTAGAAATCAGGGTTCTAGCTCAAGACTGTACGATCAAGTGCCAAAACAAAAATGTAGATTTAATAGAGTCATATGCTAGCCGCCATATCCTACTGCATTGAGTTATTCTCTGTAAATGTGCTTTTCTCAAACTGTTTCTTGAACTGAGTGTCTGGGGCCAAATGGAGATAAGAATGATGGTAACTGCTCAGTTTCTAGAAGCAAAGCTGATGTGAGATATTCTCAGTACTTGCTGAATTGACCAAAGAGGTTGATTGCTGTAAAAACAAAACAAAACTCTAAAGTCAGCATTATGGCTTACATTCTTCTTTGTATCACCTTCTGACTTCTAGCATAGTGCCTGGAGCACAGCCAAACAACAGAAACTATCAATGCTCACTTATATCCATGTGCTACTCCACCTTCCTCAGTCTCCTTTGCAGTTAGATCTATCGTGTGACTATTCAGGCTAATGGAATGACTGAGATTGTTAAGTATCTTAACCACCTTTCTCTTTCTCTCTCCCCCAGGGTTTTAGCCAGATAATACCAAACTGACCCCAGAACCAGAAGATGGCAGAGCCACAAAGTGAAAAATACTTGGGTCTCTGAGTCATAGCTTAGAGGAGGGCTTCCTGGAAAACCATCCCAACAGAGACATCCACATTAAACTTTGTGTAAACAAAAAATAAATCTTTCTTGTGGTAGGCCACTGAGATTTAGATTGCTACAACAGCTAACCGGTCTGACCAGCACAGCAGGTGCTGAATAAAACTTGTCATGTAAGAGACATTCATGTGCTTTGCATTAAAATAACTTGGGAAATTTTTAAAAAAAATCCTGATGCCCAGGTTAAGGACCAATTAAATTAGAATCTTTAGCGAGTAGTATCAAGGTATCAATTATTTTTTACTTAACTTCCTAGGTGATTCATTATATAGCCAAATTTGAGAACTATTGTGTTGTATTAGTGCTAGTTAAAAAGTATGGCTTATGGATCTTGTTAGAAACAACAAATCCTTAGATCTCCAAACCTATGGAATCAGATTCTCTTGGAATTGATATATTAGTAAGTTTTAATGGGGAGGGGCAGTGATTCTCAAGTATATTAAAGGTTGAGAAGTACTGTGCTACAGTATTATGCTCTAGGGATTCTCAAAGTAGGGTCCTCTGACGATAATCAGAGTTGTCTGGAAATGCTTCCTAAAAACGGGTTTCTGGGCCTGATTCCAGGCCTTCTAAATCGGGATCTCATAATGGAGGTGGCTTGATGTCCACATCCCTAAATAATTTTCTAGGTAATTCTTTGTTCACTAGAATTACCACTTATCAGTTACTGACACCATTGCCCTTTCCCTAGAATCTCCTGCTTTCCCACAACTCCTCCCACCAACCACCAAGTCTCTTTGATTCCCACTCATAAGATTCAAGAATGGAAGGGCAATGATTTTCTATTTTTAATCCCTGTATTTTCTTTAAACAGAGAACTCCTCCAGTGCTCTCAAGTGTTTTACAGACCACTAATTATTAAATGTGGAAGCTCTGGAGCAGAGAACCTTTCAACTGAAATGATGACAAATGATGCTGGCTGAGGAGAGTCAGACCTGAAAATTAGGAATTCCTAAAATGACGTCAACCTGTAATTCCTATCACAGAGCTCTGATTTCTACTGATGTTTTTAGGAACCATATCTACTATGTGGAGAAAACTGCTGGTGGGCCTAATTTAGATGAAAGCCAGAAAGGCCTTAAAAAAGAAATGGGAAAGGAATGCACAGAAGCAAGAAGATGATTGAAAAAAGATGGCAAGTCATGTGGGTTCATTGATTGGGGTTTGGTTTGGGGAGTGTGCTTTGGTTCTGGCTAGGGATTTTCCAGGATGAAGAGAGAGATTCTATAATAGGCATTTTTGATCAGAGAAAATAAAAATGTCATTCTCTCCCAATTTCAGTTTCTTCTTTCTCTTGCTCTCTCATTTCTTGAAGTCAATGTTGGGAGGATATGTTGGTAATTCCTATGGCTACTAAAGAAGCTGACTCTAAAACTACAGACACTGGTAGACTTTGTGCCTTCTGTTTTGTCCCTATTTCATGCTCCCTTATTCTTTCATTTTTCTAATATATCTACAGGCACTTGTTGAACACCAGTTCTGAGCTGCAGAACAGGAGACACAAGATGTAAATTAAAAAGTCCCTGTTCTGGTCCTAAAGAAGCCAGCCATCTAGAGAAATGTATGCACAGCAGGTCCAGCAGAATGGGCTTTATGCTCATGAAGGAAGCAGGAGGAGAGCATGGGCTGGGAAGGGAGACAAGCAGACTCACTTCTCATTTCTCTGTGGAAGAACTGTGGTGAACACAGAGTCAACTCACAACGTTCATTAGAATTCTTCCCACTTGACTCCTTTGCAAGTTGGAATAAGGGGTTTGGAAAGGGAGAATTTCTCCATATAAAAATGGTCTGGGTATATCCATGCAAAACTAAAGGGAGTGGAAGAGACCGCAGATCTACATATTTGATGGGATAGATCCTTGGGGCTCAGCCTCACCTACAGGTACTGAAGGAATCCTTAGTCTGCTATACAGAGCACCCTTTACCATGAGGAGAAGATCAATGGGCTAAACTTGGGTACTGGACCTAAATCTTAAGAAGTGGCCTCAAACCTAGGAAGGAAAATGAAACACAATAATGGGCAATATTCAGGTAGTTGGGCAAGGAGGGCCCTAGTCACTCTGTTGTATTTAGAGTTTGGTTTCTGGTCCCTGGAAAGAGGCATGAGAAGGAGGCCATATAGCATGGTAGCTGGAAGTTTGGAATTTGTAGTCAGGTGGACCTAAGGTTAGATCCTCAGTCTATGGCTTTACCAACTGCATGGCCTTGGGCAAATTACTTGATATGTTGAAGCTTCTATTCCTCCATCCTGAAATGGTTACAAAGTATACTTACATAAATACATATATACATGCATACACACCACACATATACATGTACATACTTTATACAGTGGCTGTGAAGAGTAAATGAGACAATGTCCTTAAAGGACTTAGCAGGGTCCCTGGCTCAGGATGAAAAACAATTATCACTAATTTTCATGAACCATGTAGTCCTTGGTGGCTAAAAGTGAAGGGCAGGGATATGGAGAAAATATGTCTGGGATACTCTGCAAGTTATAAAAAAATGACCGAGGAAGAGTCCCAGTTTTCCATAATGCATAAAACCACAACACACAAATGAGGAAGAAACCCAAATACTTTAAACAAGCACCCAGACAGGAGTGAGGTGACAGTGAGGATAAGTTATTGCTGGCCCGTGGCAGTGTGGTTGGAAAGTACGTAGGGTTTGGACCTAGATTTCAATCCTATCTCTGTACTATACTAGCTGTATGACAGGCTCAAGTTACTCAATTTTTTAAAAAGGGGGAGCATAGTATAGAGATAAAAATGCTTGCCTTTCAGAACTGGAGTGAAGAACAGACACAGAGACCAAGGAGGTGGTACATGGTTGAAACTCACAAAGTGGCATTATCATTGAGCAGGAATGGACTGAGCCTACACAGGGGCACCTACTTGCTCAAGCCTTGGGAAGAGAAGAGACGCAGAAGTCTGCAAGGTGAGGAGGGTTGGCTTTATTACTTAGAAGTAACTCAAAGTTAGACACTATTTTTGTATTTTCCAATGCCTTCCAGGGTTCTCAGTATATGCAGCAAAGTTTGTCAACTGATATATATATCTTCCTTGAACATGCAAACAGCTTGCATTCCACACCATAGTGAAGGCCATACACTACTTGCAATTCTGATTTGGCTTTCCTGTGTTCTCCACTGTATACCTAGCTTCAAAAGCTATTCGTCATCCCAACTGCCTCTCAAGTTCAAGTTCAGTCTCCAGTATATACTATTAAGGGCACACCACTAAATAGTGCTTTTCTTTCTTTTTTCTTTTTCTTCCTCCTAGCTGACACAGGGGCTTAGATTAATGCATTCGTCTTTAATACCTTCTCCTCTAAGGCCTGGTTCGAGTCAAAGCACTAGCTTTTGATAGCACTATCTCTTCCAGTACTATACTGTGCTTTGCATCTCAATTCTTCTGGTATTTGTTCCTGAGAGGGAGGTGAAAAGATTTTTAAAAAATGACTTACAAAGTTTGCTAGATCACATCATCTAGTGATAAACCATTTAATTGTTCAAATTTTCTGACTGAGCAAATATAAATGATCAATTTTCCACACAAACTATTTAAGAAGGGAAATATATATATATATAAATACCACTGCTGGTGGGTGCTAAAGAATATGGTTTATTTCAGCAATAGGTTCTTGAAACTTAGTTTCACAGAATTATTGGTGTAATAAATCCCAGAGGTTTGTTATAGCATTAACTGCCCACTATGTACTTCAAGCTATTAATCAATATACCAGCCATTAGTTATGGGAAATTTATAATATTTTAAGGATCGCTAAATTTTTTTTTGGCTGCATTTATCAGAAAGATATATATCTTTAGCTGATCAGATGTGTTTTCACATGCAAACTGTCACTGGGATTTAGTAGGCAGAGATTTACTTAGAATAAAATATTTCTATAAATCAACCAGCCAGAAAAATGTCCCTCTAACTATAAAAGAAGGAAAAGTAAAATGTGAGTGTTCATCTAGTGGCTCTCCTGCATATATATGTTTTCTTCCTGGGTACCTTGTTTGTAAATGCAACTAAGAATGGCACATGGATGACTATAAAACTGCCTACTACAAATGTCTATAGTGTATTTTGAAGGCATGCCGTTTTGTACAAAGTATTCCCCCAAAGACATGATCCTCTGACCCTTGGAAGTTTTTCCTGTTTTAATGTTTGCTTTTTTTATCTGTGAGTATTTGGCTCTGTTTCTTTCCATACACTTTGGCATGGTCTCTGTTAGAATAACATGGAGTTTATGCTTAGCTTGAGGTCACGTTGACTATCAAACTGCAAATCAATGGGACAAGCAAAACGGCTTTTCAGCCCTGCTTTCCAGAGAAGAGCAGCAAGAACAGCAACTTCATGTTCCATGGGCAGCAAATAGGTAGGCCATTTCTTATCATGAGATAATTTCCTTTTAAAAAATGTTCAGTGGGTGCACGTGTACTAATTCTGTGTTCTGCTGTTCAGTCTTTACATTCGGTCAAGTAATTAAGAACTTGTTCTCAGGTGTTTATTCCTTCCCTCCTCTGACTTTTTATTCTGAGTTTAATTCATAATCACTTTGGTGGATTACATCGCAGGACAATTCCTTTATGCTATATTGGTAACTGAAGTGCTACCTCTTTGAATAATAGTAGTATGGCAGTTGGTTAGAAATGGTACACCTGATATCTCTTACTACTGATGGTCTGTTCTTCCAGTGGGATTTAGGGAGCTAGTGCAGTTTCTTCAATATTCATTTCAAGAACTCTATTATGCAATTTTCCGCCCCCAAAATTAAAAACAAAGTTGGTAAAAGTGATTTTTTTTTTTTTTTTTTAGTTTCCTAAGTTCATTTCTACAAAGACTTTCTCTCCATAATTTGACTCAATGACTTAAGAATATCTATATCTAGTTTCTTCTGGAACAGAAAGTTTAGTTTGCCTTACTTTGCCATTAAACTGAAAACATTGAGTAAATATTAATAATAATAAATTAATGAGTAAGATATCTTACAAAGAATTAAATTGTCACCAGAGCATTTTTTTTCTGGCTTTTAAATTTGGAGATAATGCTATCAATAGGAGATAAGATTGGTGGTAAAGGATGGACAACAGGCACTTAAGAAACTCACATAAACATGAAACATAATGCTTATAAAGCAACAGGATATCCACAAATTGGAGGGCAAGAGTGTGGGGGAGGTGGAGGAAAGTGAAAATCAGTGTCTAATATCTTCAGTTTAGATTCATGATGTCAACAGCTGTAGTTTGAAGCAAATACCCCAATTTGCTTCTCATAGGATGAAATACTGACCCAGCCTCTGAGGCTTAAAGGAAGTGGTGGATTGTCAAGGTGCTGGTGAATGGCTTGCAAAGATCTCCATGTTACCAGATGCTTTAATCAGGATTCCACAGAGAAACAGAACCAGTAGGAGATATCTATTTTTATAGATGCAGATATAGGTATATAGGAGGGGATGTATTATGGAAATTGGCTCATGTGGTTATAGAGGCTGAGAAGTTCCACTACCTGCTATCTGCAACCTGAGAACTAGGAAAGCTGATGGTGTCATTAAGTCCAAGTCCAAAGGCCTCAGAAACTGGGACTCCAAAGTCCAAAGGCAGAAGAAAATGGATATCCCAGCTCAAGGAAAAATGGAGAGAATTCACCTTGCCTCTACCTTTTTGTTTTGTTCAGGTTCTCAATGGATTGAGTGATGTCTGCTCACATTGATAAAGGTGGATCTTCTTTACTCAGTCTACTGATTCAAATGTTAATCTCTTCTGGAAACACCTTCACAGACACACTCAGAAATCATATTTTACCAGCAATCTGGGTATCCCTTAGCTCAGTTAAGTTGACATATAAAATTAACCATCACACTACAGTTTGAGTCTTTAAGGAATCATTGACCCAGGACAAACATTTTACAGCTCTTTCACTTGCTGTGCCCCAGTTTCTCCGTATATAAAAAGGTGGTATTTGTCATCATATTGAATCTTTGGGAGGGCTGAATAAGTTATAGCCACATCTATTATATGATGTTAGTTTTAAGTATTTATATCATTCAGTCCTAAGCACCAAGACTAAGTTTTAACATTTTCATTCATCATCCCAAGCATTTCTTCTATTTTCTCCCTGGCATACATTTTCTTAAAACTGTGGCGTAACACTTAATTATCTCTTAGAGTATCAAATGTGGTATGTGTATTTGTCTGTTCTCTCATTGCTATAAAGACATACCCAAGACAAAGTAATTTATTTTTAAAAAGTGGGTTTAATTGGCTCACGGTTCCACAGGCTGTAAAGGAAGCATGGGTGAGGAGGCCTCAGGAAACTTACAATTAAGGCAGAAGTTGAAGGGGAAGCAGGCTCATCTTACATGGCTCGACAGGGAGAAAAAAGGGAGGGAGGAGGTGTTACCCACTTTTAAACAACCAGATATCACAAGAACTCACTATCATGAGAACAGCACCAAAGGGGAAATGTCCCCCCCATAATCCAATTACCTTTCATGAGGTCCTACTTTCAACACTGAAGATTACAACTAGACATGAGATTTGGGCAGGGACACAGACCAAAGGTATATCAGTATATTCATGTAGTATCTCCTTCATGTCTTTCTTATTCTTATAGGCTAATTTAAGCTTTATATTTATTGGATTTACATTTTGGACTTTGACAATCTGAGATAAACTTAGGGGCATCCCTTTTAAATCATCCAGAGATATGATCAAAGTTGGTTCATATCAGCCCTTCAAGAGTTTTAAAAGGATTTCAAACACCCTGCTAAAATACATTTTCAATGATCTATTCTGAACCTGTGAGTTTCACTTTCTTATGCAAATTTTGACAATAAGCAGACATACAAATTAAGTGTGGACATTTAAGGAATATTTTGATTTCAATGTCTATTTAAATCATTGCCCATTAATAGTTTATACTAAGAGAGTTGGACTACCTAGGGGAAAATTTGGGGAAAAAAATTAATCTTTCCTTAACCACAAATACTACTGAGGTATTTGGTTATGCTGCAGCCGACTTCATTATTTAGATTCATTACATTTACCATTATTTATTTATTTTAAAATATCTAATCCTGTCTTCCCTCTTATTCAATTTCAATCAAGGATTTTAAAAAACTAGTCTCTCAAATGGAAAAATCCTTCAACTTGATTAGCAATAAATTAAAATAAAATTAAAATAGTGAGCTGAAATTAAATATCCACTCTCAAACTTAAGTTTAATTACATTTTCTTGTATATTTATAGATTAAGTATATTTTTGGTCCCTTATGGAATTCTTATCAATAAGATTATTTTTTTCATTTCTCCAGGGCTCGTGCTTTTATCTTTTCTGTGTATTTGAATATGGAGTTTTTTCTTTTCCATTAATAGTATTTTTTTTTTTTTTGGCTCGTGTTCCCCTTAAGGACCCTTCACTTCAACCCTCGTAATACATAAATCAACTTTTACTACATTTTCTATCAAGTCCCTGATAATGCTTTTTATTTTCTATTCCTACCTGTGGCATGTATAATCTGACTGCTTGACATTTTTAATCCTATCTCAAGTGGGTTATACATATCAATGAAAATCTGGATTTGAGTTTTCTTTTTTCATTAGAATACACATAAGCTTTGTAAAAATTCCGGTATGTTTTAAATGTGCTTTCCTGAACTGCTAGAAATGAGCTTCTTTCAGCTTGTTCAGATTAAATTAATTTTCACTGCCTCTTTGTTTCAGACTAAATTTTCTTTTAATAAAAGCATCAAATGAAACTAGAAATACAAACCAACTACTCTCTGTAAGGAAAAACAATAGAATTATAAAAATGCAGTCATGAAGATGTCAGATATGTTCAAGGAGATTGGGACCAAAAAGTGGCAGTGTCCCTTTCCCTTCTCCTGTTTTAAAAAAAAAGCTTAGCCAACAACACAATATTGTAACATTAGAAGAGATTTTAAACTGAGTTTTAATAGGATGTTACTGGGAGTTTAGCATTCAAGACTCTAGTTGACTGCCCAATCCATTTAGATTTGTTAGAGCCTTGTTTCCAAGTCCTTAACTTCTGTTTTTTGAAATAGTTTGGTTATCACTGTAGGAGATTAAGTAGGTTGAGTGCAGAAAAATTGAAATCTTACTGTAGAGACCAAAATGCCCATCTTTTTAATGCCCAAAACATGTAATCATAGACCATTTGTAGAATCATGGAGGCATACAAAATAGAAGACAGGATTACAAATGGTGCACTGGAAGTATAGTCCTATATTTCTCTGACTGCTTTCAGGAGAATCCTCTGCATTTTATAAATACGTACTTGATAACTTGTTTCAGTATCCTGATAAGATTGAGAACAATAGTAAGCTAAAAATAACATTTAATGAGAGCTACTCAAATATTCATTTCAATTAGGCTACTTGTCCAGTTGAGACCCACTCTAAATCTTTAAAGATGGCGGAAGTTTTGAATACCTCACAATACACTAACCCTCAAACCTGTTCCTCTTGCAGTCTTCATTTCAGCAAATGTCACCTCCACTTTTCCAGCTGTTCTTGCCAAAATTCTGAATATAATCCTGAATTCCACTCCTTCTCTTATGTCTGATATCCACTCTATTAGCAATCCCATTTTTTCTATTATCAAAATATATCTAGAATTTTTCCATACTTGGGGGATTTTGGTTTAAGCAATCATCTATATATCTATCTCTATGTATGTATTTGAAGTAGTTTCCTTACAATTGCCCCCAGCTTCCGTGCTTGCCCACCTTGTTCTCAAACCAGAAGCCATAAAAATGTGGTTAAAAATAAATTCAATCCTGTCTTTCCTCAGATGAAAACCTTCTGATCGCTTCCAGTCTCAGAGTAAAAGCCGAAGTCTTTATAGGTGGTTCCTATATATGAGGTTCCTATATATGGGTCCTCTATATGAGGACTACATGGTCCTAATTTCCTACACCTCCACTGCCTCTCTGACCCGTTTCCTATGAATCTCTCTCTCATTCTGTCTGCTCCAAGCACTCTGGCTTCCTTGCTGTTGCTCTAACACACCCAGCATGCTCAACCTCAGGGCTTGTATCCTTGACTTAGACAAGTGAACAGCTCTTCTGCCTGATATATGCAAGGCTTATCTACTCACTTCCTCTAGTTCTCTGCTTACATAACAGAGAGTCTTCTATGATTCCATCCCAGAATAGTCACCCTCATCAACTAACTCTCTAGCCTCCATAGCTGATTTTATTTTTCTTCATGGAACCTCTCTCCTGCTGATTGCTTATGTATGTACTTGTTCATTAGCTGTCCTTCCCCACACCTAATTAGGATGTAAACTCCATGCCTTTGTTTGTTTATTGCTGTATTTTCAGCCCTTGACACAAAGCCAGAACTACTCAAGAAAAATTTATTGAATCAACCTCTCACCTATACGACTGATATATAATAGTTTATTTTAGGAGCTTAATTTGCATAAACCAAATTTCTTAAGTAAATTGGCTATTGAAATTTGCAAAAGAATGAGTAAAATGGTGAATATTTTATGTTATATACTTGGGTCCTTTTTTAAAAGATATATTAAATGAAAGAGGCAGTTAAAGTGTCAGTGTGCCTGGAGTTTAAGAGCAAAGAACAATAATTATTTCAATTACTTTGTTGAGTAATTGTTATATGCTAGACACTATAATAAGCGTTTTTGTGTTTTTTGTGTTTTACCTCATTCATTTCTCTCAAGAATTATATGTGTGTATGTTTGCAGTTTATAATATTTAAAATATGTTTATAATTAAATTTTATAGGTGAAAGTAGCCAGAGGTTAAATAACTTTCTTAAAGTCACACATTTGGAGCAGAACCAGATTTATCTGATTCCCAAATTTCCTTCTCATTCCACTATACTATTTATTCTGCCTGTCCTCAAAGAGAAATCGAATTATTATAAAACTTCACTCACCAATTTCAAGGATATTTTCTTTATTCCTAATATTTCTTTCTGGAAGAGTTTCTTTAGTAAAGGACCATATTCTTCTCAGCAGAAAATTATAATTTGCCTGTGATTTGACTGGCCACTCTGTTCTGCCAATGATAAATTGTGATGTCATGCCATGTGCTTTGGGTTTTGCATTGAGAAAAGGCTATCAATTCTATCGGTTAGTCTTTCAGGGTAACAAACCACCTTATAAAAGTCATGGATTAAAACATCAAGTATTTATTACTATAGCTCACATCTCTGTGGGTGATCTGGGTGGCAACTGATCCAGGCTAATCCAGGCTGGGTTTCATCTGCAAGTCAAGTGTGGTCTCCTCTCTAGACTGAGTCGAGCTGGGTCAATTCTGTTTCACGTATTTCTCATTTTCTAGATGTATCTTTCCCATGGCAATGGCAGATGTGCAAGAAGGCAAGCAGGTATAATTTTATAAGATCGCACTAGTATTGCTGTTAACAATTACCATTATCTTAGAATAGTGTCCTTTGATTTATCAGCACATCTGAGCAACATGGCAGCTGGCCGGGCCTTAAGGGCTTCATAGCTACCAATGTCCATTGCTTGTTTATTGCTGGGTGACCAGTGATATTTAAGAGTCTGATCCCTAATCTGTTGTGGTACTGTATTTAACTGTTGGATATTTTAAAAGCTTGAGTAAAAATTTGTATACATGATAGCCTAGTGCTGTGATGATGCAAATCTTTTGAGGAATGAAAGAAAAGTTCCACCTACAAAATGTGTGATATGGTACAGAAAAGAGGATGGCTAAGAAAGGACTCAAGACAGAAAAGGGAGATTGAGTTAGGTTGTGAGCTAAATTTGTGGTGAAAGGATAGAGAAGTGTAAGCTCTCGGCTTTCTCTTTATACCTCCCTGGAATTCTCAAATGTTTTGGAGCTTACGTGGGCCTTCTAGACACATAAGTGATGGATTCTCTAGTCACGTTTTTGGCTGTCAACAAAAGGCTAATCCCAGAGGCTGGAAGGATTAGGGAATTTAAGTTTCATATATAGCTGTGACACATCTCTTCTTAATCTTTTTGTAGTTGACTCTCCCAAGATCATATCTTTTTTTTTTTAACTGGTAACTGACTGCTCCCATTTAACTTTTTGTTTTTGTTTCTTTTTCTATTCAAATACATCCTTGTTCTTAATATAATAGCTGTATCTTTTCCTAAATTAGTTCCTGTTTTTATTACCTGTATGGTATTCAATTTTTGTCCTACATATCATGAACTTAATGTTGTATTTAATGGAGGGCCCAATAACTCCTGGTGCCAGCAGTTTATGCTCATTTATCGTTGTTGCAATTGTCCATTTATGGTTACTACTGACCTTGGATAAGGATATACCATTGAATTCCCTGGGTTCTGAACACACTTCTTTCTGCCTCAATTGATAGCAGAAGCTCTGGCTTCTCATGATAACTAGGGACAATCACCTTGCCAATGTGATAGCTCCTTATTTATCAGCTTTCCCACCTGCAACACCAGGAGCCCCAAGTGACCCGATGGTAGTCATAGCATCAGGTTAAATGAAACTCCTGCTTTGTTCCCTGTTGGAAGGATATCTTCTTGGGGACTTAGATTTCAAATCCTATTGGTTCAGAACATAAAATTGTGAAGAGATAAAGACAAAATTCTGCAAATAAAGTCATGGTTAAGGGCAAGCAATCCTACTTCCACTCCTCAGTTCTCGTGCCCATGGATTGTAGCTCCTGGAATGCAGCACCACCTACAGCCTCATGGTTTGCTTCCTGTATTATATCTTAATCAGACTGTACCCCAAACACAGGCTGTGTGGCCCTCTACACTGAACCTTAATAAGTCATTTTATTGTTATCAAGTGGCCTTCCTTCTGGATATTGTGATGACTTGTGATCATGAGTCTGGTATATGTTATAAAAAAATTCTGAGTATATGTTAAGAAAGATCCTGAATTGCTAAATCAGATATTTCATAGGCCCTCAAGTGGTGGTGCTACCAGAAGCCCTGCTTACAGGGAAGGTAAACCTAGATGCAGAGTAGGTATGAATTCTAGTAAGGATGAATTGCTGTCCCCTCTGGACTAGAAGGGGTGTGAAGTAATCAAACTTCCATCAACTGGCTGGCTGGTCTTCTTGACAAATGGTGCCATATTGAAGGTACAGCTGCTGAGCTTTTGGCGTCCATCAACTGCATCACCTAAATTCATCTTGGTACAGATTATTGGACCAATGCATAGTCTCCATTCCTGCCACTATGGATATTCTCTTTACGGGCTGATTGTACTAGCACTGGAGTGGGCAATGAGAGAGGCCATCTGAAATTTACAGGCTAAGTCATTACGCTACCTGGTTATGGGCACCTTCTTCACAGTGGACATGCACATTGTCAGGAGACAAAAGTATCTGCATGCTTTGTGCCCAACATGTTCATTCATATGCATCTTCTCCACATTTCCTTGCTTCACAGATGATCAAATCTTGTTATTTTCAGATCCCTTACAAATCAGCTGAGCTATTTGCCAGTGCCTCAAATTATTTTCCTGCCATAAAAAGTGAATGACCAACTGTGCTGCTTGAAACTTTGCTCACTGGGTAGATTTCCTTTTATCACTGTCCTCCAGGGCCATGCCAGAGTGGATTGTAGTGAAATAGCTGTCTAATTTAGTTCAATGTTAATATATTGTGATCCAGGTCTATGTTCTTGTTCTTCCTGAGTTAGCTGGTTTTAGAATATCGCCCATGAAACTTTAAATTGAAGGAGAAGCTTTAGTGCAATACTGGTAGGTGGCCAGCAATGTCAGCATATGATACTTGTGCCTTCTAGATTTGCTCAAGCTCTATCCCATCAAACAATGGGTTATTGCTATGCCCACCTGAACATAAGACTCAGTAGATCTGATTATACTCAGATTATGATGGGCAGCTGCATTTGCATGGTCACTTCGTGTCAAATGGTTTGGTACTCAGTCTCCAGCATACTGCTTTTAAAATTGCAAATAATTACCTACTGCTAATGGCATGGCCTTGTAACAGAACCACTGGGTATAATATGTGCATCAGGATTGGTCAGAGACTTGACATAACATCCATATACACCTCCAGCACTATCAGTTTGCTGGGTCAGATATATTTAATGGCAGGACAGCTCGCACTATAGCCTGGTCCAGTTGTTTAGACCTCACTTGCTCTTGGCCATGTTCAACCCTGGAAGCTTTTTGAGTTACTTGATAAATAGATTCCTCCATGGCCTTTTCTACTCCAGAGGCCAGGAAACCATCTGAAGGATTCTATCAGGTACTAAGAATATTTATCACAGTGTTGCATCTAGAGACCAGGCAGTACATTTAGGTTGGATTCAATTATGGCCCATACCATTCCAGGACCACTGCTCCCACATAGGCCAATGTTTTACCCTGTGCTCCTCAACCCAATTCAACACTGTTGAATACCTTACAGTCTTGATACTATAACACACCAGGGGTTACCGTCAGTTAAAAAGGGCTTATTGCCATCTGGCTAAGGAAGAGAGTCATTTTTGAATCCCGTCCTGACTGTGTAATTTTCAGGGCACTCCTTGTAGTGATGGTCTTAGCCTAGGTTCCTCCAAAATACAGAGCCCAAGAAGAGGCTTGCAAGCAATGTTTCTTTTGGGAAGTGATCCTCCAGAATGAAGTCAGAGAATGGATTGAATAAAGTGAAGAAGGAGGGAAAACCAATTTAAGAGTGTTCTACCAAGTGATCACCGCTGTGGGCACCTAAGCCTCGATTGCCCAAGGGATTTCTGAGGAGCAGTGCAACACACTACAGCACTGTCTGTCAGTAAGACTGGCAGGTTTAGAAGTGATTTTTGTTTTTAAAAAATTTTCTAATTTCAATTTTTTTCATAGGCATTATCTTTTAAAGCAGTTTTAGGTTCACAGAAAAATTGAGTGGAAGGTACAGAGATTGCCCACGTACCACTTCCTCCCACACATACATAGCTTCTCCCGTAATCAGCATTCCCCATCAAGGTGGTATGTTCATTACAATTGATTTATACAAACTTACATTGATACATCATTATCATCCAACATCTGTCATTCACATTGGGGTTCACTCTTGGTGTTACACATTCTATCGGTTTGGACAAATCTATGCTGACACATATCCATCATTAGAGTATCACACAGAATAGTTTCACTACCTTAAATGTCACTACCTTAAACTCTACATATTCATCTGTCCTTTACCCAACCTCTGGTAACCATGTCTCCATTATATTGCCTTTTCCAGAATGCCATATACTTGGAGCTATTCCTGGTTTTGTGAGTAGGATAAAGACATATGGGTTGAATAACAGTATACTTAGGTGGACTTGTAATGCTATGAAAAACAGATTGATGTCAACCTTGAACTAAGTAACCAGTGGCAGGTCTTAATATTCTATAATATCAAAATGTTCTATAATGATATCTTTGAAATTATAATACATACATTGATCCAAAATAGTTGTTGAGTATCTAAAGTGGATGACTGAATCAAGAATTAGTATCAGGAAAATCCAGCCTCTCCAAATTTCTCACTATTGTTTATTCTTCTCATCTCTCTGCCTGCTCTTACTTGGTAGAGCGACACTGTTAGATAGAAAAATAATGTGAGTCACATAAGTAACTTCAAATTTTCTACTAGCCATGTTTTAAAAAAGTAAAGTGAAACAGATGGAATTAATTTTAATAATATACTTCATTTAATCCAAATATATTCAAAATAGTTATTTTAACATGTAACAAATGTAAAAGCTATTAACGAGATATTTTACATGCTCTTCTTACTAAATATTTAAAATTGGATGTGTATTTTACACTTATAGCACATCTCCACTTGGACAGGCTGCATTTCAAGTGCTGGATTGTCATTTGTGGCTAATGGGTAACATACTGGACAGCATAGTGTAGAATGTCCTTTATTTGTTCTCAGCTTTTATCTGCTCTTTAGTTAATTTCTGCTCACCTTCAAGGAATGCACCAAATCCCTCTTCTTCAGAATCTTTATAGTCTTGCTTTTTTATCTTCTTCCCTTACAGATTCCTAACAGAAATGAGAGCAAAAGTTTCGTCTGTCTTTTCGATATGTTGTCAATGTACCTTTGCATTTATACCAATCGCAGCACTTAGCATCCTGATTTATAATTCTTTGTTAACTTATCCATTTTTACTAGACTAGGAGGTCCTGGAGAGCAAAAATTGTGTCTTTCATCTCTATAGCACAGAATCTCACTAATTTTTAAAATTAAACAATTACGTGAAGTAAATATAATAAGATTAATTTAATGCATATAAGTATAATGGGACTAAGTCTCTAAAACCAACCCCATAAATACAGGGTAGGAGGTTGAATAAGATTTAAGGAACTTAGATTTAATTATTAGCTCAATAAGAGCAAACATTTGTATTTTACCACTCAAAATACATATGTTCACTAAGTTTGTGTTAAGAAAGGTAGTGGATAAAGGTGAAAAGAGAACCTAGATTTTCCTTCCAACTAATCAGACCACATATAAAACAATACTTTTGGTGATTCTATTTTTGAAAGGTTATAAATAAACTAGAATGGAGGAGAAGGCCTAAAACCATTTCATCTGAGCAATAGGTTCAGGAAGTGGAGATGTTTAGAACAAAAATGGAATCATCCAGGCAGGTGGTATTTCTTCCAAATACTTGAAGAACCATCATATAAATTAGAAGATAGATTAGACTTGTAGGCTTCTAAAAAATAAAAGTTAAATTTACTAATGTAAGCTACAAAGGCTCAGATTTTACTCTTACATAAGCAAATAACTCTTATGACAGAGTACTAAATGAAGCCTGAATATCTAAGAGGTCTTTAAAAATGTTTGAATGAATGAATAAATAAAGTGAAGTGAAATGAGTACTGACCCCCTTGGCAAATAGGAGATTTCTCTTTCTGAGGTATTCAAGTACAAGCTGAATAACAATTAGGAAATGGTATAATGGGAACAGATGATGAGACTAGATGAACTTTAATCTTCCTTTCAAGCTATGAATTCTTCTTTTCAATAATTCTATTCACTTTAAAGAAAAACAGCATTACTTTTACACAAGTCAGTGTTTACAGTGTACATAGCTAGTTATGCATCAATCATAAGAAACTCTCCAACCAAAACAATGTCATTTTCCTTTGAGTAATTTTCACTAGATTTTTGCTTCTGGAAGACTCAGTTGGTTAAAAAAAAGTTTATGATCAGTGTTTTCAAAATACATTTCGGGGCATGAAGCAAACCTCGCACTAACAATGCATTATTACTCATTTATTTTTAGCTATTAGTCATGGAATGAAACAACACATGTGCCCAAATGAATCCCTGAGCATATAAATGCAAAACCTCTGCCTCTGAGAGCTTCCAGTCTAGGTTGAAACAATTGCAAAACAGGAGACCTGAGCTTTATCACAAGATAATGAATGGGCATCATTGATGCCTCAGTGTGTGACCTCTTCCAGACAATTGTGCTTTATTTATTCAGAAAGCTTTAACTAAAAAGCAGCTCAGGGCATATTTTAGCCCTCTAAAAATATAATAGTATCACAACAGTTGCTTCAAATACATAGAATTTGCTGTGAGTATTAGGAGTTCTTTTGCCTTTGTCTTTATTATCACCAATCTAGAACTTTCTCTGAGTGATTCCTATGTTTGAGGTGCAGGGGAGATGCAGATGATTAAGACATTGTTCTTTCCCTAAACAGAGCTTACATCTACAAAAGACAAACTATACTAACATGAAATGCTTATTAGGCATCACCCACAATATTCATGCAAAATATATAAACTTTAGATTCAGACAGACCTCTTTTGAGCTCTGCCAATTTTTTTTACTTTGGTCAGTTTTCCTATTTTTCTGATCCTATGTTTCATTGGTAATCTGATACTACCTAACTAGCATGGTTGTTAGATGACTTGAATAAGATCCAGTAGGAAAGACAAAATGCAAAAATACAATGTATTGTTTTAGGTACCAAATGGGTAGACTAGACCACAGGTTGGCAAGCTTTTTCTAGAAAAGATCAGATTGTAAGTATTTTAGCCTTTGCAAGCTACATGATCTCTATCTCAACTACTCAGCTTTGCTGTTGTTGCACAAAAGCAGCCTTAGACAATATGTAAATGAATCAGCATGGCTGAATCCCAATAACTTTTTATTTATAAAAACAGGTGGGCAGGTCTATAACTTACTGACTCCTGAACTAGACAGTAAAGACTCTGGAATGTTAAGAGGAGAGAATAACCATCAAACAACGAGCAGAGCATCTTCAAAGAGAAGAGAATGTTTTCTTATTTGTTTATTTTGGATTTTGTTTTTTATCGAAATTAAACATGTTCAAAGTATAGAATCAACTCAGTCTGCATGATTTACTAAGAAAAAACCATGTTTCCCCCATTCCCTTGTCTGAGAGCCAATCATTTTCAACTCTTTTAGCTGATTCCTCTAGTATTAACTTCCAAATCCCTAAATAATGTAGATATACATTGCTCTTAATTGATTTTTAGATTCAGGTACTATCTAGTATCTTTCTACTGTGAAAGACAGAGATCCACCATATCCCCAGACACTCCCAACTCCCACCACATAAACACTCTTCCTGTCACTCACTCAACCTCCCAGAATAGGTACATTGTAATTTTTGTTAGATCAATACTTAGTATTTACATGGTTGTTAGTATGTATGTGATTCAGTCTTGAATCATATAGTAAATTATGGTTACTTAACCATTTTGTATAACATTTTGTCTTTGTTACATTTAATATTTTCCTTTTCTTATTCCTTTCTTAGTATTCTTTGTATGTACTTATTACTAATTCATCCTCAACCTCTTTGGCAATTGTCTAATTATCTTCATAAGACATTCACTTGCATCAGATACTGACAATTTTATCTCCCTGAGGAAGAACGACCTGAAGCAGTAGTTCTCAAGTTTGTACCTTCATCAGAACACTTGAAGGGCTTATTACAACAGATTCCTTGGCCCCAATCCCAAAGATTCAGGTGTTTTGAAATGGTGCTGGAGAATTTGCTTTTTGTAACAAGTCCCCTGGTGATTCTGCTGTCAGTTCATGCGCAATACTTTGAGAAGGACTGAGAGGCCTGAGCCAAGAGCTTCATCCCACTGCAGTCTGGACTGGATGCTTTGTACAAATCAAATGTAGCCACCAACCCTGAGACTACCATTCACCGTCATTTGGGGATATCCATGCCTTCTTTCTGGTGTTGCTATTTACAAATTCAAAGCCATTCTGAATCCTGATTCCTTCTATGTGATCTTTAGATAATGATACCTAGCATTCTCAAATCATCTTACAATGTTAGAGTATTTTACCTTCTCTATATGTGAGCTTGTTTTAGGGAAAGAGCAATGTCTCACTGATCTTTACGTATTTCCCATGTTTGGTACATGGAAGCACTCTGAACAGAGTGCTTGGCTGATGGTTTTTCTCCTCAGATTTTTATAAAAATACTTCTTTGTTTTTAGTAGTCTGAGGAGGGGCTCTGTTAACAAGTAGCTCTGTGAATAGAAAACAGTTTTGCTTAAATTTTGCATCTTCCTACGGACCCATAAAGGCTACCTTATCCAAGTTTTTCTATGTGTATTTTCCTCTTTAAAACTTCCTCCTGTGTGTACCTAATCGATTAGCATATATGTAGTTGATACATATCTGTTGATTGTTTTGATTGACATATATTCTTTCAGAGCCCTGGCACCACACTTTCTATCCTACAGGAGACTTTTATATGGAGTTTGTTTTCTTCTAAGAGATAAGTTCCAAGTGTGTATAAAACTGGATATGAGAAATCCAGTCTTTAACCTTGCTAACTGTATGCACCCTGCATGCCACAGTTTCTGGCCAGATACAGTTTCCCTCCCCCACTACATAGATACTGAATCCTGTTCTAACTGTAGCCAAACATCACAAGTGAGTCAACTTTTCCCATGCCAAAACATGGTCATCTGCGGGAAACTATATGGCAAGATATTATATGCAATTTGCATTTTAGGCCAAACAATAAAATTCATTTTTTTCCTATAATGCAATTAATGGCAAGATCCACAGGTACCACATGGATCCCTGTGAATCCTATAAAGGCGTTCTATCTTTCAGCCATTCACCTCAATCTCAAAGCTTTATGTTATATTCAAACTCATATCCATAATAAACACCAATGGTAGACTAATTGTATATAGTATAATCTTTAAGATTTCGTTCAGGAAACAAGTTACTATACTTGCTTTTCTTTTCATGTACAGCTCATGGAGCGTGTCCAACACACCTTGCATATGGAATGATAACATCTTACACACGGTAGCAGCAAGAGAGTGGACCTGTATGCGGGAGATAACTAAGGCAAGTAAATGATAAACATGGTGATAGAACTGTCATTATCTTCCTCAAATGGAAGATAAATCTATAAGTGCAAATGTCATATGTTGAATAAGTGAACAATCATTCTGTCATCCATCACTGCCAATGCTTTCCGATGTATCTGGATTTTATTAAAGCTGAATCCATCTTATAAGTTATATAGCAGTTTGTTAAAGATGAAATTATGTGTTGCAACAGGCCAAATGTGTTTGCTATAGGGCCATCTGTCTTAGTAGTTCTTGTTCACACGCTAGCTATTTTTTCATATTTAAGGATATTTATTGCATATAAATACCCAAAAGTACAAATAACAGGCAGGAATATTTTAGACAAACCCATGACATATATCAAAGTTTTAAATGAGACTCAAACAAGGGGGCAGAAACTCTCTGCTTGGTGTCAACAACAGATCTTTCCATCTCACTTACCCAATGTTTAGTGGATGGTGACCAGGGTTTCCAGTTCTCTTAAATCAAGGTTTGGCATGATGGAATGGAGATAAATCTGAATATGACTTTCTCTCCAATAGGGCAAGATTCTTTGCTTTAGAATGTGTGAAATTCCAAACCTATCCAAATTTCATCCAAATAAGAACTGAAAACACAGAATGAGGGTATCAGAATTGGAAGAGACCTCAGAGTTCACTGCATATAAAACTATCTCTTTTAATGTTTGAAACTCTTTTAAAGCATTGAGGCTTATGATTTTCCCAGCCTTTAGTTAAATATTTCTCATGGTGGACGGACCTTCCTGAAACTCTGCTATAATGTTTATGCTATGTTTGACCCTTGGCCATTCACATCATTCATATTTATCAAATGTTTGCAGAAGTTTTCAGACCAGAGTATGACATTGAGTATAAGCTGGTTACAGGCTGTGTTGAGTAAACTTACAAAGTGGGATAAGGCCAGGCATGGTGGCACACGCCTGTAATCCTAGCACTTTGGGAGGCCGAGGTGGGTGGATCACCTGAGCTCAGGAGTTTGAGATCACTTAGGGCAAAATGGTGAAACCCCACCTCTACTAAAATTAGAAAACAAATTAACTGAGTGTGGTGATGTGTGCCTGTAGTCCCAGCTACTTGGGAGGCTGAAACAGGAGAATTACTTGAGCACCAGAGGCGAAGGTTACAGTAAGCCAAGATCATACCACTGCACTCCAGCTTGGGCTACAGAGTGAGACTCCATCTCATGAAAACAAACACACACACACACACACACACACACACACACACACAAAGTGGGATAAAATATGTTTACAAGGTTACATTTTCATTGGATATTTGTGCTTTAAAAAATGATATCCCCAACAAAATGAACAGAATTAAGTCATAGCACAGTCAATTGTACCTTTTATTAATGTTGGTTTCTTTTTTTAAAAAATTAAAATGTATTGAAATTATGGCAGGCAGGTACTAGAGCTATGTCATGAAATCCACAGCCCTTCCCTCAAAGAATAGCATGAGTGACATAAATAGAGAGTCCATAGTGTAACAATGCATTGAATGAGAAAGCACAAGTTACCATACGGGCTCCTCGCACAGTCTGTGGGAGCGTTGGGGTTAGAGAAGACCTGTCAGAGGAGCTGACAGCTGAAGAATTCATAGGCATTAGCCAGGTAAAGAAAGGGGCCTACTCATCGGTATGACTAATTTATCATCATGGTATGGAATTATAAAGAATGATGCTGGAGTTTTATTTCTCAACCTTCCTAATTTATCTTGGAATAAATCATGCTCTACTTAGTATGGCTCATTAGGGTAAATAATATCTGGTTGGCTGACCAGCATACATCCTTCTGGTACCAGCAGAAGTATAGGAAATAGCCAACATTTCTTTGTCGGTATTCCTAGTGTGGCCTCCTGTCTCCCCCTTCTC
Organism: Ateles fusciceps; assembly: GCA_036589455.1. Classification (NCBI taxonomy): domain Eukaryota; kingdom Metazoa; phylum Chordata; class Mammalia; order Primates; family Atelidae; genus Ateles; species Ateles fusciceps. The sequence continues at coordinate 3,295,779 of JAZHEH010000045.1, read as the reverse complement.
ACTATAGAAGTGGGATATGACTCGAGCTGGGCCAATCAGAACCACAAGCCCCAACCCCGGTAAGTGTTCAGTGATGGGTGCCTGACCCAATCTAGACTTGTGAGACTTGGTCTCAGGATTTTTCCTAGAATCACTGCAAGGAACATACTTTCTCTCTTGGGGTGCTAAGCTGGCTGGTTGGAAGCCTGGTGTGGGTGGTCATCTTTGCACCCCCTTGGCAAATGCTTAACTGAGAAGGATGCCAATATGGAGGAAAGCGGATATTAGTAATGGTGAGGGGAAGAATACTGATTTCATGATTGGAGCATGAATCCCTCTCTGCCTTCTGAAGCAAGCTCAATGTTTGGGATTTTCACATTTAAAAATCAATATACTCCTTGTTATGCTTGAGCCCATTTAAGTTGGGCTCCTGTGACAGGTAACCAAAATATACTGCTCAATACATTTGGTTACTGTTGATGTAGTTTCTACTCAGTGCTCAAGAATGTAACAATAACTAACTCGTTTTTATTCCAGTAAATGAGGGAATACAGCTATCAGAGCAGTGAAACACTCTTGAAAAATGGTCTGTGGTCAACTGGACTGGATAGAACAGTGGAAAGAGCACGTGCTTCAGAGTATGCTCAGGAGAATTGGAATCTTGGATTATCGCTTATTTTAGTGTGCATTTGGGCAGGTCATTTAGTATCTGCAGGTTTGGAAAAAACATGGCTCTATGCATCATATGTATAACTTGAGTTTCCTGTGAATAATATGTAAATATAAGATTATATTAATAGTGTATCAGCAGCACTGCCCCGTTGGATTCAGTCATTCATCAAGAAGTTTTAGTACTGAGAAAGCAGCCCTCAAGAACTGCTAGAAGTGCTCCCAGGTTATAGTATACCAGCTTACAAAGAAGTCCCCTTGTGGATACTGAGACACTCCAAAAGGACCAAAGATAAGAAGTCGTGGAATAAACAAGAAATAGCTATCATTTTTGTTGCTCTCTGTTGGAGGAAAGCTCAAACAGAACAGCTTTGACTGAAACATTTTACAGAAATTTTAGTGCAACAGCTAATTTAATCTTTATTATACCTCTCTCTTCTAAACCAGAATAATTAGCTGGGCTTTACTGGGCACTTATTATGTGTCAAGCACTGTGAATTAGTTCTTTATATCAATCAATTCATTTAATCCTAATGACAATATACATAATATTGTTATATATTAACCATTTTTCACAGATGAGGTATCAGAAAGGGTAAGTAACGTATCCAAGTTTACACAGCTAATAACCTAATAAGTGGTAAAAACTGGAATATGAATCCAGGCACCTGATCCCCAAGGTTGTGCTCTATTTGATATCCCCTTCCTAAGATGGTGTGAGTTCGTGGGATTTGGTTTGGCTGGATTTTGTAGCAAGATACCGTGGATGTTAGTCTTCACCATTGCCTTCAATGACTGAGGCTTTGTTTCTGGGCCAAGATGGTTGGGTCTGCCTCCTTTAGGACATGTTTTCTTTGAAGAAGACCTTCAGGAACATACACAAAGAGATTAATGGGAAGGGAAGTTGCTGTGATCAGTCTTATCTACTCATTACACATGATCTGGAATATCTAAATCTCATCTCAGGACCCATCTGGGGCCCTTGCTAAGCAATTTACAGCTGGTGGGTGGAGAAGAAACATTTATGAGTGTCTTCAGTGTTCCCAGCTGAGCCTCTTCTCAAACCTATGAATTAAAGAAGAGCAAAGGAAATATTTTCTTATTAATTGGGTTTATAGAAGTGTCACCCATTCATTGTGAGGTCAATAATTATGGGTCTTCAACACTGTTTTCCTAAGGTGAACATAGGCCAAACCTTTCTGATGTATTACTAATGCTCAGATTAACCCACTGACCCTTGTTTTTAGGTGTATGAGTATGTATTATGTATAGATATTTTCTAGTGCATAGAAACACTGCTGAGCAGTGATGGAGGCTTTACTTCCTCCTTCAGCATGCTATTTTACATTTATTTAAATTATATTACCCTAAAAAATGTTGCCTTATTAGTAAAGTCATCTCTAACTCTTCTCTCTCACCTTAGAACTGCTATAGCTCTTATAGCCTAGGCCAGAGTTTCTTAACCTCAACACTTTCAGCACTGATACCATCTGGGCTGGAACTCTTTATTGTAAGGGTTGTTCCGTGTCATGTAAGATGTTTAGCTATATCTCTGTCTTCCACATACTAATGTCAATAATACACATGCCCTCAGTTGTGATAATTAAAAATGTCCTCAGACATTACCAAATGTTCTGGGACAGTAAAATATCCTCACTTGGGGCCACTGGTCTATGTCAAACAATTTAGTTTTAAACACACATTCATATAATTTTCTAATTGGCATAATTATTCAGATTTCCTCAACAGGATGGCATATCTCTGAGGCAGACACTATGTTTTGTTGTATACCTTCTGTTCTCCCAAATGTGAAGGCAAAAGGAAAAAGGAAAGGCAACTAATATTTGCTGTGTGCCAACCTTGTGACTGAATATTTGTAAGTGCTTTGCATGTGTCATTTTAACAATTCATTCTATAAATATTTATTGAGTGTCTATTACTCTATGGCACTCAAGAAGCTTTCCTGATTAGTATGGCCTTGGGTAACTCAATTTCAGTGACTTGGTTTCCTCACCTATGAAATAGGATAATAACCTTATCTATCCCATGGGACTGTGAGTTTTATGGGTTGAAAGATATGGGCTTATGTTCTAATGTGGTCTCACACAATCCTCAGGAAATCTATATGCTAATATAATAGCCCCATATCACAGGTGGAGAAAGTGCAGCTCAGTGAGATCCCAGGGCCAGGGTTTGAATCCAACTCTTTCTGGCAACAAAGCCATGCTGAGTAGTTAGTAGGTTCTCAATGCCCTTGATGATGACTAGACTGCTTATTTTCCCTTTTCATTTACTTTTTTTTTCCTGTTGCTTTTATCTCTCTTTCCTATAGACTCTTGGTATCTTTCTTTAAGTTTTATGAGTAGGTTTAGTTTAACCAAAGCACATTAAAATGAATACTTGAGGACAATTATTTTGCTGTGACCACCCTGCTATCTCTGCTGATGAACCAATTCTGGTCTTCAGATATATGAAATTTCATTGCAAATGAAGTGTCCACAGTGATTCATCTTTGCAGCAAATGGGTAATGTGTACTTTGGGATTTAAAAATAGAGATGAGTCAAGAAAATCATATGTTTCCTATTTTAAAAAAAACATTTTTCAAAGATTTGGGTGTCTCTCCACCCCTTACCATCATATTAAACATGATGACCATAATTGGGGTACATATCCAAACAGAATCTAAAATAGCTCATTCCTTTCCAATTATAGCATTTAGAAATGCTGTTTATCAAAATAATAATTTCAGCTATTTCTAGTCAAATTTCATGTTGACTCATGGACTCTCTAGTGTCAATATTCATTATCCTGGGCCTATCACCACATGGAATGTGGTGAATGAGTGAATGACCCTATAACATTCCTTTTTGCTCTTTCTGTCTCTGGATGTGGTAATTGAGGCATTGGGGTCATGAACACTGACTACCTTCTTGCTAAATGACTCTTCTGTTATGATTTTCCTGGAACTCTGCCCATGTGAATTTACGTGCACTACTTCATAGTAGGTGTGGAGGAGGAGCAGCAGCCAGCATGCTTAGTCTTCAATCTGAAAACTTGCAATGAAAACCCTACGTTTTGTACCTCTCAGTCAGTTACCTGCTTCAGCAGGAAAATTAGCCTGTTGGCTGGTATAAGTTCTATGTCCTTAGCTCACCTGGATGACAATGAGATGTTGATTTTCAGGTTAACTGGAAACAGTTTTCTCTACTTTAATGAAATGCTATCAAAGTGTATCCTGAAAAAACATTCTGTGCAAAAAAAGTTGCTTTTTTGGGGGGAAGGTGGAAGAGAGGAAGTTCCCAGAAAATTCTTTAAGTTAAAAAGTTTGCTTTGTATTTGCAATTGAATTTTTATTTGAAAAGTAAAAACACCTCATTTTCAGTGACTTTGCAGAGCTATCTTTATAAACAAAAATGATATCCAGGTAAAGAAAATAAGGAAGAAAAGTGAGAAGAAATAAAGGTTAAAAAATGAATGATTGAATGAACAACAGCAGTCAAACCAAACTTTGTAACTGTATTTCCAGGGGCCATCTATCTCCTTGTATTGGGACAGGTCTTCACTCCCACCGAGGACTTTGAAATATTCACTTGGGTTTTGTATGTCCTTGTCTGCTTCTTTCCTCATGCTGAAAGACCTACCAAGTTTTAGAAATTGGCCTCACTTTCAAGTCACATTTCCAACTCAAGGATCCAAATAAAGCCTCCCAGATCCACTCTCCCTTATATCTCAGGATCAGTACCTGGCATATGAAAGCAGGTATGGCAGTAACACTTCAATATGGCGGCCACCATGCCACGCTGCAGTTCAGTGATTATGCATTTACTCTCATCCCATGATATAAATTCTTTAAGGCGGCTCATCCACTGCCAAAACTGTTTGGAGAATAGACAGGCAGTATTGTCTCTGTTCTGCCTCACATGGAGAAACCATAATCTTGTCTCTGTCTTTGCCCTGCCAAGTCTTGGTATGTATCTGGCATGTTTAATATGTTTACTATCTGTTAACAACATGAATGTGCCTGGATTCCCTACTTTATACACACACACACACACACACACACACACACACACACACACACACACACACGCTCGCAATTTGTTAAATAGGCCAAGAAAACACTAAAGCTCCAATTGTGAGCAGTCAGTTCTGTGAGAATACACCAATTTTTAAAAGGCACAGAAACTTTAGAAGGTTGATTTAGAGACAATATGATCTTGGTCTGCTTCAGGAGAAGTAAGACTGTTAGAAAGAGGAGCTAGAGATTGACAGTGAGCAAGACACTCATGGCAGAGGATGCTTCCACCACCTGAAATGCATCCTGCACTGACCTTGATTTTGCTCTAGACTTTCCTATTACTGTGCCTTTCTCGGCTGATCTTACTTTGCCCTGCAGATCCAGCTAAAATTCAGTTTCCCCCAAGATGTTCTCTGAATAGTTATTGTGTTTCCTTCTCTGAATCACCACTGCATTTTGGGCTTCTTTTGTGGTAACTATGATGCTTTTTTCTGGGTTTTTATGCACTTGACCCCTTAGCACTGAGTTGAAGGATTGTGTTTTTCTTGCCTTTCGTGGAATCACATTGCCTCACACAATAAAGAATACTTATGGCTTCTTAATACATGTTTATGGTGTGAATGGAAGAAGGGACTTGATATTTTATTTTAAATATGAAGGGTAAGGATGTATGTTAAGAACATAAATATTGACATTCTGCTTTGGGTTCAAGTACCAGCTCTGTGAATAAGGTTGGGAGGATTGGGGCCAGTCTTTCTCAAAGACTTTCTCAATGATGTATTATTGTTTTCAGTCTTCCTCACTAAGGAAGACTGTGACCTCCCTAGAATTACTATGTGAATCATTTGAGTTAATGTAGGCATTACAGTTTGTGAACTGTATATTGTAAAGAGATTTAATACTCGACTGAATACTCAGAAGGCCTCCCTGCACTGCATTTATCTCTTCTTTCTCATTAATGCTAACAGGAATATTTTCTTTGGTATACAAATTTAATACAGGTCTACCAACAAGCAAATGATGGGTTAGTGAATAGATTGGTCCCTGAGACACATGCATGCAAGTTCAGGTTAGAGCTATGGTACATGCAGTGACTCTGTTAAAGATACATCAGTCCCCAGATATCTATATGTAGGCATAGACCTTGCAATGTTGAACTTTTAATTTACTCCCCTTTACACAAGTGAAATAACCAGTCCTACAATTCCATTAATCTACCAGGTCTTTAATATGGTCTTGAATCAATCAATCAACTGAAGGAATAATCCCATTTTGTGATTACTGAATTGTGGGGGTGTTTTCTGGTTTGGAATAGACTAAGTATAACTTCTCTACATTTCAAACGTGTTTTTGAGAATCAAAAGAAAGGATAGAGTAAGTGCTAAAAATAATTGGTGAATGATTGAAGCTTCAATTAGCCGCAGCATCAGAGACCCTCTCTTCATTACTGGAGAGAATATTCTTTAAAATCCCCTTTCAAGAGTGAAATCAGTAATGTCTAAGTAGAAACAGAAAGGGAGAGAATTCAGAACTAAACGTCCTCATTGAATCCACATACCTAGGCTATTATTTCAGTGTACATTAAGTCTTATCGGTACAATTATATTTCATGATGTTTGCAGCAGCAGTGGTTTTTTTTTTTAAATCTAGTTTTAAAAATAGTAATCCAAATACAGAGGGCAGAGAAAAACTCCCTATTGCATCAGTGTGAATATTTTTATAGTTTTTTTTCTTTTGGCATCCTGATCTCTTTGAAACTTCTCTTCTCTCTGCTTATAGGGAAAATACACCCACTAACAGCCTGGAGGAATTATGAAATGTGCTTTGCACAATTCTCTGTGGCCTCAGGTAACAATGTAAATGAACCTTATTAGACAATTTTTTTTTTTACTGTACATGGGAGAAAATTATTTTTAAATGTTTTTTTTCTTTTGGATTCAATAAAACTGCTCACCTTGAATGAAGAAGAACCACATGAGAAGGAATTAGGACATGTTACAATTCAGCTGCTTGAGTCAGATGTAAAAAAAAAATTGGCATTTCTGAGGTGGAAAAAGCTAGGTCTTGCTTCGTAGAAATCACAAAAATAACTGCTGAAAATCCTCAAACTTTCCAAGAGAAACTTATTTAAAAGTTATGTGTAACTAAAAATAGGGGGATTATAATGGAAGTCAGTGTGCGTGTGTATAAAGTCCCAGAGCAGCCTAGGAGGCGTGGGCTGGAAACTCAAGGTTTGTGATATTAAATCTGTCCACAGATTTAAATCTGTTGGCTGGAGGAGCATTAAACTCAGAGAGGTCACCTGCATTCCTTACTTGTAAAATGGAAATCTCAAAAAAGTCTCAATGAAATGAACGTTAGGTTTATCATCTGGCTTCCAAGAAAAACCCACTAGCTACACAAAGGAAAGACGACAATTGTCTTGAAGGGCTGTAGAAAGCTTGGCTCATGACTGCAGTGGCTTTGAATAATGTGATGCAATCCTAAAGTGGTGGAGACCTCATCCTTGGGAGCATTTGTTTCTAGACCCAAGATATTAACTGTGGTCAGACCTTGAGAAAACCCCTAACTCAACATGACTGTGGAAGTCTTCTAAAGGGAACAGCGATACTCACTCCACCACAACAAAGAATGTGTGAACAAACACTGTTCTAAAATACAGTGGCGCCAGGGGCTGGGCGGGGGCTGCGGTGTAGCAGAGGAGGAGCTGGGAGTAACTGCTTAGTGGGTATGAGGTTTGTTTTGGGGATGATTAAAAACCTTTTGGAACTAGATAATTCACTTACTAAATGTGAATGTATTTGATAAATGCCACTGAATTGTTTACTTTAAAATGGTTGATTTTATGTTATATAAATTTCACTTCCATAAAAGAAAATACATCTGTGATTCAGCTTAGAAGGAGCTTACTCAATGCAATTTAATTGCATCACTGCTGGCAGATATGTGTAAGGGTCTTCTAATTATTTTGTTTGGAATGGCTGCAATTTACAGTTCTATTTCTTTTCAAAAGAAAAGAAGGCATTAACAGCCTTCGTTGGAAAAGACGCATGTCTAAAACAGGCACAGATACACATTTACAAGATGAGGTGATTTTTTTTTTTTTAACTGGTGTTTGTTTTTATTTTTACAAACAACATAATTGTTTTCTGATTTTAATTTGCAGAAATGGAACTTAGCAGAGGGAACAAATGAATAGGCGAATTATAGGTTGAAATTTAACCTTTGGTGTATTGATGACGCACAGCCCTTCTGAGACATCTTGACTCATCCTCATTTCAAAAAGCACTTGGTTGAAAGGAGTGTGGACTCAGGAAGAATTTAGTACGATTGCAAATTGATAGAAGAGAGCTTCATCAGCTTGCCCTACATGCCAGGACATAGTCACTGCATTCTATACTGCCCTTTTCTTTTCACTCTCCAGTTTCCTTCTTTTTCAAGCTTACCCTCAATCCATTAAGTAAAATCACTAACCTCCCTTTTGAACCTCTTCCTTGTTTCTTCTTCCATTGTCCTTGCATGCTTCGGTGAAAACATTCCGGATGTGAGATGTCGTACCAGGTCAGGACCAGTCAAGGAACCAAGTTCTACAAATACATCAGTTGTTTCTAATCTAATGATGAGGCTCACACCCAGCATCCTCCCATTTGCTGTGTCTCTCTCCAGGTGGAGCTCCAGACTCTCGGGTGCCAGATGATTAAGCCTTGCTTCTAGCAGGGGTTGGAAGCAGCTGCTCCCATATCAAACCTCTTTTACTCTCAGCCAGTTGCAGCAGAGTCTACACCCAGCTGTGATTCTCGGTGCCCACTGGCAGCTCTCATCTCTACCGACAACCTTTCATCTCTATTCTCTATAAACTTCTCTTAATATCTGCTTGTTAAACCTGACAGAATGGCATTAGAACAAAGCTAACCTGGCTGCTGCAATGCTGGCAGCATCATCTGTCAGGCCTTTTTGTTTCTCTCTTTGATAAAGTTTTGCCTGGCTATTATTGTCGAGGCCTTGTTGAATGGTTCTGAGGCCTCAGAGCAGAAAGTCATCCATCTGTTGCAGAAAGCTCAAAGGGTGATGTGGTCCTGGGGTGTATCCCAAGTTGAGTCATGTATTTCTTCCCCCAAATTATTCCCAGTGACTATCAAATCAAACCTTCCCATCTCAGCTTATATAAGTACCTGAAAAACCTTTTGAAATAGAACTCTTAAACTTGGTTGTTCTACTTAAAAATTCCAGAAGCAAGATTTTAGGAAGTTGCAGTAAATGGTCACAAGGATGAATTGTTTTTTAGGGGGGCGGGTCTCAGAAAAAAATTAGCATGAAGGTGAGATGTTAGAAGATCTGTTAATATAGATCTTCTTATATAAAGAAGAAAACAACTTTCTTTGTGGTATAGCTTGAAGTTTCCCTCCCTCCCTGAAGCCCAGCTGGCATATGAACTGACATGATCAGAGATCAGAGTGCTGTCTGGGCAGACAGAAGGGCAAGCTTTGCAAATCCATATTGCTGTCAAGAACCCATCCTGTCTTCCGACAGGTTAAGAGCCCTTTCTAAGAACAGGGCATCACAACTGCGGCTAACTCCAGTTCTAAGGTGTTCTCTTCAGGAATAGACACTGGCTTTCCACCTGCCATCTTCCTACAGACCTGGGAAAGGTTGGATAAGAGCCACGGAAACAGCCTCTAAAACTTACAGCATAACCTTTGCCAAGAGAGTAGGTACATAACATACCATTTGCCATTTGATTTGGAAGTCCAGGCAACAAGCTAAAGTAGAGGAGGAGGCAAGACAAAATGTCCCTCCTGGAGAAGGACATCAATAACTTACATTTTCCAGACTAACCTTTAAACCTTTGGAGGCTGGATGCTGTGGTTCACACCTGTCTCAGCACTTTGGGAGGCCAAGGGAGGCAGACTGCTTGAGTCCAGGGGTTTAAGACCAGTGTGGACAACATGGTGAAACCCTGTCTCTACAAAAAAGATTCTCAAAGAAATTAGTCAGACATGGTGGCTCAGGTCTGTAGTTCTAGCTACTCAGGAGGTGGGGATGGGAAGGTCACCTGAACCCAGGAAGTTGAGGCTGAAGTGAGCGGTGATGGCACGACTGTGCTCCAGCCTGGGTGACAGAGTGAGATCCTGTCTCAGAAAAAAAATGAAAATAAAAAATAAAACAAAAACACCTCTGGAGCAATCTCTTTCCCACCTCCCATTCCCACTGCTGGCTGAGAAAGGATTCCATAGTAGTAGCTATAGAATCTTTATTCACACAGTCCTCTTACTTTTCTTTATAACTGAATTTTCCATAGCTGCTTGTTTTAACCAATGTAAAAGCAGTTCCTAGAATTGAAATGTTCTTTGTGATCATCCCTGCCTTCCCCTACAAAACCTAACCAGTCAGGATCACAGTGAAATCTCCATGAATATCATTGCCACCTATTACCTGGCAGAGGCATCACCTGGAGCTGAAAACTCAGTGTTGCTTTTAACTCTTTAAGTACTTCCTAATCTATGGGGCACAGTTGTAAGAAGAAAAGGACATTCTCTCAAGAACTGTAGGTCATTGTGTTGGGAACAATGCTATGGCATAATAGTATTTAAACACAGTTAATGTTGGTTTCACGTTCAAGAATAAACAGATGATATGCCTGGTTCTTTGCTCCCCCACACCCATCCTCCTCACAAGCTATGCCAGGCAGAAACTTCCCATCTCTAGACTTTTCTCCTTATAAGGTGCGGTTTTTGGCATGAAGAAGTCTGCTTGGACATGGAAGACTCCAAGCACTAAATCATGTCTCCTACTCCCTGCTGCCTGACAGCAACTGTGCCCAGGTCCAAAAGGAGAACTGGGTAGGTGTGTCCTAATAGGAGACAGTGTTCCTCCTCTAATTGCCATAAAAGCTTTTGAAGCCATTGTCTGGTGGATCTAAGGAGATTGATCCTGAAGGTGTGAGCTCAGAGCTGCAAGTCAGGAGCTCAGAGTTGTAATTCTTGGATTGGCAATGATTCACTGTAAGGCCTGAGGCAAACCCAGTCATCTTCTTTGTGCACCCATTTATTCATCTGCAAAAGTTAGAGAAATTAACACACAGTTTCCTGATGAGAATGTTATATGGTCAGGCATTAATAATCATGGCATGCAAGTTTGATGGAAAGCACCCCCCAGAGATTTTATCTGCTGGAAGCCTTTATGTATTTTTAGTAGGCTTTGTTATTCTTGTTTCCGAGTCTGGACTTTCCTCTTTGGAGGTCTTTAAGTCTCCAGTAAGGAAATTCAAGTTCCCCTTGAAGTTTTATTCTAATTTTGGAAAGCACAGATGATTTTTTAGGACGGTATGACATGCTGGTTTTGCTAAAGAGGTCTTCTCACCTACCGCTAAGACCCCCTGCTACTCTTTAGGACCAGATGCCATGCAGGATGGGAGCTAACTTCTGTGGTGGGACCACATTGTCTCTGAACCCATCTGTGTAAAAGCTTCCTGTGATCTTGAGTCTTGGCAGAGCTATTGCATCAACCAAGAAGCAGCATAAAGACATCCGCCTTTGTTGATGCTCTTCTTCCATGTCCGATTAAACAACCCTTTGGGGGGATAAAAAAAAAGTCAAAATGAAAAATTATGTGTCAATAAATGGAAATTGAATGAATGTGTTAGTATTAATTTGTTACATTCCACATGTGCTCCTCTGAAGAAGTGGTGTTTATATTCAGGCCCAGCTGCAGGCTTCCAGTATGTTAAAGTAAGAAGAGACCCAGGAGAAATTGATCCAGCAGCTCTCACATGGCTTCTATCCCAGTCAGATTCTCCTGATTTGCTTAGTTCTCGTTGGAACGCAGTGCAATTCCTAAGTGCTCCGGTCTCTGTGTGGACTGCCCTCTGCTCTCTGTCTTCCATATTTTAGCTCTCTTGAGTCCTGAAGCGCATTTCTGTCTCATCTACTTAGCTCTGCTGTTAAATCTCTGCCACCATGCCTGTCTCTTCAGCTCACTAGATTTTACACTTGTTAGCTGTCGGCTGTGAAAGGAAATGACAGCAGAATTTCTCTTGGGCTTGGCTCCCATCCAGCATGGAAAACGTACTGATTTGATGTCTCCCAGAGCCGTCTTTAACTCAGGTGTCCCCATTTCATTGGGCCCAGCAGATTTCCTACATCTGTGGTGTACGACATTGTAAAGAGTTCAATCTGGAAACTCGTTTTCCCCTCCTGTGTCCGTATTCCATGTTTAAGCCAAGGAGCCTCCCCATAGGTCTCAGGCTGAAAAAGTGCAGATTGTATCAGTGCTGCTTTAGCAGTGCCCTGTGGAATAAGACACCTCCTGCTCAATGTTCCCTCTACTGCTTTTAAGGTGTGAACAGACGACCAGGATCTGTGAGCTGACAACCACACTGTGTGAGCACCAGAGTTGGTGAGTGGAGCCTTGATAGTGGCTTGGGACTGGAAGAAAATGATGGAATACAGGCATTCCATTATTATTCATTCATATACTTGGTGTTTCATTCACCAGCGAACAGTTACAGAACTCCTATTGTGCTGTGCGCAGGTTGGTCATTGAGATATGTTAGAATAGCATTTATTGAGCACCTACTGAAGAGTAGGTCCAGTGCTAACTTTGAACCTCCCACAATCATAAGAGACTGTGCTATGAATATTTCCACTTTAAAAGAGGAAATTGACCCTTAGGGATGTTAATGTCACATAGTCAGCAAGTGATGGAGCTAGGATTTCAATGCAGACAGTCTCATGCAAAGTCCTGAGTTCTTAACAGCTATGCTACACTGCCTGAATACAAGATTTTTGGTTAGACATTATAGCAGTTACCAAATAACTATGACACAGTTTCTGTTTTCTAAGAGTTAACGATAATAGAGGAAGCAAACAATTGTTGCACTGCCACTTGCAGCAGTATAATCTTGGACATGTTACTTAACTTCTCTGTGCCTCAACTTCTTTATTCTTAAAATGGGATCAATAATAGTTTCTATTTCTTCTGGTTTTTTTTTTTGAGGATTAAATGTTAAATGAAGGTTAAATGTTAAATGCAGATTATGTGTTGTAACATAAAATAGGGCAGTGTTTTGATGATCTGAGAATTGTTAGCTATTTATTACTGTTTTTTACTATTATTCACCATTAATAGGTAACAATATTCATTGTGAAACAACTGTATACTAGATACTATTTTAATCCCTTAGGGATCTATAGTGAATGGGATATATAATCTGGGCCCCCTTTTATACTTTCATTTGAGTAAAGGTAGCCTGAAAAATAATTCTAACAGTAAGGAAATTAGAGCCCTGTCGGCAAGTTTCTGCTTGAGACAGAGAACAAAATTTTGAGATAGTCAATAACTCTTCCTTAAGTCCCCCAAGAACAAAAGAGCATCATGGAGTTTGGCCCAAAGGAGAGAGAACAAAGAAACTGCTATAGTTGACTTAGGGGAAGTTGTTTGGGAGCAGCTAAGAAGGAAGAAAAACAGAGAAGAGCAGCAGGCAGCTCTGGGATTCCCCAGGTGATTTCATGGTCTTTGCTGGGAACACAGGCCACTTACGTCTTTCCCATTTCTCTAGTGACCCCAAAGGCATCCTGAAAGCTCATTGATACGTTTCCCTGTTCTTGGCTGGAAATAAACGCAAGGTGGAAGGGCAGAGGGGCTCCTGGGACACTGCTGCTTTTAGGAAGGGCAGCCCCAGCTCTCCATTTTGCATTGTGAATCATCTCTATTGACTAAAGGGGCAGAAATCAATTTTTTTTTTTTCTGTGCCTTTGACACAAAGAGTATGTATGTGAACAAGGCAGATACACTCAGTCTGTTAGGAGGAAATGGGAACCCGCAGATTTATTTTCTGTGTTCTAAGCACGTGCTATGTGCAGGAATACAAATGCAAGGAAGAACAGTTTTCATTCTCAGGAAACTCAAATCCTTTCCTTCCCACTTTCTTTGTCCCAGGGGATGGACTTGCTCCTTCTGTTTGGCCTTGCATAATATTACCATGGACACTCGTTGGTCTTTCCCCCTACAAATGCAATTATTTGAAGAATGAGACTTAGGTAGCTGCTTTGATTCTGAAAGTGGGAATGTTTTGGAGCAGAAAATAGAAGTAGAATTTGAAAACTGTTGAAGATCTTAAAACTTACTTTGTTTTGCTGGTGACAAGAATCCTGGAGTACGATCAAATTGCCTAGGAACTATGAAATGGCTACTTATTCTTCTTACATCCTCACAGTGACATGTCCCTTTAACTGTTGCAAAGAGAAGTTAGAGACTCAGAGCCCCCTGAGCCTGAGGCAGCACCACTACCACCACCAGCAAGTCCTGCCTCTTCCCCTTAAATTCTTGTTCACCCTGAAAATGCAATTCTTTGTCAGATTGCAAAATAATCGAATAGAGTACCCTTTTTCAGAAAAGAACACCCTTTCCACCTCCCCACGGCTTTCTTTGTTTGGAACTGTTCATTCCTGGCAGTGATATTCTTAAACCAGGGAAGAATGAGGAAATTTCACTCTTGGTGAAATTACCTCATTTAGGAATAATTGGTATTCACAGACGAGATGCACATTTTCATCCACCTAGTAATGAACAAATTAACAAGACACCTACTGAGTTGTGTTAACAAAATTACCAAATGTAAAAAGAACTAATTACTAGCCACTTCATCCAGACAAACTCAAAACTGCATTCATAATGGGCTTTGTGGCTGACTTGATGTAGACTGGGAGGGAAAGGATTGAACAGGTGCCTGGTGATGAAGACTCCGTCCTTGGTGATTGCTTTGCAAGTGGTGCCTGACTCAAGAAGGCTGATATTGCTTCTAGAAGTTCTTCTTCCTCTCTGGTGAAGAAGGACCTCGTTGGTCCTCTTCCTCTGCAACATTCTTATTTTTTTTTCAGAGATAACCGATTGTTACCTCTGAAAAAATTGCAACCAAATCATATGGAAATGAATTCTAGAAACTATAATCTTTTAGGCCGGGCCCGGTGGCTCACACCTGTAATCCCAGCACTTTGGGAGGCCAAAGTGGGTGGATTGTTTGGGCCCAGGAGTTCGAGACCAGCCTGGGCAACGTGGAGAAACCCTGTCTCTACAAAAATACAAAAGAACTAGCCTGGTGTGGTGGTACACACCTGTGGTCCCAGCTACTCAGAAGGCTGAGATTAGATCACTTGAGCCCCGGGAGGCAGAAGTTGCAGTGAGCTGAGATCATGCCACTGTAGTCCAGACTGGGCAGCAGAGCAAAGAAATCTTTTGTGGAAAGAGGCAGCAAACTGCCTCCGTGATTGTGGGGTCAGCTAGCCAAATTCACAAGTGGACCCTGGCCTTGTGCCTGAAAGGATTTAGGCTCAAGGAAGATTTCTTAAAGAAAAAAAGTAGGGCTATCATGTAAAAACTGAAATGTTGGTATTTGCTCACATCAAATACTTCTCCTTTTAAATGACGTTTAAAACACACTGGTGGCAGTTTTTTAGACTAGACAATTGTTTGGCTCCACCTTCATGAATTAAATCTAATTGCACGTGACAAAGATATTTTTCTTTGAATTTATCATAGCCCTCGAGAGAAATTTGAGGTAATTTTTAAACTATTTATTTTACATTACGTATTTCAGTAATTCAACTGGGAGGTAAAGGAAAAAAGTAAATTATTATAGACATTAACATGAATTAGAAGAAGAGAGGAGGCCTTTACTCCATTCGTCTAATCTTCAATTCAACAAGTATTACTAATTAGCTAATAAAGTAGTCAATAAAGTTCTAAATGCTGCAGATAAAAAACAAGAAACAAGACAAGTAAAATCCCCACATTCAAACAGCATCAATGCTGAATGGAGCAAGACAGAAAAAAAAGAAAAACAAGGAAAAGAATTAAAAAGATGATTTCAGAGAATGATAAATGGCATGAAGTTAAGGAAACAGAGGATGTGATGGAGCAATGGGGTGGGGGGTCAGGGAAGGGGTGGAGCTATGTTCTTCCAGTTTATCCAGTTTCACTAGTCTGGATTTTATATGGGAACCACTTTGAAGAGCCAGTTTCCAAAGTCCTTACCAATCCTAGATTCTTTGATTAGATTTTTTGTGCTTTGGCTTATTTTCGTTGCTCAGCTGTATGTGCTAAGGTGGTGATAGTTCTCACTCATCTATGCACTCTGTAATAAATCTCCCCCACCAGCATCTGCCTCTAGGAAACCACTGGGATATCTGAGGAGAGGGCATCCCTGTTTTGCTAAATGGCAACATACTGAGTGGACTTCAGCATTAAGGTAGAATTACATGAGCAGTCAGCTCCAAGTGAGTACAGGCAGAAGCAGAGTCTGGAGTTCTAAGAAGGAATCTCTCATCAGAGTTTTCGCACACACTCAGAGTAGGAGTGTGGTAGGAATGACAGCTGGGACCAAGACCCATGCAATGAGAGTCATCAGGGCTTAATGAATGCTTGTTAGATGTATTACTAAATGAATGAATTATTCAAATAATAAATTGAATACATCTATACTCTTGGAAATTGTCTCAAATATTAGAAGGTGGAGTCAAGATGTGCCAGCAGAAAAGCCAACAACAGCAACAACAACACACACACACACACACACACACACACAGCTCATACTACTAATTTTTCCAAAGTATGGTTATAAAAGACCACTAAGGGCCTTCCCTGAGTTGGCCCAAAAGCAAGAGTTTTGTGTCAACATTTTTCTTTAGATGTTGCCTTTGAGACTTAACTCCAAGTGCTTTCTATTGTGCTTTAAGACTATGTATGGTGTCTTATCTTTTACAACTGGGGCCATTCCAAAGGAAAGCAAATATAGGAATGTTAGATCTTCTTTTTGGTAAAGTAAAGAGATGAAAATAGGAGAAAGTGGCATTATTAAAATTAGAGAACCATTTAGCAAATTGGTGACTATTGTGAGGTACGGGAAAGAGCAACAGACCAGGATGGAAAGTGCTGGCTGGTGACTTTGGACAAGTTTCAGTCTCCTCGAAGTGCAACTTTCAAAATTTAGAAGTTGCTTTGTGTTAATTTTCAAAATCAAGTCTGTTTAGAGTCTCAGGGAAAGGAAAAAGGATGATTCCATAATGAAAAGCACGACATCTTTGTGTCTCTTTATCAGAGGTGCATGATGCACTTTAGCACTTAAAGGCTCTGAAAGTCTTGTAATAAAAACACCTGCTTTACTTTGTTTAAAATTTCCAAAGCATTTTCTTTTTGATAATTGATGTATTAGGGAACCATTTTTCCTAAGAAACATGATCTTAGGGTAGTCTTCAACATTCTATAACTGATATTAGTATGCACACATGCACTGCAAATCCACATCTCCTTCATTCCAAGCATTTCTCCCCCATTATCCTGCTTTACAGAAACACTGTGTTTGAAGTTCATTCTAAGTTCAATTCACTTCTTTTACAAAGTCCTTGTTGGAAGAGAAATCTACCCCATTAAAACTCTTAGCGGGAGTCACAGCTTCCTGAATGTTCCAAAACTCAGCCCTTCCCAACTAAAAATCAGGGTTTTAGGTAAAAACCACAGGCAAGGCATAGGAACTCTTTCTGTCTGTAGGTCTTTTTGCTAATTTTCTGATAATGGGGCTACCCTATCTCTTATTATTCTTTTATACATATATAGAGGACACACAACTAAAAATATATGTAAATAGGTGCCATTTGCTTATGTGCAGAACTCAGCCAAGGATAGTACAGCTTTTTGAGGCTTCTCCTATATTGTAGCCCATTTGGGCTGCTATAACAAAATGCCATAGCTGAGTAGCTTATAAACAACAGAAATTTCTTTTTTACAATTCTGGAGGCTGGGAGTCCAAGATCAAGAGGCCAGAAGCAGATTTAGTGTCTGGTGAGGGCCCAGTGTCTGGTGAGGGCCCAGTTTCTTGCTGTGCCTGCCTATGGTAGAAGGGGAGGGGAGCTCTGTGATGCCTCTTTCTAAAGGTATGAATCCCATTCATAAGGGCTCCACCTTCATGACCTAGTCACCCCCTAAAGGCCCCACCTTCTAATACCATTACATTTATAATGAGGTTTCAACATAGGAATTTGGAGTAGGGGGACAGCAACATTCAGATCACAGCATTCTGAAATCTGTTGGTTTTGTGATATGTACAGGAATCCCTTTCTCCTTCTCCCTTACCCTTTTCTGACTTGGTCACCACTGAAGTTTTAGTTATAAACAGTTTCTGGCAGAGAGTTAATAGACGTTAGTAAAAGATGTGGGATAAATGAGTAAAGCTAAGGGGGAGGAGTAGAAGAAGGAAGGACAGAAGGAAAGAAGGAAGGAGGGAAAAGAGGGATGGAGGGAAAGGGAAGGAAGGAGGCAAAGAAATAAGGAGGGAAAGGAAGGAAGGAAGAAGGGAGCGGGGGAAAGGAAGGAAGGAAGAAGGGACGGGGGAAAGGAAGGAAGATGTGGTCTCATATTCCCTGCTATTACAATCTGGATGATTTCTGTCAATTTTTAGAATTAGCATTCTCATTTTACATTGTACTATGAGATATGCTGGAAGGTTTCTGCCCTTGTCCTAGTGAACCCTTTTTTTTTTACCTTCAATTATCCTATGGATATCTGTTTCTTAAGCTGGTGGTGGCCACTTGTTACCAGAGACACTGGGAGTAGCTACAGGCTGATCACTAATATACTAATACTTTTAGAGAGATTCTGCTCCAAAATCATAATTGTTAAAAATTTTATTCTATCATTTGACTTGAAGCACAGCATGTAGTTGTCACAAGAGGACATTTGCTCTGGGGGTGAGTGTGACATTGATAGGATCTAATTTCACACCCAGTACAACAGGTCGAGAGCATCACTACTTTGCAAACCTTAAGTTTTGTCTGCTGTGTGGTGCCTATTTGTTGCCAGACTCTAATTTCCTAGTTTGCTCTGCCAAAACTGGCAGGCTAGCAGCTTTTCAAAAAAAAAAAAAAAAAAAAAAAAATTAGGCAGAGGATGAAATTTTCTGTAGCATATGATGAAAGCTGGAAAAAAACATGAAAGTACTGAAATGTCTTTATACAAATGCAGAGACTATAGGAGCTTGGCAGGAAGATAACTGTAACTGAGTGAAGGAGGTTATGACTACATTTAGATAAACAAAATCTGCGGAGATCATGTCAATTGCTACAATATCATCCTTAAAAGATAATTACCAACTGGGTGTGGTGGCTCACGCCTGTAATCCCAGCACTTTGGGAGGCCGAGGCGGGTGGATCACGTGAGGTCAGGAGTTCCAGAACAGCCTGGCCGACATGGCGAAATCCCGTCTCTACTAAAAATACAAAAACTAGCTGGGTGTGGTGAGACATGCTTGTAATCCCAGCTATTTGGGAGACTGACGTAGGAGAATCCCTTGAACCAGGAGGTGGAGGTTGCAGTGAGCTGAGATCGTGCCACTGTACTCCAGCCTGGGCAATAAGAACGAAACGCAAAACTCCATCTCAAAAAACAAAAATTTACCGTAGAAGGATTAGATAAAAAAAAAAATTAAGAGATGATGTCTATATCAAAGTTTTTTTTTTTGTTTTACAAATATTAATGGGACATTAATTAGCATTGAGATAAGCACTAAGTTGAATTGTGGCTTATGAGACAATAGCTTTTCAAAGCCTGTAGTGCATTGCCCGTTTTCAAGTGCTTCAAATCTTGTAGATGCTACATTCTTCAAAACATGGCTAACACCAGACTTTATTTCACTTATTTAAAATTATTTGGATTTATTTACACATCAAACATATCAACTGCTGGGCTTTCTTGAGGATGCAAAGATGCAAAGAATAGACATGGTTTCAGCTCTAAAAGATTATGTGAACTATCAGAAGATTCACAGACAATTCTCATACAAGATAGAATGGAATATTTACTAAATGAATGGTATGAAGAAAATCACTAGGAGTTCAGAAAAGGGAAAGTTTCCCTTCTTCCTTATGTAATCAAGGCAAGTGCTTTTGTGAAAGGTGGAATTTGAACTGGGCCTTGCACTTCTTGTAGGATTTCCAGAAGAAGAGAGAGATCTGGAGAATTAACTGCAGAAAGGGAGTGAATGAACAAAGATGAGAGAAAAGAAAAACACTGTGTTCTCTACCATGTTCACTTCTCTGTTTTTCTTTTTACAGCTGCGGGCAGCATCATCTCTACTGGGACACCCAAGCTGGGGATCTGTAAGTCGTTTATGACTTCTAATTTTCCCTCAATAATCTAATGGGTCCCTGTATTTTACTGACTTCACTTTTTACACAGCCAGCAATTTGACTCTCTTCCTCCATCCTCACTGAATCTGCCTTGGTGAGAATATCACTGCCTTATTGGTTAGATTAATGCAGATGCCTTTCTCTGCCCTCCTTGTTTCCAGATTGTACCATCATAATCAACCCTTTGTAGGGCTTCCTATCAGAGCAGTGGGTCTAATGACTCTGCATTCCCTGCAGGATGAAATCCAGACTCCTTAGTATTGCCTGTGTTTTCCATGACTTGCCTCTGCCTACATCCATGGCTTCATCTACTACCCTTCCCCTCACAATGGTCTCTCCTTAGTACATAGTGAAGGATTAATACCATTCTTTTTACATGAAAATGACATAGTGAAAGAGAAGGATGAATTTAGCCTCACTTTGCAGGAAAGAAGAAGAATGAAATAATACCATACTTTGAAGTCAACAGACATGGATTTGAACCTAGATTTGCCATGAAATGGCTGATTGCCTTTGGTCAATTTATGTAATGACAATAAGCCTTACAAATTCCTAGTAAAGATTAAACTCAATAATGCAGGCAAAGTGCTTAACAAAATTGCTGGAGCATAGTACACTTCTACAGGTTCAATAAATGGTAGTTTGTTATATTTTTTACCTCCCCTTCCCTTCCCAAAAAGTATGCATTATCTTTTAAATTTTAAATAGAGAGGTTTATAGTTGAATTTAAAAATGCAATGAGTCACACAGCCTGAGGAAAAAAATAAACTTGAGTAGCAGGCGCGGTGGCTCACGCCTGTAATCCCAGCACTTTGGGAGGCCGAGGCGGGCGGATCACGAGGTAAGAGATCGAGACCGTCCTGGTCAACATGGTGAAACCCTGTCTCTACTAAAAATACAAAAAAATTAGCTGGGCGTGGTGGCGCGTGCCTGTAGTCCCAGCTACTCGGGAGGCTGAGGCAGGAGAATGCTTGAACCCGGGCAGCGGAGGTTGCAGTGAGCCGAGGTCGCGCCACTGCACTCCAGCCTGGTGACCTGAGTGAGACTCTGTCTCAAAAAAAAAAAAAAAAAAAAAAAAAAAAATTGAGTATTAGGAGACAGGTACTATTGTTAAATAAAATAGTTATAATTTCTCTTGAAATTAATGATGTAAAATGTAATGAGTCTTAGATGAAAAAATGTTTCAAGTTATCTGTAGCAAAAAAAAAAATAACTCTAAATAGGAGTGTATTAGTTCGTTGTTAATCTGCTATAAAGAACTACTTGAGACTGGGTAATTTACAAAGAAAAGAGGTTTAATTAACTCACAGTCCCACATGGCTGAGAGGCCTCAGGAAACTTACAATCATGACAGAAGGTGAAGGGGAAGCAAGCACATCTGACACAGCGGCAGGGGAGAGACAGAGAGAGAGAGAGAGACAGAGAGAGAGAGAGAGAGAGAGACAGAGAGAGACAGAGAGAGAGAGAGAGAGAGAGAGAGAGAGAGAGAGAGAGAGAGAGAGAGAGAGAGAGAGAGAGAGACAGAGAGAGACAGAGAGAGAGACAGAGGGAGAGAGAGAGGAGAGAGAGAGAGAACAAGGGGAAGCGCCACACTTTCAAACCACCAAATCTCCTGAGAACTCACTCACAATCTTAAAAACAGCATGAAGGAAAACACCCCCATGATCCAGTCACCTCCCCACCAGGTTCCCCCCTAGACATGAGGGAATTACAATTCAAGATGAGATTTGGGTGGGGACACAGAGTCAACCATATTAAGGAGTATAAAAAAGATGGATGAAAAACAAGGTACATATTTAAAATAATGAGGGCCAAAAAAATGCAAGGACTAAAAGAATTACAGTGAAATTGTTATTAAGAAGGAAATTTTTTCTTAAGAACATACATTCCTAAAGTCAAATAAGAAAGACCATGGCAATATGATGAATATGAACTGGCAAAAATCTTGGACATTTATAGAGTTAATTTTATTTAATCAAGAAAAATGTGATACAAAAATCTATAATTAGAAATTAATGAAGAACTTTTGGAAAAAAGAAAAAATAATGACAAAAAGTTCTAGCCAAGGCTTGACATATGGAGAGTTATGAAACCGTATGCATCCAGAGGTAAAAGAGAGTTGGCTATCACTTACGGAGCTACTTATAATTACCTATGAACGTGCCAGAGGATTGGAAGCTCGCTGAGATCAATGGAAAATGCAAGATTAGCTCTATGTAATCCTGGTATGATATCAATGCCTGGTAGAATTAAAACACAGTGATGTATGTGTTGAGACAGATGCAAATACATTAGAAATCAGTGTGACTGAAAATACTCTGGAAGTAAATTAGGCACTCTTAAAGAACTGGATTGATTAACTTTTTTAGGTTTTTAGGGTTTTATGATAATAGGAATAGCCGACATATATTGACTGTACTGTATGACAGGTACTGTTCTAAGCACTATTTATGTATAAATTTATTTAATTCTTACAACAGTCCTGCAAACACAGGCTATCTGTATCCATGAGTTCAATGTCCATGGATTCAACTGACTGCAGACTGAACATATTTGGGGAATGAAAAGGGCATCCATATTGAACATGTACGGACTTTTCTTGTCATTATTCCCTAAACAATAGAGTATAACAATTATTTACATAGTATTTACATTGTATTAGGTATTACAAGTAATCTAGAGATTATTTAAAAGATAAAGGATTGGGGCTGGGTGTGGTGGCCTTTCAGGCCTGTAATCCCAGCACTTTGTGTGGCCAAGGTGGATGGCTCACTTGAGGTCAGGCATTTGAGAACAGCCTGACCAACATGGTGAAACCCTGTCACTACTAAAAATACAAAAATTAGCAGGGCATGGTGGTGCAAGCCTGTAATCCCAGCTACTCGGGAGGTTGAGGCAGGAGAATTGCTTGAACCCAGGAGGCCAAGGTTGCAATGAGCCAAGATCATACCACTGCACTCCAGCCTGGGTGACAGAACATGACTCCATCTCAAACAAAAAAACAATATAAGGGGGGATGTGTATAAGTATGTATGCCGTTTAATGTAAAGGAGTTGAGCATCTGTGGATTTGACCACAGGGTATCTTGGAGCCAATCCCCAATAGATATTGAGAGACAGCTGTTTACTACTATTGTCTCTGAGTTATACAGATATGGAAACTGAGAGAAAGTGATAAGGAAAATTGGCTAAAGTTAATAGTGGCAGTTGTGTAAGTACTTAATGAGGATCATGAAATGGTGCAAAAGAGTTTATTCACTAATTCAGCAATTATTTAGCTTTCACTTTTTTTGTTTGGCACTGTGCTTAGTAATGAGGATATTCTGATTGAACAACGGAGAAATAAATTCTGTTCTCATGAGACTGGAATCTTCTTCTTTTTTCTTTTCTTTTCCTTTTTTTTTTTTTTTTTTTTTTTTTTTTTGATACTGAATCTCCCTCTATCCCCCAGGCTGGAGTGCAGTGATGTGATCTTGGCTCACTGCAACCTCTGCCTCCTGGGTTCTAGTGATTCTCATGCCTCAGCCTCCTGAGTAGCTGGAATTACAGTCACCTCCCACCAAGCCTGGCTAATTTTTGTATTTTTAGTAGAGACAGGGTTTCACCATGTTGGCCAGGTTGGTCTTGAACTCCTGCCCTCTGGTGATCTACCCGCCTCGGCCTTCCAATGTGCTGGGATTACAGGAGTGAATCATCATGCCTGACCCAGAATCTACTTTTAAATATTATAGCTAGAGCCCTCAGGGCCTAATGTAAGAGCTAGCTGCATTCTGCTTTAATACATCCTTGACATGACATAAGCACTAGTCAGGCTTCTGTTTCTGTCAGTAAAGTCCTCCCATCTGATGGAAGGCCATTGGTGATGTGTGGATTTAAACATTCTCTAGTGAAGCTCGAAATCTTAAACTCAGAAAATTGACATCAGAGCCAAGACTTTGATGTAACTAATTTTTATGGAACTTGAAAGACACACCAGAAGGAGTCCTTCAGGTGTATAGTCTACTAAAATGATCAACTTTGGAGTCAGATTGTTTTGGTCTGAATTCTAGTCCTGCTGCTTACTATCTACGTGACTATGGCGAAATTACTTAACCTTTCAGTAAAAGAGGGAAAATTATAGCACCATCTCAGAGAGCTGTGATGAAAATTAAATGAAATATTAGAGGAACAGGACAAATGTGACAGGTATGCTGGTGATCATGACAATAACACTGTTCCTGGTGATGATGATGATGACAATGGCGTCAATCAAGGAAATGGAATAGAATAGTTTGTCTGTTGTTGGCACACGCATGCTTTCTCTTGTTCCTTCCCCAAAGGCAATTGCCTGATATTCAGGGCCTACATCCTATAACATTTGCAACCTGCTCTAGTCCATGTACATCTTTGAGCAAAGGTAGTCACATGTTAAAAAGCAAAAAGAGCCGGGTGAGGTGGCTCACACCTGTAATCCCAGCACTTTGGGAGGTCAAGGTGGGCAGATCACCTCAGGCCAGGAGTTCAAGACCAGCCTGGCCACTATGGTGAAACCCTATGTCTACTAAAAATACAAAATTAGCCGGGTGTGGTGGAGGGTGCCTGTAATCCCAGCTACTCAGAAGGCTGTGGCAGAAGAATTGCTTGAATCCAGGAGGCGGAGGTTGCCGTGAGCTAAGATTGAGCCATTGCCTTATAGCCTGGGCAATAAGAGCAAGACTCCATCTCAAAAAAACAAAACCAAAACCAAAACCAAACAAACAAACAAACAAAAAACACCAAAAAGAATCATACTGCTCACTAGATTCATTATTTCTTTTAGTCAAGTCATTTACCAAATATGTTTAATCCTCTCAACAACCCCGCCAAGGAACATTCATTCAGATGACTTAAGAAACAGCTAGAAACAGGTAAGAGCAAGAATTCGAACCCTTGTTTGACCCAAAGTCCACGTGTTTTCACCTTACGCTGCAGTAGAAAGCTGAAAAGATAACCAAGCACATAATAATCATTTATTAAGTGTAGATCAGGTGCTAAATCAGAACCAGAATATTATAGACTGCACTGGCCCTCTTTGCAGGGACAGGGTGACAAAGGATGTGACTGCAGACAGTGAGTGGAAATGTGAAGTTTCTGGACATACAAAATAGCCTTTCCCCCCCTTTCCTCTGATAGTCTATTCATTTAAAAAATGATACTAAATTTAAAAGCTTGCTTCCATATGTTTACTAATTGTTAACACTTTAACAATTTTATTAAAATAGCAATTTTAATAATAACTTATTAACTGGTAATTAACTGTAATGCCATTATCCTTGAGGTGTCTGGGCTTCCACTTTATTTATTTTATTTTTATTTCATGTATACTCTTCCTCCTTTCTTAAAAAGGCTTTCTTCCTCTGTGGAATAAGCTTGAGTATCTTATTTCTGACTTAGTGGAATTTAGAATCTAAAGAAAGATAGGAGAGGCCAAGATGCTTCCTTAGGTTCATTTAGGACTTATCAACCCTAGCTCTGAAATTAATCATTTTTCTAAAACTTCCTGGTTCCCTTTAGCAGAGAAGGAGATTTAGAAAACAAGGAACCAGAAACTAGGTCTTTGGTGTGATCAGTGTTACTGGGGAATTGTTGTTTTGTGGCCCTCTCGGGGAACAGGAGTAGAAATGAGTTTCTTTTTATTTGTACACACAAACATACATCTATATAAACATACATATACCCTTAAACCTGTAAATATTTCCTTATATATATGTACGTATTTTAAAACCTAGAGAAGGAAAAGAATGGGAAGAGAAGAGGAAGGACAGGGAACAAGGGGCAAGGAGGAAAAATGGTAAACAGGATTTTAAAGTCTAAGTAAAAAACAATTAGTGTATTTCGTTCACGTGCTTGGGATCAAGTTTGAATTGCACAGGGGAAATTAAAAAATGCAGAGAAAGTGATTGGGGCAAAAGTGTGACTTCTCACTGTTAGAGCTATGTCAAGGCAAAGAAGTATCACAAAGAGGACTTTTTGGCATAGATTTTTAAAATATATATATCCTTTTGAATAAAACTCAAGGCTGAATATACACTTTAAACCAAAATCTTTAAAGGGGTGAGAATTTTGCGGATTCATTAAGATATTCCAAAATGTGAAAGTAGTTACTTGTCCAATTTGAGTAACTCATTAGAAAAAATTCACTGATTTTTTTTTGATTGGATACAGTTTATGTGTAAAGCTTATGGGAGGGGTGGGGTTTGTGTGTATGTGTGTGTGTGTATGTGTATAAAATCTTCATGAAAAACAATGAGAGCATCAATCCACAGCAGAAATCAGTGATTTCTAGGGTTCTTCTCAAGGCAACAATAGGTCATGGTGGGTTAGAAAGAGCTACAAGGTTCTTTCTTAGAATATAAAGGTAAAGCCATTTAGAGGAAGCCATATGGACTGACAGGAAAAGGCCCCATGACAAAAATATTACTAATAACACAACAACAACTGTGTTTTTGTGTATGCATGTGTTTTAGAAAGATGTATGCAAATGTAAACAAAACACATTATTTTATCTAAAGCATAAACAAACATTGCCTTGTTTGGCAGAATCTGCAAAATGCATATTGCTCCCTTTGGCTTTTTTCTTCACTACAATAGAAGTATGTTTTGTATTAAATTCATTGTTACTAGGAAATTAATCCTCAAATATGCCAGCATGGCTTTCCATAGTATTAAGAATCCCTATTTCAGATGAAAAAATGCAGCCTCGGCTAAACATATCAGCCCCTGGAAATTAAAAAGAAAAAATAATGAATAAAGTTTTCCCTTAAAGTTGAATGCAATGGACATGCAAGAAAATCCTAGAAGGGCTTAGTGCCTTAACTTGTTGGGAGGCATTGGTCTAGGGGGAGATCAAACTCTGTGCATTTAGGAGACATTACCATGAGACATCAGACCAGGAGTAGTTTGCTAAGGTTGTTTGCTTGTAAAGTTATAGAAAGAAGAAATAAGGAGACTCTACGATCATCTGCTAAAGTCTCTTAAAATAAATTCTCTCAGACACTATTTTTTTTTTTTTTTGATGGAGTAATTGAATGAGAAAATGAAGGTATTGTGGGTGACACAATCAATCTTGACTTTAGCCAAACACTTGATAAAGTGTTGCACAGGAATCAGTGTAATCATTAAGTCAGAATGGGCCAAGCCAGTCGCCTCCTGAATGACCTCTGGGACTTACTGTGAATACACAGTGAAGGAGTACAGGCCTTGAGGAGGAACAAAATAAACGACCATGCTATT
Source organism: Ateles fusciceps (assembly GCA_036589455.1). Classification (NCBI taxonomy): domain Eukaryota; kingdom Metazoa; phylum Chordata; class Mammalia; order Primates; family Atelidae; genus Ateles; species Ateles fusciceps. Next base: position 3,268,686 of record JAZHEH010000045.1, on the reverse strand, counting down.
CTCAGAGCAAAGTTCTAGGCTATTCTAGTCCTTTCAGGGACTGAACCATGTTTAAAATGCCCAAAGCTTTATTATTGAGAGTTGGCATGAATATATGAAATGGTAGAGTTGAACTTACAGAGTTCTTAGGATACCTTTTCATCTTTCCCCCATGCAAGTTCCATGAAGGTAGTGGCTCTATCTGCTTTTCTCACTACAGTATCCGCCATTCTAAGAAAAGTACAAGATCCGTAGAAGGGGCTTAGCAAGATTTGCTGACTGGATGACTCACTATCACAAATGTCAGTAGACATTTCTTATCCTGTATTTGGTGCTGACCTATGTGCCACTTTCCTTTTTGTGTGTGACTAGGGCAGAGTGACAAGGAATGAAGACTCAATTCAATGTGGTAGTGCTTTCTTGGGCAAGCGCACAAGAGTTTCTGTTTGGTATTTCCACAGTGGGTAGAATAAAGACCCTTCTGCCATCACACCCTTCACTCATAGAAGTCAAAGCTCCTTGTGTGGTAGGGTCTGGTAAGTAAGGTTGCTGAAACTTGCCTTAAAAAATTCAACCAGGTAAAATTACTGATGTTTGCAGTCTTAACCTGCACATTGTTCCTGACGCTGTGCACATTCCCAAAACCTCGTGATGGGAAATAGGAGCTTCAATGACTCGGGACCAGAAATTGATGAACCTTAGAAATAATGCTGCACTGGAAAACAGAGAGCCAAAATGCTTGGAAACTGTGCAATAAGGTAAATAATCTGAACAGACCTGGAGGCTCCGGAGAAGAATTTCTGAGGTTATGTTTGCAGACATCATCCAAGTGAAGGACAAGAAAAACTCATCTCTGACATTGATGATCTGGAAAATAGAAAGAGCAGTCAAAATTGAAAATAAGCTGGTGTCCTTAACAGGAAGATAGATATTTGCTTACCTACCAGACTGCTGTGAGATCCTTGGGTTGTTTGCCTTTGAACAGAAACATTTTCCAACATGAAGAAAGCTATAAGGAAAATGCTACGATCCTGGTGTACTATGTTAATTACGGCCTAATAGGAATATAATACCAACAGCATGCCAAAGAGAAATCAGATTGCAAACATCAGAACTCTGTTGTCCAAGTATTTCCAGACAGTTATCTTGGCATTGGCCAAACTCTGAGTTTTGCTTAGAATTAAGAACAAAATAATAGAAAGAGATCTCCTTTTGGAGGCCCCTCAGTTAGACCAGATTTGATTTTTCTCTAACACCTTTCATATGAACATCTTGGAAACACTAATTAATTATTTCACAAAACAATCCCGTGAGTTAGTAATGCAGCGTTTAAACCTTAGGTTGAACGAGCTGAGGAATCAAGTAGAAATACATCTTATTAACAGAGACAGAAGCTTTTCTATCACCAATTTCCTAAAAAAGCGTTTGGAAAAAATCCTCCAGGAAATTCCTAAAATTGTATAGTCAGAGTGACATAAAAGGTTCATAACATTCTTGTCATCATGTTTAAACCTGTAGGAAAAAGAACTTGGTATGTAATTTTTAAAGAACTATAGAATACTCCTTCTGTTCTTGATCAATTCATCTATGAATCTTTTTTATATTAGTTTTGCTTCTCCTGATTATTTATTTACATGTCTTTGACCAAAAAGAAAAAAGTCTCGTAATTTAATATATTCTGTTGTGTGGCCACATCTTATGCCAGAGGGTTAAAACCTGGAGAAGGAAAAGTTGCATTCACTGGGCTGGGCTCCAGTGAGGATTTTTCTTTCTTTCTGTGGCCATGTGTGCTTTGTCCATCTACAGGATTTTAGACCCAAGTAAGTAAACATGGTTTGGAATAATTTATGTGGAGCATGTTTAGTAAATGACTAAAATTTACTCCAGATTGGAGAGATTTCGAAGGAAGACAACAACCATTCTCTGTCTGCAGTTTCCCTAGTGAGCGGTAGGCAGGAGGAAAACCCTTCAGCCATCCCTACCACTGATCTGGGGTCAGTTGCTCCAGTGTGCTAGGATCTGGTAAGCAGGATTGCTGAATGCTGCCTAGGATGCTTAACCTCAAAGACACAGTGTGATCTTCTTCTTCGTTAAAATCCTAATGCTCCCACCCCTTGAGCCTCTGTAAATTCTTGACTAGGCAGGGATGACTTGTCTATGTATGACACCTATCACATGAAGTGGGGCATTTGAAAATGTAATCAAATGCACTCAATAAATCTTTGGGAAAACTGTCACGATGCAGCCCTGAATACTAGTTCCTGAGAGTCACTTTCTTGTCTTTCCTGGGAAAAAAGTGATACTGCTTTTTCTATGTGTGTCTCTGTCTCATTTCTCTCTCTCTCTCTCTCCACACACACACCCACCCACACCCACACACACAAACACACATACAAACACTCCTATTTAGAGCCCGATCTTGAGACACTACATGTAAGTTCCCATCTAAATGAATCCCTGCCTATGTTTGAGGATGGAAGCCAAGAGAACCTGCATTAGAAGTGTAACTGGCCAACGGGTTGTCCTTGCCTGCTGCTTAGACAGAGCTGATTTATCAAGACAGGAGACTTGCCATAGAGAAAGAGTTTAATTTATGCAGAGCTGGCTGTAAGGGAGACTGGAGTTTTAAAATTACTCAAACCTGGAGTTTTATTATTACTCAAATCAGTCTTCCTGAAAACTCAGGGATTGGGGTATTTAAGGATAATTTGATGGGTAGGAGGTAGAAAAGTGGGGAAGTATTGATTGGTCAGGTCTGAGATGAAATCACAGGGAGTCAAAGCTGTCTGCTTGCACTGAATCAGTTCCTGGGTGGGGGCCACCAGACCAGATGAGTCAGTTTATCAATCTGGCTGGTGCCAGCTGATCCATTGAGTGCTGGGTCTGCAAAATATCTCAAGCACTGATCTGAGGTTTTATAATAGTGACATGTTATCCCCAAGAGTCCTTTGAGGAGGTTCAGAATCTTGCAGCCTCCAGCTGCATGACTTCTAAACCATAATTTCTAATCTTCTAATTTGTTAGTCCTGCAAAGACAGTCTAGTCCTCAGGCAGGAAGGGGGTTCATTTTGGGAAAGGGCTGTTATCATCTTTGTTTCAATGTTAAACTATAAATTATGTCCTTCCTAAAGTTTGTTCAGCCTCCTCAGGAATGAATAATGGCAGCATAGAGGTTAGAAGGAAGATGGAGTCAGTTACGTCAGATCTCTTTCACTGTTGTTATAATTTTCTCAGTTATAATTTTTGCAAAGGCGGTTTCGAAAGTCAGCCTTTGGTGTTAGTTACCTTCTTCCAACGTGAGTGATTCTTTAAAAGGCTCCAGCTTTAAGTCTTTCTGCTTCTGGATCTCAAACCCTACTTTAGTTGGGATCCCAAGGAAATCAGACAGAAGACCTTAAACCCAGCTAAATGACTCTCTGAGAATCCTAAAGTCTTGATTCTAGTACATTCTGTGAAGACTTTTATAATCCACATTTTTTCATTAGAGGTTGAATAGCTCATATCTGAAAGGCTTTGGGGTCAAAAGTGTTGTGGATTTGAATTTCTTTTGAATATTGGAATATTTACATATATAAAATAAGATATCTTGTGAATGGGATCCAATTCTAAACATTAAATTCATTTATGTTTTCTATATACTTTATATGCATAGCCTGAATGTAATTTCATACAATATTTTAAATAATTTTGGGAATGAAACAAAGTTTGCTTTAAGTAGTTATGTATGGATTTTTTTCACTTGAGACATGTTAGCACGTAAAAAGTTCTGGGTTTTGGGCATTAGGATTCTGGATTTTTGGATTATAGATACTCAACTTGTATCTACCAGTTAAAAGTCTTCAGTTAAAACCCTTGAAACCTACCTTGTACACAGATAGGTAAACTGTATGAATAGTTTAAATAATAATAAACTATATAGATACATTTTTCTACCAGTGCTTAAATATTTTAACTCTAGACTTGAGACATTAAAGAGTTAAATATATGATCACATTATAAATATTTTAATTTAACTCACGGATGTGTGTGGTAAAGGTCTTTATATTAAGAAGAATTTCTGTAACGTTTTCAGTACCTCTGGGTAGCAGGTTAGAGCTTATCTCCCAGAACCTTATTATATCCATTTTAAACCTACTACTTTGGCAATTATTTTAAGAGAATATGAGGAGTAAAACTCACAAAGACAGTTGTCTGAGTTAAATTCATTTGCATTTCATTTGTGTTCTATTTTGTTTGTTTTTTCTTATGAACTATTTTGTTTTCAAACCGATGTGCAAAATTAACTCCATTGTCCAGATTCCTTTGAATAAGACCAGCCAATTTGCATTATTATGCTATACAAAAGTGTTTGTCACTGGCATGGAGTATCTTGTTTTACTCTGAGACTACATAGCAAACATGTCTTTCTCTCAGTCAGTGGTAGTGCTTTAAAACACCCAAGCTGAGACTGCCCATGGGTCTGACATACTTTTGAAAGTGCAGAAGCCAGCTCTGCTAAAATTGGTAAAACAAAAAATGTCCCCAAAGACCCAATCAGCTCAGTTTTTCTCTTCAACTCCAAAGAGTGAAACGGAACACACTCCGAAACCAGGGAGGTAAGAAAGCACTTCCTCCGTGGCTCTCCCAGTGGGAAGCCCATGCATTCTACCATCAAAACCCATAAAGGAAAGCACAGGCTGAAGAGTAGGATACATTTTTACTCTCATTAGACTTGTGCTTAGAAAATAAAGGACTCCAGATCTTCACATGAGAAGAAAAACTGCACAGTCAAGAGTACAGACTTGAAAAGCGGAATCGTTGGGTTCAAATTGTAGTTCTGGTATCATGACTGAGTTCCTCAATCTCTCTGTCTCTCAGCTTCCCATCTGTAAAATGAGAATAATTATAGGATCTACTCTCCAGGGTTGCTATGAGGATCAAATGTGTTAAGGTGGGTGAAGCACATAGATTAGAGTAAGGCATAGAGAAAACACTGCTCAAGTTTTTGTAAAAAATGTAAATTGACATAGACATTGAATACTCACTAACATCTTTCCAGATAGTTTGAAACTTTGCCCAATGTTTGATGTTGATAATAATTCAGATTGTATAGTACTCAATGGATGTGTTCAATCCCCATCTCTCTTACTCAGTTTTGTAACTATAATATCTTTTAGTAACATCTTTTATCTAACTTCTAATTCAGCTAAAATTGAACAGAAACATACAAACAGAATATTTTCATATTATAGAGTATTATAGAATACTAGAATATTTTTGGCTTACTCTCTCTTTGACGTTTGATAAAAGATTTCATGGTAGTGATGAACTAGAAATAGACCATGCTGTATGTTATGTGGAGTTAATGCAAAGCACTAAAAGAAACACGATTCCAACAATAAATGAGAATGTTCTCATTTCCTTTTATATTAAAAAAAACTTTCCCAATACCCTTCCCAAGTTACTTTGACAACTGCTACACATCATTATTTAGAATGCCTGGTTCTGAATCTTTCGACTATGTAATTCACCATGTAGCTTCAAACACAAGCTAGCACAAATAAAAGGAAACTCAGGTTCATCTTACATCATCTGAATACAAGATAGTTTCTGATTGCTTTACTTTTGCAGTTAGATTGTATTGTGACTACCAGCTGGAAATATCTCATGCTTTGCTTTAATCCATAGGGTCAACATAAGTATAAAAGATACCAGAAATGTTCCCTCAAAGCTATATATCCTAGCAACCAAGTCTGAATTTTATCACAGCATCTTCAGTAATTAGAAGTCAAGGCAGTGACAGTCACTTAACTTCTGAACCTGAAATTGGCCACAGGTGAAAGGGCAGTAATAATTGTGGTCATTGTGTATTGAGAAAGGTTATAACCAGTATTCACAATAAAAAATGTTCCTGGAGGAAATAAAGAAACTTTATTGGAATATAAATATAACTTTTGTTTTAGAAATGTCATCTGTTATATTATCAATTATGACAAAACAAAACACACAAAAAATTTCCCCTAGGGTCAGCAATGTGTGAAATCTTAACATGCCTTTTTCAAATTGGGAGATAGACAAGCTCTTCCCTTACCCACTGCTTAAATAATCCAAATATACTTATGGTTTATTGATTCTATTTTAAATGAATTTGATGAATAATGATTTTAAAATGTGTGTATTAAAATGCTTACTACATTTTATAGTTCAAAAGCCCACTCCTTTTTGCAGCATTCTATGTCATCAAGTTTAAAATTATTTCTTTTTCTATTATCTATAGAAATAAGAATAATCAATTCATTAAATCATGATGGTAATAATGATCTAATAATAACAGAACTGGCTACTAGTGAGTTCTCATTGTATATCAAGTATAGTGGTAAGTTGTTTACTCATTAAAAAATGTGATTCCCAGATCAATCCCATAATGATGTACTACTATTACAGGTTTATAGATGTAAAACGCAGACTTACAGATGTTAGATGACTTAAAGATGACATACCTGATAAGGCTAGAACCAGAATTTTACTGGCTTCAAAGACTCTTATATGTGTATATATATACATACATACATATATATATACACACACACACATACACATATATATATGTGTATATATATGTATGTATAGATATATATGTATGTGTATATATATATATGCTTAGGAAGTATTGAATTCATACCCCGTTTCAATTCTTTAATAAAATTTTAATTATACCCAGACAACATTTTAGCTATATCTGTACTTGGTAAGGCAAAACTGAGAAAGAGCCAAAAAATAGATTCTGGATAGAAAAAGTTTATTCATCTATTATGGTTCATTCTCTAAGTGCAGTTTAAAATGCCTATGTAACTAGGTAAATTCAATAAACATTGGAACTTGAAACCAATTGCTAATTATACCTTATCTCTCTAAATTTTGAATCAGTTGATAAATACGAGTGGAATTTGATAGGGATCAATATACTAGACTTCAGAACTTACCTGGAACCAAGACTAGATACTAGTTTTGTGCTCTTTCTCCTTGAGTTGAACTTACTCACTTGATCACAGAGCCGCAGGGCACCACAAGCCTCCTAGGCAGAGGAGAACATACTGGGTAGGTGATCGCATTGCTGAGTCAGGACTTCATTACCAGTGAGGCTGGCCTGTACCTCAATTCTTCATTCTCACCAACCACATGAATCTTTCTTCCCTCCTCATGGAGGAGGCAGTGACAGAGAAAAAGACAAGAGCTGAAGTTACTTCAAAAAAATCCCAGCCTGGTGTGGAGGCTCACACCTGTAATCCCAGCACTTTGGGAGGCTGAGGCAGGCAGATCACCTAAGGTCAGAAATTCAAGACCAGCCTGGCCAACATGGTGAAACCCCTTCTCTACTAAAAGTACAAAAATTATCTGGGTGTGGTGGTAGGCCCCTGTAATCCCAGCTACTCAGGAGGCTCAGGCATGAGTAGTACTTGAACTTGGGAGGTGGAAGTTGCAGGGTCCCTGAGATTGCGCCACTGCACTCCAGCCTGGGTGACAGAGCAGACTCCCAAAGTTCCTCTTTAGAGAAAAGCAGTATCCTTGGGAAAGGGGAAAGACATCTTCCCCAACAGAAAACACATTGAGAAGTTTTATTCTTACTAAATTCAGAAGTTTGCAATTGTTGATTTCACTGCGAAACAGTGTGTATAATGATTAATTGTAAAAATTCTGAAATCAGAGAATAAGGGCTTAAATGTTATCTCTTCTACTTCCTAGCTTAGGTCAGCAATTATCTTGCAGTGTCCATCTCTTCATTGCTACTTCTCGAGTTGCTGTTGGTCTGATGGCTGATCATACCATAAACATAGTTTTTATGCACCATCAACATTCAATATACATATGCCGTTATCAATAATGAATAAAAGATTATCTTGGAAGCATAAGAGTCTTGCTGAATCAACTTCAACTAACATTTTGATTCCTACTCTGCAAAAGGCTTAATATTATTTTATTTGATTTTCTTCAAATCCCATGTGCTAGGTTTTGATATCTCTAATCTCAGTAGATGAATTGGAATCTCAGAGAGAATAAATACCTCATTTAGTCCACTCAGCTAATAAGCAGAGCTGGGATTCAAACTCATGTCTTCTAAGTCAGTCTAGTTAGCACTACCTGATCCCATTCAACTTACTGTTTCAAATTCTCAGTTCCTGAATAGGTCTTGTAAATGAAATATGAAATTATAAATAAACACACACAAAAAAATCCTTGTGATTTAGAAGCATATTTCCTGAAAAAGAAGCACAGTCTCAAAATATTTTTTGCAGCCAGATAGATACATCTATGATCCTATCCCAGTGATTTTTTTTATTGCTCTCAGAGATACAAAGATGACTAAATTAAGTCTTTATCCTTGAGGACCTTTCAATTTAGTAGGTTAAATGCACAATAATAAACATTCTAACCTTTCCACAAGATCCATAATAAATGCCACTTTTCTTGCCAAGATTTTCCTAATTCTTCAAAATGAATATATTTTTTTAAAACTTAAAATTTTTTTCCAAATTTTAATTACATACAAGTATATGAGTAACCTTTCCCCATATATTTTAAATGTTAGGGTCAAGAAATTGGTGTCATGGGGATGATTAACGGGGTATGAAAATACAGTTAGATTCAATGAAAAAATCTAGTATTTGATAGCACAATAGAGAGACTACAGTCAGCAATAATTTATTGTACATTTTAGAATAAATGAGGGAGTATAATTGAAATGTTCATAACACAAAAAGTGATGAATGCTTGAGGTGATGGATGCCCTATTTACCCTGATGTTATTGCTAAACATTGGATGCCTGTGTCAAAATATCTCATGCACCCCATAAATGTATACACTACTATGTACCCACAAAAGTTAAAAAGAGAAAAAGAAATTGGTGTCATCTCTAGCTTTGCTGAAAGACCATCTTGTGGAGTGCTTTCCCATAATATGATTCCAAAAATACTTGTTGAATTGAATTCACTATAAAAGACTTCATAAGATAATCTTAGAACCAAGAAAACAACTACGGAAAAATAAAACAGTAAATCAGCTAAAATCTGGGCTAATACACTTTAAATTAACTTATCAAACTAGGAAGGAAGTGACTACAACAAATAAAATGATTCATCTGAGATAAAATATTCAACAAATGAAAATTATTGCAGTTTGGGGAATTAACTATGACTTTCTTTTCTTCTAAGGTCTTAGTCTGACCCATCTCAATTTTGTATTTGGTGCAGGAAATGCATTTATCATGGAACTGTTGATAGGTTTAACTTTGGGGAATGGGATGGTGATCTCAGTCATTCCCACTGGGAATGAGATTACTTCATGAAAGCTAAAGTGAAAATGGGATGATGCTGGACTGTGGAGGAGAGGAGCCAATACAGAAAGTGAAGAGCATCATCCTCCAGGTTCTATGAGGCACAGCTGCTTTGATAAGGCCAGGGGGAAGCTCCCAGACTTGATGGGGAATTCAGGTGGAAGCAGCAACTCTTGGGATCATGGATGAGTTTTGAAATGGGAAATTATATTTATGTTCTAATGATTCATGCTTCCTAAGTGGTGATAATATATATACTGTAGCACTCATTTTCATCATAGCTATCAGTGGGATGCTCACATATGGGGTAGTTTTGTAATAGATCATTATACATACCTATTTACTACAGAAGAATCATGAGATACATCGCAAAAACTCATGTAAAAATGATACACGGGAGTTTCCTTCAATTGGGTGAATAATTATCTTCCAAGTATAATATCTTTGTTGCCATAGTTACTAGGTCTTTGTACATAGCATTACATGAATGTTTTTTTCAGGATATGCTATCGATTAATTGATTTCTTCATTTGTGGTGATTCGCACAATTATCATAATACCAGCCTAAATTCAATGATTAGTTTTTAAACAAAGTTACATCACAGTTGGTTTAAAGAGTACATATACAATAACAAATAAAATCTGACTTAAATCTTTTGTGGGAAAAATATACATAACATAAAATTTACCATTTTAACCATTTTTAAAGGTAACAGTCAGTGACATTAATTGCATTAAACTTTTCCACCACTCCAGAGATTCTATTAAGCACTAACTCCCCATTCATCCCTCCCTCCTTCGCTCCCTCCAGGTTCTGGTTACTTCTAATCTGCTTCCTGTCCCTATGAATTTACCTATTTACATTCTATTTGTGTCTGGCTTATTTCACTTACCATAATGTTTCCAGGGTTCTTCCATGTTGTAGCATGTGTCAGTACTTCATGCTGACATTATTTGTATAATATTTTCAATTACAAGTGCTTCATGGTATAATTTTGTTTGTCTGTGAAAATAACTATAGGGATGAGCATTATAATAAACCTATTTCAAGGATTGAGAAAGTGAAGGACAGACAACGTAAATGATCAGTGAGGTTAAGTTATTCACTATGAGGCATGGGTGCATGAGCTCAGATCTTCAGACTCCAAATCCAGTAATCTTTCCACTCTGTCATTGTGATTCTCTTCTTTCTTCTTACTCTGATCACTTATTTTCTTTTTGTACACTTACATCATGTATATGTTTTTCTTCCAGTGTATTTAGTCTGCCGTTCTAATTCATGACTGTCAAGTGACTGGTGGTTATAATGCCAACATCCCACCCACTTTTTAAAGAGAAGTGGTTAACTAGGAAAGAGATTGGTATACGTTTTGCATATTTATCTTTAGAAAATCTGATACACATTGCCTGTACAAACACTTTAAGGTAAAGAATCATTGTAACTGGTACCAGAACATAACTTTTAAAACATATTTTTAAAGGACATGATGAACATTTGACACATGCTTTATGGTACTATAGAATGCTATAGAGCCCCACAGCTGTATAGTAGAATATGCTTTAAGTAAAGTGGAATTCTAAATTTGCCAAAGGAATGCAAAATGTATATTACTATTATTATGTCATATATAGGAAAAATGAATGCAATATGCACAGATGCATAGAATGGATCATTTGCTTTGAAATTCTCAGTGAGGATTAACACTAGTTGTTTTTGGAAATCTCATATTTCTGACTGAAAAATGATATTTAGCTAGTGCCCTATTGAAATGTTTCCAAATTTTCCAATAACATAATTGTTATAATTCAGAAAAGTGCTAAATGTAACAAAAGTAAAACAAGTATAAAACTAAGACTCACAGCAAAGCTATTGTTTAGATTTCTTGGAGGAATTATGAATTATATTGTCAATGGGATGGATTTGAAAATGTAATTGATGAACTCATTTGAACTAGGCTCAATGAAAAGAGAGAATTATGTTGCATCCTGTCTAATTGCCCCTGACTGTCTGGCTTATTTCACTTAGCATAGTGCTTTCTAAACTAACACCTCCCTTTTTACTTTTGACTGAGCGTTTCAACTCCTTAAAAACAACTAGGCATAAACTGTGGATGTAAATCTGTTGGGTGGTGCTGTTGTTGGGTGGACAGGTGTCTCTGGTGGTAACTAATTACATCATGGGAATATAAGGAAAGAAAAGGGAAAGTCAGGAGAAAGTCATGGGAGCACTAATCTGTGATTCCAGGTTTTATAAACCTCACGTGTTCAGAGAGTTAAAGAAGGAATGGAGGCTCTAGGCTTCTCTACATAAAGCCTGCTAAGCATCAACAATTAGACATATTAACCTCCAACAGGATTTTAGAAGGCGTGACCCTCTGATGAAAAACACCCAGAAATCCACAAAGGAAAGACATGAAAATGAAGAGATTGCAAGCCAAGAATGAAAGAGATATAGTAAAATAGTGAAGTTTTGTAAGACTTTATAATATGGTAATACTATTCACCTCCTAATTGGTGCAGTAAAGAGCAGAATTGACATTGTAGAAAATGAATCGATGCAGAGAAGGGAGAATTTCTCCCAAAGTTCAGAGGAGAGAATAAAGTGGTAAGAATAGTGAGTGAGAACAGGATAAATATGGCAGTAAAGTATGGAGATCAAGATTCAACTTAAAGATTATCCCTGAGGAAGAAAGTCGAACAATCAGAAGAGAAACACAAAGCAAAGTCATGACTGAATAAAACTTCCAGGAACTGGAATAATTCTTAATTACAGAGTGACAAATCTTACTTTATTTGGGGTGAAATCAAAGTAAACAAACTGATATGCGAGTGCTGAGAGGGAAGAGCATGCCTTTTAAATGATATGGAAGAAAGGAAGGGAAGTGCTGGGTAAGGGAGAGGGTGGTCCCTGGCTAGAGCTCCACCCCCATGGACCTAGGTGAGGACAGGCACTCCTGCCTTCCAGACCAAATGTTGCAATTCCCAAGACTACTCTGACCCGCTACGGCCCCATCCTGTGCCTATAAAAACCTGAGACCCAGTGAGGCACGGTGGTTCACACGTGTAATCCTAGCACTTTGGGAGGCCGAGGTGGGTGGATCATGAAGTCAGAAGATTGAGACCATCCTGGCTAATACCGTGAAACCCCATCTCTACTAAAAATACAAAAAATTAGCCAGGCTTGGTGGCACCTGCCTGTAGTCCCAGCTACTCAGGAAGCTGAGGCAGGAGAATTGCTTGAAGCCAGGAAGCGGAGGCTGCAGTGAGTCGAGATTGTGCCGCTGCACTCCAGCCTGAGCAACAGAGCGAGACTCCGTCTCAAAAAAAAAGAAGAAAGAAGAAGGAGAAGGAGGAGGACGACGAAGGAAGAAGGAAGATAAAGGAAGAAGGAGGAGGAGGAGGAGGAGGAGAAGGAAGGAGGGGAGAGGGAAAGGGAGGGGGAGGGGGAGAAACAAACAAAAAAACCCAAGACCCAGCAAGGCAGAGACACAGGCAGCCAGACATCAGAGGAGCACATCAGTGGAAGACACAAGCCGCTAGCAGAACACACCAACAGACAATGGCACACCGGCAGGCCATTGACCTGCAAGGAGAGTTTGGCTAGGGCAGTCAGGAGAGCTAGGGCCACCCAGCAGCCCAACTCCAGGCAAAACCCTCTCCCTTCTGGCTCCCCCATGTGGGATAGTTGCTTCCACTCAATAAAACTTTGCACTTACTCTCCAAGCCACGTGTGATCTGATTCTTCTGGTACACCAAGGCAAGAAACCCTGGGATGCAGAAAGTCCTCTGTCCTTGTGACAAGGTGGAATGTCTACCTGAGCTGGTAAACGCAAGTGGACTATAGACGGCTAACTAAAAGAGCACCCTGTAACAGGCATCCACTGGGACTTCAGCTGCAAACATTCACCCCTAGACACTGCCATGGGGTCAGAGCCCCCACAGCCTTCCCGTCTATAAGCTCCCCTAGAGGTTTGAGCTGAGGCACTGAAGAAGTGAGCCATGCTTTCATCGGACACCCTGTGAAGGGGACAAGGGAACCTTTCCCATTTCAAAACCACCCCAAAATAAAATCAGATAAAATCTTTTTAAAAATCTTTATAAAGAAAGATTGCTATAATGCTATAAGTAGAATAATACCTATAGAATGAAAGAAATTCAGGCTGACTTCAGACATTTCTTCCATAACCACAACAGCTATGAAGACACAAAGACATGACTATATAAACTTGAGGAAAAATAATTAAAACAGGATGTTTTCAGCTATACGAAAATGTCATTTTGGTATTGTAGTTCAGATGACTGAGAAAAAACATAAAGTTAAGAAATAAAGAGGAAATTAAAATATAAAGGAAAAGTGAACCTTAAATTGGTTAAAATATGGATTTCTGAAATATTTTTGTACACTTAACTCTGTAAGGAAATAAAATAATTATTGAAAAAGAAGCTTGATATTATAAATATTAATGTAAAGAAAATTGGGGTCCAAAATTCTAGGTTATATAATACAGTCAAGAGACAGGGTAAGGGATTTGATAGGCAGTATAAGAAATGTGAGGAGGAGTTACTCAGAGGTACTGTTTATGTCTGATTTTGCTCATTTAGGAAATACATGTTAAAAAATGTTTCCAAAACTTCCAAAAACAATTATAAGTAGGATTAAAAAAGAAACTTATATCTTCTACTCGCTAGAAAATATTTGAGCAAATACAAGATGATCACGATTTGTATTAAGAAATAGATTCACAGGGAGAAAGAAGCACATCAAATATTAATAGTTGTCTGTGGATTGTGAGCTTATTATCTTCACTATTTTTTCCTCTCAACTTCTCAGTGTTTTCTAAATTTTATTTAAGAGCATTTATTACATGTATAATCACGCAAGTCTATACACATTGCTTAAAATGTTTTTAAAGGGGAACTTCAGAGAGTGTCCTAGGCAGAGTTAAGAAGAGCGTGGCCCACTTGAGGGCCTGCATGAGGCTGCGAAGTCTGGAGTGAATAAAGCTGGGAGAGGCTGGCTCCAGAAGAGGCCATGGGGCAGCAGCTATGTCACATTAGATCTGACAGGACACATTGAAGATTTGGGTTTTGACATTAAAAAGAAAAGGGCAATTGAAAATGCATGATGAGATTTGTGTTTTAAATGATCATTTTGTCAGTGTTCACCCTTGGTTAGAACCCAAGAATTCTGGACATCCCCTCCCTCAACCTTGTAGATGTGATGTGTCTTTAAAAATCAGCTAGCAGTTAGCAGAGCATTATAAAGGTGGAGACTGTGACCCTCAGAAAACAAGTGGGTCTCTGTGAGTGTATGTGTGTGTGTGTGTGTGTGTGTGTGTGTGTTACGTGGTGAAGCATGAAGGAGGGCAGGTGGTATCAAACTTTTAAAAGATGAGACTTTAAACATGTTTGTAAAAATATTAGCAAATTTTTCTTTTTCTGCAGAATTCTTATTCTTCCCAATTACAAATTCCTATGCGATTATTTCCTCTCCCTACTTTTAACGTTTAACAAAAATGACTATTTGCATAAACATTATATTTATATGACTGGATCCCTTGGACTCGTTTATTTATTTAATTAATGACAACCTTTTCTGGCATTTTGCATTTTCACAGCCATAGATTGTGGAGTGTCTTGGATAAGCAAGCTAAAATGAAACGGAAAAGCAACAGAAAAGCACAGCTCTTCTGTCTTCTAGGTACCTTGTTTTCACTCTGGCATGTTTGGGGTCCTGGGGTATTACTCTCAGGGATGAAGAATTTATAAGATCAAAGCAGATGATTTTCCATGTCTTATGCTCTTGCATTTCTTTTTCTCTTCTTCTATTACAAAAATGGTTTGTAGGTAAATATCATCTCCGTGGCTAAATAATAGCAAATTGCCATCACAGCCCATTGCTGACACTGCCAACATAGCCCCAGGGTTTCAAGACACAATCAGTCTCTAAATCAACAAAACTTAACTCCAAAGAAGGGTGACCTGGGAAGCTTTTCTTTTCAGTTCTCTCATATGTTTTGTTTTAGTTTAATGTGTTTGTCTGGATAGTTAGACACCATGGTGATAGGAATCATAAGAAAAAATAGAAATAGACAGAAAATAACTAAAAAATACAATTAAAACTTGGGAACACTAGGAATGACACTAGTATCGGAGCACTCTCTCTTTTTTACCCAGGATTCAGTGGGGGAGAAATTAAAAAGGGACTTTGTGGCTGAGGTGGGCAGATCATGAGGTCAGGAGATTGAGACCATCCTGGCCAACATGGTGAAACCTTGTGTTTACTAAAAATACAAAAATTAGCTGGCCTGTAATCCCAGCTACCTGGGAGGCTGAAGCAGGAGAATTGCTTGAACCAGGGAGTCAGAGGTTGCAGTGAGCCGAGATTATGCCACAGCACTCCAGCCTAGTGACAGAGCGAGATTCCATCTCAATTATAAAAAGAGAGGGGAGCTTTGTGTCGGACAGACAAGTTGGTGAATAATTTTTCTAACAGTGTTATTTTGCTGACACTAGACTGAGAGAGCTAATTAGCATGCTGAGACTATTTAACACTAAAAAATGGTGCTTTTAGCTTTTGCTTTGGTGAGAATTCCTGACATGGCAGCTTAGCAAGCATTAAAATAGTGGGAAGCCAGTTAAAGTTCGGTAGTGTAATATGGTGGAAAGAGAAGAATCTTTGAAGACTAGAGTTTGAATTTCATCATCATCTTTTGCCGCTTATGTTGTTAATCCTCTGTGAGACTTAATCTCCTCATTTCTAAAGTGTTCATAGTAATTCTTGCCTCAAACATTTGTGGCAGGTCAAAACACCAAACTTAAAGCTTCTACCATGGTGCTGGGCACAAAGAAGCTGCTTAATAAATGTTTACTCCATTTCCCATTGTATTCATCCTTGTGAACCATTCGGGTTTTGTTATCTATCTGTTTACTTTCATTTAATGTTTTCTGTATATGTAATAATAGATACACATTGAGGCAAACAAATACAAAATAAAGGTCCAGTGGATACTTCACCCAGTTTTCATTTGGTTTTAGTTAGCAAAGTAAGTGCCCAAGAAGAAGAAATCAGTTTTCATTTGGTTTTATTTAGCAAAATAAATGCCCAAGAAGAAGAAATGGCAGTCAACCTACTTTGTTTCTGCTGCATGATGGTTGTCCTGCAAATGTCAGAATCACTGTTGTCTGCCTCTCTGGCCCCTGCCTCTCCAAGGCGAGTCTCCATGCTAGAAAGACAAGGGCATGAATCTTTCCATTTCTCACAAATGCAGCCTGGCTGTGTCCATGTGAAAACACATGATTAAAACTGATACAATTCACATCATTTAGCTTTAGTAAAGGAAGCATGCAAGAGCTCAGATATAAAAGAACCACATGATGTGCTCCGGTAAAACAAAAACAAATAGAAATTCAGGGGAGACAATCCAACCAAAGGCTTTAACTTTTGAGGAGGGGTTGGACGTGTGTTTCATCTTTCTGTTAAACATGGGTCCTGAACTGGAATGCATTATCTGTTTTTGTGGTTGTAGAAAAAAAATCAATAAAATATAAAATTTTTCTCATTATTCTAACTCTGAGTTGCATTGAATACTGGTGGACTGGTGAAGAATAAACTTACGTTTTCTTTGTTATTAGCCTACTGACGCTCTCACTGACCATCATGAGGGAGCCCAGCTGGGAAGAGTTTATAATGAAGGTTTAGAAAGCCACTGCATACAATGCTGTCTCTCTCCCTGGCTGGTGTGGCAGACAGAAGTCTTTCATTTTATGCGAGTCGCTTCTGACTAATGTGATTTATCCAACAACACGAAGAGTATTTCTTTCTGACTTTATCATAAATAATTTAAATTAATAACACTATACAGGTCTTGGGAAAATATGCCAAACAGAAATTAGGAATAGTTATTTTCTGAACTCTCCTGTAAATGCCAAGCTATTCTCAAGATGCTAAAACCAATTGAGAATCCAGTGCTGCTTGCAAGTAGTTTTCACTGTTCTATCCTTCATACTTCTTACTTTTCTTGAGCATTGTATATCACTGCATTTTCTAATATTTTTGCTGAGAAAGAAAACAAATTTGGATGTTCTGTCTTAACTTTGTACATAAACCTAAATCCTCAAATATCATGTCGTCTTATTCTTAATCAAAATAGATCTCTAGGAGTAATTGGTGGGAACAACATGCAAGCTAATGGAATGTTAGAAAAGTTTGTTCTGTAAGCTTGGGCTGATGCCGTTAGCCTCAGGGTAGAAGGAGCCTTCCAGAATAAGAAGGCATGCAGCCATACAGATTCCTGGTACTGATGTCCAAAACCAAACTGAATGCGTAATGAATGACAACAGTTTGCTTCTTTGGATGAGCTAAAGCGGCTTTCTAAACATTGGGCAAATCTCCTTGGTTGAATAGGAAGAATTTAACTTGGGAGAACTCCACCAATCAATTGGTCAACCTATATGTGTTGTGTTGAGAGCCTACAATGCATTTTTTATGCTGTTCTCAAGGGTATTGGAGGTTCTCAAAGGAGAATATCATGGTGCTGCTCAAAATAATTTACAAACTAGTTAGGAAAACTCAGCAAACATCCATGAAAAGTTAGAGAATAATGGAATGCTAATGTATGCTACTGATTTTAAGTGTAATAGGAATTCTTAGAAGGGCAGGGTCAATGTATGTAGAAAAAGCTGGGAAAGGTTTCTTAGAAGAGATTTGAGCTGAGGTTTTAAGAATGAGGTATAAAGGAGGAAGCAAAAAGCAAATCACAGGCCAAGTAAACAGTACGCATTGCCATTGGACCACAATGTCGCTCTCTCACAACAGAGAGAGACAAGTGAAGTGCATGGCAGGAAGGAGTCAAAATAAGGATGGAAACGTAGGGTGGAATCAGGCTATTTGGATTAAATGTGGCACGAAGGAGAAAGCTGCTGAAAGATTTTGAGCTAAAGAGTGGCCCGACAGAAGCTGTACTTAACCAAAAAAAAAAAAAAAAAAAAAAAATTTAGCAATTGTGCTAGATACATTTCATGATTAAGTTAACTTGAGGTTGAGGTTGGACTTTAAAAAATTTTTTCTTCTTCTTTTTTTTTTTGAGATGGAATCTTGCTCTGTCCCCAGGCTGGAGTGCAGTGGGCCAATCTCAGGTCACTGCAACCTCCATCTCCTGGGTTCAAACGATTCTTCTGCCTCAGTCTCCTGAGTAGCTGGGACTACAGGTACCTGACACCATGCCCTGCTAAGTTTTGTATTTTTAATAGAGATAGGGTTTCACTGTGTTGCCGGGCTGGTCTCCAACTCCTGACCTCAGGTGATCCTCTTGCCTTGGCCTCCCAAAGTGCTGGGATTACAGGCGTGAGCCACCACGTCCAGCCTAAAAACTTCTTTAATGAAGTAAGGAAACTACCCTTGCTCTAAAAGTAAGTGAACTAGTGTGAAGGGCTTAAGGTTTACATATTTCAACTTGATAATCATAGTCCTAGTTACTCTAGGGTCAGAAAGACATCACAGGCATTAGTGTCAAAAACGTTGCAGAGTATAGGTTTAGTTTTGATTCCTGGAGCTGTACTTCATATACATTTGGCTTTGGTCTGGTAACATGACTTGTGTAATCTGCAGGTCCCTCACTAGTTGTGGTAGGTAGAATTTTAAGATGACCCTCAATGATTGTCATCCTCATATAATTCCTTCCCATGGAGTGTAAGCAGAACCTATGAATAGGATGAGGTTTCACTCTCAGATTATGTTACATTATCTGGCAAAGGGGGATTTTGCGGATGTAATTAAGGTTACTGGTCAGTTGACCTAGAGTTAATTAAAAGAAAATTATGTAGATGGGCCTATGCTAATCACATAAACTTTAAAAATGTGGAGCTAGAGGTCAGAGATGGAGAAACCAGGAAGATTTAAGGTGTAAGAGAGATTCTTCTGTTGGCCTTCAACAGTTTGGCTTCTGGATTCTACAGCTAACTTCAAAAACGGGCATAGAAGAGGACACTGAGCCTCCAATGAGACCACAGCTCAGGTTAACACCTTGACTGCAGCCCTGTGAGACACTGACAAGAGAACTCAGTTATACTGTGCCCAACATTCTGACCTACAGAATAGATGACGTTTTAAGCTATTGAGTTTGTTGCAATTTGTTCCACAAAATAGTACACCAATGCACTGTCAAACACAGATGATGAAAATACTTCAATCAACTTGAGAAAATTAAATGAAATAATACAAATACTGAAGGCAAAATGCTTAACACTGTGACTGGTAGTAAGTGTACAATAAATATTAGCTATTGTCATACTTGTTTTTATTATGTATTTAAGAATAGCAATAGGATTAGTAGAAATATATTCTAAAATTAGTTCTCTTAAAAGAATGAGTCCTTGTCAGTATGTAGATAGTGGTAACAGTGTTTCTGGACTCCCTGAGTGCATCTGCTGGTGAGATCAATCAACCGCTTTGCCTGTTCATGTTAGCAAACTGTTGCATTACTCCAGTTGGCAGTCCCTAGCTGATTGTTGTGGTTGGAGCAGTAGAGCACAATCCTGAATGCATTAAAATCACACATCCACAGCCCTAATACATTTGGCATCATCAAGAATCAATCTCTAGAACTAGGCATTAATACAAGCTGTTAACACACAGCATTAGCAATCCGACAAGTCAAATGACATCTACAGGAATAATATTCATGAACTAAGGAGTGAAACTTAAAATATTTAGCAATTGCTATAATATAGGCACTGCAGACAGCCAGTATAGCTATCCTGCAAAACTAAATGTTAACTTTACATTCATTGCAGAATCTGAATTAGTTCATTCAGCATTCAATGATAATGGGTCTCCATTTTGGGTCACCTACATGATGGATGATGGGTGCTCAAGACTGACTTCTGCCACCAAGGACCTCACAGTTTATTAGAAGACAGAGGAAGAAATGGAAGTCACTGATGACAATGCAGTGATGTAAATACTGCAGTAGAAGCACCTGCTAGAAGCTTCGGCTTCTGACAGCAAAGATACAGACAACAGGGTCCCTTAGCTGTCTCAGCTGAAATCAGAAAATAAAGTGCTGCTTGGAGCTTGAATTCACTCTTGAGACTAGATTAGTGGGAATTGCTCAGACTTTGTTGAAGGGGAGGGTATTTCAGGCAGAGAAGACAGCCTGAGTCAAGTTGGAATGAATGAGTAGGGTATATTTCCAGAAGTTTTGTATAGAAGGGTTGGAGTGGAAAGGGTGTTGAGGCTATATTATGAAGGCACACATTAAAAAGTTTGTCTTTGTCTGATGGCATGAAACTATTTTAAATATGGTTCAGACCAATTAAGATTTTTATTTTCTGACACAAATCTAACAGTAGTGTGGATAGTGCATGATAGTTTAGTGGCAGGCAAAC
Source organism: Ateles fusciceps (assembly GCA_036589455.1). NCBI lineage: Eukaryota > Metazoa > Chordata > Mammalia > Primates > Atelidae > Ateles > Ateles fusciceps. Next base: position 3,248,008 of record JAZHEH010000045.1, on the reverse strand, counting down.
TTGAAAGCAGGAATGCTAGTTAAAATGATATTGTAACCTAAAATGCAATAAAAAGAAAATGGTATTGTGGTAATATGGGAAGAGCAATGATAACTTGAATCAAGAAAATTCTAGTGGGAATGTAAAAAAGAGGATAATTTAAAGAATTACTTAGAAATAGAACCAAGTGGAGTTAGTAACTGATTAGATGTAGGGGTAGGAGGCATGAAGAAAATTAGGATGACTTTCATATTGTGGGGTTGGTTGACTGTGTAAATGATTGTGCTATTTACTGAGGTAGATAATTCAGAAAAAGAAAGATGATGAGGATATAGGCATGCCATGTTTTAGGTGCCTATGAGAAAGCCAGGTGGAGGGTTCATTAAACAATTTTAAAAATTGGTTTGGAATAAAATGGAGTCAAGAGTACACGTTGAGGAGTGCAACAGACATTTGGTAATTGCCTGCTCTGCATCGGTTTCCCCTTCTTTCTTAATAACAATACTCAGATTTTATTTCAGGTGGCCATCCTTTCCTCATCTAGTCCATGTCTTTTGGAGGAAGTTGACAGTACTCCAAGCTCTAGGAGTGTGACCTGATTAGCCTAAACCAATCTGGCACATTCCCCCAAAGGTGGCTGTTCCTACTACCGCCCTCTTCCCTCCCCCTCCCTCCCTCCTTTCTTCCCTCCTTCCTCTCTCTCAGATATATATATATATATATATATATATATATATATATATATACACACACACACACATACACACACACAGACACACACACACATACTTTTGTTCTGTCCGTCCTCTTTTTTTTTACATTCTTCTATTTACAATCTATGGTGTCCTAACTAGTATAGGGTATTATTAAATACTGTGAAGGATCTGATACTTTATCTTACTTTAAAATTAACAAGTTAGTTTGTCACAATTTCCAGGATTATGGGTGCTGATAGGAGACATAAAACTCCTGGGTCCAAATGAAGGATAGTTTATTACTCACAGCAACAGCAGTAGCCAGAGTACCATCATAGGGTAACTTAAAGCATGTCAGATGGCAGCTATACAGTTAGTGGGTTGCATCTCAGGAGTGGAAATCTGAGCTTAGGGAACCTAAATCTTTTACAACGGACAATAAACATGGCTGCCTTTGTTCAGGAGGAGGACCTTATATCTTATAAGCCTGCAGCAAAATCTGCCCTTTTATGTAGAAGGAGACACTATATCCATGTTCCAAGGCTGTTCATTATTAAAAAGATGGTTTCAGACAAAGGGAAGTTGGTACCTCTCTTCATAAGACATGAAAGAATATGAGAGGCTTATGGAGAATATCCTCCCAACAAGAAGCCTCAGTGTTTAGATGATATCACTCTGATTGAGTATATAGAGTATATACAAAGTTTCGGAACTAAAACTCCAGAGCCAGTAGCATTTTAGAGGTAGACAGAAGAAGAGAAGCCTGTTGGAAATGGTGAGAGGTTGCAGCCAGAGAAGGAGGAAAATCAGAAACCAGAGGAACGTTTTGTGAGGAAGTAATGCCCATCAGTGTTAAACACTCCAGAGAGGACAAATGAGGCGTGTCAGTGGCTTTGGAAATGAGAAAATGAGTCCAGCAAGTGAGGATGGAGTCCAGATTGCCATTAGAAGAGACGCTTCTTCCGAGCAGGTTGGCGCAATGAGTGGGAGACACTATAACAAGCGCATAAGAGGAAAGATGATGAAGTAGAAGCGAGTTTCCTTTTCAGGGGGTTTCCTTTCTCTTTGTGGAAGAAAACACATCATGGCACTATGTAGACAGGTTTCAAAGTGCCACCTATGTGAATGCATATAGAACATTCAGTCAAGGTAGATGTATGATTCATACTCCTCAGCATTCAGGTACAGAAGGACACTATGAGGCAGAATGCCAAAACAGGTCTTTAGCATTTGGATACAGTGCAGGTTGTGGAAAAGGCGTGGGCTGTGGAGTTAAGCTGACTCGTATTCAAACACAGACTCTGTAATAGTGGCTCTGGATCCTTAGCCTGAACCTAGATTTCATCATCTTTAAAGTAGAGCTGATACAAAACAAATTTGGCCGTTGTTAAGATGGTAAAGCACCTAGCAGAAGGCCTGCCACCTTAGTGGTAATTATTTTTAAAAAGTGGAACCTTCTAAACCACTTTGAGGGCAAGAACTAAGACCTCAATGGAATTATTATATTAGCCTCTGCAGAGGCAGTAGTGACAGTCTGGGACTTGTGATTTAACTCATTTACTGCCATTTCCCTCAGGCAGTATATAAGAGAAGGAAAAAATATCCTCACCACTGGTCTCATATATATCATTGCCACTCCCAGGCATAACCATCAGTTATTTTAGCTTTAGTTTTTACACTAAAACTATTATTTCATGTTTTAAATTCATTAGTCAAACTGCGTATCTTTATTCACCTTGACAAATCATCCTTTGCTCAGAGAAGACATTGGCGGCTATAGTACCGGAAGTATAAGACCTATGTGCGACATGCTGTTTTATATATTCTCCAAATGCTTTTTTTTCCTTTCAGAGAGGCCGGTGGGAGGATTAGAAGGCAAATTGACAGTTTAGAGGCCTATGTAAGCACTGAATTCATTTTTTACTATTTAACATATAAAAGCAATTATATTAAATTGACGCTAAATGCATTGTTATGGGGCATTTATGACATCTCATTTAAAGAATTGTGGCGAATCCTTTAGAGAACACTGATTTGCAACCACCAGCTTCTGTCATGAATGCAACCTTCAGCATGGTACTTGCTTAGCAACTAATTAAGCCTAAAAGATAAATAGGAGGCTTTTACGTTTTTAATTTAAAAGCTTCCAAATATAATTGTCGTTATTGCACTACCAAAGTATGGTGCAGCAGTCTGCATGTGAAACCTCTTAATCTCATTGTCATAATTAATTTTGTAAATAAAAAGATCTGTGCTGGGAGTAGGAGATACATTATTTGTTGTTTTTTCTTAGCATAAGTATGGTACTGGTTGTCTTTGTAATTAAATAATATTTTGATGTGATTTTTCTCTAAAATCAATGATTAGTTATGTCAATGATTTTGTCCAAATATGATTTAGACTTTTAAAAGTTCAATTTTTAACAATCTCACCAGCTATAATTTAAAACCTCTTTGTATTTCTGCCTTATAAGTTTTAAGGAAGATAGAATCAGAATTTGGGTGGTCTTGAATTGTACTGAGTTAATTGTGGGTGTTCTTTTACTCATCAACGTTGATTCAGCATTCTCTTCCCTCTACCATTTTTAAAAGAGGAAGCATGATTTGGTTATTAATTGTCATGATGTCTTCAAAGCCCTGGCTGTTTCCTCAGAATATATGTGACCTTGAGCTTATCCCCTCAGACTTTGAGTTACGAGAGGTAGAAATAGTTCCATATCTACCTGAAGAACGCTACGAGTAATACGCAGAGAGAAGAAGCAGGATGACTCAACACTTTCCTCTTACAGTAGAGTAAGCTGGCATCCAGAGGTAGTGAGTCATCTATGCCCGTATTTAGGGCAGAAACAAGATTTACTGATTTTTTGGGCTCCAAGTCCAGTGCAAATGGCACTATATAAAAGATATGTTTGGGATATCTAAGATTATTCTCAAGCTATGAATATAATTTCATATTCATAATTTTCGAAGTGAAACATCTGTTTGAAAAAAATAGGAGAGTAAATCATGTAGAATTTTTGTCATCTTTGCTTCAACATCGAGTGCTTAGAAATTCTGAGTTTTCAATTTGTTCTTTATTTTGGACGTTTGCTGTCAATTAGAATTCATCTATGGTGTCTAAAGGGACAAATAATGAAGTGTTTAACAAACCAATAGCCAGTGCAATTAAATCAGAATGACGTCTTTATTGAGTTTTTAAAAATCCCATTAACATGATTGAAGTTTTAAATGATTTTCTTAAAACTTAGTTCATTTCCTAATTACTATGACTGTTTTTGACGAAGATGAAATGTCCTCAAGGCTCCCCCAGAACATATACTGCAAAAATCTTTTAAGGTTGATCAAGAGTTGATGAGGTAGCATGTCCCAGACTCCAGGACAACTCTTTTCCAATGACTGAGGCTGATATAATCTTCCTGAGAAAACCAAAACCTTAACGGGACTGCATTTATAGTACCCATGATGTCTGTACTATTTTGGAATAACTTATTATAACAGCGAATGGGCAACAGAAAGTTAAATATTAAATGATATTTAAATGAGAACATAAATATAGCTATGCATTATTCAGCACCAAGATAAGCTGATATTCAGATCAGACAGAAGGTCACTGCCCCTTGGTGATAGTCCTCTCAAACTCAGGCAGTATCAGTTTTTTATAATGAAGTCAGCAATTTGCAGAAGCAATTTGCATCCTGGATAGGGAAAAGGAATACATCATCTGTTTTCAGCATAAGCACATTGTGCTGGTTTGATCTCTTTCAATGTGCAATGTGATGATTAAACATGCTGCCTCCAGATATGCATATTCGAAGTTGGCTTTTTCTGGGAATTCCCTTCACCAAGGAGACCACAAAGGTATCTCCTACTAGACTCCAGAGTCACAGCCCCTCCACTGTACTAGTGGAAATAGATCAGGGGATTGCTTCCTCTTATCTGACTTCTCACATTCTTCTGTGCCCTTGCTTAACTGGGAGTAGGAGCCCTAATCAAAATTAACAGCCCATCCTGAAGTTGGGCATGTTAACACTATTAAGCAGAGGTGGGAACCCCAGGAGGTAAAATCTTCATGGCGCGATGCTCTCACAGTTTTCAACCAGTTTCCAAACGTAACCCAGTTGTACAATAGTTTCTCCCCACTCTGATTGATTGAGTGCCATGCATTCATTTGCAGCTTTCTATGCCCTACTTTGTAACCATGCTAGCTGGAATGATTGAGGCGATTATTGCCAAAGTCTTTGTGACTTTTGTAGTTAGATTAACTTTAAGACATGGAATTCTTTTTCCTGTAGAGAGCTTAGATGGATGGGTTTAAAAAAATACATTATAGGCTACAAAATGTTTGCACTATAGCATAATGTCCTCAGTGAATTTGAATATTATAGCACATAAAATAGCACCCCTAAAAATAGGAATACTTGCAGAAATCTCCAAAAGATATTGGTATTGTATGACCAGTCTCATGTTTTTGAAATTGCTCTTTTCTCTCTCTCCCTTCCTACTAAAACAATTATGTGAATTGCTTGTCCCTCAGAGGTAATATGAGAGGTGAATCACTTCTCCTTCTTTTTCTCCCCCACAGAGGTGATGAAGCTTTTGCCAACTGCCAATGCTATAAAGCCCAAATCTTTGGGAAACTTTCCAGGCTGACAGTTACATGTAGTATAACCTTCCTTTAATTTGAATATTGATTGAAAAAATAAGAACAGTAAATCAATAAGTGTTTACCTTTATAAAACATTTCTTTCCAGTTTAAAAAAAAGTAGCATCTTTAAAAAAATCTCACAATAAATAATCCTAAAAAGCAGGTTTATTCATTTATTTATCGATGAATATTTACTTATTGAGGCACTGAGCTAGAAGGTGCTGGGGTACAAACAGTCAATATCCTTATGCATTTATGGTCTAGTAGGGGAGAATGACACTAATTAAATAATTACACAAAAAATAACCTTACAAACTGTGATTGGAAATGTGAAAGAAAATTGCACATGCTATAGTAAGGAGAATCCCCATACAACCTAGGGAAAAGATATCAAGGAAGAAAGATAATTAAATATCCAAAGAAACTAAATGTTAGGTACAGTGTTATCATGGACTCCCCTGATTGATTAAACCAGACTTTCCAAATATAGTGTACTCGTCCATTTTTGCATTGCTGTACAGAAATACTTGAGGCTGGGTAATTTATAAAGAAAAGTTTAATTGGCTCACAGTTCTGCGGACTGTACAAGTGTGGCACCAGTATCTGCTTGGCTTCTGGCGAGGGCCTCAGGAGCTTACAACCATGGTAGAAGGTAAAGCAGGAGCAGGTACATCGCATAGTAAGAGCAGGAGCAAGAGAGAGAGGGGGCAGGTGCTACTCTATTTTAAACAACCAGATCCCATGTGAACTCAGAGTAAGAACTTACTCATCACCAAGGGGATGGTGCTAAGCTGTTCATGAGGTACGTCCCCAAGATCCAAACACCTCCCACCAGGCCCCATCTCCAACCACAGGGGTTTTATTTTAATAGGACATTTGAAGGGGACAAATATTCAAACCATATCAAAGAACAAACAGAGACCATGGCATTATGATGGAGTTTCTTCCTTTTTTGGTGGCACAGTCATGTGTTGCTGAACAATGAAAATATATTCTGAGGAATGCATTTTTTAGGTTATTTTGTCATTGTGTGACCATCATAGAGTGTACTTACACAAACCTAGGAGGTATAGTCTACTATATACCTAGGCTGTATTCTATAGCCTGTTGCTCTTAAGCTACAAACCTGTACAGCATGTTACTATACTGAGCACTGTAAGCAAATGTAACATAATGGTATTTGTGTCTTTAAATATATCTAAACATAGAAAAGGTACAGTAAAAATATGGCATAAAATGGTCCACCCATATAGGCTACTTACCATGAATGGAGTTGCAGGACTGAAAGTTGCTCTGCATGAGTCAGTGAGTGGTGAGTGAATGTGAAGGCCTAGGACTTTACTGTACACCAGTGTGGACTTTATAAACACTGTACACTTAGACTATACTAAATTTTTTTTAAAAAACCTTTTTTTCTTTCTTTAATATTATATTAGCCTTAGTTACTGCAACTTTTAAATGTTTGAAAACTTTTTGACTTGTTTGTTATAACACTTAGCTTAAAACACAAACACGTAAAACTGTACAAAGTATTTTCTTTCTTTATAGTCTTATCCTGTCATCATTTGTCTATTAATTTTTTTAACTTTTAGCACTTTTTTTGTTAAAAATGAAGACACAAACACATGCATTAGCCCTGGAACCCACAGGGTCAGAGCCATCACTATGACTGTCTTCCACCTCCACCCTTGTCCCCCTGGGAGGTCTTCCGGAGCAATAGCATGCATGGAATGGTCATCTTTCAGGATAACAATGCCTTCTTCTGGAATACTTCATGAAGGACCTGCCTTGGGCTGCTTTACAGTTATTTTTTAAAATATAAATTGAAGGAATACTCTAAAAGAATGATACCAAGTATAGGGTAGTAAATACATAAACCACTCACGTAGTTGCTTCTTATTGTTATCAAGTATTATGTATCCTACAAAATTTATGTGCTATACTTTTACATAACTCACAGCATAGTAGGTTTCTTTACACCAGCATCACTGCAAATGTGTGAGCTTTGCATTGCACTACGATGTTATAATAGTAATGATGTCACTTAACAATCCGTTATTATCTTATGGGACTACTGTCACATATGCAATTCATCATTGTCAGAAAGTCATTATGCAGTTTATAGCTGTATTTTCAATCAGTGCAAATTAATGATCTTTAATTGGTTCAAATTAGTAAATAAAAATGGAATAGTCATTCACAAGATGATCTATAATGATAAATTTGTTGTAATAAAATTGCATCTCCCAAGGTTTCTTTAGAAACTCAGAATGCTATCCTTGGTCTATTTCAGAGAGGTACTTTCATTTGGATTGTAGTATCAGTGGAATTCTTAAGGCACAGTGAGGTATCTTGAGGGAAAGCATCTTAGTCCAATTTTGCTGCTACAGGAGAATATCTGACACTGAATAATTTATAATTACAGAAATTTATTGGCCCACAGTTCTGGAAACTGGAAATTACAAGACTGAGAGGCATCTGTCAAGGGCCTTCTTGCGGTGTAATCTCATGGTAAGTGGGAAAGGGCAAGAGAGAGCAAGAGGGGGGCCAAACTCATCCTCTTACAAGGGCACAAATTCCAACCTAAGGATGGAGCCCTCATGGCCTCATTACCTTTTAAATATCTGGCCTGTTAATACTGCTACAATGGCAATTAAATTTCAACATGAGTTATGGAAGAGGCAAACATTCAAATCATAGCAGAAGGTAATAAAATGTGTAATTATATTTAGTAATAGTGCCATTGTAGAAATTTTTCAGATAAGCATTTTTTGTGTGTTTAGACTAGCTTCAAAATACGTACTGCAAATTACAGAATGCAGAAGAATCTCATAGTGGATTTGCAAGTAAAAACTGAGAACTTAAATTTTTTTCACAATGAAAGACCAATAGCCTATACAGTTAGATAATTTATTATCTTGATATTGGCATCCAAGAGCTATGGAGTATGTCTGTGTGTGTGTGTGTGTGTGTGTATGTGCGTGTGTGTATGTGTGTGTGTGTGTTCATGTTGAAGTAATTTTTTTCTGAAGCAGAAAGAGTCTAAAGAGCAGGGTAGAAACCTGGCAGGTGGTATCTAAATCCTAGTCTCAGTGCTATTGGCTCTGTGAACTGGGAGAAGTTTACTTGTATCTACCTTATGTGGTTATTACAGTGATTAAATAATAGATGTATAATAAACTTTGTTTACTCTTTTTCAATGATTTAAATATCAGAGGAGAAGGTATTTCTTTATAACATAATTGTTTTTATGATCATAATGTCTTTTTTTTAAATAGCATATTTTAAATGCATGCCATAAATGTTCCATGGAGAAATTATCCAATTAATTTTTACCATAACCTTTCATATAAATAAGGAGCTAATAGAATTTCCCTTGCTTTGTAATGGAAAACACTGAACTGTCAAGATTTTTAGCAGGAGATTATTCCTATATGAAAATGCTTGTTTAAAAGTGATGCTATTTACCAAGAATTTATACATTCACAAAAGAGTGGTCATCTTCAAAATAACCACGTTATAAAATTCTATCCCTTTTAAAAATTACATTACTTTTAGATCTCCCCTGGATTTTTTTTTAAGTGTTTAAGCAGCACAAAGAAATCTTAATGTTTTATAGTCACATGGAAATTTCATTAAAACAAATGAATAAGTAAACAAGCAGTATTATTCTCACAAACCATTTACAGCCATCAACAATTTTTGTTATAAGTTATTTTGATTATTACAAAAGATCAACTTTGATTTCAAAATTTAAAAATGGACGATATTGACAGAATCCAGAAGAACATGTAGGGACAGTACTGAAACAGACATTTTGAAATTATTTTGAACAATGTTATCATCAGTGGAATAAGTGTCTGGTTTCCAAATTGGACTACACTTAAGTGAACAGCACTCATGGGATTGTATAAGTCACAGTATTCTTGTTATCTAAAAAAATGAATCATTTTATAGTTACAGCTCAGATAATGATTGGTTTTCAGTTTGAATTTAAAAATCAGTTAATTATGCGATTGATCATATTAAATAATTAAGTTCCATAAAGTTCTGGGGAATACATCAAGTCTTATTCTCAAGAGAGTGGTTGAAGGTGGAGATGAAGGTCTGATATTGGGGAGGGTCTTCAGCACTTTCCAATCAGAGTTCACCAAAGCATTACACTTTTATCTATTTACTTATTGGGCCTCCAGTAAGATAATTTAATTTATTATAGAGTTTCATGACTTAAAGTGTTTGAAAATAAATAAGTTATACTGTTACCTCTTTAGAGACATCCAAATGCCATTGATTGCCTGCATGAGAATCCCTATAGAGACCACTTTAAGTTGGTAGTTTATGCTTCACATGGAAGACAAATCAAAATTATTTCACACCCCAAAATAAATATAAGGTAAAAATGATACAGATGAGCCAGGCGCGGTGGCTCACGCCTGTAATCCCAGCACTTTGGGAGGCGGAGGCGGGCGGATCACGAGGTCAAGAGATGGAGACCATCCTGGCCAACACGGTGAAACCCCGTCTCTACTAAAAATACAAAAAAATTAACCAGGCGTCATGGCACACGCCTGTGGTCCCAGCTACTCGGGAGGCTGAGGCGGAAGAATCGCTTGAACCCAGGAGGCGGAGGTTGCAGTGAGCCGAGACTGCGCCACTGCACTCCAGCCTGGTGACAGAGCAAGACTCCGTCTCAAAAAAAAAAAAAAAAAATATATATATATATATATACATATATATACAGTTGAATCTCTGTACTTCTTTTATTAACATCTCAGTGGGTTAGGAGTCATCTCTTACCTGACTACAATTCAACAATTAAGCACTGTTGACAGATTGGTAACCAAGTGGCAAATGCCACTGACTAAATAGAAATAGTAATCTTGGCTTTATGTTTGGCACATAGTAGAAAGTCTTTTTAGATGAGATTCACTCCTCATGGTTATGATATTGGCATATTTTTTAGTTTTTTATCTGGTCTTTTGGTCTTGACTTTTTCCTCCCTCCCTCCTCCCTCCTTTCTTTCTTTCTCTTTTCTTTTCTTTTCTTCTTTCTCTTCCTCATTTTTCTTTTTGGTCATCTTTGTCAGAAAATAGAGAAACATCATCTTATAGCTAACTCTGCTACAATTTTTAGGCTACCAAATGCTGACCCCATTTGACCATGGTCTTTGCCCAATCTACTTATAAGAAAACCTAACATAGCAAGTTTGTTGCTGGACATAATAGCAGGAGTGTATTGGTGTCTACAGCAAAGAGAAAGTCAGTGTTTGTTCAATGTTGTTTTTATTGCCTCCAGAAATAGAAAGTTACTTGGTTATTGTCAGAATCCATCTTACACAAGTAGCTAGAGTTTAGTCTCTTCTTCCATGCCCCTCCCACCCCACTCCCTTCCTTGGTGAGTGAGTCTTATTAATGCTAACATGAAAGGTATAGAGGGGGAATATGTATTCTCTTCCAGAAGGCAGTGGCTTAGACAGTATTTTAGCTTAAGTGGAAAGAATGAGGGATTTGGAGAAAAACGTAACTGGGTTAAAATCCTAACCAACTACCTTGAAGAGTTAATGTGAGGCTTAAATACCAAAAAGTACAGACAAAAATAAGTGGCTGCTGATATTATCTTGTTAGGGAAAAAACATCCTTTAAGACTCAGGAGGAGAACATAATATTAATATACATGAAATGTCCAAGTAAATTGTGGTAGTATTTTTATGCGTCTGCTTTTAAGTCAGGTATTTTAATGTCACATTAAAAAGCCTATGACAAAGCTTAGAATCCTTGTTTTGCATAGAATCATTGTTTTAGTTAGTTGAAACATTTAGTTTTTCTTTTTTATGTACTATTTTCTTTCTTTCTTTCAAGCATCTATTTTCCTACTTCTGTGATTTGTATAGAAAGTACCTTTAGAGGAAGGAGGAGGATATAGTGGAGACTATGAAGGGATATTGTCAGAATATTTTCTAACTGTAATAATTTCTTTTCCTTTTCCTTTTTTTTTTTTTTTAAGATAAAGTCTCACTTTGATGCCTGTGCTGGAGTGCAGTGGTGCGATCTTGGCTCACTGCAACTTCTGTCTTCTGGGTTCAAGTGATTCTCCTGTCTCAGCCTCCTGAGTAGCTGGAATTACTGGCGTGGGCCACCATGCCCAGCTAATTTTTGTATTTTGGTTGAGATGGGGTTTTACTATATTGGCCAGGCTGGTCTCGAACTACAGACCTCAAGTGATCCACCTGTCTTGCTCTCCCAAATGCTAGGATTACAAGCATGAGCGACCACACTGGGCCAATAATTTCATAACATTTTTGTAGTCCTCTTTTGCTTAAACCAACAGATTACTTTAAGTTGCTTATGAAAATTCAATTGATAGCCACTCTCTTCCTAATTTGACAATTTCAAAAGTTTCCTGATTTTAACTTTACTAACTGCTACATTTATCTACACAATTCAAACAGAGTTGAATGTACAATGTCATCTTATTGGGCTTATTAATACAAATATAAATACACTCATAAATAAATTATATCCATGCTTAAACCCAACATAAATATAGTCTTCTAAAAATTAATAATATAAGATATACTTCTAATATATTGTGTTTATCTGACTTTCTGAAGAGAAAACTCAGTGCTGAAACAGAAAAACATTTCATCACCTTGAGTTGGTTGATTCTTTTCCCTACTCTGTGATGCTTCAATATTAAAGCTCATTTAATAAGTTCTATTTGGACACTACGTTAACCCTCAGGCCACAGAGTATTGGCAAATAGTTGATTTCGTTTTTTCCCATTGGCATGGCTGCGTTTCACAGCAGCACTCCCTCCCTTTCTTTTGTTTAAATTGGCTGCAGTATTTCTTGCTTAAGGGATTTACCAGAATGTGGCCATACCTGGGACTGAGCTAAAATCAGGATAAAGAACTGGGAATGGGAAGGCTATAAACTGACCACTGGGTGGGTAACATCATTCTTTCAACTCTTCAGAAAAACACATACAAACCATGAGCTCTGACTTTCAGAGGTGGAAAAATGAACAGAACATATGGTAAAGTTAAAAATTACTATTAATAAATGGAAAAGCTATTTCCCCAACAGACATTTCATTTTAAGATTGTCCTCTACTGGAATGATTTATTTCACTCTCTAATCTACTTGAAATGGGCAACAGGCTGAAAATTATAAAGAACGCTCAAAGCAGAAGTAAGAAAGCAATGACTACAGTATCTAAGAAGTATGTAGATTCAAATTCTTTTTCAAAGGGTATTTACAGTTTGCTAAAGAGAAGGTTAGTTCACTCTATTATGAGTCTCGGATTAAATAACATATAACAAAAATGCTTAGAAATAGAAGACATTATCATCATTTATTTATGCCTTTATTTGAAAACATTGCATTGAGAAAAAAAGGAAAAAGGGGATCTAAGCCATGGAAAAGCTAGGGCAACTCTGAATGTATCTGAAAGAGTTTTGTAAGAGACTATGTCAAATGCAGCACTTTAAAATTCAATAATGTATACTATAACTGGACTAATTTAGACTTTTTTTCTGTATCGACATGATATTTCATAATGCTATGAATCTGAAAGGAAGTGGTGGAATTATTAATTTAGCGGTTGTTAAGACATTTAATTTCAGCCTTCACTGAATCCATCAAACATCCCCCTTCTTCTTTCCACCTGTCTTTTTTTTATATCAGTGTAAACAAAGATTTCAAACAAGGCAGACAATTGTCCTTTCATAACTTTTTTGTTGTTGTTGTCTTAAAGTTTTCTATTTGATAATATATTGGCAAGAAACCGAAACTGATTGATTGATGTGGCAATAAAAGTGCAAAAGCAAGCAAGCTCTGGTCACTGCTCATTAAAAGTTGTTGTGTAGGTGCAGCACTGGTGATATATATTGGCCATAAGCTTGCGCTATCACTAATTAGTATTTCAACAAATGTGTGTATTTACACCTAATGTGCTAGTCCAGCAGTACTCAAAGTATGGTCCAGGGGCCCCTGGGTGTCTGCACAATTCTTTCAGGGGATCTGTGAGAATCATGTTCCTTTTTCACTCTCATTCTCCCACCAGTAAACAATGGAGTTTTCCAGAGGCTACACGAGACTTGATGGGATCATCTTTCTGATAGCTAATGATATGTGTGCTTGTGGATTCATGCGATTAAAATTTTTCTCAGTTTTAATTTTGAATATAGTTAATATTGTTAGTGATAACCTACATAAACAAAATCTCTTTTGAGATCTCCAACAATTTTAAGCATGTAAAAAGTTTCTGAAATCAAACACTTTGAAACCTCTGTGCTAGAAAACACATTAGTTAAAAATAATAAAGAGTAAGTAAGGTATAGGTTTACTTAGGCTGCCTTTTTCTATTCTTTGATATGATGGCACAGGCAGGAAGAAATACACTTAAATATATCAAGTCCAGCCATCCATTCAGTTCGTTCCTCATCATTTGGATTTGACTGCTGTGTTTATGGAGCCAAACTCTATCTGCACTCAGTATTTTAAAATCAGTGGTTTTATATAAACTCAAATGCCTTGTGAAAGGTTGTGCCAGATTTGTATTTCTCAAGAACTGTGTACAAAATGTCAGTGTCCACATGTGCACTTATGAGAATATGTTACTTGTTAGTGGTGACCATTGGCCAGTTGGAGGTTACAAGATAAATACTCTTACTCCTTTAGTATGTGCTCTGATGAAAAACAAAGAAATCAAATATATATATTGATTACCGTTTAGCAATGTGTGTTTGTGTAACATGATTCTGAAATGTAAAAGTTGGTATAATTTCAGAACAAAGGAGATTAAAAATAAAGTCCTAATAGTGGAGTTATATTTTTGATATTTTGATGAGCATTAGAGGTTTTTGTTTGTTTGTTTTTGATACAGAGTCTCATTCTGTCACCCTTGCTGGAGTGCAATGGCGTGATCTCAGCTCACTGCAACCTCTGCCTCCTGGGTTCACGCGATTCCCCTGCCTCAGCCTCCTGAGTAGCTGGGATTACAGGCACCTGCCACAATGCCCTGCTAATTTTTGTATTTTAGTCGAGGTGAGGCTTCACCATGTTGGCCAGGCTAGTCTCGAACTCCTGACCTCAAGTGATCCGCCCGCCTCGGCCTCCCAAAGTGCTGTGGTTACAGGTGTGAGCTACATCATCCAGCTGCATTAGAGGCTTTTATGCATTTTATAAATGAAACTTAAATATTTCATTTAAGGGCTAGTTATATTTTGCCTTCCACCAATGTTTATTTATCAGGGAAGTAATGTGTACACTAGCCTTTTGGAATACACCAATAAATAAGACACAGGATTTGCTCTCAGAGAGCTCTGAATTTAAAACACCAAATGCATAGTGACCTGGAAGTGGAGATTAGAAAGTATTTAACTCTTAAGCCTCACAGAAGAAAGTTTCACAGACAATGTATGGTAGATGTGGCTGATGGCCATGGTATTTCAGATATAGAGAGTTTCATACATGAAGACATGCTTATGTTAAAATAATTGGTGTGTAATAGAAACATCAAGAAGCTATGTTATATGGGTAGTGCAGGTAATAGTGTAGAATTTTAGTTTGAGATTAGATTGTAAAAAGGTTTGCTAGGCGGTTTTAAACAGTTTGAATTTTATTTAATCACTGGCAAGAACTGCACACCAAGAGTCTGTGTGGGCCAGGCAAATAATGTGAGCAAAGTATTGCGTAAGCGCCCTCCTTTGGTTCGGTTTTGTTTTCCAAGTTTTAAACATATGGCTTTCTTGGTCTTTATTATAATGCTGCACTGGAACCAGTATGAGAGCTATTTGTTAGCATCTCTTCTCAATCTGGAACTCAGTGATTTCATGTTGGTAGCTTCAAACCTGTCATGGTGAAAATATTTGCACCATGGAAATCAGCAAATGTAACACATCAGAGCTTTTTTTGTTTTATTTTTTGTTCTTTTGAGAGCCTGTTCACGAGTAAAACACTGCTTCCCCACTTGATAAATGTGCAGAGGAATATTTATCTACCATTCAAAAATCGAACAAGCAACCCAGTACGTGGCAACTGACAATCTCAAATTTGAGAAAACCTCGTGGACCTAAAAGAAGATAGTTGCTATGCAGTTCCTATCTAGGTAGGAAAAGGGGCCCATATTTTCAGATCATCTCAATTCAATAAGAAAAGACACATATCCATATATATTGAAGTAAAATCTCCTAATGTGTCAGTATTAGAAGCTAATTTTATGCTAATAGTAATAAATATTAACAAACTAAATTATACTCTCATTGACATAGGCAATGAGAAGTCATTGAAGATTTTTAGGCACAGTGACATGATGGGTTTTTATTTCAGAAAAGCAGGTCCAGAGCATGTGTGGAGGAGACTGAAAAGAACAAAGACTAACAGGAACCTCAATCATGAGGATGGTAGAGATTAATTCTACAGCATCAGGAAGAATCAGCATGAGGGCAGAGTTAAAATTCTGTCTCTACGTAAGTCAGTTACATCCCTGCTTTCCAGCAGTGGCCTACACATTTCATCCCAGCAAGCTTCTCCAAAAGGTGCACTGGGGGTTAGTTAATAGAAGGAATAACGACTGGTTTTCTCATCTGCAAGAAAAACTTTCAGAGCAGACACCGACATGATGGAGGGTCAGTATATTTATCTGTATAAAGAACAGTATCAATATTGATTCCATTGCAAGATACCTTTGGAAATGGCAGAGCAGATGCTAGCATGAAACATGTTGCCTATATCAAGTTCATTGACATATTTGTTTTCCAGATTTAAACCCGGATATTGGCAGATGACTTTATCTGTGCCACATACCTGATGGCTATATTCCAATAGAATGAAATATGTGAAATGAAACAAAAGTGCTTTTCAGTGCCTTGCAAAGTCAATGCAAATGGGACCTTGGCACGAATTTCCCTAGAAAGCTGCCCAAATTCCCTGTCATTTCTTCCTTCCTTGCTGGTTTGGGTAAATAAAATATTTATGATTTGGTAATAAAATCTTCTAAATACTAAGGCCTTTCACATGTCCACAAGGTGTGGGAATCTTCAGAGGAACTGAAAACACCACAGTTTGGTCAAAGGCCTTAAATAGGACTGTGCTCCTCTTGAGTTTCCTCTTGATGTTGCTTTCAGTCTCCAAGAGTCGAGGGCAAATGCGGTCTTTTTTTTTTTTTTTTTTGGGAAAATATCCAGGTTGTGTTCATGCCAAGAAATTTCCCTTTTGAAATCATTTAATTTTTTTTCAAATTCATAATGAGTGAATTCGGTTGACTACGTGGTCCATTGGATCAGCCATGTTGGTTTTTCAAACTGTAGAGGGAATAGCAGCTGCGTGTGTCACTGCTAATCTTTGCCCATTGCTGTTAATCCTTGACATGGCCCTAACTCTTTCTCAGCTGAACACAAGGAGCATCATACCAACTGCAGCACACCTTCTGCTTCTCTTCACCCCACCCTGCTCCAGCCTTCCAGGCTCTTTAGCACTTCTCTCCAGGTCTCAGTTTTCTGCTGTGTAAAATGGGGACAATGGAGTAGCTATCACATGATGATGTGAGAATTAACTGAGAAAATGCATGTAAAATGCCTAGCAGAGTGTTCGGGTCATAGAAAATATTTGATAAATATTGATTATTATTACTACTGCCATCGCTGTGGTTGTTGATGTTGTTTTTACTCTAGATAAAATGTTCAAGAGCAAATGTTAGCTAACTTAGACAACATAGTCAAATGCTGAAGGGAAAATGAGCCTTTGATATTTTAGCAGCATTTTCTGATAATATCTTCTTGTATCCCTTGCCCCAATCCCTGCTGGGTTCCCTACAACCTCCATCTCCTGGTACTCACAAGTTCTTCATTTTGTGGCAATAGTGGGAATCTATTCTGGTACTGTGGCTATTCCTTTACCCTATACTCTTGCTCTGGAAGCCTCAAGACTGGGGGCCTTTGCTTATGGTGTCCCCCATCTGATATGAGAACTGCTTACCACTTGATTAACAGCATAACCTGCACCTAAGCCTATCTGCTTTTGCCTATAATTCTTATGTTATAACCTATTCCCATCTCCTGATATTTTATTCAAGGTCATCTCCTTTGTGTCACCTTTAACCATCATCTGTGCTGGTATACGTGTACTTATTACTGCTTCAGCCCTGGTATTTCCCCTAAATTCCTACTCTGCCCCTCTCCATTTGCTAAGAAGCACTTACTCACCCTTTACTTCTAAGAGCCCTTCATTCAAGGCCAGAACCAGGGTTAAATGTATTCCCACATCCCTGGGGATAACTTGCACTTCTACCTCTGATTTCACCAAGACAGGAGAAACAGCCTGGCTCTTGGAGTCTGTGTTACTATTCTCTCTCAAGGAATTTGAGTTGATCTCTAGCCTACAGGTACTCTGCTTCCACCCCAAGTAGGTGTGCACCAATACAATCCTGGCTGTAGCTTCACAGTGTTAGCATCCGACTTCACAAATTTAAGGGCTCAGAGTCCTTCACAGGACCGCCCTCACTTCAGAAGCCAGCCACGCATCTTGGGGGGAGCACCTGCACTTTTGACTAGCTGTAAATTCGGGGTTGCCATGACCCCTTCATGGTCAATAATTCTAGCATTCTAAAACAACTCACAGGACCCACTAAAAGGACTATACTTATGATTTTCGTACATAAAGAAAACACACAGAACGAGGACCAGCCACAGAGGATCCATGCTCTCCATGGAGTCTCAGTCCATCACCCTGTTCACCCATCTGAAAGCTCCTCTGAGCCTCTATCTCCAGACTTTGTCTTGAGATTTGATGACATAGACATGCTGAGTACATCGTTGGCCACATGCTTGAACTCAATCCCCAGCCCCTGTCTCTTCCCTGGGGGGTCAGGTTGGCCCAAAGTTCTGACTTTCTAATCCCATATTGGGTCTTTCTAGTGACCAACCTTCATCTTGAAGCTATCTCAGGGCCACCAGGAGTTACCTCATTAGCGTAACAAAAACATTACTGTGGCTCAGGAGGGTTTTTAAAACTCTGCTAAGAACTAGGGACAAAGATATATTACTTATTATACAAGAGAACTTTTACGGTTTATCTCCCTCTATAGATCCTGAGCAACACCTTAATTATCTTCCACCTTTAGGCAAGCTCTCAGTCCTAAAATGTTGTGGAAACTGTAGGGGAAAGTAATTATCTTTGAAAGGTTCATGGCTGAGGACCCTATAGTAAAGACAGGTTAACAAGAAAATAACATAGAAATTTATTTAATATAAGTTTACATGACACAGGACCCTTCAAAAATGAAGATACAAAGAAACAGGAAACCCTATTTATGCTTAGATTTAATGAAGAAGTGGACAAAGGGGTTATGATCTAATGGTAATAAACTAGGGAGACTTAGCAAGGTCTGTTTGCATGGATTCTTCTGTGTGTCTGTGTCATCAGAGATAAGGACACTCCTTTCCTCTAGGTATAGGGGGGGCTTCAGAGGAAGGTCAGATAATTCTTTTAGGGCTTTTTTCAGGGGTTAGGGTGGAAGAGGGTCAGAGAGAACTTCCTTATTCTGCTATTTTTTCAAATGCCATGGTGCCATACTTTGGAGTAGCATGTTCTGAGTCCCATCAACATTTTTGTTTGCCTTCTCTACTCAAGATCATTAAGCTCATTTTCCCAGGAAACTGACCATCAGTCCCCAAATTCTTGTTGACTGATTTTTCTCTGAGGACTGTTAGAATCTTTTGGGAATAGGACTCATGATACTACCCAGATACCTCACAGTTTTCTAGACACTTGCAAACTGGGATCCATTAAGGGCCTTGCTACAAAGGCAGGACTTCTATTTAAAGTAGGTAGCTTCAATGTATCTTATGCCAAGCCATCAGGCAGAGTTTCTAGGTAGAACACCATTGTTTAGAGGTACAGGTAGGCCATTAGACACATGTCTGGATGCCTGCCAGGGAAACCTGGCTTAAATCTCAGGAGCTTATGTAAAATACTATAGGCTAATATGTCCAAACAGTTATACTGTTACATGATTAATAGATATTTTTTGATCACCCTCCAAACTGTATATTGTCTTATTTCTCTGATGGAGCTAGAAAAATAAATTCATTTAAAATTTCTAACATCATGTGCCTATTTCACTAATCCAGGGAAAACTGGCAACCTTTTTAGAAAATTAGCATCCAAAAGAAATTTTGATTTCTTTTTTTTTTTTTTTTTTGGATTTGGAGTCTAGCTGCGGGTTATTTTTACTCATTTGCTCCAATTTATATCTAGTGACATGCCTGAATGGTCCAAGGATACCAGATGCCATTTGCTAAATAAATGATACCCCCTGACTCCGGAAGAATCAGTAACCTCATGTGTTTGAGCACTTAACTTCGGAAACACATTGTTTACTCTGACCTTCCATAGGATCAGGTTGACATATGGATGCTTAATCAAGTATTTAAAGCAAGCAAAAATAACAGGGACTTTACATATGTAATATCCATAAACTTTAAGACTTACTTTTCCAATTTTTTATACTAGAATATCTAGTAAAAGTCATTTAGAACATATTTTAAAATTTAACACTTTAACTTTAGTTCTTAAAATGATTTGGGGAAATTATGCAAAATGTGGTGTGTAACTCTGTTGTAATATAAGCAGATGTTTTATATATTTGCATAATTCTATTATATGTTTGTAGAACTCTAGAGTTAAATGAAATTTCCCTGTGAAATTTCAGAAACATTTGTGTGGTTTCTTCCTTCCTTCCTTCCTCCCATCCTTCCTTCTTTTCTTTCTCTCTTTCTTTTCTCTTATTGCTTTAATAAAGATAAAAAACATGAATGGTAAAAACCTGAATTTTCAATACCAAGGTCATAGGTGTATAACACCAAACAAAAATGGGGATATTTTTAAAAAGTAGGAGTGAACACTAAAAAATTTCAGGGTTTGCTATATCACAAAACAATGAAATCTTGTATTTGAAGGAGTTTCCTGAGCCTTTCCCTAAATAAAGAAATTTCTTCTGTAATAGAATCAAATTAGTTCCAAACTTTAACCTGCCTTTGATAATAAGTGTGCCAACTGAATAAACAGAAATGTATTTTTACTTCTTTGGTAGAAACTTATCAATTTTGGCTTTGCCTAGTAGATGATTCTTTTGTTCATACACTGGAATATTTTCATTAATGCATTTATAAAAACTAATAATGTTTGCTCAGAAAAGGATGCCTATTCTCTTTGTTTTCTTGCATTTAAAGTGAATACCTTATCAAATCTTTTTGAAACTAAAGTTTTAAAGAAAAAGGACACTAGTAAATCACACGTTATTTATTTCTATGCAAAGAAAATTAAATTGGCAGAAATATGGAAAGCTGACATTTTAAAGATATAACATAAATTTCCAATAAAAACAATAGATGTATCCAATGGTAAGAATCAAGTAGTACTTCAATTAAGACTGTTATTTATATATTTTTTAAAATATTGGCAAAAATTTCACATATGTAGGAGAAATTTCTCTAATTATAAAACATGAACACAGACATTTGGAAACCTGTATCAGCGCAGCTTAAAACTGTAGAGAAAGAAACATCCCTCCTCCCAATCCTATCCTCACACATCAGTTTAATTTCACACCATTTCATTTCATATGTACTTATGTTATTTTATTGTATGTTTAACATGTTGTTAGGTGCTGTAGAAATTAGCATGTAACTGCAAGGATAGACACTAACAATTATTGACCATATACCATGAATCAAGCACTGCTAGGTGCATCACATAAATATCTTATTATTCTCACTTTATGCAATTAGAACCAGTGAGATACACACAACACCAGACACACATCTGTGAGTGACAGACACATATTTCTAACCAAGGCCTGTTGTATTACATAGCTCTCTTTGCACATTATTGTGGGAAATACTTTTCCTGATCAAAACAGGCTCAGAGTTCTATTAGCAACATCACAGTCACACATGAAACCATCAGAGACACAATCAGATCAAGTGCTAATATGAATGATATTGATTAACATACCAGTTGATTGAAGAAAGGACAATTTAATGAAGTATTTTTACATTTAACTTTCATTGTCTCAAATTCTCTTTTAAAAACCGTAATTTCTCTAACTTCTTTTGACTTAAAATTCTCAGCGTTGAATGTTCGACACTAAAGAAAGACACAAAGCAGAAAAATACAAATCACCCATTATCTCACTACTTTAGCCGATATCCTTGCTGATATTGTTTTGTAGTATCTTATATTCTTCTGATTTTACTTCCATGTAAATATGCCTATGCAATGATGTGCAACAATTTGTCCATGAGAAGTTCTGCAGGAAGAAAGTAGTGAAAACCAAGAATGGCATGTTTCAGGTCAACAGGGAGTCCTGGAGTTTCAGGCTCTTCTTGGGGTGACTTAGGAAGCCTGGAGGATGAGGGAGGGAAATGATGGAAGTCAGTTCTGGCCAGGGGGCCAAGTGGCAATGTTATGGTGAGGAGAAGGAAATGAACAGGCAAGGAGGGAGGATTGAGAGTTTGGGGAATAAAGAGAGGGAGTTAGGGTTAGCTCCTACCCTGGCAGGGGAGCTCTGGGCAAAGGGACAAATGTCTAAAGAAAAGTGGTAATAAGCTTTGCAGTGCCATGAGTGGGCAACAAATCTGAATTAGTTAGCAGTCTCCAGAGAAACAAAAGCAGTAGTATGTATGTATGTGTGTACATATGTATATGTGTGTGCACATATGTACGTGCATGTGTATATGTGTATACACAAAGAGAGAAAGAGAGAAGGCATAGAGATAGAAAGGAGAGAGAGAGACTTTAAGGAACCAGCTCATGAGATTGTGGAGGCTATCAAGTCTGAAACTTGCAAAGCAGATCAGCAAGCTAGAGACCCACGGAAGAGTTAATGTTGCAGCCTAGAGTCCAAAGGCAGGCTGGAGGCCCAATTCCTTCTTCCTCGGGGACTTCAGTGTTTTTCTTAAGGCTTTCAACTGATTAAATAGGGCCCTCCCACATTATGGAGAGTAATTGACTTACCAAAGTCTGTTGATCTATTGATTTAAATGTTAATATTGTCTTTAAGACACCTTCACAGAGACATCTAGACTGGCATTTAACTGAACACCTAAGTACCATGGCCTAGTTAAATTAACACCTAAAATCAACATCACAGCATTTTTTAGATCACCCTTGTCCAACCCACAGCCCACGGGCCACAGGCAACTCAGGACGGCTTTGAATACAGCCCAACACAAAATAGTAAACTTTCTTAAAACATTATGAGATTTTTTTGCAGTTTTTTAAACTCATCAGCTATTGCTAGTATTAGTGTATTTTATGTGTGGCCCAGTAAAATTCTTCTTTGAATGTGGCGCAGGGAAGCCAAAAGATGGGATTCCCTTGTTTTATATAGTCTTTGAACGGAAGGTCCTTAGAACCTGAACTATGTCAGGCACTATACTGGATGTTGGTTATAAGATTAAAAAAAGCAGAGTCCTGCTTTTAAAGTGCTTACATTCTTAATAAACCAGGTTAATACATAAATAAGTCAGATTTCAGATTGTGAGAAATGCAATGAATGAAACAAGGTCATGTGATGAAGTTTATAACCACGCTTCTAGGTGGTTGCAACTTCAATTATTTATTTCATTGTGACCCAAAAAACATGGATTTATGTTCCAACCCAGCAGTAAACTGATAGTTCACTAAAATAAAAGTGTCATTAAACTCTGTATTTTCTCTTCTCATGTGTGTGTGTGTGTCTATGTGTTTGTTGAACACATTCTGGTCATAGCCATTAATTGAGTTCACTCTCACACGTGAGTCAACAAAGACCGCACTTTATCTGGAGGGCTTGGGGAGATCCCTCTGCAGAGGAGATATTTGAAGTGATCTAAACTTAAAGAGTCAACCAGGGCAGGACAGCAGGTGGCTGGAGCTTATTAATGGAGGAAGAGAAGCCAATGAGGCAAGGTTGGGGCTGGGCTGGAGGAGATCCCCAAAATTTTCTTTTATTTTACATATAATGAGAAACAATGATATGCTGTTGAAGGGCAGTGACATCGTTTGTATTTTTAAACAGTTGCTGTAGCTGTTGTGTGAAGAAGGATTGTGACAGGACAAGAGTGGAAGCTGAGAGGCTCACTGAAAATTTACTGCAGAGTCCCTGTAAGAGGGTTAGAGTAGGGATGCTAATGAGAAGTGAACAAATGCAAATATTGAAGTAAATGACCTCAAGTAGGAAACTTTGGAAAGAAGAAGAAAAAAGGAAGCATTTAAGATACTGGATGATATCTAATGCTATTGTCTAATTTGTCACAGTGTCAATACAGGTTAAGGTGCTAATGAAGACTTCAAGGATTCTTCCTCTCCCCCCAGACCCCAAAGTCCAAGTTACAAAAGACTAAAGTACCTTTTGAAGATAAAGTAAACTAAGGCTTTTAAGGATGATTCAAACTAGCAAGTGAGGGGGAGACTGGATGGGAAGATATTTCTAGACCTCTAGATTATCAAATAGATGACTCTGATCACAATACAGTCATGAGTCACTTAACACTAGGGGTATCTGAAAAATGCATCATTAGGCAAGTTGGTCATTGTGCAAATATTATAGAGTGGACTTACACAAACCTAGATGGTACAGCCTACTACATACCTATATGCTATGGTCTATGGCTCTATGGTATAGCCTATGGCTCTTAGGCTACAAACTTGTACAGCTTGTTACTGTACTGAATACTCTAGGCAACTGCAACACAGTGCTAAGTATTTGTACATCTAAACATAGAAAAGATAGAATAAAGATCTGGTATTATAATCTTATGGGAGCACTGTCATATATTTGGTCCATTGTGGACCAAAATCTTTTTACATGATACATGACTATATATATAACACTGGCATTGGTGATGATATTTTATTAAAGGCAGTGGAGAAATGTAACTATATTTTATGTAAATAATTCTGACCACTTTCTACTTGGGAGGTCTCTCTCCTTTTGTCTTGAGAAGGCATTACATTAGACCAGATTCTTAATATCAGTGGAGAGAGACAAAGCTAAGTGTAAAATTATGCTAGTGGTGAAATGGTCATCCAGAAAGAAGCATTTCTACTTACATGATCATTAAGCTAGTGTTTATTATAGATGACCTAATGTGTGTCTGTGGGTGCGTAGACATTACACTGGAAAATGAGAAATTTGAATTTTCAGCAAATACTGCAGAATAAGCTTTGCTTCTTGATTAAAAAGCCAAATGTGAAATGATTGTGAAAATGTGAGGCATAAGGTTCTCTATAACTAATTCTCCTTCCCTCTATAGCTAACTCTTCTGTCTTCATCCATCATTTTATTAGGGAAACAGCTTCCCCATCTCAGGTAGCTTTGAATCCATCCTTTGCACTGCTGTCAAGATTATCTTCCAGGAAAACAAAACACCTGGCCCTTGCATTCAGGATAAATTTCAAACATTCTTAAAAATGTGCAGAGCTTTTGCAATATTAAATTAGTTGATGTATGTAAGGCATCTTGTACAGTGCCCAACCCATATCAATGTGTTCAATAAATGGTAGATTATATTGTGATTGCCACTTTTAAAAGAATAAATCAATATCCTATGGTTTGTAAATTTACAGAGGATCTAGGCAATTCTGGCACAAAGGCATCCAAAATTTTTTTTTTTTTAAATTAGAGGATAGATATAATTAGTATTCAAGAATACAGTCAAAG
Organism: Ateles fusciceps; assembly: GCA_036589455.1. Classification (NCBI taxonomy): domain Eukaryota; kingdom Metazoa; phylum Chordata; class Mammalia; order Primates; family Atelidae; genus Ateles; species Ateles fusciceps. The sequence goes on along the minus strand of JAZHEH010000045.1, from coordinate 3,222,983 downwards.
TCTGAAAGAAATTAAGTTGGGCTTTAGAAAAATCAGGGGGTTAAAAAAGCAAATAATATTTTAAATGTAATCTGCAAATGGAGTAAAACCTAGCTATTACTATTCATAGCTGTTGCTTTAGAAAATCTGGAAATTTTTTCCCCCCCAACTGATAGATTTTTCTAAATTTGTATGTAAGGTTGCCCCTGAGATCACATTATTTTAATGGTTGTCATTATTATTATCCATTTAAATACAGAGGAATTTAGCTTGAAGAGAAACTATAACCTTTCTTTATTTTAATTCACATTCTGTACAGGAAAACCATGACTTGCAGGTTCAAAGGAGAAAGGCTTTAAAAGGGCTTGTAAAAGGCCTCATAGGCTTCTTGGACATCAAATAGCTCAGCAAAACAGCATTATGATGATTTAAATGTAAATGAATTAGAAACATATGGATCACATTCCCTTGGAAATACACATGGGTTTGGAAATTAAGGGGGAACTGCCTGACAAAATGCACTGCACTTTCCTTAGCACAAAATGTTTGAATGATGGGTTGAATTTTTATTTTTTATTTTTTTGCCAAATTATGAAAGCCATGGGTTTGTCCTACAGATATTTTAACAAACCCTATGGGTCTTGAGGGTCTTTGGCTTTAAGAATCGTGTTACTTGTCAAGGCCAATCCCTGCCACCATTGCTCCTGTGCCCTTCTCCACACCATGCATGTGAATGTCCAGTTATTAAAAAAGAACCAATTTTGAGAGAATGGAAGAAATAGGGTGCAGAGAGAGGACGTTGTTGATTTTTTTTCTCTTCCTCGTTTTCTGTTATGTTTTCCTTTCTCCATCTCTTTCTCTTTAATCTTTTCATCTTTCATTTCTTCATTTGTTTTCTCTTTCCCTATCCCTATGTTTTGCTCTTCCTCTCTTAAGCACAAGAATGGATAAAAACAATACGCTTATAAGGCACAGCTTTTGAGAGGGCCGAGGAATGATCATCTGGATTACCCATTGCTTTGTAATTTCTTTTCTTCAAAGTTACCCACCATCCGTTCCATCAGAGAAAACTTTGAAAGGCTTCCACTGTGGATCATTTAGCTTTTACCATGGCATATGGGGAATTATTTGGACTTTTTTTGTTGTGTTTTAAGCAGTTTAGGGTCTCTTGAATGTAGCATTGCCTCAATTGAGCTTATTTTTAAAAGGCAATTGATCATTATTAATATCAATTCCAGGTATAATTAATTAATTTCTTTAAAATGAGTTGACACGTAGAATATCAGAGGCCAAAGCTAATTCATGGCTGGCTTACCTGGGTGCAAGCAGGTGTCACAGTAACAGGATCTGGCTTTTGTGTGTGTGTTACCAAATATACTGCCTCTTGATAAGCAGCTACAGAATTGATAGTTAAATCTATCCTCATGGATTTGCTTCCCATATGGAACTAATTGCCTCTGGAATAGTTAAAGCCAAAAGATCTCCACAATTTCAAAAGCTTCTCTTATCTTTCCTCTTGTATGGCTGTTGACAGGAGTGAAACACGTCTATCCTCATTTATTATAGTGGTCTCATCAAGTGAGGATGTGTTGATGGGAGACTGTTACAGAACCAGATGGTCCAAGTTGGTCTTTTATGTTTCAAGCATTTCCTCTCTTCAGTTTTAAAAGTCCAAACAAGGATTTGTCCTTCATTTGGGCTGACCTTCTAGAATTTGTTTACTTAAGAAACCCAGCCTGGTGTCTTGCTATTCCTGAACTAGCCCCCGGAGGATCTGAATATTTTAGTGTCCTTTAACCCTGTTTCATACGACCTCACTCACTTTTTCTCTTTTAGTGGTCTTAAGAGGCTAACTGCAGGATGATGAGCTTTTCTGACTGTCTGGACCCTGACAAAAGGTTCTTTTCTCTTCTGTCTCCAGATCTTTCTCAAAATGCATAGACAAGGGACCTCTAAATTCTAAATCTTGACAGCTAGTAACATCTTTCTCTCTCTTTGATTGAGGTCTAAAAGGGAGGGCTTGACCTGATGTTTCTTCTCTAAACCACTGAGGAAAATAGTGTAGCGATAAATATGTAGTCATCAGCCCTGTCATTATTATTGCCTTGATTGTCATCATATTAGTTAACATTTCTGGAACACGTACCTGTGCTAGGAATAGGCACCTTAGTTGTATAAACTTATTGAATCCTCTCAACCACCTTAGGAATGCTGTCATTCCCTGCTACAGAAAAGAAAATGAGAAAGAGAGAGATTCATTGTCTGACAGAATCTTCAAGCTCAGAACAAGCATGCTGAGTTTTATAAAGGCCAAAGACATCAGGAATACGTAATGAGCAGCCCCTCACACACTGCATCCTTAACCTGTCTCTCCTCTTCCCAGGTCCAAGAATAGGTAGAAAAACTTTTGGAGAGAGAATCTCAGCCACAGGACCCTGAAGTCATGGATGAGAAATACTATGTGGGGGAGAGGAGAATATCTCTTTGGCACACCTCTGGCTGTTCTACAGGGAAAAATAACCTGCACTTTCTGCGCTGCAATTTCCTCATCTGTGCAATGAGGATAATAGGGTGCCTTCATCATAAGACTGTTGTGAAGAGTCATACATCATACATGAGTGTTAGAACAGTGTCTGTGGCTAGGTCAGCCCCATGAAGAGAAGCTAGCTTTGAAATTATTATCCCACTGAGGAATGTCCCAAAATGCTAGGGCATGCATTGTTCATCCATGAGAAGAAAACAAAGAAGGGGATCACTCTAGATTTGATATTCAGTTTCCTAATGGAAATTTCCTCCTTAGTAAGCCACCTCAACTGATTGCCAAATCAATTATTTTTTTTCCATCAAAGTGATCAATTCTTCTGCAATTCCTACTTTGACTGGTGGCACTGGCATATTTGAGCATAGTGGTCAAAGTGAGAAGCCTTGGAGTTAGCCTTTATTTCTCTGCCCTAAAACAACCAGTCATCAGAAATTGTCTTGATTCTACTACCAGGGTCTTCTTTAAATGCCTGCCCCTTTGTTCATAGCCACTACCCCTCTTGAGCTCTTTGGATAGCCATCAAACAGCAAGCAGCCTTCTCCCCTGCTCTCTATCTGATGTGCCACTAGAGCATTATACAAACAAACAAAACCTCAGGTAATGTTATTCTTATAAGTAGCTACCCATTTCTAGAAAATGAATTTCAATCCCCTTGGTATGTACAGTATTTCTATCTGCCTTCTCTAAAAACACCAACACATATATTTCCATGCCTCTGGGCCAATGGCCATACTTTGTCCTGTATCAGAAAGATCTAACTGAGAGGAGACTAAACCTTTCTAAGCTTCAGATCCTTAATCCCCTCAATCCTCCACCCTGAAATAATTGTATATAGCTCAGAGCAAAGGCTGCTGTTAGAACAAAGTGAAAGAATGGGTGTAAAGCACACACTACAATGTTTGACCTTGCAGTGTGACCTTAGGTAATTTATTTAACTTCTCTGTGCTTTATTTTTGCTTTTTTAAGGTAAGGACAATAGCTACAGCACAGAAATATCACAGGAGCTGAATTAACTAACCAGCATATGTAAAATGCCTGCAACAGTGCTTGCTATTCCTCTCTTATTTTTCTCATTATTTGTCTAGCTCAATTATAAGATGCCATGGATGCTAATTTGTGCTACAGAGTGAAAAGGGTGTGGGGGGAAATTTATTACAGTTTATAATGCATATTTTACAAATTCTAAAAATAATGTTGCATCAGAACAGCATATTTTAAGGCAGAGTCCAAATGTCATTGCTCTGTGAAGATATCCCCCAGGCTCTCTGCCTTCCAGTGGGCCAACCTGCACCCATCTCCTGTTTCCTAAGCAGTTTGCCTGTATTTCTTCTACAGCACTTTATTGCATGATATGAGAATTATGTGGATATGTGTCTGTTTCCCCACTAGAATGTGAGCCAAGAGTTTGTGCCATGTTCACTTTTTAATTCCTTCTTACCCCCATTATCCTTTCCTGCAGCCCCAGATGCCACCTCTGTGCCTGGCAATCAGTAGGCATCTAATAATTGTTGACTGAATGCATTTTGAATTGGGTAATGAGCCATTGTCCCACCTTGGTGGCTGCCTTCACAAATACCTAAGGTTTAATTGGGACGGGGGCCATGTTGGATGAACTTCAGAGACCAGAGTGTTGTCACAGCAGCAGGGACCCCACAAGTTTGGCTCCTAGAACATTTTGACAAGAAAAATGTGTGAGTTTTAAGATACCTGAGGGCTTATTGCCTGTTTTCCTCAAACACAGTCAGGCTTTCATGTGGTCTTACACTTGCTTATTGATACCCAGGATTTTTCTTGTTGGGCCAAATGTGGCAACATATTATTTATTTGACACTGTGGTAATCCATTCAATTGGATGGAAAAGAACATATTAGTCAAATGAAACTGATGTCTCGTAGCCATGCACACTCACCCAAATAATCTGCCCCTGGATCCTGTTCACGGGCCAGTTCTCCAGCTGCTTGACGCAGAGCCATATTCTCGTTCGGGAATTTATTTTCCCTGGCCCTACTGGGATACTAAAACCAACTTTCCGATTCAGCCTCAGCCTCAGACTCCAACCCCTGGACAATAGCAATACTGTGTGATGACTACGGAGGACAGGCTAAGAGAGATGACTGTTTTAATAGCACTTTATGACTCCTCAAGATGGACTGGAAACATCACCACAAGGAGAAAAAGGTATTCGCCAAGGAGAGGGGGACGCCTCTGTAGTCAGAATCTGTGCTGGAATCAAAACCACAGACAGAAATAGGGCTGAGGTCCTCCAGTGTAAATTCCAGGAACTGGGGAGGAAGCTTGAGGACATGGCCATCGGGGTTTTCAGAAATGTGCTAATTGTGCAATATGCACAACTAGTGAGGGAGAAATGATAAAATCACAATAAAAATGAATGACTGCATCCATGAGCTAATGGCTTGGGGAGAAATCTTCGAAAACTGTGGAAATAAAGGGAGGCATTTGGTGGCAACACTCTCATTACTGTCTTTCCATTTTTCCATAACCTCCCTTCTTAGTGTTACCCCCTCCGCCTCTTTTCTTCTCCCCCACTCTTCTTTCCCCTTCTTTTTTCTTCCCCCTTTCTCTCTCCTTCCTTTTGGAATCACAAAGCATAGTAAGTCCACAGGGTCTGTTTGTGGAAGTCATGTTGTGCTTTGTGATGTTCCTATCTCTGACCAAAATATTAAAAATGGGCGTGTGCACCTAGAAATGCATTGATCAAATGTATCTTTCACATTGGGTATCAGAAAGGCCAACTCTAATTTTAAGCTTTGATTCTGAACTATAAGCAGCATCTGAAATTCATTTCAGAAATGGCCAGGGAATGAAGCAGGATCCTGGTAGAAAAATTCTCACTTCTTATAAGCCAACATGAAGTATCTAGTCTTTAGCCAAGGGTCAGCAAGTGACTTTTTCAACCTGTGTTTGGCAGGAATGTTAATATTTAGGAGATCTCACTTAGTGAGGTCAAGTCCAAGGGGATGTCCTAACAAACACATGTGAGGAGCCCTGCCATGCCAGGGCAGGCTGCCAAAAGTTATGTATTCAGGCAAACCCAAGGACCTCTTGGAAGAAACACTGTCTGACTTATCATTATTTCCCAGAACCAAGACTCCTGAACACTGAATACAAAGGCTGCCTTTAGTCTTGGAGCTTGCAACCTTATATAGCAAGGAACCCGTTCTGGAGTAAAATTTTAAAAAAATATGCCAATGAAAGGACATATGTTTTGTACCCATATTGAAGACAATCAATTGGCCTTTTTTTCTAGATTTGTAATAAGGGGGGATTCAGAGGCTCTATGAAGACCCTGTGGGAAGAAATGCCATAGTCAATAAGCAACACCTGCCATTACTGCTATGGGTGGATATGTTTATATTGTCTCAGTGGGTTTCATTTCCCTCATTGGGGGAAAGCCAAAAACTTTTGGATATGAAGTTATGTGGTATTACTCAAATATGGTCTGCTCAGTGTGGGAAACTGTCTCCAGCTTCTGTGAGACAGTGGTTTGTAAGAAACTGAGCAATGTTAGTCATGAGTTGTAGTAACAGTGTAGTACGGCAGCAATGTATAGTACAACATTTTCAGTACAAATACTGAAAGAATAATACTTTTCAGAGCCTATTAGGAAAATGTAATAGCAGTAAGGAGAGAGCTCTGCTCATTTTTGTAGAAACACTGTCCAAGAGAAATCAGGCATGCGAGCATCCCAGCAAAGGGAGAGCTGTGTAACCACCAGTGAGCAAAACGGCAAGTCAGCACAGATCTGTTCTCCTGTAATCCTAGATTTCTGGTATATAGTGCATTATCTTCTAGGTAGATAAGACAAGTACAGAAATTATTATAAGGTAGAAATTGTGTCACAAAGACAGATTAATTGCTGAAGGTCCCAATTCCTTCCTGGTAACGCTTCTAACTGACTTTGTACATGGGACAAATGTTTTGCTTACTACTTCAAAAGGAAGTCATTTGCCATTTTGCCACCCAGTTGTTCAGATGGTAAGTAAGCTTCCAAAGTGCTCTGTGTATTCATAAGCCTTTCATTCTACATTAGCACTGATATTGGTAGTGAGGAATCTTCTGAATAGGCAGGCTCTGAATTTCACTATACCTGTAATTGACTTGAGACTTGTAGAGTTTAAAATCTGCAATGATCCCACATCAGCACCAGGACTTTGAAAGAACAGTATAGCTATCCAGTGTTGTCAGACATGACGTGGAAGCTCTTTTTACTGTTTCAAAGAATGAACTAGATTTCGTAGATTCAGTGAGATTTTCTAGCCTTCTTCATTTCCTTCTTTACCCGGCAAGATGAACTGATTTTCCCGAGGCAGCACCCCAAGCTAGTCTGACAAAAAGCCATCAGCTGATTTAGGAAGAATGGGTTAGGTACCATGAGAAACTTCTCTTTTTTCATCCTACCTCTCACGTAGCTTTCCAGATATGTGGGAGCTTGTATATGTGAGGCTGTCAATCTCTTAGAGAAGTCCCTCTTACACCTGATACATAAAATCCTGAACAAACACTGATTTTGCTATAATTTTTCACACTCAATTAGACTTAGCTGGGAGAAGAGGAAATTCAGACTCTTGAATTTGCACTGAGACTTTAAAAATTGATTCACCAGGTTTGAATAGTTTGTCTAACCCACGATGGTTTCATAGTTTCTTTCCTGAAAGCTGCTGAAGTCACATTGTACTATATCACTTGGAAGATGTTAATGACTCAAAGCCACTGGTTTATAAGATTACCCACTCCTGCTTTTGAATTTATTTTGTTTACTTTGATTGGTTTTAATTTAAAAATGTTCTTCCAAACTATAAAAGTTACCATGTTGGAAAATGTGTTTGAAAAGTCATCTCTTTCCTTTACTTCCAAAAACTACGTAAGTGAAGAAGGGATTGTTTCATTTTGGGAAACATGTTTTGCTTTATTTTGTTTACTGTTTGCCATTTTATTTCTGCCATCCTTGGAAACTTTATGAAGCATCAGGGTAATATTAGGCTCTTCAAGGATGTCACAGGACCCTTGCATTTATAGAAGTGCTAACCAAGAAGAAAAGCAGGAGAGTAAGAATTATTTAGAGGGCACATTATAGGCTCATTGAAATCTGGGAGCACTGTTTTACCATTCAAGTAATAAATAATTGTCTTTCCACTATTTTACTTTGAATGTACTTATCATTTCCCATCTGCTGAGAAAAGCCAAACTTAAAGTATTAATAAGTAATAATTATTGAAATAGCTGTAACTTTCCAATATTGCCCTTATAGGTAATAATCTTTCATACATTTTAATACATCAGTAATGAAATCTTTAAACAAAGCTTCACAGTTCATCTGCTTGCTGACAGGAGAGGCTGTGAAATACTATTTAAGAATGTTTTTCTTTTTGCAATGTCTTCATATGTTTTTAATCAAAGCAAGCATAAAATTTTAAAATATTAGAATATAATCTCTCCAATATAGTATACTTTCAGGAAAGGTGATATATACATATATATATATATATATACACACACACATTTTTATTTGTAGATGTTGACTTTGATCTATCAGGGAAAGAAATGTATTTCTAAACTTCAATAATAGGCCACAATATAATAATATTATAAATAAACACTTAATATTTCTTATTTTATGCCATAAGTAAATTCTCAAAGTAACTATTTGAACTAAATAGCTTATTCTTAGACATTGATGTTCCTGTTAAATTATTCTCTATTTTTAAAAAATTCCACATTTACCATGCACTCCATACATCGTCAGTATTTGGGACATTTTCAAAAACCTCTGTTTTTATTTATAAAACATTTGTTCATAATATTATAATTAGAAGCATATACATTGTGGCTTTTCTTTGAAAACGCTTTCCTTTTTAAAAATCTTCCAGCACAGAGAAAACTTTCCATCACCTCTTTTGCTTTAAACTAAACAATCTAAAGGGCTCCATTTTCGATGTGATCTGTGTTGTCTATCCCACAGAAACATTTGTGAGTTTCTTTTATTCACCCAATAGATGGAGTGAGCATTTTCATGTAATTTTTCACATCTCACCGTCAGTAACCTTGCAAAGAAACAGACATCTATACAGCTGTCACTAAGGTAGTGTCATAATCTTCAGCACATTAGTTCTTCATTGCACTGAACTCGAAAGCAAGTTTGGACAAAAGAACTACATAATTGTAAAGGTCATTTCTACATGTGCATTTTGATGTCACCTAAAACTTTAGAGATCTAAAACTAAAATCTCCATTTTTCTTTCCAATCTTGCTCTCAGCCTAACTTCACTGTGTCTACTGCAAGGGCCAGCATTCTCAATTTCCAAGCTGTAAACTGCGTGACTGTGATGGTTAATACTGTCAACTTGATTGAACTGAAGGATACAAAGTATTTATCCTGGGTGTGTCTGTGAGAGTGTTTCCAGAAGAGATTAACATTTGAGTCAGTGGGCTGGGGAAGGCAGATCCACCCTTAATCTGGTGGGCACAATCTACTCAGCTGTCAGCAAATATAAAGTAGGCAGAAAAATGTGAAAAGGGGAGACAGGCCTAGCCTCCCCAGCCTACATCTTTCTCTAGTGCTGGATGCTTCCTGCCCTCGAACATTAGACTCCAAGTTCTTCAGTTTTGGGACTCAGACTGGCTCTCCTTGCTCCTCAGCTTGCAGACAGCATGTGTGTGTGTGTGTGTGTGTGTGTGTGTGTGTGTGTTTACAATGGGAATAATTGGATCTTGGGGTGGCAGGGACCAACTGGCACAGTGGGTGTAGATACCGTAATGGAGAGCAGAGGCAAAGTGGCAATCAGAATAGTCTGACTTATGTAGAGCTCTGGCACTGGGTAATTAATCACGGTGTTTGTGGAAGTGAAATTGATAGGGAAGCCTACTGCATTCCACTTAAATTATATAAACAGGAAACTTCTAGGTCGAATAGGCAAAAGTCTAATTTTAATTATAAAAACAGAGACTCATGGCCCCTCAATCAATTTCCAGACTTGAGCCAGTTTACAGACCCAGAACCCCTTGAATGAAGGTGAGGCCGGATCCCCTTGAGGAAAGACCCCACTACATTACTCACAATTTATGCAGTGAATCTTTCTCCCATTCTTCCCCAAGGAGATCTTTGGTTTTTTACGAGGGTAACTGTGCATTGGGGAAAGGAAAATGAACAGACATTTCAGAAACTACTGGACACTGGCTCTGAGCTGACGTTGATTCCAAGGAACCCAAAACATTATTGTGGTCCCCCCAGTTAAAGTAGGGGCTTATGGAGGTCAGATAATTAATGGAGTTTTAGCTCAGGTCCAACTTATGGTGTGACCAGTCTTATTCTGTGGTCATTTCCCCCAGTGCCAGAATGCATAATTGGTATAGACATACTTAGCAGCTGGCAGAACCCCCACATTGGCTCCCTGACTGGTAGAGTGAGGGCTAATATGGTGGGAAGGGCCAAATGGAAGGCGTTAGAGCTGCCTCTACTTAGAAAAATAGTAAATCAAAAACAATATTATATCCTTGGTGGGATTACAGAGATTAGTGCCATCATCAATGACTTGAAAGACGCAGAGGTGGTGATTCTCACCACATCCCCATTCAACTCTCCCATTTGGGCTTTGCAGAAGACAGACAGATCTTGGAGAATGACAGTGGATTATCATAAGCTAAACCAAGTGATGACTCCAGGTGCAGCTGCTGTACCAGATGTGGTTTCATTGCTTGAGCAAATTAACACATCTCCTGGCACCTAGTATGCAGCCATTGACTTGGTAAATGCCTTTTTCTTTACTCCTGTCCATAAAGCCCACCAGAAGCAATTTGCCTTCAGCTGGCAAGGCCAGCAATCTACCTTTACTGTACTACCACAGAGGCATATCAACTCTCTGGCTTTGTGTCATAATCTTATTTGAAGAGAGCTTGATCGCTTTTGGCTTCCACAAGATATCACACTGGTTCATTACATTGATGACATTATGCTGACTGGATCCAGTGAGCAAGGAGTAGCAAACACACTGGACTTATTGGTGAGATATTTGTGTGCCAGAGGATGGGAAATAAATCCAAATAAAATGCAGGGAACTTCTACCTTAGTAAAATTTCTAGGAGTTCAGTGTTGTGGGGCCTGTCGAGACATTCTTTCTAAGGTAAAGGATAAGTTGCTGCATTTGACCTCGCCTACAACCAAGAAAGAGGCACAATGCCTAGTGGGCCTATTTGGATTTTAGAGGCAACACCTTCCTCATTTGGGTGTGTCACTCTAGCCCATTTATTGAGTGACCTGAAAAACTGCCAGTTTTAAGTGGGATCCAGAATAGGAGAAGGCTCTTCAACAGGTCCAGCAAGCTTCTCTGCCACTTGGGCTGTGAACCAGCAGATCCAGGGGTGCTTGAGGTATCAGTGGCAGATAAGGATGCTGTTTAGAGTCTTTGGCAGGCACCCATAGGTGAATCACAGCGGAGGCCTCTAGGAGTTTGAAGCAAGGCCCTGCCATCTTCTGCAAATAACTACTCTCCTTTTGAGAGACAGCTCGTGGCTTGTTACTGGGCTTTGGTGGAAATTGAACGTTTGTCTAAGGGTCATCAAGTCATCAAGTGACCTGAACTGCATATCATCAACTGGGTGCTTTCTGACCCATCTAGCCATAAACTGGGTCATGCACAGCAGCATTCCATCATCAAATGGAAGTGGTATATACATGATTGGGCTTGAGCAGGTCCTGAAGGCACAAGTAAGTTACATGAGGAAGTGGCTCAAATGCCCATGATCTCCACTCCTGCCACCCTGCCTTCTTTCTCCCAGCCTGCACCCGACAGCCTCACGGGGGAGTTCCCTATGAGCAGTTGACAGAGGAAGAGAAGACTAGGGCCTAGATCACAGATGGTTCTGCATGATATACAGGCACCACCTTTAAGTGGACAGCTGTAGCACTACAGCCCCTTTCTAGGACATTCCTGAAAGACAGCAGTGAAGGGAAATCTTCCCAGTGGGCAGAACTTTGAGCAGTGCACCTGGTTGTACACTTTGCATAGAAGGAGAAATGGTCAGATGTGTGATTCTATACTGATTTATGGGTTGTAGCCAATGATTTGGCTGGATGATCAGGGACTTGGAAGAAGCATGACTGGAAAATTATTGACAAACTTGGGGGAGAGGTATGTAGACGGACCTCTCTGAGTGATCAAAAACTGTGAAGATATTTGTATCCCATGTGAATGCTCACCAACAGGTGACCTCAGCAGAGGAGGAGTTTAATAATCAAATGGATAGGATGACCCATTCTATGGACACCACTCAGCGTCTTTCCTTAGCCACCCCTGCCATTGCCCAATGGGCCCATGAACAAAATGGCCATGGTGGCAAGGATGGAGGTTATGCATGGGCTTGGCAACATGGACTCGCACTCACCAAGGCTGACCTGGTTCTGCTGAGTGCCAAATTTTCCAGCAGCAGAGGCCAACACTGAGCCCTCGATATAGTACCATTTCTCAGGGTGATCAGCGAGCTACCTGGTGGCAGGTTGATATATTGGACCTCTTCCATCATGGAAAGGGCAGAGGTTTGTCCTCACTGGAATAGACATTTACTCCAGATACGGATTTGCCTATCCTGCACACAATGTTTCTGCCAAGACTACCAACCATGGACTCAAGGAATGTCTTATCCACCATCATGGTATTCCACACAGCATTGCCTCTGACCAAGGCAATCACTTTACAGCGAAGGAAGTGCAACAATGGGCTCATGCTCATGGAATTCACTGGTCTTAACCATGTTCCCCCATCATCCTGAAGCAGCTGCATTGATAGAACAGTGGAATGGCCTTTTGAAGTCACAATTACAACGCCCACTAGGTGACAATACTTTGCAGGGCTGGGGCAAAGTTCTCCAGAAGGCCATGTATGCTCTGAATCAGCATCCAATATTTGGTACTATTTCTCCCATATCCAGGATTCATGGGTTGAGGAATTGAGGGGTAGAAGTGAAAGTGGCACCACTCACCATCACCCCTAGCGATCCACTCGCAAAATACTTGCTTCCTGTTCCTGTGACATTACATTCTGCTGGCCTGGAGGTCTTAGTTCCAGAGAGAGGAATGCTGCCACCAGGAGACAGAACAACAATTCCATTAAAGTGGAAGTTAAGATTGCCACCTCGACACTTTAAGCTTCTCCTACCTTTAAGTCATCAGGCTAAGAAGGGAGTTATAGTGTTGACTGGGGTGACTGACCTGGACTATCAAGATGAAATCAGACTACTGCTCCACAATGAAGGTAAGGAAGAGAAGGCACAGAGATCCAATAGGGTATCTCTTAATATTAACATGCCCTGTGATTAAGGTCAATGGGAAACTACAACAGCCCAATCCAGGTGGGACTAAAAATAACCCAAACCCTTCAGGAATGAAGGTTTGGCTCATTCTACCAGGAAAAATCCATGACCTGCTGAGGTACTTGCTGAAGGCAAAGGGAATACAGAATGTGTACTAGAAGAAGGTAGTCACCAATACCAGCTATGACCAAGTGATCAGCTGCAGAAACGAGGACTCTAATTGCCATGTGTATTTCCTCTTTTTTTTGTAAAAAATATGTTTGCGCATGTATACAATTGTACTAAGTAAATATCTTCATTTTATTTCCTTTCTCCTTTATCATGTGACATAAGCTTTATTGCCTTCATATCAGCATTTAAGTATTGTTAACTTTATGTAATAGTGTTTGGGTTGGGGATTAGTGCATTTTGGGTTGTATGAAGGATAGTTGTATTATGTTAGGCACATTGTGACTTTATTATTGTCTTTATTTGAAAATTATGTATGGTCTCAGGAGATGTGTATGGTTCAAGTTGACAAGGGGTAAACCTGTGATGGTTAATACTGAGTGTCAACTTGATTGAAGGATACAAAGTATTGATCCTGGGCATGTCATGAGGGTGTTTCCAAAAGAGATTAACATTTGAGTCAGTGGACTGGGGAAGGTAGATCCACCCGTAATCTGGTGGGTACAATCTAATCAGCTGCCAGCAAATATAAAGCAGGTAGAAAAACATGAAAAGGAGAGACAGGCCTAGCCTTCCAGCCTACGTCCTTCTGTGCTGGATGCTCCCTGTCCTCAAACATCAGACTCCAAGTTCTTCAGTTTTGGGACTCAGACTTGCTCTCCTTGCTCCTTAGCTTGCAGAGAACCTATTGTGGGAACTTGTGATCATCTGAGTTAACTGAGTTAATACTTAATAAACTCCTGTTTTATATATGTATTAATACTAACTCCTGTTTTATATATGTCTGTGTATACATACATATATAAAACAGGAGTTTATATATGTGTATGTGTGTATGAGTGTGTGTGTGTGTATATTTATATATATATATATACTATATATCCTATTAGTTCTGTTCCTCTAAGAGACTAATATACAAACATACACACACACACACACACACACACATATATATATATATATATTCCCTATTAGTTCTGTTCCTCTAAGAGACTAATATACACACATACACACACACACACACACACACACACACACACACACACACATATATATCCTATTAGTTCTGTTCCTCTAAGAGAATCCTAATACAGTGATCAACTTTGATTTAGAGGCCTTGCTCTTTTTCCATGTCTAGAAAGTCTATGTATACCTTTTGATTGTTTTCTTGCTTTGCTTTCTAAGTCCACACACCCAGTGCAATCTGGGTGCCTATGACATCCAATATGTAATTTCTCAATATATTCCTGTCCATTTTTTCTATCTTATTTTTATCCCACTCCAGTTTACCCCACCAATCAAATGCATGCAAAGCTATATAATGCATCTCCCTAAGAATATCTCTTTCCTGTTGCCTCTCCCTTTCTCAGGCCCTTCAGTAACAGTTTCAAGGTTAAATCTTTTGGCCAGATCTCTCTGCAGACTTCACTGCATACTCTATTTTCTTACATAATATTAGTCTTAGCACTAATATTTACAGAAAAGACTTTTGAGTCTTTTTATTCTGTTAGGTCCTAGGCTAAATACTTTAGCTACATTTTCTAATTTAATCCTTGCTACAAACAGATATTAGATGTTATGTCCATTTTTCATGCCAGAAAACTGAAATTCAGGTATCTTTGAATAGCCCACACAAAGTTAACAGTCATAGGGATAGAATTTATACCCAAGACTTAACTAAAAGCTGTGTTCCTTTTTTTTCTTTTCTTTTTTCTTTTGCCACAAAGGCTTATATTTTTAGCTAACACCTTATAATGCCTCCCACAGACTTTTGTCTTTGGCCAATGAGTCTATTAAATTTCCTGAAGTATGCCTTAAAGTTTTTCGTCAATGTTCTTTTTTATTTCACATCATTATGCCTAGAATGCCATTCTCCCTGCCCAGTGAATTGTCATCTATTTTTCAAAGCCCATCACAAACCTCACTTCCTTTTCCAAAATTTAATCTAGCTACCCTACTGTAAAGGTGGTTATGTGCAATCAAAATTCCTAGATATATTAATGCTATTCAATTTGTTAATTAGTTTTCTACTGCCCTATGTCAGATTTACTTTGCCCTATGGTAGTATTGATACTTTTTTGTTTGAATTTATTTTTTGCATGCTCTTATGTTGTATTCTTTCTCCAATCATATTTTCAGTAGCTTTGTCTTTCTACAATTTCTTGCACATAGTAAGAGATAAATATTTGCTGATTTGATTGTTTAAGAAATGCAGTTAGATTGGTTGCCCAAACTGGTTGATCTGACTATACTGATGAAGTCAGCCATGGTGAGGAAGTCAGTTGTTTATACAAACAATGCCATGACCTGGATCTACTGTGATTTCAGATGAAATTTAAATATTCATCTAACAGAAAAAATATATATTGGGTAATAAAATCGGGGGCATAAAGATTAATTCTAAAATTCAAATGTTATGATAATATCATGTTTGTCACAAGTTGTTAAGAGAAAAACTTAGACAAATTAAATTTAACAAAGTTTAATTGAGCAAAGAACGATTCTTGAATGGGGCAGCCTCTGGAGTGAGAGTTGGCTCAGAGAAACTCCTGGGCAGGCATGTTGTAGAAGATTTATGGCTAGAAAAAAATGACGTACAGAAAATGGAAGTGAGGTACAGAAACAGCCAACTTGGTTAGAGCTTGGCATTTCCCTGATTTGGACATGGTTTGAACAGTCAGCTGCCTTTCATTGGCTGAAACTTGATGTTTACAAATCCAGTTAGATTTCATTTTACCATTTATAAAGAAACCTTTAGGGCAAATTTAACATACGTAAGGAGCCAACTTTAGGTTAGATTTGATTGAACAAAATCAATAAGTATGTTTATATATGTATACTTATAGGTTTTGAAAAATCTGTGACAATAAAATCAACAAATATTAAACAGTAATTGGTGGACCAAAGAGTAATTTTCTCTGCATTGCTCTTAGACAGCTTTTAATATATGATTCACATTAAATCCAAATTACAAGAAGCAAGATGACACCTTCACCTTCCTCTACTTCATCCCCCAACACTGTCAGCTATTAAATCTCTATCTCACTCTCAATTAAAGTCATGGAACATTATTACTGGAAGATTCCATACAGACTTGAGTCCATCCTCTTGCTCATTGGAGAAAACATCTAGGAAACGTCCTTGCCATGCTGTGATTCTGTCATTCTATCATTCAGCTTCTCTCTGAACACCTCTGGGAAAAGACATCTCTGTGCTTCTAAGTTAGCCCTTACTATTGTTAGGCATTTGTCATTGTTAAACCAGCTCTTTCTGAGAATAAGCCTCAGTTATCCTCTTTATAACATTTCTCCATTCTTTTTCCTTCTAAATTACAAGGTTTTATAATATATTAGCTAAAATTAAAAATAAAAGCCTCAATTTTTCCTAATACAGTTCCTTTAATTATTTGAAGAAAGGAACCCTGTCTCTTCCTAATCTCTCTACTCCAGACCCCTTTCTCTAGCCCAGGAAAAATCTCTAGTTCTTTGAGCCAGTAGTTCTTTGACTTAGTTTCCAGATGTTCCACTACCCTGGCCTTTCTCCTTTGGATATTCTCCGCATCCAGAGACTACAATAAGCCATATGTGGCCTGAGGAGGGCAGAAAACCCTGAAATCATAACTTCTTTTGCATTAGAAATGCCATTTCTGTCATTACAACCTAAGTTTGCATTACCTTTTAAAACAGTAGTGTTATACTCATGGCTTCTGCTGAACTTGTGGTCTAAAGCCCCGGGCCTTTTTTTCCCCCTAGGAAGCACATTCAAGCCATGTATCTCTCATCCTGTCCTTATGTAATTAATTTTTTTGAAACTGTGCAAGAATTTTCCTTTATGCTTTTGTGCATTTTATCGTGTTGGACTCCAGAAGTGCATGATGGGACAAATGAGAGAAAACCACAAGATTCTTGGCTGCTCTGAATGCTGAGAATCTGGAATGGCTTTGGTGAATTACAATAGGAGTTCTACTCAATAAACCCCAAACCCTATGGATATTAAAAACACAAAAACAAGCAAACCGAAAAAAAACCCAAAAGCCACTTGCTGGTGAGAGTTGCATTTTACCTTCCTTAATACAAAAATGGGAAGATGAGGAGGGAAAATACCTAAATCCTTGGTAGTTGAGGCCTCCGACTAGGACAGTTTTTCAGTCTTCTGAAAGTTTTTGCCTTCATTCCAGCCTTTCAGTTAGTAGGGGACCTCTTAGATGGGAACATATTAAAATATGCAGAGGTTTTTCTGGGTTTCTCCTTCCCTGGGCCTATTAGCACTTGTTCAGCAGCTTTCCCTTTCCTCCATTAGCACATAAGTTACCTTTTGCCTTCAAACTGTCTGGAATTCAAATGACTTTCAACTACCTGCACTCTCAAAGCACTTGTTTTTTAGAAACAAGTCTCTTCCCACTGGGGAGAAGAAAGGGGGAGCAGGGGAGACACAACACATCTCTCTTCCAAAAGCCCAGGCCAGATCATTGATAAAAGCAACGTTTTTCCTGACAATGATGTGGTGACTCATACCCATACCGTCTTATCTTTCCCTTCGTTTATCTTTCGTCTGTTGATGTCTTTTTAGATTTGCTTTGCTTTGGGACTGCAGCAGAATCTATTGGTACCTGCATTTGTTTGCTAGGATTGCCATAATGAATGCCACAGACTTGGTGGTTGAAGCAACAGAAATTTGTTTTCTCATTATTCTGCAGGCTAGAAATCCAAGATCAATGTGTCAACATGGTTGGTTTCTTCTGAGGTCTTTCTCCTTGGCTGTGTATTAGTCCGTTTTCACGCTGCTGATGAAGACATACCTGACACTGGGTAATTTATAGAGAAAAAGAGGTTTAATGAACCCAGTTCCACATGGCTGAGGAGGCTTCACATGGCAAAGGCGAGGAAAGAACAAAGGCACATCTTAAATGGCAGCATATAAGAGACAATGAAAACCAAGCAAAAGGGGAAACCCCTTATAAAACCATCAGGTTGGCCAAGCCTGGTGGCTTACCCTGTAATCCCAGCACTTTGGGAGACTGAGGTGGGAGGATCACCTGAGGTCAGAAGTTCAAGACCAACCTGACCAACATGGCAAAACCCTGTCTCTACTAAAAATACAACAATTAGCTGGGTGTGGTGGAGGATGCCTGTAATCCAAGCTACTTGGGAGGCTGAGGCAAGAGAATTGCTTGAACTCAGGAGGGGGGAGATTGCAGTGAGCCGAGATTGTGCTATTGCACTACAGCCTGGGCAACAGAGCGAGACTCTGTCTCAAAACAGCAATAACAACAACAAAAACCCATCAGGTCTCGTGAGACTTGTTCACTACCATGAGAATAGTATGGGAGAAACTGCCCCCATGATTCAATTATCTCCCACCGGTCCCTCCCACAACATGTGGAAATTATGGTAGCTACAATTCAAGACAAGCCTCTGTCTTCACATGGTTGTCCCTAGGTGTGCATCTATGTCCTAATTTCCCTTCATCTAAGGACACCAGTCATAATGAATTAAGGCTCACCATTAATGACCTTATTTTACCTTGATTATTGCTTTGAAGACCATATCTCCAAATACAGTCACATTCGGAGGAACTGGAGATTAGAATTTCAACATATGAACCTTGTAGGGGGACACAGTTCAGTGCATAACAATACCTGCATCCAGATTCACTTCTCTGGGCTTATGCACTATTTACTAGCTTCTTTAAGCTTCAGCTTCTGCTGCTAACTACTCACAGATCCTTCTAACATCCTCCTCTGAAGAGTGCACTTGGTTGACAAGAGCTGTCTAGGAAATATCAGGAAAGTTGAGAATGCCTCTCTCAACTGTGCCACAATTTTGTCAGATGGTAGGGAGAGGGGGAGGTTGCAAGGGGTGCAATAACTTTTGTAGCATAATTCCTGCTCCAGAGCCCCCCATGGGATCAGAATGAAGCTAGAATTCTCCTGTAACCATCTCTGCCTATCTTTAATCTCATGTCTGTCCATATTTTTTTCATTTCCTTGCAGGTTCTCCTTAGAACACTTCTATTTTAAATTATTTGCATCCAAATCTCCATTTAAGGCTCTGCCTCTTGGGAAAACAAACAAAGGCAGAGACATTCTTTGGTATCATAGCACTTGTTTAAAAATTAAGCATCGCAAAAGAGCATTTAATTTAATTCAGCAAACATTTACTAAGGATGATCTACAAGGCTGAATTTCTTCCTTAGATGAGAAGCTTCTTGAGGGCATTGATGAGATCTAATTGACTCTTTTTTTCTAGTGGCTAGCACAGTCCTATGGAGGCATAATTTCAATTAGAGGAAGATTTCATGAATCTGAATGAAATATGCATATGATCTTAACAGAGAAGAGAAAATAATATTGCTAGCAGCTATTGAATGACACTACATGCTGGACACTGTAAATTTCTTGATATGTATTATGTTATTTAATATTTGTAGAATATCTAGAGTACAGAGATTATTATTAGCTCTATGTTACAAAAAAATGTCTTGAGACATTAAGTAATGTCTCCTAGCTGGTAGTATGGAGCCCAGATTTAAACACATTCCTTTGGGGAAGGATATTGCAGGAAGGAAGCATCTGATGAACACAGATAAAGATTTAGCAAAGAAGTCTACCAATATGAGCTCGAGTGGATGTGATAGGTAAAAAGCCTGAAAAGAAAAATTGGGACCTGGTTATGGGAGACTTGAAAGACTATGCTGAAAGACTGAAATTTATTTTATAAACCACGGGAGCATCGGAGGAGATTTAATTGGAAAGTTGACTGATAATACTTGTGTCTTAAGAAAATTACTCCAAAAGAAGGAGAGAAAATGAACAAGTACTTTAGCTTGTTCAAAGGACTATGGCTAAATCAACACCTTTAAATGCATGTATATTCCTTACTATTTTCTACCTAGATGTTTCTGAGACTAACCCAATGTATCTTACATTTATAAGTCATTTTTTTAAGGAGACTTGATTTCCCATAACTTTAATATTGTGACACTCCTGATTTGACTTTACTATCTGTGCTACTTTTTCCCTGCCCTCTTTGAAATTTTACTTATTCATTTATTTTGGTAAATAGTATAAAGCTGTCTTGAAAAATGGCAAATGAGGAGTGTGTTTCATGACACCAAGCAAAACATCTTACAGAATCTCTTCCCCTATGTCCATGGAAAGCTCATTCTGAGTATCCTAGCAATTATCCCTATTTTCTCATTTTATCCTTGCCAAACTGTCCCAAATCTCTCCACAACTCTGTTTCTTGTTCCTTTCCTCCCACCTTTCAATCATTCCAATCTAGTGTTTCAGAGCCAGTAGCTCTACAGCACTTCTAAAGTAGAAAAAAAACTAATCTTTCTTGGCTCTTTCTGTTTGTCTCCCCCATTTGTTATCTAAAATCGAGGTGAAAAATACTGAAATTTGAGGATAAAGAAGACAAAAATTTATCATCTTTGTCTCTCTGTTTCTCTCTCTCTCCAATTTATGTGTACTTGCGTTGCAATAACTATTGAACGATTTGCAGCTCATCACTCCTTTTCAGTTAAATGGGTCCTGGCAATTGGAGAGGTCTGCTTTTGCATTGGGGCACAGTTGCTGTTGAGCTTCATGTGATCAAGGGTTGAAAGTCTGAACAACACAGTAATCATTTGTTTTTTATTTTATTTTACTCCTTGTAAAGGCCTCCCTAAAGATGCAGTCACTTAGGACCACCACATTTAATTGCTTGTTTAGAAATTAAAAGTTACTGCTAATTCAAAAGGAACTAAAAAATAATCCCAAAGCTTAATGACTGCCGTTAGTACCTCCAAAGGAAGTTCCTGCTTTCTTTTTCCGTGTATAGGATAGCTTACTGCATCTCCCATGGTCATCAGATTGTCAATGACCATGGTAAGACTTCCAGTTTTCCCAGCTGGGAAGACTTAAAGAAACTGTGATGGGGCAGCTGCCCCTCATATTCCTGTGAAGAACAGACATAAAAGAAGGTTTTTATTCATTTTCTGTGCCTTGCATTGTTTAGCCAGTCACCTGATGTTTCTGTCATGTTGCAAATCTGGAAAATTACTATTTGCTGAAATGTTTCACTGCTTCAATTTATGCAGAGACATAAGACAGTTTCCTGAGTCTGGAATATTTCTGATTACAAGAAAGAGAATCTGACTATGTTTGATTTCAAGACCATTCAGTCACATTTTTAAACTGCCAATTTTTTTTTTTTTAAGTTTTGTCACTTAATGTATTGACCCCACTTCATGAGTTAGGAAAAGAAATAAAGGTAGCAATGATCATTTATTTCTCATGTGGAGGAATTCAGTCTGATAATCCAAATGGTCTGTTTGAAGCTACAGAAGAAAGTACAGACTTTGGAAGATAATCATGGTTTAGAAAAAGCTTTAAGAAGGATTTTCTGCATATTTGTTGCTTTATAGCTAATTCAGCCTTACGAATAATTTTTCTGATTTAGACAAATCTCCTTTGACTACATTAACCTAGCCAATCTACATGCAGCCCATTTTATAGAGGACCAAAATGAGCAAAACTCTCTACCTTTGTTTTTTTTGTGTAGCTCCCACAGTACATTGTTACTATTTCTGTTTAATTATGACCACACAACTTGAATTTACTGGTAGGATTGCCAAATAAAATGCAGGATGTTCTGCTGAATTTAAATTTCAGTTAAGCTATGAATAAATTTAGCAAAAGTATGTCCCAAAAATGTCATGGGAGATACTTATACTAAAAATGACTCATATTTTATCTGAAATTCAAATTTAACTTAGTATTCTGTATTTTTATTTGCTAAATATGGCAACCATATTTACTGGGAGAGTGATAATTTCATGTAATTTTGTTCTACTCAATAAATTCAGCTACAAACATTAAGTTGTTTTGTAAGTTTTTGTACAAATTTAAAAATTAGGAAAAAGTCTTATTTTAGAGTATATATTCTAATCTGTGACTTTGAATAAATGGCCAGTATAATTAAAGTTCCTTTTAAAATACATGGCAATTACCTATTTACCTGTTGTGTTCTCTATCCATTGATGAAATTAAAAATGGAAATCTCACTTATTTTTGTACTATATAATATTGGTACATAGGATGAGCTCAATAAATTGTTTAATAGACTGCACAATTACAAAATGGTAGGTTGAGACAGCAACAAAAGTGTGTATGTGCATATGTGTATATGTGCATGTCAAGAGTATCTAGCATTTCTGAATGCTAACTTTGTACC
This sequence comes from Ateles fusciceps, assembly GCA_036589455.1. Lineage (NCBI taxonomy): Eukaryota > Metazoa > Chordata > Mammalia > Primates > Atelidae > Ateles > Ateles fusciceps. The sequence goes on along the minus strand of JAZHEH010000045.1, from coordinate 3,200,753 downwards.
TGCACTCTGCTGACAGTGCAGTGCCAACACTTTAATTCTTATTACCTTTTTAGAGAAGAGCCTTTCATTAAAGGATGGTTTAAAACCAATCAAAGGCCATATCTGAGAGTGCATCCATCAATATATAAGCCCGCTAGATACTGCATCCTCCCTTTGTTCTTATTTATTTATTTATTATTGAGACAGAGTCTTGGTCTGTCACCCAGGCTGGAGTGCAGTGGTGCAATCTCAGCTCACTGCAACCTCTGCCTCCCAGGTTCAAGAAATTCTCCTGCCTCAACCTCCTGAGTAGCTGGGGCTGCAGGCATGTACCACCACGCCCAGCTAACTTTTGTGTTTTTGGTAGAGATGGGGTTTCACCATGTTGGCCAGGCTGGTCTCGAACTCCTGACCTCAAGTAATCTGCCCACCTTGGCTTCCCAAAATGCTGGGATTACAGGTGTGAGCCACCATGCCCAGCCTACATTCTCCATTTAGAGAGGCTCTAAAAAGAAAATGTCTTAGTAAAAATTCTTCATATATTTCAAGTGCTTTCCTCATATCTCTGTTACCAAATCTTCATTTCTGAAAGTCAGTTTGTAACCTACTTAGCCAAAATAGTGACAACCATGGCTCCTGTCACATACATTCTTTTAGAATCTTGTCTACCTTGACCAAGAGGCAGAGTCTATGTCCCTTCTCTGTACCTGTACAGGCCTTGACTAACAAGGTATAACTTAAGTGACAGTTGATGATTTTCTATGAATATGCTCTACTTTGCTCTTTTGACCCTCCTGCTGTTAGAACCCAGCCAGATACTATGCTATGAGTAAGCCCATTCAGCCTGTGGAGATACCTGCATGGAAATCAACTTTGGTCCCTGGACCCTTGCCCTGTTTGAACTCTCATGTGACAGCTGGCCCTCACTTACCAGTCTTGCAAGGGAGTCATCTTATAATTGGATTCTCCAGCTGAGTGCTCTCAGCTGAAACCATGTAAAGCAGCAATGCACCCTGTCCAAACTGTAGATTCATGAGCAGAATCAATGATTACTGTTGTTTGAAGTCACTTTGCAAATGGTTTGTCATCGTAGCAAGAGATGGCTAATAAAGATTTTGGTACTGGAAGTGGGATGTTGCTATAACAAAAATCTAAAATATATGGCATGAACTTCAAGACCAGGTAAAAGGCAGGAGCTCCAAGGGCCTTCAACAGAGTGTTGGTGAAAGCTTCAGGGCCTTGAGTAGAGAGTTAGCAGGAGCCGAACTGGCCTCAAGGAGACTGACAGTGAGGGCTTAAAAGAAGTTAGAAAAAAGGAGAGCTCTGTTATGTGGTGACACAAAGTTTGGCAACTCCATAGCCTGGGGCAACTTGGAAAACAGGAAATGAACTCAATCATGTAATGATTTCCAGACACAATATAGTAAGTGTCACCTGGCTTCATCTCACTGCCTGTGATAAAATGCAAAAGAGAGAGACATGAGCTAAAGAATACACTGTTAAATAGAAAGGATCCAGGACTTGATGAGTTTAAAAATAAAACTGTTTCTCATACTTGGCCTCTCCAGACAGCAAGTTCTAAATTAAAAGGTGAAAGATTTATATGATCTGAAGAGAAACCAGAGTATAGCAAGTTCTAAATTAAAAAGGACCTTCAGGCCCAAGATCAAATCTAGGGTAAGACTGTAAAATTTTTTGATAAGACCTCATAAAGATCTAATACCATGCCTCAAAGACCCTTTAAGAGAGAAAGCAGATTCCTTAGGGATCTAAAGGGTGTGCTTTACAAATCTTCCCTATAAACTAGGGAGGCTTCTAAAAATCTGAAGGGTGTTTGCTCACAGGGGTGAGAACACTGGGTAGAGAAAAAGCTAACTATACAATATTTATGGATTTATGGCTCTGACTTTTGTCTAATGGAATAGGCTTATAAATTGATACGTAAGAATCCCACAACATTTCTAAAAGAATTATATCAGCTTGGCCTGAAAACCACTGAGACAATATAAAATGAAAAAAGGTATTTGGCAGTGAAATTTTACATGCAGAAAACAGGCAAAGGAAACTACTCTGCTGCAAACACAGGCAGCTTTTAATAGAAAAGAAATTACTTAAATAGTCAAGATCCCAGAGAGTGTATCCAAGAGGTATGAACTCCCAAGGAGTAGGACTGGGCTCTAAGCAAGGAACTGACAACACACAAGGGGGCTGGATGTGAGAACTGCAATGAACTCATATCTGCACTCCACCTCTTGTTTTCACAGTTCAAATGGGGGTGTCTGTAGGTGTTAGTCTATGCCTGCCTCACCATGATATGCTGGGTGTGGAAAGGGCCAATAAAGTGGCTCTTTAGTTCACAAGTCTGCAGGTCTTTGGATTGAGAATAATGATGCTTAAGAAACTGTACCCAAGGCTGCACCTGAGGAGCTTCATCCACATCTGGATCTGATTTAACTACTGACATCCTGGACCTCTTGGCTGAACCTGAAGCCCTAGTAAAATGAGGCTTTGGGAGATTCTTGAAGAAAGAGGTGAGTGTGGGAAAGCTGTAAATTGTGGATAAACAGAGGGCTGTGGAATATTGTATTTCCCAGAGATAGCCACAGCCTCTCTTGTTCCATGTGGTATTTTAGAAGTTCACCACTCCATCATCAAATTATCCCAGATGAGCCTATGGCCTCTCCCCTTGAGCTTGGACAGGGCTTTATGATTGACTTGACCAATGAAGTAGAAAGAAATTTTCCCTATGCAGTTTCTGAAAGTAGGTTATAAATGTGCCATGCTTCTTGGGATGTTCATTCCAGACACAGGCACAGTGCTGTTCAGAAACCCAGGTAATCCCTAGAGGAAAACACTTCCTTTAGCCCCTAGGGCTTCCCAGCTAATACTGCATGAACCAAAAACAAATAGATTTCACTGAGCCCTGCCCAGTTTGCAAGTTCATGATAAGTAAGTAAATAAATAATAAATACATTTAAGGTTTGAAGTCACTAAATTCTGGGGTGGTTTGTTATGCCCTAATATAAAAATGATATACCAGATTACAATTATGAAAACTCTGGCTGTTTCCAAGGCTTCTATAGCAACATATTTACTAATCATCTTTTAGAATAAATGAAGTCTGTTTAGAAAACGTTATATATTCATATTTTAAATTATTTTAATTTTTTGTCGAGTGCTATACATAAAATCTTTAAAAAGTCAGTTTCAAAAGGCTTTTAATACAAATTAATGTTTACTGTCCCCTCCCTCCCATGTCATTTAACATCTAGTTCCATCTCTTTCAACTCTTTGAGTTATTTCTCCTGATATTGGCCTCCATCTTTCTAAATAATATTAATGAGCTACTATTTCTTGGTTCATCAATTTTAGTTATTAATAAAGTTTTTCCTCTTTATGTTAATGGAGTATTTTACTTTTTCCCAATCAGTCTTATCCTCCCAATAAAATCACATAACGATTTTGCTTTAATACATATTCAATGGTAAATATTCAATGTTAAGCCAAGTAGAGTACTACAAGTACACATTGTATTTTGAAAGGAATTAATAAAACTGCTTCCTTTTCCAGTTTCTTAACTTCTTAAAATATCTGACAAAATCTTTCTACATACTCCAATAAATCTGTTAAATGCTTCACAATACAGGTTTTCACAATTTGTATTGTTTTTTATGTGTGTGTGTGTGTGTGTGTGTGTGTGTGTGTGTGTGTGTGGTGTGTCTGAAGGATGGGATTTTTGCTGCTGTAATGTTGAACAAGCAATAAATGGTGAATGACAAGGTAGAATACATCTCAGGTTTGGGATGGTATTTTTTGGAACAAAACTTACACACAGAAGCAGAAGTGAATTATGGTTTCTCTGTTGGCCGTGGCCTTCTGAGATCTTAAGATCTGTCATGGCCAGATATCAGACTTCCAGAGAGGGAAATTGGCCTTTGAATTATAGTGAGTTATAGTTGAGGTACATTATAGAAGAAACATGATTAGGGATGCATCAGCGCCTCCCCCTGCTATGATAGGGTACAATGGTCCAAGCTTTGTGATTGCAGCTATATGACATGATGAAGCAGTTGCTTTCAGCTGTCATCTGCCATCTTACAATCTGCTAGGGTAGTATTTAGCCATAGCTAATTTCATGGAGCAAGTTTAGGTATCTAAATGCTCCCATTCTGTAGGATGCTAACTTTTTTCTTGGATACCACCTGGCAGGGAATCTGTCTTGCACAATCTATCCTTTTTTTCTCCCCTTGAAACTACCTTCCTGATATGAAATGGTTCTATATTAGGTCTTCTGCGCAGATCACTTCCTTAGACTTACCTCTGCTATTATCTTGGGAATCAACTTATCTACTCCCTGGGTTGAGAGTCATTGTTTCTTTGATCCCATGCTATTCTCCTTTTTGGATAACTCTCTCATTTTAGTGGAATAGATCCTACAGTAGCTGCTCACAAATGTTTACATGAGAGGAAAAATTTTTTTGAGCCTTTATGCATTTGAAGTTGTCACTTTGCTACCCCTGCCTGATGGGCTGAATGACTAGAGCATTTTAGATTAAATATGTCATTAGGAAGTTTTTAATACATTACCATATTCTATTTGTCAAGACTGCCCTGCAGAGTACTGATACCAATTGGATTCCCTAGTGTGTGTAAGTGACTAAGTTTTTTAAACAAGGATTTATTTTTTTTATCCTAGGAATGTTTAGGATATATATTTTAAAAATTTCAGATACTCTAAGACTTTACAATGATTTGCCTTTGTTTTTCTCACTTATTAATCTGGATGTTCAGTAAAAGGGTTATGCCCTTCAGCTTCAAAAAAATTGTTTATATTATTGCCTCGAAAATTCCCTCTTTCTTATCACCACTATTTTATCTCTTACGTAAGATCCTATTTGTCGGAGGTTGTATCTCCTGGATAGGAGCTTCTAATATAATTATTTTCTTTAAATCATCCACTTCCTGTTTATTGTTCTACTTCTGAGAAAATTCTTAATTTAGTGTTCAACCTATTGAATTACTAATTTCAGCTATCACATTTTCAAGTTTCAAATATTTATTCTTTTCCTACAATTGTTTCTTTTTGATGCCATAATATTCTTATTCCTGTGATGCATCATTTTTTTTTCTGTTGAAAATCATTACTTCTATAATTTTTTAAATTTTCTTTGGTTTCCTACATCATCTGTTTCTTTTGAGTGCCTGTTTTTTCTATTTATTTGTTTTGGTGTTTGTGATACTTTCCTCAAATATCTGATCACCCTTGACTATCCATTCATATCTAAAATTGGGCACTTAACTAATTGGAAGCCCTCTTGGCTTATAGGGCAATTAGGTAGCCAGTGGGTTTTTTATTGATTGTTTTTCTCCAGGGTCGTTAGTATCATAAGAAAAGATCCTACAACCTTCTATCTGAAGAGTATGCGTGGCTGCTGCTTTTTTGAAGTTGGGGGCCTTTCAGTAAGTACTTAATTTCCTTGTTTTCAGTATTGAATTTAAATAACCTATGCCCAGGCTGATGAGGCCAGGGCCTTGGTGGTTCAATTTTCCCTGAGCAGTGGTTTTCAAGCCTTAGCATGCATCAGAATCTCTTGGAAGATTAGCCAAGACACAGTTGATTAGACCTCAATTCCCAAACTTCTGATTCAGTAGTTCTGGGGTGGGGCCAGAGAATGTATTCCTAACAAGTTCCCAGATCTGTGGCCTGGGGACCACAGTTTGAGAAAAATTGCTCTATCACATAATCCTCTTGTTCTTTTTGCAGGAGGGGTGGGGTGCAGTTGGTAGGAGAGAGGGAGTGAAAAGTCTCTGAGTGCATGGCATAGCGGTCTAATTTGTAACACTGTGAGACATTCCCTCTGTTTCATTATCTCAAGCTTTCCTCCTGATTTCAGTAGTATCTGTGCCCTCTAATTCCTGAGACTTTCTAGGATGTTTTAGGGGTAAATAAGCTCACTTTTCTTTGGCCCAGCCCCTCTACCTATTCTCAGCCTCTCTGTAGGAATATTGGATTTACTTGCATCCTGTCTGTTTGTTCATATGCCATCTCCCTGCCCCACACCGCTTTCCATCTTTATATTCCAAAAATAAGGATTACTAAGGGCCTCATTTTCATTGATAGTGGCGTTGGAGTATCTTCTTTTTCTTCTTGTTTTTTGAGGTGTATTTTGAGGAGAAATAAAGAAAAGAAATCTTTTAGCATCATTTCGATTGGGTGTTATTTGGAGTCAAATAAGAAGCATCTTTATTCCCTTGATTCTGTAACAGATAAATAAATTCACAATATTTTGATTCTTGCTAGTTTTACTTTTAAAGAGTATTTTTGTGAGAACTATATTTATATGGGTGACAGCATTTAGAAACTGAAAATTGATGCTATATAATAACTTCTAGTTAATCGAAACAATCCATTGACAAGCACAAAATATTTATAATTGTCCAATAAATAGTTTGTACTTAAAAAGGATCTAAACTTTGCACTGAAAATTATGGCTAAAGTAATGATGTGTGTTACTTTGTTTTCTTAAATTGATCTTGATCTTATTTTGCCAGAAATAAGGTTATTTGGTTTATTTTTATTAACCCAAAATTTCAAAGAAATTTAAAATGCTCTCTTAAATATCTAGAGCCCTGCTACCTAAGGTGGTTGCCAGCATCCATAAATAGCTATTTACATTTAAATTACATAAAATTTAAATTTATTTCTTTAGTCATACTAACCTCATTTTTGTTAGTCACACATGGCCAGTGGCTTCTGTAATGAAAACCTTAGAGAAGGAACATTGCCATCATTGCAGAAAGTTCTATTAGACATTACAAATATAAAGTCTCCTTTATTTACAGAAGGACAGAAAAAAAAAAGGAAAAGAATGACTTTCATTTTCATTTTGAATGAAAACAGTCTTTTGTCAATCTTACACATTTTACTAAGGAATCTTAGTTTGAAAATATCAGTGTCTTCAATATATGCCCCAAATGGCCAAGCACACTTTTAGCTTGATAGTGGTTACGTGGGAGATGGAAATGATTTACTCCAAAATGCAGGGTGGATTTGTGTTAAATCATTTGCATGCTGTTAAGGTGGAGGAATGCTCAAGGGACTGCAACCCACCTCACCCATTTTCCTATCTGTTTAGTGTCTGGAGGAGACATGTTGAAAAACTGAGCCACTGCAGGTGTGCTTTGTCAACTGGGATCCCAGCTCAGAGTTTCTCAGATCATAAGCAACACAGTGTGTGGCTTATATGCAAAGTGCCTGCTTTCAGTTGGGATGTGTGTGTGTCAGGGATAAATGGCTGGTTCCAACGCAGAGCCACACGCTCATAGATTCTGGCTACGTGTTTGTAGACCTTTAGATCCCAATTTAATTGTTTATTGATTAAATAAACATTAGAGGCTATTTATTGGGTCTCAATTGGGAGCTGTTATCCTAGCCAAAGAATGATATATATGTTTTTTATTCCTGTGGCTAATTTTTTAAATGTTAAAAAAAAGTCTTCTTAGACTTGCCAATGAGAATAAAACATTTCTAATAATTACTTACTCATAAAAATATGCACATATAAATGAAACTGCATTATTTCAATATTATAAAAATATTCTTCCGAAGGCAATAAGCAGAAATCATTTAAAAAGATAAGTAGGTAGATAGATGGTAGGTAGAATTATTTGGGTATCATAAACTTAATTGCATTAATTACCTTCTTAATTTTGTTAACCACATTAATTAATTAGTGACATTTAAATCTTAGATATTTAAATTTTCTCTTTTCAGTTATCTGGGAAGATGATCCCAGAATAATCTCCCTAAAATGTGTGCAGGTTTCTTTTTTCTTAAACTATATAAAACAGCCTGACTGCCCACATTTTGTTCTATACTACCTAATATGCTGCAGAACTGGAGATGTCTACCTGGATTTATGAATGCCTGGTTTTGACCTAAGGCTAGCTTACATATTACTCTGATGATTTTTTGGAATAGGTGGAAATCGGGTCTCCTGCAGGTCATCTCTAAAGAGATTTACCTTCCTGCTCACATTTGCAGGGACATTCTTTTCAGTGAATGGGATGACCAGGCTGCTAAGATTTAGGAGGAAAATAATCCAGTAAGGCTCATTCAAAATCAATTGAAATTTTATAATGCAGTTACAAGTTAGCTACAAATCAGCAAGATAACGTCATGACAGAATTTATATAATCTGTGATATTTTAGTAAGAATTTATCTGTTTTTTTTTTGTTTCTAGAGCCTATAGTAATAGGCAAATAACAGAACAAAATAGATATAATAACAGTAATAATCATCATTGAATACTTGATATATACTAAGCACACTGTTTCACACTATGTACATATTAATTGCACTTAGAACTTCTAGTTAATCTATTGAATAAAGATTGTTGTTTCCATTTTACAGAGAACATTGAAGCTTACTTTTAGCACTGGACCAATAGCTAGTAAGTGATGGTATTCCAGACCCAAATTTGTCAAACTCTACAAACCTTTCTCTTAATGACTATGCTAGGTATTCAGTATAACTAGTGAAATAGCATTTAGGAGTGACAGGACTATGGAGGCTTGAAACACCAGGTTTACACAAGATCATTTTTTAAAGTCTCAGGAAATGCAAATTTTCTGAGAAATATAGTAAATTCCTGATGTATTTCAAGCACCTACAAGAGCAACTGGAACATAATGAATATTCAATGAATAAATTGACTTAGGGTCCCTATGTAACTGTTACAACTTAGGGTGTGCTGAGAGATCTTTAAAGCTGATATAAAGTATCCTATTTTTCTTGCCTGAGAAGCATAGCTTGGTCTATGTAATTACTGTGCAATTCAGCAAATCTGTTCATATACATGTGTGTACCTTCTCCCGTTATATTAGATATAAACTGGTGACTTTAGAAGCTCTCTGTAGGACAATATGTATTGCATTAAAAGACAATTCAGCGTATAATTAGTAAAGGCTAGTAAATTTAGGGGCTCATATTGTTGAAAAAGAGCAACTTTATTGGTATGTGTCTGTAGTAGATATTCAAATTGTCCTCATTGTCTCAGGACACTATTTTACTTTGCCTACACCTTCCAATATTCTTGAAGAAGTGTTTTCTAAAATAAGGTGAATTGATTTTCAATAGAGGCAATAACATCCTGAATATAACCTCCTCTTGATTAAACGGTACCTGCCAGAATCTTTTGGGATCAGGATCATGTGTCTCCATGATTATTAACAACTCTTAAACCACTGGAATATTTTACATGTTAGTTGTGTACTAATTTCTCATTATTCCTTTAACAAGTTGTCACAAATTTAAAAGTGGGTTGAAATAACATCAATTTATTGTTTTACAGCTTTGGATAACAGAAGTCCAAAATGGGTTTCACTGGGCTAAAATCAAGATGTTAGTTATGACTGTGTTGTTTTCTGAATGCTGTAGGGAGAATCCCTCTGCTAGCGTTTTTCAGTTTCAAGTTTGTATTCCTTGTCCCATGGCCTCCTTTCATCTTCAAAGCCAACAATGGCCAGTCAAATCTTTCTTATATGGTGCCACTTTCACACTGACCCTTCTGTCTACATCAACAGTTAAGCACCCTTGTGACTATAATGGACCTGCCTGGATAGTTCAGAATAATCTTTCTAGTTTAAGATAAGCTGATTAACAAACTTAATTTTATCTGCTATCTTAATTTCCCTTTGCCATGTAATGTAGCATATTCACAAGTTCTGGGAATTAGGACCTGGGCATCTTTGGAAGGCCGATATTCTGCCTACCAAGGAAGGTAACAGTATGGAGGTATTAAGTAACATGCTTGCATGTCAATCCCAACTCTATATTAGCTGTTTGATCTTGAGCAAGTTACTTAATTTCTTTGAGTTCCCTGGATGGCAAAACTAAGTTAATAATTACTACGACTCAGGATTGTCAAGAAGATACTCTTAAGTCCTGGAGAATTTGGGAATCTAACATGTGAAGAATGATCTTTTTTAGTGTATCATCCTATTAAAAATTTGAAAAAAAAAGCCTTCTCAAATGCATATTGTAGGTTATAGCATGATTAGATATCCTTTATTCTTCTCAAATGAAAGGGGAGATTCACCCACCAGTTATCACCTTCTTTATAGCTCATTGCCTAGTCCTGTCTCAAACATGATCACTGAGTATGGGCCTATTATCTGTCTTTTTCTTCATTAGTTCACCATGAAGATACTGCATTGTGGCACAGTCCCTGAAGAGATAAAATTAATGAACTTGCAACAATTAGAAAAAAATTGATGGATAAATTGTGCTGACCAAGATTACCATTAAAGTTCAAGATGATGATAGATCTATAAAGAATACTCTAATTGCTGAAAGCTTTAATGCAACACAGAGTGTATTGTCCTTTCAAGCAAAAGGAACAAAATTAGCAAAAATAAAAAATAATGGATGAGAGAGTGAACATGGAATATAGGATAAGGCAGGTGTCAGGAGGGAAAGAAGAGCCCCCTGACAGAGTAGAGGCTATGTTAAAGTTATAAAGATCACTGCTTAACTGGAGTATAGACGTGTTATAAAGAAACTTGAAACAAAGTAAGAATGTCTAGGGAGAAACAGACACTGAAGATTATTGATTAGATGTTAATAAAGTTGAGGAAGTTGAGTTTGGAAGGAGATGAACTTGTAGACACCATTAATAAGTATGGAAGTTGAGTCATAATTTCTTTCCCTACTAAATAAATCAAAAATTGATATAAGCTAATACACGAATCATTGGAGGTAGATTCTCTTCCTTCTCTCTCTCTCATTCAAGCATTTATACTTATATCAGAACTTTTAGAGAAAGAAAATTTGATTCATTAACAGACTAAGAGGTGTCCTGAGAGATATTAATCATTTATAAAAATCACTGTCACTAATATGAGGGAATATAAGAAGAAGGTAAGAAAGACATTTATAAAACAAAATAAAGCAAAAACTCTGCCCTTGAGATGAATTTGTTCTTTGCAACCTGATGTGGTATATGTCCGTGAGCTTTAATTCAAGTATCATTTCTGGAAAGAATGTATGTTTATAGAATTCTGCTGACCAACTGGTGAATTTAGAAAAATAATACACTCTGAGATCCTCAAATTTCTTCATTTTTAATATTGGACTCATACTCCTTACCTAATAGGGATTTAATGAAGATAAATACAATCTGGATAGCTTACTTCATCCGTGAGACTGGTTCCTAAACAATTATGGGGTAGTCTAAGCAAGAAAAGAATACATTGGAAGGATATAGGGCAATTCACATGATTGAAAAGGAGAGCAAATGAGGGCAAGTCCATATATATAGGGAGAAAGAACAAAAAGTTTGTGTTTTCAAGTGGTTACCATTGGAATATCTCACTCCTACATGATTTCTGTCCTTATTACATCACTATGCTCAGAATCCAAATTCCCAGGAGAAACAAAGTGTCTGATGAGCCTAATGTCAAAATAAAAATTTCACTGGACAAAATTAAACAGGCGAAGAAGACTTTATTCAAGGACATTGCAACAGGGAGAGACACCAGAACTCAGTCTGAACTCAACTTTGCAGAAACAAGGGCAATAGGGTTTTTAAGAACTGGAATGTAAAAAAAAACCAGAGTTTTAAAAAGAACTGAGGTTTTCAGAACCTCTTTGGAGATTATAGGCTATCTATGTTTACTAATTGGCTTTCCCCAAAAGAAAGGTCAACTTTCTCTTATTTTCATGGCAAGAGGTGATTTTATGACATGGAACAAGGCACCTACCTAAGTTAGGCTCCTATTCTCCCACAAAAACTAGGAAATCAATAGGGGCACTATCTCTTTTGATGACTACATTTCAAAGAGATGACTCCCAGGTCCTAGATAGCCTTGGTTGTAAAACTGGCAAGACATTTTAAAAATATTTCTATATCAAAGAGACAGAGTACAATTGTAAGCTTTCTTAGAAAAAATGCTCTAAGAAAAGGGAAAGGTTGCTGGGCACAGTGGCTTATGCCTATAATCCCAGCACTTTTGGAGGCCGAGGTGGGTGGATCATTTGAGGTCAGGGAGTTTGAGAGTAGCCTGACCAACATGGTGAAACCCTGTCTCTACTAAAACTACAAAAAATTAGTCAGGCATGGTGGCACATGCCTATAGTTCCAGTTACTTGGGAGGCTGAGGCAGGAGAAATGCTTGAACCTGGGAGGCAGAGGCTGCAGTGAGCTGAGATTGTGCCACTGCACTCCAGTCTGCGTGACAGAGTGAGACTCCATCTCAAAAAAAAACAAAAAAAAAACAAAAAAAAAAGGCAGGGAAAGGTTAAGGCTGTCTTTATCAACAAGTGCAGACTGAGAGCCTGCCTAAGTATCTGGATTAATGTTTCCGCCAAGAGCCCTTGGAATGGGGAAAAGAGTCATTCTCAAAGAGAATAATGGGATAGACACACACACCACACACACACACACACACACACACACACACACACACACACACACCGTCAGGGAAGGAATGGTGGGTAGGACTACTTAAATAAGAAAAATGTGCCCAAGACTGTGTTGAAAGCTAGAAAAGTAGTGCAGCACTTCGGAGTTTTAAAACTTATTTAGAAAAAACAAAACAAAACAAAAAACAAAACAGATCCATTCAAAATAATTATCAAACAATTCAAAGACAATGCAGAAGCAAGGGCATACCCTGTAAAATTGTGCCACACCAGAAACAATCCTTTACACAGACTTGCATTCAGGAGAAATAAAATTCTACCTCAAATGTGAAGTTGGAGACAATTTACATTTTACTGCAGCTCCTTAAGCTTGCCAGGCACAGGATGATACTGCATGACACAGAGCAACAGATCTTTAAAATTCTGCTTCTTCATCCATCTCCCTCAGTGTGTCACTTGTCATTCTCATGTCCCGAAGTTTCCTGGAATGCTTTCCCTAAAACTCAGCTTTTTTTTTTTTGAAACTGAGTTTTGCTCTCATGGCCCAGGCTGACGTGCAATGGTGCGATCTTGGCTCACTGCAACCTCCACCTTTCGGGTTCAAGTGATTTTCCTGCCTCAGCCTCTGGAGTACCCGAGATTACAGGTGTCTGCCACCACGCTCAGCTAATTTTTGTATTTTTAGTGGAGACGGGGTTTTACCATGTTGGCCAGGCTGGTCTCGAACTCCTGACTTCAGATGATCCACTGGCCTCTGCCTCCAAAAGTGCTGGGATTACAGGTGTGAGTCACTGCGCCCGGTCAAATCCAGCTTTTGTTGATCTCTCTTTCAATTTTTTCCATCTATCTCTCTCACACACACACACACACACACACACACACACTTCCACATTTATTTGTTTCTCTTCACAGTATTCTCCGCTTCTTCTAATGCATACTTCTTTTCAGGTCTTTTTAGCTTCTCCAGTTCCTTTTTATTATTTCCTCAACACTTTATTCTAATTAATAGGAAACATCATTTCTCTTAGAAGTCAAGGCAGTGACATTTGGCTGCAAATCCTAATCCCGTTGATGGTCCCCATCACAAATGTGAAGGACCACCCTTCAAATAGTGTGTATGTTTGCTAGGGAAAGTCAGGCTGAGGACCTATCGCTTGTTCATCATATCTCTTTAGTACCTACTTAACTAACAGAGCCTGGCACAATAATAGTGTTTATTAGTTTTACTTTTCTAATTAAATTATTGAAAAAAAGAATTAGTCAAAGTGTTAAGAAATACATGATCCTTCTGCAGGTACAAATGAGTGTATGAATATGTTTGGCAGCTGTAAAGCAGTGCTCAGGAGTTGCAGAAAGCTTTCCAAACTAGCAATGAAGAAGGGTGGCAATGACTCTAGCACACCTAGTAGTTCCCTTACTATTTAGTTCCCTAACCCGAGTGGAATATTCAAGAATCTGGCAGGAGAGAGGGAAGAGAGAAGAATGAAAATGAAGAAAGAGGAAGAAGGGGATTTGAACATGGCCATCATTGCCATTTCAGACTTCTCGCATGTCTCAGACACCAGACCAGGCTGTTGGATTCCAGACTGTCTGGATAAATACTGAATATGCAGGAGCATGTGCTAATATGACCCCCTTACCTTTATTTGAGTATACATAAAAAATACTTTTATAATAATAATATCATCTTGTTTCAAATGGGTATTGAGTGGTTTAGCTATCAAAGTTTATATGGCATTCTAATTACAGCGTTTCTTTTCAGTAAAACTCTATTGACATATTTTTCAAGAGACCAGATACTAAAATCCTTTCAACAGGTTAAAAGAAAATTCTTAGGATGGGAAATGGAAAAAAACATCGAGTGAACATAAAATATTAAAAGTTTGCAAGAGAAAATTTTCTGGAGAACTCCTTAAGATATTTTTATGCTACGCAAACATGAAAGTCCTTGGAGTATGTGTACATAGTATAAAACTCTGATATCTAAGCGTTGAGTAACAAGATGTTCTTTTGACTGCACTGCAAATACTCCTCAGAGCATAAGAACTGAAAGATCAATGTGGAACACTTTATTGTGGCACAAATGCAAAAGAATCATGGCTGGGAGCCATTGTTTCACTTTTCCAGTAGTTGTTAGAAGCTTTTGTGTGTTCTTCCTGCATCAAAAGCCTGAAATCTCTGAGCTCTAATGATAGATTTACACTGGGATTCAAAGGACAGCCAAAATGCAACAATGTTCTTAGGTTGCTAATCACAGAAGCTAATTTAATGCAATGAAATAGACAAGATCAAGATTATAAGTGTTTAAGGCACAAAACTAGAGCCCCTAGGACTAGTTTATACAGTTTCTATTTCGTTCACATTCAGGCTCAGGAAATTGTGTCTCATGCATTTGGAAACATTACCTTGGAAACATTAAATAAAAGACAGGAAACCACATACCAGCTGAAGAAAAGAACCAATTCCTGCACAGAGTCTGTGTAGAGGTGCTGCCTGACTCCAGTCTACAAACTCAATCACTAGAGAAGGGCGTCTGATAACCTGCAAACTGACATGAGAAACTCTGAAGGCTTACATGGGGATTCAGTTACCAGCTCAGGTCATGATTTCATATGATGCCACTTTTGCATAAATTAATCACAGAATTATAATGATTTCCTGCTAGGGTTCTAATTTTAGAACCTGGTTCCACCTTCAAGTCTGTACCATAGATCTTTCTAATGCAAGTGGAAGTATTTGCAGGAACTGACAGCACTAACCTCAGCCCAAAATGTTTGATCTGCTTTTTATCTCTCATCTACTTAAAAGTATTGCTCTCCAAGTTTCTCTCTCTTGCCTGCTTGGTGGTAGATCTCCCAAAAGATGTAGAGTTCAGGTGACTTTGGCAAAATGCTTTTATGCTTTGCCTCTTACATAACAACCTAAAATTGTTAGATCTGGATTCAGTTTAAAGGGCACAAACTACGAAAATGACAGCAACAGAAAAAAGCACAAAACAAATAAATAAAAAATCCAGAAGAAATTATTTTGATTCCCTTAAACTTCATCATACATACCAACAGACATCTGAGGAAGAAGAGTCTACTTTCTTGATCATTTTTCTAAGTAAATATTTGCAAATGCAAAATTACATTTGATACAAGAAACTCTCAAATTGTTAGCTACTTCTGAAGGCATATAAACTAAATTTTATTTTTTAATATTTATTTATTTATTAATTATTATTTTTTGAGACAGAATCTCTCTCGCTCTGTCACCCAGGTTGGAGTGCAATGGGGTGATCTTGGCTCACTGCAACCTCCACCCCAGGTTCAAGTGATTCTTTTGCCTCAGCCTCCTGAGTAGCTGGGACTACAGGCAAGCACCACAATGCCCGGTGATTTTTTTGTATTTTTAGTAGAGACAGGGTTTCACCATGTTGGCCAGGCTGGTCTCGAATTCCTGACCTCAAGTGGTCTGCCTGCCTCAGCCTCCCAAAGTGCTGGGATTACAGGCATAAGCCACCACACTCGGCCTATCATTATTTCATATTTGGTGGCAGGGGCTTGGGGAAGAGGCAGAGGATGGTGGAAAACGTTGTTTTTTCTCATGACTGTGGATAAGTAGTTGTTGAAAAAGTAATCTACCTCAGGGCTGAGGCTATTGTCATTGGCAATGTCTGAAGTCTTCATGTTAACTTCATGTAAAGTCTTCCTATTTCACCCAGTAGAGAACTGTACTTTCCCTGCTCTCAACTCTCCTCCCATATGTTCCCAGTTTATGAGGATGACTGCTTCCAACATTTTCTTCTTCGTTAGCCAGAACCAGACACATAATTTTCTACCGGGTGAAAGAAATGGCTGAAGACACTGTTTTGTTGTTGTTCTTGTTTGATGTTTAATACTTATTCAGCAGTGTTAGCAAGGGGACAGAGAGAGGGGCACCTTCAAGCACAGCTGCAAAGAGGCTGAATTGGTACAAACGTTTTGTAAGAAAATTAAAATGTGCAAAAGCACTTCCATTTTGTTGAATTGATCTTAATTATAATAAAGAATGTTCACAAAAATTATCTCATGAGATTTTTTTTTTTTTTGAGGCAAAATCTTGCTTTGTTGCTCAGGCTGACTCTGCCTTCTGGGTTCAAGTGATTCTCCTGTCTCAACCTTCCAAGTAGCTGGGATTACAGGTGCCTGCCACCACGCCTGGCTAATTTTTGTGTTTTTAGTAGAGATGGAATTTCACGATGTTGGCCAGGAACTCCGGACTCAAGTGATCTGCCCACCTCAGCCTCCCAAAGTGCTGGGATTATAGGCATGAGCCACTGCTCCCAGGCTCATAAGATATTTTGCATATTGATTTTAATAGCAAGAACTTTGAATAAGCCAAATGTTAAAATCAGGAATGAGTTCAATAAATTTTGACCCATTTATGCAATAGAAAAATTATTTTAAAATGATGTTAAATGACAAAAAGTTCTGAAATGATTTATGCCTATGGAAATATTAAAATCTGTATTGCTTGTTGATCAGGTTCATGTCTTATTTATTTATTATTAATGATTCTGCCATATGTGTGTATTTTTTTTCCAAAAAGAACTTCTAGTTTAATTTTTTCCCCAAACTAACCTATCTAAAAATATCTTTAAAATTTTCCCTAAGAGGTCTAGCAGAGGTAAAACTCCTGGTGGGCCTGTAGGAGCTATAATCAGATAAAAGTAGACCTTGAAATAGAAGTAAGGGCAGATATTTGTTTCCCCTGTTAACTTTTTCAGCTACATTCATATTCACCAGACATGACACCATTAGGCCAAATTTACACAGCACAACGTGAAGTGGAAAGTAACTAATTAATCTGTTCTAGAAAGACAGGAAAGAGAGGAAGTAGTTTACCCAAAGCCTCTTCAGTGCTGATAACGGTCTTCATGAGCAGTGTGCTAATCTATCAGACTTTGCTCAGCTTTATGTTGTTTATTTAATGAGTTTGTTTTTTGTAGTCATCAAATTAAGAATTGACAATCTTTTCCCTGTATTTGGCTTGTGGAAATTTTGTTCTGTTCAGTTTAAGATGTGTACCAAATAACTTGCCCAAATATTGTATCTGAATAAACAGATTAATAATACTTTAGATTTAGGAGTTTTATGATTTGGCCAACTGATGTTGAGTTTAAAGTATATGGATATGATAGTTGCTCATTAAACATTGGACCATCTGTAAAATTACTATCTACTCTCTTGCAAAAATGTCTGAGGTTTTAAAATATATTTCCACTAAAAGAATAGACTGCACACATCCCATGAGGTAAACCTGAAACATAATATGGAACAAATTATGATGGCAAAAAAAAAAAAAGAAGAAAACATGGCTGAAGCTCCAATTGGACTTTTAAAAGCAACCGTTAAAAGCTTTTGTACATTAGAAGCCACTTCATTAAAAAGACTTGAGTTTGTGAAACTTAATGATAGCTTTGTCAAAGAGATTTAAAATTGAAAAATTATTTTAAGGTGGTAATTACTGACAGAAGCTTGGATTGTTAGTGTTTATGAGTAAATTTCAGTAATGAAATTTGCAATAGCAGATGAAATCGACTGGATAATGGCAAGCACTCTATTCCACTTCAACGTGCATAAACTTGGTCTCAGAAAACTAGTACATGAACCTATAAACAGAGATGAACACACACACACCACACACACACACACACACACACACACACACACACACACACACACAGAGCTAAGCTCCATGTGTGAGCTTTTGACAGAGTACAAATATAGCATGTTTTAGTGTCAAGTTTGCACTTAACCTCAGTTTATTTATTTAAGCAAATATGGTAAAAGATCCAAGCATATAATGTCTTGGCAAAACTTAGAAGGGAATATCTGGGTCAAAACCTCATAAACATATTTCATCTGATTTCACACCCATAAAACAGTGGTTTAGAAACCATGCACAACAACCAGACATCAGTTGTGCCTTCAAGATAAGTTTTCGGCAGTTGCTAATAAAGGAACCTGTGATCCTCTGACTTGCAGCATGTTTACTGTAAAAACTTTCAGAATACAAACAAACAAAAAGGGTGGAAGTACTTTTTGTATTGTCCATTTCTGTTTCTTTAAAGCTCTGAGCACATTTCATTTCTCTTTCTCTCTCTCTCTCTCTATTCATGAAGATTTACAAAAAAGTTCTCTTACTTTTTGAGCTTTGTGTTTATTACCTTGGCCAACAGAGAGAGAGAGAGAGAGAGAGAGAGAGAGAGACAGAGAGACAGAGAGACAGAGGCAGAGACAGAGGCAGAGACAGAGACAGAATGAAAAAGAGGAAGGCCCATTTTTAAAAAAGAATTATTCTTTTGATAGTGACTTACTGTTTGGCAGTTTTTAAGATCAAGAGAAGCGATAAGGTAGTCAAATAAACAATATAAAGTCAGGGACACCTTCCTACTCAAGAAGGATTTTTTTTTTCTTTTTTACTATTATATACTCTTGAAATGAAGAGAGTGGACTGCAAAAAATAAAATAAGGATTATAACACTGCATTTGGATAAGCATTAATCAGAACTAGGGTTTCTGTAGGAAATAATTACCCAAGAATCTTACAATATAAAGAAGGCAAGGCTTATGTTAAACAGCAACAAGTGTCTCAAAAACTGACAAAAATGAGTCAAAAATCTATTTCATAGGTGCTCATATTTTTAGCATTCAAATGATGTTAGCAGAATTTTTTCTCAGCATTATAAAATAATATAAATTGATATATGCCAAGACCTGTCCAAATTTTACTTATTTCTTAGTCTTTCTGCTTTGATTTTTAGCAACTTGACTTCCTCCCTGATTTCTGATTTCTCTAGTACAAATCAATGCAAGCAGAAGAGTATTTCTATTCCCACACTTTGAAAAAGGGAAACATTTGCTGTTTCTACCCACTTCCTCTCCCTTAATTTTGTTACACAATTTTTTTCTGTTGTTTATTTGATTGGGTAAGGGCACTTGTGTGTTAAGTCAAAGAATTTGTTAAAAGTGAGGCATCTGGTTACTCTAAGATCAAAACCAAATCTTCTTTTGGTCTCACGTGAAGAACTATGCGGTTGGGGACTCGCTGTTCTTAATTCAATTACAGTCCTCTTTTTATTTATTTTTTTCTTAAATCGAAGGCAGAGTACAACACAAGACAGACAGTGGGGGGAGAAAATAACAAAGGGAAGATCGTACTCTGTAGGCTCTTAAGACATTTTCCCCTACGCTTCAAATCAAGAGCTACTTCACCCGGACAGCTGAAGTCAATTTCACCAGTTACGGGGAATGGGAGTCTTTGTTACTGGGAACTGCACGTTAAGCTGCTCAGTCTGTACTTACAGGCTTGCTCCACCTTCTTTACATTTTCTGGTGCTCTTACAGCTCCCAAAACTAATTGTTCCTAGAAGTTAGACAGGTAAGGTAGAATGTAAACCCTTGTTTATTTCCATTGTTTGATATTTTTTTCCCTCAAGCCGCCTAATTCTTTATTTTCTCTTAATCACCTGACTTCATTTGGGTCAATAATAGGTACTTCCCTAAGTTGCATGCCCTTTAAACCTTGCTAACATCCTCCTCAGAAAATTATGCTTAAAGTGTGCTTTTAGAACAGTTTCATTTTATTTTTAAGGAGAATACTACAAAATCCTAATCCATGCTAAACTCGGTATGTTTCTTGTATTTTCTTTTTGCTGAAAAGAGCACCCATTTGAAATAATTTATAACCAGACACCATGGATTTGCATTCCAAAAGTTTAAATGGATTTTTACTATGTTCTGGACTTATTACTTCCAATTTTTTGATTGTCTACTCCATAAATATTTTAGCACCTATAATGTATATTTAATTTGATGTTATATATGTACTTCTATGTAAAATACTCTAAAGCATTTACAAAAATAGAAAATGGAAACTGATCATGTATGTATATGTATAACAGAAATTCTAATTTTTGCTTATACAATTAAATTTTTTTTTTTGTTTGTTTGTACATATTCCCTTAGGCAAGGAAGCAGCAGCTGGAGATCAATGTTCTAACCCAGTGGTTTTCAAATTCTAGCACTTGGAAGCCTCTTCAAACACAGATTCTTAAGCCTGTGACAGCTTCTGAATCAGTAGATCTGGAATAACACCCATAAATTTCTATAAAACTTTCAGACAATGGGCTACACTTTCACTAATATAGCTCTAATCTAGAATATGATTTATTGACTGGAACACTCCAGGTTCAGCTTCATGTGTAATCTTTTTCAGAGGCCTAAAATAATAGGACTCGAATTCATTTGACCCAGAGTATATATACCAGTCTTTTCCATTCTCCTTGGATAATTATTTTAACATACCAAAATAAATATGCATTAAAACCTCCCTAACTCAAACCAACTGGAGAAAGGGCCATCTGAATTCACTGAAGGGTGCTTCTCAAATCCAACTTTACTGGTCTTGACTCCACAAACTAACTAGAGGCAACTGCTGTGGAAGTGTTATCTGGAAAAAATCCTAAAGATTTATGAATTAGATTAAAGTGCAATGAATAGCATAGTACTATATTTAAATTTGATTTGATGCCTTCCAAGTATTTTGAAAAGATTTTAACCTTACTAAGTTGAACATCCTCTGTAATATTGTTTACATTTCTTGGAAACTTGCTCACACAATCAATTTGCTTAGCAAACTTCTAGGTCAAGGACAATTCAAAGAAAAACAAAAGCCCCAGGGGGTGTGCAAAGATTCCAAATGTATCCTGGCCTAGTGATATTTTATAGTATTTTCGATACAGTGAACGAACCCCAAATATATGCCTTAAAATTTGGTAGGTGAGTCTTCCTGACCTAAAAATAACCTACCTGATAATCCATCATTCATTTATTCAACAAAGCATATTATGTACCTGTTATACACTGTTAATTCAATTACAATCCTCTTTTTATTTATTTTTTTCTTAAATCAAAGGCAGAGTACAAGACAAGACAGACGCTGGGGGAAAATGCACTGTGCTGTGCATCACTGAGGGGGGTAGTTGTATCAGAAGATTTACAAATACATATAATATCACGATGGTAAAACAGCTAAAAGAAGTATACGATGCTGTGAAAGTGCAACAGGAGTAAATGGCTTAATTGACTCCAAGGAAAAATGTATATTATGTCTTTCTAACCTTGTGGCTTGCTCTTTATTTACTTTACGGGTATCTTAAAAAAGGTTAGGTGTCCATGGACAAAAGGCATGAAGAAACAGACCATCATATTCAACAGACTTTCAATGGATGTCCACAACCACTGTGTATATTGGTTCCTATATAGGTTCAGGTCAGCAGGATCAAGTACTATATAGGTAGAGGTGGGAGAGGCTAAGAGAATGGTGAGGAACTTTAGACCAGCAATTGGCCAGTTGTATTTATAAATGTATTTATAAATAAAATGATTAAAGAATAGTGAAATGGTGTGGATCTGTGTCCCCACCCAGATCTTATGTTGAATTACAGTCCCCAGTGTTGGAGGTAGGGCCTGGTGGGACATGACTGGATCATGGGGGGCGGTCCTCTCATGGTTTAACACCATCCCTGTTGGTGTTGCCCTGGTGAGAGTGAGTTATCATGACATCTGGTTGTTTACAAGTGTCTAGCACCTCTCCTATCTTTCTCTTCTTCTACCCTAGGAATGTAAGATGTGCCTACTTCTCTTTTGCCTTCCGCCATGACTGAAAGTTTCCTGAGGCCTCCTCAGAAGCCATCATGCTTCCTGTACAGCCTGCAAAACCGTGAGTCAATTAAACCTCTCTTCTTTACACATTACCCAGTCTCAGGTATTTCTTTATAGCGATGCAAGAATGGACTAATACAAATAGGGTTGAATAACTTTCTTGCCAGTGAGATCCTGAGTCTCATGGTGGTTGTTGACAGATCTGTAAACGCTGACCAAATTTCTTTCTGGGTGACTGTGCCCTGCCAATTTTACAAATAAGCAAACTGTTCCTGCCATTTCAAAAATCCACTGTTCTTAGCATCCCTATCCTAGTCCTCATGCTGATGAGGTCCTCATCCTACACACGAAAACCTCTTAAACATCCTCAGGTTTTAGCCAGCTACGTGCACAGAAATCATTATTACTCTTAATTTAATAATAGAGTAACATTTTCATACTAATCAGAGACTTGCTGGGTTTAATTACTACACATTATTCCATGGGAAGAGAAAACTACTCAAATTTTAAAATAAGATGTTAGCAGGAGTGTGATAAGTATTTCATTTTTAGCTGCTGGTCTGCTAATAAAACAGGTTTGTTTTGGATATTTTGACAGTCTTTCCATTTGTATTTTAAATCTGACCTCAGCACAGGACTTTTTAAGTTGAAATAGACATTCATTAAAATAGATTCTCTTTTTCCATCTTGTTACAGGAAGAAAAATATATCAATGTTGCTTTTCTTGAGGAAACCGCCTTTAAAAAAATTATTTGTAGAATGTGGTTTGTCCTTTAAACCACGTCTCCTGATTCCTAAACTGAGGTCACTTTGTTATAATGACTCACTGGCTTTGGTAACATCCATTACGATAGGGATTAGCAAGTTTACTCAAAACAAAGGAAGTATAATAAAGCCTGATTAATAAACTAGCAGACATCGGTCTCCCTCTAATCGCCTTCCTTTCTTCCACCGTAGTTTGGGAAAGGCAAAAGTACCATCTTCTTTGTGGAGGCCTTACTAGTGATGTATAAACTTTGAAGTGTGTGTCTCTGGTATATTCTTCCTTACATAACTACTATCCTTATACCACATGATTTGGCTAACTTTTCTGATTTAATTAATTCTGGAAGGAACACAACTTTCCAGCTAGTTAGTGGCTTTTTCCTAATTGATAGATTCTTAAGTTAATACAGTGTGTATTTTTTTGTTTTTGGTAGAAATCTAAGTTCCTATTGATATTCCTCAATGGAGCTATTCTTTACTTCCCATATCACATGGCAACTAATACTGTGGCTTGGAAATCCAAATCATCAGAGTGATGCCACCCTGTAGAACTTAAAAATGAGCCACACATGCTAATTATTACAACAAGGTTGTAAAAAGGAAGAAAAAGTGACAGTGCTGTATACTTGTTTATCTCTTGCCTTTAGACAATTGCTACACTATAATTAATTACTGAGTCATTGAAATACATAATTCACCACTTCACTGTTGACTTCATCTTGTTTCAAAATTGAAAACTCAATGTAAAAAACAAACCAAAACAACAACAACAACAACAAAAAACAATGTTGGCCAAATGCAGTGGCTCTTGCCTGTAATCCCAGAACCTTGGGAGGCCAAGGCAGGTGGATCACTTGAAGTCAGGAGTTCGAGGTCAGCCTGGCCAGCATGGCAAAACCCCTGTTTCTATTAAAAATAC
Source organism: Ateles fusciceps (assembly GCA_036589455.1). Classification (NCBI taxonomy): domain Eukaryota; kingdom Metazoa; phylum Chordata; class Mammalia; order Primates; family Atelidae; genus Ateles; species Ateles fusciceps. The sequence continues at coordinate 3,176,973 of JAZHEH010000045.1, read as the reverse complement.
AAAAATTAGCCAGGCATGGTGGCACATGCCTGTAGTCCCAGCTACTCAGGAGGCAGAATAATTGCTTGAACCTAGGAGGCAAAGGTTGCAGTGAGCTGAGATTGCACCACTGCACTTCAGTCTGTGTGACAGAGCAAGACTTTGTCTCAAAAACAAAAACAAAAACAAACAAAAAAACCCCCACAAAAACAGTGTCATCAAACAGACAAATTATAAAACAACACATAAAAAGTGTTACAAGTTATCAGTAATTTGAAGACTAACTTTTAAATTATACAAGGATATGAATAGTAACCACAATTATAGGTCGTAGCCTGGCTTTGCTGGTGTATAGAGTTTAGGTTGGATTTCGTGTGATGATTCCTTGATGGGACATATGTCAGTCCTTTGACTGACAGCATCAACTTGGCTGACCTGAATGACTAGGCTTTTTCCATCCTTTTACAGATCTAGGCTTGTTCCTCCTGAGACTACTTCTTAACAACCTTATCTGAGAAACAGCTACTTTTTAGTCAAGGGTGAAATGGGAAGAGTTCCCCTGACCCCCTCGTAGGACTTGTAACAGAGGTGTGACTCATTTGCTTGGCTGCCATGTGTTCAAAACTTTTATGGGAGGGGGGAGCATGCAGACGGGCAGGTGCAGGAACCAGGGTGAGCACTTTGGGCTCCAGCCCCATGGTAGCATCTAGGGGTGTATTACAATTAATGCTTTTTTAGCAGTTGCTGTCCACAGATGACTAAGTGTTAAACGAGCTCAGTGGAGAGACAGGGTGACAGCCTTTAACACTCTGCCCTCTTGGTACCTGGGTCCTTGTTCAGCATCCAGGAAGAATCAGGACTTGAATAATGGTGAATGCAGGGATTTTATTGAGTGGTGGAGGGGGCTCTCAATAGGATGGGTGGGGAACTAGAAAGGGGATGGAGTGGGAAGATGATCTTCCCTTGGAGTCTGGCTGTCTCACAGCAGATCTCCTCTCTAACCATCCCCAGTTGAACTCCTTTCAACATTCAGATACTCCTTCTCTTCTCTCCTCTGCCACACTGCTCTGCCAGTCTGCCATGCTACAGTTTTCTGCTTCTCTGTATCTCTGCTCATGGAGCTTGGGGTTTATATAGGCACAAGATAGGGACATGGTGGGCCAGAGTGGTCTTAGGAAAGGTAACATTTGGGAATGAAAACAGGAATACCTGTTCCCATTTTGGGTCGTGGGTTTCCAGGCTTGAGAGTGGAGCCTTTGCCAGGGAACCTCTTCTACCCCAGTATTTCCCTGCCTCTTGTCTGTATTAAGGAAACCAAATAAGTATACTTTCCTATTAAGAGTATAGACTTTAAATATTTTTATTGAGGCATGCTCTTGGAAAAGTTTTCATTTGGAATAAACACTGGGCTCTTTTTCTTTATTTCAGAGTTTTGTATGCAGAAAATAAGGCCATAGCTGAGAGACCAAGTAGAAACAGTGATTTTAGATAGGCCACCCCCTACAGATAATTGGAGCATTTTCTTCCCCTCATTACTATTTCAAAACTTACAGTTGAACCAAACCCGATTGTCTTCCTAGCTCTGTTCACAATGATGTAAACTTTTCCCCACTGAGTGCTAAATAGAGAGAAGGACTAGGACTGAGACTGCAGTTGCAGGAGGCACTGTGGCATGGAAACTTACAATGTTCCATAACAGACAAGAGGGAGAGAGAGCGGAGAGACAGACAAAATAGTAATTGCATGAGAGAAGCCATTTGTAATCTGAGTATGTTTATGAAAATATACATTCTTCAAAAATAAATAATAATTACACAGTTGTTTACTCTGGAGATGGATTGGACTTAGATCTTTCACCACAGCAGGCCTTGGTTTATGTCCTCATGACACTAATCATCCAGATGACTGACTGGATTTTTTTTTTTTTTTTTTTTTAGTTTTCATTCAGTTTTGGCGTCTCCTAGATATAAATTGTGTTCACACATACTACAGAAGTGCAATTATATAACCATTTAGCGAAATATGGTTTTTGTTCAGACTTTCCCCACAAATATTGATGACAATACCTTCCAAAAAGAGGATGCATTTAGGTCTCAGGACATTAAAGAAACAACTCTTGGCGATAAGCTCAACTGGAAAATTTTGTTAATATGACTTCATAAGCATATTTTGCCAAACATATAGAAACAGACACAACCTTGGTCTCCTAATTATATCCATATATACAAAGCATGGGCACATTGCTAGTTTGCAGCTGCTAATCATTTCACATTTGACCCTAAGGCTGGCCAAATCAGCTTATTGCCAACTGAGAAGTTCTCTTACTCTTCTCTGAATATCTGGTTAATCTCACTTTCTGAAGTGTGTCCATAAAACTTAAGATTTGGGAGCTTTTCTAACTTTATTTTTAATTGTCTAACTTATTATACAACAGATGAAGAATTTCAACTTTCCTTTTCATGATTATGATTTTAGTTCTATATACACAAGTCTATACATTGAAATGCAAAGTACATTTAAACATTTTAAAACTTATAGAAGGATTGCTCTTTAGGTTTGTGGGCTCAAATATCAGTCTCAATATTGACCACCAGGTTGCCTAAGGAGGGGGTGAACCAGCCCAGGTTGGAAACGGAGCAGGTCAAAACTCCCATGCTGATCAGTAGTGGGATCGCGCCTGTGAGTAGCCACTGCACTCCAGCCTGGGCAACATAGCGAGACCCCATCTCTTTAAAAAAAAAAAAAAATTATGATGTTTGATTGAATTTAGTTTAAATAATAGATTCCATTTGAAAGTGATTAAAAATGTCAACTATATGGAACTAAATCATTTCTTATGGAGAATTCAAGTTAATTATTGGAAATGAAATATATTTTTAAAGTCCTTTTCATAGAGTTTAATTCAGAGGTACACATATGAATAGAGGTCATCAATTCTAAATTTTTCGGCTAATTCCTTGAGCCTGCCATATCAAAATGTCTCATGAAAAATAACTATTTGTGTAATTCACATTGGTATTCCAATGATAATTTGAGAAGACTTCCACTTATCAAAAGGATCTAATGAGCTTATAGCGCTTAATTCCTGAATTAAATAATGTCAAATTTAGCTTATTATAATTTGATTTTAAGGCCGACACCTATTTTACTATGAAATTACTATGACATGTATAACAGGTTTATTGAGAAGTCCACTCACTGGCATGTAAATATGAAATTGTTTAATCACTTGCCTGCATTCTTCTGGATAACAGGCAACTAAGAAGCCTGATCTAATTACAACTTTTCTCAGACATCTTGGTCATGGGACAATCTCATCTGGTGATTAATACTCAGTTCACTTTATTTAAAACATTTTTAAATTAAATCTCAAGTCCAATTCAGAACTCCACTCCTATCTAGTGTGGCCTACTTGAAGGTTAAGAGGAAACATGGTCTCGTCACTCATCCTCCCTCTCACAAGAGACACTAGCTATTTCAATATTCGTGACAAAAAGACAAGAGATGGGTGGCATTTGTATGCATCTTTTTATGGACCATGGGAAAATGTTCCTTTCTTTTGTTACTGGTGGCCTCTGATGTTCAGGTGATCTGTACAGACCCTGCACGTAGATAGTGCTCGTGGTTTTCTTGTTGAGCTCAACCCAGTCCACTCCAACTTCTCCCTCAGAGGAACAACTATGTATGCTTTTAGCTGTTCCCAAGGTACATATCCCCAATATTTTCTTCTTGTTGGGTGTCCCAATAATTGGCTGGGCCTGGGAAGCTCCACAGCTCCTTCTCTTTCAAGTGTCTTTTTAAGTAATTCCGCTGGAATCAATGTGCTGCTTTCTTGTGGCCTCCGGGGGCCACAGCGTGCTGAGATGGTGTCAGTTTGCACTATCTTTATCTTAGACTGTGCTACAGTTCTTTGAAACTCAGCTGGAACGTGTTAGCCAACAGCCTAGGCAAGAAGTAGGTCAGTTGTTTATAGTCAACTGTGCCTCCCCACTTCAGGGGACACATGTGAAGAAACAGCTCCCTGTTCTCCACTGTGGGGTGAGAAGGTTTGAGAACAATAATTTGCTGCACTCCTAATCTCACAGAGCATTCTTCCAAGAACTGTCTCTGCTATGCTCCCTGTAGAGCTTCACAGAATGAGCCGTGCTGTCCAGCCAGGGAAGGGCATGCAGGTATCTGTCCAAGCAGAGCCTCTGTTCTTCATGAGTGACTCTTTCAGCGTCTCTCTCACTTGGCTTCCATGAAGCTCACTCCTTTTCCATTCCTCCATGTTCATGTTGTATTAACTTGGGCAAAGGGGAAGGCTACGTCCTCAGAAGTCAGTATCACTAATTAGTTCCCTGGCCCTAGAATGGACAGTACATGGAGCCATGTTTCTTAGCTTTGGTATTAAACTATAATTTTTCAAAATATGAAAAGTCCCAGTCAACATCTAATTATATAAGTTTCTATAAATTACACATTAAAAACATCCTGATGATTTGTTTTTGGAAAATAAAAACTTAAGTTTACATAGACTTATATCCAATAGATTAACACCATCTCTACTAAAAGTACAAAAATTAGCCAGGCATGATGGTAGGCACCTGTAATCCCAGCTACTTGGGAGGCTGAGGCAGGAGAATCCCTTGAACCTGAGAGATGGAGTTTGCAGTGAGCCAACATTGTGCTACTGCACTCCAGCCTGGGTGATAGAGGGAGACCCCATCTCAAAAAAAAAAAAAAAAAAAAAGTATAACGTTTGATCTTTGCTCACCTGCAAGATTAGAAAAATGCTTTCTGGTGTGTTTCATTGAAGTATTTCCCTTTCCTTATGCTACTGTCTTGATGACCATAGTTTATAGCAACTTTGAAATCAGACTTTGTATCTGTGAAATTGCTAAAGTTATTATTAGTTATGCTGATTCCTTAGGATTTTCTACATAAACTACTATGTTTTCTATAAATTAAAAGAAAAAACTTCTCTCCTTAAAATCTGGATGTCTTTTTCTTTTATTTGCCCTGTTGCACTGAGTAGGGCTGTCTGTACGATGCTGAATGTAAGTGTGAATAGAGGAAGTATTTGCCTAGTTTCCAATTTTAGGAGGAACGTATTTAATAGTCAACATTTCACCATTAAACATAATGTAAACTTTAGGGTTTTTTTAAAAAATGCTCTGTCAAATTGAGGATGTCCACCTTATTATTTTTTAATTGTAAAAAAGCACAACATGAGCTCTACCCTCTTGACAGATCTTTACATGTATAATACAGTATTGTTGACTATAGTTACACTATTGTACAGCAAAGCTCTAGAACTTATTCATCTGCTTGACTGAAACTTTAAGCCAACCCCTGCCCCTCAACACCTAGCAACTATTCCATTCACTGCTATTGATCACTCTCTAGTACCTTCAAACTGATTATTTTCATGCTTTCCTGAGTTTAAAATTACTATCTATGGGAAGGTAAGTATAATAAAAATTGCAAAAGCATTACCTGAAGCCTCAATGCTGTTCATGTAGTCTTGTAATTTTTTTGACATCATTTTAATACACTGTGTTTCATTTTCTTTTGCCAAATGTATTTTCATTTTATTTTCCCTATTTTATAGAAGATAAGGTTTGATTTGAAAGATAACGTGATTTTCCCAAATCTAATGAGTAAATGTTGAAGGAATTAGAAGTAGAATTTTAAAAATGGAAACATGATCAAGTTCTCCTGTCCCAGGGATTTTGCTCAGTCAGTCCTCTGTGCCTTGCAGGCTGTGATCCCTACTGTTAATTAATGTCAATGTAATCATCTGGTCTCACTTTCAATATTATCTTCTAATCTAAATTATGTCTAGATATATTACTTTTTCTCATGGTACCTTGTCCTTTTTTATTTGTCTTCCTATTATAGAGAAGAAACCACTTCCTGCACATATATTGGTTTTACCCATGTCTTTCTTTTCGAGGTAGTAATCAGTAAGAGAAAACCAACAACTGTTCTGCTCATCCTGTGTCTCACTCAGTGGCTGGCATAAATTATTTATTTAATAAGTATTTACTGAGTGAATGATTAGGTCAGTAATCATTTCTGCTCTATTATACTATTTCTGTATCAAATGTAAGAACTGAGGCCAGACGCAGTAGCTCATGCCTATAATCCCAGCACTCTGGGAGGCCGAGGCAGGCAGATCACCTGAGGTCAGGAGTTCAAGATCAGCCTGGTCAACATGGCAAAACCCTGTCTCTACTAAAGATACAAAAATTAGCCAGGCGTGGTGGCCCATGCCTGTAATCCCAGATACTCAGGAGGCTGAGGCAGGAGAATCACTTGAACCTGGAAGGTAGAGGTTGCAGTGGGCCAAGATCACACCACTGCACTCCAGCCTGGGCAACAGAGCGAGACACTGTCTCAAAAAAAAAAAAAAAAAAAAAAGAACTGAGGCCCAATTCCTAGCACACTTTAATGAACAGTTGAAGATAAAAAGCCAGGATTTATGAATTTATTTCACAGGCTATTTTAAGGCCTTATCATATTAATTTTTATAGCTATAATATTTGAGATGCTACCTTTTTATCTTTTTAAAAATTATTATTATACTTTAAGTTCTGGGATACATGTGCTGAATGTGCAGGTTTGTTACGTGTGCCTTGGTGGTTTGCTGCACCCATTTACCCGTCATCTACATTAGGTATTTCTCCTACTGCTGTCTCTCCCCTAGCCCCTAGCCCCCATCCCCCAATAGGTCCTGGTGTGTGATGTTCCCCTCCCTGTGTCCATGTGTTCTCATTGTTCAACTCCCACTTATGAGTGAGAACATGCAGTGTTTGGTTTTGTGTTTTTGTGTCAGTTTGTTGAGAATGATGGTTTCTAGCTTCATCCATGTCCCTGCAAAGGACATGAACTTATCCGTTTTTATGGTTGCATAGTGTTCCATGGTATATATGTGCCACATTTTCTTTATCTAGTCTATCATTATGGGCATTTGGGTTGGTTCCAAGTCTTTGCTATTGTGAATAGTGTTGCAATAAACATATGTGTGCATGTGTTCTTATAGTAGAGTGATTTATAATCCTTTGGATATATATCCAGTAATGGGATTGCTGGGTCAAATGGTATTTCTGGTTCTAGATCATTGAGGAATTGCCATACTGTCTTCCACATGGTTGAACTAATTTACACTCCCACTGATTTACACTCCCACTAACAGTATAAAAGCATTTAAGCATTTATATTTCTTTACATCCTCTCTAGCATCTATTGTTTCCTGACTTTTTAATGATCACCATTCTAACTGGTGTGAGATGGTATCTCATTGTGGTTTTAATTTCCATTTCTCTAATGACCAGTGATGATGAGCTTTTTCCGTATGTTTGTTGGCCACATAAATGTCTTATTTTGAGAAGTATCTCTTCATATAATTTGCCCACTTTTTGATGGTGTTGCTTTTTTCTTGTAAATTTGTTTAAGTTCCTTGTAGATTCTGGATATTAGCCCTTTGTCAGGTGGATAGATTGCAAAATTTTTCTCCCGTTCCGTATATTGCCTGTTCACTCTGATGATAGTTTCTTTTGCTATGCACAAGCTCTTTAGTTTAATTAGATCCCATTTGTCAATTTTGGCTTTCGTTGCCATTGATTTTGGTGTTCTAGTCGTGAAGTCTTTGCCCAGTTCTATAAAGGACTGAGTTAGATCTGGGACGAACAAAGAAATCTGCTTTTGTATGTGTGTCTGTAGATTTATAAATTTGTCATTAAAACCATTTTAGGGCATAATAAAATTAAAAATTTAGTAGAATACACAAAAACCTGTATTGGGTGGCAAGAACTTTTTAAAAGCAAGAGCTTAAACTCAGTGCAGTAAATAAAACTTTGATAAGACTTTCCTTTGGTGAAGAACTTCCAGAAACTGAAATGACAAAAAATTTTTTAAGTGCTATGAAAATAATAAAATTTTAAGTTTTGATTGCTACGTCAAAAATAACAACAACTCCTAGAACAGTGAGGGACTTTGGCAGATTGTTAGATCGGTGTGTGTATGCTGATGGCTGGGAAGGACAACTCTTGCCAGGGTGCTCAGGATAAAGTCATTTGAGGAGATGAATGTTTGAACTGATGGAAATTATAAAAAGGCCCAGCCTTGTGAAGCTCTTTTGGACGCTGTTCCAGGTAGTAAGAAAGGCTTAAAGGCCTCAGCTTGCATGCAAACCCGAAGTCTTCAAGAGACAGAAACGTTAGTGTACCTAGATCCTAGAGAACAAGAGTGGTATTTGATGAGCTCCAAGAAGGAGGCAAAATTCAGATCATTTAAGGTCTTGCAGGCAGTGGTCAGGAGTTTGAATTTCCAAGGGCAATGTCAGCAGAGAAGTGGCTCCATCTTCTTGCTAATCCAAAATAAGAGGAGAGCAGGATCACTGCAGTGGGCAAAGCTAGACTTTGCACAGGCATGTTGGCTAAACACCTTTTGGATTTTGTTGGTATCATTTGAGGTCCCCAAGTCAAATATTTCCACAAAAATAATTAAAACATGAACTGCCGATTACTTCTGGGTCTATAATTCTTGGATCGCCTTTATGAACACACTCTACTTAATTTCTCAATTCTGACAAATTGTTATTAATATTAACCCTGACTTATAACTTAGGAAAGCAAGAGAAAACTTAAGGGATTTATACTGGATTCATGAATTTATTCAGCATCTATTTATTGAATACTTACTAGGTAAACAAAATAATAAAATTTCTGCCTACAGAGGACTTTCATTCTAGTAGGGAAAAGAGACAATAAACAAATATACATCCATAGTGAAACATCATATAGTGGTACATACTCAAGGAAGGTTAAGGCAAGGTAAGAGGAGAGAAAGTGGTCAGAGGAGGGGGCTATTTAGACAGAGTGGTTCAGTAAGGCTTTTTTGACAAGATGATCTCTGAGAAGGCATTTGAATAAAGTAAGTTTGGAAAAGGAAGAAGGAAATCCTATAAATATCTAGAACCTGAAACCAGTTCTTTAAAACCTAAACCCAATGCTTTTGGCAAAAATTATCTTCTGGTTATTGATGTCAAAAATGTCACCAAAAGGTTTGCAAAGCTTTATAGTTACAACTTTAGTTGGTAAAATATAATATCCTTCTCATGAGTCTCTAATTCCAGTTCAATATGATTTAATTACTTCTGGCTTCATTCAGTCACTTTAAGGTTAACCCAGTGTTTCAGAGGCAAGTAGCTCTACGGAATGTTGCTCTCCTCTTCTCTTTCCCCTGTTTCCCAGATGACATCAGGTTCTGGCCAAGCTAAGATGCAACATGGCACCAGAGGCACACAGCGTCCTTCAGTCCTCTATATATTCTCTGTGGATTTGGTGTTGAAGGTCTGGCTTTGTCTTGCATTTGCTGCTGATGGCACAAGTCTGTTTCTTGGCACGAGCAAGGCAGGGAGATTGCTCCTTGGGAGTCGAGTCACTCTTCCTGCTGAGTACACTGATCGTGCAGACCTTGTGAGGTCCATTTGTGACTTCGTTTCATCTCAGTCTGGAGTTTTCCACTCTGCAGTCCTCTGCTACAGAGTGTGTTGGCCTCCTGTGCCCTAAGAGCTCCCAGCCAGTATCCTGAGCTCCCATCAACTTCCTCACACTGGCATGAAGAGCTTTTTGGCTCCTCCATACCATGTTATAGCTGAGTGAGACTCACCCTTGGAAGTGGGCCAGGCTGGAATTCTCTTTCTTAATCCTTAACTTTCTTCCTTCCAAATGTACAAAGGTATCTTTTTCTTTCTTTTTTTTTCTTTTTGGTAAGTGACAAATTGCTGTTAATATTACATCAGGCTATCTTGATTTTGTCCTGTTTTGTTTTGAAATGCTCAGAGACGAAACAAGGATTCTTCATTAATGAGTGCTGAACTTGAGAGACAAACAGTTCTGCTTTTAATTTCAACAAAGATTTGGCATATACAATAAATAGCCAAAGCCTGGAGGACCTGGGCCACAGAATGAACTGTGGGGAAGGGTGCTGTCGACCTGTTAAACAGGAATTGTTCTCAGAGTGTCATTTGAGAGTTTCAAGGAGGAGACTGTGAGTGGGAATGTTTCTTTAAAGTTAGGGGAAGCCATTAGTTTTGGGCACCCATCCCTCTTGATGGAAGAGGAAACCAGAGCATCATAAATCAGTGTGGATAGAAGGATTAAATAGTGATGTAGAAATCCCATAAGTAGATAGGATGATATTTTTTAAAATATAGCATGGTAGACACACCTGTTTACATTGGCCTTCAATAAATCTGGTCTTTGTTTTCTGGGACTGATTTTGGGAGGGTGCTTATCATGACTTGACAATGAGTAAAGGGTTAGGAAGAAGAAATGTAATTAAAGAGTTGAGGTATCACTTTAAGATGTAAGTGAATGAAATATAGCTGGCACTTATTTTTTTCAGTAAGGCATGCATTATATAAAATATAAGTGATAAAATAATAGATATTAATGGACACAGTAGCAAAATTTTGGCCTTTATTAATAAAATATCTTGTTAAGTATGCCAGCTTACTTTTAAACACTTGGTTACATAATCATTAACAAACTGTTGACAAATAAAAACTTACTCTCCAAAAAGCATCAACAGTTAATAATGTAAAAGACTATAAGATTAGTGATATGAACAACTAGGTACTGCTTGTTTTAGGACTTCTCAAGCAGAAACCCCAATGTAAAGTTTTGAGTTTCAAAGCACTTAGATATGTAATTAATAAATAAAGACTTATTTTTTTTTACTTATAGCAAGTGAACTCAATCCAGGGTGGTAATGTGATGGGAGAAAAATCATAAAAATGACAGTTTTCCCCTTTCTTTTGGTTCAGAAGAGAGTGAATTGAGGGAGATATAGGAAGAGAGATGGAGGAGAGAGAGAGAAGAGAGAGATTTTCTTTGTTTACTGGATTAAGAGATGTTTGTCAATATCTATTAGAAAATTCTCAAAAGAGGAAAATCTTCCTATTTAACACAATGGTGGAGCATCCTGTAGTGAGTCTGGAAAGAAGGAGGAGGAAATGAGTTGGAGAAAACTGGCTATAAAGGAAAATGGGAAAAGCTTGGCTAGTGGAGACTGAGAGCAGAAAGGAGAAGAGAGAATGAGGGGGGACAGGTTATTCCTGGGGATGAAATTGTGACTGCTTTTCATTCTCTACTTTGTCTCTAAGAAGTATAATATAGCCAGTAAGAGTAAGGCTCATCTAGATTAAAAATTTAGGTTTTGTTTAACCTCTCTAGGGCTCAACTTTTATAAAATGTTTAATAATTGTGCCCAAGTCATACAGTTATTTAGAAGACTAAATGAGTTAATAGACGGAAAGCACTTGAACAACGCCTGGCATATGGAAACCACTGTATAAGTTTTAGTTTGAATTAATATAATTACTTTATTTTTCTTGTTGTTTCCACTGCCAGAACATGACAGGAGACAGAGAGGGAAAAGAGAATCAAAATATTCTCAGAAAGGATTTGAGAAACAAATTTATATTGAAATATAAACTACTAATATTTTTAGTGGATTAGCATGTAACTAGAACCAATAACATAAGCCAAAGTTCTCCTTCTCCAGTGAAGTTTGTCAGTTTCGTTTTCAAGGGGAAAGTTCATGAACTCCCCACAGCAACTACTGAGGTTCTCTTGCTCACAATTACTGAGGTTCTCCTTCCATAACTTAAATGAAAATTCAATCAGTTTTTTTGTTTTTTACTTTTTATTTCAAACTGATTATAGATTCTCAGGAAGTTACAAAGTATGTACAGAAAGATTATCTATCCCTTCATTCAGTTCTCCCTAATGGTAACATTATGTGTAACTATAGAACGGCATCAAAACTAAAAAATTGACATTGGTAGAGTTTACAGCACTTATTCGTATTTCATCAGTTTTTCTTGTATGTGTGTGTGTGCTGTCTGTATAATTCTGTGCAAGTTTATCAAGTAGATTCTTATAATCGTCACCACAATTAATACACAAAACTGGAGCTACTCCCACCCTTTTTATCGCCTAACCCCTAATCCTTGACAACCACTAATTTGTTCTTCATCTCTATCATTGTGTTGTTTCAAATATGTTGTATAATTAGAATTAGATATCATGTAACCTTTTGAAATTGAATTTTTTTCACTTACCATAGTTTTCTCAAGATCTATCCAAGTTGTTGAATATACTACTAATTTGTTCCTTTGTATGCCTGAGTAATATTCCATGGTATGAATGTTTCCAGTTTGGGACTATACTTGACTTTGTCAAATATCTGTTTTGTAAATATCTTTCTGTCTGAAATATCTGAAGGATATTTGAGTTGTTTCCAGTTTGGGACTATTATGAATAAAGGTGCTGTGAACATTTGGATACAGATTTTTGTGTGAACATAAATCTTCATTTCCTAGGGATAAATGCTTAAGGTTGCAACTATGGTAGTTGCATGTTTAGTTTTGTAAGAAACTGTCATACTTTTTCCCAATCTGGCTGTACCAGTTTTCATTTCCAACAGCAACGTACAGTGATTCAGTTTTACAGAATTCTCACTAGCATTTGGTGGTATTGATCACTATGTTTTATTTTAGCCATTTTAAAAAGGTGTGGTCATAGTCATCGTGCTTTTAATTTGCACCTCCCCAGTGGTTAGTACATTAAATATGTTTTCATGCACTTATTTGTCATTTGTATATCTTCTTTAGTGAAATGTGTTTTCATGTTTTGTTTTCCTATTTTCTAATTGGACTTTACTATTGGGTTTAAGAATTCTTAATATATTCTATTTAGTAGTCGTTTGTCAAGTATGTTTTGTAAATATCTTCTCGCAATTGGTAGCTTCCATTTGTTACTTCACAGTTCTTTTGCAGAACAAAATATTTTAATTTTGTTGAGGTACAAATGTTCAATTTTTCCATTTGTGGATTATACTTTTAATATCAAGTCCAAAATCTCATTATCTAGCCATAGTCCAAAATGTTTATTGCTGTGTGTGTGTGTTTTTTTCTGACAGTTCTGTACATTTACATTTAAGTCCACAATCTATTTTGAGTTAATTTTTGTATGAAGCATAAGATTTAGATTGAACTTCTTGGGTTTTGTTTTGTTTTTTTTGCTTATGAATATCCATTTTTTCCAACAACATTGTTGAAAAGGCTGCCTTTTTCTTTTTTGAGGCAGGGTCTTGCTCTCTTGCCTAGGCTGGTGTGCAGAATCACCATCACGGCTCACTGCAACCTCAACCTCCTGGGCTCAAATGATCCTCCCACCTGATCCTCCTGCGGGGACTACAGGGATGCTCCACCAGGCCTAGCTAATTTTTTATTTTGGGGGGGTGGAAATACAGATGGAGTCTCACTATGTTGTCCAGTTTGGACTGTCTTTCTTTCATTGACTAACACTGATAGCTTTGTAAAAATAAGTTGGTCATACACAGATTCATTTCTGGGTTTCATTCTTCACTGTATCGATCCCTCTACCACATTGTCTTGTGTACTGCAGCTATATAGGAAGCATTTACCTTAGGGAAGGTGATTTCTTTCATCTTGTTCTTATTTCTCAAAATTGTTTTAGCTGTCCTAGGTCTTTTACATTTCATATTAATTTTATAATTAATTTGTGAATGTCTACAACAATCTTACTTGAATTATTGTTTTCAAGCAATACATAAACAATGGCAGACTAAGGACTTTGTTTAAAATCACATAGATAGCAAGAAGCAAAATTGCTATTTGTACTTAGTCTGATCCAGAGCTCATGCTGTGAACAACTGTCTCTTCATATCATATTATTCCCAAAGACCAAGTTTATGACAGGTTCCTCTACTGTAAAGTTAGACACTGTGTAAAGGATAATGGAAGGTTGGAGCTGGGTGGGAAGTTGTTCTAAATTTGAATGCTAATATTGACTAAATATTATTCTTGAGGACACTTTTTATCCATTCAAAATTTACTTTTAAGCTATGACCACTGAATTCTAAGAACTCATGCTGTGAAATTAAAAGAAGTGTATTGGTAAACCATGTCTTGTCTTTAGGATGGATTTGAGCTGTAAGTCGTGCTTGTTAATAAGTGGCTTACAATGTGTGTCTTAGTCCATTTTGTGCTGCTGTAACAGAATACCACAGACTGAGTACTATATAAACAACGGAAGTTTATTTGGCTCATACTTCTGGAGACTGGGAAGTCCAAGACAGAGGGGCTGCATCTGGCGAGAGAGTTCTTGCTATGTCTTCTAGTGGCAGATGGCAGAGGGGCAAGAGCATACCCATGCAAGACAGAGAAAAAGGACCAAATGTATCCTTTTTATTAGGAAACTACTCTTGTGATAACTAGCCCACTCTTGCAATAACAGCATTAATGTATTCATGTGACAGCGCCCTCATGATTTAATCACCTCTTAATGATACCACCTCTCAACTCTGTTATATTGGGGATTAAGCTTCCAACACATGAACCTTGGGAGACACATTCAAACCACAGCAATGTCTTAGAGGAAAATTTCTGCATATCACGAGTCAAATGCTCCATCACTAAGTATATTACCATCAAAGCAGAAGAACTTGTTTTCCTGTAAATATTTAATTTTATATTCCCCCAAAGCTAATTCCTATAAACCTTTCTTTCAGTGGTGTGCTGGGCAGAAATTTCTGTGAGTTTAATAATGTAGCTTGTAGTAGAGGGTATTGGTGATGGTTTGAAGTCTAGAGCACTTGTTTCAGGATAGCAGCAGCACTTGTTTCAATCTAGCAGCTTCAGGGATTTGTAATTGAAGAATTAAATACTCACCATCCATTTCATTGCATTAAGTGAAACAGACACTAGAACAGAAGCAAGCAGCAGCGCGTATATTGGCAAAGATGGTATGTGTATGTATTTGAAAATAATCCAGCAGTTAGAACCTTTTGCAGTTTGTACTTTTGCCCACTGTTGTAAATACAGCAGAGCATGCATTCAATGTTTTATAAAATGCAAATCTATGAATGTTTTTTCTCTGCAATAATTAGCTTGGGCATAGAAGTCAAACAGAGGAAGATTAAATTCTCTCCAGAGTGGTTTGATTGCCTCAGGCTAGTGGTGAACCTCTGTAAGCTTCATTTTTCCTTCTCATATTAGCATGTTGTGATTCTGAATTGACTCCTAATAATGCTTTGTGTATGCTATGTGACTGTAGCTTTGAACCTGTGTTAGGATAATGCTAGGTGCTATAACAAAACCCAAGTCTTGATGACTTAATACCATAATATGCATTGCTCAGTCATGTAAGTGTTCCAGTGTGTTCCTGGTGGGGTAGCTTTCCTTAAGCAATGATTCAAAGACCCAGCATCTTTTATTTTTGTTCTGCTATTTGAAACACATGGCCCTTGACATTACCCTAGGATTATCTTCATGTCAGAAAGCCAGAAGGTGAAGAGAGCATAGGGAAGTTCATATGGTAGAGTCAGGCCTGAGAGTGGACTACCTCACTTCTCTCTGTGTATTTTTAAGATACATTAGTCACATGTGCACATAAAACTGTAAAGGAGACAAGGCAATATAATAAATATATATGATAGGTAGGAAGAAGACATGGGTTTGGTGGACAGATGTTCAGCCTCTACAACAGAGTCTAGGATGCTTAAACCTCCCAAGTACCAAAATCTTATACCTCTGTCCACTAATGTTGTTCACTTGGTGACTGGTACAGTAGTTAGTTTATAAAAAAAGAAAAGATATGAGAGTGGGTACATATATGCTGAAAAATTCAGTAATCCTCTGTTTCCTTCATGTATCAAGTCCGTTTGCTATTTGCAATCAATAAACAATAGAACAAATCACTTTGTTGAAGCTCTACATTGTTTTAGGTCAGCAGAATTCTAAGAACAAATCTTCCCACTTTCTACATTGACAGGAAATCTACAAGGGCCATTCTGGAAGAGATTAGGAGCACACAGTGGGGTAATCTCAAGAGTAAGAGGTAATAAAAAAACTACATGCACTAAAAATAATTTATAATAGTTTAGGAATTTTGAAAATAGGGCAGTTCTATAATACTTGATGACAATTTTTCATAAATTTTTAATGGGTTAGCAAAGAAATAAAGATAAACATATGATAGTTTGTTTAATTTATAATCAATATAGCTTGTAGAAATAATTAACAAAATAAAACTGACAATAGTTACAACTTCTCACTGTAAAATTTGCTGTTAACTAAAAATTGACTGACAGTTTTTATTGACAAAATAATTATCTATAAAATTTGGCCTTGAAAATAATTTACTTCATCAAAATAATAGTCACCAAACTAATTTTAAAAGAATTAAATATATCACCAGAAACGTTGAATTCCAACAAAATAAATTATTTTAAAATTAAAACTTCCGGATAAAAGTAACATAGTAAATTGCATTAATCCTTGTGATACTAATTTCAGTTAAATCAGTTGTAAAAGACAAGTACGATCTATAAAAAATCATTGAGAAATTAAATTGGTTTGGTATAGTTTGTAGGAGAAAATATTATATTGACAAAATTTTATCTATGATGTTATAATTTTGATTTCAGAATGTGTATTCATAAATGCAGTGTGAGGATATCATGAGGTCAAAATATTGGTATAAAATCTCCTGGATTGTTTTTGTCTGCAAAAGGGAATAATGTATTAGGTTGGCAAAAATCACAATTACTTTTGCACCAACCTAATAATTGTGTTTTCATCACAGAGTTTTTAGGAAGTGTTTTTCAAACTTTAATGTACATGGAGTCACTGTGGGGGGTGGGATGGGCTTGTAATTTTTTGGGGGGTCAGTAAGCATTTTCATTTCCAACAATTTCTAGGTGATGCTGATACTGCTGGTGTAGGAACATACTTTGCATACTCTCTATACCATTTTTTGACATACTAGTTTTTGATATGCTTTTTCTTCCAATAGCCAACATCTACAGCTCTTTGAGAGGACTGGCCTCAGGTTGCAGCACTCTGGCTTGCCTTTTCACGTAGAGATCTAAAGTGCCTGGGGATTTATATCTCCCTACCCTAACCCCTTAACATACCCCTTAACCAATGGGCTACAGGTGCCAGGGTATAAATACTACACATCCTGAGCAAGGCTACACTGAATTGTGCTTACATTATTTTCAGATGTTCCCTGTGAGACAGCATCAAATTTAGTTTTACTGGACACTTGGCAAGAGAAATTTGAGTAGAGTGTTGAGGAAAAAAGCTGGTCTGGAGTAAGTTTGACAGAGATTGGGTGGTGGAAAAATGAGAAGTTATCATGGACAACTCACACAGGACATTTGGCTATAAAGGGAGCAGAGAATCCAAGCAGTGCTTGGTGGGGGAAATGGAGTCAAACGAATTATTTTTTTGAAAGGTAAGAAATAATACAGTATGTTTGTATGTTGCCAGGGTTTATTTATTAAAGAGAGATAATATAAGGATAGAAGAGAGTATATATACTCAGAGCAATGATGTCCTTGAGTGCACAAATGGGAAATGGAGTTGATACATGGGTAGAGAGGTAGCTTTATATAGAAGAATCAGTATTTCGTCTATTAACCATAAAATGTTTTGAGAAAATCTAGGAGTCTTTTTTCTCTCTCACCTTTCATATTGTATTAGCTCCTATATTCTGCCAATTCTCTCTTCTTAATATTTTTCCAAACTGCCTGCCCTTTCCCTACACCCCAACTGTCATAGAGCCTTAGTTTAGACACTCATAATCCTCACCTAGATTTTTGCAATGACATCCCACATGGTCTTGCTTCCAGTCTTACTTGGAGTATGTTCAAGAGAGATTGGATAGTGAAAAAATGAGAGGCCGTCATGGAAAACTCACTTGGAATATCCTCTCCAATCCATTCTCCCATTCTCCATGCCACTAGACATCTTTGTAAGATGCATATCTTAGTATCTCACTTTCCTGTTCAAATTCCTTCATTCAGTCTCCTCTTGAATGAAAATTTTAGTTTATTAGCTCAAAACACAAAAGCTTTCATGGTCCATCTCCTGATTATGTGACTGGTTTCTTCTCCCACCACTCATCCTGCTACCCTTTGCGATCATGTAACTATGAGCCTCAAGTAGTTCCTCTAAATGTACCACACAACCGTACACCCCTGTCTTCACATTTTTGTTCCTTTTTCTCAAAATGCTCTTCTTCCACGTTCCTGTTTGGCCAGTCTTTGTTTACCCTTCACACCTCAGCTCACAGGCATTACTCTTCCTGTTAGTCAAGTGAATGAATTATGCTTGAAAGTGTAATTATGCTTGAATGTATTGATTATAGCAACCAGTCTGAATTCTCAATTTTCTGTGGTCAAACCATATTTTCCAATTTGGGATCTGAAAAATTTGTCCGAGGGAATGATAGGTGATTAGTTCACATGGAGGTGTGAATCAGACTTCACCTTACCAGGGATCATTTACATTTTCTCAAAGGAGTTTTAAAAGTAAGCACAAAACTGTGTTGAGGAGTGCTCACTTTTGAAAGTTACTGCCAAGAGATAAAATCCAAGTATTCCAGAGGTCTTTTGGCAGGTACTAAACAGGGAAAGTTATACCTGTTCATACCAGCAGCTCTACAGAGTGAAATGTGGAAAGCGTCTAGAGCAACAATCGCCACGACACAACGGAAGTGCTTTATTGCTTCAAGGAGCAAAGTTAGAATAACTCCTGACTTTTCATTCAAGTGATACTCAGAACCAGACTCCATTAAGGCTCTTGGTAGGCGGAGGGGGTGGGGGGGTACCTAGGACCATGGTCCTACAGATGGGATAACAATGAAGCTATAAAAGGAAAAAGCTGGAGTCCAGCCCCAGGGGTTAACTGAGAATCCAAAGAGCATAAGAGAGTGAAGAAAACAAGATGATAGAAGAGAAATGTTGGGGAAGCACCCAGATCATTACAAAACTTGCCAACTGCCGCCAAAAGTGACAAGTGTAATATGTGAGCTTGTAAATGTTACAGGGGGAAGCAGTTATATCTGGAAACTTTCATAGCGGTGCCTTTTGCCAAAGAGTAACGTTCGTATAAAGAGGTTATAAGGCAACCTCTGTAATGACTGTACTTTCCTGCAATTTCCCTGTAATTTCTTTGGGGAGGGGGATTATTTTTCTTTAAAGCTTTCAAGGCTTTGGTTTTAGAGCATATTTATCTTTTAATGGTTTGCTGTGACTGCCTCTTTAAGAAATGTTTTTGCTGTTACTGCTCCATTTTAATCTTTCACTTTGTATTAACAAAATCAAAACCAGCACAATTAGATACCTCCTGATTTTGATTTGTTTTAATACTAAGAGAATGTTTGAAATGGCACAAGTGGTGAGGGAAATACTTCAAGCTGTGGTGGCTGCAACATTGGAGTTCTAGAGGCAAACATCAAAAGATGGCTTGAAAGACAGACCAAAAACATCGAAACCAGTAATTCTTTACATTTGTGTTTTTATTTTATTGTAGTCTTCACAATGAAAGCAAGAAGATCATGTAGAGGGGAAAAAGAGGCTTATAAGTTCATTTCAATCATGCAGTTTAAAATGAAATCAAATGGGCTTTGTCCTTGGCTTTGAAATCAAGCCACATATCTATAACTCAAAAAAATTAGTTACTATATAGGCAACACTCAGTGCCTATATAGCACTCTTTTTATTAGAATAAATGAAAAAGAAAATGAGCAAGACTCAGAAAACAGGATTATAATTAAGTTACATTGATTTAAAAACCCACCTCTTCTATTTATATACTGGACATCCTGAACAAGATTGAAAGGCTAGAAGAAAACCGAGGAGAGATCTGCAAGTAATAGTAATTTGGCCGAGGGAGGCAATAAATGAAATAAGTAAACGGGTCTTTGCAACATCACAGCAGTCAGAATCAGCAAGAAGTGGCTGCAGCTGTTCACATGTGGACGGCAGTATCGGAATTATGAAACAACCCGTTGGGCACGGTGACTCATGCCTGTAATCCTAGCACTTTGGGAGGCTGAGGCAGGCGGATCACCTGAGGTCAGGAGTTCGAGATCAGCCTGGCCAACATGGCAAAACTCTGTCTCTACTAAAAATGCAAAAATTAACCAGGTGTGGGGTGCATGCCTGTGATCCCAGCTACTCAAGTGGCAAGAGGTGGAGGTTGCAGTGAGCCAGTGTCGCGCCACTGCTCTCCAGCTTGGGTGACAGAGCAAGACTTTGTCTCAAAGAAAAAAAAAAGAATTATGAAACAGCCAATGATGACTTGATTAGTCATTCCTTTGGTTAGCACTATTATTATTTTTAAGTCTCCTAACAGTAACGTTTTGCAGTGTTGGAAACATTACCTTTGTTCTTATTCTATTTCAAGACTGGCAGCTAAGTAGAAATCCTACTGTGTTACACAGCCCTAGGGCCTTTAAGGAGAATGCTTTTAGGGTGAAATTTGGGTGTCTCTGGTATTTTCAATTTTCCTCTCACCATTCATTTAGGTAGATTTTCATGTTATTGAAACACTAAGTATTTGGTTTTCTGGAAGAGGCTCTTATATTCCTTTTATTAAACAAATAAAGAGTAGCCACTGGGCATGCTGGGAAATGTGTGCATTCTGTCCTCTACCTGATGAAACAGTGAACGGAAATGGTGCATCAAACATTAGCCACCTCACTCTCTTTCTCTGTAGGGCATCTCAGTCCACCAGTCTGTCCTCTCCTCTTATTCCTGTCTGCAGGATTACAGCGTGTGGTGTGGGTGGAGTGGAGACAGAAAGAACAAAGCTTATTAGGAGACATGTTGCCTTAGAGCCGTTAAATTCACAGGACCCTGGAAATAGTGTTCTATATTGAAGGGCACTTTCTTTTATACTGTATATACTGCAGACAGAGTTAAGAATTTCCCTGCCAGAGCGCCCTCCCTCCCATTATTCTGTCGAGGTACCCAACCAAGGGAGGGATCTGAATTTCAAGAAATCTAACAGGACAACCCCCTTCTACCCCAACTCAACCTAAGCTCTTCATCCACAGTCTCTACTGTCCAACCAGTATCTGAACATGGCAGACTTTCTGGGTGAAAGGAATAATTTTTCTGTTTTACATTATTAAATCCAGAATATTTTCATTTGAGTTTCATTAAAAGGCTGGAGTTAGCATTTCCTTTAAAAGGTTCCAGAATGGGCCAGTTTGAATGTCAAAACCTTTCTTTGCTTATCAAGCATTTACTCATGATAAAGAAATACTCCACTTTTAAGTCACTGCACCAGCATACTTCAGTGACACGCAGAAACTTCAAATAGCAGGGACATAATCTTCTACGTCCACTGAATCGTTTCCAAAAGAGAGGGATGGGATTGCAGTCACCACTGATAGCAGCCATAGGAAAGCTGGAGAGAAAGAATAACCAACAATAAAAGTGTATGACAAGGAAGAAGACTAGTTGTTTCTACAGAAGAAAAGACTAGCTAAAAATTGTCTAGGTACAGAATTTCCAAAGATTAAATTACTCTGACATCTTTTCTTTCCTGAAACTTTATGAATTTTGGTATACGTTAAAGAGATTTTCTGATATTAGTCCTAGCCTGACCGTACAGTTTAGGGTGGGACAGTGTCCACATAGGAACATAGTGGGAGTTTAAACCAATCATGCTATTAAAATAATTTCCTGAAAACGCACACGCATAACCTTTCATATAGTGTGTTTGTGAAAGCAGTTATTGTCAAGGAAAGTATTTGATTTCTAACCAAGCAAAGCAAGATGTATAAAACTTAGCAGCCACAAAAAATTTCATAATGCTAAAGTTTCACAGGCTTGAAAGTTTAAATACTTTTAAATGCTATGCTGCTTTTCTTCTAAAATGTTCCATCTTTTCAACTAGAATGAAATATAGAGAAAGGCTTAAAACTCAGCATTAAATTATTATCCTACTACACCGCACACACACACACACACACACACACACACCAACACACTACATACATAACTTTTTTTCTATAGACCGCTTTTGTGGACAAATCCTATTACATACTTTTGTTTAAATGTTGAATGCTCTCATTTACAAGGCCTAGAAGAACAAAGCTGCAGTCACTTATTGGGTCTATATATATGTACACATACCTTATTAAACAATTTTATTGGGTAGACATTACTATACTCATTTTACAGATAAGAAACTGAGATTTCCAGAGTTTGAATAACTGGCTCAGCCTAAGTGATTCAGAATCCAAAGTTGTATCTATCTCTGCTGTTTTGCCAGAAGTGAACTTCTTACATAACAAGTTTCATTCCCTTTACAGCTGAGAGATTCACCTCAACGGATCCTTGAGAAAACTTTGCTTTTTCCCCCCCCATTTGTCTTGATTTGCTTAGCCATGAAGAACTCAAATGGCAATGCCAAGAAAACAGTGTCTAGGTCATTTATTGGCAGCTATGGTTTTTGGTTTACTGCTTCCTGCTACTCACCCTTCAGCTACTCCAAAGACAGCCAGTGGGTTCTGGCTCTCACTCTACTTTCCCAGTTCCTCTGATGCTTTTGTAGCTCTGATTGAAACTAGCAGCTCCATGGTTACCAGGGAAAACAAACGAGCCCCAGAGCTTATACCAGCCCTGGGAGCACTTGCTGAACAGATTTTGAAAAGGAGGGAACTCAGTATAGCTGTGGAGTTCCATCTGGAAATTGGCACTGATAGTAACATTAGAGCATGTCCTGCCTGTCTTTAGAAAGCCCAAGGATCCTGCAGCACCAGGCAAATATTCACTCATTTTGGTATTATGATGCTTATTTTACTGATGGAAACTCCCAAGCTCATGGAGAGAGGTTAACGTGTAAATTTCCACTTGAGGGTCAGTCAACTACAGAGCTGCATTAGAAGGGCATTCTTTTTTTCAAAAATCTATCCAGTCAAAGAGAGCATCTTATGGTTTCAAAACTTTGAGGTTGGCTTAAGAAAATTTTAAAGCATCAGCTAGAAGAACAAGGAAATATGAAAGTCTATTGAGAATATTATATGAACAAGAATTACTAGTGTATTTGGAATAGAAAACACTAGTGTGTCTTATTTTTCTTGAACAATACCAATCCTGTTAGCTTGAGGGCACCTGAACATAAAACACATACTGCTGTGCAAAATCTTAGGAGATTTCTGAAAGAGAGAATGATGAGTAAGTAGATTACTCTGAGTGTACAATTGGTAGATCTCTTTCTCTAGATATAGATCACTCATTTAATTGAACAATCAGCAGTTAGATAGCTAGAGATATATTTATAAGAATAAATAAGGAGTTTTAGAATATTTCAAGACTCAACAATCTATTGTCCAGGCATAACTTTATAACGATTATTTTTATATTTCAGTGGGTGGGTATTTTATTAACTTTCTAGAGATGAGTTCATGCTTTGAGATCCCAAGTTCTCCTGCACTCTGGAAAGCTTCCCAGAGGCCTGGTAAGAGGTAGACAGAAAGACTAAATGACCATATGACACTTTTGGGAACTTAATTTACAGGACTAAGTTCTAAAAGATGTGGTGTAGGTGAGCAATAAATGTTATGCTTTTTGAGTGTTTACTGTGTCTAATAAATTGAATCAAATCAAATCAAATGTTAATAATAACTTTCCTTTTACCTGGGAATAAAATATTTGTATTTGTATATTTTTTTCCAGGTTCAACTGAAATTGTTTTCCTCTCCCTGTCATTAAGTTAGAGATCCCAAAATTGCAAGAAAAGCTCTGCACTTAGTGAGGTGGTTGCTAAACATTTTTCATTAAGTGCTAGAATCTTACAAATTTTTCAAGACTACATCCCTAACATTTGAATATTTATTTATAAAAAATAAATAATATATAGTCAGAACAATAGAAAAATTAAAGAAAGATGACATTTTAAAATAAATTATATCTTATTTTGCTTATTAATAGAATGCCATTAATGACAGTGGATGTCAATATCTAATAAATAATTTCTTTTGCCACTGCCTTCTTAACAGCATTTATTGTTTTCTTGTTTTAACGTGTCAGACAAGGAGCTCCTAGAAGGAATTGAGGTAGTGCCAGCTCTGTCATTTTCTGGTTATTTTTTTGAACTTGTACGTTTTTAGAACCAAATCAATTCATAGTTTCTTTTGCAGAAGGTTTTTCAAGCCACTTGCTTATTTTGTAAGTTGTTTTTGAAGACAAAATGATGTCATTTGTAAATCATCGTAGTGCATACTGGGCAAACAAGGGAGGCGCCACATCAACCTTTCCATGCTGTGGAACTTCCCATTCTGTCCCAGGAGACAAAGGGCACCTCTTTCTACATGGTGAGTGAGCAACTGATACACACATGGAGTAGAAACATGGGCATCAATCCATGCTTTAAATATTAGTATATGAGGAAAGCTAAATTCCTTTTTAAAAAGGTTATATATGTGTGTGTGTATATATATATATACCCACATGTTAATGTAAGTTCATATATTTTCATCCCACATCTCAAAGCTTAATAATACATACATTCATTTTGAATTGCAGACATCCCCACCTTACATTGGAGATGAATCCCCAAATGTAGTAACAGTAATGACATCAGTAGTACTACTTATAAAAATAATAACTACTGTTTAATGAGCACTTATTAAGTGCCATGCACTGAGTTAGGCAATTATATAGTCAGTTTTTACAATGTCCCCAGGCAGTGGTTTTATGATTGTATTTATTTGTTTATTTATTTATTTATTTAATTTTGAGACAGAGTCTTGCTCTGTCGCCCAGGTTGGAGTGCAGTGGTGCAATCTTGGTTCACTACAACTTCCGCCTCTTGGGTTCAAGCAATTCTCCTATCTCAGCCTCTCAAGTAGCAGGGATTACAGATGCCCGCCACCTTGCCCAGCTAATTTTTTTGTATTTTTAGTAGAGATGGGGTTTCACCTTGTTGGCCGGGCTGGTCTCAAACTCCTGAGCTCAAGTGATCCACCGACCTCAGCCTCCCAAAGTGCTAGGATTAACAGGCATGAGTCCACCGTGCCTGGCCTATGACTATATTTATAGAGGAAGAAACTGAGGCTTAAAAAGAAAAAAAAGTCCCAGAGTGGATGAGTAATTTATCCAAAGTCATATAATATTTGGTGGCAAACCAGAACCAGAATATTCTGTGCCCAACGAGACCATATTCTTTTGGAGCAAAGGATAATCTAGCAGAGAATATGCAATTTTCTCATCTAGAATTACCTTCAAGGAAACCGAGACTTTTGTGATGTCCGAGCCAGGAATCCTGACTCTTTTAACTGTCCCCAATCTATCGTTTGCTGTTGGTGTTCATTTAACAGAGATTAACCTTTACTTTCACAATTAAAGAGATGATAACATCTAGACTGACTCATTTATATTAGCATGCAAATGAGCAATACTTGATAGACATTTTGTTGAGAACAGAGGAAAACGGGCGACCAGAAAGCTCTTGGGTACATGAAGGTTGGCAAAAGTGCTGGAGAGCCACCAAGGGCACAGAATGGAAGATTTGGATGCCTAATGCCTATTTCCCACTTTTGCCTCAAGCCAGGTTTACAAAGCAAATACGTTGTAAATTGTATGTACTTTTATATCTGCTTTCATTCCTTCTGTTATTTCCCTATGTAAACCACTAGTCACCCTGGATCATGTTGACTCTTCTATCAGTAGGCCATCAGCCTGCTAGGTTCTGTGGTTCTGTGGTTTCTCTGCTGTGTTTTCATCATTTCTTCTTGCTCAGTTTGTTCCCTTTGTCATCTGCCTGCAGGAAGGGTTCTTCTAATTTTAGATTCAAATTAATTTACATTTCTTACAAACCTGATCTTTGTCTTATTTCTCTTATAAATTAGTTACACTGGAAAGACTGAATCATAAAACTGAGTCTAAAAATAATGTTATTTTCATGTGTTGATTTTTAAATGGATGCATAGATCATATTTTACCCCATATATAGATATATATGTATATGTTTTCTGTTTCTGTTTTTGTTTTTGTTTTCAGTTTGCTTTTGCCCATGTGGCTCCCTGGTGTTTGTGTGCGATTGAAGAAGACATGGCATTCCTTATTCTTTATATTCATCTATCAATCAAAAGCATTTTTAAATTCAACAACTAGTCATTAAATGGTCCATTACAGACCAGCAGGGGATATATATATATAGCAAAACTCCCTGCATTCTAGAGTGTTTCTAGAGGTAATGATAGACAAACCTATTGTTACAAAGCAAAGTTCCTTGAATGCTGAAGGAGAAGGACAAAGTCCTCGGTTCCTGGAAGGGAGTAATCACATTGACTGGGAAGACTGAATGAAGGTGAGATGGATAGGCTGGAGGTACCTCTTGGCATAACTGTCCAGTGCTACATAACTACTCCAAAACACAAAGGGCTGCTTTCTCTACATAGTGAGCCTGGCCCTTTGTCTTAGAAAGCTGATTCAAAGATAAATATCTGATCCAAGCTGGAGCCATCAGCATCCCTTCTCCACACTTTGAAAATTTTAACTAAGAAGCAGAGACTTGGAGTTGTCTGAGGGAGAGCCACGTGGTTGTTTAAATATGCGGGCTCTCATACCAGTTTCAGTTCAGTGCCTTGCTCTGCTACTTTATAGCAGTGTAGTCTTGGGAAATTTATGTAACCTCTTTGTCTTTAGTTTTTTGTTTATTTAGAAAACAGGAAAAAGTAATGTGAACTTTCTCATACAGCTGCTACGAAATATAGATTAAAGAATCTATTGAAAGTGTGAGCCGGGCACAGTGGCTAATGCCTGTAATCCCAGCAGTTTGGGAGGCTGAGGCGGGTGGAATACCTGATGTCAGAAGTTTGAGACCAGCCTGGCCAACATAGTGAAACTCCATCTCTACTAAAAACACAAAAATTAGCTGGGTGTGGTGATGGTCGCCTGTTATCTCAGCTACTCAGGAAGTTGAGGCAGGAGAATCACTTGAACCTGGAAGGCAGAGGTTGCAGTGAGCCAAGATCACACCATTTCACTCTAGCCTGGGCAACAGAGTGACACTCCATCTCAAAAAAAAAAAAAAATGTGTGATATGCTATATATTCAGTTAATGTTTGTTCTTAAAATTATTATGACTCCCATTGTTATTAAAGAGATATCTCGCAAACACCATTGGTAATCCTGTGAAGCACCCCTTCCATCAGGGATTGGTTAATCATCAGCTCCTCTTTGGGTCTTTCATTATCCTTCTCCATGGAGAACAATAATAATGATGTTTAGCTTAAGTTTTTCTGGTTAAATTATTGTTACTTGAAACTAAAAAAAAAAAAAAGAAAAAATCTAGATCTAATAAGGTAGTAGAGTATAAAAACTTTTTCTTCCTCTTCCTTATTTCCCTTGTTGCTATCATTATTATTGTTATTGCTGGTGATTATTTTCAGGAAATTAAAAAAGAAATTAATTCAGTTCTCTCGACAATTTCGTAGGATATGGATGAGCATCAGCAAAATTTATTATACCTGTAAACTCTGACACAGATGACAAAATAAAATAAAAAACAAACAGACAAAGTTAAAATGGCTGCAGATGACTGAAATCTGTAATGGAAAAAAATATATATGTAGTATATAATTGGTGGCCACATTCTATATGCCATTTAAAATTAGAGGTCACCATTGCTACAATTCCACAGAAGTACTACATTATTTAGAAAGGGAAATATCCAGCTTTCAGAATGATCCAAATATGACTGCCTTTGAAAAGTAGGGGAGATAGTGGCCGGGCGCAGTGGCTCACGCCTGTAATCCCAGCACTTTGGGAGGCCGAAGTGGGCAGATCACAAGGTCAGGAGATCAAGACCATCCTGGCCAACATAGTGAAACCCCATCTCCACTAAAAATACAAAAACATCACGCCTATAATCCCAGCACTTTGGGAGGCCAAGGCGGGTGGATCACGAGGTCAAGAGATCGAGACCATCCTGGTCAACATGGTGAAACCCCATCTCTACTAAAAATACAAAAATTAGCTGGGCATGGTGGCGCATGCCTGTAGTCCCAGCTACTCGGGAGGCTGAGGCCGGAGAATTGCTTGAACCCAGGAGGCAGAGGTTGCTGTGAGCCGAGATCATGCCTTTGCACTCCAGCCTGGGTAACAAGAGCGAAACTCTGTCTCAAAAAAATACAACAACAAAAACAAAAACACTAGCTGGGCATGGTGGCACATGCCTGTCATCCCAGCTACTTAGGAGGCTGAGGCAGGAGAATTGCTTGAACCCAGGAGGTGGAGATTGCAGTGAGCCAAGATCGCACCACTGCACTACAGCCTGGGTGACAGTGTGAGTCTCTGTCTCAAAAAAAAAAAAAAAAAAAAAAAAAAAAAAAGAAAGAAAAGAAAAGTGGGGGGAGATAATAGGTGTATGATGAAAAATACTACATTAAAATGGATTGATTTCCACACACATGCAGGAGTCATCAAATTAAGTCAACCTCATGGTTATTGTTATGGGATTATAGCCAAATCACTGGGTTATTATGACTGCTATAGAATTTTGCCCTAGAAAACACACCCTCAATAGTTATATAGACACCTATACCTTGAAAGTGCACACTGGTTGGTTGTATATAAAGTAACCACTTTTTTATAAATTTAATGATGTATTACCCAGTCTATAATTCATTTATCAAGTAATCCAGTTCTGGCTTTTCATACTCTGGTCCACAGTTTTATTTTTTCTTGTTCATTCATTTGTCTAGCCTGGCTTCTGTCTTGATCAAACAACAAAACAAAATAAGAAAACAGAACAAGATAAAAACAAAACAAAACACAACAAGAAATGAAAAACGTGATCTTGATACTTACTAGTAGACAATTCTTCTTGAATAAATACTCCAGAAGAGATGCTCCATTTCAAGAATTCTGGCTGTTTATAATCCAGACAAACATAAAAACAAGATAAGCAATTATAGTATTGTTAAGACTGTTAACAAAAGAAAGAAATGCACCTTAGAGGAGTTTACGTTAAAATAGGATTTATTAATATTTGTGATTACAAAGCCAGAGGGCTTCCCTGATCTCCCACTGGATTCAGGTGATGAAATACCATCATCAGAGCTGTCTGCACTGTTCTGCTCTTTTATCTGCCAGAGTCACCTTGACTCAGTTATTTAGTCTTCTTGGGTTCCTGCTGCACAGACCATAGTGAAATGTTATCTAACAAAGGGTTGGGCAGGGAGAGAGTGAAGGGGTAAAATGTAGTGACAGAGATAGATGGTGTGTACCTTTTTTTTTTCCCCCTCATTCTTTTGGTTCTATAAATATGTGGAGATTGTATAATAAAAATAGCTGCCATTAGTCAAATGCTTCCTCAGTCCCAGTCTGACACTAGGGCCCTGGGGTACATGAGGGAGTTCATGAAGATGAAGAGGAGATTTGTGCTGTCAAAGGCGTTCCAGTGGAGAAGTGAGAGGGTTCATTCTTACCCCGGACCTAGAGAATTTGCCCTGGAATGTCTAGTGAAGATTATCCAGGCTTTAAGATTGGCTGTTCACGTTTTTATCACGCAAATTATGTATGACTCTGAAAGAAAGCAAATTGTCCCGTAATACATTTCAAAGTGAATGCTAGAACAATACAAAGCAGCTTGTTTTTGCTAGAAATATATATAAATATATGTGTGTGTGTGTGTGTCTGTGTGTGTGTGTATATATATGTGTGTGCATGTGTGTATACACACACACATACATACACACACACACACACACACACACATGTATATATGGTTACTTTATATACATCCAACCAGAGTGCAGTTTCAAGATGTTTGTGTCTATGTAACTATTGAGGGTGTGTTTTCTAGGGCATAATCTGTCTCAAATATATATATGAGTTTCCCTCTTATTGCCCAGGCTAGAGTGCAATGACAGGATCTCAGCTCACTGCAACAACCTCCACCTTCTGGTTTCAAGGGATTCTCCTGCCTCAGCCTCCCAAGCAGCTGGGATTACAGGTGTCCACCACCATGCCTGGCTAGTTTTTGTATTTTTAGTAGAGATCGGGCCATATTGACAAGGTTAGTCTTGAACTCCTGAACTCAGGTGATTCACC
Source organism: Ateles fusciceps (assembly GCA_036589455.1). NCBI lineage: Eukaryota > Metazoa > Chordata > Mammalia > Primates > Atelidae > Ateles > Ateles fusciceps. The sequence goes on along the minus strand of JAZHEH010000045.1, from coordinate 3,147,051 downwards.
TGCATCAGCCTCTCAAAGTGCTGGGATTATAGGCTTGAGCCGCTGTGCCTGTCCTCCCTCTATTTAAAGATGTAGTTACCCTGGAATAGGGATCTCACTCTCTTTCATCACCCCTTTTCCAGGAAAATCAAGCCGTATCTTCCTTGATGTAGCTACAAGTTTCTGTAGAAATAGCAGATACAGAATATATATTGAGCAAAATAATAATAATGATTATAATAATTTTTTTTGTTTTAAACTTCTACCTAAAGAAAAGAAGTTTGATGGCAATCTGTGTATATGAGATCATATTTTACATTAGATTGTGTAGCTTTTTATAGTCTACGCAGTTTACAAAATTTTGTTTTGCTTTCAAACAAGTGTAGAATATATCTTTTAATACAAATTTGTTTTATACTAACACTCAATTGGTTGCATTCAAAGTTCCACAAGTTATGTATGTCTCTAAGAGAAAACAAATCCTTCCATAATACATTTCAAACTGAATGTTAGAATGATTTCAACAAATATGAAGCAGCATGTTTTTGCTGGAAAATAAAAATATTTTTACTTTGTTTAAGGATGTGGTTACCCTAGAACACACAAATATCTCTTTCTAGACAATAACTTACTCATAAAGAAAATATAGAGGGAGATCTTTTCCTCCATGGGAAAAATATCCAGATTTAAAGTACTTCAACCAAAGGAAGTTTCTCCAAGTTAGCCAAACTCAGGGCATCCAGCTCGCAAGATGATTAATTTTCTAAAGGAAACCACTTTTCCTTATATGGAATTCCTGTTGCAATGCATTCAGGGCTTCAAAGGAACAATTTTGACTATCTGAATTCATCAGTAGCATTTTCTCTGTGTGACCATATCTTTATGCTGGGGAAAAACAAACCTCTCCAAAAGAAAAACTTATCTCTTGCCTCCCCGTAAAAGGAATTTGGGACTACATAAATAAATATTTTCAATTCTTAGTTGAGGACTCTCAACCTTTTTTGATAAAGCTGTCAAATATTTCTTACCTTAAAACAACAACGTAATATAGAAGAGATGAAAGTCAGACCAAGGGTAGCCTTGCTATGCAGAAATTTAAATATTCAGCACCATCACACAGCATAATCTGTCTAGCTAGTATACTCACCTATGTATATTATGACCATTCCTTTTCAACCTCTTGGGCTAGGCTGCACAGATGCATAGAATGGAGTTCTGGAAGGCTGCCTTCCCTGCAAGGAAGTGTTGATTCAATGAAGTATAAGAATGTTGCATGTTCTCACTCATAGGTGGGTGTTGAACAATGAGAACACATGGACACAGGTAGGGGAGCATCACACACTGGGGTCTTTGAAGAGGGGACTAGGGGAGGGACTGTGGGGGGGTAGGGAGTTGGGGAGGGATAACATGGGGAGAAATGCCAGATATAGGTGATGGGGAGGAAGGCAGCAAACCACACTGCCATGTGTATACCTATGCAACAATCTTGCATGTTCTTCACATGTACCCCAAAACCTAAAATGCAATAAAATATATTTGAAAAAAAAAGAATATTGCAGTCAGTGGGGCTGCATGAACCCACTTGAATGTAAGTCATGTTCTAATTTGATGGTAATAAAAGATTCTATATTAGAATTTTTTAATGAATTTCTTTAATTTGTGTTCAGGTCATACTGTTAAAGTACAAGATTATCTGAATAATTCCATTTATAATTTTTTCTGGCTTCATTGTATACTTCTCTCTCTCCAACAAACCCACCCTTACCCCAGCTAACTGACCACAGGAAGGGCTTGGATTTGCTATAAATATAATACTGATTACCAAATATGTGGCGAATATAGACAAATATATTACCAACTACTTGTTGGTTACCCTTTATTATCACATTGTACAATACTGATGGTCAACTAACCATGTGTCAGATTAACTTTGTTGTAGTTTATATTTGTGTATAAAATGAAAACTGTTCATGTATTTTCTAACTCAGTGGTTCCTTGTTCAGATAGCTCTGTTAACTGGTGGCAACTTTAGAAAATTTGAGACCAATGTAACTTTAAATCTTAATTGGCTCATTGTTTCCAACTTCACAGGTATTAGAATACAAGTTCCCACAGGGAAGAAATTTTTGTCTATTTTTTAACTACTGTTTTCTCAAAACTGAGCAGTTCCTGGAACATAGTAGGTGCTCAATAAATATAGATCAAATGAATAAATGAACTACATATAAGAATTATTTTGTTTTAGCGAGATCAATATGGAAAAGAATTGTGAGTAGATGCCATGCAAATGTCTTCCCTAAAGGTCATTTAGATAATATGCTAGATTGAAGATAAAACATTAGTTTCGTTTCATTTGTCAATCTTGATTGATTAATAGTGATTTTATTGGACACTAGGTTGAGAAGGATTCTGTGGGTCATCCAAGCTCAGTGGAAAAGCATGCCATAATGATATCTGCTGTGGGGGGCAATCATGATCCCCATAACAAATATTTGCTATTCCTGAAAGGTTTTCTTATCTTGCCAGGTGTGTACTAGTCAGTTGCCATTCTTAGGAAAGTTTATCGTATGGTTGAATTAATACCATCCATTATAGATACATATTAATCCTAAGATTTACACAGGAATTATTTTAATTTCCTTTTCACAAGTTTCTGGCATGTTGACAAAATCCAGAACAAAAAAAAATCTATCTCTTTCTAAGAAAATTTGTTATAGAAACCTGTGCTCTACTAGAATGTGCAAGACGTTACATGATTCTATTCTGTGCTACCAGTTTTAGGAGAATATTAACATAATTTCACCTATAACACAATACTAGGCCTCCAGCCTCATTTTAGTATAATTCCAAGGTTCCAGGGTAATTGTCCAAGTCTGTTGAAAGCTGCTTTCTTGCAATGCATTTTTTTCTACATTCTTTGTGTTTGCCAGAATGAACAAAACTGATTTTTGTCAGCTGTCAAATGGAGCAAGATGTCAGAGGGGGAAGGAAAAAAAAAAGCTTTTTCCATATGTACTTTCAATTCTTGTAACGAAAGTAAACAATTAGGCCATTGGTTGTCTGCTCTGGGGGAGAGGTTTATGTTTCCAGTATTGCACAGCACACTCATATCTAAGCAGATTGGAAACACTGCTAGAGTCAACAGGAAGATTGGCAATTTTGCTTTATTCAGATGGAGCCAATAAGCTATTGGCACATTGGGAACAGCAGCCTGAAAATCCTAAATCCTTTAGAAGTGGCCTCCGTCTTAGGTGGTATCCAGTGATTCTAACAGGCCTTCTTGGCATTTCCAGATGAATTGTGGGATGTGCTGTTGTTAAATTTGCAGGTCATGTTTGTGAGTCTGTGGCACACATACAGCCCGTCTATTACACTTCAGGGCTTGTTCTGCCAACACTTCTCAGCTTTGACCTGCTAAGTGATTCAGACTGTTTATTTAATCACAAGGTTGAGTCTCCTTTAAGTTAAAAAAACTACCACTTAGGCAAAATATGGCAGATCATAGGGTGGTTTATAACCATCTTAGCCTGTAAATTCAAACCAATATTTTTTTTATCAGAATTAGATCAGTCCTGCCAGTTCAACTTTCCCTTAGCAAATGTTATTTCTATGACACGCTAAGTGTTATAATTTCCACTGAAATTGACTCAGACTACATAAAGCTACAGTACATCTGCATATATTTGATATGAAGAGAACTTTTTTGAGGGCCTGTATTTAATTTGTGTTTTAATTATACCATGTAGTAATATGGCTTCACCCTATAGATGAAGGGTCTCCTTCCCTTCATCTCCCACAAGAACAAAAATGGCTTTTGGGAAGTCTCATGGGCCCAGATGGTGAAAGATTAACCTGGAAGTCAAAGCAACCTGATCTGCTGCTATTTTGCTGGCTCTTATTTGCAACAGCATGTAATGTTTAACTCACAAAAACTGGCTCCCCATATCCCAGCCAATCAGTTATCTTGATTGTGAAGCTCAAGATTTTTACTGTCCTGGTAAGGCAACCTAGACTCTCGGCTTACGGCATATAAGTAAATACTCCCTAAAGGTTGACCTGAACTCAGGTGTCATTTTATTGGCATTGGAGTTTGGATTCTCATTCTTTTTAGCTCTCATGGATGAAGACAGTTACCCAACTAACACTCCTAGTCATTGCTAATGTGCTGGTATGTTTGAGAATCATTTGGGGTTGCTTGTTGAAAATGCAGATTAAGTCTCACCTCACCCCAGTACTGCCTAATAGTGACATAACTGCTGTTTTCAGCATAGCTGCTGGGTTCTTAATGGTAGAAAAGTCAAAGAGAAAGATCTAGCTGCTGTTTTACCTAGTGTAAAACCAATATTGACTTCGTTTGATACTTAGGACTGGTGCTCATTCAGCCTGCATACGTAGGCACAGCTAAAAGCGTTGTTAAAATATCCAAGTATTTCCAACCTAATTGCTAAGGGGATACTTCCCCAAGTTTTTTGAATGCCCCATTCCCATGCCAACTTCTTCACTGGAATCCCTCCGGCCTCCTTTTCTCTGCACAATCCACCAACTAAAGGGTTAACACAATGCACAGAAATTCCCTGTAACTCAGCTTCTCTCACTGGATCTCTTTCTCAGGAGATTTTATTCTCATAGACATAACAATCAAATATTTGCTAGTTAATCATCAATTCCATCTCCAGGTCATATTTTCTTCTGAGCTCTAATCCCAGATATCTAATTGCCTGGTGGGCATTTCATTGGCATCTCTGTAGCAAACTAAAGCACAACTGTATCAAAGAACAAATTTGTCATCTTTCTGCCTAAATTCAGCTCCTTCCTCAACTATCCTGATCCCTGATTCTTACTCATTTTGCCTAGACAACTAGGCACAAAACTGAGTCATTCTTGACTCCCTGCTCTCTCCATCCAATTAGTCATCCAATTAGTTGAATTTTACTCTAAAATTTATCTTACATCCATCATTTCCTTTCCATTCCCACTGCCACCACTTCTCTGTAGACTCATTGCCTCATTTTTAGATCAACAATAATTTCCTTCAAACTTTCCTTCATCTTTTTTCCTAATTTTTTCCTTCATGCCACTTCCAGATGAATCCTTGTGAAATATTTTGATCATGTTATGTTTCTATTCAAATCCCTTCAGTGGGTCACTTTCCTATGAAGAAAGAGCCAAATGTCTTGGACTGTCATGTAAAAATTATATGATTCCCAAAAAACTATCTTAGTTCTCTCTAGTCTTTTGTTGCAGATATTATTATTAGATATTACAGAATTGAACTACACTTCATCTAATAAATTTGACTTCAACAGACAAGTGCTGAAATGTTGCAGCCAGGATAATAATCCAGTTTTCCTGACTCTTTCTTCTACACTATGTTCCTGCCAAACCCCATATAGAAATGGCAGGCCTAACTTTGCCAAATATCTCCTTTGGCATCTAGTCCTTGATGCCTTTCTCTTAGGGATGATGCATTATGTTTTCTCTTTCCTTCTTCCTATTTGCTTTTATGAAGACTTGTTCTGATTCAATTCCCTCCTAATCTTTCTTTTTCTCATTACATCAGGGACCTTATGTCACCTTTGAGTTGCCTAGTTGAAATTGGATTTAAGTTTTTGCATATCACTTCAAACAATGATGCTTTCTCTGTCACCCTCTTAACTGAAGACTTTGTTTTCTATTTTATTGGAAACAGTGGGCAGTTTTAAGAGGACTTCTGTGCTACAGTGGTTCTTCACTTGGGATGTACCCAAGAGTCTTCTCCATACTAACAACGCCAAAAAAGACAAAAATTCAAACAAAAAACAATACCCAGTTTGGAACCCAAATCAATTAATTAAGAAACTCAGGTGTTATGCGTGTATAGGAGGTAGATATTAGTATTTTAAAATATAATCTAGGTGATTCCAATGTACACTCAAAGTGAGAACCACTGTTCCACAAATTCCCATCACCGTATTTATCCACCTACCTGTGTCTCTTCTCATATACTCTGCCTTCTTTTTGGAAGAACTCTGTGCTCAAAGTTCAGGTCATCCCCTCCACTTGTGCATAAGATTCCATCGCCATACATCTCCTCATAGTGTCACTCCAACAGCTAGCCACACTTCTTTCATTCTTATCAATGTACAGATATTCTGTGGCTTTTCCTATTTGGGAAGATAATGAACAAACTGACTATCTCTAATTCTCTGCTCTATTTTACCATGAAACTTCTCTGCATCCCTGCAAGAGAATTATTTTTTAAATTGCTTGTTCCTTCTCTCTGTCTCTCAATGTTAGAGTATGCCAGGGACCAGCTTTGGGCTTTTGTTCTTTATCTACACTTATTTCCTTTGTGATCTCATCCACCTTTTAAAAAAAAACTTTATTGTAGTTCAATTGAAGTAAAATAAACTGCACATATTTAAAATGTACAATTTGATCAGTTTTGACATATGCATATACCCATGAAATAATAACCACCATTTAGATAACAAACATTTCCATTTCTCCTCAAAAGTTTCCTTATGTTTCTTCATAATCCTTGTATCCCTTCACAGCAAACTACAGGCAATCATTGATCTCATTTCTTCACTAGGGATTAGTTTGCATTTTCTAGAATTTTATATAATTGGAGTCTTACTATACATAGTTTTTTGGTTTGGCTTATTTCATTCAATGTAAAATTCACTCAAATTGTTGTATGTATTAATAGTTGATTGCCATTTTTTGCTGAGTAATATTTCATTGTTTAGATAGGCTATTATTTACACATTTAACTATTGGGTTGTTTCTGGCTTTGGATTATTACAAATAAAGCTGTTACAAAGATTTTTGTATAAGTCTTTAAACATACGTTTTCATTTCTTTCAGATAAATGCCTAGAAGTGGAATGGTTGTGTTGTATGTTAAGTGTACGTTTAATGTTTTAAGAAACTGCCCAACTTTTTTTTACTGATACTATCATTTTATATTTTCATCGGCAATGCATGAGAATTTCAGTTCTTATATCCTTGCCAAGACTTTAAGACGTACTATGGCCTGAGGTCTCTTGCTTGCCACTTGTTTTTGTAAATAATGTTGCCATGCCCATCCATTCACTAATTGTCTATAGCTGCATTTATGCTACAGTGGCAGAGTTGAATCGTTTTGACAAAGACCGTATGGCCAATGAAACCTAAAATGTTTACTATCTGGTCCTTTTATTCAAAAGACGTTTACTAAGCCATGCTTTATATGGTCTTTTAAAAAATTTTAACAATCCTAGTGGATTATAGTGGTATCTAATTGTGGTTTTAATTTGGTGACTAATGAGATTTAACATCTTTCCATGTGCTTGTCATTCATCTTCTTTTGTAAAATCTCTGTTTCAATCTTTTATCCATTTGCATTTGTTTTTCTTTTTTCATTTTTTTAATTAAAATATGAGTTTATTGCCTACTCCTGAGACAAGTCCTTTGTCTAATATATGTAATGTGAATATTTTTTTCTCCAGTTAGTGGCTTGCATTTTGATTTTCATAATGACATTTTTCGAAGGATAATAGCTTTTAAATTTAAGAAGGTCCAATTTATCAGTTTTATTTTTTATGGTTAATGCCTTAAAAATTTCCAAGGAGCTGTCAACTATGCCAAAGTTACAATGATTAAATCCTATGTTTTCTTCTAGTTGTTTTATAAGTTTAGGTTTTACGTTAGGCATAGTGTCTCTTTGGAGTAAATATTTGCGTATGATGAGAGGTAAAGGTTAGCATTTATTTATTTATTTTTTGCTTATGGATGTACAGTTGATGCAGCAAGATTTATTGAAAAGACTTTTCTTTCTCAAGTGAACTTACCTAGCAACTCTGTCAAAAATCAATTTACCATATATGTGTGAGTCTTTTATAAAATTTATTCTACTCCATTGACATACATATCTATCTTTTGAGCATTATCAAACTGTCCTGATGATGGTAGCTATATAATAAGCCTTGAAATTAGATGAGGTTCTTCTTTTCCAAAATTGCTTTCACGATTCTATGCTTTCTGGATTTTCACATATACTTTGGAATATTTTGTCATTTTTAACCAAAAAAAATGCATGCTGGGGTTCTGATTGATATTATGTTGACTTCACATACAAATTTTGAGAGCATTGCCATTGAAACAATTTTTAAATCTTTCGATCAGTGAATATCACATATATTTCTAATTATTGAGTCTGTCTTTAATTTATCCAAACAATATTTCTTTGTAATTTTAAAATAAAAGATCTTAGATGTCTTTTGTTAGACATATGCCTAAGTCATGTTAAAAGAAAAACTTCAGCTGAATTAAATTTAAAGGAATTCAATTGAGCAATGAACGATTCACAAATTGAGCAGCACCTAGATCACGGCAGATTCAGACAGACTTTTTTTGTCTATAAATTTGTTCTGACCACAAGGCACCCCCTCGTGGTCAGAACAAATTTATAGACAAAAAAGTAAAGTGGCATACAGAAATTGGAAGTGAGGTACAAAAACAGCTGTATTGGTTATAGCTCGGTCTTTGCCTTATTTGAATACAGTTTGAACACTCAGCAGTCTATGAGTAGTTGAAATATGGCTACTGGGATTGACCAACACTCAGCTATTATTACAGGTGCATACTCTTAAGTTTTCAATCTTGTCTACCTATTAAGTTAGTTTGCAGTTCATCCATAAGGACTCAAATATAGAAATATGGCCATATTTAGTTTGCTTTAACAATTTCCCCCTTTTGGTCATTTTCTCAATTTCAATTGGTTGACCAAAACTTAAGTCATTGATAATCACTATCGCCATTAAAAATGTATGTATTTGGTCTTGCAACCCACTGGGAAACAGTAGAACAGTGAGTTTTGCAAAGGTAGGAACAAGGACTGAGTAGAGGGTACCTCCTTATTCTGGAGCATCCTGTTTGCAGGAGAAAAACAAAACTTTGTTCTGGTCTAGGATTTTTGTGTTTCTTTAAAGTCTTAGTGTGGTTACGTTATCTTTAGCATGAGTGACCCCGTTTTTGTTGATTTGGTCTATTGGGGCCTATTGCATGAGCACAGTCCAAAACAATAGCCCATCATAATTTTGTTTTCAGGAATTCCCCCCTTTTGGCCAGATTTTCACTTAGGTGAGAGTGTGACCAAAACTTAGGATCTTAGTGCCACTCTCAGTTACCATCATTTTGGGTTTCTGGTCTCAGCATGTCATTCATAGGTTACAGTGTCCTCATGGTCACACATTTCTTTCAGCTCTTGTCATTTCAGTTGAAGAAAGACCATTTGACATTAAGTTGGTTGCATGCAAACATTTAAAACTTTTGAGAAAATACAGTGCACCGGGAGATTATTATGACTACTGGGAGGATAAAAACCCAGAGTTTGGAGTATGCTTCTTACCTGGCTTTCCCATAAACTAAACCACCTAAAATCAAATACATTAAAGAATGAGCTAGATGAAGAGTCTGTTCACTTAACCAAGCAGACTTTTTGTAATCCTCTACAACTGAATCTCTATAATACCCAGTTTTCTCCATAGGCCATAAGTACCAAGAGCAGCACAGATACTATTCTGTTTAGCCAATTTTATTATTTAGCATAACTTTCACAAGATAATTTAAATTCTGTGGTGTAACCATGACATTTACAGCAGAATCTTCTATAGAGCCTATTATGAGGGATACATTTCTAATAATTGCCTCTTTTATTCCAAACCATGGAAAAAAGACCTAACAAATGATGTCCTTCTCTTAGAGAAGATTGAAGCTCTCCTGGCAATGTTCTCTTTAACTCATGATGTGGGTTAAGAGGAGTAAATTAATGTTAAGTTTCTGACTGATTATGAGGGACTGTATGTACCATTAAAGTTTCTCACCTACATTGGACCTTCATCTTTTATCTATCAAAGTATAAGGATTATCCATGTATAAGACTGGTTGCAAAATCTTTTACAAATTAAAGTATGCCCCATAAGTGCACACGACAGACCCCCTTTTCGTTTCCTTTTTTTTTTCTTTAAGATAAGAGTCTCACTCTGTCTCCCAGGATGGAGTGCAATAGTGCTATCTTGGCTCAGTGAAACTTCTGCCTCTCTGGTTCAAGTGATTCTCCTGCCTCAGCCTCCCAAATAGCTGGTATTACAGGTGCACACTACATCGCCTGACTAATTTTTGTATTTTCAGTAGAGACTGGGTTTTAAACATGTTGGCCAGGCTTGTCTTGAACACCTGACCTCAAGTGATTCACCCACCTTGGCCTCCCAAAGTGCTGGGATTACAGGCATGAGCCACCATACCTGGTCCCCTTTTTCATTTCTATTGTTCATAAAGGCATAAAAAAGAAAAAAATATTCAAAGGTAAGAGTCTCTTAAGAGTAGAACTCTTGATTTCGTGACTTTGGGAAAGCTGTTCACATCAAGGATTCCATCTTCTTCTTGGGAGAGACTTCCTTGATTAACTTTACCTTAAGGGTTCAATGAGTATATGATTCCAAGAATGTGGAGAGACCCTTCTCATTTGTGAGATTATGATCTCAAAGTTCAAGGTTCTAAGGTTTTGCTGCAACTTGGTTGGGAAGGACAGTCTTTCTCTGACATTCTCAGAAGATCCAGTCTTCAGGTTCTAGATTTTGAAGGGGTTGATTGTCCTTAGTGAATCATAAAAAACTTTCTTTACCTGGTAGAAATACACTGTGATGTAATAACTTAGTGTTATAACATTAGCCTTCTTGCATGGGAGAGCTTCATACAACCAGAAAACATGCATTGAAAATGACAATTGACAGAAATTCCTTTAAAAAATGTTTTAATAGCCCATCAGGTGACCAAATGTACCTGAAGCTTTGATTGTTTTCTCAGGAATATGGGGCCAAACATTGGTTATAAACTATTTTAGCAATTTATAAGTCCCCATACCAATATATTCAATTTGGATTATTTAATCTTTTTTTATGATGAGTCATGGAATGAAGAACTTTTAATAACAAAAGCTTTAAGGACTCAGGAAGGACAAGGTGGCCATCATGATTCTGCATGAGTCCAAGCTTAATTAACATTAGACTTTTATATTCTTTTGTTTAACTGTTGGTTCTCCAAATTAGGTGCACAGCACTGATAACTGATGTGTTATCATAGGTTATTTGACTAAGACCATGAAGTTCATTCAAAATGCATATCTAAACAATTTCAGTATCAGCTGATTTAGCATCAAATTCTGGCAAAGTATTTTCCTGGTATTTAATTTTTGTTCTACTTGGATTAGCAGTTTTATAACCCAGTCAGTCTTTTCATTAAAGTTCCAGGAATTCTTACCCAGTTCAAATGATACAATTCTAAAGTTATTAGAAACCTGTATTTAAGAGTGCCTTTTAAAGTCCTTTCCATCCTTCATGAACCTACTAAAAGACAACATATTCCAGCAATTTGCATGCTTGGAAAGTTTTCAGAAACAGTATCAGCATTAAGCAATTAGCTGTGGAAATGCCTTTAATAGTTATAGTTAAAAACACAATTAACAATGAAAGTTGGTTATTTCTGTGGTCTACAATAACTCAACATAATAACCATAGTTATAATTGATAGCATATACTCAGACATATTAGAATTTTAGAAATCCCATACAATTTTTGGACATATATTGATATCACTCGCTAAAATATAACCTGAAGAAGATTAAACCTTTTTTATATTTTTGACAATGGTTCCCATGTTATTAAACATGTCAAATAATTCTGTTTAGCTCTTTTTGGATGCTTCAGAGGCTATATGTAGCATCTTAAAGTTAGAGACCAGAAAAGACAATTTTGAAGCTGAAATTTGATTTTGGGAAGCCTATTAAATATGTTAAAGGTTTAAAACACTTGATAACATGAAGTAGAATTCCAGGTTACCATAATTAATCATTTAGCCAAAATGATGACTTGAAAATTTTTAAAAAGGCAAAACCTTTATCATTGATAGAGGGAAGGCAGCTTTCCAAATAATCTGTCTCTTATTTTTTCTTTCTTTTTTCAGTAGTATATTCAAAAGGCAAACAAAAATCTTTTTCATTATCTTTTAATATTACATGAATATCTTGTTCAAGAGAGAAAGCCAAATTTCACCTTTGCATTACTGTACTATTAATGTCAACCCCAATTTCTTTCATTTTTTTTTTTTTTTTTTGAGACGGAGTCTTGCTCTGTTGCCAGGCTGGAGTACAGTGGCGCAATCTCGGCTCACTGCAACCTCCACCTCCTGGGTACAAGTGATTCTTCTGCCACGGCCTCCCGAGTAGCTGGGACCACAGGCATGTGCCACTGTGTCCGACTAATTTTTTTGTATTTTTAGTAGAGATGGAGTTTCACCATGTTGCCCAGGATGGTCTCCATCTCTTGACCTCGTGATCCACCTCCCTCGGCCTCCCAAAATGCTGAGATTACAGGCATGAGCCACCGTACCCAGCCTGTCAACCCCAATTTTTAATTAAACCTTATAGACAAATCTTTCCAATCTTAATAAGTTTGACCATAAGGTGAGTTTCTCATAAAATTTTATAACCCTTTACAAATTTTTGTTAAACAGCAGATCAGTGCTTTAAGAAAAGCCTATTTGTGCTTTTATTTTAATGTTCAATTCATGGAGAAAATGGAAATACCACTTAAAATTTAGTTAATATGTTCACACACAGAATGTTTTTTAAAAGATTAATTTTTACAAACCTTCAACAACTTGTTTAAACCTTTAGCTTATTCTTATCTAATTTAAAACAATTCTTTGACCCTCTAGGCGAAAATTTGCATTCCCATGCTTTCTTGTAATCTTTCACCAAAAACACATTTCATTCTCCTCACATACCTTGTATGTAAAACTATTGTTTTAGTAGTCTCAATCACATATGATAATGGTAACTCTTAGCAACTTTTATTTTGGTGCATAAATTCCCTCTCAGAACTTATACAGACCATCTACAGCATGCTTGGACTCTCTGCCTTCTAAATATACCTCTTTTTAGACAACCAGTTGTCTTACTTTAGGACAAGAATTTATCATACAAGATCCTTTCTTATATGAAATCTCTTTTTTTAAAATAATCTCTTTGCATAGCTAGGAGACATGGGTAATTCCACATATCTCCAGGCCCTATCTAGAATCTAATACTCCAAAGTAGGTAAAATGAACAGTCTTCAAAAGCCTAAGAAGCAGTCTATGACCTTAAAACATTTAACAAACCTAATATCTGACCCCCTAATTTAAACCAAATATCTTTATTTTACCAATAATTTTTAAAGCTATTTTTATTTCCCAAAGAATATTTTTATTTCCCAATGAACTAAAAGGCATTACAATTTTTCTTTCTTTTAAAATTTCAATTTAAGCACTTACTTTTCTTAAAGCCAATTAATTAGAGCTCTTTTATATAAACATTACACACACAACATGTATATAATTACATATACAGAAGATCTAGTAGTTATAAGATTTTTTATTTGCCAGTTTCTACATTTTTTTAAATTGGGTTACTGGTTTTGGGGTGGAGTTCTTGGAAAAACAGTACCCGGAAAGCCTGCAGCTTCTAGGGTCTAATAAGCAGGCACAGCTGGCAGGCAAAAACAGATTCCTAAAATTAAGGGTCCCCATTTTTATACCAGATCCTGGATCCCAAAAAGAACAGAGACTTAGATTCCAAGAGGGATTTATCCATTTCCACTTCCTGGGGTTTTTTTTCCCTGAAGTGGGGTCTGGTGCCTCCTGTTTGTCTCAAGGAGTCCCAGGCTGCTAGAGCTTTAATATCCACTTTTCATTAAGCAAATTTTAACTATAGTGCTTTTTTGAAAAAGTCCTTTTAAATTTTTTATTACCCAAACTTCGCTAGGCCAAACAACCAATATTCTGTACCCAGGGAAAAGAAAATTTAAGACAGGTCATGGAGGGGAAGAAAATCAACAAATGGTAAAGGTCATGCAGATATCAAACCAGAAAGTACTTACTCCCCTAAGCTGTGAATTGAACTCTGAACCCAGGCTCCCATGATAAAAAGAGAAAGCAGGCCCAAATGGTGACAAAGTCAAGCCCCCAAGATTATGACTGACCAGTTTGTTGCACCATCTTGAGCAGCAGGTGTGTGGGATCCATTGCATGCATTTTTTCCTAAGGTATCCCTCTTTATGACAGAAAAATACAGAAAGACACACAAAGCACATCAGATTTAGTACAGCTTAAGATCAGCTTCAGAATTCATTTTGTATTAATCAACACTTTACAGAGGAGATAAACAGTGAATTTTTCCATTCATTTAACCAGTTTGCACAGAGAGAGATGCCAGAGTCTGACTGGTAAGACATTTTTACCCTTTTGCCGGCATGCCAGGCTTCTGGGTTCCCTTTCTCTGAGCAGCCTTAGTGACACTGCTTGCCACACTATAGCCCTGGGGGCCAAGTCACATCATAAAGGAAAATCATCTTTTATTGTTTCACAGAACCACAAGCAAAAGCCTCTCAATTTTGCAAGTTGTTGCCCAAGTGGTTGCATGACGTAACCCAATTAACATTTTTCATTCTGGCTGGAGCAAAATACATGTGACAAAACATAGATGTTAGCCACTCTGCTTAACACCAAATATTGAACTTGAAAGGCTTAAACCTGCCTCATTTGGGCCTTGTCATTTTCAATCCATTTTTAACCATGAGGGACTTTCCTGAGGGGAGGGCCTCTAACTGAATCCCTTCCTTTCCTCCGGTAATATGTTCCCCATTACTTATTCAAAGTCAGCCAACTTGTGCTGCAGTCTACTTCCTTCAGATAGGGATTCCCACGTCTAATGTATAAGCCAGGGAAAACTTGGTTTTTCAGAAATGAAGGATCCCATTTTTACCTAAAATATTGGCTTTACTCTTAGGTTCCATTGATTAACTTAGCGAATTATTTTTCTTATCTAACCACACAAGAAAAACGAAATAAAGGTGATAGAACACACAAAAAATCCCCTTAAATATTTAAAAGCCAAATTTTACACCTTGACAAAGAACCTGGGAGGCAGAGATTGCAGTGAGCCGAGATTGTGCCACTGCACTCCAGCCTGGGCAACAGAGTGAGACTCCATCTCAAATAAAAAGAAGAAAAAAAAAAAAAAGAAATGGACACAAGTGGATCCTGCAGATACCTTGTGTGTTCACTCAGTGCTCCTGGGAGTTGTTAGAAGCTCAATTTCAGACCCCACTTCTGACACCATCTGTTAAAAGAAAAATGTCAGCTGAATTAAATTTAAAGGAATTTAATTGAGCAATGAAAAATTTGCAAATCAGGCAGCTCCCAGAATCACAGCAGATTCAGAGAGACTCCAGAGGTGGCTCATGGTCAGAATAAATTTATAGGCAAAAAAAATAAAATGACATTCAAAAATCAGAAGTGAGGTACAGAAACAGCTAGATTGGTTACAGCTTGGCATTTGCCTTATTTGAACACAGTTTGAACACTCAGCAATCTATGAGTGGTTGAATTATGGCTGCTGGGATTGGCCAACACTCAGCTGTTGTTACAGGTACACGCTCTTAAGTTAGGTTTTTAATTTTGTCTACCTATTAAGTTATGTTGCAGTTCATCCACAAGGACTCAAATATAGAAGTACGAAGTTCTTCTCAGGCCATATTTAGTTTGCTTTAATAGTAGGTAGCATGAGAATTTTTTTTTGCCGTTCCTAAACATTGCATTAGTTTTGTTACTATATTTTCCAAATGTTTGATGCTAATATATAGGAATATGTTTTTTGCATATTAACCTTATATCTTGTGAACTGTTTGCATTCATTTGTTAGTTCTAACTTTTATTTTGAAGATTTCCTTGACTTTCCTAAAAAAAGAATCATATCATCTACAGATAAGGAAAATTTTATTTCTTAATTTCTGATCTTTATGATTTGAATTTCTTTTTCTTGCTTTCTTGCAATGACTAGGACTGCTAGTGTAGTGTTAAATAAATGTTTCAAGTTAACATTCATGCTTTGTTCTGGAAATGTTTCATT
The DNA here is from genome assembly GCA_036589455.1 of Ateles fusciceps. Taxonomy (NCBI): domain Eukaryota; kingdom Metazoa; phylum Chordata; class Mammalia; order Primates; family Atelidae; genus Ateles; species Ateles fusciceps. Next base: position 3,131,103 of record JAZHEH010000045.1, on the reverse strand, counting down.
TATTTACCATTGTCGATGACATGATGACATTAGCAGCATCAGCCTCTAAAACCTTCTCCTCCATCCCTTCCATTTCTTTGTAGTCATCCCTAACTCCTTTCTTTCACATGCAACATTTTCGCCATCAGAAATCCTGTTTTCTCTACTTTCAAAACATTTGAATATTTCTGTTTCCCTCCCCCTCAATCTCATCTTTGCCCCATTCATTACCATATCTCACTTGGATTATGGCAATTGTAGTCAGACTAATCTCCTGCTCATAAATGTTTGTTGAATTAATGGTTCACCAGCCCTAAATACCTAAGACATTTTTACAATATTTAATTGCTGGGACTTGCCTCTTAATGTCAACAAGTAAATGATTGAAAGGGTATACATCATTTTTATCTGCTTGGATCTGGGGTTATAAATCAGGGAGTTAAAATCCACAATTCTTACTAAAATAGGTTGGGGCTATGTCCTAGGGCTCAGCCTAAGTGATACTCCTGAAATAAAAATTCTTTAGTAAAGATGTCTTCATATAAATTATGTGTTATATTTGCTTTACTCAGAACTGGGCCACACCCCATAACTGGGAGTGTATAATACTCCTGAGTGGGAAGAGCATATAACTAGAATCTTGTTATCAAATATTTTTCAACTTTCTATAGCATTGGAGAAGCCTTGGGCTATTTGATTGACTGGTATATTAATTAGTGACTCTTCATAAGAATATCTACCAATTTTGTCAATCTAAAGTTATAAGAATCCTTAGAGAATTTTCTGAAGTTACATATGCCCATATACCCACTCTCTTGCTGTCCACCAATACCAACATTCTGGCGTGTCCCCCAGAAGGAATCTCCTAATATCTGAGAGATGGAAGCATTTGAAAAACTTCCCTAAATAATTTTTATAACTATGAAAGCCTTCTGTCCTTACTTTGACCAAATTATGTACCACTGACAGTAATGGTGATTCTTTTATGGCTTTTATTCAATTGCTTACATATATATGAAGAATTGCCTTTTTTATATTAAATTTTAGAATCCACAAAAAAAATTTATGAAATTCATGTGCAGAAAGACTACAAATATTGGAAGATTTTATGACTCACTATACATGATAATGATAGTTCTTACTCTTTCCTGAGGGAAAAAATGTTGTTTTCCTTTTCCTTTTTTATTTCTTGGTCTCCATAAAAAGATACAAGTTTATCATGTTTGCACTGGGATTTTTTTGTCTTCATTTATGCATTTATTTTGTCATTCATAAATGTGTTGTTGAACAATAATTTTTATAATTCTAAAGACCATAAAAATCAGAAGTGAATATTTACCCCACCTCCAATCCAGTTAAACAGTTTTTCATGAGTATATTATCTATTATACAAGGTCACTGCCTCAAATATTTTTAAGTTTTCTGGCTTTATTTTTTGATGGAAGGATGAATTAGGATAATCTACCTAATGTGAAAAGTAATTTAAGAACAAACAAGGAATTCAGAACAAGTTTGGATAATATACTTTTAATGGAGGAACACACTACAGCACGTAAAAATTAGAAAGGATTATATGTAACAAAAGTAAGAAGCATCATTTGATTTTAATTTTGAAGCACAAGAGAAAAAACATTTAAAAAGCTAATCTAATTTTCTACCTTAAAATAAGAATTATACAACAATCTTTTTTATTTATTTTCATTTTTTTGAGATGGAATCTCGCTCTGTCAATGAGGCTGGAGTACAATGGCATGATCTTGGCTCACCGCAACGTTTACCTTTCCAGTTCAAGTGATTCTCCTGCCTCAGCCTTCCAAGTAGCTGAGATGATAGGCATGTGCCATCACATCTGGCTAATTTTTGCATTTTAAGTAGAGATGATGTTTCACCATGTTGTTGAGCTGCTGACCTCAGGTGATCCACCAGCATGAACCTCACAAAGTGCTGGGATTACAGGTGTGAGCCACCATACCTGGCCCATTCTTTTTAATAAATAAAAGTTCTGTGTAGTTTAAAGATAAATAAAGGAGTACCAGGTGCGATGGCTCACGCCTGTTATCCCCACACTTTGGGAGGCCAAGGTGGGCGGATCATGAGGTCAGGAGTTCAAGACCAGTCTGTCCAACATGGTGAAACCTGGTCTCTACTAAAAATACAAAAATTAGGTGGGCTTGATGGCTCACGCCTGTAATCCCAGCTACCCAAGAGGCTGAAGCAAGAGAATTGCTTGAACGCGGGAGGTGGAGGTTGCAGTGAGTCAAGATCTTGCCACTGCACTCCAGCCTGGCAATAGAGTAGGACTGCATCTCAAAAAAAAACCAAAAAAAAAAAAAAAAAAAAAAAAACGAGAGAGATAAACAGAGAAAGATAAATGAAGCAAGTAAGAGACTAAAGAAAACCCAAACTAATAATATCAGAAGCTGATTAGATTAGTTAAAAAGAATACTAAACATTAAAAGAAGAAGACATTGAAATCAAGAGGAAATGATATGGAGAGAACAGGAGAAAGGAAAAGCTTGAAGGCAAAGAAAGAAGGAACAAGAGCTGGGCCTTCTCTAGCCAGCTCTGCTTCCGATTTTCACATCTCCTCTAGAGGAGCGTCTTTTCCCAATCCCTCATCTTACTCTCAGTCCTGACACTGTTTCCCACCAATTTTCTTTACTAACTTAAATTCTATCAAAACACATTCAGTCTAAATCTCTAGGCTGCCCATCTGTATTTCAGCCAGCAACTTTTAGGATCTAAATTAGGTATGATTTTTTCTCCTCTAAAAGTTTGAACACCCCAGTAACTGGGTTACTTTAAGGCTTTTGTTGTACTAGATTATCCAACATAAAGAGTGTACTGTCATTAAATCAACAAAGGCTACTTTGAAGTCTGTGAGAGAATTTGATGGGAAACCATAATTCTTGATTATTAGGAAGAATCCTATATAATAAAACTTCTCCTAAAACCTATTATATCATCGCTTTGTTCTAGTTACAGAACATTGTCATTTCCTTGCCACTTAGTTCTTCTAGGCTTATAACTTCCTGGAAAGCCCATATGAGAAATTCCAAAGTGCTATGTTTATAAGAGCTGAGTTCACAAGAGCCCTGGATAGTTGGATTTGAATTTGAATTTTCACACCTGTGAATAAGCTCAAGACAAATAAGAATCCAGAATCAAGGAAAAGTAGTTAAAAAAATAGCTATCTTAGCTGAACCTTCCATTTTTATTGAAAATAAGATTATGAATTTGGAGATTGGGATCAAAGGTGAACCATCATTTTAGAGTTTCTTTTTAATGTAGACTTTTGTATAGATCCTTTCTAAAACCTGCAAATCATTTTGAAACTTTATGTAGATATAGCCCATGTCATAGTAATTAAATACAATTCAGATGGATACTCAAAGACAAAAACATGGTTACTGAAAACAATTCAGTGCAATATTCTTGCTTTATTAAAGGTCAAGTGCTTAAAAAATTAATGTACTATAGAGCTTAACTTAAATAGGATTACATAGTGGATAGATTAGAATCTAGATTGTACATGTCTAATGTTTGATGCTTCATATGTTTAATTAAATCAGGTGATTAACTTTACACATACACATATATATGAACACATATAGCTTTTGAGCTCATATTTTGAAACACTATCTTGGGACTATAAATTAGAGATTACTATGCAGACTTCTGTTTGAATATTTAGAAAAAATAAAATAGCTTCTATTAAGAACACTAATTTTAATATTAACTTTTGATGTTTTATTTTTAAAAATTGTATTGAAATGATTATTTAGTGGTAATAACAGAGATGGAGACATGTAAATGGAATCAGTTACATTCTCAAAACAGAATTGTAAGCTTTGTGATGTATTTTATTTGGGTATAGTTGATGGAGAGGGTTTATAAAAGTGATGCATTAGGTTTTGGCTTGAAATGGGTAGATGGTGATTCCATTTAATTAGATAGGAAAAAAACTAGGTAGAATAAATACTTGGAAATATGAAGAATTACTTAAACAGAAACTAAAGAACACATTAGTTCAGAAAGAACCCATTTTACAGAAAGTTAATTTCTATTTGATGACATTAGTGATCTGGCTATCACTTGTCATGTACTTTACTGAGCATTTTATATACATTATCCTTTTCAAATAGGTCAACAATCCTATGAGCTTGATAATGTTCTTTATATAAAGAGGGCATCCAAGTTGGAGAGGTGAATGATTTGTCTAAGGTGAGTAAATAGTGGAGCAGAATTCACATTAAAATTTGGTGGATATCAAAACATCTTCTTAATGATTAACCTATTTCAAGTATCATAGTGAAAAAAAGATATCATGCTACTTATCTACATTAGGTTAGCTTAGAGATCAGGAAGATAAACATCGTCACCAATTTATGGAGAAGGAAAAAATTATTTTTTGACAAAGAAGGATTTTCATGGTAATTCTGGTCAGAGAGATACCACTACTGCCTATCTCAATGCTTAAAACTTCATTGATGCCAGTTACAAATCCTGTGTCATAACCAGTGAAAAAATAGAACAGAAAGTCAAAAGATTCTCTTATCTACCCTTGATTAGACCAACACTCGTGGTTATGCTTTTATATTACTCACCAGCAATTAATTTTAATATGTCAGTTAATAAGTTATGTCACTTAATATTAAATTAGTATTTGAGTGTGATCTGAAGAATTCTTCTGAAAGTAATTATTTCGGAATTCACTGTAGTAGAGTCATGAAGCCAGATTGGCAAATCTCTGGCTAACAGATGTGACATTCAGTTCTTTGCTAAAACACATTTGCTGAAACTAATAAAGCAACATTGATTATTGAGAAGAAACTTGGTCTGGTGAGGTAATAGTACTTAGTTTGCCATCTGCATCTATTAACTGTTGGCTGTGAGACTTTGGATAATTAACTTACCATTTTTCAGCCTCTACTTTTTTCTTTGTAAAACAAGGATGATAACTGTCTCTTGCAGTACCTATGAGGATTAAAGGGATGGTATGTACAGTGAATGGTAATATAATTATAATTAATTGTTATTATAACAGAGATCACAATGAAAACAATAATGGTAATAATTATTATATCTCAGTGAAAGTGTGGCTAGGAGAATGTACTCTGGAATCAGATAATTTTTCATTCATAACTCATTTCACCCCTCAGTCATCTATAAAATGATATTAGCCCATACTTTATACAGGATTATTGTAAAGATTATGTGAATTAATCAATAATTAAGTTATTAGAGTCACATCTGACATTTAGAAAGTGCTCAATAAATGCTGCTGTTGGTATTGTTATTGTGATATTAGAAGTAGATATAATAATTTTATCAATAATAAATCTTAATAGAAAATAGTAAGCCATAGAAAAATTACTGTTAATGACAAATGGTAAATTTCTTTTTTTTTTTTTTTTTTGTTTTTTGAGTCGGAGTTTCACTCTTGTTGCCCAGGCTGGAGTGCGATGGTGTGGTCTCATCTCACTGCAACTTCTCCATCCTGGATTCAAGCAATTCTCCTGCCTCAGCTTCCCAAGTAGCTGGGGTTACAGGTGTGCACTACCACACCTGGCTAATTTTTGTATTTTTAGTAGAGACGAGGCTTCACCAGGTTGGCCAGGCTGTCTGAATTCCTGACCTCAGGTGATCTGCCCACCTCTGCCTCTCAAAATGTTGGGATTACAGGCATGAGCCATCACCCTGGTGATAAATAGTAAATTTCTTTAAGAAAAATCTTAAGAAAAACCTCTTAAACACACCTCACCAGTCTTGGTGAATCTGCCTCAACTTCCATGACAGTGACTAATCTATTTTGATGTTTTTCTGTTTCCGCATTTGCTTTTGTTTGTCTTTAATTAAATTATGTAAAGGAATACACATAAAACTACTTTTTATGCCATAAAGAACAAAATAAAAGTTTCATTAAAAGAATGTTAAAAATTATAATGAAACATTCTATAATCTATCTATATCTATCTATATATCTGCATATCATTTTTTAAATTTTGAAAATAACTTTCATGTAGCATATTAGTCTGTACTTGAAATAATGATGGAAAAGAAATAAGTGATAAGGCTGGGCACAGTGTTTCACATCTGTAATCCCAGCACTTTGGGAGACTAAGGTGGGTGGATCACCTGAGGTCAGGAGTTCAAGACCAGCCTGGCCAACATGGTGAAATCCTGTCTCTACTTAAAATAAAAAAATAGCCAGGCATAGTGGAGGGTGCCTGTAATCCCAGCTACTTAGGAGACTGAGGTACGAGAATTGCTTGAATCCAGGAGGCGGAAGTTTCAGTGAGTTGAGATAGCAGCGCCATTGCACTCCAGCCTGGGTGACAAGACTAAGACTCCAACTCAAAAAAAAAAAAAAGTGATAATTATTATCCTCATCTTATGACACAAAGAGATTAATTAAAATTTTCAAGTTTAGAAAACTCATTGAATGACAGAATGTTATTTGCAGATCCATATTTCTAACATGATTTCATCAGAGTGAATCTGCTTTAAATTGTATTTTGCATCTGCTTTGAGCCTTCCATCATATCTACTCATTCACTTATCCATTTACTTAATTTTTCCATTCATTTATTCATTCTGTTCATTCAACAAATATATGCTATGGTCATCTGGTATACCCGAACTATCATAGATATGGAAATACTTATCAAGAACAATGGAATAGGAATCAGAAGACCTGGGTACAATTCTTGGCTCTATTGTTAACTATCTGCCTGGTCTGAAACTTCCCCATATGGATGGATAGTCGAGCAGGATCTTAAATCAAACGTAGCTTACATGCCATCTCCTCCTTTGTAAAACCTCCCAAGAACTTCTTATATAAACAATTCTTCTGTGTTTCTATCTCCTATCTCATATACAACCTGTTTCATGCTGCATTGCGCAATAGCACTTGCCTTACGTGAGTTGGATTTTCACAACAGAGAATTAGGGAAGTGGGAGAATTGGCAGGAGGAAGGAAAGGCAATCCAGACAGGAGAATAATATGAATAATATGTGAAACTGGGACCCTGTGAGTCAAGATATTTTTTTAAATTGCCACAGAAGCTCTACTTAAATTGGCCAAATGGCATCTTTGTGTTAGTTAAGTTCTTACGGTTGCAAAAAGCAGAGATTAACTCAAGTTTTCTCAAGTAACGTAAAGTTTACTTTAAGAATATAGGTGATGTGGCAGGCACAATAAGGCCTCTAAGGATATCTAGTTCCTAAATATCAAAAGTTGCAAACATACGATGTTGCACGACAAAGGAAAAGTAAGGTTGCCCCTTTATTAAGGACAGTTGAATGGAATGATGTTTGCTAATCAGCTGACTTAGAGATGGCGAGATTGTTCTGAATTATCTGCACAGACCCCCCCCATTATCACAAGGGTCCTGACAAGTGACAGAGGGAGAAGAATCACTGTCATGGTCAGAAGGAGATTTGAAGGTGCTCCACCACTGTCTTTAAAGAAATGGAAGAGGCCATGAGCCAAGGAATGTGAGCTGTCTCTGGAAACTGGAAAAGCAAGGAAAGAAATTATTTCCTAGAGGCTGCAGTTGGAACATACCCTGCCAACACCTTAATTTTAAACCACAGAGGCCCAGTTTTGACTTCTGATCTCCAGAACTATAGGATAATAAATTTGTGTTGTTATAAGCCTCTAAGTTTATGACGGTTTATGGTAGCAATGGGAGATCAATATAGGTAATAGTAAGACTGCAAGCCTCTAAGCCATACATCCAGGCATGATAGAAACTCAAGAACAGTGGGATGGCCCAGCTCAAGAAGACCAGTCTCCCTGGGGTTGGAATGTAGAAAAGTTTCTTCGATGGCTGAGAAGTCCTTTGAGATCCAGCTCTAGGTATCAGTTTATTTGTAGCCTTTCCTATAGAAGAAGTTTGTTGATAACCTTATTCCTTATCAATAATATGAGTTTGTTGTTCTGTGTTGGTGCCTTTCTCTCAATGTCTTTCCAAATCTAATCCTAGGGCCAGCCAACCACCTCACCCTTTCCTCTACTTACTCATTGATTGATTGTGCTGGTTACAGACCTTTTCTGCTTGCTTTGGTCAGTCTTAATTTTTACTCTTCTCTACCAATAGCTCTCTTTCTCTCTCTCTTATTATGACTATCACCACATGAGGGACTATTATTAATTCAGTTAATCAGTGTTGGTCATAGAAGAGAGAATACTGATGCCAGGCAACCTCAGCAGATGCGAGGAAGATGCTTTATTGGCTGCTCTTGGATCAGACACCTACAAGTGGTGCAATCACCTTGGTAGATGGAGAAGTGCTGCAAGTTACAAAACATGGCCACTGAGGGAGCTTACCCAGCAGGGGCTGTGTGTGTGTGTGCATGTACATGCACATGCACATGTTTGATATTTGACACTTAGAACAAAGTAGACACTCTTTTTTTGTATTATAGTGATTAAAAATATGAGTTTTGGAATGGAACACCCTGGGTTCATATCTTGGCTCAGCTACCTACCAACTGCAAGACTGCAAGCAAGTTGCTTAACTACTCTAAGTTCATATTTCCTCATTTATAGAATGGAGCTACCTTTAGTAATGACTCATATTGTTGTGAGGATTAAATGAAATAATCCAATTAAGGTGATGGGCAAATAATAGATTTTCAATAAATGCCAGATGCTACTATTATTTTTATGGCATATGTTATTTTTTCTTGTGAAGATTAAATAAAACAATTTATATGATTTACTGCTACATGTGAAAGGTCTTGTATCCTGAGTAAATCATGCAATTCTTGGAGGTGGGAGATGTTACCTTATGTTGCTTTGAAATCACCCAAAATAACTCATACAGTTTGTTATATAGATGTTGTCCAATTTATTCCCTCATTCAGTCAATATTTATTGAGCATCTATTATGTTCCAGAATCTGTTAGTAGACATGTAGGTATGAATATTAATAAGATATCATATCTGGCCTCAACAGACTCCTCAATGTTCGTGGTGTTAGGGCAAAAAGAAAAGAAGGGATCGTGGAGACGCATGGCGGGTAGACTCAACCAACCCACTTGAACTTTGCGATAGAGGAAAAGGAGACTACAGAGATGTTATGACCTTACAGATCATCAAATTCAACTCTGTAATTTTATAGATGATGAAACTGAGTTTATATACACCCAAATCTTTCCCTTAGGCTCACTGTGGATCATTTTGCCACAGCCCATTCAGCAGTATATGAGGACCTTCGATTCATTTAGAAATAGATGAACTCTCCCTGTAAGAATCTGTCAGAGCCCAATTCATGGTATATTATTAAACATCTACTTGCCAGAGAGTGTTTGTCCAGCATGGGTCATCTTGCCTTTAGCTGAAATTATGAACACCAGGCCAGCATCCAACACTTCAGAAACTCTGAGATGTAGTTTAACATCTCGGTGTCTTTTCTGTTAGACGAAAATGCTATAAATGAGAAACTACCCAAGTCTACTAAAGAAACCCATATGTAACAACGGTGGGTTTCTTCAGTTTAGCACATGTGTATTACAGCACAATCATTCTTTATTCTATAGCTGAAGTATTTACCTACCATGCTCTCAAAGAGACCATAATAGTCTAATAATCTTTTGGTTAATTGTGTAGCTGAATGCTTTATTCACTTCTTTAAATTTTTTTTTTTTTTTTTTTTTTTTTTGAGATAGAGTCTTGCTCTGTTGCCAGGCTGGAGTGCAGTGGCACAATCTTGGCTCGCTGCAACCTCTGCCTCCTGGGTTCAAGTGGTTCTCCTGCCTCAGCCTCCTGAATAGCTGGGACTATGGGCATGTGCCATCACTCCCAGCTAGCTTTTATGTTTTTAATAGAGATGGGATTTCACCATGTTGCCCAGGATGGTCTCCATCTCTTGATTTCGTGATCCACCTGACTTGGCCTCCCAAAGTGCTCCACTGTGCCCAGCATAAAATGTGTTTTTCAAATCAGAGTGCTAATACGATGATCATACTTATGAATATTTTATATTACCTGTTCATTCAATTTGTATGGATAATATAAAATTCATCAAAAGTTTAGCATTTATTTGTGGACTGTATTACGATGTTATGTACCATACCTCCCACAACCTTGCACCGACAACACTATAACAAATAATTTGTTATATGCTAATGTTATCTGAGATACTAGGAACTCTTTGACAGGAGAATCCCTCTTTCTCTCTCTCTCTTCTCTTATTTATATGTGTATATACACACAAATAGAGATTTAATATCTTTATATTTCCAGTCCCTAATGGTATCTAGCACCTGGTAGCAAGGTCTCGACAAATCTTGTTGAATTTTACAGAATCTATCAGCCTTAGTTAATCATTAATTCAACGAACATCTTTTATGCACCTATTATGCCTGGCACTGCTCTATGTGCTGAGGATACATTGAATGGTAAAAAATAACTTACCACTGTCTTCATGGAACTTAAGCCTAGAAACTTATTTTTAATAAAACCTTAATAATGCCATTTTACAAACAATTCTTAATTATATGACTTCCTTTGAGTGGCAAACAAGCCATGAATTCAAAATTTTTCTATTCACATAATGTTTCCAATCAAACTGAGTTAATAATAGTTATTTCAAAGATGGCTTCCAAATCTTGAAATGTTAGTTGTAGACTTTGGAGCTCCATGTCTGCTATTTTTAATGGCTTTCTGCCAAAAGCAGCTAAGACTAATTGGGAAGGGATGTATTCTTTTCTTGATAAGTGAATTACTCTCATGAATGATAATGGGAGTTATGTGTGAACATGAAGAAAAACTTGACTCTTAATACTGTGGATTGTATAATAGCTTTGCAGACTGCTTTTATGATTGATTGTCTCTCTGTAACTGGGTTCCATCTATCAATATGATTTGAGGAAAGGATTGCTTTTTTATCCTGAATAAAGCTCTCAAAACAAAGACCAGCTAATTATTTGAAAATTCCAAAACACACTTCAGGATAGTGTTACGGAGTGAAAACACATCCATTTGGATATCCCATAGGAGCTGCCATTCATTAATGTTTAAAACAGATGCTTCAGTGAGCAATATATTTAATTAAATCCAAACCTGTTGTTATTATCCCAGAAAATATTATTATTAGCACAAGTTCCAAATGGAATTCACAGCAACTTCTGGTTGGAGTTTGGAAGATATTTTAATTCTAAAGGAAATTACTTAAAGTAGAAATGACCACAATTATCCAGATAGATACATTTGCTTCAACTCAAGGCCATGATAGTTGTGAGAGTTAGTTAATTGCTTGGCATCATTGCTACTTTGATAGTGTGACTTAGCAGCCCAGCTGGCTGGACAGGCCACATACATCATTATAAAATGCTGGATTGTACACAAAAAGTAGCTATCTCTGCTTTTAAAAGAGAAGAAATAAAGAGGAAAAAAAGTCTTCACATTTTATAAGATGGACTTATAAGATTGGCAGATGTGTCACTAATTACATAATTGCTTTCTTATGTGGTTCTAATAAAATTATTTGAAGTCTACAAATGTCTAACAGTGAATTGTTTAATACACAGCTATAACAAAAATAATTAGTATTTACTTTAAACTCTAAATTGTCAACAAAAAACCTCAAGTAATTATTTTCATAGTGCTGCATAATGAAATAAATGTGTAATTAGTGACAGATGGGACTTTTAAAATTTAAAACATAGAAAAATATCATATCACCTGTTTGGGTTATTTTCTTTTTACATGAGTGAAGTTAGAGTTTTTGAAAATGAGGTACAAAGAGAATTTTAAAAATTAATTCTACCTAAATGAACATTTAGGTGTGCTTCCAGAGTTCTGTGAACCTTCTTTAAAGTGTTTGGTTTTCAATCCCGAAGATTGGTTTGAGCCATGTCATGCCAACTATTTCACGCTGCGTTTAAGCGAACAACTTGAGGGCACAGGTCTCTTAGATCTTATGAGCACCATTTTATTTGAGGCCAAGTTTAACAGTGGGATGAAATTTTAGGTTAAGTTAGCAGAACTTGTTTTGTACAATAATTTCTCTATTCTTATCTGTGCCTTTTTTTCTGTGCAGATTGAAGATTCGTATTTTTCTGTGACCTATTAAACTGCCTGAATCATGGCTCAAATAATCAATATAGTCTCATCTCGTCAGTTTATAAGGTGAGCATAGTTTGCTCTGAATCTGTTGATTATGTTTTGAGCCTGTGCTGAATATACACATCTATACATGCGCCACTGGCACTCACTTCAAGTCACCATGTGTTTTTATCAACTAATTTCTGATGTTAACAAGATTATGACCTGCTCTACCAAAGACATCCTATTCTTGTTCTCTCTATTTGTAATCCTCTTCTTGGCAACATAACTGCAGTGTGCCTCAGAGCTTGTCTTCCCATCCTTATCAAGTTAGCTGCCAATGCAATGATCATAATTAAATAAGTTCTGCTTTTTGATGAGCTCTCTTTCATAATATTAGTCTTGTACAGAAATGTACTGTGAGACTTTGCCCCAAAACTGTAATTGGAATATAAACTTATACTGCTGAACTGTGAATTCCTGGAAGGCACAACTCACATCTCCTTCATTTTGTATCTCTAAATTCAGATGCTGTGGTAAATTAGTAGGTGCTCAGTAAATGTTTGTGGAATTATATGTTGGCCTATGCCACGGATCATAGAGTGGGAAGGGGAGTGGTCTCATACTTTATGTGAAAAACATAAACCTATGGGAAATTTCAGGTATTTAAAAGGATCGAAATAATTCAATAACAACATTTCTTTTTCATCTGAGTTTGGAATCAATTAGAATAAATATATGGGGATCAGATGGATTTCAAACTGTCAGTTTTATTATTAAGAAACTACGAAAATGTTATTTGTGTGGTTAAATAGATTTGCTAACACTGTACTGTAGTAAACATCTACTCCAAATTACCATCACCTTCTACTGTGATAGGCTTCTTCCTGCATAAGATTGGCAGGCCAGAAGTTTCCTTCTCTGTAGATGGCTGGATCTGGAAGACCCACAAGGAGCAATGCCATGTGAGTCCAGCCTGTCTTATCAATTTCACTTAACAGATAAATGAATTAATGTTCCTTCACTGGAAAATAAGGATATGGAGAAAGATCAGAAGTAATGTGTAAAGGAAGTTTCTCAACTTAAAATCCCGAGTAATGAGAGATAAGAATTTCCTTCAATGTTCTCTCACTTTTTGTTCTTGTTGTTGTGTATAGACAGGGGCATGACTTTCCTATCAAGGTGCTTCACCTATCAAGAGTCGGCAGTCAGAAAAGTAGCAATGCAATTGTATTTTTATTATGGACAAAATCCAGCCTGCAGAAGGTGATTTAGGTTTGTGGTCTGCTAACATCCCCCCTAAATTAAATGTTCTCCACAACTGCAAACTCTCCCACAGAGGGAGTGCCTTACCACCTGGTGGCAGATCAGGATGCAACCTCTGCTGAGTCAGATGAGAATTTGGAAGGTTCCAACACTTATACTTTCAAGAGTCAGAATTCAGTGGAGATTAATGAATCAGTCCTGCTCTCTCAGCAGTAAGTGAGAAAAGGAGTAGAAATTAGCTGGAAGTGTTATGGTAGTTACATTCTACTGTAAGGGAAGATGAGGAGTCAGATACAAGTGTTTTTAGCAGGAGCCAAAGAAACGTTTTAATCATAATCACAACTGGCTTGCAGAAAGATCACTCTGAATAATGCGTCTGGAACAGGCAGTATTGAAGGCTGGAAGATGAACTACCATGTAAACAGCAGTTGAAATCTCAGGATTGGATGGGATGACCCAAGGAGTATGTAGAGAAAGAAGTGAATAAAATAGAAGATAGCAGAAGATAATTCCCCAAGAAATGCAAATATTTAGAGCATAGCTAGAGAAGAAGAATCAAGGAGGCCATAACTAGAGAAAGGGGAAGCTTTCTCAGCCTCCTTGGGCTTCCTAGCAGCCAAGAGTTTGAAGAAAAAACCAGAAGGAAATGCATAAAGGAAGGAGGGGCCAATAGTGTGAAACCTTCGATGGCCAAGTAAGATGATAAGGATTGGCAAGCCTCCCCTGGGGTTGAGCAACCATGGAGGGAATTAGGAACATCTGTAAGAACAGTGTCACTGGAATAATTGGATCAGAAGTCACATTGTCTTGTATATAGAAGTGTGTAGGGGTTGAGCAAGTAGAGCTCCTTTCTAGAAACTTGACTACAAATGAAAAAGAAAATGTGGTAGTGAAATGGAGACCTCAAGCCCAACTGGCCACAGCCATAGGCTATATTCCATAACAGTTTAATCATTAATTGCAGTGATTTTTGCACTCTGCCTGATTTCTGTATCTCTCCTTCAATTAGCTCTAACCTCTGGTAGGGTTGGGGCACTGGGGGAGAACAGTGATATTAGTTATTAGGCACTGCCAAATGCAAACAAAGGAAGGATAACTATGGATTGTAATAATTTGTGTGTGGGAAGAAGTTGAGGAAGGAGAGAGTTTCAGCCTGAAGGCTTCTATCTTTTCTTTGAAGTAGGAGGCAAAATCAGCTACTGATGGAGCTGGAGAGAAAGAGTAGGTAGGAGGTTAAAGGAAAGTGATAAAATCCAAGAGATTCTGTGTGAAATGGGAATGAGAACCAACTGAGAACAAATAGAAGAATTTCTTATTACTATAAAGTGCCTAATTAAAGTTTCATATAAAAAATCACTATTAATGATCAGTGAACCTAATGTACATAAATTGGGAAATAACTCTAAATTCAGTCAGCTTTCCAAGAAGAAAATAAAATAATTTTGCAATTGAGACTTGGTTTCTGAAAATCTGGCTTTTTTTTCCAGTTCTTTTACCATTATGAACACTTATTCTCAGCCGGCTTCTTCTCTAATCATTAATGTTGATGTTTCCTAGAGACTCATCATAGACCTTGTTTTGTGCTTCTATACTCTCTTATTAGTAGATCTCTTCCACTTCCATGGCCTCAGCCTAAATGCAAACACCATCAAAACTTAAAAATGGAATTCTGGCCACATTGATCAATTGCCACATAAGCACTGAAACTCAACAATTTAAATGACAAAGCTACCAGCCGGGAAAAAGAAAAGTAATTAGCAATGAGTGCTGGGCATTCTAAAACCAAATAGAAATGATTCTCAGTTATATACTGGCTTTTGATCCATGTCACTGCTCCCCTAGTAATTGCTACATTTGTCTGCACTTTCCAATAGGATAGGAATATGCACTTTCCAATATGATAGCACTTTCCACATGTGGCTATTGAACACTTGATATGTGACTAATAGCTACATTGAGATATACTGTAAGTGTAAAGTATCCACTGAATTCCAAAAATTTTAAATTGAAAAATAGTGTAAAAATATTATTAATAATTTTATACTGATTAAATATTAAAGTGATAATATTATAAACATACTAGGTTAATATACAATTAATTTTATCTATTTCTGTGTACTTTTGAAATGTAGCTACTAGAACAAAGAAAATTACATGTATTGCTCATTACACATTTCTAGAGTACAGTGTTGGGCTACCTGTAGCTACTTATTTCATATTCCAGTTGAACCCATTTATGCAACCACAGTTGCATTTAGCACATTTTTACTGAAATTTTACTAAATATGTAGAATGCTTTTTGGTAATCTGAGATCTGAACCCTCTTCTTACGTTATGTGAATTTCTTGATAAATAGCTCTTAATTTGGGTCCTTCCTCCAAAGTAAGTGTAAACCCCAGATGCTTTCTCAGCTTCCTCTAGTTAAGGAATCAGTACTTGATCTATGCTCAGCTAATCAGGTGCACTTCCTGTGTATTTGGAACCGAGAGTTTTTGAGGCAAACAAGCAGTGACCATGCTTCATGCTGGTGTTACAGAAGCCTGAGGATAAAGCCAACACAGAGAAGAGAACAGCTGCATTCGTTTCCATTGTCAGCAGCTGATTGTGGTATAAACTGAGGTGTCCATTCTTCAGAAAAGCTCTAGCAGGGCTCACCAGGACTCATTTTTCATTTGAGTTTTGTTCTGTTTTTGGATGTCAGTTTTTCTTCTTCCTGATAGTTTTCTAAGCCTAGTCTTGTAGATTTCTGTTACCTACCCCAAATTTGTTTCATGAATTTCACTTTTTGAATAATTCAGAATAGACTTCTGTTCTCAGTAATTAAAAAAAATTTTTTTGGCTTATTCTTCCCACTATATTCTTGAATAAGAGAAAAACATAGCTAGAGAAAGAAGAAGAAAAGATATTTGTGGCAGAAGAGATGTTTCTGGGAGAGCACTTATTACAAGACAGAAGCAAGAAATGTCATGCTTTGTGTGAGAAACTGCAGGAGACTGGAATTAGCAGTATAGCATGTAAAGTGACATGTACTGAAGTGCAGAAGCTGCACCCACCTGTCAAGAATCATAGAGGATGTTGCTTGTCATGCTAGGAGGTTATTCTGCAGATGATGAATAACCAGTGGCATATGTTAGGCATAAAGTGGCAAGGTCATATTTGCAATAATGATAGGTTGATTGCATCAGTTAGGATTGATTTGGTTGCAGTCAAAGCAAACCTGATTAAAGAAGTTTCAACCTTAAGTACACGTATTGCACTTACAACAAGAAGTCTAAATGCAATCAGTATAAGTTGGTACTGTGGATCAATGATGCTGTCAAAGTCCAGGATCTGGGCATCTCTTCCCCCTTAACCTTCCACTGTGTGCTGGCTCTTATCCTCAGACTGATGCTTCATGCTCACAGAATGGTCACTCCATGTACCACACTTACCCCAAACATGTAAGTTATGAAGGCAGAGAAAGATATAAACTACTATACCCAAGCTACTGTGTCTTTTATCAGGGAATAAAGCCATTCCCAAAACTTTGTAGCTGATGTCCGTTTATGTTTCACTGGGGAGAATCAGATCACCTAACCACTCCTACCTGCAAAGGAGGCTGAGGAAAAGAATATCTGGCAAAAAATAAAAATAAAGCAAAACCACAAAACAAAAACCACTATAAGAAAAAAATTGTCACACTCAACATGAGTCATTTAAGGAGAATTTAACAAAGGAACTATTTACAATGATATGATTGATGCGTAGGATAGAGCGTTCACTTAGGGCTTGTAAGGATAACAGAGGATGTCATGCTCACCCTGTCCCAAAGGGACAAATGAAGGGAGTAGTTACTGAAACTGGAGAGAAAGTGAGTTGTGCAGAGAATGTCAGCTGATGGGAGTTGTAGCATGTGATGACATGATATATAGCCAGTGACCAGCAATTCCTCAAGAAGAAAACTGGGAAGGAAAATATCCACGCATATTTTCTTTTGTCTCACACTAGCTCATTGGCTGAAATCAACTGAAAGTCAAATGACAAAGAAGTCCACTGATATTATCCATAAAGGTCAACATCATGGGGTAGAGAGCAGCATGAGGAAGTAGGGAGAATAGATTTGGATAGGTATATGGAAGCCACCCAGCACAGATAGATTTGCCTGGATTAATCTGGTGATGGACACTTTGCTACCTGAGCAAATTAAGGTGCTGATAGAAGAAAGAGGAAAATATTGTGGTGCAGGCAACTGTATTTACCCTTCTGACAGTTTGTAAATGGATTTAAGATGGGAAACTTATCACAGCAATTCCTTTCAGGAGATGATGTGAGACAGTGACTGTTATTTAACATAATTTTCTAAAGAGGTTAATATGTGATTTTATGCACTTAATTATTTCTTGATGAGGATATATCTTTACAAGTTTAAAATATTTACTAAATTTAGAGTATTGAATTACATATTAGATGAATACATTTTAACCTCTTTTAAATAAGTTTTGTTTTTATTTTAAATTAAATGAAATTAGAAAATGTGTTTCATTGCAACAGACTCCAGTCAATCATATGGATTGTGTTAAGTGATAAGAAGAAGAGATATTGTAAAGTTAACTGGGTATTAGGACTAACCAGGGATAATTTAGTTGTTTAACAAAGGCAAGAGTCTAAACTGTATTTTTGTCATCTGTAAGGCTGAGACATTGCATTGGACTCTGATCGTCCTGCTTATCAATACATCCTTAGTTTTTAACTCAATACCTGCCATATTAGTCTGTTTTCATGCTGCCGATAAGATGTACCCTAGACTGGGAAGAAAAGAAAGTTTTATTGGACTTACAGTTTCACATGGGTGGGGAGGCCTCAGAATCATGGCAGGAGGTGAAAGGCACTTGTTACATGGTGGCGGCAAGAGAAAATGAGGAAGAAGCAAAAGTAGAAACCCCTGATAAACCCATCAGATTTCATGAGATTTATTCACTATCACAAAAGTAGCATGGGAAAGATGAGTCCTCATGATTCAATTACCTCCAGTTGGGTACCTCCCACAACACATGGGACTTCTGGGAGATACAGTTCAAGTTGAGATTTGGGTGGGGACACAGCCAAACCATATCACCAGCATATAATCACACCCACCTTCCTTCCACTGCCCCACATTTTCCTTAACCCCTGGCAAAAACTAATTCATCCTAAATTTCTAAAGTTTTGTTATTTCAAAACTATTCTACAAATGGAACCATATAATATTCAGCCTTTGGGATTGTATTTTTTTTATGCAGCATAATTCCCTGAAGATTCTTCCAATTTATTGTATATCAACTTTTATTGCTGATAAGTGTTCCAGGTTATGCAGGTAGCTTTTGGAGTTACATTATTCTATAATCACTTGTTCTCTTTAACCAAGTAAATATACAGTATTGGGCATTTGTGAATCAATTGCTTAGGTGAATGATCATATGGTCATCCAAGTCCTTACTATTCAAAGTGTCAACATTATGCAGTGCTTGTTAAAATGTGAAATCTCAAGTGTTATCCCAAACCTTCTGAATTAGAATATGCATTGAAACAAGACCCTCAGGTGATACATAGAGCAATAAATTTAGAGAAGCACTGATCAAAATCACACTGAGGGCATTAAACAAATGCAGAACTTCCTTGAGGACAGCGAGGTCTCTTCCAGATTTTAAAGAAAAGCTGAGTCTCTACTGTGTTCTTTGGAAGCAATTTAATATATTTTCTTTGAGCTTTCAGACATTCATTTAAAAAAAAATAAGTTAACTGGCTTAATTTCCCCCAAGTTTCATCAGACATTACCAGTCTGTACGAAAATATTCTCTCCTTTCTCCAATCTGGCAAATCCACTGGAGAAAACTGGGAACTGGCTTGTGGCCATTCTGTGTGCAGAGTGCCACCATTTTCACTACAGAAAGCCCCATTGTCTAGAAATAATAGTTAGGTTTTGCCCACAGCAGAAATCTGCATTTAATCCCAGAAGTGGAATTTTGCTTAGAGACAAATTCTCAAGTCTTCTTAATTTTGGTGAAGATATGTGTTTTTGTAAGTGCAAATTCATGAAATTAAAGTTGGACTTTTCCTAGCTTTCCTCTATCCAGTGTTTTATGACAGGAAAGACCTTTGAGTACTTTCTCAAAATATCAAGTGCCAGCAAAGCTATGCCAGGTTTGCTCTTAAACTTACCACCCAAGTCTTTGTGAAAGGTTGGCTTGGAAACAGAAGGATATCACTGTGAATTTTGACAACCATCCAGTGTTTTCCAGTCAGGTGCAGTCAGTGGTCCAACGGAACATTACCCTGGAGAGAGCCCTGTACCTGAATCCCACAGGCCAGCGGGATTCCTCTGCTCTCTGGTCCTCTTAGTAATATTGTCCTAGCTTCTGCCTTATATCAATTATAGATATGACCCTGAAGATAAATAAAAGAGACCGGGGGAACTGTGAAGACTGCCAAAGCATCTGATTTTTTAAATTCTATTAAAGATGTGTAAAGTGGCTTTACTTAATAAAACAAGTTGAAATGCCTGCAAATACACCCAGTGGTGTGGACTACTATTTCATTATTACAAGCAACAATTCAATTGAAAAGGTTACCTTGACTGTTGTTTTAGTTGGAATGATGTTTGTTTTCACATTCCCAGTTGCTAAATCCAGACAGTCAGAATTTCTAACAATAGTCACAGTATGTGGCTATAACAGCAGTGTTCTTGCCTGAAGTAGGTGGTGTCAAAATAGTTGCAATCCCAAAGGTAATTATCCTCTTCTATCTTACTCTGTTTAATGCTCTGATGCAATTTATGCAGTCAATATATAGTGTATTTCACTACACTCCTATTTAAGATGGAACTATGTTTTAAAACTTTGTATTGTTGGATAGGCGATGAGCTTTTAGTACAGATGTGAGAAATGACATTTTTCTTTGTTTTGAAAATGTTTAATTTGTCCATTAGTTTGTGGCAAATTTCTGCTACATCAAAGATATCATAGGAATTTCTAAGTGAGAGCTGACTGAAGCTGAACAAGCATTTTTACCATATAGTTATTAGGAAAATACCCTTATCTGACTACATAAAAAAAATGAGTTAAATGAATCAAATGAATAAAGTAAGTATCCTGAAATTAAGAAGCCATGTCTGCATAGTATAAACATTTCAATATGTCAATTTTGTATATCTAGGATTAGTTTCCATTGCTACTCTTTTTCCTTATTATATCAAAATAAATTTCTTTAAGCCACTGATGTTGGTGAGGAAAACATCTTAATCTGGTTTCTGAGTATCCCCTGCCCCATATTCCCAAATTCTAGACCTATTTTGAGGTTCTTGGCTTTCTCCTAAATCATGTCAGGAGAAGTCATGTGTTTCCCGTGTGTATCCTCATACCTTGTCTTTGCTCTTGTGAGTAGTGCTGCAGTGAGTATGCGAGTGCATGTGTCTTTTTGGTAGAACAGTTTGTTTTTTTTTTGGATAGATACACAGTAAGGGGTTTGGGTCAAATGGTAGTTCTAAGTTCTTTGAGAAATCCACAGGGGCTGAACTAATTTACATTCCCACCAACAGTATACAAGGGTTCCCTTTTCTCCACAGCTTTGTCAGCATCTGTTGTTTTTTGACGTTTTATTAATAGCCATTCTGATGGATGAGATGGTATCTCATTGTGGTTTTGACTTGCATTTCTCTGATGAATAGTGATGTGAAACATTTTTTCATATGTTTGTTGTCTATGTGTATTTCTTCTTTTGAGACATGTCTGCTCATGTTTTATACCTATTTCTTGATGGAGTTATTTGCTTTTTGCTTATTCAATTGTTAAAACTTCTTACAGACATGGAATCAACCTAGGTACCCACCAACAGTGGATTAGATAAAGAAAATAGGCATGTACCCCAAAACCTAAAATACAATAAAAAAAGAAAATGGGGTACATATACACCATGCAACACTGAGCAATCATAACAAAGAATGAAATCATGTCCCTTACAGCAATATAGACGTAGCTGGAGGCCATTATCCTAAGTAAATTAAAGTAAGAACAGAAAACAAAACACAGCATGTTCTCACTTATAGGAGGAGCTAAACATTGGGTACTTATGGACATAAAGACAGCAGCAATAAATAGTGGGTACTAATAGAGTTGGGAGGGTAGGAGGGGAGCAAGGGAAAAACTAACTATTGACTATGCTCAGTTCTTGGGTGATGGGACTTTATTCCTGCCCCAAATCTCAGCATCATGTAATACATTCAGGTAGCAAACCTGCACATGTACCCCTTGAATTTAAAATATAATAAGAGTTGAAAAAAAGAAAGAAAATATCCACTTAGTATTTCTGTGTATGATTAAAGAAAATGCTATCCAGAAAGGGTTATCTACATGATGTCCAGAAAACAAGAATGAGAAGATTTTATTGGTGGACTTTCAGCACTGTCCAGAGAAAGGCATATTGACTAAATATTTGATCTGCACTATTTCACATTTTAAATTGTCTCTCAGTCTCAGGTATTTACTTATCACCAAATTAAGAACACTCTGGTCAATTCTGGATAGAATGACCACAACCACATACAACCTAGGATGCGTTTGATATACTGCAAAAAGTAGATTGCTACAATCAGACATGTCTGATTTTGTCACCTTTGTTATTTATCAGTTGGAAACCTAAGAACTATTACTTAATCTGACCAAGTGCTTCAGCATCTACATCTGCAAAATAGAAAAAATAATTTATTTCTTATAAGGGCACCTTGAATTATATGTGTACTATATATATAAACATCAGTTCTCATTGTCTTTTTGCCTTGTCTTTAGTGCAAATGAACTTTTGGTGATAACTAAGAAAATCATCTTGCCAATTTTTTGATGACCATCCTCTGTTTTCATAATAGTGAGCAAAACATACATCTACTGTTGTATCTCACTATGTTGAAAGTGTAGACGTCATTAGTCATTATTCATGATTGGACAGACTCAAACTTCCTTCTTATGCTTAAGAAATGTATATATCTTGAGGAAACCAGTGCCTGCTGTACTGTAGAGATGTAAAGTGACACATATTAGCTCACCAAAGATTTCGTGAAGGTAGTGTGCAGGCATGCCTACTTAGGCTCAAGCAATTGGTTGTACCGCCCAAGAGTTGCGGGATCACCAGGAGCTCTCTTGGCATTGTTTTTTAAAAAGCATTTCAAACTCCTGGGGTCACAATGGCAGAGAAATTGTGGCAGAGGGGACAGCAGCAGTGTTCTGTGCTAGTGGGTCTAGGAAGGGGAATGGGTAATAGTTACTGTTGGGAATGGCAGCAGTGGTGTCCTCACCAGACTGGCTGTTGTATGTGATTTGGGGCATTATTTCTTCTTATATGGCCTTAACATTGCTTTCTAACAATTTGTTGAGCAACTCATTATCATTTTAGTAAACTCCTATTCTACATGAAAAAAAAGTCATAGTTGGTTTCAGTCACTTGCAGCTAAGAGCTCTGGTTGACATAAAATAACATGTTTATGTTTTGGTCCCCTACTTAACTGCTCTTCCTGAGTATAGAGCCTCATCTTATACATCTTTGTCTATCTGGTGTTTATTAATATCTAGAATAAAGAGAGAGCCAGAACTGGAATCGAATTGAACTTCATTTCTTCCTTTCCCATGCTCATTAAGCAGCCTTCTAGTATAATTCAATGTTCCTTGCAGATATTTGCTTCCAGAAGGGAGCAATGTATTGAGCAGCTGACATAACTGCTAAGCAAACCTGAATACTCATACTTCTCCTTGTTAAGAATTCAGTGATATTCTGGTCAGTATCTGATAGGTGTGCTTAGCATAAATGGTTCTCAGAAATCTATTTCTTTAGAATGGCACTAACAAAATTACATTTCTGGGGCTACAAAACTGAGGTCAGCCTCAGTCTGTGAAACTACCACCCTGTTAGATATCGCTTAAGTGGCCAATCAACCTATTTTAATAGAATTTCCAAATTAGGAAATCTCTAACTTGAGCAATACCATCTGTATCTGTTACATTTCTCATTTTTTACCCATTTTCCCATAAATATTTTCCTTTTCACTTTTACCACTCTTTGGCAGAAATAAAGCTGGGTAGTTGGAAAGATAAAGACATATTTATCCTTCAATTGCATAACAAAATACTGCACTGTTGCAAACACTTGAACTGTCCCATTGCTGTGATTGTAGCAGGAGTTGGCTGCCAGCAGAATTTTAAAGAGAGGGGCCAAACCTGGTAAGGCAGTTATTGACCCGTCTCCAAAGTACTGTATTTAAAAGTAATGAATTTGTGTGAGTGTCCCTCTGCATGTGGATGTGTTAATCATAGAGGAAAGAAGAATTGATTATTTGAAATTACTCTTTGGGGCTAGAACTCATTGTAAAATTCTGAGTGGGACTTGAAACTCTTTTGTTTAGAATCACCAAAGAGTTTTGTATATTCATTAAAAATTATACAAATATTTAAGATCACCAAACATTTTTTATCCACATTTCAACTTCCTATATTCCGTGAACAATTCATGATAGCTAAAGCACTTTTCAGTTTGCAAAGAGCTTTCACATGAATTTGCTGATGCGGGTTTCATAACAGCCCCATGTAATAACTAATTTTATTAGGCAGGACATACAGGTACTAAAATGTTATAACTTTTCCCCTGAACCCTTTATTCTCATGGTGACCCAGCGATATGCACAGGAATCATGATAACATCTATTCAAAGCTTTCCCATTTTCTCTATCCATTTGAAAATATTCTTGAGGTTTCTAAGTAGAAGTTGGTTCTGTTGTTTTATGCACATTTACTGCAGCATGTTCAAGTCTCTCCATTTTGGAGGAAGAGTTGAAATTATTTTCCACTCCTACTAAAAATGTGTAGCTATCACTAAACTTTACTAGAGTCATGAGATTTGGTTTCTATTGTTTTCTCTTCAATGCTATCTTTTTAAAATGGTCCTGAGCTGATGACAATTAATATGAGCAGCTAACAACAGCCAGTTTGTCAGACTTCTAAAACCACACAGGGAAATTGTCTGTAGGTTAATAAAGAATGGAAGATTTCTATATTTTATTGTCATGTGAGAGACTGAGAAACCAGTAATTGCTGAGCAAGAATTAAGTAAGCTGGCAGAAAATGTGATGTAATGTCTTCAATTCAACAGATGCAGGTGCATAAATAATGGTCCATTTTAATGAATCTGACCTTTGGTTATAAAATCTAGACATTTCAGTTATAAAATTGTGTAATTACTTTCTTAGAATATAGAGATGGGAGATAATAAATAATATGTCTTATAATTTGACATTGTGATAGGTGTTTTACAGCTTTTACTAAAATTGTTCCTCATTTCAACAATAGTAAATATGAGATGAATAAACCGAAATGTTTAACCACATACCAAATGCTATATAATTAGCGGCCATATTATAAGAAGGAATCAATGGTATTTAAAATATTTGCTTAAATGGTGTTTCTGGTTAGGGGAAACTGCTCCATCCAATCAAGGTCCATTTTTTAATTCAATAAATGCAAATAATTGTGATATTTATGTCAACACATCTGTAACATAGCCTACTAAAATGCTATGGCAGAGTACTAGTCGACAGAAGCCTGGATATTAGCCTGTTTTCATGATCTTGGGCAAAAACTATATTTTCTGTCCTGGGCTTTGCTTCAGTGAAACAGAAATCTTTTCCTTAAAAGTGGGGTTATTAATGAAAAAAATTCAGTCTCTGGCAAGGATGTTAACTGAGAAATGGAAGCCATATTTACTATTATTTGACTTTGGCAGATCTCAGGACAGGTAATAATAAATCAACTAACCTGCTTTTAAACTAAATTTCAGTCATTACAGCTTTGAAGATTCAAGCTTTATAAAACAACAAAAGTATATTTTTCTGTCAAGTAACAGTACACTAAAGATATTCCTGGTTGGTGGACAAATTTAATTGCATAGGAGTTCAGAAGGTTCCAGAGCCATCCCTTTTTTTTTCTTTCTTTCTTTTTTTTTTTTTTTTTTTTGAGATGGAGTCTTCCTCTGTTTCCTTGTTTCCCAGGCTGGAGTACAATGGCACAAGCTCCCGCTCACTGCAAGCGCCACCTCCAGGGATTCAAGTGATTTTCCCTCTCAGCTTCCCAAGTAGCTGGGACTGCAGGTGCCTGTCACCACACCCGGCTATTTTTTGTATTTTTAGTAGAGATGGGGTTTCACCACGTTAGCCAGACTGGTCTTGAACTCCTGACCTGAAATAATCCATGTGCCTTGGCCTCCCAAAGGGCTGGGATTATAGGCATTAGCCACCGTGCCTGGCTGGCCATCACTATTGTAATTCCATCATCCCTTAGGCCTTATCATCTTTTGTATACATCGAATGAATGAAAGGTGCACCTGCTTCTCAAAACCCCTGACCTGAAAGAGATTTGTATTACATCTGCTTACATTCCACTGATGAACATTAGAGACATGGCACCCCTAGATGCATATTGGGGTGTGGGGTAGGGACAAGAGCCTGCAAATCATTGTCCCTGACTGGAGAGTTGCCTATTGGTAACACAGCAGTAGAGCATAGATTTGGGTGCATAGCAAATCACTTCTGTGAGAGTGGGCAACAAATTCTGAATAAAAATGAACTCTCTTAGTGCTATTCTGCTACAGATATTAACCTTAGTTATGTGCATTTTATATTTTTCTGTTACTCTCTGTTCCTGCATGATCACTTCTTCTTGTTTTCTACTTTTCTTATGTGCATGAGCTGGAACTTATAATATTGATGTGCATATAAACATCCTTCATCAGATCTAAGGTTTGGATTTGAGTGTGTGTACTTGTTTCCTGGAAGTAATTAACCAATACGCATACTGTCATCTTGGGTCATTTCATCCCCCACAGGAGAGACTGAGCGACTGATGTAAAAGAAGATGTTCCCTGAACACATTTGATTATTGAAAAATCTGTTTTTTTCATTATAAATAGAAAGAGACAATAGAACCAGAAGGAATTCAGCTAAAGAAACATTCAGTGTTTATATGACCCATTTGCATGATAATGAAGTAACATTTATGACAGTGGCCAAGGAGGGTCCTTCCAAAAAGAAAGGATCTGAGAAAAACAATTTCCATCCACAGAGTGCCAAGCAAGAGAGGGGCATAAAACTGGTAGTTCAAGCCCCCTGAATATATAAATTTTGTGAGATAAGTGGGTGTGTGAAGAAGCTAAAAGTAATTTTATTTCTTTTGTTACACATTTGATTTGTGTTAAGAACAATCGGTACTCTCACATAATTAAAGCAGTTCTGACATTTTGGTGTGTTTGACTGTTGGGCTATGCACAGAATGTTCCTACTGTCTTTGTGAATATATTTTGAATAAAGATGGGTTTTATATTCGTTTTGACCTTGTGATACTACCTTGATTGGAACAGTAGTGCATAAAAAGATAAAGGAACTTTACAATGATCAATCTTGGCTACTAATGAAGAAAATTGCTTATTGCCAAAAGGATAATGCATTTTGCACTACTCTAAATTGAGTGACAGTTTAGCCTGTTAAAATTATTTTTATAGGGGCAGTGGGGAAAAATCTGTTATCTTGTGGTTCCTGTGGATATGAGCATATTACTCATGATTGGAGAATGTTTTAGGAAAATAAAATTAGTGACATTTGTCAATATTATTCTCTTTTTTGTACTTTCTAAAGGGGAGAACATGGATATGGGATTCTAAGAAAAAAAAATTTGATTTTTTAAAAAGAATATATTTGTCTTTGGGATATATTATATTTTTTTCTTCCAAGAATACCTCCTGTACTATGCATATTTTGTTTGGGATTAAATTAAAGTAGCAGTTAGCTATTCTTTTATTCATAGCATAACAATTTGGCAACTTCACATCCAGCCTTCAGAACATGGCAAAGAAATTTTTAAGGCCTTTGGGTGGCCCACATTGATATCATAAAGTCCATACACAAAATTCAGGTGCTTCTTCATCAGAGATCATCACAGGCCCTCAATCAGGGTTTATTTAGTAAGTCTAATTTATCAATAATTGCTGTATCTATTGTGAGAGTGGAGAAAGTTGATTAGGCAGAACCAGGAGACTTCCACCCCCCCAAAAATTCAGCAACACAAAGGTACACCCTGACCCTAAAAGTTCAATCATCATTTATTCAACAAATATTCCCTGACTGTGCTCTGTCATGAGTGTACAGTCTAGAGCAGGAAACAAGAAAGGTATGAGGCCTGACATTCATGAACTTCATTTGAAGGGAAAGACAGACAATAAGCAAGTAAACAAATAAGCTTATAAATCCAGTGGTAATAAGTGTTATAAAAATAAATCAGAGTAAAGGGTTATTTAGTCATTAAAGGAACATTACTTTGTTTAAAGTCATCAAGAAATGTTTTTCCTATAAGTGGTATTTCAGCAGAAAAAATGCTATATGTTTATCTTGGAAAGATCTGGTAGAAAGAAAAAAGTGAGTGGCATAAAGTTATCGTGATGTTTCTCCCATGACAAATGAGGACAAGAAGTTATCCAGGCTTCCATAGTAATATCCCAAAAGTCAGAGATGTTGTGTCTTTTGCCATAGTTGCAACACAGTGGGGGCGAGGAGCAGTTACAAGACTTGGCATCACAGGAAGTCTCAGTTCAGACCAGAAGGTTCCACATAGAGCCACCCAGAGTGAGGAGATGCAATACGAAGCCAAACACAAGAGAAATCACACTAATTTCAGTGTTTACCAAAGGGAATATCACCTGTGCTTGTGTGTAAATGCTTTATTATAAAAAGGGATGCTGCCTTTGTCTTACAAGTACCTGAGGTTAGGATAATGAGCCCTAAGAAAATCCCTGGAAATTATCCAATAATTATCATAAAGCCATAAGTCATCAAGAAAAGAATAAATCAGGTTGAATATGTGCTATTTGACAAAGTAGGGAATGTGGTAATCCATTTTACTAAGATTTCATCCTCTGCAGAATGATCAATTTCCTGAGAAATTTTAGTCTTCTGGGAGTTCTGATCTCTGTGATTATACAGCTATTTGTGTTCCCTGAACATTTTGGTAATGAAGAAAGATGGTAGTTTGCTGAAAGGGAGCTAGAATCTTTTTGTTGTTGTTGTTGTTGTTATTTACTGAAGACCATACTTGATTGTAATTCCTTTAGTTTTTACCAAATGTCCTTTTTCTGTCCCAAGATTCTAAGCCAATACATCACATTTATTTGTCATGTCTCATTGGGCTTCTCTTGGCTATGACTGTTACTCAGACTTCCTTGGTCTTGATGACCTTTATGGTTTCGAGGAGTCAGATATTTTTCAGGACACCCTCTACTGGAATTGTCTGTTTTTTTTTTTTTTTTTTTTAAATCAGACTGGAGTTATGGAATGAGGAGGGGAACCACAGATGTAAAGTGCATTCTCTTTATACCACATCAAAAGTGCACACTAGCACCTTGCTGAGGGAGTACTTGTCAGATTTCTTCATGACAGTTATTCTTTTTCTCCCTTTCCATTGCTTATTCTCTGAAAAGAAGTCATCATGTGCAGCCCACACTTAAGGAGTAATGAGTTATGTTCCACTTCTTTAAGGGTAGAGTATCCATGTAAATTATTTTGAGTTCTTCTACTAGGGATATTTGTCTGTTCTATCTCATATGTAGTTATTTATTTATTTTCTTATCTTAGTATGAATGTATGGTTATTTATTTTATACTTTAAGTTATAATCCAATTTTGTTGATATTGTTTCTCAAAGTTTTGCAGTTTTGGTTATTGGGAACTCTTTCAGAAGGCTCCTGTGTCCCTTTGAGATAGCCCTATCAATGTAAAAAAATAAAGTTTTCAGCACTTCTTTCAGTATAAAATGCTCCAGACCTATCTTGCACATTTCCAGTCCTAGAAGCAGCTATGAACCAGCCAATGATCCTTCGTTCTTTTTACTTAAGAATGCTATTAGGAACCAAGATCTGAATAAATAGTTGGTGTTTTCAGAACGTTTAATTCATACTCCATCGGGATACAACTTTATCCGCTAGATTAGAGTGATTATTTTGCCTTTGGTCTTATACATTCTTCTCATTTCTAAAGCTCTCTAGGTCCTTTCCCATCATCACCTTCAGTAATGTCATTTCATATCTCTATAATACAGTTATTTGTTACATTCTGCATTTTGCATTCTATTCTTGAATTCCATGATCTCCTAAATGATATTTTAAAATTTGCATAAACAGGATTCACTCTTTGTGCTTTAAAGTCCTACGCATTTTGACAAATACATAGACTATCATATAGAATGGTTTTACTGACCTAAAAAAAATCCCTGTGCTTCACCTGATATCTGATGCTCTCCTAATTACTGAATGCCTGGCCACCACTGATTTTTTTTTTTTTATTGTATCCCTAAGTTTGCCTTTTTCAGAATGTCCTGTGGACTCATACAGTATGTACTATTTTCAGACTGGTTTTTTTACTTAGCGATATGCATTTAAAATGTGATATGGTTTGGTTGTGTCCCCCACCCAAATCTCACCTTGAATTGTAATAACCCCACAGATCAAGGGTGGGGCCAGGTGGAGATAATTGAATCATGGGGGTGGTTTCCCCCATGCTGTTCTAGTGGTAGTGAATAAGTCTCAAATAAGTCTTGCGAGAGCTGATTGTTTTATAAATGGGGATCCCCTGCACAAACTCTCTTGCCTGCTGCAATGTAATATGTGACTTTGCTCCTCCTTTGCTTTCTGCCATGATTGTGAGACATCCTCAGCCACGTGGAACTGTGAGTCAATTAAACCTCTTTCCTTTATAAATTACCCAGTATCGAGTATGTCTTTATTAGCAGTATGAGAACAGCTAATACAAAATGTATTCACATTTCTGAGTGGCTTGATAGTGTATTCCTTTTTTATCATGGAATAATATTTCACTGTTAGGATATTTGTTTATTCACTCACCTAGTCAAGAACATCTTGGATATCCCATTTTTGGAGATTATAAATAAAGCTGCTCTAAACGTTTATGTGCAAGTTTTTGTGTGAATATAAGTCTTAAAATCAGTTGGGTAAATACCTAAAATTGTAATTGCTAGATTGTATGGTAAAAC
This sequence comes from Ateles fusciceps, assembly GCA_036589455.1. Classification (NCBI taxonomy): domain Eukaryota; kingdom Metazoa; phylum Chordata; class Mammalia; order Primates; family Atelidae; genus Ateles; species Ateles fusciceps. The sequence goes on along the minus strand of JAZHEH010000045.1, from coordinate 3,100,720 downwards.
TATATTCAGCTTTGTAGGAAATTGCCTGTCTTCCAAAGTGGGTGTACCATTTCACTTTCTCAATGGCATTGAACGAGAGAACCCGTTTTTTCACATTCTTACCAGCAATTAGTATACCCCCCCTTTTTTAGAACTTAGTTATTCTGATAAGTTCACATTTCTAATGACAGTGTTAAACATCTTTTCATATGCTTATTTGTCATCTGTGTATCTTCTTTGGTAAAGTGTTTGTTAAAATTCTTTGCCCATGTTTTTAATCTGGGTTGAATGTTTACTATATTGTGTTGTAAGAGGTTTTAGTCTATTTTGCATATAAGTCTTTTTGCAAAATTTTCTCCCAGTATTTTGATTGTTTTCTCATTTTCTGAACAGTGACATTCACAGTGTTGAAGAATTTTAATTTTAATAAACCCATCAGGAGCTCAATATACATTAGATAAATTATAAATATGGACCGCATTTGTGGATGATATATTACAATTACCAATATGACTGCCATTCTAAATATAAAAAAAGAACAAATTCATAAAAATATTCTCTTTAATCAATCTCATTTCCCAAAATTAGTCTTTTTTTTAGTTTCATAAATATTTTATACAATACACAATTTTTAAAAAGAGTCCTGATGCAACAAATATTCCCATGGACTAGTAATGGTTTAATGTACTGATTAAACAAACTATTAACTTTTTGTATTCGTGCACTCAAAGGATGATTCATGGTTTTGCTACTGTTTCTTACCATTTCTATATTAACTTAGGATTTTGGTTTGTGTTCATTGCAATCTAAAATAACTTGGATATTTAAATATTGTGGTGTCTTCTTTCAGTCTTCCTTTATGTAAGCTCCATGAGGCCAGAATTTAGCTGTTTTTCTTCTACTCCCTATCTCCAACCATATAGAATGATAATCACTAAATCAACATTGGTTGAATAAATGAGTCAACAAATCTGAAATAGAGATTTTATGACTCAAGTGCATAAACAGTTTGATAAATTCACTGAATATTTTTCACTTATATACAGATATTTTGACATTGCATTCTCATTTGTATACCACTGGCAGTAACTTATGACTACCTGTTTTAAAGTGAAGCAAATGCTGTTCCTAAGGAATTTAAGAAGAGCATTGGTTTTAGTCAGGCATATCCAAAGGAATCCGTTATAACCATGTAATTTAAAACTATGGATTTAAACTTTCCTTTTAATATATTTTTGTGTATGTCCACTTTAAAAATACAACTTATTTAATGTGGTATAAAAATATTTAAGCCATGTGTATTAAATTTATCAAAATAAGAAAATATTTAGGAACATAATCTGGTTAGTCTGAAGGTCACTTGAAAGAAATATTTACTTGAGCAGCTTTCTAATAAGTCTCATTTTCTTTTGTTGTAACCAGATACACTTGCATGTTTTGGGTGGTGGATGAAATTATCTTATCTGCAGCAAACCTTGGTTTTCCTGTTTAAAGTGATCTACAGTACATGCTTCAATATCAAATTCAGGAAGGAAAGCATACATTATAATTAAAATGAACAAAGACAAATGTACTATGCATTTAAATAGCTGACTGATATTTATGGAAAACATATACAATGAAATTGGTAGATAATATGGACTGTTACCTTTCTGTTTTTTTTTTTTTTAATCTATCTGCCAAAATACACATGGAAGTGCTAAGCTTTGAAGCCACTGAAAACTTTACCCAGTACTTTTAAAATGCCTTAGCAGATTACATGGTATGAATCTATAGATACCACTGTACCGCTGTACTCTACTTCAGGCATTCCATCTACTTAGATCTTTTCACACACTTTGTTGTTGCATTTAACCTGAGCAGATTCAATTACTATTATTTGTAAAAGTACCACAAATTGATGTTGAAAGATTAGAAATTTTAACTTCATTATTTTCTTATACTCATGTAAAAAAGAGACTTAGTGACAGAAACCTGTGACCTATTGAAATAGAAACTATGCAAGATGAATGCATTTTCCTAGTAACTGCATTTTGACAAGACACTCTCTGTATGATGAAAAGAGTTTCGCTTCTCTCCACTATATTTACTTGAGAGTGGCATGTGATGTTGACATACCATATGTTTCTGGGTTCTAACAATTTTTTAAAATCACTTAGTGTGTTCATCCATGAGGTGAAAGCAGCCATCTCACTCAAGCCCATTATACGAATTAGAAACCTTTGTTCTTCTCATGTATCGTTGGTAGGCATTAACGTAGACACTATGAACCTATGGGAGCTGGAAGTAATGAAGTGAAATTGCTCACATCATTACTTTAAATTGAAATGCAGGCAGTTCATCTACATAGAAAACATGAGACTCTTTTACCTGAAATATTAAAATACCAAATATCAAGCTTCAAACAACAACAACAACAAAAACCTAGTACGTTGTAAAGCAGCTTTTTTTTTTTTCCCTCAGAAGCTGTTTCTGTGCCATAATTTTTGAAAATCCCTTGTATTTTTCTCTAGTTGCTTCAGTCCCTAATTGGAGCTTCTGTCAGGAAAACCAGCATTTGAACAGAAAGCATATCCTCATGAAGCAGACATAACACTTTATTTTTGTCTGTTACTAGAAATTAATTTTAGACTCACTATTAAAGGGAAAGTAGGTATGCAGCATTAATCAGTTACTAGTGATCCTGTGCTAGGGGGAGAAAACCTGAACTAACCAATTATCTACTGTCAAACTAGTTGTGTTTAAAGAAAGATTGTGGTACTACATAGGTGAATATTTTAAAAGATAATTTCTTAATAATACCAACTTTTTTGTCTGCTTCAGTGTAAGAGGATGCTAGGAGAAAATATGGCATTTTGTAACACAAGCTATTTTAAAACAGATGGGCTGTGTCAATCTCCAAGACAGTTTCTGCACTTATTCCTATAGAAATCATAAATGTGCCAGGAACTATGGGGGTGTCACACTAGCAAGATGTAATAAAACTTAGGACATTTGTTATTCTCTGAGACTATAATTGTAATAATTGTGCTTCTTAAGTTCTTTCCTACTAATCAAATATGCACAGCTGATAGTCAGCTCTTGAATCTTTTTGAGTGTGTGCTTTGAAATTAATACTCACTGACATAGGAATATGCTCCATCCAGCTGTCTAGTTTTTCATATAGGGAAACTGAGGCTCAGCTGATTGCCTTACTTCCTTTTACACTGAGAAATTCACAGAAATAAGGAGGGGGGCCTTCACAAATTTCTCCACCACATCTTCCTAGCTACCAGCCTTGCACCTCCAGATTTGGCCTTCCTCTTTGACACCAGAGGTGAACTATTAATTCTCCTATCTAAATTCAGTCATTCCATTTGTGTGTCAGATCTTAAGCCCTCTTGGCTATTCAAGGGAAGCACTACAGCAATTCTTACCTTCCTTTCTGGCATCATCAATCTTTGCTGTTTACTGGGTCATTTCATCAGCATATAAACATCCTGCTATTTCTCCCGTCTTAAAAAGGAAGTAAAAGAAGTCTCTTTCTCAATAGATTCACTTTACTCGTCTTTCAGATCATCGTATGTGCTTAGTTTTCTTTCTCCGTTACTTAATGCTTTATTATAATCTTTTTTTTTGTTAGATCATTGTCTGGGCCAACATTTAAGTGTTGAAGATCTACAAGGCTTGGACACTGGTTCTCTCTGCTCCTACATTCAAGCCTTATTACTCTCATCGGATCTTATAGCCTTAAAGATCATCTATATGGTGACAACTCCCAAACTTACATCTCCAGCTACTTCTCTATAGAAATTCAATCTTGGCATACCAAATGCCTACCCATCATGTCCAGTGAGGTATCTAATGTATGTCCCAAATTCAGCAATCCAGAACTTAAGTCTGTTTATTTTTCCAAATTGCTATTCCGCCACGGTCTTATCTTTCTCAATACACAACTACCCCATGCTTCCAGATACACAGGACAAAAAATTAAAATAGTTTTCAACTCTTATTTCTCTTACATACCACATTCAATCAGTCAGAATATTCTGTGGCTTTGCTTTCAAAATTTACCCAGAATCCAACCATATCTCACAATTACATTACTACTAACCTGCTCGGCATCTCCATAGTTCCTCACCTAGACCTCTGTAACTTCTTTCTAAAAGGTTGAGCCAGGTTTAGGGATTTTTTTTTTTTCCCATGGAAACTCTTTTCAATACAACTTTCAGAGCAGTTCTTAGATATCTGCAGATCATATCATTTTTCTACTAAAATTTTTTAATATTCAATTTTTAGAGAATGTATAATCAGAAATCCATATATACATACATGCGTACATACACACAGGTGTGCACACACACACACACACATACACACAGAAAGATATAATTAAACAGTACTACAGTACACACAGAAGTCCAGGGTATTGTCAAAGGGCATGCATAATCACTTAACTGAGTTTTGGAGGGACACTCTTTCTTTCAGAAAAATAGTACCGTCTACTCTGCGAATTGAGAAATGAATGGGTGTTTTTCCAGGAACTGGGTGGTTAGGTGGGAAGGCTGAGGGATCAGCACACGTAAACACTTAACATACTGAGTTTGTACCTTATGTTGAGCACTGTTTTAAGTATAGTTTACATCTATTTATCCATTTAATCTCAGCAAACATTTTAAGTAAGCAGTGTTATTATCCTCATTTTACGTATGACATCTAGCTATTGGTAGAGCAAGGATTCAGATTTATACATTTACTCTTCAGGGCTGAAGCACCAAACTACTATAGTTAGAGAAGTTGGTGAGACCTAGATCGATCTTAGAGTGCCTCAAGGTCCAAGTTAAAGAGATTAGACATTGTCCTGAGAATCAGATGGGGCATTTTTCCTACTGTGGACCAACTAGTAAATTAAGAAAATGAACTGAGCAAGAAGACACCTCATAGTACTATTTTCAGCTTAATTAAGTGAGTTGCCTAGTCTTCATGTGCCTAGCCCTCCTAAATTCCAACTCCTTGTCTTCATTTCAAGCTAATTTTCTGTTTACCCACATCTCCTACCCTTGAATCTCACCTAAACTATGCTCTGAACATTCTTGAAGGCATATTGTTCCCAGAAACTTGTGTCAACTCACAAAAACTGCATAGATTTTCACAGTTTTCACAGCCTGGATTAAGAGTTCAAACTCTAAACATCTGTAACAACTGATTGTTTCCTGATCCACCCAGTTAGGTCTTTGTTTATTTCTTCTTTCTAAGGAAGACTGATTTTTTTTTCTATGTAAGAACCAATCATTAATCACTTAGTGTATAGTTTGAATATCATAGGTCTGGGAAATTTCTTCTAAATCTCATCTTTCTTGCCATATTGGTATAAATAAAAAGTAATATGTTATTCAGGATGGTCTAAGTTATGCTGCATTATCAAATGTCTAATCTTATGGCATTATACATCAGGAATATATATATATATATATATAAATAAAATATATATTTAAAAGGTGTGTGTGTGTGTGTGTGTGTGTGTGTGTGTATATATATATATATATATATATATATATATATATATATAATTTTTATGCAAAGACCACTGTGGGTCAGGTCTGGTGACTGATGATCAGACTGCTTCTATCTCATTATGATGAAATCTCAACTTGAGGCTTCGTGTTTGCCATAACAGGGAAAAAAAGAGGTGGAAAATTCACCTCCAGCTCAAAGATGTATCTGCTTAAACCTGGAATAATCATTTCTGCTTTTACTCCATTGGCTAGAATTTGTCATATGGCCCTGACTAACTTTAAGAGATTTAGTTTGTCATATGGGGCAGTCACTGGTACTTTCACAAATCACAATAAGAAAATGAAGTAAGGAACAGTTCATCTCTCTTCTGGCTATTACTGCATTATATGATAGTTATGTTTTAACATGTCTGTTTCTTTATTGAAACTGTGAGTTCTTGGAGGGCAATACTGCATGATTTTATCTTCTTTTTTTTTTCAGTTCCTAGTAAATTAAGACAGATTTAATTAATGTTGTTGAGCTGCGTTTATTGGACATAATGTGTGTTGTAGGCTAGGTGCCCAGGAAAGAGATACTGAGATAGAGATTAGTGTTGAAGAAGTTTGTTATAAAGTTCTCTAGGGACCAGCGAATAAGGGGGCATGAAGACAGCACTACTGGGCAGAGTGTAAAGTTGAGCTTCGATGTAATCTCCGTGGAAGTCTCAGCTGACCCCATTGGGAGCTCCAAGGCTGAGATGGTCTTTTAGAGTTGTCTCAACTTGGGGCCATTGGTCCAGTTTTATATCCCCAAATCAGCCAGTCATTGACTGATTTCAGGTTTCTACAGAGAAGAGGGACATGAAGAGTTCCTCTTCAGTTGAAAGTAACTCCCAGAGTAAAAGAACCATGGCCCTAAATGGGACATGTGGGCAATGCAGCATAGTGTCGACTACCGTTTAACAAACAGTAAGGGCATTTCACTGGACAGTGTGTTTGAACTGTCCTATGTAAACAATTTTTATATAGTCTTACAATTCTAATAAAACAAGAGTCATATCCGATAGTCTAATGGACCTATGTTGTTTAAAACTAGAAATCACTCTACTTGACAATTTGGGGCTTAAGAGTTCTGTGACTTTCACTTTGTTATAAATCATATTCAAGTCTGATTTTTTTTAACCATACATTCAGGACTAAATGTAAAAATTGTTTTCCTAAGCGGTACACAAAAATTTTACATTTGAATCCAGACATGTATTTACATCCACAGCTATTCAGTTGTGTGGGCAACTTAAACCTCTGAGTTGGGAACTGGTTTTATCACTGCTCTTTATCTATTCAAAAATAGTTTATATGAGCAAAAGCTAATGTCTAAATAGAATTTACTCAACAACATAAAACTATTTTGTACAAACAGAACCAGAATAGAATAATAGTTAGCTTTTTAATAGGCTCCAAAAATTAGAATGAGTTAGGACTGACTTAGCATTTAAACTGAGAGTACTAACGTCATGGATATCATGCAACTAATGTTTTGTGATACCACATAGTTTATTTAACTTTTTTTCTCTTATGTCTTAGTCAATTTCAGGCTGCTATAAAAAAGTAACACAGACCGATGGCTAATAAACAATGTATTTCTCACAGTTCTGGAAGTTGAAACTTCGAGATCAGGGTACCAGCATGGTTGGAATTTGATAAATTCCCTCTTCCAGGTTGCAAACTAGTGACTTTTCTTATATCCACATAAGGCTAAGAGAGAGTGAGAGAGTTCTTGGGGTTCCTTTATAAGGGCATTTGTTCCAGATAGGCTCTTCTCTCATGGCCTAATTATCTCCCCCAACTCCCACATCAATAGAGTTAGGATTTCAACATATGATTTCTGGAAGAACACAGACATTCAGTTCATAACATCTTATTTTTTTTTCCATCCTTAAAATGGAGACTTTTTAAAACTCTGAAATAAAACAATATATGGTGGGTAGAATATGGATGCTTCAAAACATCTCAGACTGGATTTGTTTCACAAATATGTCTGAGACCCTTTCCTGTGCATATTCACGTAGAAAGCAGATCTATTATAAACACACAATTGTTTACCTTAAACTAGATAGTATTTCAGTTTGAGGGCAGGTGAAATAAAAACAGCAATAATATATGTCCTAATGGAAAAGTTGCTTGCAATACTTTAGGAGAAATGGATGTTTGAACAAGATAATTTACCAGTTGCGATGTACTATAATGGATACAAATTCAGAGTACCATGGGAACCTATTATAGGAAACAGAAAATTCTGCACGTGGGAGTGTTAAAAAAGGTGAAGTAGCCAACGTTTCCATGTAACAAAGAACTCAAAATTTCGGTGACTTATGATAACAAACCTGAACTTTCATATTCATAGTTCTGCAAATCAGCGGTGGTTCAGCTGCTCTGAGCTTGCTATGATCAGGCTAGGCTGGACTCCAAGCTTCCTGTCATGATCTGGTCTGACCCATGTATCTTTATTCTTAAACCCGGCTGAAGGAAAGTGATTACTGAGGTGTGTTCTTCTAATGACAAATTACAACAAAGCAAGAGGCCAAGCCAAATCACATAAGCATGTTTAAAGACTCTGCTCATGTCCCATCCTCCCACTAACATTCCATTGGCCAAATCAAGCCTCATGGCCAAGTTCAACATTTATGGGGCAAAAAAATATGCCCCACCCTCACTAGTGGGAGGTACTGAACAACACATGGGAAATCTGTGGATGAAAATTCTATAAAGGGTATATGATTAAAGATTCAGAAGCAACAGACCAATCTGTCACACAGTTTCAAAGGAGAGTCAATATATTTAATGTGGACCTTAAAGGATGAGTAGGAGTTTACTAATAAAATTCAAAACTAAACACAAATCTGACATCCTGCTACTGTTACTTTCTCTATAACACTAAATTGCTTAGTTTGAAAATTTGTTGTTGATTTACTCTTGCTAAACAACCACACCTCAGAAAAACCTGACGCTTGTTTATCCTTAGTGCCATTGTCCAGCTCATTTATCTAACCTCTGACATGGGTCAAGCTCTAGATAGACTGCTGTCATCCTGTCATACAGAGCTTTTTAAATCAAAATCGACAAAGCCTTCTCTTGCATTTGAGACTGCTGTATCTTATTCCTAGGTCTCTGTAGCTTTCCAAATTTCTCTCCCATTGTTTGCAAAGTTTTGGAAGAACTGGTATCCCAGTATTGACTCTGATTCTTTCCTGAAGAGTTGTAATGATTTTTTTTTTTTTACTTGTTACTTCTGCTATTCTTTTATTATGTACTATCTGAGTAAATGGGCTTTTTTGCTTTTCATATTATTATTTTATTTATGCATAATTTAATATCTCTTTACTCTTCAAGATTACTTGACAGAATTCACTTACAGAGAAAATATTTGATTCAGTAAAGTCACTTTTTTTCCTATAAATTAAGTTGAATATAATCTAAGAGGTAAGACTGAGAATCTGAGAGGTAAGAATAACAAAATGAGATTGGTTCCCTCTCTGTATGTTTGTTGAGTTCTCGCCCATAATTGGTAGTTGCATCTTAATCTGTGATTACTTGAAGGCAAATAAGAACCATTTTTGATTCCATATCAAGTCCCTGCTTTTCTGTAAGAAAAATATCTTCATAGGAAGAAAGCAGTTAACTGTGAAAGAATCAACTCTCTTGGAAGTAAGGGGTTAACAGGAATTATAATGAAAAGCATTATAAAACGAAATGAGAAGCTGTGTACTTGAGATCAGCAACCAGAAAAGATCATTGAGATTCATGAATGTAAGAGAAACGCATTGCCAAGGATTAAAAACTGTTGTCAAGTTCAGATAAACTATTAATGCATGTGTAATGTGGAAGCACAGACTCCTGGTAAGAACTAGCCTTAGGCAGTATTCCATTTTAAAACAGAGAATACTTTATATTATGATTCTACAAATGAATGTTGTCTAAATATTTTTGTTAATTGTGGAATATTTCATGATAATAAGGATCATCAAGTGTCGAAAATGTAGTGATTCGTTTGACATTGAAAAAAAGGAAGTAAATTTGTTTTAAGCATGAAAATTAAGGCTGTTCTGGGTTTGAACTACATTCACACCTTGGAAATCAGCAGAAATCAAGGCCCCTCAGCTTACAGGGGGTATGCAAAGAGTTTTCCTCAATATTTTACAACATAACTAGAAGAAATATAGGATTTTAATTTTTTTCCACCAGTGAATCCTCAGTGCTTTACACAAAGCTGTGCATATAAAAAATGTTTAATAAGGATGTCTTGAACAAACAAATATTTTTCAAGTGCGCATGACATGCAGATCTTCATGGTAAACACTGAAGTGGATAAACAGGAGAAAGATAACAAAATTTTATTCATTCAACTAACATTTAGTGAGCAGTTATTATGCACTAAGAACTGTTTTCATATAGTTATTTTATTTTTCAATTGACATGTAATAATTGTACCTGTTTATGGGGTGCAGAGTGATGTTTTGATACATACAGTGTATTGTGATCAGATAAGGGTAATCAGTCTATGTCCATACCACCCTGAACGCACCTGATCTTGTCTGATCTCAGAAGCTAAGCAAAGTCAGGACTGGTTAGTATTTGGATGGGAGATAAGGGTAATAGCACATATGTCATTTCAAACGTTTATCATTTATTTGTGTTGGGAACATGCAATATTCTCCTTCTAGCTATTTGAAACTATATATTATTAACTACAGTCATCCTACAGTGCTATAGAACACTAGAAATTATTCCTCCTGTCTAGATGTAATTTTGTATCCTTTAACAAATCTCTCATTAGGGACTGTTTTAAATGTAGAGACACATCATTGTGAGTCAGACAGAAAAAGTCCCTGATCTGGAACTTATACTTTGTTGAGTAAGACAAATAACCAAAAAAAAAAAAAAAAAAAAAAAAAAAGATAACAAGTCGATATCAGATAGTCTGCATCTAGAGCTATAAAGGAAATAAAGAGAAGGAAATGAGGGTGAGAGGGTACAGAAACTCCTATTGTGCATGGGCTGATCAAAGAATACCTTTCTGAAAAGGTGACATATTTATGCATAACCCAAATATGTCTTCACTCTTCAAGATAATTTGACAGAATTGACTTACAGTGAAAATATTTGATTCAGTAAAGTCACCTTTTTTTCTATATATTAAGTTGAATATAATCTAAACTGTAAGATTCAGAATCTAAGAGGTAAGAATAACTAAATGAGATTGGTTCCCTCTCTTGTATGTCTGCAGTGAGGAGACAGCTATTTCAGGAGCTGTGGGGAAAAGTGGTTCAGACAGTCGAGCAAGTGGTTCTGACAGTGGCTCAGAAGGTAGAGCAAGTTCAAACTCATCATGACAGGAAAAAGAGCAAAAGAAAGGCTGATGTGGCTAGAGGATATGGAATGTGGCAAATGAGAGAAGAAGTCTAGGACCATGATATTAGAGCCTTGTCCTAGAAGCAAGGATTTTGCACTTTCAATACAATGAAGGAGATTTGGAGGGGAGGGGATCTATGATTTCATTCACAATTAATTTCAAAACATCATTCTAACTGCCTTACTGAGACAAATCTGGAGGGAGGATAGCTGAGTCCTAACAGCCTTTAGACGTCAATTGCGATAACGGAGGCCAGAGATAATGATAGCTTGGGCTAGGTGACAATGGAAATAGATTTTAGAGACATTTTGAGATATAACTGACAGAGCTTGCAGATGGATTGGATGTAGATGAAGCAAAATTAAGTAATTGAGAATGGACTCTATGTTTTGGGGTGGTAGATCTGGGGTGATGATTAGTCATTTTGCTAAATGGGATAGCTTCTTTACTGAAACTACTTTTGTTGTAGGAAAGTGAGAAATAAATGGTTAAAGAAAGTTTACAAGTCTAACTGGTAAAGGACATACACATATAAACCACAAATGCACACAATAGTAAGATGAACTAAAAAATAGCTATATAAGGTGTAAAACACTGAAAGAATGCAGAGGAAGGGGTTGTTAATTCTCACTGAGTGAATCATTTCACATGTTTGACTTTGTGTGACAGAATACCTAACTCATAATTATTTAAATATCAAAAGCTCTTAACTACTTCACATTATATAAAAATCTGAATTTCTATGTTTAAGGTAATCATTCAGTAATGTCAAAAAGTTCAACTGATACTTTTTATGCCTTTTCTATCATGGTCTCAGGATGCCTGCAGCTCTAACATTATGTTCTCATGTGACCAAACCTTGACTAAGAAGAAAAAGGATGGAAGAAAAAAGAAAGTTGAATTTTCATTGACTTTTTGTTTTAATCAGGAAAAAATTTCCTAGAAGACCTCTAGATGACACATACTACATGTAATTGGTCTGAGCTGAGCCATGTACTCACCTTTAGATCTGTTACTGATGAAGGGGAAACCAAATTAACAATACTGATTGGTAACAATAATCATTCAGCTTTTGTGTCTGGGTCATCGCTGTCTAAAGTAATAGGGATTATGTAAGTAAAAAAGAAGGGCTGTTTGCCTCACTGGATATGGTAAGAGATCCATGGGTTCAGTCTTCCATCTAAGTCTTCAATGATGAGGGGCAAAGTCATTCTATTTGCAAGCTTACTACATTCTAGACTAAGTAGAATGTCTGGCAGAGTAGACATTCTATGAATACACATTTTTTTAGTAGATAATCAATATATATTTGTTGAACAAAAACCATGACTTATAAATGATGAAAGTGAGAGCTAAATAACTTGTCCAAGCTAAATCACTAATAAAAGTTACAGCAGGATTGAATCTTATATCTGTCCTGTTCCAATGACTGAAGTCTGTTGATTGAAGTACATTAATTTGCAGTAAAGTCTATTTGTACATTTAATCACATAACCCTAAAATGAACCTAAATCTAAGGTTGAAGAAGTGGGGGAGCTTCTCAAATGAGGTTAAAAAATACTAGGAAACTAGCCACATATCTTTTAATTTCCTTTTCATTTAACTACTTCTTCATTTGCCTTTATCAGACCACCTCCCAAACTTCTGAAACTACAAAAAGCTTTTTATTTTCCTTGATCCCTTACAACTTCTTTACATGTATCTCATCTTCATCCTGATCTCTAGTTCCTTGGCCTCTCCTTATTTTTCAGTGTATCTGTCCCATTTTTTTTTTAAATCTTTGTTTCTTTCTTCAACCTAACCAGAACTTGTGGTCTCACCCTTGCCAACTATTCTGTCTTAGGAAAACTTACTTTCCTAACTGAGTGACCCTTTTCTGGATCAATTACAAACCTATGTCAATTGAATTTCCTGTCTCATTTCTTCCTCTGAAAGAGCTACTGAAATGTATGAGAAAGAATGTGGTAAAAATGTTGCCTCTGTCTATTGGAAATGAATGGTCCCCATCTGATGGCATCATTTAGTCCCATTCAGCAATATATTTGCTTGCAACTTATCACCAAGTCCTCTTATTTCCCAGAGTAACTCTATAAAATCTTCTTTATTTTCTTTCTTAAAGTCCCCTTCCTTACGGTACATTGGGATGTGACTTGGTTGGTTGATGAAATATTGGTGGAAATAACATGTATCACTACATGTGAAAGTTTTAAGAGGCATTCATGATTCACTCTATTCCCTCTCTTTGGCTTTGGTGATCATTTAAGTATGCATCAAGATGGAAATTTCAGAAGCCTGGTCCCTGAGTAACTGATAATCTCTATCCTCCCAGTGGCCTGTTGTGTACGTCAAGTGTAAATCTATACTTACTGTGTGAAGCCTCTGTGAATTTGGATTTGTTTGTTATCACAGCATAATTTAACGCATCCTGAATGATACAACCTCCTTGTAGAGTTTCACGTAGCCCTTTCCTTGTAATTTCTCCTTTGAGTTTTGCCATTTCCTTATCTTCCCATCCTGAGGCAACAATTTTGTGTGTCTACTTTTCAGGCTTCCTGACAGATTCCCCTTTCTCTGCTCAATCTTTTTCACTGTTTCCTTCCGCACAATCACCGTGGGTCAGCACAGCTACCATTACTCCTTCAACTTCTCTCTAAAGCCTAATAACTCCAGGAAGCACCTCTCCCCAAATGTCCAGATCCACATGTCCAAATACTATAGAAATTTTTACCTGCATATTTTCCTCAACCTCACTTTTTCTCTAATTCTCACTAAAGAAATTCTTTCATGCATATTCTATCTTTTTGTAAATATTACTTCAATCCATTCATATCTTAGACCAGAAATCTGGAAATAATTATTGTTTATTACTCTCAGTCACTCCAAATAATCTGCAATTATACAAATTCTACATCTAAATAGTTCTTTTATCTTCTTTTCCTGTTCTCCTTTTGGGCCTACATAGTCCTGAGCCATGGCCATTTCAATAGCTGTCTGAAGCCTCCTTCGTCCTCGTCTAAACCATACACAGCTACCAGACTGATATTTAGAAAATATTAGTTGGTTCTGCCGGGCATGGTGGCTCACACCTGTAATTCCAGCCCTTTAGGAGGTCGAGGCGGACAGATCACGAGGAAAGGAGATGCAGACCATCCTGGCTAACACGGTGAAACCCCATCTCTACTAAAAATACAAAAAAATTAGCTGGGCCTGGTGGCATGTGCCTGTAGTCCCAGCTATTCAGGAGGCTGAGGCAGGAGAATTGCTTGAACCCGGGAGGCAGAGGTTGCAGTGAGTCAGGATTGCACCACTGCACTCCAGCCTGGCGACAGAGCGAGACTCCGTCTCAAAAAAAAAAAAAGGAAATATTAGTTGGTTCACGTGATTCTTATCCTATTAAAAAATGACTCTGAAACTTTACTGCCAATAGCACAGAAACTACATTTCCAGCATTGCATAAGAAACCTACCATAGATCATTCGTGTCTAGAATCGTCATTTTTTATTCCTCTTATATATTGCAATCAAATTTGTATAAGTAGACATTTACTTTTTGATACATTTGTTTATGGAGTTCCCTCGTTTGGAAGGACCTTTTCTTCTTCCTGAATAATCACCACTGAAGTCTTTCTTTAATATCTTCTCCTCTGTCAAAATGAATCATTTCCCCTCCGTGTTTCAATGATGAATTATAGATAGCATGTACTGAAGATTGCCACCTGTATTAGTTTCCAAGGTCTACTGTAACATATTCCCACAAACTCGATGGCTTAAAACAACAGAAATGTATTCTCTCAAAGTTCTAGAAATAGGGACTCAAAGATTAAAAACAAAACAAAACAAAATTCCACAGAGTTATGTTGCCTCTGAAGACTCCAGAGAAGAATCCACTCCGTCTCCTCCTAGCTTCTGGTTGTGGCGATCCTTGGCATTGCTAGGCTTGTAGACACATCACTCTAGTTTTCTGCTTCCATTTTCACATGACTTTCCTCCTGTATGTCTCCCCTGTGTCTCTGAAGCCAGGTATCCCTCTCCTTTCTCTTACAAAGACACAAATTATTCCATTTAGTGTCCACCCTAATCCAGGACAATTTTCATCTTAACTTGATTACTGCTGCCAAGACCCTATTTCCAAATATGGCTTTATCCACAGGTACTGGGGGTCAGGACCTGAACATCTTTGAGGCAGGAAGAGTGCAGTTCAACTCACTACACCACCTTTTCACACTATGCTGAGCACTTACAGTGTATAAGGTTGAACCTTATGAAATCGCCATTTTTCTAGGTCAAAAAGTGCATTCTTGACAATTTCGTATCATTCAACTTAATATTAACACATTTAATTTTCACTACCTTTTTATCAATTGACACCATTATTATTAATGATTATCATTATTATCATTTTAAAGACCCTGAAGAAGTTAATAAGTTGTTCAAGATTGTATAATTAGTAAGTGAGAAAGACAAAAGTCAAACCCTACTGCACCTAACTCGGGCAGCCACTCTGTTAACCATTATAATACGTAAGTTCTCCTTGGCTGCATTGAATCTTGTATGTGCAATTCTGTGAAATTATTTGTCACAAAATTTATATGTATATTCTCCTGTATTCTATTATGTGAGCTGCTTTAGGAAGTCCTGTTCACTGCATATTCCCACACTATACAGAGTTTATGCAATTAGGTAGAAAATGAATGTTCTTCAAAAAGAAAAAAATATGTAAATGAATGCATGGTCTGGAAAATGTTTGCTCCCTTAAAGACAAGAGAAGATGCTTGGGAATAATAAAATTTCTTACTATCTGTAGATTTTTCATTTTATTAAGCGCAATATAGAAAAAACTGAGAAGCTATTGGAAATTCAGCCTTAGTTTTGTGTGACAGAGAAGTATCCTCTCACCTTCATTCTGACATCAACCCTGTCTCATTCTCAGCTTTAGTTTCACCACTGGAAGCATTCCTCTAATCCTGCTTTATACTTAAATGACATTCCAGCCCAGAATAGGCCAAAATAAATTGATTATTTTCTCCCACATGTGCAGAGCTACTAAGCTTCAGCATCTGAAACTGTTTTCCTTTCCTTTGTTAAAAATGTGAGTATGTACCGTTTAAATCTCAACATCAATGGAAATTTTTTTCTAATGAAAAGATATTAACTAGAAGATTCATTGTGTAGTCATTTGATTAAAAAAGCAGTTTTACCCTTAGATATAATAAGCTGAAGGAGCATCACTCCCATCTTTACAATGAATAAGAGTCAGGTTAACTTTATATTTTCACAGCTTTGGTGAGCCCATCAGAGAGCTGAGGTGGCACACAAATAACTAGAACAAATTCTGACGTGAGATAAGCCCTTGCACATGATTACCTAGGGTAGAGACAATGGAATATTTGACATAGGCTGAATATGGGCTGGCAGAACTCTGTGATGCCCCTGTGTACTTGAGAAGTTAGTACAGACCATGCCTTTTTGCAGGTTCTTTTTCCATGAATTCATTGGGTGCTCAGTGAAAATATCAAAAGAGCCTTCAGAAAGTTTTCATTGTAATGTAAAAGTAGGGAAGAAGAACAACAGTTACACAAGAAAGGCAAGAAACACCTCAGAATTCTTCTCCATGCCCTGCCCCCCCTCGCCCCTTCTCAAGCCCTGTCTCACTTATGAAACAAAATGTCCATTCTACAAGTAGAAAAGCAACAAACCATCTCACCGTTTTGGGCACTAGTAAAAACTCATTTCAGCAGGCAAAAGGGAATAGGAAAACAATCTCTTCCTTAGGCAGGGACAAGAATAAATGCTGATCTCTGAATATGTGGGTTTGGGTGTAGGAGCACTGAGAGGGCCACACATCTGAGGCCTGGGCCACAGTGCCTCACCATAAAGTTTATTCAGAGAAACAGAATGTTCCCTTCCTTTCCTATTACCTACCCCAAACACCAAACTATTCATCTTTGAATAATAAGTTACATCAGAGGATTGATGGGAGAGGAAAAGAACGGTACAAAAACATGCAAAGAAAACATGCACTGAGAGCCAAGAACGTGCCACTGCACTCCACCCTGGGCAACAGAGCCAGACTCTGTCTCAAAAAAAAAAAGAAAAGAAAAAGAACACATGCACTGAGACCCAGTGGAAAGGGAAGACCCAAAGCAGAGAGCACTATAGATGCAGTACTGGCAAACCAACTCCCACAGGAAACACTAACCATTACTACAGGAATTTGAACCTGATGTGCAATGTGGTGTTGTCTAGCAACAACAATCCTCATATCCAGATCAATCCAAACCCACACAGGAAAGGTTTGCACAAGGAAAGGTGTACTCATTTTCAGGAATAAAATCTATTCACTTCATTCTGTAATGCCTTTTATGAGATGACCAACTTTCAATCAAAAAACTGTAAGGCACACAAAACTGCAAAGAAGACACATTCCCAGAAATCAAAGCAATGATCAGAATTAGATTTGGGTATGAGACATTCATTAGAAATTGCCAACATGGAATTTAAAATAACTATAAATAAAATGTTGAAGTTTGAATGTAAAAGGTAGACACCATGGTGGATAATTTCAGCAAACAGAGGGAAAATATACAAAAGAGTCACATGGAAATGCAATTAAAAAATGAAAACAATACAAGGAATGCCTTCAATGCATTCATCTATAAAGTCAGCACAAAGGAGAAAAAATGTGAACCTGAAGACTAGTCAGTAGAAACTACCCAAACTGATGAAGGTATGCAAAGCCCCAGAACATCCAAAACAATGGTACCATATCTAATCTTCTAACGTATGTGTAACTGGAATCCCAAAAACAGAAGGGAAATAGAATGATGCAAAACAAATACATGAAAAGAGGCAAAAGAAATACATGAAAAAATAGTAACAGACAACAAACTACACTTCCAAAAAGAGGAAGGAGAGGCATGTCGCACTTAAACTTAGGCATATCATATCTAAGCTGTTGAGAATAAAAGAGACAATCTTGAAGAAAATAGAGGAAAAGGAAACATAGCATACAGAAGAACTAGAATTATGGCAGACTTCAAATCAGAAGACAATGAAATGACAAACTTAAAGTGGGAAAAGAGGAAAAAAAAACTATTGTCAGAATTCTATATCCCAAAAAACTGTCTCTCAAAAATGAAGGACAAATACCTACTTTCTCAGGCAAAAAAACCTTAGGGAATTTAATTGAAAGAAGTCCTAATCTCCAAGAAATGTGAAAGAAACTTGTTTAGGCTAAAGCAAAATTATGTCAGGCTGAAACTTTGATCTAAAGAATGAAATAAAAATTTCTACAAGAAAAACAAATAAAGTAAAATAAATGTTATTTTCTTTAGTTTTGATGATATAAAAGATAACTTTCTAAAGCAAAAATAGTACCCAAACATTTTGATTTATACTTGCATAAAATTAAATTGTATGATAAAACAGCACAAAACATAGAAAAGAAGAATTGGAAACATATTGTCGTAAGTCATATACTATATGTAAAGCAGTATATTTGAAGGTAGACTCTGATTAGTTGAAAATATTTATTTTAAACCCTAGGAAAACCAGTAAAATTTTTTAAAGCTATAAATAATTAAATAGATTAAATAAAATATAATCATGGAAAAATGTGTAATTGACCAAAAATTGTAGGTGGGGCAGAAGGAGGAAGAAGAAAAAACAAATAAAATAAATTTTCAATATGTGTACACACAAAAAGTAAATAGCCTAAAAACATAATTAGAAAGACAGAGGTTATCAGAATGGGATGAAAAAGCAAGACCTAACTATACTTTGTCTACAAAAGAACAACTTGAAATAAGATGGCAGACAGGAAGTGAAAGGATGCAGAAAGGAATACCGTGCAAACAACCACCAAAAAAATAACTAGAGTAGCTATGTTACTAGGCAAAACTGTGAACCATTTAAACCTAACTGGCATTTATAGAGCATTCCACATATGAACAGCATAATACAGATATTTTTCAATTGTAAATGAAACATTTGCCAATACAGCATGTTTTTTGGAACATAAAGCACACATTACAAAAATGAAAAGCATAGAAAATGTAAGAATATTTATGGACCACAGTGGAATTTACCTAGAAATCAGTAACATAAAGGTATTTGGTAAATCCCAAAATATTTGGAAATTAAACAGCACAATGTAAAATAACTAAGTTAAAGAGGGAGTCTCAAAGGAAATGAGGAAATATATTGAACGAAATAAAAATGAAAGAACAACACATTAAAATTTGTAGGTTATAGCTAAAGCAGTGCCTAGATGGATGTTTATATTGATCAATATTTATATTAGAGAAGAAAGATCTCAAATTATTTCATGTAAACTTTTACCTTTAGACTCCTGTAAAAATGGCGAACTAAATCCAAAGCAAGCAGAAGGAAAAACTAGAAATAACAACACAAATTGATGAAATTAAAACAGAAAAATAATAGAAAAAAGAAATGAAACCAAAAGTTGATTCTTTGGAAAGATCAATAAAATTTAAAGACCTTTAACCAAACTTTTCCAAAAATAGAGAATAAGACACAAATTACCAATATCAGGATCAAAAGAGGAGACAATACTGCAGATATTAAAATGGTATTAAAGCATCCTGCAAAAAAGTCTAATGGAATACCAAAAAGAAAAGGAAAGACCAGAAAAACTTGTGCTGGCAAGGATATGAAGCATATGACATTTTGAAACATATATTATTGGTGGGAATACAAAATAGTACAAAGACCTTGGAGAACTCATAAAGTTAAATATTTATGTGTGATATGACCCAGCAATTCCACTTCTAGGCATCTACAAAGGAAAATAAAATTTATGTTTGCACAAAAATTTTTCTAGGAATATGTATAGCAGTTTTACTTATAGTGTAATATTTGGACTATAAATAGGAAAAAAGCTATAAGTATGGAAAAGTGTATAGAAAAAAGTTTTTTCTGATTTATAGTCCAAATATTATACTATAAATGAATATTATACTAATGAATGAGTAGAGCAAGTATTGTACATTAATAAAATGGAATACTACTTAGAAATAAAAAGGAACAAAATTATTATTGATTCATGCAGGAACAGGGGGTAAATTTTACATGTATTTTGGTGAGGGAAAGAAGCCAGACTGAAAGGTTATATAACGTGTGATTCCATTTATATGACACGTTCAATCAAACAAAGTTATAGGGGTGAAAAGCAGACTGGTTGTGGCCAAAGGTTGAGGGTGTTCAGGGTGGGTCAGCATGAGGGAAATTTGAGGAAATGGAATTGTTCAGTATGGCACTGTTGTACTGGCTATATGACTCCACACATTAGCCAAAATCCATATGTATTAGTCTACTAGGGCTGCTATAACAAAATGTGTATACTAGGGTTTATCATGTAGAGAAATATATTGTGGGGAATGGGGATCAGAACACTCACTTTTGAAGAAGAAGTCATATATGAAAGAGTGAAGACTAGAATGGACCTTGTGATTCTGGATTGGAATTAGGGGTATCAGTATGGAGTCACTGACTTGTTTTAGTAGATTGGATTTAATAATAATAATAATAACAATATATATTATCCTAGCTCTATCCACTGAGAGGGGCTAGAAATTGTAATACCTCAGTAATAGCTATATCTAGCATTTAAATTTTGGTTTATAAATGTCATTCTTCAATAAAAAGAACCAAGGCTCACTGGAGAACTGGTTGATTCTAGATTTGGCATAGGGAAAATAAGACAGGCCTCGTATGGAAGTGAAAAGAAAAAAGGAAGAAAGGAAGGAAAAGAGGGAAAAGAGAGGGAAGGAGAGACACATGGCAACTAAATGTTATGTGGGATCCTTGTTATTTTCTAGAACTGAAATAGAACATTAGTGGAGACCTGGTAAAATCCAAATACATTCTATAGTTTGGTTAACATATTTTTACTAAGATTAATTTTTTAGTTTTTATACATGTTCTATGGTTATATATGATATTAACACAAGGGCTAGGGTATATGGGAACTTTCCATACTGTTTTAGCAACTTTCTTTAAGTTTAAAATTATGTCTTTTTTTTAAAGTTAACATTCACATGGGGAAAAAAGGGTGTGAATTTGAAAAGACAATTTATAAATCAGAATAGATTTTTCAGGGCCGCCATTCATATAACGAATGAGTTCGGGGGAATATCCCAATCTAAGGTCTAATTATTTCAAGTGTATAAGGAAATAATTCTAGGCACCAAGGGAAATTAAAGTTGAATGGGTGATTAAGAGCTTGTAAAGTCTCCATCGTTAAAGAACTTGAAAGATGGTGTAGATCATCAGCTGTATAACAGGACTAAGGTCTCATTTCTTAGGAAGTATAGGAGTATACTCCGCGTGTTCTGTTTACACATAGAAGACACATAGAAGTCACATAGAAGACTTAAGAAATAACTTCATGCTTCTCTATGGTCTTTGTATTTTCAGTGGATTAATGAAAGTCCACATAATTCTACTAAAATGTATCTTTTAAGCAAAACCTGAGACTTGGAAATATTGTAAGGAAACATACATCAGGAAATTTGGGTTATGAATTGAATAAAATGCACAAGATTTTACTTTTTTTCCTTATTTATTACAGTCCATTTTAAGCTCAAGTGGTTTCCCATCTGGACCAAGAAATTGCTTTGCTGAAATGTTAATATTCTTTGCCTTGGTATTATTTCATTATAATTCATTTTGGAGAGGTGTATGATCTAACAGATTAGTGAGTACACTGATTTAAGAGAGATAATGTGTAAAACAATCTCTATCTTGGTAGAAGCTACCAGTGGATTAATCTTGATAGTCAGTGGTTTTTCTGGTTTTTCTTTTTAGTGATAGGACAAAGTTTTCCAATCTTTGGCTTTTCCCAGTGTGATTTTACTTAGGCTTATGCAGTCAGATTCATTGAGCAAAAGTGCACCAGGGAATAATAGGATTTTGCAACAGAACTTTGACACAAGAGTTGAGGGATATTCCGTTTCTCATTCAAGGGGCAATTCCATTAACTATCTATTTTCTTTTCCATCGTGCTCTCTCTTAGTCTCTTTTTCTCTGCTAATTTTTTTCTTGGAGGTTTTGCAGCTGAAGCACAGGTGGGCGAGAGTGTGGAGGTTTTAGTTTCCTTTTCAGGGTTTCTTCTACATTGCTTTAAATCTCCGCCGATTTGAACAGCCTGACTGATCTTTTTACTATTGACGTCAGGAGGGGGAGACAAAGGACTAGAAAATCATTGAGAGGCAAATTATTAAAAGCAACTTTCACTGTATACAGAACTATTTTGATGATTGATTAATAACAATAAATATAATATTCAAATCACTGCACTCATTATTTAAATTTATAATATCATGGATCTATGGTTGATTGAACGTTTTGTTTTTCATCCAGATAACTTACAAGATGTTGTAGTTACATCCTTAAGACAAGGAAAGAAATGTCAGAGATTGATGAATATAGACAACAGGTAAAGGGAAAGGAAGAAATCGATACCGCTTATTCTAAAGTTTATAAGTGTACAGTTTGAACTGAATAAGAAATATTGATTTAACAAATATATATTGGTTACTTACTATGCATTAGGCACAGGGATACTATGCAGATCAGATAGACAACATTACAGACTTCTTGGAAATGACCAAGATATTAGGTATAGTTCCCCTTCTTTTAAGGATTTTCAGTGGGATATGATTTTTAAAACCATCCAAATTCCACAACCCTTGATATTACATGACATTTCCCACATTCTTCTCATTTCTAGGGGATTATGTTTTCATGGCTGTCTTTGCTTTTATATCTTATATCCAGTCCAGACACAAAACCCAGTGCCATCAGCAGTCTCTGCTATGGATTCACTTCTATGAAGCTTTTCGTAAGTTCAGTAGGATTTACAACAGATTTGGAGTCATAATAAGTGGTTACATTTCCTACTAAGTAGATCATTCTCTTCTCTTCACCTCTTTGTTTTCCTTTGCAGAGCAAACATATTAAGGTGCTTAACTTAAAAAGAGCTCCCCATTTAAATTCGTCATTCTTAGAAGGTAGTTGGGATAATGGAAAGCATAATAAGAATAATGACCATTCTGTTACACATATTTCCATTCTGTGTTTCCCATTGCTGCTACCCTGCCCATCCACACTGCACTTCTTCCCAATTTCAATATTGCGCTGTCCTGTTGAATTTCAATCACTTACACAAATATCATATGGAAAATAATACAGGTAATCTTACCTCAGAATTAATATTAGTTCAAAGGGAAAGTATATAAATTATTCTAAATTCACAGAAAGATTGTTCACATCCTGAAATAAATTGACCTCTCTCAACAGTTTAATTTTTAAAAGATCTAGTCATGTGAGTGGAATACAAAGTAATTTTTGTTCATATTTGGATTTCTAATATGTTCTCATCCAATCTTTTGCTCTCTACTTCTATCAAGCATAAGTCTTGATTTTAAATAGCAGGCACACACAAAAAAGAAATGAGAACAATACAGCTTTTACATCTTTTAGGTGACATGTTTCATAAACCTTAAATTTGATGAAAATTTTTGTGAGTTTCCAATGTCGTTATTTGATTCATTCTAATGAAATAAGACTTGAAGTTCAGAAAAGTAAAATCATAGAGTATTAGAAAAAGTGTCACTTACAAAATTTATATTTAATATATAAATTCAACCAGCTGCCCCAGACATCATGATTTAACATAATGACTGTAGGTTAGACATGAACCACACCTACATAATTTTCCTAGTGATTTGTCTGTATTGGTTCCAATTGGATACTTTAAGGATTTATTAGACTTGTTTTAGTAGTATCTAGATGTTTTACGTAGATGAACAACCCTAGGGAAGGAGTAAGCAAAATATCAGTTTATACATTCAAAACACAAGTTAATGATAGCTAAAATTATTGTGTGATTATAAAACTATGGTAAGAAGGGTGGGAAGGACAAAATAAGAGGCCACTTTTCTATTATATGTCACAGTAGAGAATGGTACAAGTACAACTGAAAACTTGTTAGATACAAAAGAAAGATGAACAAAAACTGAGTAGCCAAAGAGAAAAATCAGTTTTTTCAGACATTTCAAATACTTGATTACCAAAAGAAATTTTAATGGAGATGGGAAGCTTACTTCATATCATTCTTAGTATAGATATCATTTGGGACATTAAAATATTTTGTAATATATTCAAATGAAGGATATTATTTAAAAAGGAACTAATTTAAGAACTGCCATTGGGAAATATCAATTTTACCTTTAGAACTCATAATATTTATGCTCATTTCCCTGAAGTACATGAGAATATAATGAATATAATATATAAAGAAAATAATGCCTAATTTTTGCCTAGTTTTTAGCCATATTTTTTTTATTGAAGTTGTTGCTTTTGCTGTATATGTGAAGTCTATATTCAACTAGCCATCAATAAATATTAAATAAGAAGCCTTTTTTTTTCTATGAAAGCTGTGGACTCATTCTAATTGTGTGTACTCAAATATTGCCATCGCTTCACACACTGATGCTCTCAAACGGGTAATATGGATCCAAGCCAGAAAATTGTTGGCTCTTTTCGACATAGCTCTACTTGCTAAGGAAAAATTCATTTTTCTCTATAATCTTAAATATAAAATTTGGGGATCTTCCAGCAGAGTCCTACATCTGTGGCTAAAGAGGCAATGTCTTTGTGAAAAGATAACTGATAAGTTAACTGATAAACCATGAAAAATAAGCATGAGACCTCTACTCACACAGTTGATATACTTTTCTTTGTTTATTTTCATAGACTTCATATTTTAGAATAGTTTCAGGCTCACAACAAAATTGAGAGGAAGGCACAGAGATTTCCCACATACCCCCTGTTCCTACACATACACAGTATTTCTGTTATCAACATCTCCCACCAGAGTGGTACATCTGTGACAGCTGATGAACTTACATTGACACATCATCATTGCCCAAAGTCTGTCATTCACATTATGGTTCACTGTTGGTGTTTCACATTCTATGGGTTTGGACAAATGTATAATAACGTGTATCCACCATTACAGTATCATACGGAATGTTTTCACTGTTCTATCAATCCTTTGTGCTCCACCTGTTCATCACTGCCTGCTAACCTCTGGCAAACACTAATTTTTTTTTTTTTTTTTTTACTGCTTCCATAGTTTTGCTTTTTTCAGAATGTCATATTTGAAATCATGAAATACATAACCTTTCAGAAGGAGTTCTTTCACTTAGTAATAGGCATTTAAGATTTTTCCTGTCTTTTCATAGCTTGATAGCTCATTTCTTGTTAGCATTGAATAATGTTTCATTATCTGGGTGTACCACATTTTATCTATTAACCTACATTTTACATACTTCCAAGTTTTGGCAATTATGAATAAAGCTGCTATAAACATCATGTGCAAGGTTTTTGTGTAGATATAAGCTTTTAGTTTTTTAAGATAAATACCAAGGAGCACAATTGCTGGATTATACAATAAGAACATGTTTGGTTTTGTAAGAAATTGCCAAACTGTCTTCCAAAGTGGCTGTACCATTTTATATTCCCACCACTTTTCAAGGAGAGTTCTTGTTGCTCCACATCATCTCCAGTATTTGTAGTTGTCAGTATTCTGCATGTTGGCCATTCTAATACATGGGTAGCAGTATCTCACTGTTGTTTTAATTTGCTTTTCCTTAATGACATATGATGTGGAGTATCTTTTCAGATGCCTGTTTGCCATCTGTATATCTACTTTGATGCAATTGTCTCTGGACTACTTTTTAATTGAGTTGTTTCTTTTCTCATTGTTGAGTAAGAATCTTTGCATATTTGGATAACAGTTCTTTTTAAAAAAAAAATTTTTTTTTTTTTTTTTTTTTTTAATTTTGAGCCAGACTCTCCCTCTGTTGCCCAGGCTGGAGTGCAGTGGCATAATCTCAGCTCACTGCAACCGCCACCTCCTGTGTTCAAGAGATTCTCCTGCCTCAGCCTCCCGAGTAGCTGGGGATACAGGTGTGTGCCACAATGCCCAGCTAATTTTTGTATATTTAGTAGAGACGGCGTTTCACTATGTTGGCCAGGCTGGTCTTGAACTCCTGACCTCAGGGATCCATCCACCTAGGCCTCCTAAAGTGTTGGGATTACAGGTGTGAGCCACCACTGGATAACAGTTCTTTATCAGCTATGTGTTTTGGACATATTTTGACCCAGTTGTCTCTTGTCTTTTCTTTCTTTTGATGGTGTATTTTGCATGGCAGCAGTTAATTTTAATGAAGTCCAACTTATCAGTTATTTCCTGCATAAAGCATACCTTTGGTGTTATATCTGAAAAGTCATTGCCAAACCCAAAGTCGTCTAGATTTCTTCCTATACTTTCTAGAAGTTTTATAGTTTTGCATTGTACATTTTGACTTTTGGTATGCTTTAACTTTTATAAAAATTGTAATCTGTGTTTAAATTCATTTTTTTGTCATGTGGATGTCCAGTTGTTCTATCATCATTTGTTGAAAGGGCTATATTTTCTCCATTGCGTTGTTTTTGCTCCCTTGTCAAAGATCATTTAACTATGTTTCTGTGGATTTAGTTCTGAGCTCTCTTTTTGTTCATTGATCTGCTTGTCTATTCTTTTGCTGGTATCTTGATTACTGTAGCTTTATAACAAGTTGGGTTATGTCAGTACTACAACTTTATTTTCTCCTTCAACATTGTGTCTGATTTCTGTTTTTTTGCATCTCCATATAAACTTTAGAATCATTTTATCAATACCCATAAAACAACTTACTGTGATTTTTATTGGAATTGCCTTATATCAATTTGGGTATAATGAACATCTTAACAATAGTAAGTCTGCCTATCTTCAAAAATTGAATATCTCTCCAGTTATTTGGGTTACTGCATTGCTTTCATCAGAGTTTTGTAGTTTTTCTCATGTAGATCTTGAGGTCTTGCACATATTTTGTTAGATTTGTACTAAGCATTTCATTTTTTGAGGTGCTAATATAAGTTGTGTTATATTTTTTATTTCAAATGCCACTTTATCATTGCTGGCATATATGAAAATGATTGACTTTTGATTATTAACCTTGTATCCTCTACCTTACTATAAATGTTTATTAGTTCCAGGAAGTTTCTTGTTGATTCTGTTAGATTTTATACACAGCCAATTATGTCATCTGTGAACAAAGAAAATTGTATTTCTTCTTTCCCATTCAATATACCTTTTATTTCCTTTTTCTGTATTATTATATTAGGAGGGGTTTTCAGAGTGATGTAAAGCTCTGGAGAGCAGGGGCACCTTTGCCTTGTTTCTGGTCTTAGCAAGCTTCTAGTTTCTCATTAGTAAGTATGATGTTAGCTGTGAGTTCTTTATAGATATTCTTTAGTAAGTGGAGGATGCTGTCCTTTATTCCTATTTTACTGAGAGTTTTTCTCAAGAATGACTGATGGATTTTGTCAAAAGCTTTTTCTGCATCTATTAATACAATGATGTTTTTTTTTGTCTTTAGCCTGTTGATGTGATATATTACATTAATTGATTTTAGAATGTTGGACCAGACTTACATACATATCTGCAATAAATCTCCTTTGGCCATAGCATATAATTCTTTTTATACATTGTTGGATTTGATTTACTAATATTTTGTTAAGGATTTTTGTATCTACATTTGTAGAAAATATTGGTCTGTAGTTTTAGTGACCTTGTCTAGTCTTGATATTGGAGTAATGTTGACTTTGAATGAGTATTCCTTCTGTTTCTATCTTCCAGAAGAGATTGCAGAGAATCAGTATAATGTTTTTCTTAAATGTTTGATTAAAAACCCCAGTGAACCCAACTGGACTAGATGCTTTCTGTTTTGATAGATTACTAATTATTGATTCAATGTCTCTAATAGGTATAGGCCATTTAGTTTAAATAGTCCTTCTTGTGTGAGTTTGATGGATTGTGTTTTACAAGGAATTGCTTCATATTATCTAGGCTGTCAAACTTGTAAATATAGAATTTTTCATAGTATTCACTTATTATCTTTTATTATCCACAGAGTATGTATGTCCACTTGTTCATTCCCGATATTGAAATTTATGTTCTGTCTCTTGACTCTCTAGGCTAGCTAGAATCTTATTGAATTTATTGATCTTTTCAAGAACCAGCTTTTGGTTTCATTGATTTTCTCTACTGATTTTGTTTTCAATTTCATTGATTTTTGTTCCAATTTTTATTATTTTTCTTCTGCTTACTTTAAATTTAATTTTCTCTTCTTTTTATCTAGTTCCTTATTGGAAAACTTAGATTATTGATTTTAGAACTTTCTTTTTTTTCTAATATATGCTTTCAATGCTATAAATTTCCATCTAAGCACTTCTTTTACTGAATTGCATAAATTTTAATGAGTTGTGTTTTTTTATTTACTTAAACGTATTTTTAAATATTTCTTTACATTTCTTCAATGATCCATATGTTATTTAGAAGTGTGTTGTATAATCTCCAGGTATTTGGGGATTTTCCAACTATCTTTCTGCTACGAATTTCTAGTTTAATTCTAGTGTGGTCAGAGACCAGACATTGTGTGATTTATATTTTTAAAAAACTTGTTAAGATGTGTTTTCTGGCCCAAAATATGAACAGTCTTGCTGAATGTTTCATGTGAGTTTGAGAAGAATGTGTATTCTGTTGTTGTTGGATGAAGTAATTTGTATATGTCTATTGTATACCGTTGATTAATGCTGTGGTTACATTCAACTGTGTCTTAATTAATTTTCTACCTGGAGATCTGTCCATTTCTGACAAAGGTTTGTTAAAGTCTTCAACTACAATAGTAGATTCATCTATTTCTCCTTGCAGTTTTATCAGGTTTTACCTCACATTTTTTTTTTTTAACCTCACATTTTTGATGCTCATTGTTAGACACACACTCATAAGGACTGTTATGTCTTCTTGGGGAATTCACCATTTATCATAATGCAATGTCTCTCTTTATCTCTGAAAACTTTATTTGCTCTGAAGTCTGCTCTGTCTGAAATTTATGTAGCCATTCCCACCATTTAAAAAATTACTGTTAGCATGGCATATATTTTTCCATCTATTTACTTTTAACCTAGATGTATGTTTATATTTAAAGTGAGTTACTTATAGGCAGCATATGATTTTGTCACCTTTTTGACTAATTCAAACAATCTCTGTCTTTTAATTGGTGTATTTAGACTATTAACATTTAATTTTTAATATAGTTGGATTAACATCTACCATATTTGTTACTGTTTTCTGTACACTGCACTCATTCCATTTTCCTATTTTTGTCTTTCACTCTTTTTTCTGCCTTTTATGGTTTTAAGAGCATTTTTCTTCCCTTTTTTAGCCTTTCAGACATACTTTTTAACTCTTTTTAGTAGTTAACTTAGAATTTGCAAAATAAACTTACAACTAATCCAAGTTCACTTTCAAATAACACCATAACACTCAACTACCTTTTAATAACAAAATAATCATAATTTCTCCCCCATTCCTTGTTTCATTGCTATCATTTATTTCACTTATACATAAGCATATATATGTAAACATACATAATCAAATACATTGGGGCTAATATTATTTTGAACAAATTGTTATCTGCAGAATCAATGAAGAACAATAAAAATATGCTTTAATTATACTTTCACTTATTCTTTCTTCGATACTCTCTTTTCTTTATGGAGATCCATGTTTCTGGCCTATATAATTTTCCTTCTCTGTAAAGAAATTCTTTTAACATTTTTTTGCAAGGAACATCTAGTGGAAAAAAATTTCTTCAACTTTTGTTTTTCTGAGAGTCTTGATTTCTGCTTCATATTTGAAGGATAATTTTCAAGTTGTAGACTTCTAGGTTTGTGTTTTTTTCTTTCAACATTTAAATATTTCATTTTTCTTTTCTTGCTTGCATGGTTTTGAAGGAGAAGTCAGGTGTAATTTTTATCTTTGTTTCTCTGTAGGTAAAATGCTTTTTCCTTTGACTTCTTTCAGTATTTTCTTTATCTTTACTTTGATTTTTTGCAATTTTCTGCAATTTAAACATAGTACACTTAGATATAGGTTTTGTCTGTTTGGGTTTTGTTTTTTTGTTTTTGTTTTTTGGTGTTCTCTGAGCTTTTCAGATATGTCATTTGGTGTCTGACATTAATTTCAGGAACTTCTTAGTCATTATTTCTTTATATATTTTTTTCTGTTACTTCTTCTTCTTCTGGTACCTCCAGTTATATATGTTACCTTTTTTAGTAGCTTTCCAATAGGTCTTTGATATGCTTTTTTCCCACTAGTCTTTTTTTTCTTTGCTTCTAAGTTTTGGAGGATTTAATTGAGATTTCTTCAAGTTCAGAGTTTCTTTCCTCATCCACGTGTAGTCTACTAATAAGCCCATCAAAGGCATTCTTCATTTCTGTTACAGTGTTTTTCATCTCTATAGAATTTCCTTTTTACTCTCTGAGAATGTCTATCAGTCTGCTTACATTGCCCATCTGTTTTTGTATGCTGTCTACTTTATCCATTAGAGTCTTTAGCATATTAATCATAGTTGTTTTAAATTTCCTGTCTAGTAATCCCAACATCCCTGTCATATCTGATTCTGGTTTTGATGCTTCCACTGCCTCCTCAAATTATGTGGGGTTTATCTTTTAGCCTTTTAGTGTGGTTTGTACCTTTTTTTTTTTCCATAGCCAGACATGATGTACTGGGTAAAAGGGACTGCAGTAATTAGGCTGTTAGTAAAGTGGCAGTAAAATATGGGGGTAAGGAAAGCATTCTATATGTGATTAAATCTCAGGCTTTTAGTGAGACTATGTCTTTGGACTGTGACTTTAACAAGTGCTTTTTAGATGTTCTCCCCACCCGTGTTGAGACAGAATGGCTATAGGGGTCTGAAGTTGGATATTTCCCTTCTTTCCTGTGGAAGTTTAGAGGGGGCTGAAGTTGGGCATTTCCCTTTCCCCAGGTCATTAGGCTTTGAAAAAACTCCAGCAGTTTAGTTTCTGGTTAAATAATTTCTCTTAAGAAGAACAGAATGCTCTGGCATATTTCAAAATTGTCTCTTTCCCCAGTTCTGTTAAAAACACAAGATTTTCTCTAATATTCACCATAAGAACCTGGTAGAGCTCCTGGAGGAAAAACTCATAAAAGTGTGGGTACGACCCTGTATCTCGATCCCCTGAAATTTTTGATCCTCAGGCTTATCCACACTGAGCCTCCAGCAATTCATCAATTACAGTTTAGGTTTTCCCACCCCAGCGTTTGTTCCTGTGAAGGTGTCTGCTCATGGGTTTCTACTCCAGTATGTGATGCTCTATACCTGCCCATCTATTTCTCCAATTTGGGAGGTAGTAGTTTGCCCTATGACTTACAGTTCTAAGAAGAGTTGCTGATTTTTCAGTTTGTTCCACTTCTAACTTGTTGGATGCAGCAGAAATGTCCATGTTCCTTATATCCTTTTACAATATCATTTCTACCCATTAATAACTTACCAATCATTTATATATACATTAGCACTAGACCTAAGTGCTGATTATGGAGACTCTGTAGAGTCAGAGACTTGGATTTGTACTCCAGCTTTAGCATTTGCC
Organism: Ateles fusciceps; assembly: GCA_036589455.1. Taxonomy (NCBI): domain Eukaryota; kingdom Metazoa; phylum Chordata; class Mammalia; order Primates; family Atelidae; genus Ateles; species Ateles fusciceps. The sequence continues at coordinate 3,069,290 of JAZHEH010000045.1, read as the reverse complement.
TAATGCATAACCTTAAGCAAGTCACTTACATCTCTAAGGCTCAGTTTTCCGATCTGTAAAATGGGCTATAAATGCTTTTTCACCAAATTTAATGTGAGATAAACAAGTTTAAATGAGATAATGTTTAAAAACTTGTTTTACATCCCTGGCACATTGTAACTCTTCACTCTCTTTGTCTTTGTTAAATGGCAGTTTTAACATGTAAAATGTCTCATTTTTGCTTATCTACTCCACTCTCAGAAAATAGTGGCAGGGAAAAACCTATAGAAATTTTGGGGAACATATGTATCTTTATCCTCTGCATTCAGCTCTAATCTTCCTTACATCTTTTTTATGAGAACGATACTTGATTTCCTCCATGTTTACAGTGTTTAAGGAAGTTTTTTGATGGTATCTGCTGGCTTCCACTTGAGTTCTGGTACCATTATCGAGTAGAATTCTCACTCTATCTGCATATTAATGCTGAGGATGTCTCAATATAAAGCTCCTGTCACCAAAACTTTGGTTTAAAAAAACATTTTGGGAATAGTCAGCATATAAGCAGTAGCATTTGCCCTTCCCCTGGATCTGTTCTTTATCACAGGATGTGATTCCTAAAAAATACACTTCCCAGGCTTCCTTACCAACTTTAGGCTGGATTTGTCAAGGAGAGATGCTGGTGGGAGTCAGGAGGGTTGGCGGCATGGAGAAGCAAAGCTGCTTTCACCTGTTTTCCTTGGGAAGCCTCTCTAGCTGTGGTTGCATCCCCCTCACGGTCCTTGTGTGGGCCTGGCAGTGTGACTGGTGTGACTCCCAGCTTTGGTCACAACACTCCCTCCTTGGGGCCCTCTAGCTCTATTATGGCTGCTCTTCCTTGCTTTGCTGATGTCTGGGTTGCTTCACTGACCCTTGTTTTCTAACTTTCAACATCGTTACAATGAGTTCCACGTGCTGCCTCCTTTCTAATCAACTGCATGATGGAATTCTGATTCCTTGGATAGATTCTGAAATTCTAGAGAACAGTTTATTTTTGTTTTGTTAAATCAGTGATTTCCTATGAGGGTGCCATGAATAAATTATGAAATGACACAATTTTTAGGATCATCCAACATAAATAGCTTCTTTTACAATACCTGATTCCTTCATATTGTTTTTCACCAGGAACCAACCATACTTCTCACATATTCCAAACATGCAGCAAAGTGCCCAGAGCAGAGGGCCTCCCAGTCTTCCCAGGAATTTGATTTGGCTGACTTACCATGGCTAAACTTTGTCCCTTCAAAACATTTTTGAACTTCTGTTTTATAGATGATTGTAATAATACTTTTTATTTGGAGGTTTTCTGAGCCTTAACTATTTTTTTTTTATTTAAGCAAGTCTTCTATTAAAGCCATATTTTTTCTCTGAGAAATGCATTACCAAGTAGTACAAGTAATGTCAAATATTTAAAAACAACTTTAATTATGTACATTCTTTGAAGCTTTAATGTAGATCTAACAGATTGGCTTTATCTTACATTTTAAATGGACAACCATCTCCCACACGACCAACATCCACCCCTTAAGAAAGGGAAAGTTGACTTAGTTCTCAAAGCATTTAGCTTTACTAAATCTAATTTTGTAACTTGAGGCTGTCCCTGTTAAATTTATTGGAACTCATATTAAGACTGAAGAATGTGCCTAGTTATCAATCACTGGCTAGTTTCTCTGAAGACAAGTTTCCTGAGCTTCACACCCATAAACCTTGTTATTTTAGTGTGCTGCCTCCAACCTCCTGATATAGGGTTCCAGTATATGACCTATAAAAACTTTAGCTTTCAGTTTTTGAGCACTGTGTTAAAAACTGCACATTTTAAATACTTTCTGACATGCCTGCATGAAAGCATAATCTTTCTTATCAAAAGTCATAAAAACATTGGAAGAATCAAATCCTCCCATTTAAGATAAAGGAAAGGTTTATTTTGTATCACTCAATTGCTAGTGGCTACCATAAGACTCTTAAGCATTACTCAGCTGAGAAGAATTTCTTACTTATACAGTTAAAACCCCGGGGATTTCCTTCCCATTAGCCCTTCGCGATATTCCCTCTCTGCTTAAAATCCTAGGACTCCCTCAGTTCCTCTTTTCACTTCCTTCATACCTGACTTTTCACCTTGTCCCGTTGGTCTAAGCTAGGCCATAGATGCCTCCCACCTCTACAATGAACACCTAATGCTCTTTCTTATGAGACCAGTCTAAGCAATGGTATATTTCTGGTTACCTTCCATCTCATTTCTCTGTTATTTTAATTTTTCAAGTTAAATCCTTCAGAATATCTTTTTATGTGTCCGTGTGAAAAAAAAAAGATGACTATATTTTCGTTTGAAATGTCAATGAATCATATTTGGTCTAACTAGAGACTTAAATTGCCAATTCTCTGGCACATAGCAACACATAATAAATGTTAGCCATTATTTTTACTATTATTATTTCCACATGTCTGTTACCTTTCTTGAGAGTTCCTAAGTGAAGAAAGACATTTACAAAGACTGCAAGGGAAAACAGAAGATGGCTTTGGCCTTTGGGTTAAAAGTGTACAGGGGTCTTTCATGATTCTGGAAGAGAAGATATAGTGATAGATTAATGAAGAAAGAAAGAAAATGAAGGCAATATTATGGCTCACTGCTAGTGAAAATGCTTTTGGTGAGAACTTTTGAAACTTGAAACTTCCTAATTTTCTCTTTGTTTTACTTAAACTTATCTTAATATTTTGTTTAGTTTCTTCTTGTTACTAGGAGTTAAATCAAAACAGAAGTGTATTTTCTTCAGAAACTACTAGACAGCAGGAGAATATCTATAAAACCAAGTTCTGACACTTGTTAGTTGTGTGACCTTAGATAGGTACTTACTCTCTGATGTTCAATTTCTTTTTTGTTAAAATGAAGATAATACAATTCACTTATTGGAGAACTTCAGAACATTAAATGAGATAACATTTAATGCTTCTAACATAATTTTACCTACCTTTCTATTCCCTACCTTGACCTCTCCTCTGAAAAAAAATGTTAATAATGTTTTTTTTTTGCGGCAACTTTGGAGGAGAAATCCCAAACTGTTGTCAGATAACTTAATTATTGCCCATAAGACTAATAAAAAGCTAAATGATTAAATATTTACTTATGTTTATTTCCATTTTTACAAACTAAAGTGAAAATCAGATTGGCCATTTGGTATTGCTTAGACAAAATAAGCAGTTAGTAGCATAATCTTCCTGGACCATTTGTCATGTTCAACAGTCTAGGTAAATTTCCTGAGAAGGAGCTGAGACTTAGCTATGGAGTGAAACTATGTCAACAGCTCTGTCAATAGCATCAGCAGCGACTGCCTCAGGATTAAATCAACTACAGGACATTGGGAGCATTGCGACCTGGCATTGTGAGGATGTGAGGACTAGCGTAAGGTCATGTGGCTTCTAGAGCTGGTTTGCCAAGGTATATGTGATAGACCTGAGTAATCTCTTTTGATTATCTAGTGTCACTAAAGGAGCATAATTTTTTAATTTAACTAATCTTGTGTTTTTATTTAACTTTTATTGAATATTATATGCATTGCATCCATTGTCTCTTTTTAAAGTTAACTTTAAAATTAATGCTGTTTTGGCATGAAAATATTTGATCCATTCAGCAAAAAGGGAACATTTGTACACTGTTGATAAGAGTGTAAATTAGTTCAACCATTGTGGAGAGAAGTATGGCAATTCCTCAAAGAGCTGAAAGCAGAACTACCTTTCAACCCAGCAGTGTCATTACTGAGTGTATACCCAGATGAGTATAAATCATTCTACCATAAAGACACATGCACAGGAGTGTTCACTGCAGCACTATTCACAATAGCAATGACTTGGAATAAACCTAAATGCTTATCAATGACAGATTGGATAAAGAAAATGTGGTACATATATACTACAGAATACTATACTATGCAGCCATGAGAAAGAGCAAGATCATGTCTTTTGAGGGAACATGGATGGAGCTGGTGGCTATTAACCTTAGCAAACTAACAAAGGAACAGAAAACCAAATGCCACATGTTCTCATTTATGAGTGGGAGCTAAAGGATAAGAAATTATGAAAGAAACTAGGGTCTACTTAAGTGGGGAGTGTAGTAGGAGGAGAGAAGCAGAAAACATAACTATTGGGTACTGGGCTTAATACCTGAGTGATAAAATAATCTGTACAACAAACTCCCATGACATGTGCTTACCTATGTAACAAATCTTCACATGTATGTAAAATAAATGTTAAAAAGAAGCAAAATGAATTCAGCTCATAGTACATACTAGACAGTGTAGCTAGTGATGGGAATGCAAAGAGAGTCACTGTCCTCTAGTTGCATAGACATAACATGGAGATGAAGTGAAAAAGAATCTCCTGGAATCAAGCTACAAATAGTCAGGTTCTTCCTCTGCCACTTACTACCCATGTGATCTTGGGAAAATTGCCTGGGCTCTCTGTCTCATCTGGACAGTGGGGAAAATAGTGCCTGCCACTTTGGATTGTTCAGAGAATCAAATGGAATTCCTAGAATACTCACTGACATACACCAGGTGCTCAATGAACATTAGATATTTTAACATTAGAAGAGTGGTTCTTAAATGATGGAACATGAGATGTTATTTAAGTTATATGTAGACTCTATTGGTCATGTAACTCTTATAATTTTGTTCTTCAATGGTTAAAAATAAATGAAATTAATAGTATATAACAGAAGTTTTTCATTAACAGATGCAGTTTTGTTTTTCAATATGTTTATTTAAGTAAAAAGAAGTACATTTATTTAAAGAAAAAAAGTCTTGCAAATTCTAGTATAGACAGGTAGTAAAGACTCTTAGTGTGCACCCATGTCCAGTTCACATCTCTTTCCTGCTACCTGGAAGGACTTTGCTACCCTGTCTCATACAGTAGCTTAGGGGCCTATAACTAGTTCTGGTCTATGGGTTGTCAGCAAAAGCAACATATGTCATGTCCCAGGTGACCCACTGAATTGCCAGGTTGGTCCCCTTCAGCATTCTATTCCCCTTGCCTTGTGTTCTTCCTGGAGGGTTGTCAGAATCCATAGACAACTCTGTCTGAGCATAAACAAAGTACAGTTTTGTTAAGCCACTGAGATTACACATTTTTGTTACTGCAGCATAAGGTGGCTTATGCTGGCTAACACATGGTGGTACAAGAATATTACAAAAATTGTGAAAGTGGCATCTGAACGAGTAAAGTTTGTGAGACGTTGTAATAGAAATATAAAAATACTCTGTGAAAAAATAATAGATTAATCTGGCTTTGAGAGAGTCTGAAAGGTTTTATAGAGAATATGCTATTTGAATAGTTCCAGTAGGATGAATAGGAGTTTGGTGGAAAAAGTAGGAAAGGGCAATACAGGTTAAGGAAGGAGCACACATGAGTACATAGAGTAATAGAAGTGATGATGCTGGGAGCAAAGGGAGGAGTCATGGTTGTCTAAGCTCAGAGACAGCTATGGTACAGGATGGTTGGGGAGAGCAGCCACCGCCAAGATTCTACCTGGCAAAGAGGAACAGGGAATATTAACGTTCCAACTTCTCTAACTTACTGCCCTTACCTTATTATATGTTGTTAACTTGTTACCCTTGGAAAATTTGATTTCCCTAATTACAAAGTTCTTGTTCTTCTTAAAATTATTGTAATTATTTGACTAACCATCTAGTGTCCTTCATCACAAATTAAACTCTTTATATAAAGTATATCCCTGGAAGATTGTTTTACAAAGATAAATGGAAAACTCAATTTTAAGAATGTTTTGGATGAAGATTGAGCTCATGATTATTCGATGTCTCTCTCTTGCGGCTGCATTAAAGTTTCTTCTGATTTATTTACTTACTTATATATTTATTTATTTGGCTTTGCTTTCTGTGAGATATATCATTTTTATTTCATGTGACTACCTGTAAGGTAAAGTTTAAGAGACGGTTTCTCTATACCTATGTGTGTTTTTAAAAAAATGAAGCCTGTGCATTTCAAAGATTAACTCACCTCTCTGCTTATCATTACCGTGGTTATAAAAGAAATATCCCGTCCATTGAGTGCTAAATATAACCTAGTCAAAAATTCAGCATTCTTTACACCTTATGAGTCAACGTCTTTTTTGTGTGGAAAATCAACATACCCAGTTAATAGCTAATAAGAGCAAATGAATACAGCCAAAGGCAACTGTGTTTACATGATGTCAAATGGTCAACAGAAAATTGTGTATGCTGGTTTCACGTGCCCTTTGTAGTATCTGAACGGTTCAGAATTTTTCCTATTGTTGCTGTTGTTGTGTGCTTTAATATATTTATACACACAATAGCTTAGATGTTGAGAGCTGGGTTCAGTGCCAAGCAGACCTGGCTTTAATCCCTAAGTGTGTCATTCTCTAGCTGGATTATCTTGGTCAAATTTAGCCTCATTGAGCCTGACTTTCCTCATCTCTAACGTGGAGAGAGTACTAGCTATCTCTCTGGGTTATAGTGAAAGAGTGAATAAAGTCTGCAAAGCTGTTTGCATGGTGCCTGGCACATAGTAGGTGCTCAATTAATGTAATATGGAATTATAATTATTAACTCCAATTAAAAATTCTTTTTTTCTGTTGAATAACAAATGTATCACCTTAGCTCTAGACGTAATTAACGGAGTCTCAACCTCACAAACATATCAAAATGAATTTGATTTTCCTCATTATGAGATCTTGTCAAAAAAGGGAATAATTGTTGTTTAAAAAATAAATACTATACACTTCTAGGTAAAGTATCCCTTTTCTCTCCTTTCCATTTTCTCCACCTTTAATGTGACACTATGATAAGGAAAATTTATCTCAGCTCCACTCTCAAAATTTGTCACCAGCCTGATGACTTTACTTCTCTGTCACTGCCAGCCTCTCTCTCCCTCACAACACTGCCATAGTTTCATAATGGGCGTACCAACTCCGGTGTCACTAAATCTGTTGTTCACAGAGCAGTCAGACTCATGCTTCTGCAACACAATTCAGATCACGTTACTCCCCAGCTCAAACCCTCCTTCAGTAACCCATCGTATCTAGGAAAAAAAAATCCAAAGATGTTACTCTTGCAAAATTCAGCTTCCGTGTAAATTCTGCCCTTATTTTTTTTACCATTCTTCTCCTCCCTTACTTCATTCCCTACAACACATCACTCCCACACTTATCCCAGGACTTTTGCACTTATTGTTCACTCCTGGAATTCCCCCTCTCTCTGATGTCTGCAAGGCTCACATCCTCCGTTTATTCAGGTGCCTTCCTTAAAGAAACCTTCCTCAACTACTCCAACTAAAATAGTGACTAGCATCAGCCTCAATCCCCTTATCTTGATCGATTTTTCTTTAGAACCTATAATTTAGTGTATTTTAATGTGTATACTCATGACTGTATTCCCAGTTCCTTGTGCTGGGTTTTACATGTAGGCAAGTACTCAATAAGCATTTTGGAATCAATAAATCAATGTTCTGCTTTGGTGAATAATTACTTCTATACTTGTTTTAAGTTTGTTCTCTTCTTTATACTACTACTTCTTAATTTAAAATGATTAGGATGGGCCATAACATTTTTAAAAATAGCTTTCTAAGTTAATTAATGCAATATTTATTAAAATAAACAACGTTAAAGCATTTTCATATGGAACTTTCATAATGTTGATCAACAGATTAACACAGAAAAATTCTCAATTCTGTGTTGTTGTTCAATCATGGTACTTGGTAAATAAGAGAAAAAGATATACAGAGTGTCTAATGGTTGATGAATAAACAAAGCACAGCTTTATTTGAATGAAAGCTTTGGTTGTCCACTTCATTCTCATTTACTTCAAGGTAGGAGCATAAGTCAGTCATTCTTTATTAGGTAAGTATTATATTCATGTTGACCAGCTGAAGATGTTATGTTTTTTATTCAAAAAATATCTCCACTAATTGAAAAGTAACTTTCAGACCTATATTATTTGTTGAAGAATAAGATGATCCCATCTAAAATATAAGACAAACATCCTTATGTAAACAAAAAGACTTCAAATTTTCTCTGTTTTTTATGTGAACATTTGACTGGTATATTCACAGCTTAAAAAAAGGAGTTCATAGTTAGGTGCTGTGCTACCATCCGACTTCATCTCAAACAGTCCTTTATTCTGTCATCTGCCAGACCACTTCCACTACCATTTTTAATTAAGGATCTCTTTTTCTGCTGCTTCCAACTGGTCACAAAGTCCTCAGTTCATTCATGCTCCACCCTACCTTCTGTGACTTCTTCAGGCTTTGCTGCTCCCAGCCACTTTTACCTCAAAAGTCCTTTTCTGTACTAGCCTCACCTTCCCCCCCTCAACTTCCTTTTGAGCACAGAAAGGTCATAATGAAATGGCTCGATCAGATGGCAGCTTAGTGTATTACAAAAATTAGCATTCAGACACGATCATATTTGAAACCCTTTTTTTCTGAAGTATTAAGTTTATAGTCTTTGATAAATTACCTGTTTTCTCAATTTTAGCTTCCTTGCTAGAAAATGGAAATAATTGTACTTACCTGAGTTAAAATATGTTAGACTGTGTAAAGCACAGTGGCACCCAGCACTAGCTCTGCAGGTGGTAGCTGGGTTTCATTATTATTACGGACAATGCCTGGTAACGATGCCCTCAATAACTGTTATTTCTCTTTCCACCTCTTGGTGCAGACAGAGTTTCACCAGAAAGCCTCTTATCCAATGGCCTTATCTGCCAAACAAACTGCCCACCCTCTGGAGTAGTTAAAACCTTTTCCAGAAGCTTTCAAGTCCAAATAACTTTAGTGTTTCTTTCCAACCACATGGGCTCTTACAGAGGCCAGTTGGTAGCCATGCTCTGAAAATGAGGCAGAGTTCAGCTTTCTACTGCATTTTATGGGCACAAACAACTCAAACTTGGTAAACACTCTCATTGCCATGTGGAGCAAAGCGTTCTGAAGCCTTGATATGACACATGCTGAAGCCTTAAAAGAGAGAGAGAGAGAAAGAGAAAAAAAGTTAAATTTTAAAAAATCTGGCATAACAGTGAGAGGGCACGACTGAAACAGTTCTCACTCTGCTAGCAATTCTAGGTACCTTATTTCTCCTGTGGGCAATGATATTAAATCCCTGGGGATTAAACTGAAGTCATCTCAGTAGCACACAAGGCCGATTTTGATGCCAGCCTGAGTTTGTAAGACTACTGTTTACAAGAACAGCCAGTCTCATCAGCATGTAATCTGAAAGCATCCATTTTGTATGAAGAAGTGTACACAAATTCAGATTAAGGTGCTATTACAAAATGGTAAGGGCTTCTTAATCGAACCTGCGGCACAGCAGGTAGATTTACTCTGACAAGGTAATGAATGATATGGCTTTGGTGGGAGTGCCAGCTAAAACCCATTTTCATCAGCCTGACACGACAGGGTACTAAATGCCTCTGTGGACTCACCCTCTTTTCTGAGGCGGATCTTTTTGTTTGTGGGCATGGTTCTGATTTGGGATATTCCAAGTTGTTTTTCTTTTTTAGAAATGCAGATGCAACCATTGTTTTAAAAGACTCCAAGTGGGTCACCCTGATTTATCCTTTTAGGACGGTTCCATTATAAAATGAGTCAGTTACTTCCTGGAATGGGTCCAATGCAAAGAACAACCCTAAACTCTAATTCACTGCAAACATTTCCCTGAATACATGGCATTCACTGCTATTTGTTTAAACAAGGGCACCGCAGTTATACCCAGGAAGAGAACTAGTAATCAGGATGTGCAATGTCAAAGCATCTTTCAAAAGGAGACCTGATAGATAATACATGACCCATAGTAATTAAATTTAAACTACACTACATTTCATTTTAGCTATTTATAAGGTGATACACCTATATTATGCAATTTTAGAGACTGTGTTTTGGGGCCTCATTTCTGGACATAGTAGCCTGCATTGCCTCAGGAAGCCAGCTAAGCACATTAGTAGCCATGCAGTGTGGGTCTGTGCAGGTTGGCTGTGGACATTATGAAGTTCTGTTCTTCTCCTTAGCTTTATTTCTAGGTTGAACACCACTAATCAGCCATCCACTCACACTGTTAACTGGGTTGATGCAGCTGGGCTTAGATGAGGGTATGTACTGGAATGACACCCAGCATCATCATTCACCAGGGAAATGTTCCTTAGTGAGAAAAGTATATTTTGGGAACCTCACCTTCCTCATGTAGAAACTTAGGCAACTAAGAGAATGTCTGTGAACCTCAGCTTCCTAATCTGTAAAATGGGAATGATAACACCTGTTTTCCAGGGCTGCTGTTGGGATTAAAAGAGATAACTATGTGAAGTGCTGGGGGATGATTCAAATTCAATAAATTACATTTGTTATTATTACTGCCTAAGATTATTCTTCTTTCAATTCTTGGTAATTTAAAATTATTATCTTTTGTTTTTCTTTTCTAACCTCTTAACGTTTGTTTCTTTTCTGGATGCTACTCATTTACTGCCCAAGAGCTCTCTCATCTCTGTCTGCCCTTGACATATTGAAACTCTCTGTGCTTACTTTGCCTCCTTCCCTCTCTGTAAGTCTCATAAACCGTTTATACCACTTCTCCAATGTGGAAATAGTAACACACTCCAGGAAATTCAGTTTCTGTCTTGAATATACACCTGCTTTGCATTCTACCTGCAATAGCTTGAACCCATCCAGTAAGGTGTTTATCACTTTAACTTAACTTTGTTGGTACCTTGAAACAGAAGGATTCCTTTTCCCTCCCTCCCTCCCTCCTTCCCTCCCTTTTCCCTCCCTCCCTCCCTCCCCCTCTCCCCCCCCCTTCCCTCCCTCCCTCCCCTCTCCCCCCTCCCCCCTCCCCTCTTCCCCCTTCCCCTCCCTTCCCCTCCCTTCCCCCCCCTCCCTCCTTCTCTTCTCTCTTCCTTCCTCCCTCCCCCTCCCCTCTCCCTTCCTTCCTTTCTTCCCTCCTTCCTTCCTTCCTTCCCTCCTTCCCTCTTTCCCTCCTTCCTTCCCTCTTTCTCAATCTCTCTCTCTTTTTTCCCTCTCTCACTCTTTCTTTCTCTCTCTTTCTGGCACTCCTTTTTTAAAACAAGCTTGTACACATAACGTTTCATATACTATTTCACAGTTGGAAAATGATAGAATAATTTTTAGGAAATGAGAGTTGCAGCAGACAAGTAATAACTAAGGAACTCTTGAACTTTTGTCATCTTTTTAAGCAAGGAATATTTTTTAAAAAATGGATTGGAGTCTAAGAATAGATAAACTTTTCTGTGAAAATATTCTAAATTCTGTAATTTAGAAAAGCAACCCTATTTGTTTTTTTTTCACTTCTATAAAAGTTACCTAAAATTATGTGGAAGAAGACTGCCATCTTGAAATAGTAGTTTGGTTTTGGAACTATGCAATTGCAGCAGGCCAAGAAAAAAAGGAGGAACTGGATAAAATGTATGTCACATCTGGTTTTCTTATTAAAAATGTACCATTCACCATCAGCACTCTTATAAGCCTATACAAGTTAAATTATGCTTTTTGATTGCTTCTGGGTTTCTTTTATTAGTGTGTTGGCTGGTTCTTTGGATTTTTTTCTGTTTTCATTTCAGTTAATCAGTTTCTTATTTTTATCTTTCCAGAGAAATCAGCTTCTCAATATGGAAGACTTTTGGGGTCTTTTTTTTCTTCGCAATTGTAAAGGACTGTCATGGTCTAAATTGCTGAATTCTATGCTTGGTTCTGTTTTCTCCATAAGTGAAAATTCCCATAACCACTGGCCATCTGATTAGTATATCGAGTTCCAAGAAACAAAGATCTCATTTCCCTTCATGTCTGTTTTGAAAACTTTGCAATTATATAAGCATGAATAAATATTTCAGGAGTTCTGTATTGGTTGAGTTGAGAACACTGATTTAAAAGGAATCGAAAATGAGTTTAGGTATGAGTTTCAGAATTAATAATTTTAATATATAAAAGTCATCTTTTTATGTAGTCATACATTTTATATATATTAAATATATTACAACTTATTGAATTAAGAAAGATTCCTCTACCCATAGTGCCACTCAAGAAGAAGAAAAAGAAGAGAGAAAGAGGGACATTATTTTTACAGAAGAAAACCAGCTTGTGAGTGTAGGAGGAATGACAATTGCAAAATGACCAATTTAATGTAATAATTACCTGAGACAAAGATCATCAATGGATGTTAAAACCACTGAGCGCATTGTTGTTAGAGAACAATACTCATATGGTCTCATAGTATCACTCCACAGATTACTTACTAATTACAAAGATAAAAATGCCTCTTTTACAATGAAAAGATCTGCCAGACATTGATTGCCTCAACTAGGTGACTCAAATGAGCATCATCAGTAATAGCAAAACTGGTAGCATGTGCTTCCTACGACAACAAAATGAGAAGTACACAACATTGCTTATGTTGTATCCATGGAAGAATATTAAACCTACTACCAAGGAAACAAATGGACAAACACAGATTATAGATTGCTTTACCTGAAAGTTTGCCAAGATTCCTGAAAATGTTCAGTGTCATGAAAGATAAGAGAAGATAAGTCAATTAAATGCAATCCATAATTCTTGAATGGATCCTAAATCAGAAAAAATATGAGACAAGTTGGGGAAATCTGAATGTGGAATGCATATGTTAAATAATATTATATTGTCCATGTACAATTTTGGGGTAATATGGTTATTTAGGAGAATGTTCTTTGATGATATATGGGAGAAGTACTTTTGGGTGAGGTTCATATTTGTAACTTGTACAAATAAATAAAAAATGTGGGCACATGTATAGATTTACCATTGTTGGTGGTAAATCTAGGTCATAGGTATATAGGTGCTCATAGGTATTGCTTTTTCTACTTTTCTGAAATTGGAATCAGCTAGAGGGATAGATTTCTTTTTTTTTTTTTTTTTGATCGGGAAGGTGGTGCAAGAAATCTGTATTTCTGGCAAGAAGGAAGTCTCTGCACCTCCCTGGCCTCTTCTGTAAGGCTAATAACAGTGCTAATAACAGCAGCTCGCATTCAGAATACTCATAGTAACCTCAGGTCCACACACAAGTGATGAGACTGCCAGCATTTCCTGCCCATTTCTCTTCTCCAGAGGTACTTGGAGAGGTCAGAGAGACAAAGGAATGAAGAAAATGTAGGTGGGGGAGATAGAATTTTCTCCTACTTATTCCATGAAGACCAGACAGGGAGAGCTTTAACTTACCTTCCTCCAATAGCTCATAAGATATGACATAAAAGTTAGAGACACTCACTTTTGCTCCAACTTTCCATCTCAGAATCTTCAGGGCTTTTACAAAGTGAAGGGCAAATTTAATTTGGTTTCAAGTTGTGTACAATACTTTTTTTTTTTTTGAATTGCATAGCACCAGCAAAGGATTAAATAAGGCCGTTGATAGCATCTGTGCGTGTCCTGTTAAGCATGCTGAGAAAACAGAGTCAGAGCAAATAACCTGGAGCAGCACTTTAAGGACAAGCAGGAAGGCTGCAGAATTGTTGAGAATGCTATAATGTGAATTAGAGAAATAAGTCAGCAGGTGCTTTGGCCCCGAGTAAGTATTTAACCAGGGAGCCAAATAGGAAAGATGTTTTCAAAGGCTTTGTTAGAAAAAGGTAGTAAACAGCATAGACTCCTCTTTCATCCCTTAGCTTCCTGGTTCAGCTCAAGCCGAAACTGAAGAGAAATCTCAGTTTTAACTCTTGCTTTCAAAGAAGAAAAGAGATTAGAAGGATTGATAGGTAAATTCCAAATTGGGAGGCTGGTGCTAAAATTATTAAGTTTTTCAAACTGAACCGTGTGTTTTTCACACGGTTCAGATCTACATAACAAGATTTTCATGTAACCTATAGTTGTATTGAGAACGTTATTAGCTCTCACTCTGAATTCCTCTAGCTTCTAACTACGCTGACCATGCTAATCTTTATGGTTGTCTCCTTGTTTGATAAACCTTTCATATGGTAAAGATAAGACTTTTAACTAAGAAATTTAGAGATGAGGGGGGAAATGTGGAAAAGAGTGTGTGAAACCTAGTTTAATAAAGGAGCATGCCATTTCTGTGCATTCTTACTTGGATAAGAAGGGGAATATTTCCCCAGCAGCTGCATGGGAATTTCCAAGAGTATTTGTAAAAAGTTGTTTTACTCAGTGAATGCAAAAAAGAAAACCATCATCCAAACCTCAAGTCTTCACAATATTTATAAAACAAGTTGCCTCTTACACTTCCCCTGGGTGTAATATTTTTAAAGCAGCTCATTTTTATCCTGATTTGAGATTTTGGTGAGATTCATTTATTCAGGGTAGTCTATAATAAATATTAAACACACCACAAAAGAATTTATTATAAGCCCAGAAAATAATTTGTTTTATACTTTTTATATCAGAAGGAATAGCATCCGTGGCAAAATATTAGACAGTAAAATAATCCTGATTTGGGTTTTTGGCTTTATTTTTTTAATATAAAAACTAACATTTTATCTACCTTGTTTCTTTTAGTATCCATTTCTGAATTCAAGTTTTTAATTTTTTAAAAAAGGATATTTAATTCTCCCACACAATATTTCTTATATTTGAATTGCCCTCTTAGGGCTCATATGTTGCTATTGGAATGCTGTTTTTCCATTTCCTTTCATGAGACTTATTTCAAAAAAGTTAGGTTCAAATATTCTAGAAGAATCTAAGAGCAGTTTTATTCTTATTTGTAAAATGGTTTCACAGGGGGACATTTATATAAGACAGAGTGGAGGAGAACACGTTCGGTCACTTCACAGATGTCTGATCCTGTGTTTCTGTATTTCCTGCTATAGGGAGGAGCCGTCTTCACTTCGCACATTTTTCCAGTCAATATTTCAGTGACACCTTCAGCAGGGAATCAACTTCCTGAATGAGGCAGAGACGGATTGTTAAACACAGAAATATCCTCCTGTCAGAATAACTTGTCACTCAGGGAGTATATTCTACATTTCTGCTCCTTTGATTGACTTTCATAACAAACAGTCATTACATTGTTAGACTGTTTTGTATCAATATTGATTGCTAGGAAATTGAAGTACACCAAAGTTCATTGCCACGAAGCAATCACATGTGGAGTGATGAGAGGAAGCTATGAGCAGAGGACTCCTGTCATGTGTAATTGATATGGACCACTCCAGGTGTTTTGAACAACTTTTTTCATTCAAAGAGAGTAAGTTTTATTCATCAACATGTTGGTTCCAGGCAACAGGGCTGAAGGATCTAGAGAACACATAAGAGACCAATGGTAGCTACTTCCCCAAAGCACAGGTCCAGTGGTCAATACATTTAATTAAATTAGTGTTATGTGGTGCCCACAGGAGAGCTCTGGGGTTCAACAAGTTTAACATTCAGATCAAGAAATTTCAAATTATGCTGGGTGCGGTGGCTCATATGTGCAATTCCAACAATTTGGGAAGCCACGATGGGGGATGACTTGAGTCCAGGAGTTTGAGACCAGCCAGTGCAACATAGCAAGACCCTTGTCTCTACAAAAATGTTTTAAAAATTAGCTGGGGCGGTGGCATGTGCCTGTGGTCCCAGCTACTCTGGAGACTGTGGTGTGAAGATACCTTGAGCCCAGGAGGTCTGGACTGCAGTAAGCCATGATCTTGCTACTGTACTCCAGCCTGGGCAATAGAGCAACAAGGCTCCATCTCATCAAAAAGTTAAAATTCAATTTTTTAATATAGCCACTCAGGTTTTTTCCTTCCAAAAAGTACAGCAAATGTCTGATAATAATGATTGATAATAGAAATATTTCATGTTTATTGAGTACTTACTATGTCTTAGGAGCATGTAAAATATTTTCATTTATTTACAAGAGTGAATATCTGGAATAAAACACAAATTATTGGAGGAAAGCAGACTTTACTTTCATTCTCAGTTTTTAAAAATATATATGCATCCTCATTATTCGTCAAAATCTCAATGCAGAATTATAAAGTAGTAGCCCATTTTATTTAATTAAATCATAGGGTCAGCCTCTTTTTCCCAGTTCATAAGAATTTGACAATGTCACAGAAGCCTACTGCTGTTATTGTCTTCACATTCCAACAAACTGGAAGTGTTTTCAGTGCTAAGTGAATTAAAGTAAAGCCTGAATTTTTCAATTATTTAAATATGTTCATGCTGCCAGAAGAAAAATGCAATATAAATCAATAGAACACAATAAAGCAGCGTCTCTCCAGATTTTTCCTGCTCATCAGAAATGTAGCATTCTTAAAGGAGCGAACTAAAACTTTGCACACCATTGGCTCATCATTGGAATGAATTTGCATTAAAAGTTATAATACAGGTAGGCTATTTCAATGTGGCTCCCCCAAAAGACAAAATTTAAAAATCATGTATTTATGGTTATTTAAATGCCAAGAATGTTCAGTGTTTCCTTAAATACAATTTTACTTACAACAGCTTTTTGTTGTTGTTGTTGCTGCATTGTGCATTGAGGATTCAACTGCCCTACAGCAAAAAGTTTTAGTCTTTTTCTCCCCTCATCTTTTGGCTTGGAGTATTCCTTGGATGATCGTTGCCTGGGTGTGCTATATGAACACTATGCCAATGGTTTTTAAAAGTGTGCATGTTCCTTGGAAGTCTAGTTGTTGGAATGTTACTAGTTATTTGACAAAAAAGTAGACTCCTTGTCAATTGAGTTCAAGAAATAGCACTTGAACATAATTAAATGCTTTTGTCTGAATGTCGTATTAGGTTATTATCTTTGTTTACTGCAGGACTTCTTTCAGGAGATATCCAGGCAAATTCGACTAATTTACTAGTTTAATTAAAACCTCCATTTTGATCAAATAGAAAAGGTCCCTGCCTCAGATGGCTGGAAATGTTTCATAAAACAATGGAAAGGGCTTCTCCAAAGTCAATGACACTATAGTCTGCAGGAGAGTTAGTGATTAGATCCTAGATTATGGTGCTATATCTGCATGTGTATTTGCCTGCCGCCAAACTGAGCAAAAAATGTTTAGTTCTGATGAGATGGTATGATAACAAAACAATAACATCTTCTGTACCATGGTGCACTGAGGGGCAAAGGACATCTTATGAGCCTCCAATTTCTAGCCATACTTAAATAGCAGTTTTGGAAATACTTAAATTAAGACATTTAGGGGCAGAAGGCAAAATACAATGATACATTTTCCCAACAATCTGACAATTCACAAAATGTTCCAATGGCAACTTCATAATTGATGAATATGAAGAGAATGTTTTTTGAGGTAAAATTTGACTCCCACTTCCTTTCTGATAAAAGCTATCCCTGTTAATAAATATTGACATTCATTGCTACCAAACTTTGTGTACATTTATTGGATGTAATTGGAGAGATCCCAGCTATAGTAATGTGATAGAGCAGAGTTTTTCCAACTTGTACCTACATAGGAGTTAAGAAATAACACCAAGGGCCAGGTGTGGTGGCTCAAGTCTGTAATCCCAGCACTTTGGGAGACCAAGGTGGGCAGATCACCTGAGGTCAGGAGTTCAAGACCAGCCTGTACAAATGGTGAAAATCAGCCTCTACTGAAAATACAAAAATTAGCCAGGTATGGTGGCGGGCACTTGCAATCCGAGTTACTCAGGAGGCTGAGGTGGAAGAATCACTTGAATCTGAATGACAGAGGGTGCAATGAGCTGAGATCAAGCCACAGCACTCCAGTCTGGGTGACAGAGTGAGACTCTATCTCAAAAAAGAAAAAAAAAAAAGAAAGAAAGAAAGAAAGAAAGAAAAGAACAGAAAAAGAAACAATAAGAAGTACTTTTAAAATATACTATGAAAAATGACTATCCCCAAATTGTCTCCAAAGTTGCCTACATTTTAGAGTAACTCTCCTCTGATCAGTTATGGTGACAGTCAACGACTTTAACATTTAAATCAAAGATAGTGAAAGTCAAAACTAAAACACATGATTCCTTGGAGTTAATATGCAAATACTGCAACTTCCTTATAAGATGAAAAAGTGTTTACCTATTTTCAACAGTCATAATTGGTATCAACCAATCAACCCTGAGAGGTTTGAGCACAGAATAGGTTTGGTTTGGATGAAATTAAGTTGAACTAATCTCTAAAATAGTGAACTCAGGTTTTAGTGACAGATGTGGATACCAGACAACACTAAAACACAAAAATGAAAGAGCATGGACGTGACCAGGCAGAAAGTAGGAAAACTTTGAATTTTGTATGTAGAACAACCAGTTACCTTCACTAATTATGCAGCAAGTGTTGTGATGTAACAATCTCTTACAACTATTAGTTTCACCAGTCAGTTCCCCTCTCCATCTCTCAAGTTTCTGTGATTTTACATCAAAACACACAATTTTTTTTTCCCATATCATCTTTAAACTTTATGATCAGAGATAATGTTGACCCTCTCAATTGCTCAATGGTATTATTTTTCTATAAATTGTGAAACATAGGCTTCCAAATGGAACAGGTGAGCATGAAAGGAGTGCAGATATTATACTATCGGAACACTTTCTTCAATCACAAGGACCATCAAAAAAATGTTTTTATATAGTGTGTATATATATAATTACGCATATGTATAGATGTGTGTATATATACATATTTATGAGTATATATAATTACACATATATGTAGATGTGTGTACACATATGTGTAATTATATATACACAAGTATATACACACACATCTATACATATGTGGTTGTGTATATGTGGAGATATATACACATACTTATGTATGTATGTATATATACACACACAAACATCTACATGTATGTATAACTTGATACATACATATTCGTATATATACATATGTGTACATATATCTCCATAAATACATATTTACATTATATATATAATTTTATATATGTATATACATAATTTTGAAGTAGAGAGAAAAGACCAGACAGCAGCAAACATCAGTCACCCTTAAAAACAAATATTGCTGCTTCTGTGAGGAGCATTGGGAAGTAAAATGACTCTACATGATTCACCACAGCAGCTCATTCTTACTTGAATTGTTTTTATAAGATGAAACTTCCAATCCTGCTAAGTTATCATAATTGTGCGTGAGGAATGAAGCAAGACAAAAGCTTAAATCAACGGTTTTTAAACATATTTAGGAAAGGGATCTTTTTCCAAAGCAAAAATTTTATGACCGAACTCCAATGTGTAAAATCACATTTTCTATCATGGAAGTTCACGTTGATAACAATCAGGTATCACAAAGTCATTTAAAATAGTAAGTAAAATTTTAGAAAATAAATGTCACAGATGACAAGCTTCAGCATTTAATGTATTTATACATTTTGTTTCTAAACAATTGAGAAAATTCTAATTGTAAGTTTTGTTGTAAATGGCAAAAGTTTTTAAACAGCTTGCAGTCTAGCAGAAGAAACATTCCTCTGAGGTTTTCACAAAGTTATCTGGCTGCACCAACAATTGGTGTGGCAGTACATATCATAAACGTGTTAAAATATGTGTTTTGTTTTTAATGTATGTCTTAAGACAGTTAAAATATTCTTAATGAAGTTCAAACTAACGTATTTGGAACACTCCACAACACCTCTTGAGAGTCAATCATGAGGGTACAGTTAAAAAGGCACTGGCTCGGAGGGTCCTAAGAAAGGTTATTCAGAAATGTTTCATTGAATGAAAGAAACAACAGAAGGGTATGATAGTCACTTATTGTAGAGTTTCCTTAAATATTTCTCTTTGCAACATTATCGACTTTCTCCTCAAATAATTCAGACACAACCAAACCATTTCAATTGAGGCTTACAACCAATGGATACTAAAAAATCTCTCAAAATTATGAATATCATGGTGTCTTACAACACCTGTTGTTTATGGCCAAATAAAAATGGTGGATTGGCCTAAGAGAAAGTACTATTCTATGGGGATAAAGAGGAGAGAAGAGGAAGTACATTCCAAAAGAGAAGATGAGGTCATAGATATGATAATATAAGGAAAATAGGGATGGAATCTCTGGACTAAGTCCTAATCTTTCTTTCCTGAGTCAATTTAGATCTTACTACCTACCTTTAAGAAGCCTGTGTCAATCCTCTAAAACTGGATTCGAAGCTCTCAACCTAGTAGTAGAGTGAATGGAGGTTAATTGTAGAGTATTACATATTTTTTTTCAAATATCCTCTTTCTTAGGTCCACGTGTACATATTCCGGGACAATTCCTGCCTCTTTGTTTTCTCATATCTGCCTACACCTGACTTTAGATTATGATATTTGTGAGGACAGAAATCATGTCCATCGTGTGCACCATTGTATTCTCAGCACCTAACTCAGTGCTAACTACATAGTTTTGGTGCCTAGCTAATGTCTGTGGGATGAATGAACAAATGAGGAAATGAGAGTTTTTCATTACTACATAGAAAGAAAAAGGAGACATGAAAAAGACTAGGGTGAGCAACTTTGGATAGAGAAAAATGAAAGATAAAGCACGCAAATCTGCATTAGACAAAGTTAATTTTTCTGTGTATCTGAATTTTTTTTTCTCCCCCTGAAGACAAATGCTGTGACAAGTTCAGATTTCCTCAGCCTAGCAAGGGGCGAGGCTAGATCATTTCTAGGGTGATTCATCATCAGATATAGTTCTCAGTGGAGGAAGTGGTGATGTTGATGATTAAGCAGAAGGCATTTCCCCCCCCAAGGAGAGATGTTAGAAGGAGGGCCTTGTGTCCTGGAAGTGCTGTTTTTCATTGAGATGCAAAGTTGAGATCTTAATCTCTTGGAACATTGCTGGTTCCCTGGACTGCTCAGTAAGAGACAAGCAATATAAATAATTATATATGGTATCTTACTTTGTACAGCTTTTCTCAGCTCTTAGAGCACTGTTATATTCATCACCTTATGAGACTAGTTGTCCCAGTGCACTTATAAGGGAGACAGAATAGGGGATTTGACAACAGAAGCACTAAGGCTCAGAGATGAAATTCAAACTCATGTGGCTAAAAACTGGAACATTTGGGATGGGAACCTGGGGCTTTCTATCACAGGTTCTGTGTGACCGGAATTTTTAAAATTCAGTGCTAAAATAATTGCTTGTGCACAAAATCCCCCAATATACCCTTCTGGATTTGTGAAGAGGAGAAAAATAAACAAGCTAACTGTGGGGAGGAAATCTAGCCAAAGCAAAAACCAATCTTTCAGTTGAAACTACTCATATGTTCCTAAAGACGCATCAGGGAAAATGCATCATTCATTGTCTTAGTTAAGCTAGTGTGGTCCTGAATGGGCAATTGTAGGGTTACATTTATTTTTTTTTTTAAGTTGCAAGCTTGCATTTTAATGCCTGATGAGGTGTGTATATTGTGTTCAGCACCTTTACTCCAAAGCACTTAATAAATGCTTTCTCATTCATTTGTTCCCTTACCCTTGAGAAAAAGAACTATTTTTCTTAAATCCCTGCTTGCATAATGATAGATGTGGATTTCCTGAACTATCACCAGATATTTAAATGTTCTTTTAAAGGCTCAGAACTAGAAAGACACATCTGTCCACCATCAACCCTTATAATCAAAAAATCTTTCTAAATGACCTAAAATAGAAGTTGTGTGTTTCCAAGTTCCAGGCCTCATCCTCTTCTGTCTGTATCTCTGGCACTCTGTTTTACCTCTCAGGGTATGCTGAAAATATGATCTTTTTTGATATGGGCACATTAAAGAATCAGAAGATGTTTTCCCCCTGTGTTTTTGATGGAAGGAAGAAAGCAGGATTGGCCAGGATGCATTCTGCATCCAAGAACATGACAGAAATGAGCCACAGAAAATCTGGAGTGATGGCAGCTGTTGTGAGAGGTGGCAATAAAATGGATTTCTCAGACACAGAGGTGTGGTCTCCCACTAGGAGAGACATTTCTAACTCCTGCAGATGGGCCAAACAATGAAAACTTCTAGTCTGGGGTCCGGCAGGGGTAATCTGTGAATCTCAAAAAGCAGAACTTTGAATTCCTATTTCCATTTAGACTGCAAACTAAATAAGAACTTTTTGTTGTTGCATATTTTAATGTACTCCTTTTTGACCCTCAAAGGCACGAAGATACTTTTGGAATCAATGCAAAATAAAGTAATCAAACAGAAAACTCATATTAGGTTTTAGTGATTATCAAATCTCTCAATTAATGATTGTAAAGAGTATTACTGTTTTCATCTGGAAGAATAATAATTTTTTAAGATATTATCCCTTTATCCAAAAAACTTGTGGACTATTGATGGAAAGAAAAACAGGGTCCACCAACTCACACGGCAAATATAGAATAAATAGGACAAGGGCTTAAATCTCCTTATGAACAGTATTAGATTTCCTCTACACCATCTGTGGTACTGAGTTGCTAAAGTGCAGGAGTCATGAAGAAAGTCTAGTTTGCACATAATTATCTATTTTTAATACATATTTAAACTTAATTTATACTTATTTTAAAGCTAAGAAAAAATGACTTACATCCTTAAAAGGTAGACTCAGCCATGATTTTCATACTATTTTTCAAACTGCTGGGAGCAAAGAAATAAAAGGAAAATAAATATGATAAAATGAAGAAAAGAGAAACGCTTGTCCCACCCCTCTCCTGCAATTAGAGCTGCTGTGTTTTAATGAGGTAATCGATGGTAGGTTTATACCACAATCCCCTTCCCCATATGGTTTTGACATACAGTTGGCTAAAAATGGAGCTTCTGAGAAATTTGCAAAATGGGAGTAAAGCAGAAGTCATTACTCTCAGAAGGTTGTGGGTCAGATCTGGTGATGAACAAATAGAGAGGGGTTTTTACAGGTTCCAACTTGTCCTGCCTGTCTTGATCTAGCTCATTTTCCTGGCTGATGATTCTGCTGACACATAGTGCCTCAGTTGATTTCATTAGATAAGACCCCAGAAGGCTGTGGTTGTGTGGCAAGAACTGCTTCTCCAGAGATTGCAGTTTCCATAGTTCTTGCTATTTTCCTCTTCATGCAGGTCCCATTTCTATGTATGGTTTCTTGGATTTCCCTGGCAGCTCCAACCAGTGCTTCTGGTAAAGTGGTTAGTGAGTGTTTCTCTGTTCTTTAACACCTCTAACTATGATTTAAATGTTTGTCCCCTAGCAAACCTATGTTAAAGTTTAATTTCCATTGTAACAGTGCTAAGAGGTGGAATCTTTAAGAGGTGATGGGACTATGAGAACTCTGCCTCAGAATAAACTGCATAATAAATTAATGCCATTATTTGGAATAGAGTGGTTTATGATTGTGGAGTGGAGAGGATTCTCTTTCTCTCCTGTTTGTCCTTCCACTGTGGAATGACACAGCAAGATGGTCTTCACCAGTTGCTGGCCCTCAGTTTTAAACTTCCCAGCCTCCAGAGCTGTGAGCCAATAAATTTCTGTTTAATACAAATTATTCAGATGGACCGAACAATGAAAACTTCTAGTCTGGGGTCCCCCATGGGCGATCTATGAATCTTAAAAAGGAGAACTTTGTGGTGTTCTGTTAACATAGCACAAAAGAGAATAAGACACCTCAATTTCTGGCCTTTATAGAGGCTTTGTTTGCATAAATAAATCCTAATAAGGTCCCTAAAACAAGACAAAAAAATAAACGGAAAATGAATAAGATTAACAACCTACAAAAGTGATTTGCTGTGAAACATGATTGTTAACCTGTTGCCCATTGGGACCAAGTTAGCTCATTATCTACTTTCTGTAGTGAGTTTATTTCTTGAACTAATAGCAAAAATAACATTGACTCCAGAGATACTTCATTTTATTGTGTATATCTTTATTGAACTTTGCAGATACTGAGTTTTTTACTAACTGAAGGTTTGTAACAACCCTATGTCAAAGAAGTCTAATGACACCGTTTTTCCAACAGCATGAGCTCATTTTGTGTCTCTGTGTCACATTTTGGTAATGCTCATAAAATTTTAACTTTTTCACCACTAGTATGTCTGTTACGGTGATTTGTAACCAGTGACCTTTAATGTTACTATCACAATTGTTTTGGGGTGCCACAACCACACAATAGAAGATGGTGAACCTAATCAGTAAATATTGTGTGTATTCTAACTGCTCCAATGACCAGCCATTCTTCCGTCTCTCTCCTTCTTCTCAGGTACCTCTATTCTCTGAGACACAAACATGCTGAAATTAGGCCAAATAACCTGTGAGTGTTCAAGTGAAAGGAAGAGTCACAAGTCTCTCACTTTAAATCAAAGGCTAGAAATGATTAAGCTTAATGAGGAGGGCATGTTGAAAGCTAAGACAGGCTGAATGTTAAGCCTCTTGCACTAAATGGTTAGCCAGGTTATGAATGCAAAGAGAAACTTCTTGAGGAAAATTAAATTTGCTACTCCAGCAAACACACAAATGATAAGAAAGTGAAACAGCCTTATTGCTGATATGGAGAAAGTTTTAGAGATAGAAGATCAAACTGACTACATTCCCTTAAGTCAAAACCCAGTCCAGAACCAGGCCATAACTCTTCAATTCTATGAAGGCTGAGAGAAGTGAGAAAACTGCGGGAGAAAAGTTTTAAGCTAGTAGAGGTTGGTTAATTAAGAAAGGAAGCCATCTCCATAACATAATTATGCAAGGTGAAGCAGCAAATTTTGATGGAGAAGCTGCAGCAAGTTATTTAGAAGATCCAGCTAAGGTCATTGATCAGGGTGGCTACACTAAAAAATAGAGTCTGAATGCAGATGAAACAGCCTCATATAAGAAGAAGATGCTATTTGGACTTTCTGACCTAGGCAGGAGAAGTTCATGTTTGGCTTTAGAGCTTCAAAGGACAGGTTGACACTTTTTCTAGGGACTAATGCACCTGGTGATTTTAAGTAGAAGCCAATGTTCATTTACCATTATGAAATTCTTAGATACCTTAAAAATTATGTTAAATCTACTCTGCCTGTGCTCTATAAATAGAACAAAAAGCCTGAATGATAGCATGTCTGTTTACACCATGGTTCACTGAATATTTTAAGCCCACTGTTGAGACCTACTGCCAGAAAAAAAAATTCCTTTCAAAGTATTACTGCTGCTCATTGACAAAGTACCTAGTCACCTAAAAGCTCAGTTGGAGTGTACAAGGAGACTAATGTTGTGTTCATGTGCCTGCTAACACAACATCCATTCCACATGAATCTAGGAGTAATTTTGACTCTCAAATCTTATTATTTAAGATAAACATTTTGTAAGCCTATAGCTGTGATTTCCTCTATTGGATCTGAGTAAAGTAAATCAAAAACATTTTGGAAAGGATTCACCATTCTAGATGCCATTGTGAATATTTGTGATTCATGGGAGGAGGTCAAAATAGAAACATTATTAGGAATTTTGAAAAAGTTGATTCCAACTTTCATGGATGACTTTGAGGGGTTTAAGACTATAGTAAAATAATTGTAGAAGTGACGGAAATAGCAAGAGAACTAGAATTAGAAGTGGAACCTTTTCAAGATGTGATGAAATTGCTGTAATCTCCTGATTAAACTTGGATGAATGAGGAGTTTTCCTATGGATAAGCAAAGAAAGTGGTTTCTTGGTTTCTTGAGATGGAATCTACTCCTGTGAAGATGCTGTCAATATTGTTGAAATGAAAGGATTTGGACTATTAAATCAACTTGGTTTGTAAAGCAGTGGCAGGGTTTTAGGGTACTGATTCCAATTTTGAAAGAAGTTCTACTGTGGGTAAAATGCTATCAAATAGCATCATAGGCTGCAGAGATCCCTTTCATGAAAGGAAAAATCAATCCATGTGGCAAAATTCCATGGTTGTTTTAAGAAATTTCTACATCACTCCATTTTCAGCAACTACCACCTTTAATTAGTCATCAGCTATCAACATCAGAGGCAAAACCCTCTGTCAACCAAAACATTACCACTCACTGAAGGCCCATCTTATCATTAGCACTTTTTAGCAATAAAGTATTTTTAATACATTATTTTATATATACATTGTTTTTTCAAACATAATGCTATTGTGCACTTAGTTGACTACAGTGCAGTGTAAACATAACTTTCATATGGCCAGGGAAACCAAAATATTCATGTAATTTGCTTTATTGCAATATTCACTTTATTGTGGTGGCCTGGAACCAAACCCACGATATCTCCAAGATGTTCCTATATTTAGTGCATATTTATTATAATGCAGGCATTGCACATCAATTCTTTCTAATTATTTTAATAACCCCTCAGTGGAAATACCACCAATTTACAGATGATAAATCTGAGGCTATGAGTTATTAAGGAACTGGCTTAAGAGTCAAACAGCTAGGGAGTGCTGGAGTCAGGTCTACCTGAATCCATTTCTTCCATTCTACAGCACTGACATTGTAATGGTTCACATGTAGTACCAACAACTCAGCATAGTGCGACTGGCTAAGGATGATGGCATGAAAAGAACCTAGGTTCTTTTTGATTTTGGGAAGCCCTGGATTGCCTTTCACTTTTAACTGTCCTATTTAATGCCTTCCAGTTATCTGCAGTATTATGTTCTTATTGTTCAACACTGAGTATTTTTAGTTACTTCCAGTCACAGGCACATGAACCAATACTTTATGCAATAGATATTAAATCTGGAAAATATTGTAATTAGTAAAGATTCTCAACAGAGCAAATTAATTGACCTTTTTCTTTTCTTGCATTACAAATTGCTTAAGCCCAGCCAATTCCCTTTGATTTGATGGTTTCCAAACAAATTTCACTTTGATAATTTATTTTCTCAGCTACTTTGATAATAGGAGTCAATTGTCCTTTATACCAGTTATTAATCACTAATTCACAGTAATAATCCAAGTTACTTGAAATAAATCTTGATTCACAAATCCATAAATGACTTGAGATAACTACTTTTTCTTTCTTATGAAACATATAGCTGTGAGTTGTACATTTGGTTGTGATCCGAAGAACCTATTCCTCCCAGAGTTATTTACATTGTACTAAGGGACCCTGAAAGATGAGAACAGATTGATGCCTCAAAATGGGATTTTCCAATATAAGTATGAGTTTAAGTATTATCATGAGTAGTTGAAAATATATTTTCAATAATAATTTTGAAGACTTTATCTTTTATTAATCACATCTACTGGTCATTGAGTAGAAACAGAACCATGAAATAACAGGATCTATTAAACTGGAAATGCAGTATCACAGTGACAACCTATACCCCTGGCCATGCTGACTCATAAAAATGTACAAGTCTTATAGAGCAGATGTGTTTGTTTATTTTACTTTCTCATGTCACTCAAGAGCCCAGGACAGTTCTTGGAACACAACAAGCACTTAGTAAGTGTTTGATAAATGAATAGATGATTTTATGTAATTATTTATTTATTTATTGTGCATAAAGCCACAGACCAAGGAAAAGAAGCCTTTGAACTTCAAAACATTCTCTCTCTCTCTCTCTCTTTCTCTCTTTAAGATTTATGAAGTGATAGGAAATGTCTGTTGACTCATGGAGTAACAATTAGGAAACAGGCATTGGCATCAGGACTCTGTTGACATCAGGACTTCAAGTAAATGAATAGGACCATAGATGCTTGATCTCTTACCCCATTTTTGCATTCTATTGTTAGCCCTGCACCAAGATCCATATGTCTTCCCACATTAACCCTAATTATGTTGATGATATTGGAAAGTTTTAGTACTGATTGGTTAACATATTCCAGGGAATTTAAGTGGGTTGAACTGTATGATAAAGTCATAACACTTTAATTTATCTGATCATTTAGACATGCTATTGATAAGGTGTAAACTATGGACCTGTCATGAAAGTCATAAATAGAAACTGGAACATTTTTACACGTGACACTATATACTACATTTGTCTTGAAATAATAAGAGCAATGCATTTTACAAGGCATTCACCATTAAAGAAACCATAGACACCAATATGCTGTAATGAGTACTTATGTTTAGGAAAATAAATATAGATATTTTTTATTTTTCTGAAGAAAGGAAGGAAAGAAAGGAGGCAGGGGAGAAGGCAATAGCAAGGAGAAAAATGAATGGAATAGAGACATGCTTATGTAATTGTTCTCAAGATCTAAAAGAATTTGCTCTAGTAGAATTACAATATGAAGCTTATGCTTTTCCTGCATTTCATATATCAGGAGCAGGCACTATTTCTAGGCCAAGGTGTCTTCCTCTTTAAACTCCCAATGTCTCCATTTTTTTACAACTCTTGACCGTGAGTGTGTGTGTGCATTTTCCCTGAGTATTGGGTGAAGCGCTCATTGATTTGCTATGGTATATTGTCCTAAATCTTAATCCAATAAACCTGCCAAATATATGATCAAGAGTACTGTGGCCCCGTAACAAATGATAAAATGACTTTGGCCATACTGGACCTGGCAGCTGGTCAACATTAGTGACTCACAAATACAAATCAGTTGCTGTAAGACAGAGGCAGACAGTTACTAAGTCAGGCTCTTCAAGGAGACTGCTGAGGCCAGGTAGATATGAGTAGTCAATGACAAATCAAACTCAGTGTTTAGAAATGACCACAGTTCCCTAAGCATACTACTTATCATCCTCACGGACTCCCTTCCTATAAGATTAACAGATATGCAAGAGACAAATAGTAATCTGAAGGGATTATTCTATCCAGAAGACAAATATGCTTTATAATGAATGCCCAAAGGAATGGCTGCAATCACTCTAGTACCTTTGCATACACTGGGCATTGCATGTATAAATAAGTCATTATTTGCATAAAATGTATTAGGAAGCCAAAGGAGACATGTGGAAGGAAAAGCAGAAGCTGTCCGTAGAAAAAGCCACAACTACATTAAAAAAATTCATTTATAAGGGATCCAATTATTCAATCAACAAATATTCATTCAACAAATGTTTGAGCTCCTACTATATACCAAGGATGGGGTTATTGTTGAAGGTAATAGTGAACGTGACAGTTGCTAATCTTAATGAGCATATTGTCTAGGGCACATTCATGATGAAAAGGCATTTGGGTTATTTACTTGTAGGTTTTTGAGGGTAGTTGTACTTATTTACATATTTTTAATGTGAAGGATCAGGTTGCCTTAAAATGAAGGAAATATTGGACGGTGTCCTAAAGATAATTTTTCACTGACGGCAGAACCGTGGCCCTAAGGGCACATTGCCATCAGTAACAACTGTGAGGTTTGGGTATATCACGAGGGCTTTTTCATTTGGATATTCAATTTTTTAAAAAAGCTATTGTATTTCATGACATGAATTTCATAATCTTGAAATTCACCTCTACTTATTTGGGACAGCCTATACCAGACTCTTGGGAATATGTTATTCTGACAGATGATTTCATGCAGGTTATAGATACTTTGTTAATGCCTTCTGTATAGCTTAACTGATTGTTAAATGTTTCTAAAAAGACACCCACCCATTTTCTTTGGGACATGGTTCTATATTACTATTTACAACGCAGCCTAAAGGATTTGAATTGTATCATCAAAAGTCTAATATTACCCCAAAGACCACGAGATTTTCTTAATCTATGTGTGTACCAACTTGCATGTTCTCAGAAATGATCCCCTCAAAACTCCTCTGTGCCCACAAAGAAGTTCCTCCTTTCACTCCATAGAACAACTCTGAACAAATATATTCTGTTAATTGTAAAATAGCCCTATTGTCTCTTCATCCAGTCATCAAGGCTTCCTAACTATTGAAATCCACTCTCAGAGGGTCATGATTCATAATCAAGACAATTTAAAAGTATCAATACAACTTTCATTTTTTTATCTTTTTACCAGATAGAAATATAAATACCAGATCATCTGTTTCAAAAAAAATGGGTAACTGACAACTCTGGTGCTCTATCATGGAATAACAAATCAGTTTCAGCTTATGTGACACCTCACTCCATCAGTATTGGCTACTTGCAGTGCTGTGCTGAGAAGGCTGCTAAGTGCGGGTAAAAGTATGTTATTCCTGATGAGCGGAGTTTGTTATGGGCCCTGACAGTAAGAAGTAGCTGCAGTCCTGCCAATATTTACTGATCCAGAGCCCAGCTCTGACATTTACTGTGGGAACTTAGGTAATTCACCTAACTTCTGAAAATATATTTCTCCTGTCTGTAATGAGAGGGCAGACTAAATCAGTGTTCTCCAAATTATGGCCCCATGGATGGGAGGCATCAGATTTACAAATGGGCCAGGTTTGAAAAAGATTCCCGTGGCTTCTCCTGAATTTCTTAATCGTAATCTCTTCACAGCCTGAAAATCTTAATTTTTAAATAAAGACATTTACAAGGCATTCATGATCAACCATTTTTGACAACCACTGGATTAATCGAGCTCTGAAGTCTTCATCAGCAGTAGAATTATTTCCCAATTAGATTCTAGGAATTATAGCCAAAGCATCACAGAGTTGAGTAAGTACCCATTTGAAATCTCACTGGTGGGAGAGATTCCTATGGAATTCTAAATGACTCAGCAAGAGTTACAAATCAGCACTAAGTCTCAGGAGATTCCCTTAACCTGGTGTTTGCAATGGCAGCACTAAATCTCAGGAGATTCCCTTAACTTGGTTTTTGCAGTGATGGGAAAGCCTTCCAGGACTTCCTTCCTGTCCCACATTGCCTCTTCAGTAGGTCTCTTCCCCCTCATGGAGTCAGAATATGTCACTGATTTGCTGATGATCATTAAACCCATCTCATCTTTTATTTTTGAAGTTTAAGGGTGAACAAAGAGCTGAAAACTATTATCCTTTGAGTCCCTTTATCCAGAAGAAATAACACAAGAAAGGGACATCTGGTAAAATGCCAGGGTAGTAACTTCTTTTAAAGAATTAGCAATGATAATAAAAATAAAAATAAAAAAATTTGTAAGATTTAGTAGATGAGACTAATGAGGGTACAAAAAAATGCTGAATGGAGCAGTTCTATTCCCATTTCATAATGGCAGTAGGATTCTGACAGAATCTCCATTAGCAATTCCTTTCTAAGATAACTTAATTTCCTGATTAAACATGCATTTCTAAATCATATTGACATTTTAAGAGAGACACAAATAGTGGTGCCAATTCTCTTGGGCACAGGGGAAAGAAAACCTCCTTTTTCTTTTCAACCACAGTCACACAGCCTATTTTAGTTCTTCCTATCTTAATGCCCAGAAAGAACCACATGGTTCAAAAACTGCCTGAATCTAGACATTGCAGTTTGACCAGCTTGGAGTGGAAACTAATTTTAGATAGCAAAAAAATTTCTGTGTTGACTAGCTCAGCTCACATCTGCACGCGTTTGAATATGTGTGTTTTCCCTGAGTATGTTTATATTTGTATGCGTGGGTGCTTGAGCAGAACATGATTTTCTTGAACTAAACTAGGGATTGGTAAACTACGCCTCCAAATATGGCCCGACATTTGTTTTTTGTAAATAAAGTTTTATTGGAACACGGGCATGCTTCTTCATTTACATGGTATCTATGGCTGCTTCTACAGAGTTGGATAGTTGTGACAGAAGCTATGTGACCTGCAAAGTCAAAGTATTTACTATTTGGCCCTTTACAAAAGCAATGTGCCAATAATTTGGTTATGGATTTTATAATCTAGTCAGTACCCTGTGCCAAAAAGAAGAGGTCATTGATTGCAGCTGCCTATGGACTAATGAATTGTTCTCCAAGCAAGGCTGGCCAGCAAAAGATTTCCACAGAGGTTGTACGCAGATGTCTTGTGCATAGGTGAGTTCCTTGAAAATCCTGGCTTCACTAAGAGCACTGAAGAGCTGAATAGCTTCCTTCTCTGCTCAGAAAAACTTCTCTGGGGAAGACCAGTTCCTCTGCTTTTTTAATTTTTTTAATTTTTTTAATTTTTAATTTTTTTCCCTCTACTTTTTTTAAAAAAGAAGCTTTAATTTATTTGTAGCTTCAGTTGACATTCTGTTCTCTTCCTCCTCAGTAAATTTGCTTTATAGGAAGGGATCATATAGTAAAATCTTGAGAGATTAGCAGCCATTAGCAGGTTGGGACTTTGCTTTTCACTTCCCAAATCATCACCTTTTACACATGATACCATAGGAAAACATCTGGGATATTCTCAATGAGAAAATTAAGAAAATTCATTTCAGAGGAAGGTTTGAAATCAAAAACATATTTCTTTTCTTTTAAAAATTGATTTATATTCTAATTTTTCCTATTTGCCTTAATTAAAATTAATTTTTTCATTTATTAAAGCATGGCATTTAAAATCAGGACTTACATAGAATGAAATTGCTGTTATGATTTAAAAAAGAAACAAAAACAAAAAACAAAGGCACATACTGTACTAAAGGATGGAACTGTGCTTTAAAGTCCAGCCATGTGGCTTCTTATGGAAATATAATGAGTTAAAGATGAAATTCCGTTTCTAGTTTGCATACATCTTGCAAAGATTCTGCTCAGTAAAATGGTAATTGGAATCTTTTTTTACAATAAATATTGTACTTTTTAATCCTAATATTGTAAGCTATAAAATGTCTTCCATTTCCCTCACATATGCTTTTTGTCCTGTTTCTCAGTCCAAGAGACAGAAATAAAATAAACACCTTAATGAACACAATACCGTACCTTTTGAGACTCTATGCCTATCTTATGGACATAACATTGATCAGGGATTTTGAAGATTCTCCCTAGAGAGCAAAAACTTGCCTCATTTCTCGACCCAATGTAGTCTGCAGAAGTATTCAGTCTGGTTTGCTGCTAAATTGCTGTAGCATTCTGGTAAGTTGCAATTTGCAATTGTAAGTGAATTTGTGAAGTGTAAATGGGTTAATTTTCCCCTTTGGAACTGATAGTAAAGCACTCCAAGATGGCAGGGAAGTTAGGGTGGGGTCATTTCAGACACTGGGAAGTCGCTCATGAAAATATGGCTTTCTGTTGGTCTTTTTTTTAATTGCAAAAACATGGAAGAACTCCCGTTGAGAAATCATACTAGAAACAAAATATTTTGAATACTTCTCCCTAGTGATTATAGTCACATGATGAGAGGAAATGAGGCTTTGAAGGAAAGGATTTTTAGGCACTGGATGCTCAAGTGCTTACTTGTCTCAGCTTGACTGGTCAGTGTGGACTTATCCAATAACCACTTTTTTCTTTTATCAATGCAAACATCCTGACTGTCATGCATTCCAGTGAGGGTGAAATTCTGCAGAGATGTGCATAAACTCATCACAGCTGCTCTACCATCTGACAACCTGATGGTCATGGGGGACCTCAATGCACGTGTTGGCGGTAATGCCAAAATGTGGAAGAAAATTATTGGACCACAGAGGATTAGTCTCTTCCTGCATGGTGAACAGACCGAGCAAAAACCTGTAATCACAGACAACAGCGTCAATCGCATAACTTAGGAGAAAAAATATCGTGGATATGCCACAAATCAAAAACAGTGACATCTCACCCATTCTGCCATTGTTTCACAGCAGAATGCCAACAAGCTGACAATCTGAATGGGTCTGAGATCATTACCCAATATGCTTCAAATCAGAAGAGCATAAGGATGGGTGTTGTGCAGTACCTCTAAGACTGATATTTTAATAAATTCAAATCACAGCAAATAATCATACCAATAAGTAAGTTTTCAAGGATAATAGAGCAACCATTATCATTTATATCATGATATAAATATCATTTATATTATTTTCCTATAAACACACCAAATTGCCAACAATATTGTGGTATTTTTCATTATACAACATTTCTTTTCGTGGTTTTCCAACTCTGCAATATTGTAATTCTGGTTGCTCCATGACATTTCCACCTCACACTACATGCATCTGTTGAAATCTCGACCACTTTAAAAGCTCAGCTCAAGTTTTACTTTTTCTTTAAATTTACCCTTCCCACGCTAGATTGAAGTTATCTTTTTCTCCTCGGAAGACTGTAACATATCTTTGGTAAATGCTAGGGACTTACGAATGTGTACTTTTATTATAGTTATGTATGTATCTTAATTGACCTACAAAATGTTTTGCCTTCTTCAGTGCAGAAAACTTCATGTGCCAAGTTTTGTTTTCCAAGAACAAATGTCTTTTACATAGAAAGTAATAGTGTTAATTATTATAGTGTTTAATCAAAGCTCTGTTAGTTTGGGTCTGACACTAATTTGAGCAACATATTTTGATTTCCAGTTTCCTCAAGGACTCTGTTTCCTGACCTCAGTTTGATTACATCTTTCAAATTGGTATTTAGAATGATGGCTTCTATTTTTCTTCTATAAATGTCCTAAGAACATACACAGTATCTGGTCCTAGCAGAGTTCAAGGACAGTGATTTCACCTCTTATTTGTCAAAGAAAAAATTGGCCATCTGCAGTCTCCATGGTAAAAGCTGGTGGTAAGTTCACTTTATGCTGCCTTGCAAACTGGCTTTCTAAAATACCGTGGATAAACCTTTACAATATCCATAAAGAAACAATTATTTTCAATGATGTAAAATTAATGTTTAAGAATATCCTTTTCCTGATTAGCCTGTTCTTTTGTCCACTTTTCTCAATAGTCCTTTTTTCTTAGAGAAGGTTGTATCCACCAATTGAATTAAAATTCAAGTGTTTAATACTTTAAAATGATATGAGTCAAGTGTGGTAAGAAATTCATGACGGGGGGAAATCGAAGTCTAGGTTTCCAAGAACACTAGTAAATGTAAGAAAAATAGCCTCGTATGAAATGAAGTGAGTTCTATGACATCACAACATGAGTTCTAGCCTGAGCTTAGTGTATGAAAGTTTAATAAACCCTTCTCCCTATTTCTTTCTGTCTGACAATACCCTCCTCCCATGAAAGGTTCTGCATGAGTTCATATATAAAGGCCATGTTCCCAGAGATTAAAATAAAATAAAGTATTTTTAAAAGGCCATGTAAAGTGTTTGGATCTAACTAGCAATGCATTCTATGTAAAAATATGGCTACTTCGTAAAACTGAACCAAGCTATCATTGGGACAGGATAAAGTCAAGAGCTGAAAAAAATGAAACTTACTTTGCAGATCATTAAAATATGCTTCCCCCATTTGTTTTCTTTTTCTTCTTAGTACATTCGGGACAATAAGAGACTTATTTGCTTTTTAATGTTCCATATGAGATTTAAGGGAACATATTTCCTCTCTCCCAAAGGTAGGCATGGCTTGGATCATTGCTAAAATAAACAGTGCACAATATATGGCAAGATTGTGGCATGTTCTTTTTTCTAGGTGCCAAGATTTCAAAGGATAACATTGCTTTTGCTCCTAATGACTCTGGGATCTTACATTGTACAACCCTGAATATCAGATTTTGCTCTGTGAGGTCAACCCTATTAATGATCAGGCTAGGAATAAAAGGGCATGGCCACCTTTGGAAAATTCCAAAGTAACAAGACAATTTTTTCATTAGAGTATGAAAGTTTTTCCTTCTCCAGTGAAAGGTAGAAAGAATTGGAGAGTGGGGTGTCATTCTGCAGAGAGAAAGGGCAGCCATCTCTCGTGAGGCTCCATCCTCAAGCACGGCATCCCCCACGCCACATCTTGCTCCCATTACTGCTCTTTCAACTTTCGCTGACAGCTTAAGTTCAGAGGTTGCCTTGTTGCCCTTGTAGTTGATGTTAGTTCAACATTAAACTCTAAAGGTGGAGCAAGCAGAGAAATTAGTGCGAAGGGATAGGAGAAGAATTTTGGCAGCCAAAAATAACATATGTTTTACACTTGGGGCAAGCATATAAATTGAAAATGGAAAACGTGGACAAAAGTGAAATAATTGGTTAATATAAATACCTGTCAAGTCCGACTTTTTCGCTGAGATTCTGAGTTGAGAAACAAATACAATTTCTTACTGCCACTCTCAAAACCCACACTCTATGTCTTTAAGAAAACCTCGGTCCTTCTACCAGTTTTGGATCAAGGAATCTGACATGTTAGTGGGAAGGAGTTAAGAAACAAGGTTTCCTTAGCTATTTTATGCCAAAAATGTGTGTCTAGGAAGAAATGAAAAATACGTATCTCCACTGATTTGAAAATAATTGCAGGCAATTGATGAAAGTCTCAAAATTACCAATATATTTTTTCCATTTTTTGAGGGCCCACAACTGAATCTGCTCCCTGGGCTTAATGGGTCAGTTTGAGTCTAAAACAGTAAATGATGATAAGGTTAAAATTAGTTGAGGAGTTTAAGTTCATGTTATGAGTGATACTTAAGAATGAAACTGAAGTAATTGAATGTGTCAGGCAGAGGTTTGATAAATCACAGTCTACTTTTATATTCAGGTGTTGAAAATGGGTCAAAAGGTTATATCAGGTTTTATCTCTCATCAGCATGTTTCTAAAGCTTTTTGTTCTAAATTCTTAAGTGTTAGGCTGCTTGAACTGTACTTCATTTAGATTATGTAATATACTCAAGATTAAGAGCTAAAATGCTTTTTAAATTAATCATAGATTATAATCATTGAAAGTATATATTAGGGCTAAGAAAATTGTTTTCTCTATAGATAGGCAAGAAATTGTCTTTTCTTTTTCTTTGGAAATTTTTGTACTAGGTTATGTGAGTGGGAATACCCAAAGTGTTCTATATAAAAAGAGAAACTAAATTTAAGGGTGAAGGTAAACAGATTAAATATAAACAGATTAAATGTTAGAGAATGAAAAAGATGAACCCAGTGAATGTGGTAACAATGGGCCCTGCAGAGATGAGACAGAGAGAGACAGAGAGAGAGAGGAGAGAGAGAGAGAGGGGAGAGAGAGAGAGAGAGAGAGGAGAGAGAGAGAGAGAGAGAGAGAGAGAGAGAGAGAGAGAGAGAGAGAGAGGGAGAGAACCAGTGAGTTCCCAGAAGGAGTGGCCAAAACCCATTTAACAGAGATGCAACATGTAACATTTTAACCTATTATAACAACTGGGACACATGCATGCCCCTACCAGAAATCCCTTATGTGAATGCAGAACTGATTAAAACATTTCAGTAGCAAGAGTTGAGATAAGCCTGAGACAGAGAGGCACAGGAAATACCACAGGTATAGGAAATAGGAACACTGGCTCACATTAGTTCCCAGGACTTCAAAGAATTATTGGGAACATCACTGTATTTTCCTACTAGGTATGAAATAGCAGTTTAAAATGAATTTTACATAAAGCTAAGATACTAGAGTGACTTCAGCTGATACTTAGGTTGTTTGATGTAGGATGCTTCTGTTTTTTCTTCCTTTAATGTTGTAAGATCATCCAAGAGACCCCAGTCATGATGTATAGAGAATACATGGCATTTAGTCATAATTCATAATTAAATCACATATAAGCTCATCCAGATATATGGGGCTAATATTATAGTCAGAGGATCTACCCAATTCATCTTCTGAAAATTGGTAATTAACCACAGCTTGGCATTAAGATAATTTTAACTTTAGATATATTTTGCATAATACACCGTATCCCCCAAAACATGGCTTCCTAAATGTTTTAATATTTTAAGCTAATCTTAAATGCCCTAAAAACCATTGTGCCATTGAAAAAAAATACAAAAAATAAAATGGCAAAGTGAAGAGTGTGAGAAATTTTAGCAAACACTCAGGAATGTCTTTTTCTCCCTGGGTGAAACGATCTAAAACAATATGCCTGTGTATCCACCATGTAACCTCATAAGGATAGTTGCAAGATGACATTACCTAGAAATACCTGGCTTTCTTCATGTTCCCTCTTTAGAAGGCTTTTCAAAGGAGTTCTAGGAAATATCTAATCCTAACAATGTGTTTGTTAGTAGACCCAGTGACTCAAAGTGTCCCTTACAAGAAACTTGGCAAAAATTTGATCTGACTTAAACTAGCCAAAGGACAATATAAAATAGTCTGAAAATTAAGTCACATTCAGAGAATTGGAAAGTAACTGAGACATTTCTCAAAATTAATTCCTAATTTATTTTTCTCCATATTTCCTCCAAATTAGCTTACATTCAATAACCACAACTGAGGCAAAGAATATCTTTAACTTAATGCAAACTAGCCTATTTTACAATATTATGATTAAACAGGTGAAATTATTTTCTTACAATGTGTGTGTATGTAGATTTGAGCTAGAATTATAGAACTATGTGGAATATCATATTCTATTCTATTCCAGAATAGACCTTGTCTAAGAAATTATGATTACTGCTACAAAAACTTTTTGAGGGAAAAATTCATGAAGATGATTTCACTTTTTATTTACCCAGAAAATGCAGTTTTTTTTCTATGTTTCAACTACTTGAAATTTTCACCAGTAGAGAAAGGTCTAATTTTTAGGAAATCTTACTGAGAAGGTGGCTAATTTCAAATATAGCTATATCTGTTTTGTTCTTAATTTAGATTTAAGCCTTAATTTTTATTTAAGACAAGAGTTATTTGGAACAATACATAAGTAAAATTTGAAATATTCAATTAATTAGAAAGTCAGAACATCTACATGCAAAAATCCCTAATAATTTGTCTTAATTATAGCAAAATGCTAAATTACTCTGAACTGATTCTCTTTAAATTCTTTCTAAAACAATGTAATATAGCAATAAATAAATAAATAAATCGAATTGAACAAAAACAATTCTACCTTTAGATTTATTTTTATCACATTAATTGTATTATTTAATAGAACAACACATACTTTAAGGGATGGCATACATCAAAAATGAAAGTGTCTTATGGGCATTTAATTCTAAAATAATCTTGAATTATTTAAAGTTTGGACTAGGTTGAAATTTTGCTTGGAATTGGGGGATGATCTAAGGTTTTACTTGCCATGACTTCTGTGTTTATTATTCATTAATCACTCTGAAGGCACAATTCTTTTATGAAAAGAATTATATAACAATAACATAACAATTATCACAATTATAACAATTAAAAAATATTATATAACATAACAATTATCACAATGAGAATTAAATTTTTATATGGAATGTTTGCATAAATGGTTGTTTGTCCTTATATTTCCAAGTTCTTAAAGAAAGAGATCAAAGTCTTCAGTTTATGAGACGTTATTAGAAGATAGAACTTACATCATGAAGAAAGCAATTCAAATTCTAAAAATGAAGTTAAATTCAGTTTTTATTTAACTGCTTTATTCAAAATTCAAAAGGTTTTTGCTGGCTTATTTGATGTTTTTTTTTACTGATCAAAGATAACAAATTCTTTCAGATCATTTGACTCCTTAGCCATTTGTGTTTTCTTGAATATTCCCGATCCCACACTGTTTTGAGCCTTTAGTTTTCAGTAACTAACATTACACATGAAACGGTTCTCACTTATTCCTATCAAATTACTTTAAAGTATTTTCCTTGCCATGGAAAGAAATCTTAGTGTATATATTATAAAGTACTTTTCTTGTAAAACATAATTAATATTTAATTCCTGTGAATTATCATAATTATAAAGCAATTTCTTTACGTGGTATTTGTTTTGCTAAATACAGTAATGACAGCATTCAGTCACTGTGTTTTACTATCAAATATTCAGCACTTTCACAAACAACTTGTGAAGGTACCACTTTTTTGCAACTGACAAAAATAATTAGTAATATAAAAATATATTTTACTTTTTTTAGTTTAAATTTCAGATGAAACTAGTTTTAGGAGATATAGTTTATAGTTATAAAAATTTGAAGTATTGCAATTATTTTTTGAAGATTACTTTTGATCATATATTTCTACTTTTTTCTAGAACATGATAGTAAATTTTCCAGTACTTTGTTTTTACTATGGAGACAAAATAAATTTTTATATTTATATAGTTTTTATAAATATGGCATTTTAAAAATAAATATCTTATTATCTGGACATTTCCACATTCAGTACTTT
Organism: Ateles fusciceps; assembly: GCA_036589455.1. NCBI lineage: Eukaryota > Metazoa > Chordata > Mammalia > Primates > Atelidae > Ateles > Ateles fusciceps. The sequence continues at coordinate 3,029,556 of JAZHEH010000045.1, read as the reverse complement.
ATCTGAGATACAAATTACAGAAATACTAAAACCGTTTTTTATTTTACTTTACTAAATATTACATAAGAACAATAAAATTAAAACTTTTGGAAGAAACTGTGTGTGTGTGTGTGTGTGTGTGTGTGTGTGTGTGTACTTAACCTCAGTATTATGACAGCTTATAGCAAATTTTATTTTTTTAAATAATTACTTTAAAATTTATAATATGTTTGCATTGCTGTGATCAATTGTCTACTAAAATCAGTTGCAATGAAAAGTAAATATAGAATAATATTCTTTAAAACAAATTAGAACCTACAATCACAAGAAAAACTTTTAAAATTAAAAGTACATTTAAAATTAAAAATGCACCAATAAAATACTTTAAAAATTAGATTAAACATTTCTTTAAGGAAATCAGAATAGGAATCTGAGTTCAAAGAGAATTAATTATAATGTAAAATTTTTGCTTAAAAAGAGCTCTTAAACGTGGCTTTTAAAAAAGTATAATAGTGGGTATCACATGGCTATGGTATTTGGATTCTATTGGACAACTTTTAAAACATAATGTCACAGTTTTATTGAAGGATGCCAATATTTTGAAATGCTGCAAACTGCAACTTTTGTAGCTATTTAAACTGAAGATGAATAATATCAGATGTCAATTTTAAGTCATGTTAGTAGATTGCCATCTAATCTATATAAATACTCCCCCATAGTAGGAGGAGCGAAATTCCCTCTGCCCCATAGAAAGCGAGAGGTACTCAGTACTTTCTTCAAAATAATAATTATGAAAAGGGAGAAATAACAATTATTCAGTGGAGAAACTTGTAATCACTATCCTAATCAAGCGAGGAAGGTTAACATTACCAGTGATGTCGTAGATACCTTGATATATGAGAAGGGCTTTTTTATCCTATCTTTGTGATATTCTTTCCCAAAACCCATACACCCAGACAAATCATGAGGAAAACATTAGACAAATCATAGCATTTTATAAGCATACCTAGCCAATATTTCTCAATACCATGGAGGTGATGAAAAATAGAAGACTGAGAAAATGTCACAGACCAGAAGAAGACAAGGAGACGTGACAACTAAAGACAATGTGGAAACCCGACACAAAAAGAGGACATTAATGGAAAAATAGGTGAAATCCAAATAAATTCTAGAGTATAGTTTTAGAAAGTATGTAAGAGATTCAAAGGGATTAAAAATTCCTAGGGAGTCACAAAGGCAGAAAGTTTGAAGACAATAGGTTGGATGAAAAATCTGACAGGTGCACAAGTAGATATAAGCTCTTAATTAGAATGTGACTTTTGGTAGAGACACTTGGAAATCGTCGAAAATGCCTACCAATGTTATAATGGATAAGGAAATGATGATTTAATTGGCTGATAAGCACTACACATCAGTTAACACGAATGTACTGGAATTGAATCATCAACAGAGTTAAATAAAAAATAATAATGTTTAGTAAATAAAGCAAGTTGTCAAATGACATGTTCAATGTAATGCTATTTATTTAAAGTTAAAACATCCTCAAAATAAGTACATGAGTTTTCTTGTGGATACAACATATTTAGAAAAAAAATACATGGAATGTGATGCATCTACTTCAACTTAGTGGTTTATTTTCAGTAGGGAAGGAAGATAAATTAGGAAAGAGTTCCAATTTATAACATTTTATTTATTTAAAAATAATCTTAGTCGAATGTAAAGTATTTAAAAGACATTATGATTACATTATGACTTATATTATTCTAATTATAGTTTTTCCTTGTTTTTTTTTTTTTTTTTTTTTGAGATGGAATCTCACTCTGTTGCCCAGGCTGAAGTGCACGATCTTGGCTCACTACAACCTCTGCCTCCCGGGTTCAATTCCTCAGCCTCCTGAGTAGCTGGGATTACAGGTGCATGCCACCACGCCCAGCTAATTTTTGTATTTTTAGTGGAGACAGTGTTTCACCATGTTGATCAAGACAGTCTTGAATGCCTGACCTCGTGATCCATCTATCTCTGCCTCCCAAAGTGCTGGGATTACAGGTATGAGCTACCATGCCCAGCACAGTTATAGTTTTTAGTAATTAAAAATAACACAAATAAGATGGGAATTTAGGTAAGCTGTCAAGATAGGAGTCTAACAGGAAGTGACCAATAGGAGGAAACAGGAAGCCCTCAGAAATAGATGGTGCTTGAAAGTCCAAGTGATGGGCTAAGATAACCAAACCAGTTTTCCATCAGAAACCTGGATTTCTACTGAGTCTAGAGTTCAGCAGTAGATATCCAGTTTTTTGGATGAATCTAGTGGAAAGGCCCCAGGAGCAAACAGCATGCTACAGATTTATACAAAAGGACACAAACCTAAAATCTAGCTGTTAGAACTCAGGTTCAAGGTCAGGACAAAGACAGTAGAAAGCAGAATTAATATGAAGATCCATTAGGTTTGAATGAGAAAATATCTTGACAGTGTTTGACAAAGTACTTCAACAGATGTCATTGCTAGCAAGACCACTGTGGTCTAGTTAATTACTCTTTCAGTGCCTTAGTTCACCCTTTATAAAATGGAGATGAAAACAAGACCTGCTTCATAGGATGATCATGAGTATTAAATGAGTTGTTATGTGTAAGATGGTTAGAACAATGTCTGGCACCTAATTAAGAGTAATGTGAGTACTTATAAAACAAAAACAAATAGCACCATGACTAGTAGAAGTACTTTTCTTTAGCAATGTTGATGCATTTCCCCCTCAAATAAATTAACTGTTTTGTTTGGCAGGAGCAACATGGTCACCTGCCAAAGGATGAATTGACTACACGGCCTTTTCTCTAAAAACTCCAGAATATATCTCATTTGTGTATGTTGACAAGCATTGAAAAGTGAAAATCTTTTCTTTTTCTTGTCTTTCTTAGCAACACTCATTGACTTACATATTCTGGGTAAGATACAGAGAAAGAAACTGCAACAGAGAATGGTTAAAGTTTCAGACAGAGGCAAGTGTAAGTCATATAATATTTACCAAGGTACAAGATATCAAGATATTTGTTGAGTTTTAATGTAAAAACCTCAGTTTATGCATAAAAACAAGGCTGTGGTTTGATATAATAAAGCATCTAATTAAAAAATATATATATATAATTTCACTATTCACAGTTTGAAACAACTCATATTTTAAAAAATATTGTGAATGCTATGTGACATATGATCTGGTTAAAATACAAATGCTATTTCTTTTTGAAATTTAGAACTTTACTATTAGTTTCACTACTAGCATTATTGCCTAACATTTTATTAAAACTATTATTTTCTCTCCCCCATGTCAAACAGAAGTCTATATGAGCTCAGAAAATGTTAGGGCTTATTAGGTAATGTATTGTTCCATAATTGAAGGTTTATACATAACTTTATATATTAACATGCCTCTAGCCTTTAATGTACATAGCATGTCACTCAAAAGATATGTGAAACCTATCTCCTGAGAAATGTGTGGAATATTCAGTCAGCTTCAAATGCTGTTGAGTAGTTGTAGGGGGCTTGAATTTACTAACATCATTGAAGGAAACTTAATGAAATAATGTATTATTTAAAATATAATATTTTTTTGTCTCTTTTTAAATCTCAGTATCATGCAATGTGGGTGCATATGCCACTTGTCAGTTGCAACATTCACATCTGGCACAAAACTCATAGCTGAGAGCATTGGGGATGGGGATATTTGTTGCTGCCAAGTTATGCTAAAAAACCTACCTTGGATGATAATAAAATAGATGGTATGTTACAGAAGTTACAGAAAACAGCTGCATCTAAAGTTTCAGAAAATCACTTGCTTTGCTTAATATAGTTGAACATAACGTAGAGTTGTTTAATTTTTATTATTGTAATAAAGTGCTGAGTGATAAATTAAATTATAAGATTACACTCATCTTGCTCTTAGGGGAGAGAGAGAAAGAACCCCCTGGTGCTAAATCCTATTTTGATTGTCTTCAACGGTTGAATAACAACAGTTCTTATTGAGCAGGTTTTTCTATAGCTCATCATTTAATCTTCTCTAATCATTGAATTGATTAACAAGTGACTCATCATCAAACCAACAGTCACTTAAATCTGATTAATTTATTCCTTCCACAAAAAACTGTAGGAATTTAATGAATATAACATATGGAGCATATAAAAGATATACCTATATATCTAAGTATATGGTAAATATATAAAGGCTGAACCATGTAAGACAAACACAGTCAAATGTCAGCAACTTCAGTTGCCTTAATTTAATATTTACAAATTTTAAGCAGAAATTACCAGTTTTGCCTTCCAAATATTTAAAAATATGTAGTCATATACTTGAAATAAAAAATTTAAGTTTTTATGAATAAAATAGGATTATTTATCAATAGAATAAGATAAAAGCACTATCTGACATTATCTCTCTAAAAGAAAGCCTATAACCCAGATGGAAGGAAAGACATATGGTACATCAAAACACTGACTTGTTCTCTTTTATTAAAAGTGACCTATCCTTGATTAAAAATTCATGTTCAATATACGATGCTATGAAGTAACAGAAAAACAAGAAAAAAATAAAAAATAAGAAAAATAAATTAAGGATATGCAAAATAGGACTAAGTTTTTGTTCCTTATGGTAACATTTAGTTCTTGTTTTAGAAATGGAAGTCTGTTTTTATTATAACATGTATTCTGTATACTTCGGGTGACTTTAACACTACAGGTTGTCCATTCCCTGCTGGAGAATAACACCTAGGGCTGACCAACTGGAGTTCTCCAATTGCCTGACCAGTAGGTTTGGATCAGAGATAGGCATGTTATAGGCATTGGGTTATTTGATATATAGACTCTTCTGAAGACAGTATCTCCTTTCTTCAGGGATAGTAGCTGCAGATATATTAGTCTGAAGCTTCTGGTGGTAAAATTTTACACTTTAGAAACCCCTTGCCTAAGAGTACAGCCAACATGAAAAAGAGAGCTCAGAAAGACATTGGTGTTGGAATGAGTTGAGGATAAGGTGAATAACAGAGTACGTTTCTAAGAGTAAAGTTTCACACATGATATATGAGGTGGAAGGAGAGCAAAGAGGAGGCTATCTCAAGTGTCTCAAGCATTAAGCATCCGTTCTTGGGGTAGGAAGGAAGGAAATAGAACCTGAAATGGACCATGGACAATGGTGCTGAGAAAAAGGCTGGGTGGAGATTAAAGATGAAGTTGACCTACTTCATAATTTTTCTCAGGCCAGCCCTGCTTATGCAGCTGACAGGTATTTAACTGAAAAAATATTTATAATCTGAGTTGTGGTTTAGGCATGCTGCACAGGGAAGTAAATGAAGTAGACAGAACAACCTGGGTGTAGCTATAAGGAATGGACTGGTTATTCTTAACCAAAGGCTTTGAGCTTTGTGTCTAAGGTTTCTGTGTCCTTGCAATTGAACTGTCAATGACATATCTATCTTCTCGGTATCCAGCTGACTTACATTTCAAATATGTAATGATGGTAGGATCAAAACTGTTAATTCAATGATAATGTTGTCGACAGGATTTGACATGACAATGGAAAAAAATGAACATTGTAAAAACCAAATGGAATTACAAATTGAACTTAAGTGTGGATACTGGAGACAAAAGATTATCAATTATAAAACACTTTTTCAAAACTACCTTTCAAAATTAGACCACGACAGGTTTCAATATGGAGGTCAATGTCCCAGTGACAGTACATGCTTAGTAGTTAACAGTCTAATGTTGGGATCAGTCTGACTTGAAGGAAAACATTATTTCAAGTTTTGCCTTTTCTAGAAAAAAAAAACCTAGTTATCTTCTATATAACATATTTATGTATTGTTATTATTTGCTCTCCTTTTTTTCTCTAGGTTAAGCATTTTGATTTTTTTAAAAAATTTTCATTAGTATGGATATGTAATAGTTACACATATTTATGGAGTGCAAATGATGGTTTGATACAAAATACAATGTGTGATGATAAAATCAGGGTAATTGGGGTATTCATCACCTCAAATATTTATCATTTCTTTGTGTTAGCACTTCAATCCCATCTTTTTAGTTATTTTTAAATATACAATAAATTATTTTTAACTATAGTTGCCCTATTGAGCACCTTTTTTTAAATGTCCTTGTAGCTGAAATTTCTTTTTGTTCTGTCTGTCATTGTTATTACACATCCTGTGCTCATGAATCAAGTAATGATAATGCTTTTCTGTCCACCAATTCCCTGGACAGTTTGTTCACCACTTACTGGAGTTTAATAAAGTTGGGGAAATATATGCTAAAGGCATCTATAATGGTTTTGTTATTTCAATGCAGGAGAAGTAGTAAATATGTACATTTACCCCCATTTTTCTTTTCTGTTCAGAAGAAGCAGCCTTCACTGTATGAGACTTATGAATCCAGCTCCAATCAATAATTGACTTTTGCACTGGAGGAAAGAATGTTTGGGTATTAAAGAAAATAAGCAGAGAGTATAGGATGGGGAAAACAGAAATTAATATTAATAAAAAAAGGAATCTTTAAGCTTTCTCCAAATGAACCACAATATCATAATCCTCAATTAAAAATTAAGCTAAGTAAACCCCCTCATATTACCAACTCCTGATTCAGCATCACTGAAAAACTTATTGATAGCTGTTCTTGGCTTTGGTCCTTTTTTCCCTGCTACGGAGAGCCTATTAATGGAAATTGCACATAAGTTTTCTTGACTTTGTTTCTACACATTTATTCCTATGTCAGCAGATAAGAATGGCAACTATTTTTGAATCAAAAACTGTATTAAGAAAGTATCATTTCCTGTTTATCCATAGAGTCTACCAGAATTAGTATATTACTGCTTTGAAAACCAATGCCTAAGAAGTGATGCAGTAATTTTTCTGTGGTGGGCTGTTAAGAATCAAGATCCAGTCATTTTATCTGTTATTATTGGCTAAACTTGACGGAAGGAAGTATGTCTGGATATAAAAGTTTTCTTGGAGAATATGGAGGAATGGTATATGATTCCTCTCTCTTTGCCCTTCTGCTGATAGTAGCTAGGAGCACATTGGGCTAAATAATAGGAGAGAAACTATTTTCAGGCAACGCTGGCAAAACCTGTCTTTAGCTCGTTGTTACCATAATTTCTCCATTTCAGAATCCTGCAAGTATAGAGTAAATCCAGTTTTGTCAACCCTAGGATATTCTCCTTCTTCTATTTTAAGCCTAATCTCTTCAAATCTCAAGATCTTGCTTAACAAGACCACATTAATTACAGCGGAATGAGACAGGCACAGAAAAGGAGGGACTTGGAACTTTACCTAAATACAGAAGTGTCAAGCCTAGAAGGAAGAAAAATTTGGAGGAAAGTGCATGGCATATGAAAAAATATATAACCCAACAACAGCTGACTTCATGGAGTACTTAAATAAAAATAAAATTTTAGATTCATTTATAGCATGGTCTGTAAAGTAAAATAACTATCATTTACTGAATACATATTGGATAATATATGTATTTTGCATATGTTAACACAACAGCTTTATGAGATGGGCACACTTATTTTCACCTTAATTTTTAGACAAAGGCACTGAGTCAAAGAAAGGAAACTAACTTGCCCATGTCACCTGCTTGAAAATGGTGAAGTTACAAGATCAGAGAAAGTAAATTTAAAACATGTGCTATTACTCACAGACACCTGTGCAATGAGGGCAATAAGACAAGTACTGTCTGGAGGTTGGGAGAGGCATCCACAAGTGACTGAGTATATAGCACTGGTCAGGCAGGTGCAGTCCCATAGTGCCTAATGGTATTTAAGAGCATAACTCTAGTATCAGGAAATTTAAAGGAATTCTTAGTTTTATAGATCTTGAGAAACGGGAAAGGTTACACAAGGTGAGACTCAGGCATAGAAAATACAGAGATTTAATCAACTGAATTGGGTGACAATGTAGAAAGTGAAACTCAGAAACAAAGGAAAAACCTTGATGTCAAGGTCAAGGCTAAACTGGCAGTAAGGGAGACTTGATGCTAAGTCTGACCTGCCTAGGATAAAAATTAGCCCCAGGCACGGGCAAGGTGAGAGGTCTGTTTAAGCCTGCAGATGGTGGTCAAACCACTCAATATCCAGAGTGAGTTTGTCAGTGCTTGGCAGTCCTGTCCTCAGCATTTCTGGATAGGCAGATTATCATAGATAAGCCACAATCTAAGCCAGGGTTAGAGTAAAGCCAAACCTAGATCTCAGGCTGCTTTGAGGTTCATTATCACATTTTCCACATCCAGCAATCAAAGTCTCACTGGGATGGCCCAGACCTGCTTATGAATCACTGAGATAAAATGACTCAGGATACTGTCTTTGACATTGATGGCTGGTTCAAAGCATACACCCACATGTGAGAGCTTGGGTTCTTTAACCCTTGCATTTGATCTGGGGGCAGCTGTCATATTGGGGCTGTGTTTGATTTCCCAGATTTTATTTCCCTTCCTGATTGATTCCATCTATCTTCATTTCTACCATTTTATTCTTTGGCCTTTTTTAGAGCACAGGTCACCATAGTCATTGATGGATTATAGTGCTTGGTAAATGATAAATATCTTCGAAACATTGAGGGATGCCCTTCCTGTAAATCAGTGTGGCTTTCATCTTTCTTAGGCTACACAGAGTTAGAAAAATAACTTGGTAATTTTTTTTGGCATTTCTTCTTGCATTTGTGTTTGATGAGCAGAGTTATTAGTAAGAACATACAGGATTGTATCTAAAAAAACATTTGATGCTATAAAAAAATGAGTCTACTTATCTGGACATTGCAGATTTAGTGGTGAGGCAAATAAAATTTTCTCATCCTTAACCAATGCCATAGTATGAGATCATAAAAGTCATTTATACTAAAACCAGTTTAGAACCAAGTGTATTACTGAAGTAGAAGAGATAATACTATCTTTCAGCTGTGCTGTGAAAAATGGTATTTTGAACAGTACAAGGATAGTAAATATTCATTATTATTACAATCACTTTTCAGGAAAAGTAGTTTCTTCAATAATTGGAGAAAACTTGGGAAACTTTGGGGAAAAGTTGCTGTGGTTATAAAAGGTGTACAAAGAGAAGTATACTTTAAAGTTTCAGCATGACCTTCTGACACTGAAGGCTGGTGTGTGAAAATTGGAATTATCAAAGGAGGTTGTGAAACATTTTTTTCTGGCATAGTATAAAGGCTAGATTAGTTTCTCATGGATGTGGCATTTCAGGGGTCTCTCCTGCTTTACTGGTGTTATGTAATGTATAAGGGGGAACTGGCACCAGTTAGATTTTCATTGAAGTTTTTCTATGTTCTCTGGAACTTATCTTTTTATCTCCTCAAAATGTCATGTGAAAAAAAAATAGTGTAATTGAGTAATACTCTTTCATCTGAGAAACTGATACATTGAAAACTGATAAAAGGGACATGTAAGATTAACACATCCCTTAACATGTAAAATTAAGAAATAATGTATGAAAAATTCTTGGTAGAATATCTGATACAATGTCTATGATTGGTAAATGGATCTGCTTATGTTTGTGTCTTCGTGTGTGTAAAGGCAATTTAGTACTATGTTCAAGAGAATGAAATTTGGAATCAGATAGTCATGCTTTGATTCTATTTCTTGCCCCAACCCTTATCATTTACTTCTGAGCAAGCTACACAATGTACTTTCTTTTTCTTTTTATCTTTCTTCCTTTTTTCCTTCTTTCTTTCTTTTTCTTTTTTTTCTCTCTCTTTCTTCCTCCCTCTTTTCTTTCTTTTTTTTTTGTTTTTGCATGTGTGACAGGGTCTTGCTCTGTCACCCATGCTGGAGCACAGTGGCACGATCACCTCTCAGTGCACCCTTGACCTTCTGGGGCCCACAGGATGCTCCCACTTTAGCCTCCCGGGTATCTGGGACTGTAGGTTTGTGTCACCATGCCTGGCTAATTTTTGTATCTTTTATAGAAATGCAGCCTCACTCTATTGTCCAGACTGGTCTCGAACTCCTAAGCTCAAGCGATCCTCCTCCATCTTGCCTCCAAACGTTCTGGGATTACAAGCATAAGACATCTCACCTGGCCAATTATACAATTTCTTTAAGCCCAAATCACCACGTACTTGAAATAAGAATAATAATTCTGGCCTGATAAAATTGTGAGAAGATTAAACGAGAATATTTCTGTAAAGCACCTAGCCCACAACCTAACATGGTAAATATTCATTACATGGCGCCTACCCTATTGTTATCCTTTTCTTTTAAGATTTTTTTTTTTTAGGATTATAAATGAGTTCTATTGGTAGATTGCTGTGAGGGCACACTTACGCGGTTATTTTTTTAAGTTAGACACCAACAAGGATTAGTAGAGACAAATTCAGGCATTTGTGTTCTGTATCTTCAAAGCCACTTAAAAGATTATCCCCCAAACAAGAAATATTCATGAGAGCATAGCATAAACATTACAAGCACAAGTTAGAAAGTCCATGGTTTGCTTTCCAAACTTAGTTTATAGCATCTTGCCCGTGTGATTTGAGGCAAATTTCTAGTCTTTAAGTACCTTATATTCCTTATAGGTAAAATGAGATAATAGTAGTAACGTCATAGGTTAATTGAAGGTATTACATGAGATTACCTTGGAAAGAGCTCAGCACAGACTCTGACACAGGTTGTGTCGGCTGTTCTAATTCTTGACTAACATGACTCCATTTTTGGAAGCTGCTATCCTGGAGACACTTTCAAAAAATGTAATTGTTAGAGTTTAAAAAAAGATGGTTAAAAATAGAGCATAGTTTTCTCCCAGACTGCTCTGTCATAAAGTATGTTCCATGTTTTTTTAGATTGTCACATTTTTAACTTTTATTTCGGTATCCTTTCTTCTTTTGCATGTCACTTTACTGTTGACTCTCAGCAACTTAAAACTGAAACTCAGTATCCATGTGAAGTTTATCCTACAATGAAAGTGCCAGTTTTCTTCAAAAAATTCTTTGTGTGTGAGGTTTAGAATCACAAGAGACTGGAACCAATTCCACCTTTTAAGGCAGAAAGGGAGCATGCTGCACAGAATATTCTTGAAAAGACAATACTGAGATTTACATTATCAAAAATCCAAAGATGTTCTTTTCAAAAGCTGAAACCACCAAGGCCCCAGGCAGATCTAGACCAAGTAACATGCAGCCAGCCAAACTGGCCAGTAGTGTTACTGTGGATGAGTTAAAGGAGGAATTGCCCCCAAGCCATGGTAACTCTCAGAAGGGGGCCTGCCCTTCACAATTTAAGCTCTTTGAAGCCGCATTTCCTTCAAGCAATGAGAAGTCTTTGTGGTGATGGGAAACATACATTTTTAATTATAGAAGAACATAGTGTACACTCGACATGGTAGAAAAGAATGCATGGATCTGAAGGGAAGTCCTAATATACGCCTAGTCTTGCTCACACAGCCTCTCTCCTGAAATACTGGATATTTCAGTTTTATCTAATTGAAACACCCCAGGAGGCAACATTTTTCTCTTTTCAGCACCCCATTAGACCCTGAACCAACCATGCCAGCATAGTACTATGAGGTGCTCTCTGAAAATCCAGCTGTTGAAATTTGATATATAAAAGTCATGGAATGATTTCAAAATGAAATGAATAGATTCACATATAGGGCATCTGGGAAAGTGGGCAAAATGGAATTGAATGGTATCAAAAATATTTTTATCTCTTTTGAGCAAAGCTTGAGTTGATTAACCTATCCTACCTGATTCATTACATTTTTAGTATACAGGTGGAAACAATAATATCTCTTAATCATACATTCAGACATCCTAAGATTTGGAATAAGCGATATTCATGTTTGATGGATGAGAGAATAAAGATTAGTAAGGGTATCAGAAGTCATTTAGTAATGACTATAAAAATTTTATATTATAATTTAAAGTCTCAAAGGAGAATATACAAAATGAGAATCTAAATAATAAAATATGTAGGTAAAGCTTCCACAATGGTCTGTAAGCATAAAATAAATGGAAAACAATGAAATTTCCTTTTCGTCCAACAGTGGGAAGGCTGAAGTTTAAAAAAAAAAAAGCCTCAAAAAATTCTCAGAGATTATTGTATTGAATGTCACATTATAGATACACTACTAGAAATATAATGTAAAACATTTCTGAAACCTCAGATTTTAATCTAATAATCAGTCCTAGCCTGTTGAATAACAACAACAAATTCTACAATTTTATCTCTGAATGATTGCTAGTCAATCATTATACAACATGGTATAAATGGGAAACCATGGGGATTTTGGGGCCCAGTTAGACCTGAGGTTTGCATTCTGGATTATTATTCACTAGCTGCATGAATTTTAGCAACCATGTAGCCTTCCAAGCCTTGTAAGTTCCTATGTATAATGAATATAATAGCCACCACAAAGTTTGTCGAGAGACTGAAATACAAAGATCCATATAACAGGGTGGAAGCGATGGCTCATGCCTGTAATCCCAGCACTTTGGGAAGCTGAGGCAGACAGATCACGAGGTCAGGAGATCAAGGCCATCCTGGCCAACATGGTGAAACAACATCTCTACTAAAAATACAAAAATTAGCTGGGCATGGTGGTGTGCGTCTGCAATCCCAGCTACTGTGGGAGGCTGAGGCAGGAGAATCACTTGAACTCGGGAGACCGAGGTTGCAGTGAGCTGAGATCCTGCCACTGCACTACAGCTTGGGTGACAGAGTAAGTCTCCATCTCAAAAAAAAGAATATATACATATATATATATGCATATATATAAAACAAGCCTAGTTCAAGTACTGTAGTTAGTACCTAATAAACTGCGTTTTTACTCTCCCAAGATATTTTTTCTTCTGGAATTTGAATATGCTCTGGAGAGAAAGAAGATTCTTTTCACCATAAAAGACAATTTGGGTCCTTTGAATGGCAATGTTTTTTGTCTTCTGCTTTTTTTCAACTTTATCTTTCATGTGTGCATGTACCTTTGTGCATGTGCGCACGTGTGTGCATGTATACAGCCACCTGTTTCTGTATGTGTCTTTGCTGGTCATGAATAAAGTAAGTTTGAGATAAAGCAGAGTCTAATTTATACACAAGTTATTCTAAAGTTCAGAGGGTGACTCATTATTTAGTCATGGCTTAATAGCCTACATAGGTCACGGGAGGTAGAATCATATAATGAAGCAAGTGATTCATTGAATTGACAACATTATTATATTCAGATATTTCAATTTCATTATGATGAAGTAGATGGCACATTTGACTAGAAATCTTCACTAGATTCTCTCCTTGACACCACTACTGATTTAGTATATGACTATAACTATGATGTGTTAATTTCTTATCTTCAAAATAGAAATCACAGAATAGTTGCCTCTTCCCAGAAGCAATTTTTGTGTGTATAAATTTTATTATAATGTTAGTAATTTGGAGACTCTGCTACCAATTCAAAATAACATTTTGAGCATTTCAGATTTACCAGAAAAATCTCCAGTCTCTTGATTTGTATCTGCAGTGCCTCCTTTTAATATGTTATTTTGGAAATATGGTGAATATATCTCTTTTTGAAAAAAGAATTTTAAAACGTGATGATATATAGCTAGGAACTTCTGGTGGGGTTAGGGACTTTAAAAAAATAAAGCATTTTTGGAGTGGTAAGCTTTGATGTAGTCACTAGTGAGCTCGGTGGCAGAAACTACTGAAAATAAGTGGCAGTGTCACGTGGTGTTTGGAAGAGTTAACAGCAAAAGTTGATATCAAAATCTGCATCACAAAAGGGCCACACCATTTCTTAGGTTATTAGGAAGACTGCTGATGGATAATACAGACCAGATACAAGCAGCTCCCAACGGAAATTTAATTGTTCCATTGTATTTAACGTTTGACAATAAAAAGTACAGCCAGTACCCAATTACCTATATATGACAAACATGTAGTATTCTTTGGGAAATAAATAATTACAAAATAGTTATAGGAATCATGGAAGAGAAGTCCCTGGAAATGAGTATCAGTCATAATGAAGGACCAAGAAAAGAGACTTAGTTGGAAGCTCCATGAGGACAGAGGATCATGCTTCTTTACATCAGGGTGCTTGGCACAGTGCCTTAACTGTAAGAGGCAAGCAATGAATATTCGTTGAATGAATAAGCAACATTAAACAAGAGGTAAGGCTCAGACTCTTGATGTGAAGAAGCTGGTGTTCCCATATAAATTGTTATATACAGAAATTCAAGAACATTAACATAGGCTCTGCTTCAGCACAGTTACCCCCAACTCATATAAGCAGAAGAGACAGCACATCGAGGTATAATTAATCAATTTCAAACAACTCCTTCCTCTCTGGTCCATCACCTTCTGGACACCACCCCATGGCAGTCTCATCTTAGTTGATTTCAGCTGTGACATGCTCAGCAGTGCACTTACCTTAATTTACAACTACTTCTCTCTCCAGTCAGAGGGCAAATACAAGGGCTTAAAGTATATCTCTACATTGCTTCACTAAAGAGATTAAAACTTACTTGGGGAAGCTTGCTCTTGTATACCTCTCTCAGAGAGGTTAATCAATAAAAACATCTACTAAGCTACCATTTATTTAGCATTTACCACATGCCCCACACTCTCCTGAGGTTTCATTTTTAATCCTCAAAGTAACTCTACATGTTGGGTGGTACATTTGTCTCATTTTTAAAATGAGAAAATGGAAAGACAGAGGTTGAGTAACTTGCCCAAAGTTGGTCAATTGTTAAAAGACAGAACCAGGATTTGAACAAAAGTCTGTCTGATACTAGATCAATTGCTCAATCCATTGTCAAATCATTTGCCTTTTTTTAATACAAATCTGTGATAGGGACATTTCTAGTGACATCTGAAGTTTTATTTATGTCAACAAATCACCGCTTATCTCTTACACCTAGTACTCTCTTGAACTGTCTCTGAATTTTTATTTTGCTCAGCACTGCTTCATTATAAAGAGAGCAGCCTTATTAAACTAATCATATTTTTTAAAAAATATTAATTTTTAAATGCCCCAAACTCTTTGCTCAGTCTCATTTTGAATTATTGTTGGCTCCCTCATGAATGTCCCGTAACTGTCAATAGTCAAGCGTGGTATGGTTAGGGTTCTACTCTCTGTGGCAGGCACTGTTAGAAGCAAGACCATAAATAGGAGCAAGACTCTATCCACTTCTCTTTCCTTTTCTGTGGATAGTTGAATCCATTTAGAGACTGGCGCCCTCTCTATTTCAAGAAACACAGTACTGCAAGGGGGATGCCTCCCTTCCTTTAGGCTCATCTGAAAAGCATGGAAATCTACCCATCTCTGCTCAGCCCTACATCTGGACCCATCACCTGTGTCCAGGGTAGCAGCTCTCATTAGAGCCACATGGAGCATACAGAAAGAAACAATACTCTAAGGAAAGGAGGAGGCTAGGTAAACAATAGATTTTCCTTACAGTCTTTTTAGGAAGTATCCTTAAGTCATAAAATTTTTAGATACTTCTAAAAAGAAAAAGAAAGGGCTAAAAATATTTTATTCTAAAGTTAAATAAGAAAAATACAGAATAAGTCTGTTATTGTTATCTGTAGTTCCCCCTTTGTCAGAGGAAAAAAGTAGATAGCTGGTGACATACTTCTTGGGATCAAAGAATAGGTGTTATGATGCTCTCTTAAACTGCCTAGCAGAATGCTATGCATTCAGCCCTTACTATTTAAGGAAATAAAGAGAAAGGAAGAAAGAAAAGTTAAAAAATAGAAGAAAAAACAAGAGAGAGAGGTAGAGTAAGAAAAGAATTAAAAAGATTAGGAAGAAAATCCTATTGTTTTATAATTCTAGTGAAATTTGGCAGGAAGTAAAATAACAATTAAGTGATGTATAATAGATGGAAAATTTTAATTTATACCTGCCATTGTTGGTTAGATTTTGTGTAGTCATAGTTTCATATTCTAATATAAATTTAATAAACATAGATTAAATTTCATGTCTTTTGATAGCATGTTGGGCTCTTCCAGAGTCAATAATGACTGTTAAATTGGATTACTCACATATATACCTTGCATTCTCTCTTTGTTCTAGCTCATAGCTGGCAAGCAGTTGCAAAAGCTCAGCCAGGAACCCAGGATCTTAACAGGACTTGTCCTTATACTCTATATTTACCCTGCTTATTCTTAACAGCACAAAGCAAGAAGTGTCACTTTGCAAAAATGATGTTTTCTAGAACTCCAAAGTTATCTGAACCTATACAAACCTAAAAATGTCTTGGGTTGGGCTTATGGTTTGAGGTTTGGATTAAAGCTTAAGTTATTCTTATTTTATCTGCACTAGTTTTCCATCAGTAATTATACTCTTTCTAGATCTCTGTCTTTCAAAAGAGGACATTATCATGGGTTTGGATACAGTAAGAATAAACTAACCAAGTTTTCTGCCCATCTTTCAAAATGAACCTGGGCTAAACATGTCTAGAGGTTCAAATCCTTGGTTCTCTTTGCTTGGTTTCCATTTCACAGCTTTTAGCAGGCTATATTTATATACCAGAAAAATATAAGATACGAGGATCTTTCAAATCCCAGTATTACACTGTATCATAAGATAAGGCCACTGATACATTTACTTTAAGAGAAACTTCTGGATTCTTCCTTGGTGAAGGAAGTCCATATGTCTGTTATAGCTCCTTCTATGTGAGATATATCTGCCTGTAGTTTCTGCTAATGAAAAAAAGTTGACCATATTTTGCATTAGTAATTACATCCTCAGTTCTACCTCTCTCATAGCATTAGGACAAGGCTAATATCTGTGAGTATTCTGCTATGAAAGATGATATAGTCAAAAGATTACTTTTTTGAAAACTTCAATTGGAAAATATGGAAATAATAAAGAAGTTAGTATGGAAGCCCAAGCTTCCAGGTAATGTTGTAAGTCAAGTCAGGACCATGATAATCCTAAGAAATGGTAATAAAATAATGATCAACTGTACTGATCACTTATAACATAGGAGGTATTTTACTAACATTATCTCATTAAAATAAATTAGTTTTATTTATCCGATATATCATAAAACTGAATATTTAATGAGATAAAGTATATTATTTTGCCTGAGCAGTTAACTCTTTGTAAAGTTTGAATTGAAACCTAGATCTATGTCACTTCAAACTATGATAATTTTCACCATACTATATTGTAAACCAGAATTACAAGGAAGCAGAAACAATGAATAAGAAGTTAAATAAAGAAAAGACACACAGCAGAGGAAATTTAAAAAACTACACCCATGGGTATTGAAAGGAAAATGAAGCTACAGGGTAGAAAGTTGTTATGTTAATTTAATGGAGTTTAAAAGTTTTCACTTTAGTGCTTCTGTGATTCCTAAAATTAAAATCTATAGCCTATGTTTCTGAGGAAGCCTCTTTCTGTGGCTTCTATTTGGGGATGATGGTAAGATTCCTAACTCTCAATTTTTCCTCTGAAGTATTTCTAAGACAAACTCTTCATTTCGAGCTACCTTGAATGACTGTCCAATCCTCCCAACTAAAAGAAGCAGCTAATTCAAACTAAGCACTGAACCTTAGTAAGTTCTCCTTATCCACTTACTCATGAATAAGTTTGCTTATCCATGAGCAAACTGGTAACTGAGCATAGCACTTTCTAGTTATAATTAGTTCTTTCTTGAAAAAATAGAGGTAAGATATTCTCCTTTTATGTAGAAAGAATTTGGAGGTGCTCCAGTCTGTGCAATTTACTCTTTAAGTTGGAACTGCTTTGCTGTTTAGACATACAATGGAGGGTAAGACACTAACATCACTGAAGGGAATGTCTCTAAGCACATAAGGACATTTCAATATATATTTCAAAGTATATTAAATAGAAAACAATATGAAATTCACAAAGTAACTGCAAATATTATGTCATCATACAGTGCAGAAGAGGGATCTCTTATATCAGTACATGGATTGTACTAATCTATGAAAGAATAATAGAACGTGAAAAGTCAAGACAATGTAGTAGCAAGCTTTCCATA
This sequence comes from Ateles fusciceps, assembly GCA_036589455.1. Lineage (NCBI taxonomy): Eukaryota > Metazoa > Chordata > Mammalia > Primates > Atelidae > Ateles > Ateles fusciceps. The sequence goes on along the minus strand of JAZHEH010000045.1, from coordinate 3,011,586 downwards.
AAAGGTAAATTATTTATTTTTGGTATAAAAGTTCCTTTGTTTTATGAAAAAAAAGTCATGACAATAGTTGTAGTTGTTTTCATAATACAAGATTTGGCAGAACGAAAGATTACCAACTGTATGTTGGTCTTCAATTTATATTTATTTGCTTATGAAAATATTTTCTTATAAGTAGAATTCTAAATCACTGGTGTTGAAGACGATCATTACAGCAAAGCTAATGGGAAGTTTTGGTGATTAGAAAGGAAATATGGGCCGGACATGGTGGCTCACACCTGTAATCCCAACACTTTGGGAGGCCAAGGCAGGTGGATCACCTGAGGTCAGAGTTCCAGACCAGTCTGGCCAACATGATGAAACCCCATCTCTACTAAAAATACAAAAAATTAGCCGGGGGTGGTGGCAGTCACCTGTAATCACAGCTACTCGGGAGGCTGAGGCAGGAGAATCGCTTGAACCCAGGAGGTGGAGGTTGCAACGAGCCGAGGTTTCGCCATTACACTCCAGCCTAGGCAACAAGAGTGAAACTTCATCTCAAAAAAAAAAAAAAAAAAAGAAAACAAAAATAAAAAATAAACAAATAAAGGAAATATGTAGATGACAAGAGAAAGTGGCTTCTATAAAATTTATTCTTTGGCAATAATTTTTTTTTAAGTTAAGAAGGAGAAGGGAGATCTTTGAAACATTAGAGGCTTTAAGAACATTTACATCCAAAAGCTATTCTCTTTTTTAGTATATACAAACTTTGGGCTATGTATTTAAGAATTACGAGATTTTTTTGAGGTTTTCTTATGGTTGATTATATTTATATTTATTTATTTTCCATGTGAAATAATAACTGAGTGATTGATAAGACAGTACTCATAAAGTAAACTTCTAGAGTCATTTTCATTAAAAAGGCAGAACTAATCTTACCACAGAATCTCATCGGCAGAATAGGAAAATATTGCAACTCACCACAATAAAGTAAATATTTCAACAAGATGAATATCCATTTTAAAAATGAAAACTGCTGAACCGTGGCAAGTGGAAGCCACTAAACATTTTGCTACATGTTTCCGTCAGGTTCTAGCCAAACCACGGAATTGTCCTGTCAAGTTATGGGCATCACATAGGAACTCAGAGAGGAAGAGAGACAGGTCCTCCTAGAAGGCAGGAGAGAATAGGAACAGGTTTAGATTTCAGATGTAGCACTCTAAGCTTTGTGGTCATTTCCTGATGCAAAGGACACTTTTTTCCCAGTGCAAAAAGACATTTTCCCACCTGTTTTAAGAGCTATTGGGTTTCAGTTATTTTCAGGTAGCTTACTTTTATTTTGCTGTTTACACATTCTTGTTTTCTTGCCAGTTTTGAGTAGCATCCTTTGTCATGCCAGGTTCTTTCCCTCAGTCGTCTTTCCTCTGAAGTTTCAGTTCACACTTTGTATATCAGACAATAAAAGAAATATCTAAATTACAATGAATCTCAAGAACATTATCATTATTGAGATACAAGGAATTATAAATGGGAAAATGACTCAAAAGTGCATTGTAAAGGCTGACAATTATAGTTGTGGAAATGGGCACAACGTATAAAATTCAAACGACTTTTTCTTGATGCAGCTTAATAATTCAGACAGAACTAAATTTGAAATGGAAATAATTCAATCAGAGTAGAACTAAGATTTATTGCCTACTATGCTTAAAGCAGGGGAATTCTACACAAGTGACAGTGAATCTGATTAAGAAGAAAAGAAGCAGAGAAATTATGTTTAATCTTCAGAGAGAACAAGTGTAAAAAACTAAAATTGTTTGTGTACAAGTGAATGCCATTACCTCTTTTTCAAGCAAATGGGAAAGACATCTTGTTTATTCATTATTTATACTGACCTGACCTCAATAAAATTGAATTTTATTTAAATATTATCTAATTTTTAGGATAGCAAATAATTATCTAATTTGTAGGTTAACATTCTCTTCAATAGTACCAAATCATGATGTTTTACTGGATAAAAGGGAACCCTTGCACACCATTAGTGGGAATGTAAATTAGTACAACCACTATGGAGAACAGTTTGGAGGTTTCTCAAAAAACTAAAAATTGAACTACCATGATCTAGCAGTCTCACTACTGGGTATATACCCAAAGAGAGGAAATCAGTATCTTGAAGAGATATAGCAAAGCATTTAATTATTATTATTATTATTTTTTGAGTTGGAGTTTCACACTGTTGCCCAGGCTGGAGTGCAATGGCACCATCTGAGCTTACTGCAACCTCCGCCTCCCAGGTTTATGTGATTCTCCTGCCTCAGCCTCCCAACTTGCTGGGATTACAGGTGACTGCCACCATACCTGGCTAATTTTTATGTATTTTTAGTAGAGATGAGGTTTTACTATGTTGGCCAGGCTGGTCTGGAACTCCTGACCTCATGATCCACTCGCCTCAGTCTCCCAGAGTGCTAGAATTACAGGTGTGAGCCACTGAGCCTGGCAGCATTTAATTATCAAAATAATAATAATAATAATAATAATGGAATTGGTGTTGCTTTAGCACACAAAACATGCAATGCCCATTTATGGAACGTTACATATTAAAAGTTTAAAATAGATTTTAAAAATATCTATACATATCTTTTAAAAACTTCACATCTTGCTTAAGTAATTTTACAACATGCCTGATCTTAACAAGGTTAGAGCATGAAGTTATAAGTTATAGGTGAACTAGTGTTCTTTCTTATTCTAAAGGTTGCATGTAAGAACTTCTCCTGTCCCTTTCCGACCTTAACATCTTTTCATTACAAAATTTTGGGGTCATGACTATTTAATCAATGTATTTTTAAAAAGTAGAGACGAAGTCACCTTATGTGTCATAGGAAAGCTGAGAGGAGATGGGCCAATTTACCGTTCTTCTCTTCATTTTATGGGTAGATCAATAAATGGAGAAAACCCCTCTTTTGTGTCTCTCTTTGTCTCCCAAGGGAAAGGCAGAACATTTATTAAAATTCTTTAAAACAGATTTTTTAAAAAAAATTTGTGACATAACTTTCAGCAGAGATATGCTAAGGTGAAAAGAACATTTTATAAACCAGAAATGGCTAGCTTACAGGAAGACACTGAAAATCAGGTCTGGAGTTGGCGGACAGTTTGCTAAGAAGGCATATTATAAAATTGGATGTTTTCTTTTTATTATAATGTCTGGAAAAATAGCCTGGGCAATGAGCTAGTAAAAGGATTTTCATAGTGGTCACTGAGACAGCATTTGAGCCTGGTCACTGTCTTTTGTCATGACTAAAAGAGAAGTCATAGCTCTGATCTGCCTCCTGATTGGGCATAAGCACCATTGGAACAAGGACCAGATGGCCTATGTATGTGAATATTGCATTTGTTCCTGCACTCAGGTTTCCTTTAGGAAACAATTTGTTTTTAGTCAGTTTAACAGTACATGAAACTAGTAAAGGGATGGTCCGGTGGAAAGTTAAGTATTACGAAGGCATGTCATTGTCTTTCAAAAATAAGAGCTGGAAGAGTGAATACCAAAGAGAAAGTTGGCTTTTCAGGTGTCTAGGACAGGTAAATATGTTACCAGGAATATGTGAAGGTAAGTTTGTCTTACTATCAAATGTCACAAGAAGAATTAAAAAATAGCAAATAGATGAACAAAAATCATATGTATCTAAATTAGGTGGTATATATGTATAAGTTTCTCTATCTATCTCATAAGTCTCGTGTAAATTTTAGCTCATATAAAAATTTGGGTCTGTACTCCCACTTGGAGAATTAATGGAGACTTCATTGTTGTTGCTTTGGAAAGGAAACGAACAGTGAGTTTATGGAAAAGAACCAGGAGGGGGATACCAGGAAGTCGGTTCTCAGCTGCTTCTTATTCTAGCTAAGTATACATCATGTTGTTTGCCCCACCTTCCAAGCATCCAATGGCATAGAGTTTTTCTGGAAAGTAGTTGCCTAGCAGGGTCTACATTTCTAACCTCCATTAATGAGGCCATGTGGATGAGAATAGAGTGAGGCAGCCTCTCAATTTTACTGGGTGGGCCTTCCTCACGCTCTCCTCTGCCTCTGGCCTGATGCCTGATGCAGAGGAATATGACAATCTTAGAAGCCTTCTGTGGAAGATGGATGAGCCAAGGTAGAAAAGGCTTGGAGGAGAGCAATCTGCTGATTAGAAAAAGTAATTTGGACTGTATATAAGCAATAAACTAACTTTGGTAATATTGGTTTCCTTGGAAGAGTAGCTTGCTCTACCCTAATCAACATCTGAAGCATTTTTCATTTGAAATCAGATATTGCTTGGTTCTGGATTGAAAGCGAACATTCAAAATAAACTTTCTCTAAGATCAAAGAGCATTTTGCCACCGAAATCTCTGCAACAGTGACATTTCTTGCCATCTATGGTCCTCGTTTCTATTTCACTGAAGTTAACACCACTTAACACCATAGTCTGTGTTCCACCCAACAAAACAAATACGAGTTTTGTGCTGGTGACATGTCAAAAAATTGTTTACATTTTTACCAATATTATTGTCTCATGTGCAGAGACAACTGATGTTCATAGGACCTTGTTAACACCTCCTTTTTAATCTTTGAAGCTTTAACTTTTTGTTTTCTGCAACTTTACTATGTCATTGGGTTCTCTTGCTCTTGTGACTCTATACCATTGTGAAAACCAAAACAATAAAAAAAGAAAGAAAAGAAAACTACTATATGCTAATAGCACATGGCATCAGTTATGTCAAAATATCAGCACATTAATGATATAAAAGTTTATGGTTAAACAGATAGTTTTCTAAATTGTGCTTTTCATCAGCATGTTGCTTTATTTCCACAAAGACTATGATGAGGATAACCTGGATGTAGGCTAGCAAAGTACTACCTATCCTGTGAAATGAGTACAGCCTACTATGGGCATAGAAATTCCTGGATTTAGTGATGAATATTGGATATATCATGCATTTTTAATTTAAACCAAAAGGTCTCACTCTTGAATGAAGTATCAAAGAAGATGAAATCAATTCAATTTGACAGTAACCCAATCCCCAATCACCTTTGCTTCCTTCCTGGCAATATGTCCTGTTTACCCTCAGTGTAATCATTTCCCTTACTCCTCGTCTCTGATGAAGCAAATCCCAAGTACAGCAATAGCCCATGGCTGTCATTCCATATCCCATGTTTTATAATCGCCACACATTACCTGTTCCAGCTTCTGAAACTATCCTCTGCATAAAAACTTGTATTATCTCAAAGCCAGGTATTAGAAGGAAGTTATATAATAAAAAATCATTAGAAAGGTGCTGTGTTTCAAAATCTGGGATTAGAACACATATTTCCTCTTTTTACCTGGCTGATATTTGGGTCTGTCTCTGAGCCTCAATTTAATCATTCATAAAATGTGGCTATAATGTCTAAATCACAGGGAAGTCACATATAGTGACTCTCAATAAATGGTAGCTATTGTTATCATTTTCAGTAAGCCGTGTGATGTACAAGACCCTTTTCAAAGCCCAAATGAAATTCTACTTGATTAATTTTGTGGGAAGGAAAGCGGTACGATAAAGGAGAAGTAAATACTCTTAATTACAATTGGATAGATTTTACTAGGCAAGGGAATGGAAAGAGGGGAAATAGGTCACATAAATGATAACAAATCATGTGTTTAAAATCTGCCTTTTTGTTGCTGGAGGAGAAACTTCCTGGTGATCGGGTAAGTGTTTTATATTACTGCATCTCAGTTGTCATCACTACATAATTGAGGAAACTGGTCAATCTGCCTGAGACACTCCCTGACCCTCCATGAGCAAGTTAATATCTATTCACGCCTCAGCATTTAGCTTAAAGCCATTTCCTTCAACAGGTCTCTTAAAATTGGGTTAGGTGACTCCTCCTAAATCCTGCCCTAGCATCCTTTTATAATGCAATTGTGGCACAAATAACACTCTCTTGTCATTATTTTTACTATTTCCCCAGACTGAATACTAAGATTTTTGAGAACAGAAGACTTGCTTTGTTCCACATTGTATTCTTCATGCTTAGTGTAGGCCTTAGGTCACAGGTGACATTTAAAATATTGTTGAATGAATGAATAAATAACTGAAAATCTTCCAAGTAAGAGAATGGAAAAGACAGACCACTTGGGGGATAAATGTAAAGGAGAATAGCTTAAAATAAAAAGTAAAAGTAAATTTAAAATATATTTCCTCTGTGATGTGAACGCTATGAAGGAACATCATCTCTCTTTAACTTGTGGAAGGCTGCAAATTAATTGACTTATATTTAGTCAGTTATTAAATGAAAGCCAACTGCTTCTGAGGATACAAGGGTAGAGAAAGGTTTCTGACCTCCTAGAGCACAAAGCATAGTGGAGGAAATCCAGATGTTAACAAAGAGTAACAATATGATCTGTCTGTTGCCACACAATGCAGAGGATGTTCACCTAACTCAAGGTAAACAGATTCCAGAAAGTCTTTCCACACAGTGTAATGCTTGAGTTACATGTGAAGGGAAATAAAGAACTAGACAGAGATGCTCCCTGGTAGTCATGCTCCAGTTTTATCATGGGTCTGCGAGTGCGACATAAATTGTCTGCATAGTGAAGAGGAATGTATCCGCTCACAGAATTGAGGTCTTCAGGAATGGTTAAGTGAGGAGCACAAAAGTTGTCTTCAGACTCTCTCTTCTCTCTCTCTTCTCTCTCTCTCTCTCTCTCTCTCTCCTCTTTTCTCTCATCTCTCTCAATCTCAATCTCCTGGCTTTGATTTTCACTTTGTTAACCCCTTGTTTTTAGATTTTTACTCATGGAGGTTAGACACCCGCTAGTAGCTACAGATTACCTTTTCCAGATTACCAGATTACCATCTCACAAATTCTAGTAGAATGTGAATGATCTGCCTTACTAGTAGCTCCAGTAAAGCCAAATAATCAAGTCGCATTAATCTGGCTTATTATATTATTGTCTATTTCTTAACAAGTCAACCTGGCCAGAGAGACACACTGCTCTGCCAGGATGTCTTAAATCCTTTGTCTACCTCTAGAGTCTAGGGTGAGGTCAAGCCCATAAATTCACATGCCCTGAAAATAAGGGAGTTATGTCAAAATTAGAGGAGGGGCTGATACCAAAAAAAGGCAGTGATGGACGTCAGACAGCCATAAACTATAAGTATTCATCACACACACACACACACACACACACAAACACACACACACGCACACACACACGCACACACGTGGAACTTAGACATGTCCTCTACATGTCTCCTATAACCAGCTTATTATTAAATATTTTGTTATTACTCCTGTATGCATATCCTTGTAGAATACCACACACTTAAACACACAAACACATACATATGCAGCAAATCACAAGTAAGAAAGCATAATAGAAAATTAACAGTAACCAAAGTTAAAGATGTATAGTGCCATAAGTATGATTATACTTTTTGGTAGAATCTGTACTAGCTGAAGTTCTGCATGCTTGGATCATTCACTGCTTGCATTAGTGAGGCTCCTTCACACATGGCCTGCAAATAATCATTAACAAGTGTGATACAGACAAGGCTTATAGTCGCAAGATTGTGACCATCCATTAGATAGGGATCACTGCAGTTTTTTAAACCAGAAGAGGTCTTAAAGACCCTATTATTTACCCTCACATTTGATAAATAAGAAATTAGGTCCAGAGAGGTTCAATACCTTGTAAAATTTTCAGATCTGACAATGGTTTGCATAAAACACTGCAGAAGACTTCTTTAATAGAAATAGAATTTTGCATCAAGCCATTTCCTCTACCACTTTCTGCATATAAAAAACAGAGAAAGAAAAGAAGAACCAGGTGCCCTCCTTCTGCCAGGATAAAAACTCTCCGTGGTAAAACACCTAAAAATGCTGTATAACAAGTGAAAAACTAGTTTCCATTACCTTAAAACAAGGAGACACTTTATTTTCTAATTACATTATAAGTTAGAAAAGGTTGCGAGCATTCTGGGGAATCTAATGGAGAACGATTTGTGGGGAAACTTGACCAAGCTGGGAAACAGGGACCAGTGCCTAATTTTTCCCGTGCAAATACCAGAAGAAATGTGACAAGGTTTTTATATGACATATTTCTACCCCTACCTTAAATACCGGAATAAATGGGTGAATAGTTCAGAGGCAACATTGAGCTTCTGTACTCAAAAATCTGATCAGAATATTTCATATGCCTTACTCAGAAGAGGCTCTACACAAAACTATTGCTATCCATGTTTTTTGCCATATGACAACAAACTGACGTTTGTTCTAACATAAAGAAGAAAAATAAAGGAGAAAAAAGTAAAAATTATGCCGTATTGTGTAAAGGGAAACTAAGAATAAGGAATATCAGTAAAATAAATCAAAATAATAAACCAAATATATATTTTATTGCTTTGTCAATTTACACATATGAAAAATTTGTTATTTAACATAAATGTTATACTACCAATAATATTTACTATTAAAACCTTTAATAATATATATTATTTTTCTCCTTGGTGTGTTTTTGAGATCCAGAAACTATCAGCAAAAATACATTAGATGACATCACCTACAGAAAATAATTCTAAAAATCAAAGGAATCTTAGATCTATTTTATTGCTTGTGAGAGCCTCAAATTCCTGAATCCTTGGATTATGGCCCATCCTCTGAATATTCCTCCCTCTTTCTAGAAGTTGTTTTGATGTTCATGATTGACATGGATAATAGATGTAACTAGATATGGTAAACAATCTTGTATTTTGATTTTGAGGGTTACTTCACCCTTGTTCAGGAAGGCTCTGCTATATGGCTTTAAGAGATCTTACTCCTTCAGTTTTCTTTGACTTGAGTTTACCTACAATATCAAAAGAAAAAAAAATCCCTGTAGGCATTCACAGTTATATTTTACTCTAATTACAGAATTCTTCAGCAATAGACTCTGAAAGTTTAACTTTCTGAAATGCATGTTTTTGGGGTAGATTAAGGTGACAGCTATAACACTGGGTAGGACTTTGAAGTGTTTAAAAATTCCTCCCCCACAAGATAAGCCTGAAGCTGAATTTCAGCCAAGAGTCTGTAATTGCTTCAAAGTGTGATGTTTTCCATTTGTTTTTTTAAAGTTTCTCCCATTTTATCCACAGAGGCAGCATTTTCCTATTCTGAGCCTCATCTTTTCCACAACATTTCCCTACCATTGGCGGTTTTAGAGGGCTTATCTCAGAGAAGGTTGATATGTTATGACTGGTAATCGCCAGCCAATCAGTATTTAATTACCTATTAGACGTATTTACAGTGCTTTTACAGAAATATGATTGTTCAGGTTGGCCATCCCTAAACAACATAAACCCCCATGAAATTATCAGGCAACAATATAATGTGTGTTTAAAAGTCAAACTGAAAGAAATGAAACAAAGAACCAAAATTGCAAGAATGTTGAAAAGGTGGGGTGAGGGTCAGCTGTAGTTTAGAATGATTTTCAAAATAGCTCTATTGAGGTATATTTTACATATTATAAATATCACCCGTTTCAAGTGTGTAATTTTTGTAACTTTACTGAGTGGGACAGCCATCACAACAAATCGGTCTTAGATAGTTTCATCTCCCTCAAGAAAATCTCTCAACCTGTTTACAGTTAATCCCTATTCTCACCTGCAGGCAGCCATTGACCTACTTTCTGTAGCTATAAACTTTTTTTCTGGACATGTCATATACACGGAATCATACAATATGTGCTCTTTTGTGTCTGGCTTTTTTACTGAGTAATGTTTTCGAGGTTCATTCATGATGCAGCATGTGTCATTATTGGTTTTTCTTTATCACTGAATAGCATTCCACTATACAGGATGATTTTAAATGGCAATATTGTAAAACTATTTTTCACAGTGCCCTTGCAAGTTGTAAATGTTGTTGAGTTAAATCCTGTTTCCACAATAATCAGTCAACACAAGGGGTCCTGTGACCAGAAAGAGCTTGCAAACCATTGATCTATGGAATACTGTGCAGTTTATTCATGCAATAATTCAACAAATATTTATTGAGCCCCTACCATGAGCCAGGTACTATGCTGTTCATTAAGAAGATAGAAGGCACAAAGGAGATGCAGTTTCCGTGCCTATCGCCCACCCCCTTCCCCCACCACCATTATGGTTCTTTACGGAGATGGCATTTAAACAAATAATTAAACTGAAAAATGTTTGGTTAAAATTAAGATGAGTGCTACTACAAAAAATGTACACTGTAAAAATGAGTAAGAGAGACTCCTAGCCTAGTCTGAAGCTCGAGAAAGATTTCCCTGCGGGAGTTATATTTAAGCTGAGATATGAAGGACAAAATATTTGGACAGGTTTACTAAAAATAAGGAAGAGAATGTTCTGCTGAGAGAACAGACTTGAGAAGGACTGATGCATCCAGGGAGCTGGGAGGACAGCAGAGCTGCAGAAGCACTGTGTTGGAGGGAATCAGGGATGAGCATGGTGCAGAAACGGGGGCTGGGAAGTGGAAGAGGCTGGGTTATTCAGAACGGTGTGGCCATTGTAAGGATCTGAGATTTTATCTTGAAGGCAAAGGTTGCCATTAAAGTGTGTGAAGCAAGAAAGTGCTATGATTGCCTTTATTTTCTGAAAAAAAAAAAAAAATTACTCTGGCTATTGTATACAGAATGAATATTTGAACAACCTCAATATTATAACAAATTGGTGGAATGAAATCACGTCTAAGGGAGTTATCATGTAATTTGTTCCCTGATAACTTAATGTTTCCCTATTCTCTAGAATTGTTCCTATTATGCCACATAATAGGATCTTTTCTGGGTATTTATCCAAAAGAATTGAAATCAGGAACTTGAAAAGATATTAACATTTCAGTGTTCATTGCAGCAATATTTATAGTAGCCAAGATATGAATACAATCAAAATGTCCATCGATGGATGCATGGATGAAAAATGTATGGTATATAAATACAACGTAATATTCTTCAAACATAAAAGAAGAAAATTCTGCTATATATAACAACATGGATGAACTTTGAGGACAATATCATTCCCAGTGAAATAAGCCAGTCACAGAAGAATAAAAACTGCATGATTCCACTTATACGAGGTATCTAAAATAATAAAACTCATAGGAGCTGAGAGTAGAATGTAGCTGTCAGCGGGTGAAAGTTTGGGAAAATAGGGAGTTACTATTCAATGGATATAAAGTTTCAATTATGCAAGATGGATACATTCCAATAGTCAGCTGTATACCACTGTGCTTATAGTTAACAATATTGTACTGTACACAAAAAGTTGTTTAAAGGATGTGTCTCATGTTAAATGTTCTTATCACAATAAAAAACATTTGTTGGACAAATGAACAAATAATAAAGGCAGCATTTCTGAATTTAGCACTAGCACACTTTTCTTATAAATTAGAAAGATCTCTTGATTATTGCATAGTGAAGTGATTCCTGATCATTTGCTTGTTAATCTGTTTATTGAGTAGGAAAAAAATGGGGTAAATGAGAGCTAGCATGCCAAGAATAATGAATAACTCTGAGTCTGAGCAGGAAATTCTTCCATCCTTCTTCCATCACAGCAAGCGAAATGCTGAGGAATCTGGGGTAATTCACTAGATTTACCTGACATAGGATAATGCTAACTTCTCTTCAACTTGAAATGCAAGCCTATTCTAACCACAAAACAAAACAACAAAACAAACCATTGATTATTTGAGGGAGAGTTATATAGAGTCAAATAGACATTTCCCTGCATTAAAATGATTTTGGGCTTCTGAGTCTTGCTACTGGTAAAACTGTATGGGGAATGTGATTACATCACAGCTGCTCACCACTTGCTGAGTGATGTCTTTCTTCATCAACCTTGAGATGGGTTCTGTCATCTCTAAACTCTGCAAAATATAAAAACGTTTCCCTCTCTTCTGCACTATTTGGTTGTTAGAAACAGATTCCAAATCCTCTGCTGACATGTTTACCATGGAATACTAGTTCTGCTCTCTTCTCCCATGAAAAATACCATCCCCCTTCTCAAAGCAAAGAACTAACTTCTTGGGACAGCAAACCTGAAATGACCTTTACTATTAGTGCCAGTATTTTTATTTTATTTTAATCGTTTAGAAGTCTCTACTTTTGAAATATCCATGGCTATTTTAGAATTTCTTGTGTTAAAAATCTTGGCTAACTACTTGCCTCCATTTGTCAAAATATTGGAATGGGTTTATACTAGGCATGAAATGTCCTTTTGTATTTTTACTAATGGATTAATGGTGCTAATAAACATTCAGGGCAAACGAAGAAAGCATGGTGGAATGTTTATTATACTCACTTCTAAGAACCTGTTAAGAATAAATGGAATCATTTAATGATTAAATGTGCTTGTTTACATTTCAAAGCTGATTAACTTAAATTTAATCTTTGTTTTCTTTCATTAGATGCTGTGGAAGTTCTCTGTCATTACTTTAATTAGATGCATTAATAAGGTTTTAAGACATCTCTGCACAGAACTATGTGCAAATTCAAGAGGATGAACCCTAATCTGGTGAGGTAAAAGTCTTATTTTCAATGTGTTAACTGAAAGCTGCTTACTCTTTAGTCTTTTTAAATTATTTATTTTAATGTATGTATGTGAGTGTTTATAGAATCAGTAATAAATCATAATTCATTTTAGTTCCCATTTGGGTCACTAGAATGTACTAAAGCTCTTAGGAGGAACTCGAGAATTCTTATCTGCCTTTCATATAACGAACCTAAATACTGTGGTGCTGAGAATAAGACAAAAAAGTAAACAAGCATGGATTGGCTCCTAAAGGAGAGAAAGAAGCCTGCATACATACCCACAACATGAACTCCATTTTAAGTATATGTTCGTTTCTTATTGATCTCAAGGAACATAAAAGAGAACTTGAAGTCCATTTTGGAATTGGCTGTCTCTCTGGTACTGGATGAGTACTTAGGAGCTCTGGGATTGTAAACCTTTATAAATAATAAGCCAAAGAATCCACCACCCTTCCAAATCTTAAGTGGGCTAACCCATTTAAGGTTGTGAATCTGTAAATGTGGCTAACCCTTTTAAGATTTGGAAGCGTGGTAGATTCTTTGGTTTATAATCAAAGATAGGTGTGAAAACTTGGCACAACTACATTTGATGTCGATGTTACATTATGTTTGACCAATCATGAATAGAGGAATTCATGTGTTTACATAATACAAATAATAGAGATATGTAGAAAGCATTTCAGTATTCAATGTTTTAAAGTTTACCTTAAGACTTAGGGTTTCTAACTTTCTTGTTGTTAGTGAGAATTTTTGGTTTTCTTTTCTAATACCCTATGATCAAGTGACAACAGTGACAATTTTATATGTATTGATGTCATTTTCTTTCATTTGGGAATTCTCCTTCTCTTACCTACATACAGAGCTTGAACACATAAGCTAAGATTTATAAATATGCAATTGGTAGCCTAGACGAGCATGAACTATAAGATTCTTTCTTAAGAAGCATTCGGTAATAAACGACTTCTATTAAAATGGTCTAATTAGTTTCAAGTATTTAACTGGAATTAACAGAGATTCAAAACCCAGCCTACCTAGACTGCATATTAGCTTATAATGGCTTAGGAGCAATCAGATTTCCCAGATGGCTTCACAAGGAAGAGAGAAATAAAAATAAAACAGTTTTAAAACCAGGTAACTAATTATACACAGATTATTTGTAAACAGCTTCTCTCCTTTGAACGAAAGAAATAAGCTTAGCTGAACTGAACTGAAGCTCTCATTGCCAAACCCACAGCAGAATCATTTTCCTGGAAGAATAGTCCTATATTATGAAGGTATGAGTGATATCAAACTGGGCAGTGATCAAAAATGAACTGATATTTGCTCTAGCTAATTTGAATGGTTGGTCTTTGGGGGCAGCTGAGTCGAAGTTTGTATCTTTTTCTTTTTCTTTCCTTCTTTCTTTCTATTTTTTTTACTTTCTTTAAACAGAGGCCTTTGTCTTAATTCTGAGTGAGATGCTAGATTGCAAATGACTGTATTCTTTCCCACCTCTTTTCTAGTAGCTACAGCTTTCCAAGGAGGTCTTTGCCTCTGTCTTTTCTACTTGGAAACAATGGGTTCTTGGAACTCATAAGGATTCTTGGAATCCATAGTAGATCAAATCGGAGGCACTGGAAATTTTATTTCATGTTTCATGGCTTCCTTGGCAATAGTCTCAAGGTTTCAAAATTATTTTTAAGTAAATCAGATCTGTGTTTACTTTGAAACAAATAGTTATTCTCTGAGTAAGTTTTGTTTCTCATTATCATTATATGAATTGAAGTTCAGTTGTAATAGTTTCAGCAGTGGCTTTTGTTTTCCAGGTACTGAGCTACTGCTTGACCCTGGCTTTCATGTATTCATCGCAATACCCTATTATCCACATTTGAGAGATAAGAAGAATCAGAGTTACAGAGGTTAAGGACTTATCCAAGTTACATAGCCAGTGATTCAGAAGGCAGGAATGGATCCACCTCTGCCTCACTCCTGTTTTGTGCTCTTAATCATTATGCTAGAGAAGAGAAAATTTTTTCACAAGTCTCACTTCTTACACAAATGAAAAATTGATAACAAGGATTCTGAATACTATGAGGAATAGTTTTATAAAGTCTAAATTCAGAAAGCTATAGCAAGGAGTTAAAATTGTTCTCCATCCATTGTGTTGAGAATCTGCTCCATAATCAACAAGCATGTTTATCTTTCTCAATGATGTTCATGTGGTTGCTTTGCAAAGATTACGGATTTGCTTTTCCATATTCTGGGTCATAAGAAATGTGAATTTACTCTAAATTCCTTCTTAAGGAAAACTTTTGAAACATTTACCCAGAGGTCATTTTTCATATAAAAAGTAAAGTATGGCAGAGTACATTATAATGATCTAGAAAAATAGAAGTATTTTAGGAGAACATACCCAATTTTGCATTCCAGCTTGGCTATACTAACTATTTCTATAACACTAGACAACATGTTGAACTAGGAACCGGTTTGTTCAGTATGGAAAAGTCTTAGGGAAAATTAAATGAGATAATGTGGTAACATCATCAGGCATAGGGATATTTATTTACTTTTATCAACTTCATTTTTCTCTTTTGTTTTTTTCCCATACAATTTTTGCTTTTAATTGTTTCTTTCTTATATCTTCCATTCACATTTTTAATTTTACTTCTTATTTTTGATTTGTTACGGGAGAAGGTAGGAAAGGTGGTCTCTGAATCCTCTAGAAGTCATTCTGTTTGCTACTATTCACTTAGCGACTTAGGATGGTCTCATCACAAAACCTTTCTTAAAATTTTCATCTCCACAATTTTTGAAGATAATAGATATATGAACAGTAGCCACTAAGTCTGTTAAAAATGGATCCTGCTTTTCAGGGTAAATCTTGAGTTTTGTTGCTTATTTTGTCATTTTTTCCAATAAAATTGCTTGATTGTAATTTTCACTTCATATGTGACTTTTATAGAATGATCCTTGTAGAAAAATGAGGATTGATTTTGCTAAAATGTTCTATGTCTTCAATAATTTTCCCAAGGCATTCATTAATTTCTTGTTGTATATGTTGTATTCTTTTAAACTACCTAGATTGTGACTATCCTTTTTTATTTTCTCTTTCTCAGTTGATAACTGGTAAGGATAGATCCAAGTTTGTGAGCGCCTCTAAGAAAAGAATGTAATATTGTGGAGAAAATGGTTAAAGAACAAATAGTTGTTTAGAATGAGCAAAGGAAGCAAAATAAAGTATGAAAATCTGACAAATATCTCAATCATAAAATCCAGAAAAATCACAAAATACTTTTGTGACTGAACTGCTTGATGTACATCCATGATCATTTTTACTACTTTGTTCGTCAGCATATGCTTTGATTAGCTCTTTATTTGACAATGATTTTATACATATTTTTTGTGAATACAAGTATATTTGAGATTTTACTCTAGCACAACTAATCAATTTTTTTCTATTACTGATAGTTTAGAAGATTTTATTACAGCTCTACTAGATATTGCCAATGTCATGTACTTTTAATATATGTGTCAAATTTTGGAAAAACCTCTAACATGAGGGGTTTTTTTTAGAGGTCCAAAATGTATAAATTCGACACGTATATATATATATATATATATTTTGGAAAAACCTCTAACAAGCATATATATATATATATATATATATGCAGTAAGTTTATATATATATGTGTTAAGTTTACATATATATAGGAGATACATACATATATAAGTTTGCATATATATATATACACACACATATATATGTATATATACATGTGCAGTAAGATTTGGAAGAATTTTTCATAGAATACTAGCTTCTGGCTCTAGCCAATTGTTTTCATTTGGGACTGTTTGCCCTGTGTTGGCAAATATTTTAAGAGAACCCTGAAATGCACATTTTGTATGAATTGTCTAGATGATTTCTTTTCTGACTTTTAAATGTTGGTATTATTCAAGTCTTTAAGAAACACTGTGAATAAACAAAATTTGTCTGTTGTTCTACACAAAGGTAAATTAAGATACTACGTTTTTATTTTATATTCATCTTATTCTTACTATTTAGGGTTTATATTAATGTTTTCTCATACCTTGATATTGACCATTTTTTATACATGATACTGCTTTGAACCAATCTGTAGTTTACAATGCTCACATCATCATTTTATACATTTACAATGTTCATATTTGGATGCCAAAATACAAAAGGAATGGGGATATAAAGAGGTAAAATATGAAGTCGGAATATGGCCAATGTGTTCACCCACAGAACAGGACACAACTGTAGAAGGCTAGAGTAAGCCCTGAAAGCTTGGGCGTGAACTGGAGTACTATTTGCCTGTGTCAAAGAACAATGCTTGAATTCTATTTAGGAAAAAAAATTCTTAGCAAAGAAAGAATAAAGTGAATTGCCTTAATGTGATAAAGAGTATCTAACAAAAACTTAACATCACATATCATACTGAAAAACTACTGAAAGCCTCTCCCTGAGATGAGGAAGCAGATAAGTCTATTTTTTTGTCACCTTTTTAAATCAGTATTATCTAATGGAATTTCAAGTGCGAGGCCCAACCAGTCCTCTTTTTCTCATTCTTGTTCAGTTTCTCTTCTGTTTTATTCTTATTCCGAGGCTCCTAAACAGATGTATAGGCTAATCCTGTAGCTCAGGATCCCATAAAAGTGTTCATTAAAAAAAAGCCTTCGCCAACCCAACACACAAAAATCAAAACATAAAAATTATTAAAATGAGTGCTCTGATTGCCCTTATTATAATGCTTGCCTTTTCCTTTGGGATTAATTTCAACAGTGGATTTAGTTCCTTTTGTCTAAGTCTTCTTCTTTTTTCCACATTCTTCTTAAATTTTAGTAATTAAATGCTCCACTAAGATTCCAAATAATCCTGTAGGCAAACAAAACTCAAAATCTATTTTTTGTATTTTTAAACTACCTTTAAAATAATAATATGTACTTTCTTATCTTGTAGTTCACTGAAGTTTCCATCTATTTTGTGGGGGGGGTTAATAGACAATGGAGAATATATAAATGATAAATGAGTTCATTCCCTGCAGTACTTGTTATCTACCGCTGCATAATGAATAATCAAAAACGAGGTGTCTAAAAACGACAAACAGTTATTAGCTCATAGTTTCTATGGGCCAGGAATTCAGAAGGAGCTTAGTTGGATGACACTTGTGAGTTGGAGTCACGGTGTTGTCCTGAGCTGCAGTCCTCTAGAACTTGTGTCCACCCTCACTCACGTGGATGTTGGCAAGAGGTCTCAGTTCCTCATAGTTGTCAGTTGGAGGCCTTTCTTCAGGACATGGCAGCTGACAGTCCCTAGAGCAAGTGATGAAAGAGAGAGCAAAGAGAAAGCAAGCAGGAAGCTTTAGTCCCTTTTATGATCTAGTCTTAGAAGGGACATGCCATCATTGCTGCAGTCTTTATGTATTTATGTATGTATGTATGTATGTATGTATGTATGTATGTATTTGAGACAGAGTTGTGCTCTTGTTGCTCAGGCTGGAGTGCAATGGCGCGATCTTGGCTCACTGCAACCTCTGTCTTCCGGGTTCAAGCAATTCTCTTGCCTCAGCCTCCTGAGTAGCTGGGATTACAGGCACCCACTACCAGCCCTGGCTAATCTTTTTGTATTTTTAGTAATGACGGGGTTTCACCTTGTTGGTCAGGCTTGTCTCGAGCTCCTGACTTCAGGTGATCTACCTGCCTCAGCCTCCCAGAGTGCTAGGGTTACAGGTGTGAGCCACCAGGCCCAGTGGATGCTATCTTCTATCAGTCACATAGGCCAACTCTGGAAGGATGTGGAAGGGGACTACACAATAAGATGCATGCCCCAGGGACCATCCCAAAGGCTGGCTATGGCCTATGATGAAGGGAATTTCTTTCATATTTCATCTTCAATGCTCATTTCATCTTGGAAATAGCTGGAGAAATCAGCTAAAATAGTTGAACCCAAAAAATCTGTTACAATTTATGTCATAGTCAGCTAGCCATTTTCATAAATTTTTAACAGTGATTTTCCAATTGGCAAAATAGGGCAATGCTTTAATTTAATTTAAATATACGTCTCAGTGTATCTAGCCAAATTTTCAAAGTCATTTTTTTCTTTTTAAGATGGAGGGATTGGATATTAGATTCCAAGTAATATTTTACATTGACATTGGAAAAGAAATGGTTGAAAGTTTTATATTCTTTCAGAATAAGTGAAATCCATAGTGGATGCCGTGCAAAATTTTGTCTCTTTGCAATTGAAATGAAACAAATGAAACCCAGACTTACTTTGAGTGAATTAACTCAATCTGAGCCTATGGCCCGGCTACTGACTTGGCCATAATTAAGTGCTAATCGCATGGGTGTGCTGTTTTGTGAGGCAGTAAACCAGTTTCCTGAGTGTATAAACAAGGAGGTTGAAAGCTGAGGATCTTAAGCTATCAAGAAACTGCAATTTTATTGTGGAAAAAAAAGTAGGCCTACCTGTTTTGCTATTAGAATAAGAGTGAAAATTCCAAAAAAAGTGAAAGAAAGGGTCATTTTAAAAATTGGCTAAGGGCAATGCTGAAGTAGAAAAGTGTTTCATATGCTCACAGTCTCTATGTTGAGTATCTCCTGTAGAATTCAACAATCAAAATATTTGTAACTTTCTATCTGCAAAACATCATTCTATAGGGGCGTTTAAACCCACGAGGGTTAGAGCAGAAATGAGCTACAGATTTCATCTCATCTATCACCAGTTTTCAATCCCACTCACATTAAACATTTCATAGATTAGCAAAAGGGGACTCTAAACGATTAGGTAATTTATCCAAAGCCACCTGTCTAATATAGAAATGTTGTTAAAATACAGATTCATAATGCCAACTGGCTTAAAATTAAACCCCAGTTGTGCACACACCATTTGACACTGGGAGACTGAAGCTTTGCATGGTTCAATTTGTTCATCAGTAAACCAAGGAACTAATCCTTACCACATTCATAAATTCTACAGATATGAGGCAGGCAATAGGGCTATACTGCCCTCAAAAAGCTCTTAGTCTATGAAGGAGATAAAGGTAAGCAAAATGTGCTTTAGCAACGTGGATATTGCTATGGTCTGAAAGTTCATATCCCTTTGAAATTCGTATGTTGACATCCTAAACTCAAGGCGATGATATTTAAGATGGGGCCTTTTGAGGGGAATGATTAGGTTATGGGGACAGAGCCATCATGAATGGGATTAGTGTTCTTACAAAGGGGGCCTAAGGGAGCTTGTTTATCCCTTTGCAACACCTGAGGACACAGCAAGAAGATGCTATCTGTGAGAAATGAGCTCTCACCAGACACCAAATCTACCAGTGCTTCCACGTTGGACTTTCAGCCTCCAGAACTGTAAGAAATAAATTTCTGTTGTTTATAAGCTCCTCAGTCTCAGGTATGTTTGTTACAGTAGCCCAGAGGGACTAAGGTAGACTCCAAATCCAGTTTCTCATAGGTGGTCACATATGAGCTTTGCATAGCAATGGGAGGGCAAGAGGGAGACAGTGGTCTTGGTGAGAACACAGCATGTGCACAGGCCTGGAGACCATAGCTGGCATGGCATTGCAAGGAAGGCCACTCTGAGGGTGGCTGGATAGAGATGGCAAGCTAGGGTGTTGAAAGGACTCAATGAGGACATGAATGAAAAGAGGTTAGCACAGTTCCCAGCTCACGGTACGTATTTGGTCAATGATCATTGCCGTAGTTAATTTTGTTATTGCTATTACTAAGCATTAAAACTTCAATTGGGAATCTAAATTCCTATTTGAACTTATTTCTGATTTCCAGTGTCTTTTTTTTTTTATCTTTAATGTATCCAGGTGATGTACCATAAAACTTTCCAGTGACAAATATTTATTGCTTGGTTGCTCTTTTCAAGAGCTGCTCTATTCCAGACATAGGGAATTCAGCAAAAATAGAAAAAAAATAAAAAAAGAAAGAAAGAAAGAAAAAGAAAAAGAAATCAGACAAGGCCCTGTTCTTTCCAGGAGAAATGGATTAAAAAAAAAACTGGGAAACAAATACATGAATAAAATAATTTCAGTGGAAAAGTGCTCTGAAGAGAATAAGACTAAAGGAAATGGAACATAACAAAGTGTTGGAGGAATGCAGGGAGACAATCCATTTTCCTCCAGCTCATGGTAGTCAGGGAGATCTTCCTGAGACCATGGCCATGGAGGAGAAACCTGAAGGATGTGATGGAGCCAGCCAGGCAAACATCTAGGAGAAGAGCACTCCAGGCAGAGGGCCTGGTGAAGATCCAGACAGACTTGAGAAAAGACCTTTTTGCTTAAAGTGAGGGAGGAGACTGGAGGGAGTTAAGAGTCAAGGAGACCGAGAGGGAAAGAAGGTGAATTTAGAGGACAGGAAGGGGTCATAGATGGTAAAGTGATTGGGTTTTATTTTGCATGTATTAGATTCAACCCGAGGCATGATGTGGCATGATGTATACTTTCAGACCCTTGCTCAATGGTGGCACTCTTCACAGGTGGGGTGAGGTATCTTTTTGTTATGGGGGCTGTCACGTGGCAGTGTAGGATGTTTTACGCCATCCCTGGTCTCTCCCCCACTAGATGCTGGTAGCAGCCTCCTAGTTATGACAATCCACAGTATCTCCAGACATTGCCAAGTGTTGCAAGACAGGACAAAATCTCTTCCAGTTGAGAATGACTGCTGTAAAAGTATATTTTTGGTTGCTATATAGAAAATTGGCTGGAGGGTTGGGGGAAGTGGAGAGGGCCAGGGTGGAAGCTAAGAGGCTTCCGGGAGGCTATTGTAGCAATCCAGGGGGGAAAAGTAACTTGATGGTGGAGCAGCACACACTGTTGAAAGGGTTGGGAGACAGGGTACCGTTTGGATATATTTTGAACAGGCAGAAAGTGTTTTGGAAGTTAAACTGACACAACTTAAGTGACCTGTCAACCATATATGTCAATTTATTTGAGAAACACCTAGTTTGCTCCTATTTTCACAGTACAATTATTTAGAGTGCTCCTTTCCATTTCAAAGGATTCCTCTTTGGACAATAAATTACAAAATTACATGCTTGCACTAGGGATAGTTGAGTGACAGGGCCAAGATATCCAGTTTATTTTCCATATTACCTTTCTCATTTAAGGGCCTCTCATTTTCAGTCTTTCTCACCTGATGAAATAAAGAGAACACAAGTAGATATTTATATAGAGTAAGAACTAGAATAATTCAGAGGGGGTAGAAGCGAAATATTATATACAGTAGTCTACTCATTTGTAGTGTGTTAAATATAGCTGTAGAGTTTAAATTACCATTTATTTCTGGGCTCTTTATAGATGGCATCTGGGTGAAAGCACAGTACATATAATAGCGATGTACATATTTGTTCATTCCATTTAGCATATCTGAAAGGGATATTCTTTTCTTGGTTCCACAGGTTAGGTAAATTACTCATATAGTTAGACATTTTAACAAAATGTAAATTTGCAAACATTTTTAAACAAACTGTCAATTAAAATCATGTAATTTTCATATTGTTTCTGTACATGACTAATTAGTTGTTGGAGACCACCCTTTTAGTAAGGTTGAGGAGGGGTTAATCCCTATGTGGACTGGGAAGGACACTTTGCCAGCAGTATTTCTTAAAATAATGTATGCTTTTTGTCACAAAAAAGAAAGAGAGAGAAGAAGAGAAAGGAAGGTGAGGAGAAAGAAAATTAATATCTCAGCACAAATTCATCTCTATTGCTGGAGATAAATGAACAAGTATACAAGAAAACACACATGGCCTAAAAACAATTTGTGGGGATATGTTATATTTAAAACAGAATGGTACACCAATGTTCAGAGTCTCCTCAACTTATTTGCTTTCTATTATTATGGGATAAACTACTATATTTGAGAAAAGTTATCTAATTTAATCTACACTTTAGCCTTGTGAAGTTGTTACTATTGAAACGGACGAGTACCCTGACCCCCTCGAGGGACATGTGATAGGGGTGTGGCTTGTTTATTTGGCTGCTGCATGTTCAAATCTTTTACAAGAGGGGGAAGCACACAGATGGGCAGGTGAAGGAGCCACGGCAAGTGCTTTTGGGCTCTAGCCCCATGGAAGCATCTAGGGGTGTATTACAATTAATGCTCTTTTAGCAGCTGCTGTCTCTGGGTGGCTAAGTGTTAAACAAGCTCAGTAGAGAGTCAGGGTGACAGCCTTTAACACCCTGCCTTCTTGGTACCTGGCTTCTTGTCCAGTACCCAGGAAGAATCAGGTCACTCAGAATTAAAGGATGGTGAAGGCAGGTATTTTATTGAGTGATGGAGGTGGCTCTCAGTGGGATGGATGGGGAACTGAAAAGAGGATAGAGTGGGAAGATGATCTTCTGCCGGAGTTCAGCTATCCTGCGGCCAATGTCCTCTCTTACCATCTCCAGATGAGCTCTTAACATTCAGGTACTCCTTTTCTCTCCTTCTCTGCCTCACCGCTGTGGTGCTCTGCTGCTCTGCCACTCTGCTGTTCCTCTGCTCGTGGAGCCTGAAGTTTGGAGTTTATATGGGTAGAAGAGAGGGCTGCATGATGGGCTAAAAGGCAACATTTGGGCATAAAATCAAGAATGCCTGTTCCCATTTAGGGCTGCGGGTTTCCAGGCTTGAGGGTGGGGCCTTTGCTAGAACACCGCTCTCTTCTGCCCAGAATTTTCCTACTTGCTGTCCGTGTCACTATTATCATCACCATTACTCAGACACAGAACATGAGATTCAGAAACGTTTGAGTAACTTGTACAAGGTCACATGACGCCTCACAAAATTCCCATCTAGGCTCCTCTAGATCCAAAGTCCTTTTTTTTTTTTTTTTTTTCTATTTTATCTCTTTAACATTGTAATATTAGTGAGAAAAGTTCTGTTTTGTAGTTGGGAAACTGATGTTTAGTGTAATGAGAAATTTGCTTGAGGTCCAGCTCACAATTTGTAAAGAAAGGCCTTGAGTAGAAGTCCTCTAATTCTTAGTCCAGTTGATAGCATATATTTGAACGGCTGGAGTATTCAAATCCAATGAGTTACTCTAGCATTTTCACCAGATTCTTTTTCTCAAGTAGTCTCAGGAAATTAAAAAAAAAAAGTATTTTCACATAGACCAAAGGAAGAGGAATAATATAAATAAGTCCATCAAAGAGACATGGAGTTTTAAATGTGACAGTGTATATTCTGTGGCTTGAAGCACAAATTGAAGATGTCTTTACTATGCCATCTACAAATGGTGATCTAGAAGAGTACTTATAATTACATAGTGATTAGTGGAGTTTGAACAGTCTGAGACTAAATCCTAGTTTGCCTCTTAGAATTTTCTAAGTCTATAAAGGTATCTCAGTTGGCTTATGTATAAAATGTGTATAAAACAGCATCTAGCTCAAAGGATTATATTGGACTAAATAAGATGTTCTACAAACTTTATTCAAATAGTGAATGCTCACTAGATATTAGTAAATATTATTTACGGATGTTCCTACAAAAATTTAAGTATTTGTCCTCTTTGTGGCTTTTAGTAATAAAAAGTCTTTTTTGAAGATATCTTGACAATTTATAGCTGGATCTTCCCTTTTACGTATATATGAAACGATTACTTTAGATTCTTTTCCAATAATCAATGCATATAACTGTCCTCCTTCCTTTAGGTTCATAGATATTTTTGAATCACAGAGAAACTTAAGAATAATCTGTTATCCTCTTATTTCCATACATGTAGCCTACAGATTTCAAAGTCTAAGGACTGACCAGAAGTCACACAGCTGTGAGAGCAGAGCTATGACAGGAATCTGCTTCTTAGCTCTTTGTTCTTCATTCTCTTGCCACAATACCATTTTATCTCTACATAATGTGTCCAGCTTGTTTATTTCTCCAATCTATTTTTTTGTGTGTCCACAAAATGCAATAGAGCAGTAACAGCTCTTTTTATTGCTGTAGTAGACGGAGTTCAAAGGGAACTCAAATTTTAGAATTATCTTTTTTTTGGCTAGCCAGCCTTTCCCAGGTTAACTTTAAAGGTGTCTGGAAGCTAAATATGTATCAATAGTAGGTTTGCCTGGGGGAGATCTAGTTCAGTCTAATTGACCAAACACATTCAATTCATTTCTACTGAACAGGCCTTTGATATGATGAGATTTATTGCTCCTCTCTCTTTTTTTTTTCATCTGGAAGATAAATACAGCCTAAGATCAGAAGAGACTTCTTGTAAACCCAAGAAGGTTTTCAGATTGATGGGTTTTTATTTGTTCTAACTTGTACTGGGCTTTAGCTCTGACTCATTTGGTGTTTTCAAATAAATTTTATTTTACTTTACTTTCACATCTTTCTTCGATCAGCTGGCCTGTGTCTCTGCCTATTCACTAATTTGTGTTAACCGCATATTGTTTAAACCAATGTATTAAGCAGGGAGTCTGTATTGCTTAATAAATTTGCCAGAAACTGGGTAAGTCACTTTGCCATAGCTCAGGGAAAACATGAGTGTTTTACAGTTCATTCTGGGAAAACTTATGAACCCATACAAAAGAACAACTTGCTGTCTTGGACTCTGAACACCACAAAGAACTGTTCAATTAGAGCTTCCATTCAATCATAACTGAAAACAGTGTTGGGTGAGAATATGCTCACTTGCAAATGAGTAGTTGAGTAATTGTCTCTTAATAATCCCTTCTTGATCAGTTTTATATGTGCCCCATATTTTAATTTCTTTCGTTAGTATTTCATCTTATTCACAATGTCCAAATATAATTTAGTCCCAGGCTAACAGAGATCTTTTGAAGACTCTTTCTCCCCCAAGGGTCTTGACTAACTGGCCTTCCATTGTCTTCCACACCCATTTCATATCCAGTGTCGCATCTCCACAGCTGTTTCTTCCTATCTCTCCCCTCTTCCCTTAAAATGATATGTCCCAGAAAGGACTCCAGATAAGAAATGTTATTAAAGTTTCCAGACCCCAAATGCAATGAATGTGAATTAATATGAAATAACTTATGTGAATTAATGTGAAGACAAACACAACCACAACCACCCACCCCCATCTCCACACCTCCACATCTACCTAGTGTATGTCAGGATATTCTCTAACTGGGCCCAAGAAAGTCTCGATAAAGGTGTTATCATCTATATTAAAAACCAACCATTTGCATTGTACATAGCACCCTGGATGCAAAAATTAACAAAATATGATCCACCTACTGAAGGAAACATGTAGCTTGCTAAGGATAGAGGTAGAGCTAGAAGAATTTGGAAGAAGCACAGATAAACCTGAAATATAAAGTTGACTTGCATGTACCATGTACTTCTGTGCTAAATGTCATTTGTAGTCCATTTTGAGTCTCTTCTGAGTGAAATGTAGAATGGTTTTCCTGTTGTGAGGTGCTATTCCTTTTGTGGTCTGACCAAAATTCTAACACATACCGGTTTGCTAAAGATTTCTACACTTGCCCTGGGCAAATCATATCATTAGAAATGCTTCTAAATTTGCCAATCATTTTGTAAATGACCTTATCTTTCTTTGTGTGACATAGGCTCTGATCAATATAAAAACAGAGGCATACATAAAGAACTATTGAAACATTTATGTGTAATCCCAGAACTTTAGGAGGCCAAGGCAAGGATTTTGCTTGAGCCAAGGAGTTCAAGACCAGCCTGGGCAATATACTGAGACTTCATTTCTACCAAAAATAGAAAAATTAGCCAGATGTGGTGGTGTGTGCCTGTAGTCTCAGCTACTTGGGAGGCTGAGAAGAGAGGATTGCTGGAGCTTGGGAGGTGAAGGCTGCAGTGAGTGCAACTCTGCACTCCAGCCTGGGTGACAAATAAACAAACTAATGGATGGGCACTGAGCCTTCCGTTTGGTGAGAACTATGAAATTGTGACCATGAGAAATGTAATGTATTGTCTTCCTCTTCTATTTATTTTTTGCTTAGTTTCTTAACTAATATGAGTTTGCATATACCAGGTAGGGCTGGAGAATCTGAGGTAGGGCTTTTTCAACTGTTCCTGGAGGCTGAATAGGGCTTAATTGTTGGCTAACAAATGAGCAAAGTTAACTGAATCTGTCTAGTTTTTTTTTTTTCACATTTTGAGTTTTACATAAGAATATGAATTATTTCTGAATTCAATTTCTTATTCCATTTATAGGTTATATTATTACTTAAACAAGTAAGAATGTACTTTTGCAAGCAAAATCCACAATCATGCTAGAAAATGAACAGTACAAATACTGTTACTTTTAGACATAAATTGAATTAAATCTAAATAGCTAAGGTGATTTTTAAAGAGTGAACAATGTAGCTATAAACTTTGAAACTTTCATCCCTTCTCTTTCTTCCTAGTATTTACTATTTTAAAATTTTTAATTTACCGTAAATTTTAGATGCCAATTTGAGTATTTTAGCAAATTTAGACTTATTAAAGATTAGATTGAGATAGAGACATATTTTTTTTTAACAGACTCTTTCTGACAAAGTTTTTCTCTCATTTTATTTCCTCTAAATTAGTTCTCGCCCAAAGAAAGATGACCATCTTTTTAAAATACAGGGTTTGGTTGATGAAGCAATTGGCTCTCTTTAGCTTTCTGTAGCCCTTCTTTGTACAAATGGTCTACTCAGATGCTTCAACTTGTCAGAAGTCCAATGACCACCAAAAGATTTGCCATATCACATCTTATAGCAGTAATATTTATTTAGACAGTGTATATCTTCACTGTCTTTCAGCATGGTAGTTTCTTAAAAGATGGTGTTGCTAGGCATGGTGTCTCATGTTTGGAATCCCAAAACTTTGGGAGGCCAAGTTGGAGTATTGCTTGACCCCAGGAGTTCAAGACCAATCTTGATGACATAGGAAGATCTCATCTCTACAAAAAATTTGTAAACAAAATTAGCTGGGTATGGTGGTGTGCACCTGTAGCCCCAGCTACTCAGGTGCTGAGTTGGGAGGATCACTTGAGCCCAATTAGCTGAGGCTGCAGTGAGTCATGACAGGACCACTGCACTCCAGCCTGGGTGACACCCTTGAACCCTGTCTCAAAAAATTAAAATGATGGCATAGCTTACTAGGGTTTATAAGAAAGAGAAAAATGAAACATGAATTAAATCTTTTAGGTTACTTTGAGTCTTTTTTAATATGAAAAGGAAAACAGCAAATGACTTCTAAACTTATTTGAATTCCTTAAACATTGATGAGCAGTTTGGATTAATTTTGTTGCACATTTTACCAAGCATGAATAAAAGTTTGAAAATTAATTTTAGTTTTGCCAATAAAATGACTGCAAATATGCTTCCTCAATGTGCTAGTAATTAGAACATTTATTCATGGCTCTCATTAGCAAATGCTGGTAACCCAACTTGAACTACCTTAGGCATATAAACTTATTGGCTCATCTGATCAAAAGACAAGTAGGCCCTATGTTGGTGTTAGGGACAACTGGGTGCATGAGCAAAAATTGTCTCCAATTTTAGACTATTTCTTTCAAAAAGCAGGGCAGAAAATATTTAGTTTCCTCATAGCAGTGATGATTTTCCAGATGAATAGATATGTCAGAACAAATTATACACTTTAAATATGTGCAATTATACTTCAATATTTAGTTTTGAAAAGAAAAAAAAATGAAAGAGGAAGGGAAGGAAAGGAAGGGAAAGGAAAGGAAAAAAAGGAAAGGGAAAGAGAAAAGGAAGGGTAGGGGAAAGGGGAAAGTAGAGAAGGAAAGAGATGGAAGAAAAGAAAGGAAAGAATAAAAGAGAGTGAGGGAAAGAGAGAAAGAGAGAAATAGGAAACTTCCCAACTTATGTTTCCCAAGTTTGCCTTAAAGGGACTGAGTCCTGCATGCTTTTGCCACAATCCCAAGAGCTCTAACTGCTCTGGCTCTGGTGAAGAGCCATTCCTGGGTCATCGCTATGGCCAGGGAGGTGGAGTCTCTGAGAAGATGGCCATTCCTATCCTATCCACATGGTTAGAAAAACATTTCTCATGCTGACGCACAAAAAAGGAAGGTGTTGCTGTGATCGGATAAAAGAATATATGTACCCTATGTTTGGATCTCTGAGATTCATGGGCAACATATGCAAGTGAATTTTCAGTTAATAGCGTTAAAGAAAAGTAGTGGTTAAAGAAAGACTAGTAAAAGTTAATTGGATCGTCTTGTTGTGTGTGTGTGTGTGTGTGTGTGTGTGTGTGTGTGTGTGTTTAATATATAGGAATTAAAAACCCGTGGTCAGAATTTTTAAATATTAGGGAAGTTTCTTGATGAAAAATTGCCATCTATTTTCCCAGGGCAAAGCACCTTGTGAAGAGGAGTTGATTGGAAAGAAAGGGAAGGCTGACATTAATTATGCAGTTATTGTTTAGATTCAGATTTAAAGATTAACTAATGATTATTTCTTAAGGCCCTCAATGACATTCACCAAATATTGTTATTTAAGCAATAGACAAGCTTTGCTGCAAAATTGAGAAAAGCAAAGTGATAGAACACATGGACATATAGTATTTCTGTCTTTTCCTAACTTGAGAAATAGTGGTAAAATACAAAGAATGCTGTAATTTAGTGGGGGGCAGGGGAATGTCAATTTAATTAGTATAATACCTTCTGGTTTCTTTCCTTTTTCTTTTTCTTGGGACAGCTCTGAATTATTAGCTGGTAAACACAAAAGGAGAAAGGAAAAAATAAAAGAATAACTAATGTTTTTTTTTTAAACTCTATTATGAGACACACACTTGAAGACTCTATGTTGTCTTCTTTAATACGAACAATCCTTCTTTATTATCCTAATTTTTAAAATAGAAACTGAGGCTTAAAGAAAACCCAATAACTTACATTTAATCAACATAGTAAATGCTAAATCTCTCAAACTC
The DNA here is from genome assembly GCA_036589455.1 of Ateles fusciceps. Classification (NCBI taxonomy): domain Eukaryota; kingdom Metazoa; phylum Chordata; class Mammalia; order Primates; family Atelidae; genus Ateles; species Ateles fusciceps. The sequence continues at coordinate 2,982,206 of JAZHEH010000045.1, read as the reverse complement.
CAAAGTCCATCATGTTTTTTATCTTACATGAGACTGTTTACCATTTATACTCTGGCTGAGTAAGGAAAAGAAAGAGCAGCATTGAGGATACTAATTTAATTCTACAATGTAGTGTGGGTAAACCATTCCAGAAGTCCTATTCTCCTGCACTTATAGTCTAATCTGTCCCTTCTTCTCTCATTTTCTTTTTTCTTTTACATTTTCAGATAGCCAGGAACTTTGATGGGTAATTCATCTATACCACCTATGACATAATTCCTATTTCATGTCAAAGACATTATTCCTATTTTATGTAAGAGACACAAGTCCTTGATAATTTACATGCTCATTAATGGACAGATTCAAATTCAGATCTAACACCAAAGCTCAGACTCATTCTATCTGAAAAATTATTATTCTCTAATAATTACGTGTTGAATTTATAAAAGATTATATTCTAAGAGGGTTTGATGTGTAGCCTACTCTAAAAGACACAGTTTAACAAATATACAGTTAGGTCTTAATTTATGCCTGTCAATAAACTACGTTCTTGGATAAAGGAGGACTAAGACATTCTTCATCCTTAAGGAATTCATAATCTTTCGTAGGAGACAGAGCTCTCTTATATAAGAGAAGTACAAACAATACCTACATGTCTAATTTTGAGAAATCCTTTACTTATTGTAAAACATACACACACACAAATACATACACATTCTACTTCTGTTTTAATTTTTAATCTCTTAATACAAAGCCTACTTTCTTAATAATGAGGTCTCAGGTTTAGCAATTATCTTTGTAGAATTTGTCTCAAGAGTGAGGAATTTCCTCATGACACACATAAAATGTTTTTAAATTTTTCTGATTCATTTTTTACTAAAAGTGTGTTTCATTTTCAAAGGAAACCTTGATTCTAAAGCACTAATGTTTCTTGAGTACCAATATAAAATGACATATTCTTCTATACTGTTAAACAAAAGCTAAGTGTTAAATGAAAAAAAAAAAAGTTATAGATTTCAAACAATCTAACCAGAAAAGTTTCCTGTATTAGACTTGTAACAAATCTGGTTAAAATCTTATAAGAACTTTATAATTATTTTCAGAATGGAAACAACTGTCATTAACATAAACTGGCAAAAATATTTTTATGATATCCCTCTGTGCCAGCCTGAAAATTAACTTTAGGTGAGGCCAAGCTGGCTTTCCATGGTTCCCATGTAGTTTAGGTTTCCTTGACACTCAAAATATCTCCTTGGTAGTTTAATTCCACAATTAGATATTTAGCCCTATGGCCTAAGAGTTGTTAATACTTCTTAAAAATGTAAATAAGCCAGAGAAAATAACATCTTAAACTTTGCCAGTCCAGTATCTATTAAATCTAAGTATACGTCTATCCTTTGATACTGTAATGGCTCAATTTAATGTGTAACCAGGAGAAATGTATACATATGTTCATAGAACTATAATGTTTTGACAACACTCTTTTATACTAAATGAATTACCAATTTAGCACCACATGAAAAGTATTTAAATCGTTATCAGTAGAAGACTTGATACATAAATTGTGGTTTATTCCACAATAAAAGACATAGCAATGAGAATAAATGAACTGCAACTATTACAACAATTTATGTGAATCTTAACAAACATAATATTCAGTGAAAAAATTCATACACAAGAAAATAACATAGTCTATGGCTTCATAAACGCAAAGTTCAAAAAAAAAAACCTCAAAAGTAATCTTTGATGTTATAACTGGGAAATGTAATTCCCTGAATGGGGGGTGAGATAGTGACTAAAAGTGAGCAGAACAGGGTGTTTTGAGGGGGCTGGTAATGTTCCATGTTTTGACCTGAGTTCTCATTATACATACGTGTTCAAGTTAAGAAAAAACATTAATCTGTCCTTTTTGATTTGCACATTTTGTGTATGTATGCTGTACCTCAATAAAAATATAAAAAAAAGAACAACAGAGACAAGAAAACCCCAAAGCTTTGCCTGTCATTATAATTCATATCAATGAGATGAATGTATTTTTGTTGTTGTTGTTGTTGTTTTTACTAAGGTATGTCCCAGAATACTCAAATACAAGGTCAAAATCAGCACAAAATACAAGTGAACCAGAAAGGAAAGGTTATCGTATGCTGGCTGTATACACAGTTACCCAGTTGAAAAGAGAAATGGGATCAGTGATTTGCCAAGAGTTCATATCATTTCACTCTAACTGGGCTTTGATCTCCAAGAGAAAGACAATTTATTTCCAAGTGAGCACTCTCATTAACACTCCAACATCCTTTATTCTCTCTCTCTCTCTATATATATATCAATCTAGGTGGAAAGTTCTTTGCTTCCAAGTCATTGCATAGCAACCTCATATTCTATAGGTACACACTGAATTAAAATTACCATTTGGCTGCTTCTTGGTGCAGGTCTGTCTTTCCAAACACAACTTTGTCAAGTATCATAACTGACATATTGAGTTCCAACTTTATACAAATCAAAAAGTACCTTTAAATAATTCTCACGTGATTAACACACACATGCAAGTGTGCGTGCACGCGCGCGCGCGCACACACACACACACACACACACACACACACACACACAGCTATGCAATTTCCATGCCATAGTGCTTCTGTATGTAGCACTTGTCCCAGTAGTAACGAGATTCAGCTAGTTTGTGGGCAGGGGACATTTGGTAGCAGCAAGATACCATGCTTAGCCATAGAATAATAAATACAGCTCTTTGATCTCCTAATAATCAAAGATTTTTACTGCCTTTACCCAACACAGATCTAGCTAAAGGAGAGCAGACAAAGATCTAGCTGTTTGTTCACCTTATTGTTTTCCATGTCACTAAATAGTAATGGAACAATTTTTGATGGGAAAATTTTATTCTAAATTCCAGATTTGCCTACTTTACTTAGTTGAACCTCTACTATTGAATATTGAAGCTGTTTTCATTTTTGCTTCTACAAAAAAAAAATCTGCATAGGTATATTTTGCATACATTCATGGTTATTACCTTTGGGAAAATTTTAGAAGGAGAGTTACTGAATTAAAAATTATACACATTTTAAGGCGTTAAATTGATAGAATCATTTTCATCTTTCTTCAAATTTTCCAAGGGGATTAATTTGGCTTTAAAATAACATCATCAGTCATAATTGAATTCTCAAGTGCTTCTGTATATTGAATAGAAATAAGTTAGCATAAACTATTTTTTAAAGATATAGACTGTGAGATGGAAACATTATAAAGTAAGAATTCTTAAAGACAAAATAGATAATTGTTCACCTGGGTGGATTCATAAATGATTGAACCACTGCAGTCAGTGTGTGCTGCTTAAACAGTCAATACCAATCTGTAAGGTGGTCGATAGTGCTGTGCCGTGGGAGGCTATATTCATTCTGTCTTGTCCAATAGTTTTATTAATCATTTTAATAAGAGCATTGACTTGGATTTTTGCATATTGATTATAGGTTTATTTGACCTTGTTTAGGGAGAAAAATCTAAGCTTTTGGAAGATAAAATTCTAAACAGACTATACAAACTGAAATGGCACATAAAATTTAATATGAGGACAGTCAAGTATGATAAATTTGCTAATTATGAGGAAGAACAGAAATCAGCAAACATGAAAATAAGAAGTTTTATTTTACCAAAGTTGCATAAGAGGTTAATTGTATTTTAGATAATAAAGTTATTATGATTTGAGATTTTATCACTAGATATATATTCTTTGGAATGAGGGAGGTGATATTACAAATCTACTCTATGAATCTCATGCCAAGAACATTGGCAGACTAGAAGTTATTCAGGGAATAAAAATTATCTTAGTGTGATTCTCTATCAAAGATGTTAATGTTACATTGAGCAATATAAGGCCTGTGCAACAAAAGTCATGAAAAATGGGAAGTGAGGAAGGGGAAAATGGAAAGGAAATATAAGGTGGTATCTCACAGAGTAGTTCAGAGCCTCATTTAAAAAAATGCCAATTGCTTAGTCTTTTGGGAGGTCTCCAGAGAGATACATAGAACAATCTGTAGTGAAGATGAAGAGTGACTTACTTATGTGCTCTTTCCTGTATCTTGTCCCTATTGGGTTGAAAGTTGTCCTACAAACCATTACATGTTCTGTATTTCCAGCCTGAATTTGCCAAGCCTTCTGGGTAGCCACTGGAGAGGCCAGAAACTCCATGGATCTGGTTGCTTTGGCCTTGAGCCCTGGAGCTGCTGGACCTCCTGTTGTAGTAGCTATGAGGAAAACCTCGTTGAAGCCCATATATTTGAAGAAAGGTGAAACAGTTGGAGATCCTAGGTGACAAGGCAACAGAAAAAGTGAGCAGGGCTCTCCTGAGAACAGATTACACCATGTGAAACTCGAAAGACTCTAGAACAGATTACACCAAGTGAAACTTGAAAGGCCCATAAATTGCATCCAATATAGTCTACTACTTGAGCCACTCAGATGTATTTTCACTCTTTACCATATCCATATTTCATGTAAGAGCTAGACAGTCTCTCTCCAAGATGAAAAGTGCAAGAACATTCCAGGAATATGGTGACAAGAAAGCCTTCTAAAAAGATTTAAGGAAGATTAGCCAGCCAAGCCACAGTCCCTCACTGAGGTAGCTAGACCTGGAATTCTTATATGTATTATCACCCTCCTTTATTGCTCTTTCTATATTTCCTCAACTTTGGCCAATATTTTGGCTGGTCTGTGTTGCTTGATGGATGGAGTGGTACAGCATCCATTTTTCAAGGGTCTTCATTTGCCTATTCACCATTATTCTTATCCCTGGAAACAGAGTTTCCCTAATGACTCTTTTGAGTTCCAGACAAAATCTGCCTCTAATGTATAGTGGCAAATCTATTTCTTCATGATAATCAGAGCTGATTATCCCAGTCAATACAGAATCTCCCTTCTTTGTCTACTGGCTCACTGGTATGAGGTGTAAAAAAATGACCAGGTGGATTTAACCTCTGCATCAGTAGAACTTTTTCTGTGTCCCCTTGTGGAAGTATGCTCCCTGGGAACTGGACTCCTAACTGTAGGGATGAGAGGCACCAGTTTTACAAGGGTGTCTCTCAGAATGATGACGGGGTAATGATCTTCTATTTTGACTGCTTGATTACTAGAGCCATATGCTTTGTTCATTTGGGACAAGGCACCACAGAAAAACATTGTCAGTTGCTAGGCGTTTAGGACATCTTGAGGACAAGAGAGGCAGGAGGCCCTTTCTTCCCATTTTTGCCTTTTGTTTGTAAGCTTGCCCCATCCCATGTTAAATCCTAGCACTTCTGGGTTCTATTACCAGGCCCTCTGGGCAGCCTGGGGAAACCAGAGCCTCTATGGGTCCAGTAGGATTGGACCTGAGCACTGGAACTGTTATGAGGAAGGCTGAGAAAGCTGGTGCTATTAGGTGAGGATGTGGTGGCATAGGGCCAGGTGAATTTGGAAAGGCTTTATACAGTGAGGAGTATAATAAGGAGAACTAGTATATGTCATACAAGAACCTTTGGGAAGTATCAAGTTTACTAGACTCAAGGGACAGGAATACTTAACTTACCTTCACATATTTAATCTCTTCAGTCAGAAACTTGACAACCATTTATTGAAGAATCTTATGAAAGAATTTGAATACTACCTTGATTCAAGCTCTGTCGATGAACTTTATCATTCTGTCCAAACTCATGAGGCTGTGAGTCTTAGGACAGTAAAACTTCACTTATTAGTTAAATTTTTGAGTTTCAACCAACCTAGAAAACCTAAACAATGCATAGAACACCTTTGGAAATCTCTGGTGTAGTAAAGTCCCATGACCAATTAAAATATATTTCTGTTTAATGAGATTGTGTATCTGAGTTTTTCTTCCTGGTACATAAAAGAGACCAGATTATGAGCGGGAAACTGACTGCAGCCACAGGTTGAAAGTGATAAGTTATGCTAGGTGACTTCAGCCATATCGGATGCTAATTTGCATTAGCTAATGTCCACCAGCAAGCTGGTGACACTCAGTATAAAGTATCCCGCCCCCATAAGCTGAAAAATATGACCCCAAAGAACCATTAAAATAACTGCACTTATGGTTGGGCTTACTCTGCTTCCATGTGATAATGAATATTATAACATATTTTAGAAAAGTCTTTTTATCATATCTAGTTAAAATAAAATTATTTTGTTGACAAGACTTAATTGTTTGTAGAACACTTACATTAAGTGAGTCCTTGTTTTCATATACAGTATAGGAGATAGAAAGATGCCTCAAGAGTACAAGAAATATTTATTGATTGATTATGGATGCATTTAGTACAGGATCTACCCAATGGCAATATGTTTTTTTAAGTAAAGACTAACTTACCAGGCAAGAATAAATATTTCCGCCTTATATGATTCTAAAAGTGCTCCAAAGTTATAAAATAGACAAATGGGACCTAATCAAACTCCATAGCTTCTGCACAGCAAAAGAAACAGTCATTAGAGTGAATCGGCAACCAACAGAATGGGAAAAAATTTTTGCAGTCTACCCATCTGACAAAGGGCTGATAACCAGAATCTACAAAGAACTGAAACACATTTACAAGAAAAAACAAACAAGCCCATTCAAAAGTGGGCGAAGGATATGAACAGACACTTTACAAAAGAAGACATACATGAAGCCAACAAACATATGAAAAAATGCTCATCATCACTGGTCATTAGAGAAATGCAAATCAAAACTACATTGAGATACCATCTCACGCCAGTTAGAATGGCGATCATTAAAAAATCTGGAGACAACAGATGCTGGAGAGGATGTGGAGAAATAGGAACGCTTTTACACTGTTGGTGGGAGTGTAAATTAGTTCAACCATTGTGGAAGACGGTGTGGCGATTCCTCAAGGACCTAGAAATAGAAATTCCATTTGATCCAGCAATCCCATTACTGGGTATATATCCAAAAGACTATAAATCGTTCTACTATAAGGACACATGCACACGAATGTTCATTGCAGCACAGTTTACAATAGCCAAGACCTGGAACCAACCCAAATGCCCATCGATGATAGACTGGACAGGGAAAATGTGGCACATATACACCATGGAATATTATGCAGCCATCAAAAACGATGAGTTCGTGTCCTTTGTAGGGACATGGATGAACCTGGAAACCATCATTCTCAGCAAACTGACACAAGAACAGAAAATCAAACACCGCATGTTCTCACTCATAGGCGGGTGTTGAACAATGGGAACACATGGACACAGGGAGGGGAGTATCACACACTGGGGTCTGTCGGGGGAAAAAGGGGAGGGATAGTGGGGGGTGGGGAGTTGGGGAGGGATAGCATGGGGAGAAATGCCAGATATAGGTGATGGGGAGGAAGGCAGCAAATCACACTGCCATGTGTGTACCTATGCAACAATCTTCCATGTTCTTCACATGTACCCCCAAACCTAAAATGCAATTAAAAAAAAAAAGATATAATTTTAAAAGCATCGTGCCAAAAATCACAGAAGAACTTAGTGATTTGAAAGAACAACAATCATATTACTACCTCCTATTTTTTTTTTTTATGGCTCCCAAATTTGGGCAGGGCTGTCCACTGGGCAGTCTCTTGCTCAAGGCCTCTGACATGGTTGCAGTTGGATAGGAACAGCATAGGGGTGGAGTATCTTGGGTTTGTCTTCTCATGTCTCTTTCTTCAAGCAACTTCAGGGCCTTTCCATGTGGTTCCTTTGCATGTGCTAGGTTGGGCTCCCTTACAGCATGGAGGCCTCAGGGGTAACCAAATTGCTTATATTGCAGCTGAGGGCTTCCCTAATGAATTCAGCTCAGAAGTCGTTGTTCAAAATGGCCACACAACCCCACTGGTTTCAATAACAGAAAGCATTGATCCCACCTCTTGAGGGGGAAGAGTGTCAAAGTCACCTTGTAAAAACGGAATATGAGATGGAGGTATTGTTGCAGCCATATTTAGAAATCCAGTCTACTACAACCATGTTCAAAATGTGAAAACTAAAATATGCTTGCTGCCGTAGTGATAATAATGTATCCATGAGAGTGGGTTTACGCTGTTGCATTCCATTGAAAAACACTAATATATATTTTTAAAAATTTAAACAGTGCCTTTAAAAAGGTGACAACATCCAATGTAATCTGTATATTCTTTAGGCTTATATAATTCCACATGTTGGGGATTAAAAAGGCAAGGAGTAACTAAGACCAGATACCCTTTTGCTTCTCCTTTTCTGTTTTTGAGTAGAGAATAAAATAGAATTCTTTTGGAGGAAATGAAACTTATTAATATTTTGCTCATGATGAGTGAATCTGGAAAGCAGTGAAAAGCTCTTGGCAACTTCTCATATTGTGTAGTCTGAGTGATGACAAGTACCTCCAGAGTGGGTGACCTAGTATATTATAAAATACATTGTTCAGAAATGAAGAGTCTGCACAATGATGTATTGAAAGGTTCTGTGGGATCCTCATAGCTGCTGGATTACAAGTGTGCAAAAGCAGTCTCAGATTCTTCTGTGGACACTCATAAGAAGGAGAAAAAGAAGGAGAGGGAAGGGGAAGGAGAGGGGGAAGGGAGGGAGAAAGAACCCAAACTTCCAGCTATTGGGAAGAAGAATAGTCTTGGCTTTATTTCTGCACACAGTTAACAGATCAAATCAATATATTGTTTTTAATATTCTTACATTTCACTGTAACATGTTCAGCTCTTAAGAAGTACTTTCTGTTTTCCCAAATTTGACCAACATTTGGATGTTTTTAGCTATTGTGGATTTTTATTGTTAGATAAGTAAAAATGAAAAAAATAGTTTTTATTTCATTAAATTCTTTTTATGTGTGTTTATATATTAACAGCGTTTTAGTGACTGAAAATGGGTTTTATTTTCTTCTTCACATGTAAATGAAGGTTGTGGTCTTCAGTTTGAGATCCTATCAAATTTTATACTTTGAATCAAAATGGATTTAAAAAAACCATATTGCTAGTTTAAAGGAAAGAGATATACATAAAGCACAAAAAAATGGTGTCAGATGGCATGTTCATGCTTATTTCTATAAGATAATGTTGACTGTATGAAAATTTTTTCTGAAGGATTTTTTAAAAGCATAAGCTGTTATTTGGGGTTTCTCTACCTGTGGTATGGAATTTAGAGCACAGTTATTTTGAAAACTTGATTTTTGTTCCACTTCAGTAAGAGCATTTCAGCCTTAGTATAGACCAGTAAGTAAAAAGTAAATTCCTAATGCAGATTCCTTTTGAAAAGCCTCTGAAAATCCAAGTGTCAAAGTGAAAGAATTATGATTTTGTAATGTAGCCATAGCATTAAGAAATTATTCCTAAGGCATTTTCAATCCGCAACACCTTTTTAAAAAATTAGTAAGAAAAATGACCCAGCTTTTAATTCGTTTCCCCAACACTGATGTATTTGAGTTAGCAGTGTCTGGATCTAAATTAAGATTAGTCTCTGAAGTACCTTTTGGTGAAGGAAAACTATAATGATTTTATTACTCTTTTACATGAACCAGGAAAGGAAATTTTACAAGCATGAAGAGTTTTTTAAATAGAGTGGGTAATGGAGGAAAAAGAACAAAAAGAAAAAGTAAAATCAAGATCTTTTTCCATTGCATTGTTTAGCTTCCCACATCATGGAAAGAAGTAAGGCTGTTTGCTCACTTAGTTAATCTCATTTTTCCATTATCAATCCACAGGGTGCGTTTTCAAGGAGTTTTAGTTGGAGCTGTAAAATGGACTCTAGAGTAAAGTGAGTGAGAACAAACAAAAGGGGCTATTCTCTCATCCCTGCCCGTGTGTCATTCCCATTAATGTCAGCAGGGATTATGTACTCACAGGTAGGAAAACGTCTGTTTACAAATGGAGTGGATGCATTACTCTCCCAGTTACCACCATTTCTTATTCATTGAAATTGGAATGGATTTGTATGGAGTGTGTTTGTGTTTACTTCAAAAAGGCATTCTTTTAGAATGGGCCGCTAATGTCATAAACCTAATTATATTCTTTTTCTTTTTTCTTATATACTAAAATAATACAGCTGGCTTTACTTATTCATTCTTCTCTTTTTGTGGCCTACCACCTAAACCTGAAAAAAAAAAAATACAGGCTAAGCAACTGTTCAACTTCTAGCTCATTTACATTATTTTTTTAAGGCAAGCAATATAGTTGAGTAATGTTAAACTCAACAGATTGTAAATGGAACCCAAAGTACCTTGTTAAGACAAGATGTGTTTGCTGTCCACTTAAGCACTTCTTGTTGCTGGTAATTTTCCCAAAATATCTGGGGTGTAAGTAATGTAGCTGGTGGTATTTACGCCATGGAAAGAGCTGTGACCTATATTTTCATGCTTTGAATTAATCCTTAGTCTGCTTTGGGTACTGATATTCTCCACTTAACTCTTGTCGGTACTCTCAGCATTTTAACGCACAAACACATGCTCTCTGCTAATACAGAAGCTGCAGATTTGTAAGCCTGCTTCAAAGAACTCTGACTTGTCTTTGAACAAAACACATTGGTGTGATTAACATAATGCTGTCTGGTAGACCTCTTGCTTTAGCTTCTATCAGTCAATAAAGCTAAAATTATACAGTCAGGGGTTGTTTACTTTAAAGCTGCTTGCAAAATATCAGGAGACTTTTCAAAGCATTAGCAACCAATTTAAGAGAAAATGAGTGGTAGAGAGGTCACGGGGAAATATTTACTTTGGAAGGTCAATTGAATATTTGAAGAGAGTAACAGGTTTGGCTTCTAGGGTCATGTTAATGTATCTAGTTGTCTATTTGATCCTAAATAATTAAGCTGTAGAAGCAGGAGGTTGCAGAGTTGGAGATTCGGTCCTCAGCAGGGATCATGCTCAACGTGGTTGGAAAATAGAAGGGCTGTGTCTTCTATGTAAAGTATGGTTTGTTACCAGGGCAGGTCATAGCCTGCTGTCCTGAATGCTTAGTCTAGACTCCTACACCGGAAATCAGGGCAGTCATGTCTTCCTCTGTAAAGCTATGTGGTCAACATTTGTCCTTTGATTTTAATTTTGTCTGTTACTATCACAAATGCTACTGACTCTACCGATGGCTGCTCGATAAAAATGTATAACCTAGTGGCTTCTTGGAAGCAAAGTATCTCCAGTCTTCGAGTCTAACACACATTCCAACATAGTTGGCTTTCTTGAAATTGAAGTACAACCTTTAATATGTTAATTGCAATTACTGCACTTGAATTATATCTGTGGCAAACGAGCACTGGCGTCTATCAAATTAACTTTTTTTAGTGGAAGAATTTGTGTCTTTTAAAGTGACTGTATTATCTGCAAGAACATTTATGCTATAAAAATAAGGGGGCGGGAAGTGGGAAAGGATTGCGCTTTTCCAGTAGTAATTGTACTGTGCTTGTGGCTGACATAATTCTCACAGATGGATGGCTGAGCTTTTCTTTTTACACATCACACTCCATGAGTTAAGTGGTCACAAACTTAATAATGATGAAAATAAACAAAATGTTGTGTTTTCTATTTTAATATTAATTTAATTATATGTTTTTAAATGTACCAGATCCAAAATCCTCTTTTCTTGCATTATTTAATTTAAACCTAAACTGTTTAATTGGAAATTAAATACTTTTTGAACCTCTATCCTCTGATTTAAGGAAACTGAAACCAAAGAATAAAATCAGTTTTATTATTAAAAATTATATTTGCTTGGGGACATTTTCATTGTTATTTCTATGGCCTATACTTTTACTGGTTCTGTTGGAAAAGTTCAGGAAGAAATTTAAGATTGTTTTCATACATAAATTTTGCTTGTACTCACCACGAATCTTGAAAAAAGTATATTTCTTTGCAAACTGATATTTATGCCTGAATTTTATATATTATGGAATTTTAAATAAGGGCTGGATTAACTCACCAGGTTTTGAATACTTTTTGGTTAATAAAATCAAATTAAGTGAAGTTCAAATTTACATTAATGTGTATAATCATGGTTAGATTAGAGAATTTTATTTTATGTAAAACAGAAAACAGAAACTCTATTGACTTCAATCAAATTCAAGTGAACAAAAGGAATTGTGTAGGGTTCAATGGAATGATTTTTACAAATTTCATTTTTACCCCCTGGGGATTATTCTCAAGATGTTTCCGAGATGTTAATACTTCAGGTATCATCCGCCCTCAAAAATATTTTAGAATTTGTAATAGCAGTCATTGTCATCACATAATGCAGAAAAGAAGAACATCAGCCAGCCTGGCTCTGGTATAATCACAATATAAAATATATTTTACATTTAATAAAAGTAAATTGTGTGTTGAAAGGTAAAGCAACCTATAATTAATAGCAACTTGGCTTGCGATAGCAAAACACATCAAAGCAGTCTGTTTCTTATTGACTAATGTATGTGCTCTGGGGTAATCGCTCCCCTACCTGCACCCCCTACCATAAGGTGGAATCTTTTAAGTTTAATAATATAAGATGTCAATTGAAAGGGTTATTTTTAAAATATGATATCTGCTTGTTGCTAAATTTCCTGGGTGATGAATGATTATTCTAATGGACTTTAAACATTATGAGAGAGGCAGACAAAAGCATACACGTGTGTGTTTGTGACACAGTTGCATACCCTTCACTTGCCAGATGAACAGGGTACACACAAATATCTTTTGTGATTAGAAATTGAGGAAGCACATATTTCTCCTTAAAGGAAAACTTGGTGTTTGTAAATGAAAATGATCCCCATGCACTCTGCATTTGATGCTCCTCATGCCAAATGAAGAAAAAAAATAGATACATTTAAGATAGTAGAGAGAAATTAACGTTTATGACTCCTGAGCATTCTTTCCTGTCAAATTGTCAAGGTACATTTCCACTATAGCCTAGATTATTCCTGTTTGTTTTTAAGGAACTTCAAGAAGGTTTGCAAAAGACATGGTATTGAAAACCTCAGACACTAGAAAAAAAAACATTATATCCCCCTTATAGGAAGTAACAAAAATAAAACAAAATTGTTTTAAAATGCTTTCTGAAAGAGATTGGAAAACTGGACTAGAATGTCTTACAATCATCTTTTTAGAAATGGAAGCCAAGCTGAAACTGCCCATTTTATTGTTTTTCTGGTTGTAGCTGCTCCTATTGTTGTTTTGATCAAGTTGAATTTTTCTGAAACTGGGCCAGCCCATAGTCCATAGGAGAACTGCATTTGCTAAGTATCCTTGTCACCTTTCAAAGGCAATGATCTGATCATGAGTTGTGCTGCAAGCAGGAGTTTGGGAGGAGTTTCTCAGCTTGCATACATTCCTATTTTTAGAAACTCTGTGACTAAGGGTTTGCATAATTAAGAGTTACACCAGAAGTGTACACAGACCCCAGATCCTTCCCTGCTTTCCTAAATGTCACTTGCTTCAAATCTTCCCAAGTAACTTAACTATTATAATTGTTCTTATTAAAATAAAAAAACCCCACACATTTTCCCTAATTTCTCTATGTCAGTCTCTCATAGATGCTGTTCCATCTCCTTTTTACTCTTATTTGGTGTAATGTCTTTCTTCAAAAACTTTGTTTTAAACAACATTCAATAGAGATAGAATGAAGGTAATGTGTTGTATGTGTTAAGATCATCTCTAATCTTCAATAGAGTCGTGTTTGGTTACAGCCCTGTCTTTTTTTTTTTTCTCAAATGCTTTTTTTTTTTTACAGATGATAGCCTTTACGCATATCTGACAAAAAGGTTTGCTGTTTACTGAAGAACTTCAAAAAGTACTGAGAGCAGGGCTTCATTTTCTATGCATCATCACGGGGTAAGGGATTATTGTAATCCCCATTTTATAGACAAACCATTTGAGGTTTAAGTAACTTGGCCAATGCCTGTAAGTAGGTTAGACATGAAGCCAGAGTAATATTTGCAGTTTATGATTTTGATCTCAAGCAAACTTCTTTTTCAGCAAATGAGCTTGTTTTCCAGTTTTCTAACCTGCAAGACCAAGGTTATTTGGTGTGACTATCAGTAAAAATCAGAACTGAACTCATAATATTAGATCATGTCCTGACCCACTTTTAACTCTCTTATAGTCACTGAAATAGTTAAAAGCTTCTCTTCCTGTTTGCACTTTAGTTTTCTTATTAATCAGAAAAACAGCTTTTGTTAGACTTTTGCAAGGGCCAAATATACCATTGCCAGAGGTTCTATCAGTGAAAGAAGTGCTGAGTAAATAGTTCTTTTTTCTTGTTGTTGAATTAAATTCATGGATAATAGTATCTACATTACCATCCTCCCTTTAAGGTAGTATGTATAGTTTAGAATGCACTTAAGATTTTTACTAAGTGAAGACTTCAGGATTTCTAGACTATATAAGGATTGCTAAGCTAAAATCTTACTCCATCATACTAGAAATATTTATTTTTAGAAACCAGCTTTGCTTGTTATATTGCAATAGTGATAGCAATTATAAGACTGTGAGACAAAATGCAATTTTCTTTATCATGAGAAGAAAAGTCCATGTAATTGAAAAAGTTGTTTGTTTAAGCTTTTCATTAAAAAAAAAAAGCTCTGAAATTTTATAGCCAATAGTCTGGGATTTCTGATGTCAGTTACAACAGTTTCCAAATCATAAAATGATGTCTTAATCAAAAGACAAATAATTTTATAAAGTAAAATTAAGCTAGTTCTTCTAGAAAAAAAAATAAAGCAGCTTTATTTTAACCTGCCTTGAACATTCCAATTACAATGTAAAAAATTAATAAAAGCCTTTTCTTCCATTTGAGACGTGGGATGTTTCATAGTTGACTTAAAGATTTTCATTTATAACTTTAATTGCTTGCAACATTCTGAATCATTTTCCTTTCAGTCTAAAAGTTTCCATAGTTAATCTGAGGCAATAGTAACTTTTTGTATTTTAAAAATATTTAAGGAAGAAGTTAATAGAACTATTTCGGTGATTCTTGTGTCCTTTTACACTTAAAATATTACCCAAATAATTCAAAAATACACTCTCAAAATGTCAAACTTTCCTAAAGTCTTTAATTCAATACAGAATTACTGCTCTTTGAAACTTCAAACATGTAACAGCAATACATTTAGGTGTTAGAAATACTTTTAATAAATGAGTTATATAGGATTTCAATAAATCTCTAATGCATTGATTTTAGAAACACACATTCCATAATTTTATAGCATGGTAACAGAAAATGTTACAAATCTAGAAGACAGCATTGCCTAAAGGTAACATAATTGAAGAAATTTTAATTATATTTCACCAACTTGACTTTCTTTGATTAAAAAAAAAACTTTGAAGTTGAAACGGTAAATGTTAAAGGCAATTTTACATTGCTAGTTTTAAGTGAATAATATGTAAATCAAAGCTGAAAAAATCGAGTAATTCAGGCATATGTAATATTCTTCTTAATATTATTGTAAGACAGCTAAATGAAAGACAGAAGGTAATAGTTGCTAATGTATTCGAGACTCAAATAAGTCACCTAGTTGTGGTATTCATATTCACATTTTATGCAAAACTAGTTTGAAACAATGCATACGTCTTATTTAAATAAAGCTCAGGCAAGCACCTTGATCACTACACAAAAATAAAGCCGAAAAAATAATTAGTAATTAAAATGCAAGCTTCCAAGGGGGAATACCTTTCAGAAGAAAGCCACAGAAACACCTGATTCTAAAAATGTCAGGCAGTTTTCATAACTGTGAGTGCCATTTGTTAGCAGGTGGAGGTACAATTTTATAACAGCACTTGCCTGTCAATAACTTTATTACAAAGCTGGTAATTTAATGCAAGATTTAAAAGAAATCTATTAAAATAATCTCTTGCTCACCCTGTTAGCCACCATTTTAATCACTGAAAACAATATCCTTATTTAATGATTTCTGCTCTCTCAGTTCTTCAGTGTTTTTAAAAATTCGTGACTTCTAATTTGTTTCTGTGAACTACTGAAACTCATACTCAGATAGAAGTTATATATACTTCTTACAATATAAACAAATACTTTACATGAATGTGTGTTACAGAGCAATATAACAGCATTTACAACAACAGTAATATAACCAAATAGTTCATTTCTTACCAAAGCGGCTGGTTTCATCTAACCACTATATCTGGCAAACATTTAAGATAGCCATGTGAAGGTATTAAAGAGGCAGGGAATAAATCCCTTCATTGTTATTTTAAACCATTAAAAACCTGAAATAAAAGCTTGATTTATTTCATTAGCATTTATCTAAAATATTTTCTAAAGGATAGTTAAAATGCTGATTTATTTCATTAGCATTTATCTAAATATTTTCTAAAGGATAGTTAAAATGCTGATTTATTTCATTAGCATTTATCTGAAATATTTTCTAAACCAAAAGATAGTTTAAAATATATTTTTCTGTACCTGAAAATTCCTTTTATATTTCATCTTACTTCTGTAGGCTAATGATTTTATTATTGGTAATAGTCAATTCAATGTTAGTTTCTCTGAACCCAAAAGTAAATCTTGAGCTATGTCCATTATCTTTCACAGCCCCCTGATTTGCTCTAGGAATCTTTGACTCAGACTTACCTTAGTAACTTTCCCAAAGCCTTCACTTTTCTCATGCACAAACATATGTTTTTTAAACTCTTCTATCTTAATCTTTCTAGTTCTCTTCATTTTTGCATTTTGGGAACTTCTATAAAATCTCATTAAGTACCAAATATAATTAGTGGTTGCCTAGTGTTGAAGGGTACCAAATGTGAATTTCTTCCCCTCAAATTATTTATTGAATTTTTACTATGAGTATTTAATGTATAAACTACTTTGCAATTTACATTCATGATCCTAACGGAACCTTATTATTGTATAGATCGAACTCACAGCCATTTTGGGGTGAAGAGTTAAGATGTACACACTGAAATGTATATGAGAATTTCCCTTTTTAGCATTCACCCTGTTCTAGGCATTATGTTTGATACTTTATATGTGGGATCTCACTTACTTCTCATTATAACCAAAGACTTTGCAATTTTCCTTGAACCTCTCTTTCTTTCCCAACTCCTTTCCAATACTTCAGCAAATCCTTTGTTCTACTTTTAAAATGTGTCCAGAATGTGACTGTTTCTTACCACCTCCACTTCTATCAGCTTGGTCCAAACTTCCATAGTTTCTCACCTGGAATATGGTGACAGCTTTCTATGGAGTCTCTCTGCTTATATTTTCTACAACACAGTCTATTCTAAACACAGCAGCCAGCGTCATCTTTTCCAAACAAACCAAATATTAGTGATATAATCAACCAAGTCTGACCATATCACTAATTTGCTTACTGCCCTCCTTTGGCTGTCCATTTCACTCAGAAAACAAACAAACAAAAACACAACTATTTCTTTCACTTCTTAAATCCTGTATCATTATCCCTTTTACCTCTGGCTCCGTCTCCAAATAGGCCCTTCACTCATTTCACTCATACAACAGGCCTGCTGTCAACTCACCGTCTGCCTTGAATCTTCTTTTTGCTTCTTTTCCTTTTTCTTACAGATCTTTCCTCAGATCTCCCCTCATCAGTGAAGCCTATCCTGGACCCCTCTCATCTAAAATGAAGCTATTTTCTCTATCCTGATTCTTCTCGCCACCCTTAATGTTTTAGTAGTTTTTCTCTCCATCGCACTTAACACTATCTAAAATACTATATGTTTTGCTTTTAACATGTATTAATTTTAACATGTATTAATTTTTAACATGTATTAATTTTAACATGTATTAATCTTGTCTGAGCTCTGCCTGTCCAAATAGAATGTAAGCAACATGAAGGCAGATATTTTTGGCTGGGTGTGGTGGCTCATGCCTGTAATCCTAGCAGTTTGGGAGGCTGTGATGGGTGGAATGCCTAAGCTCAGAAGTTCAAGACCAGCCTGGGCAACATGGCGAAACCTCATCTCTACTAAAGTACAAAAAATTAGCCAGGTATGCTGGCATGTACTTGTAATCTCAGGCTACTCAGGAAGCTGAGCCAGGAGAATCACTTGAACCAGAGGTGGAGGTTGCAGTGAGCTGAGCTTGTGCCACTGCACTCCAGCCTGGGCGACAGAGCAAGACTCTGTCTCCCCCTTAAAAGTATTTTCATTTGTTTTCTGTTCCATTTTATAAACAAGAAAGGTACCTGGCACATGGAAGACAATTAATATTTGTTGAATGAATGAATGAGCATCAGAACCATAGTCTTAATACTTCGTCTGATCTGTCAAACTGAAACACTAATTCTTGAGTCTGATGCTTTTCCCTCTTCACCATGCAATCTCCTATGTACCACGTCCTAAAAGACATGAAGCCTTGTAAACAAAAAGAATAGACAGCATTCTAGCTGTGCAAAATACAACGGCTTATACAGAGACGGCAGGAAACATCTATTTGAGGACATGAGATAATTGAAGGATTGAAAATTTCCACAAGTGTTTACAATTTATTTGCAATTTAAGAGTTATCATGCTTGTCAGCAAATGTCTCTTTCTTACTAGCTGGCTGACTTTGGTGAAGTTTCTTTATTTCTGTGTGCTTGACTTTCCCATTTATAAAATGGAAATAGTGATAGGAAATAGATGAAGTTATCCGTATTGCTTGAAACATTGCCTAACACATAGTAAGCACCCAAAGTTCCCTTCCCTCTTGTTATTAGCTAATTGTGGTATTACGATTATTTTAGGTTGACTATATAAAAACTCCCTCCCATGGCTTATAGCTCTACATGATCTCACTTTGCCATACTGTCCACTTCATTTTTTTCTCTTCTCTCCCCCACATGCTCAGCTCCAACCACTAGGCCTCTCTCTTGCTTGAGCACGTCTTTTCCAGCTCAAGGCCTATAAACTGGCAGTTCCTCCAAGAGAAAAAATCACCATTGCCACCTTTTCACTCCTGAGTCTCTGCAAAGTATCCCCTGCTTCTGTGTATGTGTGTGTGTGTGTGGTGGCCACCTTTTTACTCCTGTGTTTCAGCAAAATTTCCCCTGCTTCTGTGTGTGTGACTTCTGTGCATGACCCAAGCTAAAGAAGGTCATGTCTCCTGTATCAACCACTCTACTTTTTCCTTTTGTGATTATTTTTTCCTTCTCTATTTGGAGTCATTTAGTTCTATTTTTTTCAATTGTCTGCCCACCCTAAGGAATATAAAATACAAGAGGACAATTACCTTCCCTTATCCTTACCAAAGCTCTTCAGAACCTAAAGCAGTGCCAAAATATTTTTGTAGGTGCTCACTAGATACTGTGGGATGAATGAATGAGTGATTCTGCTGTCTCATTCTGGTTAGGATGTTCAGGTGTAGTAGCGAATAAAAACGCTTCAGATGAATGGTAGTATCAGAGTAGTACATCTGATGAAGTCTCTAAGATGGGGACAACCCACAGACAAAGATTCACATTTTGTTACATTTCAGGTACAAATACTGTATACATTATTCAGATACGGCCTTTACGTATCTACATAGCATTCAAGTGTGGCTTTCAAAAATGGTACAATCACAGACCATTCTGAGGGTTGGTTCCCATCTGTCTTGAAGGGTATGATTTTGGCACATGGCCCACTTTCACTGGGCTCTTTTCTCTAATGTACTCAGCATATCATTTGACCCCCTAATTACTGAAGAGAATCGGAAAGCTAGTGCTTTTGAAGTGCCTACAGGTAATGTGAATCATTAGAAGCATATGTCATAAAAACTGAAGACATTTTTTCAAATCACTTAAATTATAATAATTAATTTAATACGCTTCATATGTTTAAACTATATTTACTTTCAAGCCATATGCTTTCCTACATGAAATGGAGTTCCAGATTTTTCTATTGCTTTTAAAATACAGTACTCAAACTGGAATTTGTCCAGCGCACCAAGAGTTAACATGCCTACACTAGAGAAACATGTCTTTGTGTCTGTAATAAGTATTAAGAATTTTTTAAAATGACCCACTTTTGAGTAATGCCATATCCTAAGTCAGTTACTTCTGCACTGGTTAATGCTTACTGTATCCAAGTCAGTGCTTTCTGCTCAAAGACCTGAGCAGCCAACTCTGCTAAGAATACTGATGTCACAGCCTAAGATATGTTACTCTCACAGGTTCTTAGCTCTACTCTCAAGACGTTTTTATTCCTCCAGAGGATCTGATTTTTAAAAACTATTTTAGGAATTAAGCTCTATGTTTTGTCTTTAGATCTTTCTGGTTTCTCTCCACTCTTTCAGAGATGAGTTAGTTGTTTTAAAGTTGATCACAGTCTTGGATTTTTGTGTTTACCTTCATTAATTTTTGTTGTTTAAAATAAAAATTACGTATATTTAAGGTACACAATGTGATGTTTCGATCATTGCCTTTGTTAAATATTTTCCTTAGTTAACTTTTCAGCTGTTACTATCACAAAGTCATGTAGTAGCTAAATCATGCTATTGTGGTTTTAAAGATGAATCAAACACGTGGGAAAGATTGCTGACAATTTACACAGTGCCAAATAAAAGATTTTATGAAATAAATGTAACTTAAAGTAGAAATGTTTATTAACCAGCACGGATTTCTCTTCTGAGACTTGAAATCTTTTTTTCTGTTTTAAGAGGATATTTAATTTGCGGCTTATCTGGCAAATGCTAAGAAGTAGAAGTACTTTAATTTGCTCTCTCTACTGCTTTCAACAATTGTTGGGTAGCTGAGCTGATGATGGCATGAAATGAAGAAAGACTGCTGCCTATGACATGACAAGTCAAGACTGCAGGTATACTAATTGTTTGAACTCTACTGTGCCAGTGGATTTCATGGTCTTATATGTACATAAATGATGATATCATTTTAGGAAGCAATTCTTGATAGAAATGAAGGGTTTTTTTTCCATTTTGACTCAGGATTTCCAATGATTCTCTAGTTTATTTAAGGAGGAAAAAAAAGCCCTTGTTTCAATTTGCATACTTCGGGTTACTTCACTGATATATTGACACCCTGTCCCACCGTCTATTGTCAATTGTGAAGAATATCACCCTGATATTAATCTAAGGAGATTCTGGCAACCAGAATTTACCACCACCTACATAGCTAAATTTTGAAAGGTTCTTATTCCCAATACACGTTTATACTTGATTTTGTTTTTTTAAATGCAGACAAGTAGTTTTGCCACATGTGTAAATCTTCAGGAATCTAGTTGACAGCACATGATATTCCCTATCCAATGTTTTAAAACTCAAATTAGCTACAGGAAAAAGTGATTTCCAGGCCAGTGTGTAACGCTCCTAACCGGCTGCATGGACAGGAGTGGCTATCTGCTTCTGGACTTGCGTTAGCTGATGTCCACTGCAACATGAGAAGAAACATAAATAATTTTTCTTTTTGCAAAGACAACTTCATTGTAGGCCAGATGTAACCTTAATGATCAACAGCTGTAAGTACCATCAGCCAAAAGCAGAGAAGAATTAAAGCATAATAGAGATTTAGAAAATAGATGAACTGATAGGTGTTGATGTACTGATGCTTAAAGTGCTAGGTGATTTAAGGTAGAGTATTGTGGTAAAATGTTTATAGGAAGACTGTTTCTAGTATTAAAAAAATACTAGCAACTAGTTTTCAGCATTAAGAATTGATCCTTGGTCTTAATGTTTATTCACACTTCTACCCTCATGCAGTATTTTTCACAAATGCTATGGCAATTCAATTGCAGACCGACAGTGCACGAGCATAGATTTTTATTTTGTCATGTGTACATTTTGAAAAAAAAAGTACACTTCTTATTACCTTGAATTGTCAAATATTTTTTGAAAAATAATTTTTGACACATTATATTGTTAACATTTTATTTACCAATTATACATATTTTTGCTCAGAAAATCAAATTTAAATTAGAGCTGTAGCTTAAAAAGTTTGGATATTTCTCAAATAAAAGCCAAATTAATAATTTTATGGTATCCCTCAGGATATTTAGAAGATCTGTTTCAGTAAATTTTGAATATGACTGAACATACTTATAACACATTTAAAACTTTGCTGGACATTTTTTCTACTGTGCTAATTATTTATTTAAAAGAATTGGGCCTAGAATACCAAGTAATAAAAACATTGTTTCCAAGAATTAATTTCGACTATACAAATGACTCTTTCTGACTTTAAAAATGTCATCTACCCACAGGTTCTCTAATCCATTGGATTCTTAAAAATGTAATTGTTTATGTGAACTTACAATATGCGAAGTTGTGCCCTCTCTGTATTGTTGCTAGTCAATAAGTATCACTGGGGAATTATTCAAATTTGCATAATAAACAAGTTGTGTAGTAAAATTTCAAATAGCTGTTTGAAAACAGTTATTTAAGCAACCAATTTGAGTATAAAGGATTAACATTTGTGGACTACTAGGAGATAGGATGGAGGGTAGCAGGGAAAGAGTTCCTTGCTGATCAACTCTTTGTTCATTTGTATTCTTGGAACTGACAGGTGATGATTTATATTTATATCTTTTTGTATACCACAATTTGCTACCTTACCTCAGACTTGTAGCTCTGGAAATTTAAGTTTCATTAAACCGTCAGCACCCTTTTGAACTTCTCTATGTTCTTTGCTGGCCTTGTTCTCTTAATCTCTTTCTGCAGATGCCTTCTGGCACTCAGTGATGCTGTGCTACCATTTTACAGTGCATTGTAAACACGATAAACATACCAACCTCAAAATAAGCAATGTAAGTAGACTGCAGAAGTGCCTCTCTTTACACTGGAGATGTCAGTTACAGCGTTCTACAGAACTGCCCCCTCCAAAATACATCATTCAAATAACACTCTTCTCCTCCTCATCACAATTGTGTACCTCTTGTGTTGAAAACCTTTTCTCTTCCCTTATTTTTGCTAACCAGTTTTTATAATAAGATAAATGAAAGGAGACGCACTGGATACAAATGAACATACATTAAAACATATCCATCTGCCTCAACTCTCTCTTCCTTGTCTTTATAACAAGGTTCATAATGTCCTACTTGTTCTTGCTATTAAAAAAAAAGTTTAAAATTTATACTGCAAAGTATTCTGGTAAAGCCACTGGCAAAGGCATACAGTAAATCAGCCCTGGCCTTGCCGAAGTTTTAATTTGCATACCTGTGTCTCTGGAAACATTCTGGAGTCTTCTAAGAAAGCATTCCAATGTCTGCCTCTGTAAGAGCCCATATGGCAAATGCCTCTGAGCTCACAGAACTTTTCTTATTTAAGGCCGAACATATCCCTTTATGTTTGGGGTTCTCGGTAGGAGCCTAACAAAGATTCTGGAAATTATGGAGCGAATAAAGGCAAAGTGGAGTCAAGAGGATGAAGGAAAGTACACTGGAGGACAAAACCTGTATGTGCTGATCAAGCTGCACTCACGTAATGCACCTCTTGGAACAAGGCACGCTCCTCGTTCTTTGCTTCAGGAAATGAGAATGGAAAGGACATATATCAGTTGATGAAGTTGATTAGGTTAGCAGCTCAATTAAAAATTTTAAATGTCCTCTCTGATACATACTGCTTTTTCATTTATTTTACTCAGGGGATACCAACGATGAGTGTTATTTAAAATGAAAGACGTAGGAATTTTAAGAGCATTCTATTTTTTTGAATGAGGCACTTTTAAATTTCATGAGTGCACAGACAAAACTTTCAAGTGTATACTCACCCAGTCCAGCCCTAAATGTAAAAGGCAGGCATGCCTCTGGAAAGAAAAAAAAATCACTACATCAGTTCTGTCTATGAAACACAAAATTATAACTTTGAAATTACATTTAGGACCTTGTGCAAATGATGAAAGGGACATAAAGAGAATAATGAAAAGGAAAATATTTGTGAGTGAGTCTTTTCCCCAAAAGACTTTGGTGGTAACAATTCATTTCTTAAGTATTCATTGAGAGCTTTCCTCTATGCATGTGCAGTGGGGAAAAAGACAATTACACCATAGTTCATCTTTTTAAGAAACCCGCAGTCTAGTAAGGGAGACAGATGTATAATCGTTTATTGTAAAACCACACAAGGAACACGTGACAGAGATGGCTATGGAGTTAAATTCCTCTTCCTACCACCACCTCTCACCTGATGGGGCTAAGGGCTTTGTAAAAAGTAATCACAGAACTGAATCAAGGATAGAAGCTAGTCAAATAAATTGGTCTTGGATTGGGGTGGCTAAGAAAAGTGAGTATGGGCATGGATTGGAAGAAGTAAGAAAGAACTACATTGCATGGATAAGCTTTAAAAAGTGAAGAATGAAGTGGTGGAGGGTGATGTTTCAGATGTGAGTAGGCATAAACTAGGCAATGGAGGCTCTTTAATGCTTATAAAGATCCAGTTTATTTATTGTAAAGTTAAGATTTCTCAGACTTCACTATTGTTGACATAGCTCTATATCTCATTAAATGTGTTCTTTACATTTACTTAATTTTTGCCTCAATATATTTGTTTTAAAAACAAACTTGATATACGAGTCTCAGGATCACTTAAAGGAAAGTATTTGGAAGTTTGTCAATGACAAGCAATGAGGAAGCGGGGGAGATGGGTACAGCTGGATGATGAGCATCATGGGGAGGTGAATAAGCTCTGGAGGTAGTGATAGAGACTCAGGAAAATGCTAAACTACACATCCTGGTTATGGCTTCTGGCAGAAGGAGGAGTCTCAACTACATAAGCCACAGGAAAAATATGTCCAAGGGAGAGCTAGGTTCTAGTTCAGCCAAAGGAAAAAGACCCCTCCACCAACATTGGGAGGATATTTAGTAGAAAGAAATAAATTAACAGTTCCGGTGGCAAAGTAAGAGTGAGTGTGGTCTATGGTGAGGGATTCTAAGTGAGAAGATGTATGTTAAGAACAGTGTGAGGATACTGGAGAGGCTGGGAGTCTTGCTGGGCAGTGAAGAAGTGACAGTGGGGGAGGTTCATGTGGGTTCTGAGACTTGGACAGCAACTAAACTCAAATGGTTTGATTTTTTTGTCCAGTTGTTTCAGTGCCAGAACTGGTTAAGCCAGACTGGTACCAGAAGAGATGTGTGATGGTCATTTAATACTGAGCTTTATCAACTCTCTTCCAGAGTCCAAGCTAGAAGGCAACTTAATTCTGTAAGTTGGACTAATGTATAGAGTTGGCCTCTTACTCATTGTTTGATCTTGTGCTTCAGTTTCTTATTCATAAAAATAGGTTTAATCATATCCACTTCATAAAGTCAATGCAACTGTTAAATGACACAATGCATAGAAAGTGCTTATCAGAGAAAGTGGTTGAAAACTCTAGCTAATGTTGTCATTATACTGAACTTGAGTCACCTGGAATGTTTAAGCCTATTTTTAATGTTGCTTAACAAAGTTTCAGTGGAATATCTTTAAGGGGAAATACTTAAGACAAATGTTATTCTTGAGTCCTTTACAGAATGCTTAAAACATTCTTGTAACGCTCTTTTATTTTTTCTTTGTTTCTAAGAGCTTAAAATTTCCTTCTTCAATGAAAGATCAAAATCATTGGTACAGACCATCTTTGTGACAAGTATTTTAACCTGAAACACAAAGCCACAAGATAGGGTCTATTATGGCTAATCTCAAACTCCTGACCTCAAGTGATCCACCGGCCTTGGCATCCCAAAGTGTTGGGATTACAGGTGTGAGCCACCACTCCTGGCTACTTACGGCTAATCTGTATACCCATGTGGGCTTGGCAAAAGTTCCTACTTGGTAGTCATCTCCTTTTGCTACCACTACCATTTTATCTTTGGGGAAATATTCTTTTTTTTTCCCTTCCTCTTGCTTGTGTGGCTTCTTATACCAAGTCTCACCCAAGATCAGTTCTCACATTTCTTACATAATATGAAAAGAATGTTTTCCATCACTGAGAAATACAGTAAAACCTCAAATATTTTTCCATGAGCCAACCTCTGAAGTCTTCTTAATGGGAACAGTCTATTAGGGGGAAATGGATATTATGGATATGCAGACAAAATGAAACTAATGATGGCTGAGCCAAAGGATATTATTAGGGGAGTTATGGGACCAAAAACAGAAGGATAGATGCTCCAAGTTTCCTTGCCCTCACACCCTACACTTTGTTTCTTCTGTCTGTAAGTTTCTCTGTTATCATCATTCCCATTATAAAATTATCTGGCCAAAGGTGGATGGATGAATAAGATAGAAGATACATTCTCAGAACCTAAGGAAGCAATGCCATTGGCTCCATGAACTGATCACTACACTCTTGGCTACTGTCCTATGGATCAAGTCAAAGGAAAGTTACAGGAACTGGTGAATAGTGTACTCAAATCATCTGTGTTTCAGCAGATGCCTCTAAGTAATCTAGAGTTCCAGAAATTATTACTTCTGTGTAGATTCTTGCTTTTCTCTGAACTGGCTCCTTAAAAGTTATTGTCTTCATTTCCACCTTTTTCTTTTTAAACCTCTAATATCAAATACTTTAAAGCCAATACATCTCAGGATTTTTTTGCCAAAAAGAAAAGTGAACTGATCAATAATTTACATTAAAATGATTATGATTAAAATGAGCTTATTCTCTCTAAGGTGTATTTGGGGTGTTGTTTGAAGCAAAAAACAAATGAATCATAAATAATACACTTTTAGAGAAATTTTATTGAAATAAAAAATTTTAGATGCCTTTACATAGTCCTTCACTAATATGCAGATAATCCTACAGGCAATGTTTGGTTTATTTTTTCTCCTTGTGTACTACTTGATTTATTTGAAGATTGTACTTAAAAACATTTTCCCCTATAGTTATATCATGATAATTATGCCAGGCTGTAGGCAAATTGTAATTATTCACTTCACCCTGATTCATCTTATTTTTTCTTTCTCTTAAATGGATTTTCTCCAATTTCCTCTTTGAAGTCTGACTCCATTTTATCTTCCTAGGCAATGAAAGAAAAATAAGAGAAAAAAGAGAATGGAAAATTTTATCTGGACTTACCTGTATCTAAAAAATTAAATCACAAAAATGCTTTCCCTTAATCTCAATATAAAAATGTGGATATTTGTTCATCATTTTATAATTACTTGTTGATACTGAATATGGAAGTCGTATTATGGAAAGTAGTAGATTGGACTCTGCATGAAAAAAGAAAATGAATCATGGAATGGTTTCTTATTCATTCAGGTAGAGAAAATATAACACGTTTCAGACTGGAAAATATGTGTGTCCGTAATCTCTGTTTGCTAAATGGTAGCTCCTAAGCTGTTTTTTTATTTTTTTTTTTTAAAAAAAACCTTGGCTTAAGCATCAGTTATGTGACTTTTAGCTAAATTCCAGGGAATGTATAAATGTAATTCAAACAACAACAAAAAAACTAACAGAAAACAAAAACAAAAACTTCTGTCAAAGATTCACAGTGATATTAAAAAGGCATTTGGTGGGTCTCTACTTCCTTAAATGATAACTACACTGCCTGCATCTCCAGCATTCAGTGTTCATCAGTTATAAATTTAATGTTAAGTCACCAAACAAATGTATTTCACGGCTTTCAGAGGATGCAGGGCAAATATATGTTGGGAAATGAGTTGAGCACAAGAATCAGATTTCTCATGGGAGAAAAAAATGTAGATTTATCTGTACCATAATCGTTCTGCCAAATCATAATTTCTGTGAGTGGGTGTCTAGAACCTATATTGTAATAAGTATCCCTGAGTGGATTATTTGCCTTTATCTTACTCCAGTAACAGTCTAGAATCTACTGCTTCTCACAGTGTATGCTTTTTACTGGTGGACAGTGCTCTTTCTCTACCCGATGATCACAATGGTTTTTTAACTTGTGCTCTTGCGTTTTAATTCTCAAAACAGCAGTCAGGTGACCCTGACACAATGCAAAGTAGAGCACATTACCCTTTCACTCAACACATTTCAAAGGCTTCCAGTCTTGCTCAGAATACTATCTCAAAGTCCAGGAAGGGCTTGCAAGAGGTTCTACATACACTGGCCCCTGAGTGACTTTCTGTCTCCTATTTCCTTCTCCTACTTGTACTTAGCTACAGTTATACTGACTTCCATGTTGCTTCTTCTGTTGCCCTCCATTTCAGGACCTGTGTATTGGCCATTTCTTCTGTTGGGAGCAACACTGTCCATTAGAACTTTCTGCAATGATGGAGAATTTTCACACCTGTGATATCCAATGTGGTATTTACATGAGAGTTGTGGCTAGTCTATTGGACAACACTTGTCTGGAGGGATTGTCCTTTAGATAGCTATATTATTCACTCCCTTCCTTCTTCAGGTCTTTGCTCCAATTTCAATATTCATAAAATTTTAGTACTCCCCTTCTCAGCATTTTTAATTCCCTTCCCTGATTCACATTTTTTCTTGATATTTATCACTATCTATTATGCTATATGTGTATCAATTATCTGATTATTGCCTGTTGCCTCACCAGCATGTAAGCTCCAAGAGGGCAGGGAATTTTTTGTTGTCTTTTGTTTTGTTTTCACTCACTGAAGCACCCTCAAGAACCTAGAATAGTGCCTGGCACAGATTCAGTTACTCAAAAATATTTGCTAAATAAATGAGTAAATGACAATTAATAGTGTATAAAATGGCTATCACAGCATTTGTGTTGGTAACAAAACTTGACAGGGATTTTGGAAAGGAATAAAATACTTCAATGCCTCTAAAAATTCCGCATTTTTCGAAGTTCTGAAATACCCAAGCCCTAAAAAGGAACTACTGAATTTCAAGCGCTATTCCTGATGCTATAAGTTACTGTATCGATCTGTGTAATTCTAGTGTATTACACTAGAATTTTTTTTTTTCCTGCAACCATTTATCAGTAAAAAGACAAATTTTTAGGTTAGGTCAGAAAGAAATTTCCCAATACTAAAACAAAGAGGTATTCAAACAAAATTATTTCACAATTACTTACTGTCTTAAAATATCAAACCTACTGCTTTAGCTGCAGCCACCTGGACATTTGTTATCTGACAGTATCATGCTCCCTTATGTTAAGCTGCACAAGAGATAGAAATCTAATTATCAAAAGCATAATTCTCTGTAAGAAGTGCATGTAATTTAACTATATCCAATAATAGCTCTGAATAACTTCCAAAAAGACCGAAATAACATATACATAAAAATTTTCAAATAAATCCTTTGACATTAACAGTCATAGTGCTCAGATGGTGATTCTAAGACACATGGAAGAACACCAGTAACAAACTGCAAATTTCATCTGATGCTAGAAGTATCTTGCTAAAGAAATATTAGAGAACGAAGCTTAAATTTGCTTTTATTTAACTGAATACTGAATGGTACCTTTCTTCTGGCTGATCTTGGGAGAAGGTGCTCAAAAGGTACTGAATGTACTGAGGATTCCAACAGGATGGGTGAGCAATCATAAGTCTGCATTTTTAACCACTCCCATCCCAACCTGCCCCTACCCAAGAAAAATGAAAAGCCTGACAGATACACATCATCAAGCTATTTTACCATGATTACATGCAGGTTAAACACTAGTCTCTGAAGCAGATGGTCAATTGCCAGTCTAATAGAAGGAATTGCTATCCTTCCTCTCATTCACTGAATATGCTTTTGATACTCTTCATGCCAGCAAATTGCTACAGGTTCAAATAGTGCCCTGTGTATTATAGAGACACAGAATAATTGAAGATGTCAGACAGCCTCTCCTTTCCCATCCTTTTCCTTTGTATGGGAAAATTATTCTACTTTCATATAATTAACGTTCAAGAACACAGCACAAGGGAATATCAGGATGAGATCTTACGACCCCATTGAAATGAAAATCATAACAATATGTAAGATAAATAAATTTATCTTACATATTATTACATGTAAGCAATACATTCACAGGTCTCAGTAAATAATGTATATTTTCACCACTGGGGCATACTCTGGCATGAACCACAATCCTTATTATTAGCCAGAAAAAAAAGCTAAATTGAACTTAGACTTTTAATTGAAACTTCATCACAAATGTGTACCATCCATCACAGTTTCATCAAACTATTTTGTGTGAAACTCTATTTTTTGTATATTTATACCTACTCAGAGTGGAAAATTCTTATAGCTACAATGTCATTTATATAGGTTATTGAAGGTTAAATATTTCTTAGATCAGATAGACAGGCATAGTGATATGAAATGAGCATACAAAAGCAAAATTGAGTTCAAGTTTAGCTACAACACTTATTATGCCCTCTTTGGCAAGTTTGAATCTCAGTTTCTTTACCTTCCTATTTTATGCAATTAATTTAGTGATTAAATGTAAAATATGTAGCATATCTGGTACATTATAGGTACTGAACAAATTATAACTATTATCATTATCACTAATAAATTATGCAATCAGTAAAATTACAACTAAAATATTTTAAAGAATGAATCATTGTGCAAAAAGAATTGGAGGATATACATTAAAGTGTTAACAGCAGTTATGTTTATATGGTAGAGAAGCCTTTTAAATTTTTTTCCACATTTTTATAAATTTTCTTTAATACACTTAATTTCTTTTTAATGAAAACATTTGTTTCAGTTTTCATACTAAAAATTCCTCCAATGCTTATCAATATGTTCTCCAATTAAAAACTAATTCAAATGATATATTAGCTAATATAAACTAAAGAAGTACTTTAAAAACATATGATATTAGAGAAAAGTCCAAATTCATTTGCCAATTAATTTCTCCCTTAATTAAATCCTTGGGAATCTCAAGGAAACTAGTTACAACTTATCAAATAATTATTATAAGAATTATTTTATAAAGAAATATTCTGAGATTTCAGTAAAGACTTTTTTTTCTGAAATGAAAAGTTCCTATTCACCAAGACTGAACTAACTTCTATCCTAAAAACTATACAAGATTTGAACAGAACCTCTGGACAACCATTTTGCTAGTTCTAGTTTCTACCCCAAATCACAGGAAATGTACCTTTCACAAATGACAACTCCTTTTTTATTGAAACAGTATAGACTCACACACGTGTAGGAATTTCAGCCAGAGTTTAATTTTTAGTGGGAAACTTCCCATAGTGTATACATGTATTCCTAACTGCATACTGTCTCCTAACAATCATCCCAGGGAAACGTCCTCACCAGATTTCTGTTGGTTTTTCCTTGTATATTTTCTCCTATTAATTTCTCCACCTAAACCTTTTCTCTGTAACCTGATTTACTTTTTGTTTTTCCTTTTGTAAGTTGTTAAAGAGTGTCTTTAAGTTTAAAGAAACCATGTAAAAAAGATAGGAAGAATGGAAGGAAGAAAAAAAGAGAAAAAAAGAAAAAAGGAAGAAAGCAAGCCAGGATGAAGTCTTAATTCTTAATATTGATGATGATCTCAGCCTCAATGGCTGGCCAGCAGTCACCTGCATACCGGGAAAGCCTCAGCACAAAGATTAAACGAAAATTTGCCAGGACGTGAGGAAAAATGCTTACTCTCTTCTATCCACACAGTAAAAGAGACAAGCGGGCCTTCTTCAAACGTAAATCTCCCCCAGTTCTACCATGAATATGACGTAGCAGTTTTCTTTTAAAAGATGCTTTCCCTGTTCCAAGCATCATTCCTCTCTGTGGCTTTCAGCAAATGATGAAGGCTTGTTTTGCCAATTTTTCAACCTGTGCATCAAGCTAAACACCACGTCAGCATTCTTATCCCATTCCCTTGAAGGTGGCAGGTCACTCATTAAGCGCACAGAAGGGGGTGTATTTTTCCTTCGCCACTCTATTTATCATAGCTTTCCTTGGGAGGGGAAATCTAAATATCCCTGGTCACCTTGAGTCTTCTACAAAATGGAAGGAGCTTTGCTAATATCCTCCCCAGAACCCTCTGATTTCATTCACAACGTGACATAAGAGCCCAGAGTTGTACTTTATCTGTCATTAATCCTACCGCAACATGCTGCAGTCATTAAGGTGGTTACTTACCAGCTCTCTCACTGATGAATATACAGAAAGGAGTAGAGAGGAAAGTTGGCAGGGTCCCTGACAAACGATAGCAGAAACTGCGAATAAAGACCCGGCTATGCCGACTATTGGGGAGCCATTTTTCCTGTGTCAACACAGAGCCCACAGGGCAAGGTCGTTTTGCCATTTTATGATCTACTGTACTTGGCATTTGTTCTGGCACTGGAGCCTGCGTCTATTTTGGGGATTCGCTGTATATTCCCAGATTGCCATTTTCCTCTGCCTTTCTCTCTGTTAAATATTCTACAGTATATTATCACTTCATTTTCCTTCAGTTATTTCCTCTGACAGTGGTGCGGGGCAGTCTGGACTCAGAGTCACTTCCTCTCTCAAACTCAATCTGTCTAAATGTCAAAAAGGAAAAAAAAAAAAGTCGGGCTCTAAAATCCCAGCAATCTGGCATTTCTGAGGAACTATTTGATAGGTGTTGCGTTTCTGAAGCTCTACTTGCTGGAGGAAAGGGGATAGAAGGGACACTTGGGTTGGAAAATACTGTTACATTCATGTCTAGCTTTTTCTGAAAAGTGATACTGTGTTCTTAAAAGCCCCAGTCACAAAAGCAGAAGCGGTGTTGATGTAAAGATCTGTTTGTTGAAATATATACACCTACTGTGTACCCACGAAATTAAAAATAAAAACAATTAATTTTTTTAAAGAGACAGAGTAATATTAGGGATGATTCTTTCAACCTTTACTCACAGATTTCAGATATCTAGTAATGACTTTGAGTAATGACCTGGTTAACAATTAGATGACACTCACAAAGCTGAGAGACTGTTATTTCTGCCTCTTGTTCTCCCCCTCTCCTTCCCTCCTCTCCCAGGTTTTCTCCTAATCTACCCTCCCCTTTCCCCCTCCTCTCTCCATGCTGAAAGATTGTCAAATCCGGTGACATAAAAGAACAAATCTTAGAAAAGGCCTTATTGAAGGTTTTGCTACTTGCCTTCTGAGACAAGTGCTGGCACTGAATATTTTCAGGCTATTTCAGACTATCCTAATTATAGACTTTCAGGAATAAAATTAGAGATGGCTTAACTAGGTCAACAGAATTCAGTGATAACACTATGCTGTGGTGGAGTGTCTGGAATTAATGAAGTGTTTTACTAAAAGCACTTCTATTGAACCACATTCAGAAATGCTCCTGTGCCTGGAAGCAGCAATGTGTCTACTAATAATGCTGAATAACTCATGCTGCACAGAAACAGGATGTGCCTGTTGCACCACACATTTCATAACTTTTAGAAGTCAGGGAAACCTTTTTTATTCCTTTACTCATTTCAGGGGGAAAGAGAAGGTCAGTAAGTTTGAAAGGAAGTATGTGAAGAAGAAAAGTCAGGCATACAATCAGATGTTTAATATAACAATAATTCATTTAATTGCCAGAACATCTCTATAATGTGGTCCCCCCCTCCCCTCCACTGCCATCATTTAAAACATTGAGAAATGGAGGCAAAGCCAAAAACAATTTTCTCAAGATTACAAAACCAGTAAATAGCAGAGTCAGGTTTATTATTTTTTTTCTTTAAGTGTTTCTTTATTATTGAAGTCCATGTAATTTCCATAATTGTAAGCTGGGATCTCAAATCTTTTCTTCTTTCTTTGGGGACTTGCCTGCTTTCTAAGACTTGGAGCAGATTGTCAACCTTCAAAATAATTGCCCACTCATCTGGCTAGAATGCATGCAAAGCAAAAGGAAAATTTATTCTGGATTAGAAAAAAAAAATCACTAATTTTATTTTCTAAATCCCACATACAAAAATGTGTTGGCAAAAAAATATTGGGAAATCTGATAAATATTGTTAATTCATTTACGATATGGAAAAGGTATTTTGAAATTTTTCAAAACTTAATTATTTTGCATTTAGGGACATTATGATCACTAAAGTTGTTTATTTCTAAGCATTGAGGAAAAAAAGATATATGAAAAGATTAGCCAAAATTTGGTATTAGGTTTTAGAACACTGTAACCCTAGCTCTAAAACATAAAACTTTTTTTTCTATATGTTTTAAAAATCCGTTGCAATGAAAGTACATAGGATTACCTTTGTTCAATTCATGACAAGTGTGAACCTTATTTTTAATGTCATCCTCATATATATTTTTAAATCAATAAAATTTCCAAAGCAGTGTTTCTTTTTTCCCAAGTTTGGCAGAGCTTTTATGAAAAATTCAGGGTCTCTTTTCATCCTTCCAATGTAGGGTTATTTTCCAGAAGAACTGCCAATAATTCAGTTATCTTCTTGGAAGAAGCAGAACTGTTGGAGGCCCTGCAATTCTCCTGCTTCCTTATGAGTTACTCCTCAACTCGACAGGAATCGTCCTTCCCTGAGACTTACATAGCAGAGGTTGCATATTTGAGCCTCTTCTTTGGCCCGTTCATCCATGTTGTTTCTTTCTGACATTTTTGTACTCTGGATGGTTTCCCCTCTTTGCAGAGACATTCCCTGTCTACACGTTCATGAGTCTATATCATAGCTGAGGAATGGTGGAGGCAAATGATCATGGTGACATTGCTTGACCCTTGACAACCATACATACATACACCTTGTGACTAGCAGAATCTCTGATGATAGAAACATGTAGTCTGGTCTGGCTCCACCTTGAGGGATGGGACAAGAGCAAATTACTCCATTTTATTTTTTCCTTTCACTTTGATTAAAGGTGGTCTCTAAAGACTCTGGAGGGGTAACAACAAATATCACGTCAAAACTTTTTCTTCTTATTTTGGATTAACAGAAAAAAAAATGCATGAAGAAACAAAAAGCGCTAGGATTTCTGACAAAAAATTTGAAAGATAAATGACAGCTATAGACCCCAATGAGTTGCCTATAGAAACACTAAACAGAAAAAAAAAAAAGCCAAAAAACTATGGAATGTTGAATTTGGCCTGACAGCATGTTGAAATCTTTACGAATAATCTTGGCAGCAGGTTTGGATTATAGTCAAGGAAACTCATCCTAACATACCACATTCATGCATATCGCTTTAGTCATTGCAAACACATACATGTATAGATAGTATATATGTGTGTACATATTTTATATATACAGTACACGACTGCTAAGTTGATTCTCTTTAGAAACAGCCTAGTGAGTTTATTTAGGAAATAGATGTACTCTGAAGACACATGGCTCTGTGTCAAATGTTAATTAGGGATTGTGTTTTCTTTAAGTCAATGTTAAGAAAAATAAAATTGCTTTATCAAACCATCATCAAACAAGGAAGCTGCCACCTTCATCTCTTTGTTACACAGACAACGAATTGGTACGGAATTTTCTGTTTCTAGTAGTATCTTAGGAGTTTGCAAGCAAAATAGAGGGTTAGGGCCACACCAATGTTTCCATTTCCAACTTTTATTTTTTAATTTGCATGTTGAAATGAGAGAGTTACATGAAGAGCAATTTATGTTCTTGATAAAAGTCTGATTGATACCATTCCAGTGGTATTATATTTTATTTTCGCCAATAGCTTGGAATTCATTTGTAAAGCTGCACTGAATTCATTAAGTAGTGTCTAGCGAAAAGAAGAAAAAGGCCATGTTTTTCTATCAGATTCATAGAAGAGGTTCCTTTCAGGAAAAAATGAACCCCAATGTATTTGCCAAGAATGTAATCTGTCTGGAGTATCTTGAGTTCAAGTGTCCTCTTGGTGATTTTTGTGTAGGGGAATAATTTGAAATAGAGAATAAAATATTTTTTTAAAATAATGTATATTCAAGGGGAGCTGGGTGGAAAACCTGAACAGCTACAGTGATCTATGGAAAACAGTGCTAATGTAGAGATTGTATCTGACTTTAGATGTTCCTGAAAACTTCATTAAACTATTTGCAGTTGAAATCAAATTGAGTTCCTTCCACCTCTTTAATTCACCAGTATCTGCTAGCTGCCTCAAATTGTGCTGCATGCTAAAGATGCAAGAACACAATCCCTGCTCTTACAAAACTCATATTCTAGTGGATGGGAAAGAAATTGATTAGAAGAAAGAATATGAGAGAGTTTCTGCAAGCGCACTGAATCCAGTGAGGCTTGAAGAGAATAGCCAGAGAATGTTTTCTGGAAGGTGAAACAACACAGGTAAATATCCAGGATTGAAATTCCAAGGGGAAGGGTGTTCTAAGCCTGCCAAAGAGAAAAGGCCTGGAAACCACAAGTTTCCAGCATTGGAATATGGGGTCCATCCTGAGGGAAAAGTAGAAAGGGCTTCCATCTATTCCTTACATACTCCAGTGGTTGGAATTTATCCTCAAAGCTGTGGACCTTCTGAAGGATTTTAAGTAAGGACTTGGTATGGTCAGATTTCTTTTCTGCCTCCTATAACTGAAGACAGGGTGGTGTGGTGACAGGAGCTAACAGTTTGTAAGATGGCTCCAGTTCTTTATGTGGGGCACATATTTATCTTCATATTCATTGTTCAGAGCAGAGTCACCAAGAATGTGGAGATCCATACATGGAGATCCATGCCAGGAGCATTTGTGATCAGACAGGAAAAGACCCATGCTGCCCAGGAATCATACATGTGTGGCTGATAGGAATTCATTTTGATTCCAAACTCTTTCAACTTTGATTGCTGCTCAGCCTCATTGATTGTTTATCTTTGACTTTGTATGTACAACAGACACCAGTTCCCCTTGCATCCTGTATGACTTAGAACAAATATTTCATCTCTTATGTTATTATCTAGGTAAGTCCAAAAGTCAAAATGACTTTACAGTAAAAGTAAACTTTTAATTTAAACTTCATTTCTAGTGAAATTTATTATTTTGTTAAGTGTACATGATGACTCATCTTTATCTTATTTTTTCCTGTTTTGGAAAGTGAAAGTGGAACATATCTTACTTAAAACAGCTTCAGGCAAAGATATTTCCACTTTTGGCAGTTGGTCTGCTATTCCTTCATTAGGACACACTAATATTTCTTTATGTAACCACTGGCATTCCAGGCAAGCATTGGTGGCTAATATAAATTAATTAATATTTAAAGGGTTTTCATGTATAATTACTCTTCTAAATCTGTATAGTGTGCTGCACTGTTTCTTAGCACGGAATCCTCAATAAAATAATCTGCAAAAATAAACCAACGTTCTTGTAGTTCACTAGAAAACTTAGCATCTTTTTAGTTCTTTAAATCAATCCATGAGGTTGGATTAAAGTGCTGACTTTTCACGGTGTCCCTTTACTTAGAGTAGCATTTCTTTGGTTATATTTATTGTTTTTCTAGAAAACATATTTTCTTTGTTTTTAAGAAAACTCCGTAATATTTTGCTAATCAAGTCAGAACCTTCTGAAGGAATATTTAAGAAAGTAATTGGGAAATGTAATAATGTTTAAAGGTAAAGATAGATCTTCCAAAATGTTAGATATTCTCAGCAACCATTATTTTCATTAGTTTTGCAAACCATTATCATATACATTAGAATAAAAATTTTGGTTGTATGTTTGCTTCTTGTTCTAAGAATAGTTTTTTCTAAGTCTTGTTTTCTTTTTTCCTTAGACTGTGTTGGACATCCATGCTACCTCCATCCTATTTCAGGCCACTCTCTCCTTACTGCTTATCTCTTTCCCTTTTCAACCAGTTTGTAATATCATTGTCCAGAAAGAAAAAGTGGGTAGTATTTATAAAGCAATCCAATACCAGATCCCTTGCTGGGAACTTGGTGCATTTTATTTCAGTCAGTTCTCTCAATAGCCCTCCAAAGTGAATATTATATCCTGCTTTATTACGAAAAAAGTGAAGCTTAGAAATGTTCAGTATTTTGCCCATGGTCATACAATTTATAGGCTCATCTGAATCCAAAGACAATGGGCTCTCTCTGTTCTAGCAATCAATCTTCCAAAGCATGATCATTTATTTACACCATAACATTTTCCTGATCAAGAAATCTCCATTAATTTATCACATCCTGTCTGAATATCTCTGCTTGATTTTGAAAAAAAAATCTTTTCTTATCTGCTTCGGTTAAACTCAATAAATAGTTGCTAAGTGTAGATCATGTACCAGGCACTATTCACGGTACCAAGGATGCAAAGAAGGATAATGTGTTTTAGCCTACACATGCAAATTCATTTGCTATTAGTCCCTGGCCTCTTCACCTCTATTTTTGTCAAATCAATATCCTTGTTCTTCCTTCATGCCATGATCTCTCCTGTTCTCATCATTTATCCCCTCCATATCCAGTAATGAGTTTTCTTTTTTGTTTTCAACTTATATTGTTCATTCAAGGCCTAATTTGAATTTCACCTTTTCATTGAGACTTCCCAGTCTTTGGTGCAATAGTTAGTGTTTCCTGGCTTAACTCTTAGTATCTTCTTGTTTTATATCTGTTCTTTTGATCTTGCCAGCAAGATTGTAAAATATGTTGAACGCAGGAACTGGAGGCTCTCCCTTTTCACATAACACGAAGCCCACAGTAAGTATGGAGTTAATCATTCTATCTACCCATTTGCAGTAGGGAGAGAAAGCAATAGGAACCTGGTGGAATCTGACTCAGCCTAGAATTCCAGGAACTTTCTCTCTGCATTGCTGAAGAGAGATCCTCGTCCAATATCATGAATCACGGAGCATCATCAAATCATTTCTTCCCTAATATGAGAAAATAAAACTTTTAAAAGTATTATAAATCATAAGAGTAGGCACCGTGAATTGTGGGCCATGTTTCTAGCTGTAACATTTTCAGACATTGTATACATCAATTAACACTGTCTTTACCTATAGAATAAAAATAGTTATGTATAGGTGGGGTGACAGTAATGGCTCACACCTGTCATCCCAGCACTTTGGGAGGCTAAGGCAAAAGGATTGCTTGAGCCCAAGAGTTTGAAACCATCCCAGGTAACATAGTAAGACCTGGTCTCTACTAAAAACAAACAAAAAGTTATGTATAACTATTCAAGTTGATACATACAAGGCTAGAATTAAAGTTCTTAAGTTACTTTATTTAAAGAAAACACTCTTAACCTCATTATAACACTGTTTCAAATCAGGCAGCTTTCTCTGAGAAACTCACTAAGAAGATGGCTTCTGAGATTAATAAAGAACCTTAGAAGACTACAGTTCAATAAGCAATGAATGAGTGTTCACTGTGGCAAAGGCACATGCAGGGCTTGTTAGGGGCGTCTGGGAGGTGATAAAGCTAAACAAGACAGGTCTTGCTGTCTTACAGGAGTTATAGTTTCTAGGCCTCCGCCCGACATTAGATATCTTGTTATGAATTGCATATGGGTAAAAAGCATTGTGGTACTTTGGACAATTGCCTAGGGAGAGGAGTCTCCACATTTATTCCCATAAAGCAGAACTGAAATAGACGAGTTGAGAAAAGTTTAGGAGTATTAAAATTTTATGAAACAACTAACATAAAATTGTGAGATAGACAGCTTTGACATAGACATAATAATTATTATTTTTTCTTTTACTCTCTCCTTAAACTTATTGAAATTCTGGTGCTTTTAAAAAGTGAAAGAGGCCAGGGGCGGTGGCTCAAGCCTGTAATCCCAGCACTTTGGGAGGCTGAGGTGGGTGGATCACGAGGTTAAGAGATCAAGACCATCCTGGCCAACATAGTGAAACCTCGTCTCTACTAAAATACAAAAAAAAAAAAAAAAAAAAAAAAAAAAAAAAATTAGCTGGGCATGGTGGCGCATACCTATAGTCCCAGCTACTCGGGAGGCTGAGGCAGGAGAATTGCTTGGGGTGGAGGTAGAAGTTGCAGTGGGCCAAGATCATGCCACTGCACTCCAGCCTGGTGCCTGGCAACAGAGTGAGACTCTGTCTCAAAAAAAAAAAGTAAAAGATTACTCCTAGATGTGATCTCTGGTTGGCAAAAGATCAAAGTTTCCAGGTAGGTCAGAGAGTATGGTTTTCAGATTTTCCGATAAAGCTGTCAACTAAAATCATGGTTCTTGGTACAGAGTCAAACATCATTCCAATATGCTGCTAGGGTTATCTTTCATAGAACAAGAGAGACAACAATCACATCAGTAAGCCTCAGGTTAGAGCTAGATCATTTTCACCTCCCGGAATTTCTGTGTAGAATATAAGAAGACTGTCAAGACGAGCCTTCCCTCTTTTGGAAAGAGAGTTCCTGATGTGCCTGTGAGGTTTCCCATGTCAAACAACCAATACTTTCCATTTTCGTTTCACTGTCACTAAAGACGTTCAAGACGTCTATTCCTTGTTTCTTTGCACAGAACATTAAACACAGGAGATTTTCTTCTGGTTCTAGATAGTCAGGAGAAATGAATTTAATTGATTCTAAAAGGGCCCAGAAATAAGCCTTTCTGTAATGGAGATTATACCTTTTATTGTGGCTGCAAAGTAGATCGTGATGTTTGAAAAGTTTCAGCCATTTCAAAACTTGTCTTTTCTTTTCCAGTGACCCTTCTGCACTCTCCTGTTAAGATTCTGAAATAAGGAAGTTAACAGGCTCAGAGATCCCACTGTTTCCTATTTCTATTTCCAGTAACAGCTCTCAGGACTACTTTGTCTCCAAGATCCATAGAATTGAATGTGATTAAGCAAAAGGTACTATGAGTAGAAAATAAATTCCTTATGTTGAAAAGAGAAAAATGTGTGGGTGCTTCAGCAATAAGACTCTAGACAATGGTGTGCTTTTTTCAACAACATGTTACAAAGGGATGGCCAAACTGACAGATGATGAGATGATTGACATCATTTTTGAAAATAACAAAGCTGAATTTCTGATTTATTATGGCTTTCATGTATTTTCCTTTAAACGTTATAACTGTTGGTTATAACGTTTACCAAAAATGTATATGCGCAATCTATTCTGTTGTGTTTTGTCAGCAAAAATTCATGAAGCAATATGAACTCATATAAAGTCTACCTACCTTGTAGTTTTCTTCTGAGAAATAAAAGTATGGCTCAAGTCTTGGTCAATTATTTTTACATGGAAAAAAAGGCACTCCATTATTCATGGATCCTCAATCAAAATGGAAATGTAGACATCATTTCAGATTTGGATGCTTAGTGATCTAATGAATTGAGAGAAGACCTTTGGGAATTTAAACAATTACCTACCATAGTGTACACTATATTTTAGTTCATAACATGCACACGCACGTGCGCATACACACACACACACACTGTTTCGCCTTTCTTCCATTACTAATCTTTTCAAAATTTGAGGAGGAAAATTCAGTGGAGTTGCATCCTAAACAATGGTTAAGTTAAAAACTGAGCTTGTAAATTAATAATTACACATAGGCAATTGCATACAGAAAATTACCATTTAAAACCTCTTAGTTACCCATGAAGTAAAATAAAGTACATATTGTTTATATAAACAACTTTATGTATATACATATGAATGTATACTATAAAGCAAAGTATAATCATGAATGCACTTTTAAATTGTGATAAAATATATATAACATAAAATTTACCATTTTAAGCATTTTCAGCATACAGTTTAGTGGCATTAAGCACATTACATTGTTGTAAAACTATCATTTCCACCCATTTCAGAAATTTTTTCTCATCTTCCCAAACCAACCTATTAAAAAATAACTCTTCCCCCGTGCCCTCAACCCACTAGTCCCTATCAACCATCATTCTACTTTCTGTCTCTATGAAATGACCTGTCTAAGTACCTCATAGTGGTGGAAACGTATCATATTTGTCCTTTTGTGACTGGTTTATTTTACCTAGCACAATGTCTTCAAAATTTATTCACATTTTGAATTCCCTTTCTTTTCAAAACTGAATAATATCTGTTATATGAATTTTCCAAATTTGTTTATTCATTCATCCACAGATGTACACTTGGGTTGCCTCCACCTTTTGCCTATTGTAAATCATGCTGCAATAAACTTAGTGTATTAGTCAGTTTTCACACTGCTGATAAAGAAACACTGGAGACTGGGTAATTATAAAAGACAGAGATTTAACTGACTCATAGTTCCACATGCCTCGGGAGGTCTCACAATCATGGTGGAAATTGAAGGAAGAACAAAGGGATGTCTTACATGGTGGCTGGCAAAGAGAGAGCTTGTGCAGGAGAACTCCCATTTATAAAACCATTAGATCTCGTGAGACTTATTCACTACCACAATTTCGTATGGGGAAAGCCACTCCCATGATTCAATTATCTCCCACCAGGTCCTTCCTACAACACATGGGAATTATGAGAATTACAATTTAAGATGAAATTTGGGTGAGGACACAGCCAAACTATATCACTTGGGTATACAAATATCTGAATCCCTGTTTTTAATTCTTTTGGTCGTATGCTACTAGAAGTGAAATTGTTGGATCATATGGTAATCCTACTTCTAATTTTTTGAAAAACTGCCATGCCATTTTGCATAACAGTTGCACCATTTTACATTGGCACCAGAAATGCACAAAGGTTGTAGTTTCTCAACATTCATGTCAACACTTGTTACTATTTGTTTGAGGATTCTTTATGGTTGCCATCTTAATGGTAGTGAAGTATTTCAATGTGGCTTTGATTTACATTTCCCTAATGATTGGTGATGTTGAGCATCTTTTCATGTGCTTATTATTTATTAGTATATCTTATTTAGAGACATGTCTTTTCAAGTCCTTTGCCCATTTTTTAAAAATTAAATTGTTTTCGTGTCATTAAACTGTAGAAAAAATGGATGCATTTTAATTACATCATATACATTTGAATAAGTTGAATGCATAATGTAATTTCACCATAATGTATTCTGGGGAAATTCTGGTTTGAGATGTAATGATTTATTATGAAACAGCCAATGTTTTGACAACATACTGGGTGCTATCAATAGTAGAGAACATATGATGGGGGAGAAGATACTTAATTAGAAGAAGAGGTAGGCAGAATCACTGGATTGCTCATTCAAGTAAATTTCGCCAATCATTGTGTTAGTTTTAATGGTTAAGATGCAAATTTAGGAAGTGAGTGACTCATTTTTCCATTCCTAATTGTTGTATTACAAAAGGTATGGCGTGCACTCACTTATGTATCAGCAGTGAGCACCCAAACATAATAGGTCAGTGTGGTGAGTGTGTTTCCAAGTTGTCAAGCAGGGCTGACTTCTCAGTTGCTAGTCTGTACAGAAACAGTCTTAGATTTTCTTCGCAGAGCAGGTCACTGTGACCTTAAGTGTTTTGGCTCCACCTCTGAAATCCCTCCTCTAGCTATGAGAGTTCTGCCAAACCCTCTTGACAGTAAAACTACAACAGATTCATCTAATCTACCACTTCTTCTGCTGCTGCTCCTACTTCTGGTCCTGCTGAGGTTTCCTAGCTGTGTACTCCTTGCCTTTGTCCAGCTCCAACGTGTCCATTATCTGCCCACCCTGCTTTTCCCCCTCCTCACTTCAGCACAGCCTAGAGTTGTGCTTTTGGATCTGCCAACATCCATCCTGGGCACGTGTCCAAAGTCATGGGGACTTGTTGCAGCAGGCATGGTTGAGGGCTTGGCTGTGTTCCAGGTACTGGTTGTAAGGGCTCCTTCCTACTGCTTAAGATTAAATGAGGCTCAGGGATGATGCTGATGAAATTGTTTAGAAAGCTGGATGTGGTGCCTCTTAGCAGGTCTGGGTCCTACCATCATTACAAAGATTAGACTGACTTGCCTTTCAAGTTTGGGTGGATGCAAATTTGCAGGGATGCCCTAAGGACTTTCTACTTAAAACATATGCAGGGCAAATCCCATTTTGAAAACTCCAAGAGTCTGTTTATTTTGCCAACACTATGAAGGTTCTTTCCTGATGCACAGATTTTTTTTTAACCACATTGAGGTATACAAGTTTTTTCGTACTTGTATCATATTCTTGAAGCACTCTCTATCATGCACTCCTTTCTTTAGTCAACATATAGTTCTTGAGTGCTTGGCAGGTT
Source organism: Ateles fusciceps (assembly GCA_036589455.1). Taxonomy (NCBI): domain Eukaryota; kingdom Metazoa; phylum Chordata; class Mammalia; order Primates; family Atelidae; genus Ateles; species Ateles fusciceps. The sequence continues at coordinate 2,938,494 of JAZHEH010000045.1, read as the reverse complement.
ACCAAACACTTCACTAGGGAATAGGATGCAGAGTATCCTGGTGGATAAAATTGTGTTCTTTTGAGTTGTGCACACTTATATTGCATACTTATATTGCATACTACTCACTGATCAAACCAAGGGCAAATGTCTTGGCCTCATTAGTACTCACCTCAATTGTAAAATGGTGAAACTGTTAGTACTCTTTATAATGCAACACAGCAAGGATTATATGATGTAGATGTATGCATATTGTCTAGCACAACGCCTCACACAGGCTACAAATTTGATATATGTTTGAAGTTATACTCTAGCTGATATTCTTGAATTGGGAAGTAAGATGTAAGATTTTTAGTCGCAAGTAATGCATCAGCTGGTATGAAGACAAGCCTGTAATCAATCACAAGACAATCTAGGTACTATAAGGAAGTTAGTGAGATAGAAGTCCTAAGGGGGAGCTAATTAATTCTCCCTGGGAGGTACAGTATCAAAGTTTGTGCAGATACTACCTCTAAAGACATTTTTCTTATGCTGAAACTTAACAAACAAAAATGATTTAGATACACGGTTTAATGTTACAAAATTTTGTTGTGTTTAATGTGCTTCTCAAAACGTCCCTTCAGCCTGCATTATCCTTTGTCCCTTCCATTTAAGTCCAAATTTTATCAGATCTCTAATCCTTCCAGGCTCTGCTCAAATGTCTAATATTCTTTGATTCCTTCTCTAATGAGTGAATAAATTAAAATGTTACTTGAAAGTATATTTATATGATGAGGCCTAAAAATAATTTTCCTTATGCAGAAATTTATTTTGGCATGAGAAGTGCTGTATTAGAATATAACCTGTATTAACATGAGTGCCGTCAATCATTCTCAGAGATGAGTATGATAAACATTTCCATTTTTGATCCAATTAAAGCTATTGGAGCTAGAAAAACCCATATGGGCTCTTTTCTTTTTTATTTCATGGGATAACTACCCAACTGATTAAGACAATAATATGCCAGTAGAGTTTGGATGTAATCTGCTGATAAAACATAAAGGTCTTAGAACAATAAACAAGACCCATCATATAGGGAACTGATGGCATCAGGATAATTAGTTCCATCAGTACACTTAGTAACAACCAAATGAAAGAAAACCACAACCTAGCAAACTAGAGGCACACTGCTTGTTCCCTTTTGCTAAATAGCTCCAACTAGATAAAATTCAGTGATAATGAAAATAATCAGTAAAATTTACTGCATAAATAACCAAGGCAAATTATACCTATAGTAATTCCAGAATTACAAAACCCAGGAGGCAGTATACAACATGCAGCCAAATTTCTATCTTCCATAAATTATTGCCCAAATCCTAGTACTGAGAATCTAAATATTGGTGAGAGCAGAGACAGGGCCATCATTCAGATATAAAATGATAAATATATACCAAGAGGATTCTAGCAAAATGTTAGAGAGAATCTAACACTGGAGAATCTGCAGTATCTACTGTCCAACAGCAAATAGGGAGATGTGAAAGGGGAGTGGAGAATGAGTTGTGCATGTTCAAGTAGCCCTGAAAATGCAAATTTTCATTTTTGCATTGAAAATTAGTAATAAGTGGATTGAAATAGGTTGAATTTTACAGAAACCACAAACATTATCTACTATGTAAATGTGATCAATTGACATGTCTTTTTTTTTTTTTTTGCCACCCATCCAGTATAATTTTTTTCTTCAGAGACAGGGTCTTGCCCTGTTATGTTGGGAGTGGCAAGATTATAACTCACTGCAGCCTCAAACTCCAGGGCTCAAGTGATCCTCCTACCTCAGTCTCCTGAGGAGCTAGGACTACAGAGGTGAGCACCACCTCACCTGGCTAATAAGATAATTTTTAATTAGTTGTAAGATACCATATGAAAATCCAGATTTCTCTCTTTGTTTTAAAATTGGAACCCTGGGGGGCACTCCATGCGCGGCTATGTGTAACATTCTGTCCATCACTTCCAAGTCTTCATGCAATGATCATTACATTTCTGATCTTCTCCTTATTACTCATTCAAATATTGCACCCGGAGTGCTCCTATCACTCTTCTCTGTTTTGTTTTTCTTTTCAGCACTTATGGCCTTTAGTGTGGTACTTAATTTAGTTATTTATGGAAGCACCAGATGGGCCTGAATTTTTGTTGATGTTATTTATTGTCTACTTATTTTTCTACATTTTGTTCAGTGTCTAAGTATGTGACTATATTACACACTCAATAACTCTTGTGTGTGTGTGTGTGTGTGTGTGTGTGTGTGTGTGTGTGTGTGATGGAGTTTCACTCTTGTTGCCCACGCTGGAGTGCAGTGGTGTGATCTCGGGTCACTGCGATTTCTACCTTCCTGGTTCAAGCGATTCTCCTGCCTCAGCCTCCTGAATAGCTGAGATTACAAGCACCCACCACCACGGCAGGCTAATTTTTGTATTTTCAGTAGAGACGGGGATTTCGCCAGGTTGGCCAGGCTGGTCTCGAACTCCTGACCTCAGGTGATCCATCTGCCTCGGCCTCCCAAAGTGCAGGATTACAGACGTGAGCCACGGTGCTCGGTCAGTAACTCTTTATTAAATAGATCAAACAACACTGGGTCTACATCTCTGCGTATAACAATTACTGCAAGCTCAAGAGAAGCTGTCTTCATTGGTTAAATCCCCACAGTTTCCAACAAACCATTAATCCCCCTAATCTTCCCACCCTAGCCCTCTCTTCCTCAGTACACAGTTTTAAAACATGAGCCTCATCCTAACCACCGAGAATAAATGGATATGCAAAATAATTTTTAAATTAGAATTTGCGAGACCTTGTGTAAATGCTTTTAGAGACATCAATATCTATTTTACAGAAAAGAAACCTGAGATTCTGAAAGGTAAAGTTTGTTGCCGAAAGAAGGAGACTGAATTTAAACCCTGATTTATCTAAACTAAAACTGTGCTCTTAACCCTAAAAGACCTTAAACTTAGTAAGACACAACATGAATATCATTATCTATGACAAAAGATACATCAAAATTCATTTATAAAACCAAGAGTATTTCAATAGATTACTCAAATATCCATTATTACAATAAGAAATGATATTTGAGCTGAAGGATAAAACAAAGATCCTGAACTTCATCTTTGGGGGAATATGTAATCAGTAGAACAACTGCAGGTTCTTTGGTAAATAGTAAATCCTCTGACCAGTCCCAGTTCCATGGAGTGCAATTGCAGAGATCTGGCAGAATCAGTGTTTCTGAACCCCTCCATGAAAAGAGATGAGAGCCATGTGATTTGACTGCCAGTCCTGATCTTACAGGTGCTCTCACCAGATAGATAAACAGAGAATATGGCACATTTTGCAACTCTATTTACTCTTCATGAGTTATGTGACTTCAGACACATCTCACTTTTTATTCCTTTTTGACATGAGCTCATCTATGGGAAAATTGCATTTCCCTCTGTACATCAGTGGTGCAGAAAGACAGCGGCAATCACACTTCCAACAGTCTTCAACTATAAATCCACAGAGTACATCCTCCCTCACTCCACAAACCCATAATAATACTTTCATCTTCTGTTCATACTTGCTTTCCAAAACCCAGCCCCAGCTAACATAGCTCTAATCATCGAAAGGAAAATGTTGATCTATGACTGCTTTCAATCAAGAATGGTCTTAAAGAGTATAGACCCAAAAACGCAAAATAAGACCATGTATCCCAACATCATTTTGTTGTATTTATGCCATCTTTATAAAGCATATGTTAATTGCAGCCCTATTCACAATAGCAAAGACATGGAATCAACCTAAATACCCATCAATAGTAGACTGAATACAGAGAATGTGCACATATACGCTATGGCTTTATTTTTATTTTATTGATTTTGAGATAGGGTCTCACTTTGTCACCCAGGGTGGAGTGCAGTGGTGTAATCTCTGCTCTCTGGAACCTCTGCCTCCTGGGTTCAAGCGATTCCTGCCTCAGCCTCCTGAGTAGTTGGGATCACAGCTGTGTGCCAATACACCCCACCAATTTTTGTATTTTCAGTAGAGATGGGGTTTCATTATGTTGGCCAGGCTGGTCTCAAACTTCTGATCTCAGGTGATCCACCTGCCTTGGCCTCCCAAAGTGCTGGGATCACAGGCATGAGCCACTGCGTCTGGCCTACACCATGGCATACTATGCAGTGATTAAAAAAAAAAGATCATGTTCTTTGCAGGAACATGGCTGGAGCTGGAGGCCATTATCCCTAACAAACAACACAAGAACAGAAAACCAGATACCACATGTTTTCATTTATAAGTGGGAGCTAAAAGGTGAGAATACATGGACACATAGAGGGGAACAATACACACTGATCTTCCATCCTACCGGAGGATGGAAGGTAAGAGGAGAGAGATCAGGACAAATAATTAATAGGTAATAGGTTTAATACCTGGGTAACAAAATTATACAACAACCCCCCGTGGCAGGAGTTTACCTATATAACAAACCTGCACCTGTGCCCCTGAACTTAAAATGAAAGTTAAATTAATAATAATAAATAATAAAAAAAATGAAGCTGGACTGAACTGCATTGAAATATATTAAGTTGACACTCCAGGAAGGTGACCATCTCTCAGGCTCCCCAGTTTTCTTCCTCTCTATTTTCTTCCTCAGCATGCACCAAGGTAAGAGCTGGTTTCTCTCTGTTGCCTGAGTTCCAGACCTCAAAATGCTGTCTGTGTCCTATTCCCCCTCTTATATGATGGAAATATTCACATGTCAGTGTCTCCTCTTACATGATTAATGTCTATATGGAAAGAAAGAAAGAACTAGCCTCATTGGTTACCTCTATTCCTGTTTTTACTGGTTGGTTAATTGGCTGGAAGAAGAATTATGGGTTTTTTTAAATTTCTGTTTCTGATTTTTTTTTTTTTTTGGCCTAATGTCTTTTAGATACCATGATGGGGTATGTTGGCGGTTTAGAGAGCTATACGAGTCTGGTGAGATACACAGATTTGGAGATGGCCCCTTTGTTATTAGGCAGGTCCTGGCAGGAAACGCCCAGGGTCTCGGCCAGAGGAAGCCTGGCAGGAGCAGGACAGAACCTGCAAGTCTTGACAGCACAGCTAGAAAGGATGTGCACAAGATGATGCTTTGTGCAAACAAGTGGCACACTCTGATGGTATAAGAACACCAAGACACTTTAAAATGACATTTTGGAACATTTGTACTTCTTTTTGTGACCACTCAGGTTTATAAATAACCCATAAAATCCCAAGTAGCTTGATTTTTAACATGAAAAATAAAAAAGCAGGAAAGGCGGTAATTTTCTATGATCTCTTGATTAGAAAGATCAACTATTTGGTTGGATCAAACAAAAGCTTGTCAAATTTAGGTCAAATGCAAAATGTGTTAATCTTCCAAGAACATTAAACTATGATACAAGTGATCCAGAGGCTAAATGAGAGAAAATCAGAAGTTGGTATCGTAACATTAATATAAGATATATTTAAAGATGTTCTTCACTATTGATGGTATAGAAGTTTCATTATTTCATTAATTGATGGAGAACTGATTTTGACATTTATTTTTTTCACAATAAATTTTTTAAAAGATGGCGTTTCCAACAGAAATATTTTTATATGCAGTCTAAGTAGGTCTCCTCCTGAAAATTTTCCTACATTCTGAGGTCTCTGTGTGCTTACTGTGTTTGAAGATGGCTGCCGAGCTCAGAATTTGTTTTTTGCCCCCTCTCTCAGCTGCCCTGCATACTGAGATCATGAGGTGCACTCATTGGGAAGGAAAAGTAAATATTGGGTTGCAGTAACTGAGGTCATAGTTTCTCCATGTCTAGACACTACTAGTAACCGGTGCCTTCTGTACCTGCTGTGCTTTCCATGGATTCCTAAGGGTGTGAACTGCTTTGTATTAGATTGCATAAAATGTACTGCACTTTCAGACAGGTTTTTACATTGTATTTTAGATCTTTCTGATAAGTCTCTGCTCAAGCTATTTTTTTCTCTCCACCTAGAACAAATGACTCTACATAATGAATTGGTAGACAATACAATGGCTATTTTCCATATTTTCAAATTGAACAGGCAAAAGTTTTTAATTTTTTGTAAACTATCTATATTTTTACTCCTGTGGTGGTGTATCTTTCTTCAACCACTCCAAGTTTCAATAAAAGATAGAGAAGAAAAAGAAGTATAAACTAAAAATAACATGAGAAAAACAATTGCTTTTTGTAGAACACAATGAATAGCAATTATTGTTGTTCTTTTTGCACTTTTTTTCCTGCTTGTATGTGTATTTGCTTTGGTTATTTTATTGCCTTACTGTGTCACAATATATAAGAAAAGTGAAGTATGACAAAAGGCATATTCAAACACATATGTTTTTAAAGATAGTCCAGGGAAATAAGTCTTTATGAATAGGACTGGATGATGCTATAAATTACACGACTTTCAAATTTTTATATAGTTACCTTCTGAAATTCACCAAATAATCATGAATGGAGTTCTATATATGCACTTCTGAAAACAATAAATAATATATTACTTGTTATGCCAATGCCTAAATAACATTTGGGGTGTGTGTGTGTGTGTGTGTGTGTGTGTGAGATAAAAATGTATGCTCTAACAAATACCAATAAATATCTTGAGGGCCTCGTTAAATATTTCAGATATAATGATTTTCTTTTACTTTTTATTATAAGCATGGAATATTTAATAATTTCTAAGTTTTCCATGGATTCACATTATGTTATTTAAAGAAACATATTATAATGTATTTTTTGAATATGACTTCTAGTGATGTTTCAGTTACTTGCTTTTACATTGAAGACAAGATACTAGAAGCCTATAACAAAACCTGAAAATGAAATGAGAACTCTCTTTACGGTTGTTCTCAAAACTTTTTAAGTTGCGTTGATTTGTCGTAAGCTAGCTGTTCTCTGTAGAAATGTCTTACCAAAGATTCTGCTTTGTCAGTTTCACTTTGGAGAAGAGAAAAGCTGTCTTCATGGCTACAGCATAGTAATAATAGTAATAGTAATAATAATAGTCATAGCAAACTTTAGTATTATTTTATTAACCAAACATTAATACAGGAGATTACTACCCTTGCCTACGTTTCAGGAGAGCAAAACCCTAATAGTAAAAATGCTGCAATCTGGCTTTCTTCTAGATTTATACAGTGATTTTTGCTGCCTTGAGAGAGTGGGGAGATGTAGAAAATCCATGGGTTGTTTCTTTCACTCATTTCAAATGCTTTCCCTTCTTACTAGAAGTCTATGCCTACTTTCTGTGCTAGGCCTTTCTGTTTGTCCCCTTGTGAAGCCTCCCATATCCAATTTCTGTTAAATAATCTCAGAGTTTCCTATAATATTTTGCACTAATCTCTGTTGTAATACTGGTCACATTTAATTATACTGAGTTATATCTATGTCTCTTTCCTTTTCTGTGAGTTTCCTAAAAGCAGACACCTCCAGGGCCTTGTCCAAATAGTCAATAAACATGAATTAATTAACCAATTAATATTTATTTAATAAATGTTTGTTAAACTTGTTTGTATTTTGAAAGACAGTTAACTTAGCTCCATAGTTTTACCAAAAAAAAAAAGATTAAAGTTAAAGTAAAAGGTTGAATTTTAAGCATAATACTGAAATGAAAATATCAGTGTAAGAATTGGGGAAAAATCGTATTTATCTCAGCAATTGATTTGTTCCTAAGAAGTGACCAGTTTTTGTTGGGCTAATACGATGATTAGCCGCATAAGGTAAGAGAATGAAATCTCAAACAGCAAGCTTGAGCAATTGGAGAGACATTTATTGAGGTTTAAGTCATTAAACTCAGTTAAATGTAAAGCTTTTTTGTCCTAACTTAGATTAGGCATGCATACTTAGAGCGATCACTGAGTTGTTTCAGGACAGAGGATTTCAGAGACTGTAAAGAAAAAAAAAATGTGGTAAGACAATGGAAAAAGAAAATAAGACTTTGACATAAAAAAGGGACTTTGGGGAGAACAGGGATGCTTACTAAAAATTCAGTAGTTATTAAGTATTCAGTGTTTGTTATTGCCATGCAATGTATCTTATAATGTACCTCTTCTTTTCTTCCCCCGTGAAATCTTTGGCAAAATCTATATGATTCATGAGTATATCTTGAAGAATGCTATGAAATAATAAATAAAGTTTCAAGATTGATATCAGACAAGACTATATCATATCTGAGTTTATGTTGGTCAAATTAAGAAGCATGTTTAGGGATAATGTGAAAGTGCAGTAATGCTTTAAATCCTAACAAATAGGAAAAATAACAAAGAATAACATTGGCAGGTTTAATTGTAAGAAATTTTAATTTTTATGCTACAGAGAAACATATAAAATAAAATAATCACAAAGAACATATCTGTAGAAAGGGTTAATTCATGTGTAAGAGCTCATAAAAATTCATAAGAAAACATCGAGACACTAATATGGTAAAAAGATGAAGAGACAGTTGATAATTAGTAAACAAACATATGGGAAAATGTTTACACTCACTGGTTATTAAAAAAAGGTAAATTTTAAAAACGTTACCCTTGTATGTTATTAAATTAGTAAAGTTTTAAAGTAATGTTATAACCCCATGTGAAAGTAGTTTTTGCAAAGTAGTATAAATTTATTCTTTGCTATTGGCAGTTAAAATTGAATAAGTCTTTCAGGGAAAAAAAAATAAAATGTTACTTTACGTTTTAAAAGCCATAACTGTGTCCACATCCTTTAAGCTAGTATTTCTGGAATTTATGCCAAGGAAATAATCCAAAAGGCAGAAAATATCATATTGATGGAGTTCATCAACAGAGTTTTTAAAACAAGATCCTTGGGAGGGATAGTGGGGGGTGGGGAGTTGGGGAGGGATAGCATGGGGAGAAATGCCAGATATAGGTGATGGGGAGGAAGGCAGCAAATCACACTGCCATGTTTGTACCTATGCAACAATCTTCCATGTTCTTCACATGTAACCCCAAACCTAAAATGCAATTAAAAAAAAAATAAAATAAAATATAAAAAAAAAAAAACAAGATCCTTTATTTTTCTTCTATCAGAAAATAATGAAGACCATCATTTCTTTGTATTGTGCATAATTTTGCTCAAAAATAGAGTGAACAATGACTGTACCATTGCAATGTGGTTTGTAACACTGCTTTGATTTCAGAGTTGTCATGATGTTGAAAAATATACTAATTGCTATTTCTTGAGCTTAATTTGTATATAGTATTATTTAACTTTTAAACTGAAACAAGATTGGATTTTTGGTATAATATTGGGGCTTATTTTGGATCTCTAAATAAAAGTTAGAAGAGACTTATTTTTTTAATAATCTCTTTTTTATTATCAAAGGATAGTATGTATTCATCGTAGTAAATTGAGAAAATAGGGAAGTGCATGAAGAAAACAGTAAAATCTTGTTCTTATCACCCAAAGATACCACTCTTAATATTTCACCAGTATTTATGTTGTTTTCATAAACAAAAATGGAATAATAACGTGCATACTGTTTTGTAAACCTCGTTTGCCTTTATATAGCATGATACAGTTTTGCATTTTATTAAATATTTTATCTCATCATAACTTGTAATCCTGTGTTGTATTTAAACCTGCCTTAATTAATAGATTGTTAAATCAGATCTGTTTCTCTAAAAAGAATGCCAAAAAAGAAAAGTCATGCAAATACCTCATAAGAAAGAGAAATAATAATACCAAAATATGTTTTGAGAAATAATATTTCTTTCCACTGAATTTCCTATCTGTCTGCTTTATGGAGCAAATGTCAAATGTTTTTGTTTTATTTTTATTTTTAATGTAGTTCAAAACTCAATATTCTGCCATCAAGAGTGGGCTTACATGTGAAGAATAAGCAAGGAACTTAACTAGGAAGCACTGAGCTTAGGGAATTGAATTTGCATCTAATTCACTAGGCATACATGTTTACATGACCTTTAGAAAAAAGAATTAAACCAGTTTTTCACTAGCTCTGGGCAATCCATGTTAAAGAGGTGATTGAATCAAGAATCTAAAATACTATTTACAAGATAGCAGGGCTAACAGAAAACTACATTGATGCAAATAAATTTCACTATTAAATTCATAGTAATGTTAACCTAGTAAGAAACTAGTGGTGTGAATTTTAATTATAACTGAGTTGTTACATGATCCATAGACTACTTTACTAAGCACCAAAACAATTCTACCTTTCCCTGAAAATTCAAATGCAATATTTTAAAATTTTATTTCAGTGCATGCAAAATTTCTATTGGCAAAATCTGAAACAATTCCAGATCTATGATTAATAATAATATCTATTACAAAATCGATGCAAAGTCAGGAAGCAAGAGCTAGTGGCCAGCTCCATTATTAAATGTCTGCAACCATAAGCAAGTAACTTAAGCTTTCTAGGACATACTTAATTTTATGGCCAGTAAATAAAACGATATTGCATTATATAATCTCTCTGATCCCACGTGGCTCTAATGCCTTGGAATACTAGTCCCTATCACTCATCTTTTCCAAAAAAAATTTCAAAATATTACCAGTACATTACAAAGGACCTGCTGTACATTGTGGCCGCAGTAGTGGAAACTATTTTGTTCTCAGCCTTCTATATTAACCCTGAGGAACATATTGCTAAATATTTAGTGAATGAAATGAATAAATACATTAGAAGACTGCTATTATCTATCTATTTATCTAGCAAGGAGAGGATTGAATTGCTGTGCCAATACAGTGTCATCTACTGTCAATTGTTAACCACAAGCTTGAGTATACAAAAGATTCTAACTTTAAAGCAAAGGCAGCAAGAAAAGGAAAACTTGAAGACCAAACAGATTAGAAGGGAGTGAAATACACCAGTTGTTAAAAATTATTCGAAGATTTGTCTCTTTAAAAATTCTACCTTAATTTCCTTAGTTGTGTAACTAAGCATTTCTTTTCCTTGAAAACAGCAGGAAGAGTTAGGAGATATAATCGGTGGGAAGAGAAGAATCACCAATTTGGAAAAATTTCAGAGAAAAGAAAAGTAATTAACAAGCTCCAGGGATTTCAGAAAAATGATTAAAAGAATTTTATGTAGCCTAACTGAGCAGAGACTGAAGAGCATAGCGGTACCCATCAAGCAGTATCTGAAGATTTAACGATGTTTTTGTTACATAAAGGTTCAATTCAGTGCATTTAAGTAACAATCAGCGCTAGCCAGGGCTGAGCAAAAAGAGTGAAATACCTCATGGAAAACAAATTAAATATAAATAATAATTTCATGATTAAGGGTTAATTTATATGCTTATGGAAAAAAGTAAACTGAGAAAGAATAGGCTCTTTTTGGACCCAAGGAAATACTTACATGAATGTTGAGGAAATTGAATAGGATATTCTTTCAGTTAACATTTATTTGGAAGCAAGTAAGAGAAGCCAATTCTGACTAGATTTTTAATAAATGTTTCAAAACTATTTATTTACCACCAAATACATGCAAGTATTACTCCAAAGTTTGGGACTACAAAAGTAAATAAAACTGAGTCTTGCCCTCACAGAGATTACACTCTAAGAGGGAGAGGGGAAGAGAGAGACAATAAACCATAGTTTCACCATATGTCAGAGGATGATCAGTGTATGAAGTTAAGCAGGGTAGGGAAGAAAGTGGCTGGAGTAGAGATTATTTTATGTAGAAGTTCAGGAAAATTATTTTTAATAAGATGACATTTCAAAATTTTTGATAAGATAACATTTGAGCAGAGACCTAAATAAAATGAGTAAGCAAAATATAATGGATCTCCGTGGGAAGAGCATCCCAAGAAGAGAAAAAAACAAGTGCAAAGATCTTGGGGTAGGAATATTTTGGACATATTCAAGGATGAACAAGATCAGTGTGGAAGATGTAGAATGTGCCAGGGAGATCAAAGTAGAAGTTCAGAAAGATAACAGAGGGCAGATCATATCTGTCATGTAGGTCAAGATAAGAATTATGGATTTTGCTCTTAGCAAGGTGAAAAACTATTGAAGACTTTAAACAGAAAAGTAACATTTCTGTTATATTTGAAAGGAATCTTTTTGATTGCTGTAGAGAGATGAAATTGTAGAGGGGCAAGGCCCAAAGTAAGGAAACCAGCAGATTACTGAGTAGTGCACCCAGGAGATTATGGTAGCTTAAAGTACAGTGATAAGAATGGGGTAAAGGGAACTGGTTGAAATATGTGTAATGTTTGAAAGGGAATGCCAAAGTGATGTGTTGATAGATTTGAATGTGGATGTGGAGGCAAAAGGGAAGATAAATGTAACACCTATGATAACCACTAAAATGTAAGTACTGCAAAGGAAAAGATTTTCACCTATCTTTAAGTGTTCCAAGCACCTAGAACAGTGCCTGAAACATGGCAAGCACTCAATACATATGTGTCAGATGGATAATTTTTGGTCTGAGATATTTGGAAAAATGAATTTGTCATTTACTGACATGGAGAACACTGTGGTAGGAGCAGGTTGGAGTTGGGAATCAGGGCTTTAGTTTTGCATATATGAGTGATATTAATTAAACATCCAAATAGAAATATAGAATAGACAGTTGGATATATAAGTCAGGAGTTCAGAGGATGGGCATGGCTAGAGAAATTAATTTGAATGTGTGGGCATTTGAATCCAGAGAAATGAATGAGATGACCTGGTAACTGATGGTAGCTGGAGGAGAAGATAGACCTAAGAATTGAGTGCTGAGATATTCCAATATTTTGAGTTTGAAGACATAAAAATGATCCATCAAATGGTCCAAGAAACAAAGGCCATGAAATAGAGAATGATGAAAGTTGAAAATGCAAGCAGCCAAGGGAAAAAAAAATGTTTCAAGAAGGAAGAATCAGTTAGCACTGTGGACTGTTGAAGATAGATACATTTAGTTAAGAACTGAGAACCATTGGGTTTATCATTATGAGCCTGAGAAGAATTATTTGCACCGAGACAAAAGTCGGAGTAGATTCAATAAACCATGAAAGAAAAAAAAAGCTTGTGAAGTGAAAGTGAGCTTAGATAACGCTTTCAATTAGTTTTACTTCTAAAATGGACTAGACAAATAGAGAGAGATGAAGAGTTAAGGGAGGGTTTTACAAGATGGGAAATATTGTAACATGTTTATATGTATATTGGTAACCTAGCAGAGAAGGAAAAAACAAGGCATTACATGTAGGAAAATTGCAGGAACAGAATCCTTCACAAGTCCCAAATTGATGAAATTCAAGGAATAAAGTGTGGGATTGGCACAGAGAGTTGAAAAGGGAGGTATAATTTATAGATATGGATGCAGACATATTTGGATTTTTTTCCTTAGAGAATCACATGGATGTTTTGAATAATTCTTTGTGAAATAAGAATTCATCAGCCTATTTATTAGCCAGTAATGAAAAGTCCCTCAGCTAATAATGAAAAGTAGAGAGAAGTTATTGTGAGTTGGAAGAAAGAGGAGTGAAATAGCCTACTGTATGAATAGAAGAGTGATTGGCTTAGAGAAATGTATACTAGGATTGCAGGTAACACTGGGAAACAATATAATAAGGCTCAAGAATTCTACAAGCTATAGTCATAAATTTAAAGTGAGAATTATAAGTGTAATTGTCTTGTTTTCCCAGCCAAGTTCTGTAGCTTAGGTGCAAGAAACAGGTAGGAGGATGCTTAGCTTTGATCAGGGTTGGGAGATTTTCCTAGAAATTTTGACAGAGGGAAAAAAGTCAAGAAGTTGAAGATATGACAGCAGAGCCATTATAGTACTGAACCAGAAGGTCTCAGACATGTAAGAAGGAATGTGAGGTCATGGGGGAGGAATGTAAGACAATGAAAAAGTCATAGAATCAATGGATCAGAAAGTTCCCGTGGAGTTGTGGGAATTAAAGTACAAGTGGGGTACACTAAATTTAAAAAAGATGGTAAAGAATGGAATGCTTAGACTTGAAATGACAGGGTTCAGCTGCTCTAATCACCATGCAATTGGGCAGTTGACTTAGGATGGAGAAGAAGAACATTATATGATCCAAAAGGTCTGGTGGTCAAAGGATACCCAGATTGATACTGAAATAACAATAATTATGACAGAAATAATACTGCACAGAGATTAAGATAGTAAAGTATTCACGTCACGAGGAAAATTAAAAGAGATTTAATGAAAGAACACAATGTAGCTCATCCATTTAAGGAAGAGTTAAATAGCCAAGACCTGAGAAGGGCACTTTGAGAGCTTCTGGAATAACATCGCAAGACAAACATCTGATCATACTGTCAACTGCAGCCTTGCCAAGGAAGACTGGTACTATTACTCTTGGAATATTTGAAAGGTTTCTTATTCATGTTATTTTTGAGACCGTTGCATTCATTTGTCTGCAGCATTTACCTATAGAAGAAAATTATTAAAACCAAACCAACCAAATAAACAAAACGACACTTGGAATTTTGAAAAACAAACAAATAAAACACACACATTTATTGTTCTCCCTTTATGTTCCTATTACTAAATAGGAAATGAAGAGGGAAGCCAGGTAGCTGTCATCTCACCCCTCAAGTGACCTTGGAGGAGAACATGAAGGGCAACAATTTGTTCTGGCAGACAATATACATATGAATACACTTATTGTGAAAAAAACAAACAAACACATGTTTATGGAATAAAAAGTTAAAAAAAATTATTCATACCTCCAGATCTTTAACAGCTCACCCTTTTCATCGCTTCCACTCTGCCAAATCCTTCATTCCTATTATTTTATGCAATTCAAAAATGTGAGCCATTCAAATGTATCCTCTTTTCCCCTGAAGCAGGACTATCTCACCTCAAGATTATAAAAATATCCTTTAATATATTCTTCCAAGCTTTCAGTTTTGTTTCATTATTATTATTATTTGTTTGGCTATTTAATTTATTGTTGTATATACTATATAAGTTGTATATACTATATACAAACTTATACAGTATAAGTTTTTAGCTTTAACTCACTGTAAGCTAAAACTTAGCTTTAACTCACTGTATAGCATATACAACAATAAATTAAATAGCCAAACTGTTACAACAATAAATTAAATAGCCAACAATAAATTAAATAGCCAAACTTAACTTTCTGTTTCTAAAAAAAATCCAAATATCCTAACAAAAGTTCCATCTTTTCTCCACTAACTTAAAATAGGGTCTTTAGCATATATTAGACAGCTGCTCTTATATCTGGCTAGCATTACATCAGCTATCTTCTACTAAATATAGTTCCATCTTCTTTGAAAGGGAATTATGAATCCTTCCTTCCATGTATTTATCATAGGGCTGTCAATAAAATAGTCTGATCCACTGGGGAATGAGGAATGATCAAATCATCCAAGCAAGGTCAGTCTGATTATGTCCGTCTGAAATTTGAATCATAAGAACTGATGCACTAAGACAAAGGAAAGTTAGAATTGAATCTCTCATCGGTAGCATCTAGAGTTAATCTATGAGCTGTTTTGTTTCTTTTTTTAAATACTGAAAACTCCAGAACTTCTCTAATTCTGGCCTTTATTGGGAACTATTTGTTTAGGACAGCCTCCATTTTGTGAGTTACTCAGAAAATTTCTGAATTAATCAGTGTTCATTGCTGTTGCTTACAGCCGGGAACTCTAACTTATACAGTCATATGCTAATCTCTACCTACATGAGTCATATTTCATATTCTTCAGTCTATTCCTTGCATTCATTCATCCACTCCAAAATGGATTTTACAAAATTGTATTACTGTAGTAACAGCGAGTTTTCATATCAGAAAAAGCAAATTCCCCTTTTCTTTTTTTATTTTCTTACAAAATTTTCTTTGCTCTTTTTGCATTATCTTCTAGATAAACTTAAAGTTCTTTAAAAAATCCTATTGGGAATTTTATTACAATTTCAAATAATTTCAAATAATTTATAATTTTGGAAGAACCTATATATTTACACAATTAAGTCCCATCATTTATAAATATGGATTGTTTGCCTTTTGATGTATTTAGATCTTTTTTCATGTTCTTTATTAAAGTTTCTTTTTTTTCAGGTTGGACTTCCATGTTCCTTCTTAAGTTTAGTCCCTAATATTTTGGAGTTCTTGTTGCTATTGTAAATAGGATATTCTTCACAACTTGGCACACAATCAGCATTGTTTGAAAAGTAGAGGGAAGCAGGCTCAGTCTCTGGAGACTCCTGGAATGAAGAGAAAGTAAGCATGGAGAGGAGAACTGTCTTGGACATAAGAAAGAGACCTAAAGCTGAATGGAGGAAGGACCTCATGAAGCTCCTTGCCAGCATTTATTGTATTGCATAGTGTGTATTCTCTTCCCGTTGCCCATAAAATGAGTTATTAGGACCAAAAGTCCAAACTTCTAGATACATATATTGTCATATATTAAATGCTGAAATCTATAATAAAAATTTAGCGAAGACAAATTGTGCTGCAATTCGTGAATGTATTGCAATCCTGTTGGTATAATTTTGCTGATTTACTACTCAAAGGATGACTGAAGATGTTATCTTTGAGTAATGAAGTGTTATGTGACTTGGGTGTTTTTAGAAATGGTTTTTCTCCCCACCCAGTTAGGTCATTTGGAGCATTCTAGCTAATGGCTGCCAAAACGGGGTCATGTGAGACCATAGTCATTAAACTTTACATCAGAGGCTTCCATCTATGGCTATGTTTCCAAATAATGCTTTTCTCTTCAAAATTGCCTTTTATCTTGGTGCAAAAGTCTTAAACTGTGTTGCTTTCAATATTAATCTCCTGGGCCATCTTGTCCTTATTTTACTGAAAAGTTTCCCACCTTTCGCTTCTAAAACTGAATTGAAGTTTTACATAACGCCCAGGGCATCTCTCTGTCTGTGGTAGCCATTCACCTGACCATCAGGTCTTTGAGGGTAGAGACATCTTTTATAGCCCCACTGCCTAGCACAGTACCTGATGCTCAGAAGGCACACAGGGAGTATTTGTTGGAGTATTAGATGTATGCTTTAAAATTGAGTTTTTAGTAAGTTATATTTTTTTTCAGGTATTCAGCAAACATTTCTTGATGACTCACCACATGTTGAACACCATAGTAGGTGCTGCAAACAGCATAGTGAGCAAGAGAGACAAAGTCCTGCCCTCCAACAGGTTACAACCTAGTGAAAGTAAGCAATAAGGCCATGAGCAATTACATAAGATAATTTCATAAAGAGGAAATAAAGCAGGGATGAGGGTCAGGTTCAGAGCCCCAGGTAAAAGAGAGAAATGTAAGAGGATTGGACTGAGAACAGAAGACTGAGAAAGGCTGCTAGCAAGGCAGGTAGCAATCTTCATGAATGCAGCAGTATGAAAGACTACAGGAAAGGGCTGAGGTGAGAGTGTCAGCCACATCACATGCTACAGAGAGAAGCAAGAGAAGGAGAAAAATGGGCAGTGACTGGCAAAATATGGGCCACCGGTGACCTTCACAAGGTCAGGGAAACAATGAGGAAATACAAAACAAAACAAAAATCCCTCCACATTGGTATTGGCTAAGAGAAAATGGAAAGGGAAACAAAGAGAGCTAACAAATACACATCACTGTTTGGAGGAGTCCTGTTGTGAAGAGTTACAGAAAAAATGGGTACAGGCCAAAAGACACTTTAGATTAAGGGAAAGTTTGAGTTGTTTTTCTTCTTATGCTGTATAATCTAAAGACATGTTTGTAAGGTAATTAGAACAAGCCAGTTCAGAGAAAGAAATGAATAATGCAGGATAAAAGTGTGTTATTTCAGGAATTTCCCCCCCAAATTCTTTAGGAAAACAAGATAGAAAACAAGATTTTTAATAAGAGAAGGGAAAATTATTTTAATAAGAAGCCATACGCAGAAAATTGAGACTGGACCCCTTTCCTACACCTTATACAAAGATTAACTCAAGATGGATTAAAGACTTAAACGTAAAACCCAAATCTACTAAAAAAAAAAAAAAAAATAAAAAAGAAACCCTAGAAGAAAATCTAGGCAATGCCATTCAGGACATAGACACAGGCAAAGATTTCATGACAAAAATGTCAAAAGCAATTGCAACAAAAGCAAAAATTGACAAATTGGATCTAATTAAACCAAAGAAGTTCCACACAGCAAAAGAAACAATCATCAGAGTGAACAGACATCCTACAGGATGGGACAAAATTTTTGAAATCTATTCATCTGACAAAGGTCTGATTTCCAGAGTCTACAAGGAGGTTAATTTATGCACACAAAAAAACCCAAACGACCCTATTAAAAAAAGTGGGCAAAGGATAAGAACAGACACTTCTCAAAGAAGACATACATATGGCCAATAAACATATTAAAAAAACTCAACATCACTGATCATTAGAGAAATGCAGATCAAAACCACAATGAGATAGCATTTCACATCTGTCAGAATGGTTACTACTGAAGAGTCAAAAACAACAGATGCTAGTGAACTTGCAGAGAAAATAGAATGCTTATAAACTGTTGGTAGGAGTGTAAATTAGTTCAACCATTGTGGAAGACAGTGTGGCAATTACTCCAAGACCTAGAGGCAAAAATACCATTTGACCCAGCAATCCCATTACTGTTACATACCCAAAGGAATATAAATCATTCTATTATAAAGATACATGAATGTGTGTGTTCATTGCAGCACTATTCTCAGTAGCAAAGACATGAAATCAACCTAAATGCCCATCAATGGTAGACTGGATTTAGAAAATATGGTACATATACACCATGGAATACTATGCAGCCATAAAATGAAACAAGGGCATGTCCTTTGCAGAGACCTGGATGAAGTTGGAAGCCATTATCTTCAGCAAACTAATGCAGGAACAGAAAACCAAACACTACCTGTTTTCATTTATAAGTGGGAATTGAATGATGAGAATACAAGGACACATGGAGGGGAACAACACCCACTGGGGCCTGTCAGAGGGATTGGTTGGTGGGGGAGAGCATCAGGAAGAATAGCTAATGGATACTGGGCTTAATACCTAGGTGATAGGTTGATCTGTGCAGCAAACCATGCTGGTACACGTTTACCTATGTACCAAACCTGCACAACCTGCGTATGTACCCCTGAACTTAAAAGTTGAAGAAAAAAATGAAGTAAATAAAGTATGTGGGTTCAGATGCAAAAAGAATGGTGGAATCTGTAGTGGGAAGATAAGGTAGTTCCTGTCTGATTTCATCTATTCTCTTCTGTGAAATATACAATAAAGCCATCACTTAAGAGTGAATCAGAAATGGGGAATTGGGGATGTTGACAAAAAAGGGGAAGGAATAAATAGTCGCTTCAGATTGGGAGCTTGAAACCAAGTAAAAGGAACTGATGCAATAAGATCTCTGAACAGTAACATAATGTGTGAAGTAAGCCCAGTCAGTACAGATATGTGATTTTTTTCCCTCAACATTTGGCTTCCTTGGTAAAGAAATGAGAACATGGCTAGTAAGATTTAGCCAGTTAGAATTGGAATTATTTTTCAGACAAGAGGAGAGTTTAAAAATCAAGTTTATTTGCAATGAAATGTGATGTGCTGAATCACAGAATTTAGTCTGGGTAAAGAAGGGGTTGAGGACCTGAGGAGAATGATGCAGAGTGAAAAAAAATAGCACAGTCCATGCACTGGGAGTATCAATGAGCTTCAAGCCTTTCTGGAGGAGGAGGACTGGGACTAGGAGTGAGATGGAAATCATAATGAAGGTCAGCAGTAAGATCCTTGACCTGGAGATTTTAGATTTGCTAACATTATTGATGTCATTAGGAAAAGGGTAGAGCAACTTGAGTGGGT
Organism: Ateles fusciceps; assembly: GCA_036589455.1. Classification (NCBI taxonomy): domain Eukaryota; kingdom Metazoa; phylum Chordata; class Mammalia; order Primates; family Atelidae; genus Ateles; species Ateles fusciceps. The sequence continues at coordinate 2,918,731 of JAZHEH010000045.1, read as the reverse complement.
GGCTGAGATCACTGGAACTAAAAGGTCAGTAATTAAAGAGGTCATAGAGATGAGTGGGTTAGAGTGTGTGAATGTTGATGTCACTGATTGTGGTTCCAGTGGCAGTTGTGCTGAGAGAATCGGTGAGCTAGATTCTGATGAAACTAATTAATGAATGAAGATGATGCAGGAGGGGTAAAAGGTGACACATGCTTCAAAGAAGTCCTGAGAAAGAGGAAGGAAGGAGAATTTGGGGGCAGCAATATGGTGAATGAAGGACTCGCAGGAACATTAGGCATTGAGGGATATAAGGTATGGGAGAAAAATCAAATTTCACTTAAAAGGCAGGTGGGGAGAACAATATCGTCAATGTACAACGATGTTTAGTTAATGCAAATAGATGCAGGGAGTGTTTATAAAATAAATAAACAATTAAAGCAGTTTATTGATGATGAACCATGAGTTCTGGAGAGGCAAGAGGAACAGTTCTGGGAAGGGGAGAGAGATTCCAATTAGTAGCTATACAGAAAACTATAAAATGAGATATTTTTCTTTCATTTTTCCTTTCAATTTTCACTAGAAATTAAGTTGAGGATCTTTAAATTCATATTGAGTGAATATATTATAAATCGCATCTAATGTACATTAAATTATCATTTTTAGTTTTAAAATATTAATGCTTAAAAATTAAAATAGTATGAAAGGTTATAAGTTAAAATGCAAATACCCTCTTTTCTAAGAACTCACCCACAAATAGACTCTGTTGAAGAAATAATTGTTGACAATTTTTATGTATCATTCCAGAAAAATTAAGTCCAGAACCACAAACACAGTAATATGCACACTGTCCTATATGTACTTGCTTTTATTTATTTTATTTGATGAGATTCTGGATAACTGATATGGTTTGGTTGTGTCACCACCCAAATCTCGTCTTGAATTGTAACTCCCACAATACCCACGTGTCATGGGAGGAACCCGGTGGGAGGTAATGGAATCATGAGGTCAGGTCTTTCCTGTGCTGTTCTCTAGATAGTGAATAAGTCTCACGAGATCTGATGGTTTTAAAAATGGAAGTTTCCCTGCATAAGCTCTCTTTTTTGCTTGCTGCCATCCACATAAGATGTGACTTCCTCCTCCTTGCCTTCTGCCATGATTGTGAGGCCTCCCAGTTGTGTGAAACTATAAGTCCAATAAACCTTTTTTTTTTTGTAAATTGCCTAGTCTCAGGTATATCTTTATCAGCAGTGTAAAAACAGACTAATGCAATAACTTTCTCTAAAATATACACACATAAGAATATCTCGTTCTTGTAAAGGTGCATAGTTTTCCATTATGACACATACCCTACAAAAGGATATATTCAATCTTATCATACTATCATTATTCTTGAAGACTTAGAAACATCAGGGCTAATCCTGATTATGAGTATCAATCAAGTATGTTAGTAAAGACTAATAAAGAACCAGCCCAGATAAAATAAATAAATGACCAGACTGAAGTATTGCCTTTCAGCAAGCATCTAACCTGTGTCAGTAATTTGCCAAGTTTCCCTGCTACTGTCGTATATTAAACAAGCAGAGAGTCAAAGCCTTGATTAGGGGCAGTGGTGCTGCCATTCGGAAGAAAGTGCTTGCACTGATGTTAATGAAACTATTTTTTTTACTGAATTAACTGAGAATGGGAATGATGATTCATCTGAGAACTGTGATCCTTCACTGGTCTCATCATGCCCTAGGAAATGCAATGTTATTATCCTCTCTTTATGGAAAATTTCTATGTGTCTTATTTAGCTAAATTTATTTACTTATTTAAGTATTCATTGCAGTGATAAGCAATAACAAAAATAAAAACAGACATTCCACAGTGAAAGGCTAAGCATCTGGCACATTCTAGAACCAACATTTCTACAAACTAGTTTTTATAGAGGTACTCTTTAATAGATAGAAGTGTTCCTGATAAATTGATATTGAAGTGATATCTCTTTTCCCACTGAATTTATGACAAAATGGAAAATATGTTACCTTATAAATACATCCACTAACTTTTTTTTAGTCTTAAAAGCAAACAACTAATTTTTTGGTAATGGTGCAAATTCTTTTGCTAACACTTGCAGCAAATCAGCTATTTCCCAGCTCTAGAGCGTCTGTCCTGTTACTCTTTGAGTTCTCTGGTCTTTTTATCATTTCTTAGGGAAATCTTCAAACTCCACATTTAGATTCTAGGGCTTGACTTTCCTACATCTTATAGCAGATTCTCTTTATCATTCTCATTCATTTGTATAACAGAACACTTTCTTTTCCCATGTCAGAGTATTTTTTGCCTGCCTAGCATTCAGGTTTTGTTTTGTTTTGTTCTTATAAGATTCTTCAAAATCATCTTTGAACCCTGCACAACATTTCAGTTCATGAGTTTGGGTAGGTCTCTTGTGCTGCTCTCAGTGGTGAACATGGGACTCTGTTCTGGCCAATCAGTGTTCCAAGGTCCCCTAATGATATTGCCTGTGATGTGGGCAATTATATGGTTGGGTCAATAATGAGCTCATCTTAGAGGCTGTGTGAAATCTCTTGAGAAGAGACCTTTCTTTTGTTTTGGCTTGTTACTGTGAGGATACTGGTTTGAAACTGCTGGTGCCATTTGGCCACCACATGGAACCTGATAAGGGGACCAACATGAAGTAAGAGAGATGCAAGAGATAGAGAGTGACCAGGTTAGGACAACATTACTTGAATCCCTGCACTGCACCTTTCATGAAGACTGCATTAGTACTGTCACGTTATTATGCCATTATTGTTATTATGGTTTGTTTTAAGCCACTTTGAGGATTGCTTTCATATCTCGTGACTGAAGTATTTATACCTAATGAAAGGACATGGGAAAATTCCATCTTTCTTAGCACACAGCTGTAGCACCCAGTAGTGAAGAGGAAACATGGAGGAGACTGAAGCCAAGCTCATAGGGCCTCACAGGCCATACTAAGTATTTGGGGTTGATGCTGTATGAATTTGCTAAGAGTTGGGAATTGGGAAATGATGTAATTGACACTGAAGAGAGAAGAGAGATGGATGTAGGGATGAGGTAGGAGACTCTAAATAATCCACTTGATAGATGACAAAGTCTTGAACCAAGCTGTGGCAGTGAAGATGGGAAGAAGTATGTGGATTTGAAATGTTTTGTAGAAAGTTTCACACACCATCAATCATTGGCTTCTCCAGCTCTAACATTGTACCAATTGCTTGACCTAGCAGCACAATTGTTAGAATGAATTCATTATGCTTCCTTGATCTTCTGTAGCTTTTTCCCAATTCACTTTTATGAGGCTCTGGATGTGTTCCTTGAGTATCATGGATTAATCTCTTTTCCATTCCAGGATCATTCCCTTGCTTCTTCCTCATCCTTTCCTTTGCCAAAGGAATGGGACAGCAAATATAATCGATGGAATTTGAGCTTACTTTCCTAATAGCCAGTGTCTTTTCTTTTTTTCTTTCTTTCTTTCTCTTTCTTTCTTTTATTCTCCTTTTTCCTTTTTTCTCTTTCTTTCTGTTTCTTCTTCCTTCCTTTTTCCCTCCCTCCCCTCCCCTACTTTCTTTCTTTCTTTCTTCTTTCTTTCTTCTTTCTTTCTTCCCTCCCTCCCTCCTTCCTTCCTTCCTTCCCTCCTTCCCTCCTTCCTTCCCTCCTTCTTCCCACTTTCTCTCTTTGTCTCTCTTCCTGTCTTTCCAGGGTTTTGCTTTGTGGCCCAGGCACAGATGGTGCAGTGGCACCATCATGCAATCATGGTTCACTGCAGCCTACAACTCTTGGCCCTAAGCCATTCTCTCCTCTCAGCTTCCCAAGTACCTGGGACTACAGGCATGCCCCACCTTGCCTGGCTAATTTTTATTTTTTGTAGAGACAGGATCTCTCTATGTTGCCCAGGCTGGTCTCGAATTCCTGACCTCAAGCAGTTCCCCTGCCTTGGATATCATTTCTTAATTGCTGCAATGGGTCTTTTATTCAACACCGTGATTAGAGTGATAAGTTAATCCAGCTGCCTGGATGACATGAAAGAGACATAAAAGTTGTTGCTTTGGGTACTGCTTCGGGCAGCACTCTTTCATTTTTCCTTGCTGTCTCCCTATCTGCCAGAAAGAAAAAATATCTTTGCTGTTAGCTGATTTCTTACACTGTCATACACAACTAACCAAGAAATTGAATTTCTCTAGGTAATGTACTTTCATGTTTGATTTGATGGAATTTCATGAAGGTTTGACATGGTTTGAAGTTCTCTTTAAAGATCTGGTGGCTTTTGCATTTACTGAAGTCTGCCTTACTAAAACGTAGTCTTTCAACCCTCTGAGAAAATCTGCAACAGTGTTTATCCCTTTACTCCTTCTAAACCTAAATCGACCAACAGAATAAGTATGAGCAGCTTGATAAGTAGTAGTGTGGGAATCTACAGCTTCACCTTACTTTACAGAAGGATACATTCCTAAAAAGCTAATTGGTTTTTAAATACATCCAATTATATTTTTAAAACTCTGGGAGGCAGACTATTTAAAGAACCCAGCAGCTAATCTTTTCTTATGTGAAAATGTACCTTTTGTAATGCAAATACTCATGACTGAATTTATCTGATTTGTTATCTAGGAGATTTGCATTTGGTTTTTATGAATGGCACATTTATATTATTACTTTTTAATGACCAGTAATTATAATGACAAGACTCTCTTTTGCAGTAAGGCACACAAACAGTACCAAAAGATAATACGTAGTTCCCCAAAATGGAACATTTCATATGTATTTCTATTGTTTCTGAAAAGAACATCTCTACATTAAATTGTCCAAGGTAGCTAAAAAGTTAATAATATTAACATTTATAAAAATAAACAGGTAATTGGCATCTTATTTACATGACTATTGTCAAGTGCAATTTTTTTTACTCTTGTGTCTTGTGTTTTCTTCATTAAGCCACTACTGTTACTTCTAAACAAATAAAATAATTATTTTAATTTAAAGGATTTTTAAATATTGTTTTTTATTTGCACATGTCCTATATTTGAGAGAATTAGACTCTTAACAACATATCCCTGTATATACACTCGTAATCAAAATATTCTGTCATTATTTAGATAACAAATGTCTAGAAAAGAAAGAAAACAGACTTAAGGAAAAAAATACCTTGTGCAGTTACATGTTACAGAAAATATGTTTCTCATATTAAGGGTTTTGAGGATCTCATACTGAACAGGTACCAAGGGAGACCTGCCTTTGGTTCACAGGAGCTCAGGAGAGAGCTTCTGTTTCACCCTGCATAAGAACCTCCTTTAAAACAAAGGATGAAGAAAATTCTTGATAGACCAAGCGAAAGAACTGTGAGCAAAGGAACAATGATATAAGCACATAAATTTGTAATTACTTAAAGAAGAATGTGCTGCGTAACATCGGTCAATAAGAGTAAGTGAAGGCCTAGAGAAGAGCCAGATGGGCATGTTGCTGGTGCTATGATATGAGAGTGGAATGGGGTCCTGAATGCCTGAAACAAAACTTTGGAGCATTGAAGGGTTAATTTCTTAACACAATCCCTCTGCTATTTTTTAAGATAACATTTTCTTTCAAGAGTGAAGTTTTAGGGTCTTAGTCTAGAACTAGAATACTAAAGAGAAATTTAAGAGATAATAAAATCATTCTAGTAGTACATATCTAGTGGTCTACTAATAATGGGTCTGATACTCAGCCATCATAAAATCATCACGTTTTCCTAACATAAACAATATGAGTTTTCTTTCTAACAATAATCCCACTCTGAATCTTCTCTATCTTCTGATACATAGGCATCTTTTGCTTTGGTACAGTTGTCCCAGGAAAGAGTTCCTTTCCTTCCACTGAACCCTGTGGCTCTTAGTTGGCTCCAACTCACTGAGTCTATGCAAGGCTTATGAAAAGTTAACATTTCCTAAACTGTGATTTAAAACAGGAATGTGTACTTGTTTAAAAAGTCATCTTTAATATATTTGCAATGTATTGTCCTGGTAAACTTAATGAATCCATTCCAACAATGCCAGATATCTATAAAGTAAATACCATGACCAAAATCTTTGCATCATGTAAGTCAGCATTTCAGAATTTCTCATATATTTTGTCCATTTTTTTTAAGAGCTTGAATAGTCATTCAAAATCTGTTTAATCGGCAGATACTGCTAATACAGTTAGTAGGGACTGAGGTTCAAAGAGTATTCCAACATTGATCTTGCTCCAAGAAGCTATGGTCTAGAAGAAAAAAAATAAGAAGGGAAAATAAGCAAATAGCCACAATATAAACAATACAATGATGTAAGTGCTATGATGGTTGTAAGTCAGGGCATAACTGGCCCTCACAAGGGGCTGTTCCTAGCTCTTTTTTGTGGAAACTACTTTCAGACTTAAGAAGATTATTGTGTTCTTCTTTCCATGTTAAGTGGCAATGGTGGTAAACTTTAATTGGGTTTTTCTTTTTTATTTGAGGTAAAGAAAACTAAAACTGAAAAGAAAGGGGATAGTTAAATTTGGCAGGTAAACCTATTAGAAAATTTTGCCTTCATTAGTCTTTTTCTTGCCAGTTTCTTTAGCATACAAGTAGAATTATTTCCAGAGATTGTGACACTCAATGACTTATAAAATGTAGTAAGTAAAATCTGGTATTGTTTCTAAAGAGATAACATTGAGATAAGAAAACAAGTAATAAACTTGAATAGAAACAAAGGTCTTAAGCTTCATATTTAATGAAGGAGAAAGTTATAATGTTAAGCAAATGGAAACTACGCATTATAGTTACCGTAAAAGTAATACTTAGTATACACATTTTCTTACTTTTATGTATTTATACTACGGTCCCTTTTACAAATGCTTCTGATAACTCTTGGAATTTCATAAGCAGAGTAAAGAGTATTGCCAACATGATAAAATGTGGTTGTGGTTTTAGATTAGATATATCTTAATAGATTTAATGTTTGTTCACAACAGGGAAATTACTGATTATGAAATTATAGTAGACGTAGAGCCAATCATCTTAATTATGCACATAGATTAATATAAGAATATTGGTTTAGATGATTTATACACATACAAGAAACAAAAGGAGATTATTTTCATATTACTGGTTGCAGTGACCTAAAATTCCAGGAAATTAAATTCAGTTAAATATAGAATATGTATAAAATATTCACCCTGGGAGAAAAAAAAAAGATGTTTTTGTTCTTAACTAGTAATATAAACTTTAGTGATATTGAGAAACTTCATATTAGGAAAACACTAGGAACACTTTTTTAAATCATTCTAAGAAAATGCTCATAAACCAGATCATTATTCCTTTTTACTGTTCCTTTTACTCTATCACAAGTTCTGCTGTGATATAACATGTTTTGTTCATTGTTTTTCTTCTACCTTTATCTTTACTACATACATTTTCTGGAATATTTAATATTTCTTCACTAGTGTGAACTGCCTGTTACGACAGCAAAATGAGCAGGTAAGACTTTTACATACGGTTTAACTTGTTCCAGAATAATCCACTTACTTGGTTTGTTAAAGCCATGGTACTACCATCCTTCCAGACTCAATTCTCATATTTACCAGCCATATAAAAGCATTGCTGTTCCTTCAGTGGAAAGGTTACCCTAAAGGATGTCTGTAGCTTGGCACCCCTCCCCAAGGAATGCTGTAATGTTAACTCACACTTCCCTCAGAGGGAAAGCAATTCAAAAGTAAACAATCAGCTACCTCTCCCAGACATCTGACACATTATGTACAAAGTACCCTCAGTCCTGGAGGCTATTTTGTCAGCCTCGATCTTTAAAGTATATAGCATAATGATTTAAAGAGCCACCCGACAGGGGCATGGACATGCCCCAACCTTCACTTGGCTGCCTTTCAAAGGAACTGCATTGGCCATCTGAGCAACTCTGCTTTATATTCTACAGAAAAGACAAACTTTCTCAACAAGAAAAAAGATCTACCAGACTAGAAAACATTATGGCCAGCATGGTTGTGTAAAACAGCACACCCAAGCTATAATAAGCCTCATTCACACAATATGTAAGTTTTGTTTATTTGGTTGGTTGCTTGCTTGATTTTTACCAGTTCTTTCCATCTGTAGGAGCAGAAGGTTATGAAGCATCTACTTGGAAGCCTATGACAATACACCATTAAGAAGTTTACCTTTGTGGACAGTTTTATAAAGACTTGGCCTTAATAGGCTGATATATCATCTTATTTTCTTACTTGGCAATACACAGTTTTGTATTTTAAAATCATCCTCATTTGTGGCAATTGCATCGTGAGTGTTTCAGTTTGTGCCAGTTTGCACAATTCCAGAGAAACTGGCTAAAGGTCTAAAAGCTGTTTTCTACAGGACTTAAAAAAAAATTATGAGGGTGTCAATAACGTTTGCAGTTACCCCCCATTATGTAATTATGAACAAATACTATGAGTTTTACTAAATTGAGTCAATTTTTTCCACCCTGAAGTTTTTATATCCATGGGCATTTGTGATTGATCCTATAGGTTTTCATCTATGAAGAAACATTTTGGAGTAAATTATGTTTGAAGAGGCACATTCAATGACACAAGAGTATGGTGTTCATCACTAGTTTTTCAATAGGGCTCTGACATTTACCCAGAATGACCAAGCATGTTTTGACCCCAGGAGGGTCCTCCTCTTTGTGACCTGTTTAGTTCCTGTTCCATGCTGCTTAGTCTGTTATAAAGACTGCTCTTGCTTCAAGGCCTTACATGTAAATCTCGGTTTTAACAATGAGCTTGCTTGCAAAAAAAAAGTCATTAAATATGAAGTCTACGCAAATTAATGTCAATGGAAAACTTAGTCATCATCAGAAATTTGTGAAGCATTTTGAAAGCAAATCATTTGATGAGTGCCTGCTTTCCTTTCTTCTCTGTGGGCTCAGAGATCCCCCTCTTCCAGCCTCTATGCAACAATCCTCTGCAGAGTTGGCAATAGAACAGTAGCTTTAAAATCCTTTTGCCCTAACGATTGTTTCTTATTTAAAGTCTATATTGAAAAGAACCTTTTTCCCTGCTATAGGCCCAACCCTCCATTCCAAGCCCACAAAATTAGAAGAAAAAACATCATTAAAACAATCAATAACACAACTTCTTCATGGGATACAAAGAGATACAGATGCCAATGTTTGATGGCTTAATAACTTGTTCTAAATAGCAGTTCCTCACAATCTGTGGTATCTTTGACAATGCAAAGCTTTAGATCTAGGATCCTATTTAATAATGATTATGAGATGTAATGCATACCCAAGTAGGTAACACATTAAATGTTATAGTTCTGAAGTATGTGGCATTTGTGGTAGTGACAATTATTGGAGAAGTGGCAATATATGAAACAAAGTCTAACTACCCCAAAAATGTAAAAGAAAGTGGAAATTCTGCTTAGGTTTGCTGCATAGCTAAGTTGGCTCACAGAAAAGCATGTATTCTAGACAAGTGCTGTCACTCACTCAGAAGTGCTGGTCCTCAGATTCATAGGCTGGGCTGGGAGTCGCCATGATGCTTGACATGCAAGATTCCCTTCAGACATTGTGGTTCAGATGACACCCCCCTTTGTTCTGCATCCATTTATAACTGGGTAGGGTCTGGGGCTATAGGTCTAGAAAAACAACCGGAGAAACAGGTATAGTTTATCTTTTATGCACCTCACACAACCACCCTTTTCCTTTGCCCATGCCCCTTGTCATGTACCTCTACCCTTTTTATTGCATCTCCCTTTCTCATCTTTCCTATTCAGATATAGTTTTCTTTAGTTTCTTCATTTATCACTTACCATTTAAAAAAAATATTTTAGATGCAAATGGAGACGTATCAGTTGTAGTGCATTAGTTCTTCCTCTCATTCCAGCTCCCCCGCTGTTTCCTAGGACCATCCTTTCTTCCCAATTTTTTCTTCACTTTCAATTCCACGCTAAAACTTTTGTTGGACAGGTTTATATGTCAGTTGCTAAAGCATACAAACCAAAATCAGACCAAATATAATATCAGATTATTGAAATCCATTTATGTATTGATACTATACTTGTTAATTTACAAACTGGTTTGAATGACTACAGGTGTCAAATTTTCATTTTACCATTGATAAGCAAAACAAGCTCGTTTTTATAATGAATTTATAGTGTGTGAGGTGGAACATTAAGAAATTACATAAATAATTATATAATTGCAAACTCTGATTAAGTGATTTAAAGAAGTAACAAATGTGATTAGAGAGATTGACAAGAACAGAAAAGCTAGTTTTGCATATCTTGTGGTCTGTTAGGAATGCCTTCAGGCAAATGTTCAATTACATTGAGAAAGTAAGAGCCATGATGGGTAAATAGAATATGCTATGGGAGGATGAAAGCAGAGTTTCCAACCCAGATGGACTGGGGTCAGAAAAGACTTCCCAGAGAAAGTGAGATCTAAACTAAATGAAGAATAGAAAACCTATGCAGGCATTATCTCATTTAATACTCACAAAATCTCTATGAAAGAAGTTCTATTATAATACTTATTTTATAAGTAGGAAATTGAGGATCAAATATTTCATGAGTAAAGAGAATATTTTTGATACCCCTAGTACACAGTAGGCACTGAGTAAACACATGTGAAATGAAAAAAATAAGTCCAACCAAAGGCACAAACACGAAAGTCTGTGCAATTCATCGCCATATTACTTTGTCCCGAAGAGACATGATTAATTCGAATGGATAGTTTGGGAACATTTCTTTTTAAAGTACTACTCCAACAGTTTTTTAGTAAAAAGCTTTTGCTTCTTCCTCCAGCCCAAGGTATTTTCTCCTTCCTCCATTCAGAATCCCAAAGTTTATAATATGAAATGAAGGAAAATGGCAAAGTTGGAAAATGAAGCTCTTTGGAAAAAGCAACTTTAAATGTACATCTCCAGTTGGTTCTATCTTTTTATTACGAATCCTGTGGGCAGCAGTCCTAGTTCCATTTATTCTGTGTGTACCTCTGTATTTGTGTTTCCTGCAGAAGTGCCTTTGATTTTTAAATTATTCCCTTTGAAAAGGTTTCTATAGCTCAGGTAACTGGACATGTTTCTATGAGAGTATCTTCATTAGTTTGAGAAAATATCATCTTTGCTCAAAATCTTTCAGAGGTGTTATATGTATTAACTTTTCTTAGATTTGTGAAATTTGGAAAATTGTAAGATGAAAAAAAAAAAAGAAGAAGGGCAAGTAATTATCCAAATCAGGGAAGTCTTCCTGAGAGAGGTGATGCTTGACTGAAATTTTGAAGCATAAGTGAAAGTAAGCAACACAAAGAAGATAAGAAAAAGAATACCAGGAAGTAGGAAAAACACAGCAAAAGCATAGAAGTGTAAAAGAGCAAAATGTATTTGAGCAAATACAAGTAGTTCCAGATGTCCAGAAGGAAAGATCCATGTTGGTAAATGGCAGGAGATTAGAATGGAGAATAAAATATTTGGTATATGTTTGCTGTTCGGCAAATGTCAAAAGCCCAGACAGAGCAATTGATATATATAAGAGAAAAGGCATTCTAATTCATTTATAGATATTTCCCCCCCCAAATCTACCTCCCTTATCATGTTACATCATTGGAAAGCATATATCTAAACTAGTGTTGTCAACCCTCAACATGCATCAGAACTATTTGGGAAACTTTTTTAAAATGTGAATTTCCTGAAGCTTGACTCTATCTAAATGAAACAAAATGCTTTCTGATGAAGACATGTCTTAGACATTTCTCTGTTATGAATACATAAGTATAGCTATGTATCATCCTTTTATTCTATGTCTCTTATTGAAAATTCACCATTCTATGTACAATTCCTGTATAATACAGGCTCTTTTATGCCTTCCAAGGTGTGACAGATAATCTGATAAACAAATTTGTTCTACTATGCTAGAGATAGAAAGCAGTGTTGAATATACATTTGATTTACGAAAGCATTCTGAAAACAATGTCTCCACCTTTGTTGCCTAACTGGAAAAAGTGAGTAACGTTGTAAATTTGGGTGAAATACAAAGGTTGATGTTATGACACTTCCTAGAGTAGATATCTGAGAACAGGTGGAGACCTTGAGTCACCCCTCAAGTCATTCCATGTAAGACTCTGCCCACTGTACTTTTTCATAAGGCAAGCTCTCTTTCAAATTTAGAACTTTCCCTAAAGGCAGTATATCACTGAATGGGGCAACAGGTGGAGAAATCAGCAGTGCTGGAGACAAGTGCACGAAATGCCTCCCTCAGCCTGTTCTATACTGGATTTCCTAGAATGCCTCTCTGCACGGCTTACGAATTTGTCTTCAACCACTCATTGAACAATCTCTTTAGAGGCTTTGTCTTAACTGTTATGGGCTCTCAGAAAATTCATGTTGGTAAATGAATGACAAAAATGCAAGCAATGTCCAAAGCCAGAATTAAGTTAGATTTCCTTGCAGCTGGACTATTTAAATCAGTATTTTATACCATTTTATTTTAACAAGGATGGGGTTATGTTATACTCAATTTCATATCTTTAAGGCCTATAATAGCACTCAATTCTTAAGGTATTCAATAACTGTGAGTTCAATGATTTTTAATTATTTTAGGAATTCAGGAAAAAGCTACACAAAAGTAAAAAGCAAAAGACTGTTCACATATAGGAAATGTTGTTCAACCTGATTTTCAAAGAGAAGCGATAATAGGATTATAGGAATACATAATGTCTTTTTGCTTTTCCTCTTACAGTGTGTAATGCAGTTTTATATCTAGTACTCTTTTTATTCCTCAACAGGAAAACATGAGGAAACCTGTATAGGGCACAGATCTAATAGGTGGGGAAACTAAAACTGAGTGTAGGACTCAAGATTCTGACTGCAGCAAATTACAAAACACAAACTTTGCTATTCCTCCCATTGAATGGTAGAGTCTATTTCCTCTAGTGTGAGCTGGATTTGTGCCTTATTTTGGCCAATATAATTCAATAGAAATGAAGCTACATAACTTCCAAGGCTAGGATTAAAGTTGCCTTTGATTTTTCCATTTGGTCTCTTGAAATGGTTGTTCTTGGGACCCTCCTCCTTGAACCCAGGTGTGATGCTATAAGAAGCTCAAGACATTTTGGCAGCCCCAATCGAGTTGTCATTGATCACAGCCGGCATTAATGTCCAGCCATGTGATAAGCCATCATGGACATGCAGGTCCAACCTTCAGATGACTGGAGCTCTAGCCAACATCTAATGACAAACACATAAAAGACCCTGGGAGAATCATCCTTCTGCCCCCAGTTGACTCTTAGAATCATGGTAAGTAATATTAAGTTGCTGCTTTAAGCTAGTAAGTTTGGGGTGGTAGGTTATGATAAATAGATAACATGAATGGAATTTGTTACCAGAAAAGAGGAGTTATTATAACAATAGCATAAAACAGGTGGGACTGGCTTTGGGACCATGCAACATGTGACACCAGATAGTGCTGATCCAGTTGATATTATGTGATAGGCTTGGAGGTTGGAGATGGAAGAATATGAAATAAATTAATAATGGGATCTGGTGAAAGGGTAAACTTTGTTATGTGATGGAAGAAAGTTTAGTCAAAGTGTAGCTAGCAGCAATGTGAAAAATATAAAATAAACCTAATGAACTGGGAAACCCACTAAGGAGATTTTCAGGCAAAATATTGAATGTACCAACCGATTTCCATTAAGAATACATAATAAAGGATGAATAGGGAAAAATTTGTTAAAAGGAACATTAGTTTTCAAGCAGAATTTTGATGGAATATAAAGGCTATAGGACATCTTGTGTTCAAAAATAAAACTGTTCCTAATCACCAGCCTCTCCAGATTGCAAAGCCTTTCAAAGTAAACAAAGACTCAAGGGAAGATTATCTTAAAGATGAGAAGGTAAAACTCTTGGGTAAAACTTCAGAGAAATTTAAGGGTATGCTGGTAAAGCCTCTCAAGTTGACAAGATGTCTCCTAATAATCTTAAGACCATAATTATATAGCACTCTCACTTAATTTTAAAAAGAGGCTTGTCTTGAAGAAATATATAGATGTACTTTATGTCCAATGGAATGAATCTCAATAAATCTCATAAGAAACCCACAAAGTTTGAAGAGAATTAAACTGGCAAAAGCAAAATCAGCTTGGAAATTTTTTTAAAGGGAAAAGAGACAGTTAAAAATGAAAAGAGCCTTTAGGCATTTAAAGATATCTATAGGAAGGAGACAGAAATGTGTTCAGTTGCAAATATAGTTCTTTTTCCCTTTTCTACCAAAAAGGAAAGATGACAGAGTATATGGTTGGATGTCCAGAGAGCTGAGTCAAAAGCCCAGTGGTGGAGCCAAGTGCTACAGAAAACAACTCTCAGGAGGTAGAACGGAGCATTTATGAAGGAACAGGTGACTTGTGCAGAGTTGAATTTCAAAAATGCTTTAGATCAGTGACTGTCACATGACATCTGTTCCTCACCTCCCATATTAAGTGGTAGCATGAATGGCCATTAATGAATGTTTAGAGAGCAGATTACTTGTCTGTTTAGACCAAGATATTCAGATCAAGAGAAACCACACTACATATGCTTCATGCAAGACGTTTTATGCACAGTTGAATCTAAATTAGATGAAAAAATCCTGGGCTTGGTGCCTGAAACTAAACTTTTGTTATAATGCATACAAGTTTTAGGGGTCTTTTGAAGGGTGGCGTACACAATTTGTAATCCCATGGCAGCTGCAATGGCAAATTCTTTGCCACTTTTCCAGTTGTGAAGTGAGATCTAATTTTTTCCTCTTTAATCTAAGCTGACCCTATGAATTGTTTTGACCAAGAGAATGCAGTGAAAGTGATTTGAGGCTCACAGTCCTAAATATTTTCCCAAATATTTACCAGTGCCAATGAAATTACTTAAAGAAAATGTTTCCATAATCAAAAGGTTTGGCAAATACTACAAATTGCATGGTCATTTAGGAAATTTATGATGTACAGCAACTTTCAGAAAAGTCCTGCACCTATAACTCTCTTTAGCTTTATGTCATATATTACTTCCCAAACATTTTTGGCCCCAGGACATTTTTCTTTATACTGATTTCTGTAGACCTTTCACATAATATACTTTGAGAAAAGTGATATAGGGAAGCTTTATGACATTCTGTAGTTCTTCATTAATGCATTCATCTTTTAAAGAAAGGCTTATTGAGTACAACTGAACATAATACTAGGCCTCAGGCTACAAAGGCTAATTAAAAAAACACTTGCCTTTAAGGATATCAGTAATTAGAATAGAAAAAACACCCACCCATTTAAACATATAAGTTAAATATTATAAAAAAGTGTTATGATAAAGTGTCTAGGTAAGAAGCACATTAATATCAAGGAAAGGAAATTACACATTATTCTTCTCAGTAGAGTAAATCAACAAAGATATTTGACTAGGACAAGAATTTGACATGCATGTAAAAGAAGAAAGTGAAGATGGAAAAACATATTTTCTTAAAGTCAGAGATGGAAAAGTCAGAGACCAAAATAGCATGGTATAATTAAAAAGCACTTTAGAAACTTTGGAAAATGAAATATTTAATGTAGAAAATGTGATGCTTATAAATGTCTCAGTAAGGATGGAGGAAAAACAGACAGGAGAGGCTACCAGTTTTCGGACATGTTATTGTAATAAACTGCTGATGATGACTGCTGCTATTTTGATTGATTCATTCAAAAGCACACAGAATCTACTGAAGAAATGTTACATCTACCAAAGTCCACACATGGGCCTCCATTGCATATCGTAATCAACTTGCTGAAAAAAACAGATAAAGTGAAAAATCTTAAAGTAGCCAAAGTAAAGGAGGAAAAGTTTAAGAATTACAGTACTCATTTCATGAGAAATAATGTAAGCCAGTGAACAATGGCAGATCTATTATGTACTGAAAAAAACAAAAAACATGTCAATGAAAAAGTCTGAACATTGAAGAAATACCTTTCAAAACCAAAGGTAAAATAAAGACATTTTCAGATATGAGAATTCAAAGGTAGCTCATTGTTAGCACATCAGCACTACAAGAAATGTAAAAGGAAAATGTGAGAGGAAAATTTTTGTATACCAAAAATAGTCCCCTCTGATATAGCAAACAAGCACAAGAATAGAAAAATATACATATAAAATATGTTTTTCTTGTATTTTAGATTACTTTAAGTGATAATTTACTGTCTAATAAAATTATACTAATGTCTTACAGAGTTTATGACAAATACATGATATATGACAAGAATAGTACAAAGACCAAAATTAAAAAGAAAAATGAAATGCATTATTGAGTGTTTCTCTTTTTTTCTTTTGAGATAGAGTTTTTCTCCTGTTGCCCAGGCTGGAGTGCAGTGGCACAATCTCGGCTCATTGCAACCTGACTACAGGTGCACGGTACCACACCTGGCTAATTTTTGTATTTTTAGTAGAGACTTTAGTAGAGAGGGAGTTTTACCATATTGGTCAGTCTGGTCTTGAACTCCTGACCTCAGTGATGAAGGCCTGCCTCGAACTCCCAAAGCCCCAGGATTACAGGCAAGAGCCATCACACTTGGCCAATTGAATGTTTCTTATACTATATATTAAGTGGCATAATATCATTTGAAGGTAGACTTTAAACACATCATATATGTAAATAAATCAACCAAAAAAAGATAAAGTTATGGAAAAGTAACCCAAACTGCAGAAAAATTATAAGCATAGGAAGAAAAATAGGAAAGAAGTGTAAGCAAGATAAAAATAAAACAAGCCACTAGGAAAGAAGTGTAAGCAAGATAAAAATAAAACAAATAAGCCAGGTGTTGTGGCTCACGTCTGTAATCCCAGCACTTTGGGAGGCTGAAGAGGGTGGGTTACTTGAGGCAAGGAGTTCAAGACTAGCCTAGCCAACATGGTGACACCCCATCTCTACTAAAAACACAAAAATTAGCCAGGCATGATGGCACACACCTGTAATCCCAGCTACTTTGGAGGCTGAGGCATGAGAATCACTTAAACCAGGGAGGCAGAGGTTGCACTGAGCTGAGTTCACATTGAAATGAGTTCACACCACTGCACCAAAGCCTGGGTGACAGAGCAAGACTTCGTTTCAAAAATAAATAAAATGAAATATATAGGAAAATGTGGAATATAAATTCAGACTAATGAATAATTACAATAAATGTAAAGGATGTTAAAAGTCAATTCTAAAATTCAGAGACTGCAAGATTAGATGTAAAAGATTCAACTAAATGATACATAATTTTATAAAAGTATATTAAAGAAGTAATAAGTACAAAGTGAAAAACTGAAAAAGATGCATAATCTAACACTAAACAAAAAATAGTTTGAGTGGCTATCTTAACATCTGATACAGTAAATTTCAGATAAAGAAGTATTACCATGAGAAAAGCTGATCATCAAGTGGACATAACCATACAAACTGTTTATATAACTATAAAAGATGTTCCAGTTAAATGAATCAAAACTGAAAATGTCATATATAAAATGAAGTAAAATCGCTATTATAAGGAGAGTTTTCAAAACTAATCTCTCAATAATTGAGAGAAAATATAGACTGAAAATCATTGAGATTATTGAAGACCTGAATAACACTACCAAACAAGTTAACATAATTGACAGTTATATAGCATTTTACCTGAATCCAAAGAATAAATATTCTTTTCAAGATCACAAAAACACATACACAAACATGTGCATGCACATGAGCACACATACGCACACATTTACCAAGACAGGCCAAAATCTTTCCTTAAAAATAATTTTTAATAAATTTAAAATGATTTGAATAAATAAATGTAGTTCTTAGGAATATTGAAATTAAACCAGAAATGAATGACATAACTATAAAATCTCAAAATATTTAAAAATTAAAAGTTATAAACACAAATAACCCATAGTTCAAGAAAAACTAGGGGAAGGGAAGTTGGAAAATATCTTGAACTGAATGAAAATTGAAAATGAAAACATAGCAATTTCTGAAGAATGCAGTTAGTTAAAACAGTGCTTCCATAAAAGTTACCCTTAAGGCCTACATTTAAAACAGTAAAAGTTTCAAACAATAGAATAAATTTCTATTTGGAAATTCAAGTATAAGAGCAAATTAAAATTAAAAAGGAAAAAAAAAGAACAAAGACAAGAAATAAATGCAATAAAAACCAGAAACATACTGTAAAAAAATAAATGAAATATAAAGCTGAATCTTTAAAAACAATGCGTGTCTAGCCAGACTCATTAAGACAGAAAGAGGCTGAGTGTGGTGGCTCATGCCTGTACTTTCAGCACCTTGGGTGGCTGAGGCTGGCAGATTGCTTGAGCCCAGGAATCTGAGACCAGCCTGCACAATATGACAAAACTCCATCTCCCCCCCCCCCTCCCAGAAAAAAACATAGCCAGACATGGTAGAATGTACCTGTAGTCCCAGCTACTCAGGAGGCTGAGGTGGGACTGCTTGAGCCCAGGAGGTAGAGGTTGCATTGCACCAACATTGTACCACTACACCCCAGCCTGGATGACAGAGATCTCAAAAACTGAAAAAAATATAAAAAGAGAGATTATATAAGTTACCAGCATTAAGCATCAGAGATATAAAAGCATTAGAGATTGTACTGGAATTAAAATGATGTAAAATATTAATAACTATGGCAATAAATTTAAAAAAACTTAAAGAGAAAAATCTAATAATATTAAAGTTGACATTTCATCAGAAACAATAGAGGCCAAAAGGCAGTGAAATGTCATAGGCAAAGTACTGAAAGAAAAAAAAGCTGCTAACCAAGAATCTTATATTTAGAAAACCATTTTCAAAAAATAAAATTGAAAAATAGACATTCCCAGATAAACAGAAACTGAGAAAATTTGTTCCTAGCCAACCAACTGTGTAAGAAACACTACAGAAACTTCTTTAGGTGAAAGTAACCAAACACAGTAATTCAAATAGACAGACCCCCCCCAACATACACACGTGGCAAAGAGGGGAACTAGTAAAAGTAATTATGTAGTTATAAAAGACTATCAATGCATATTTCTTCTCCTTACTTGTATTAACTGATTTTAAAGGCTATTTAATAAAAGAATTTTTTATATTTGAATTGTGGTTCCATAACATAAACAAATGTAACATATTTGATAATAATAGAATGAAAGAAATGAAGAGAACTGTACTGAAGAAAGTTATTAATAGTAAATGGTAACTTAAATCCAGAGGAACAAATGAAGAGAACTAAATTATAAATGAGAGCTCCCTATAACAAACTCTATGAATATATACTTTTCCTCCTTTCTTCGCTCAGCTTTTTCAACAGACATACAATTATATGAAGTAATAATTACAACTTATAATTGGTTTTATGCATAACAATAGCACAAAAAGGCAGAAGAGAAAATTAGAGTAACATTTCTGTATCTCTGGAATTAAGGTAGTATAAATCTGAAATAGATTCTCATAGGTTAAGATGTATGTGGAAAGCCCTAGAGCAATCACTAAGAAAATAACTTGAAAAAGTGAAAAATTATTAAATACTTAAAATATAAAATACAAAATATTGAGTTAATGTAAAAATAACTTATTGTAGTCTACCTTTAAGCAATACTACACCATTTCATCAGAACCTTACTACAATGTACTTATATTTCCCCATCCCATCCATTGTGTTATTGTTGTAGATTTTATATTTAAGTTATAAGCTTCACAATGCATTCATATTATTTTGCTTTAAATAATCCACCACTTTTAAAATAAATCAGAAATTAAAATGAGGAAAATATTTATATTTTTGCTATGTTTACTATTTTCACTCTCTGTTCCTTTTAATACTTTCAGCTTACTATTTGATATTATTTTCCTTGAGGTATTATTTTTCTTTAACTCTCCTTGTAGTCCAGATCTATCAGTACTGAATCACATCAGTTCTTAAATCTGAAAAGTCTTTAATTCCCTTTTTTGATATGTTGTGCTTTTATTATCATTCAATCTGAATTTTTTTTTCTTTGTGACTGAGTTTTACTCTTGTCACCCAGGCTGGAGTGCAATGACACTGTCTCCGCTTGCTGCAACCTCTGCCTCGTGGGTTCCAGCAATTCTCTTACTCAGTCTCCCAAGAAGCTGGGATTACAGGCACCCACCACCATGCCCAGCTATTTTCTGTATTTTTACTAGAAACAAGGTTTCATTGTGTTGGCTATGCTGATCTCAAATCGCCTCAGCCTCCCAAAGTGCTGGGACTACAGGCGTGAGCCACCGTGTCTTGCCCAATTTCAAATATTTTATAAATTAATGTCTTCTTTGACCCATGGGTCTTTTAGGAGTGTTATTTAATTTACAAATAAAGGAAATATTTTAGGTATTTTTCCAGATTTTTTTGGGCTTTGATTTCTGAATTAATTCTCTTGTGATTAGAGAATATACTACATGTGATATTATTCATTTTTAACTTACTGAGGTTACAGATTTCTGGTTTGATATTTCTTTTTCTTTCAACATTTAAAAAATGCTTGTCCAGTGTCTTCTAGCTTAAGTAGTATCAAAGGAGAAGTGCTTCATCATTTGCCTGGTGTAACGTGGCTCACACTTGTAATTCCAGCACTTTGGGAGACTGAGGCAGGCAGATAATTTGAGGTCAGGAGTTTGAGACCAGCCTGGCCAACATGGTGAAAACCTGTCTCTACCAAAAATACAAAGATTAGCTGGGCCTGGTGGTACACGCCTGTAATCCCAGCTACTCAAGAGGCTGAGACAGGAGGATTGTTTAGGCTTGGGAGATGGAGGTTGCAGTGAGCTGAGATCACACCACTGCACTCCAGCCCTCCAGCCTGGTTGACAGGCGACTCTGTCTCAAAAAAAAAAAAAAAAAGAAGTACTTAGTCATTTGAATCATGGTTCTTCTGTATGTATGTATGGTTTTTCCTGGATACTTTCAAGAATTTCTTTTTATTTTTAATTTTGATCAACTTAAGTACAATGTGCTTAAATATGATCGCTTCTTATGAATCCTGTCTGGGGTATGTTGAGTTTTTTGATACTGCAAATTTATTTCTGCCACCAAATGTGGCGAGCTTTTTGGCTAGTATATATTTAATTTTTTTTTTTTTCTGCTCACTGCTTGCTCTTCTCTTTCTAGGACTCCACTTTTACTTGTTATAATGTTTGACATTTTTCTATTGTTCTATTGGTACTTGAAACTCTTTATATTTTTCAATATTTTTCTTCCTTTTACTTCAAATTATATACTTCTATTGATCTCTCATCAAGCTCATTGATTCTTTCCTTTGTCATTTCCACAATATTATTGAGGCCATCCTCTAAATTTCTATTTAATATGGAATACATTTTAATATGGAATACATTTTATTTCTAAAATTTTCATTTGGTTCTTTTTCATGTTCTGTTTCTCTGCAGAAAGTTCCTAATTATTCATTTGCTACCAACATATATTCCTCATCTAACTGATCATATTAACTGCTTCCTCATCTAACTGATCTGATAATTCCGACACCTGATTCATCTTGCTTTCGGCTTCTGTTGATTCCGCTTTACTTTCAGTATGCTTCACATTTCTTTCTCTTTTTTGCTTTTTTGTATGTGGAATAATTTGACTGTTTCTGAGACATTCTGAATATTATATTGTGGAGACTCAAAATTTTCATTTTGTTATATTCCTCTGAACAGGCTGAGATTTTCGTTTTAGCAAACCATTTACTTGTTTACACTTAAACCGCAAACTCTCACTCTTGCCACCAATAAGACAACTCATATCGCAGTTACGTATTTTGTCCCACCTTGAGGTGTTTGAAGTCTGCCTTGCACATGTGTGGTTCAGGGTATAGGCAGAGACTTGACTAGAGCTGACACACATTTTCTAGGCTACCCTTTTAGGGATTTCTGTCTTCTAGAATTCTACCTTCATGTTGTCTGATACTGTGACAGAATTGGGATTCTGTTTTCTGGTTTCTCATGAGTGGTACAGAGGATTTTTCTATTGGATCTTCAAACACACCTCACACACTGAAACGGCAGCTACCCTCAGACCAAAGCTGTCAATTTGTTGAATTCTCCCTGTGCCAGTCCTTTGCTGAAAGTTTTCAGTCCCCCTCCAAAATGTGTGTTTTTTCTTCCTCTGACTTTTTTTTTTTGAAATGCAGTCTTGCTACATTGACCAGACCCAGTGCTGTGGTGTGATCTTGGCTCACTGCAACCTCTGCCTCCTGGGATCAAGGGATTCTCCTGCCTCAGCCTCCCGAGTAGCTGAGATTACAAGCACACGCCGCAACGCCTGGCTAATATTTGTATTTTTTGTAGAGACGGGGTTTCACTATGTTGGTCAGGCTGGTCTTGAACTCCTAATCTTGTGATCCACTGGCATCGACCCCCCAAAGTGCTGGGTTATAGGCGTGAGCCACTGTGCCTGGCCTTCCTCTGACTTCTTATACAGTTTTCTCTTTATCACTGGTTTTCAGAAATTTGGTTATAATTTTGTTGTTGTTGTTTTATTTATAGTTATGTGGTTCAGATTACTGAATTTATTGAATTTATGCGTTTACATTTTAATCAAATCCTGCATGTATTTAGCCACTAATTTTTCAAATGTTTTTATTCCCTTCTTTTTTATGAGACTCTAATTATACATATGTTAGTCACTTTTATGTCATTGCCCAGTTAATATGCTCAGTTTTTTTTCCAATCATTTTGTTTCTCTCTCCAATTCATTGTAGGTAGTTTTCATTCTTATGTCGTTAAGTTCATAAATCATTTCTTCTGCAGTGTCTGATCTACTCGTAAGCCTAATTAGCAAATCTCTCGTTTGAGGTATTGTGATTTTCGTTCTTAAAATATTTATTTTTTATCCTCCATCTCTCTATTCACTGTTTTCCTCTAAACACTGCAATATGATAATCGCTTCCTAATGCCTTTGTTTACTAATTTTTTCTCTTCTATTACTTTTATCTGTTTTTAATGACTTTCTTTTTTTTTTTTTTAACCTAGTTATGTGTCACATTTTTCTGCTTTTTAAAATTTCTGATAATCTCTCATTGGATGTTGGGCATTGTGAATTTTTAATACTATCTTTCTAGATTCTGTTGTCTTCCTTTAATGGTCGTTGGCTTTGTTCTGGTAAACAGTTAAGCTCTCACAGTTTGGTTTGATCTTTTGAGGCTTATTTTTAATCTTTCTTTGTGTGTGTCTGAAGTGGTTTTTAACTTCTGGAATATTTTAGTCCCACTATGAGATCCACCCCTTCTGTAGTTTTTTTCCAAATTGTCTAGATAGTCATCAAGAAGTGCCCTTTCTGACTAGTGGGAAGTAAAAATAATTCTCATTCCTGTGTGAGCTCTGAGAACAATTCATCTCACAGATTTCTAAATATTATGCTGCACAGTCTTATAGATTTCTGTCCTACATATATGCATCTTTGCAATTAAACACTTTGTAGAAGTTTTTAATCAGTCTCTCCTAAGCAAAAGAGTGCTGCACAAAATTCCACTGGTTCAGACTTGCTAACTTCCAACTTCAGAACTTCTCAACCCAGCAAGACCTCTACTTTCTACTTAGGTTTCCACTCCCTTCTCCACAGCCTAGAGTGTGTCTCTAGGCAGAAGTCCAAAATGATCATAGGTTTCATTTTGTCTGTTTTCTTCCTCTCAGGGACCAAAGTTCTGCACAGTCTGTGTTTCAAAGCGTGAAAATTATTATTTTGTATATTTTGTCCAAATTTCTGTTTATTCAAGATATAAGGTTAAACATGGTCTCTGTTACTTCATTGTCCCTCCAGTGTTTTTGCTATTATTTATTGCAGAGGACAAGAAAGACAACAAATATAATGACATACAAAGAAGAAATAAGGTTGATTCTGCCATGCTAAATGTGTGCCAAACCCCACATTTTGTCGTTAACATCCTATCACATTCAAATTGCAAAGCAGAAAGATAATTGATCAAATACAGTTTTCACTAACTTACTGATTTTGCAACTTACAATATCATTAACAAAGTGAACAAACTCCAAGGACCTACGGTTTTCCTGTAAGATCAGTTTTACATCCATAAGATACTGGAAGAAGAAACCAAGATATTAATTATTATATCTAATAAATAGGATAGATAACATTTAATAAGTATCCTTGATTGCCTGACAATGCCTAAGCTAAATAAATAATTTTACTTTCTGCTTAGTAGCATATTGCACCTACAGATATTAGACCATTTAATCAAGAATAAAAGATCAAATTTCTTTTTTTATTTTTTCTTTTTTTTTTTGAGATGGAGTCTTGCTCTGTCACCAGGCTGGAGTGCAGTTATGCGATTTTGACTCACTGCAACCTCCGCCTCCCATGTTCAAGCAATTCTCCTGCCTCAGCCTCCTGAGTAGCTGGGACAAGAGGTGCGTGCCACCACACCGGGCTAATTTTTTTTTTTTTTTTTTTTTTGGTATTTTAGTAGAGACAGAGTTTTACCGTGTTAGCCAGGATGGTCTCAATCTCCTGACTTGTGATCCACCAGACTCGACCTCCCAAAGTGCTGGGATCACAGGTGTGAGCCATCGCTTCTGGCCAAAGATCAAATTTCTATCTTGATATCCAGATAGAAGACCCCAGCTCCAACTGGCTCCCACAGAAAATTTCCTTTTGATCTTTTCAAGAGCCTTAACAAGTTTTGTGAGATAAATCTTTATAAATTTAAATAGATTCAGTCACCTATACAATATATAGGTAACATTAGCTAACATATTAGGTGCTTTTACTTATTGTAAAAGATCATATTATAAATTTATTGTGTAACCATATACCAAAAAGAATTTACAACACATGACTTTAGAGTGTTATTAATATATTTTGATCTTTTTTATTTTTAATGAACTTTGGGATTATTGCTAAATATTTTCATTTTTCAAGATACACCTATATCAGGGGTTGGCAAACTATGGCTTAAGAGCCAAATATGTATCATTCTCTGTCTTTGTAAAAAAAGTCTCATTGGAACATAGTCACTCGCAATTTATGTGTGTCTTTCGATGCTTTTATGCTGCAACTGTTGAGTTGAGTAGTTGTGGCATACAACATCTAAACTATTTACTGTCTCTTAGAAAAATAATTAAATTGCCAAGCCCTGACTTACATGTGTGGTGGTAAAAGAAAGAGATTAGGAAATGAGAAGGAAATGATGAGGAATGAGCAGTTTGAGTGATCATTTTGGTCCCCATTGAAAGAAATAGAGAAAGTATGAGGAGATTTGTGTCCACATGGTTCCTATACATATTATCCTTTGATCCAGTGCATTCCTTAAAATTACAGATTTAAGGATAATTTTTAGCATCTGGAAGAGAATCTAGAGATCATTTAGACTTCGAATAAATCCTTCAAATTTTATTGAGTTCTTATTTCACTCATGCTAAATAGAATTTTTTGTTGTTGTTTTTTTTTTTTACCAAATAAGGCCAAGATGAAATAAATAATGTATGTGAAAATGTTTTTTAAACTCCAGCAACTACCACTAGTAGGCTCTCAATATAAGTTTGTTGCATGCATGCTAGTTGTCTAGACCACCTCATTTTACAGATAATGAAAGCAAGGTAAAGGAATTACATGGATTATGTGACACCTCTCTAATTATTTTGTGGTGTATGTATGAATTGATTCACATTTTATATTTCCTCTTTCAACGCAATTTATACTGGAGTCTCTAGATCTTCTTCAAGTTCCCTCTTCCCATTGCTCAGCTTAGGACTGAAGATTTCGTCAACCATAATCAACCTCCCATCCAAATTATAAGAATAGATGTATCGTCACAGGCATTTGGCTTGAAACATGTTCATTTTTTCCTTGTTTTAAAAAAATTTTTCCTTTCTTACAGTTTTTTAAATCAGGTTTGGGAATGGTTTCTATTATTGTGTTTGATTTTGCTTCTTTAGAAATGAAATGAGCTAGAAAAGCGTATCCTGTATTATCCACATATTATATAGTAACAAATTATAATTTAGTTGAAATTTATACAAAGTTACAGTTTATTATAGCTGAAATATATTTTATATATATGCTTCTATATGATATGTGTGTGTATGTGTGTGTGTGTATCTACATATATATATATATATATATGTTGAAAATAAGATGTTTGAATTCTGTTTCACCACCCCTTGAAGTGAGTATAGATGGACACTGCCCAAAAGTCAGTACCAAATCTAAATACAGCTTCTCTCAGCCTATAAAAGAAATACATAAGTACATTTTCTGTTAAACTGTAGAATGTATTTTCAGCTATACTTTTAACCCCAGAACCATACAGGAAAGAGCACTGAAATATGAGATAATCCCATTTCCATCCATACCAAGGGCACTTGAAAGATTTCTTCTGGGAAAAATGATGATTTAGTCATATCTTCAAAATCTGTAATGCTTGTAGTGCCTGTGGCTCATTGTAGATATCATTTGTTTGTTGAATGAAAGATATTTTTCTTCCTTCAATGATTCCTTCACTTCAATCTCCTATGGAAAAATCTATGAGTGAACAAAGGACTTTAAACATTACATTTCTCAAACAATTTAAAATCTTTTCGAAGTTCAAAAACATTTTAAAGCATTTTAATTTGTTTTGTTCTTTCTGTAGTTGATGCCAAAGACATGATGTTTCCTGCCTCTGCTTGCTTACAGGGAGAAGCAATCTGAATCCCCTCTAATGGAGGGTGCCAGGAGAGGTGAAAGCAAGCATAGAGATGGAGATGTCATTTCCTGAACCAGATTACACTTCTTGTCACAATCCTCTTTAAGAATAGCATGGCAGTTTAGCTCCAACTTTCTACTTGCTACAGTAGCAATAATAAAAGAGAAGAATGCCCTGACAGTTTGTGGGTGTGTGGACTCCGCCAGACCTGAAGAACCCACAGTGTTCTCTTCCACTTGAGCCCAGTTGTGTTTGAACCACTTTTGTTCTCAAGAGCAGCTGTCTTTGTATTGGTAAAAGATAGTCAACATATCAATACTTATTAAACCACAGAAGCTTGACAGTCACTTGGAAATCCTGTTATTGGCACTAGTTGATAAGTATTTACCTATGCAAAATAGTTGTCAGTGAACTATAAGCCATCCAGGGATTTGCATATGCAGAACAGTGATGAAAAGAAAATCTGCATGAAAGAAAATTCCATTATTTGGCGGGGTTATACATGACTTTATTCTTAAATGTTTTCATCCTCTGAAACTTAGGTCAAAAATAAAAGGCACAGGTAGAGTAGCAGCATGTGGGTAAGCCTTAAGAAACTTTAAAATGTAAATAAGAACATAGGTAATACTGCACTCGTAAAATGGAATTTGTAGGCAAGAGCTATCTTTTCTTCAACAAAGTGAGTTGGTTTATTTCTCCTAACTTGGAAGTATTTCCTAGAATAAAGTTCATATAATAAATTTAGTATTCAATTAATAATATACCCATTATATTTTAATCTTATTTATAAATAATGTATGATAAGAAATTTGGATTTGAAATATCAAGCACCAGCCATAATCTTGCATATCACTTTACAGTCCGTGTTTACAAGTGGACATGTTCTTCTTAGCAACAATTATTAAATGCATATGTACTGTTCAAATCTTCTGAAATTAATTCAGTTTGAATTTAAATGTGGAGTATTTTAATGAAAAGAAACTTTTTACATGGCACTTTTTTAGGGTATTAAAATGTTGGCTGTATTTTTCAAAATTTCGTTGACAATGGAGACTTCCTACCTTTGTATACTAACATCAGAATGACACCAGACAGTCATCATTCATTTTGACTTATCAAATATCAGAGGAAAAATAAGTAAGTGTATTTCTTTAGGCCATCTCATAGGTAGGTGTGGCT
Organism: Ateles fusciceps; assembly: GCA_036589455.1. Classification (NCBI taxonomy): domain Eukaryota; kingdom Metazoa; phylum Chordata; class Mammalia; order Primates; family Atelidae; genus Ateles; species Ateles fusciceps. The sequence continues at coordinate 2,890,918 of JAZHEH010000045.1, read as the reverse complement.
GCCATTCTCTGGCATGGCTTTTCTACTAGATGGCATGCCAACATCTTAAGGCTAAAAGTAATTATGCCCAATGTAAGTTAGTTATTCTTTGCCAGTTAAAATTGTCTTTTCAAAGAAGGATTTGAATCTACATATATATCAACTGCTTCAAGAACAGAGGTACAAGAAGTACAAATTAAATGATTTATTCAACTTTCAAATACAAAGTGAAAGTAAGAAAATAATGAATGAGAGTAAGAGAAAAATACACTGGAGTTTTCATGGCGTTTCTAGGTAAGGACATTTACTTTGTTTACATTGAAAGTAAATATGCAATAGAGTAGTTACAGAGTGTCGCATTTTCCTCTATTATTTTGCCTTCTTTCTCTATTGTGTTCATTATATCCTAAGGAAAAACTGTTACTGTATTGTGATTGTGTGTTACATGTTTTGTATGAAATAACTTAATTTAGCTAAGTGATGATGTTTCGTAAAATTGAACAAAACCTTTCTCAAATTTTGATGGTCAGGTTAGAACACCCCTTCAGTAGTACAATGTTATGTGTTTGCAATTCAAGTATATGAAGTTGGGTAATATGAAAATATATTACTATATAGTAAGACACAAAAGCCTATTTATTTCAAATTAATATTACTTTAACAACACTAAGTTTCTTTGTAAGAATATCATGACTTTCTCAGGGATTTTGGTTTACCAACTAAGATTTAATGACAACTCTGAACTTTCATTTTATTCATCTGCATTCCAAGTATTTTGTTTTAAATATATTGGTAAAATTCCTTAAATAGAAACAACTGTAATGCTGTTTCCAAAGTGTGCTAAGCTAGTGATAGTTCCCTCTCTGGGTCCTTATAATTTCTGTAAGTTACATTTATTATACCATTAATATGCCACAATTATCACTTTAATTAGAGGCAGATGTGACTGACAATTATGTATATAGTTTCTCTTCCTTTCATATCTAGTTTTAACTTGTCCCCAACTCCCTCTAAAAAAATCTGTACTCTTTTTTGTTGGGAAATTCCTATCAAAATGCTATAATAGTGTGTAAGATTCCCAATGGCAAGGGAATTAAAACAAATAATGGAGGCCAGCTGGACTGATGGATCTGTGTCTTCTCTTTGAGGCCACCAAATACCCCTCCCTTCTTTGTGTTCACACCCTTGGAAGATTTGCAGGCAGTTATCATGTTCCCACTTAGTCATTGCTTAGCCAAGCTATACATACTCTTTTAATCTTTTTATTTCATAAAGTCAAACCCTTCCTTCTGATTTTCTATGAACTCTCTCCAACAGTTCTATATATTTTTAAAATAGCATTCTCCTATTGACAATATGTCCTTTGTTTTCTATTTTAGAAAGCTTTTAATGGAGCCAGAGCCATGTACTGGGTTTTTTAGATGGAGTTTATTTTAGAAAGGATACGTGAATAATAGCATAATTATTACAAATTATCACTTGCCCAAATGACAATGGAGAAATGCAGGGAATTTTGATTTCACATATTTTTCTACCTTGTTGTTTACATGGACGGGTGATTTAGAAAGTCACATTTGTTCCTTAAATTTTTTTTTCCCTTCAGATGTATGTGAGGATAGGTTCTACAATATTTAATAATGCCTTCCAAATGTTCCTGAGGTATGTTTGTTTTACCTCCAATTTTATAGATGAAAGTCTAGTTTCTAAATTGTATGCTCACATGCATGTATTTTACACAAACTTAATAATGTTGTGGTTTTATAATAAAATGAAATCAACAAACTGTATGTTTACCAATCAAGAGAATTTGAATTCCTTTATCTTGCCTTGTAGAGGAAAAGGGGATTTTAGTTTTACCGTACTTCACATTCTAAAAATGGGAAACACAGAGTTTCTCTACCTTCTGCCTCCTTTCTTCCCCAAAGAATACTAGTTTTGCCAATAGTGCACACGCAACATACCATCTCTAGTACCATTTCAAAGTATGGAATACCGAGCTGTTGATCCAGTTTTCATTGAGTTTGTTAATCATTCTAAGTAATTCAGTGTGAAGAGAGATGAGTAGAATAATAAGGAGGCAGGAGTGGAATCTCTCACGTGCCTATAATGTTAGTGAGTGGGAGGCTGGGACTTTTCCTATAAGACTAATTTCATGGATATAAAAGACAGTGGCTCTGTAAGCACTCTGCCTGGAGATGTATAATTATTTTATCGTCTTTGCTATATTTGCTCAGAAAGAAGACTGAACCAAAGAGATTAAATGACTTGACAAAATCTCTGTTGATGAAAACAGTTGCCACATATCTCTGAAATAGGCGCAAACACATTAGAGACCTCATCTTACTCACTGTTGCTCAAAACTCTTTAATACCATCAAAATAATGTAACAGCTGCATCACTCATCAAAGAATTTAAAATTGAAGAAAAGATAAATAAGCAAAATAGGATTAAATGGTGAAAAAAGAGCAAATAGAAATATGTAATTGGAAACACTGAGAAGGGGGGTGTGTAGCTGGTGTGTTTTTGTGTATGTGTTGGTGTGATTGGAGGAGTTACCTAATGACAGTTTTTAGCAAACTCCTATAGGCGGATTTTGACACTGGAAAACAGGATATTCAATTTTACTGTCAGAAACATACAGTTTTTATTAAAATGTTTTGGTTATATAGACATAGTCACAATCTTAATATTTTTCCGTTATGAATATATTTTTAAAACCTCTAAAAATATTTTACAGAGGCCGGGCGCAGTGGCTCATGCCTGTAATCCCAGCACTTTGGGAGGCCAAGATGGGCAGATCACATGGTCAGGAGTTCGAGACCAGTCTGACCAACATGGTGAAACCCTGTCTCTAAAAAATACATACATATATATATAATACATACATATGCATTATATATATATATGAATACATATATGTAATACATATATAAAATACATATATATGTATTATATATATAGAATACATATATAATATGTATTCTATATATGTGTATGTATTTTTTAGAGACAGGGTTCTCCATGTTGGTGAAATATATATATATATATATATATATATTAAGAAAGAAATATATATATATTTTACAGAGCAAAAGCCCATTTACAGAGCAAAAGCCCATCCCTTTAGTGAGCAAATGAACACAATTTATTAAAATATCAGGGTAATTACCTGGGGTATCCTTTCACTAGTCAACTTATAATCATATGAACACTTAGAAATTTAATTATGGAGTTATGAACATTTCCTTTGACTTTCTGTTTAAAAATTTTTTTTATTAGTAGACTATTTGAGAAAGAGCTCATACTTCTTTTTAGGGAGAAGTATTCTTGATGCAATTATTTTCTTTCTCTGTCTTCTTTTTCTTCTCTTCCCGCTCTCCCTTCCTTCTTATTTTTCTTTCTTCCTTGCTTTCTCCCTCTCTCCTGGTGTTTTCTTTCTTTCTTTCTCTTTCTTTTTCTTCTTTTTTTCTTTCTTTTTTCTTTCTTTCTCTCTCTCTCTTTCTTTCTTCCTTCCCTCTCTTTCTCCTTCTTCCTTCCTTGCCTCCTTTCTCTTTCTCTCTTTTCCTTCTTTCTTTTTTCTTTCCTTCTTTCTTTTCTTTCTTTTTTCTCATTCTTTCCTCCTTTTCTTTCTCTCATTCTTTCCTCCCTTTCTTTCTCTCTCCTTCCCCGCTCTCTTTCCCTTCCTTCCTTCTTTCCCTCCTTCCTTCCTTCTCTTTCTGTATTTAAAATAGAAAAGCATAATTTTCTAAACCATTACAAAGTTTTCAAGATATTTGATACGTGATGTACCAAAACATGAATGAGAGCACAAAAGTTCTGAGTGTGGGTTAAAAGTTGGAGTGGGAAGTTCCGACAATATTGTCTCTCATCCTGCTGGGTTGGCTTTTGATGGACTGTTTTTCCATTTAAAAAACAAAAAAACAAAAAAAAAAATCAGAGCACTTTTCATGGCCAATTACAACCCAATTTGCCAGTGTAACTGCATGTTAAAAAGTAAATCCAGTAGAGGTATGAAGGGTGGTTAGTTTTCAAACAAAACAAATAAATATAAGGAAATGTGAATATTCATGTAACAGAGTGTAACTTTTTAAACCTACATGAACTAAACCATAATCTGACTTTGACAAGAGTGGAAAAGATTGTTCTCAAAAGTAACCAAGAATCCAACAATCATGTCCTTTCCTTACTCTGGGTTAGTATTTTTCTCCCTGAAAATAGACCTCTTGGTGTCATTTGTCTACAAAAGCTACAGCATTGCTATTGAAATGGAAATAAACTTCAACCATGTTTTTGAATTGGGATGACATTTACATTTTGTGGGGGAGAAAATCGACACGGGGGATGGATGCAGCAAACCACCATGGCACATGTATACCTATGTAACAAGCTTGCACAATCTGCACATGTACCCTAGAACTTAAAGTAGAATAAAAAAATTATATTAAAAAAAAGAAAACCTTCAGTAGCTTTGATTTTCTGCTTGCCTATTTCACAGTGAACTTTTCTGTCCAAGTCTTTTCTTCTTCACCCCCAGCCCTGACTGGAGGAGAGTAGATGTCCCTCTGAGCCATGGAACAGAGAAGTGTTACCCTCTACCAGTTCCTAGGTTCTCTGGAGTTCCCCAGGCAATGCCTGTGGGAACTCTCTTGCTATTTCCCCTGAGATTGAGAGAACTCTTCTGTGCACTGGAGATGAGGAATGGGAAAGAATCTCAACATTTCAGGGAAGGTGGGCAACTGAGTAAAAGAACTATCAAAGACACACATTTTCAGTTTTCCTTATCCACCTTTCTAATAGTCACCAGTATAGGAGTGAAAAACATTCTTTGAGCTTATAGTGGGGCTCAGAACTTGCCCTCACACATGTTTTACCTAGTGTATTAGCAAAAGGGGAGATTTGGGGGAAATTTTTTCCTTAAACGTTCCATCTTCAGAATTTCTTTTTATACTCTCACACTCACAGGAGCAAATTAAAATCAATAATCTTCAATTTATAAAAATATTAGCATTGCAGATGCTTGTCAACTATTTTAATAAATTGATTACTAGTTGTAAAAAAATTAGATAGCAATATATTAACTCTGTCAAATGCAGCAAGCATCAACTATTTTTAAGAAGTCCTCTTTATTCAGGTTTGTAAGAAACTAAAGTATGTAAATCACTTTTGAGAGAACAATTTCTCTACTACCCAAGGAATCATGTCATATTAACATTGATTGTCATTCTGCTACTGCCTGATAATATATGTCAAATGGTTTTCAGAAGGTTATTAGTTGAAAATATTTGAAGCCTCTTCTCCTCTTAATTCTCCATGCAGTATTTGACCTGTAAATCCACAATGAAAACATTACTTTCATTTGGTTTTCCTCCTGCAAAGGAAACTAACTTTAACACAGATTTTTTTTATCTCAAAGATTCACAAATGTAAACCATACTTACTAAATGTAAAATGTTACCGATTATAAAATGGTACATGTATCACAAAATGATAAAGTGAGACTTTCTGCCTTAAACAGGTGTGTATGTTCTTAACTGTAGTAATTGTTCTTGTGGAGTTTGTTTGTTGGTTTTAGGAAAATCAGTTTCATAGAATCACATGCTGGCAAATTATCTTTTAGTTCATGCCTGTTTCTCAAAAATATACCTGTCTAATATATACGTAACAATTGGCAGAGTTTGGATTTCACATCCTTTCTTAGAAATATAATTCATAAGCCTCTAATCAGCAAGTTTTCTTAAGAGGCTTACCTAAAGTGAACACACTTAAACAATGACAGTCGATTCTTATTTGGATGTTTTGAGTAGAAACAATAAAATTGCTTAGCTTTGTTTCATTTAAGTATTTGAATACTGTTAAATTTCAACTACCAGCCTTTTCCAACAACATTCTTTTTTTTGCTCACCTTTTCATTTGCACTTACTCAGACAATCCAGAAAATATTAAAATATCCTTATAATGTAACACTGAATTTGAAAAGCCAAAACACATTATGGAATTATGTATTAGTAGAAATCTGAGTGTTGCTGGGTTTATAGGATTTACTTATTTAGAAAACAGGTACTGAGTGCATACTATGTATCAGGCACTTTGCAAGTGCCAAGGTATTCAAAGTCATAGACCATAGCTCTGTTATTTGTATAGCAAATAATTGCACCAAAATCTGATCAACACTTTAATAAGTGCTTGTTACAAGAACATAAGGAGAGACTTTAGTCCAGGGGAGTTGGGAATACTTTCACAAAGTAAGCAACATTTGAAATTTAGTGGTTGATCTCTACCTGAAGAAATGAGCTTCATGTGCAAAAGCATAGAGTTCTGAAATAGCAGTTAATGAGAGGTGGTCAATTACACTGAAATGTAAGGCATGTGTGTAGAAGTTTTGTGAGTTAAGACTAAGAGATTATAGGCTGGAGTTCAAGATTATATGCCTTGAAAAACATTTTAGCTTTGTCTTGTTGGTTCAGTAATTAGATATTCATTCTAAAAACATATTTTAAAACTATGTATTGAGTACCTACTATGTTCCCAATAGTATGCTAGACATCAGCGTCACAGCAATAAATAAGACAAAAATCTCTGGTCAAAGTATTTGCATTTGGGGTGGGGTTAGGGGATAGAGTAACAAATCAAATAAACAATACAACAATAATGATAATTAATTTATAATACGTAGTATGATTTTAGGTATTATAAATGTTATAAAGAAAACTAAAATACTGTAAGGGGAAAACAAGTAATGTGGGAAGGGAGATGGTCACACAAGTTTTTCAAAGAAGGTCATGTTCGAAAGAGAGATCCGTTGATCAATTTGAAGGGTGGAAATGAGGCTTGTAAAACATCCAAGAAAAGATTATCCTGGGAAGAGGGATGAGAAAGCTCAGAGACTTTGAGGAATGAATTCCTTAGGTGTTAAGAAACCATCATTTAAATTTAAAAAGGATAAGCCAGGAAAGAAAGGCACTATTTTCACATCTTCAGAAAACCCTATCATTAAGAAGAAGATAAAAATATATTATTCTTTACTTGGAAAATAATCTTTACATAACAGAATTAGATCTTTTTAAACTGTTAACTCTAAATTCCTTTTTTATTATCATTGCATCTCACCTAGAATGAAGACTCAGGAACATGAGTGGTTTTGAAAAGACTAATTTAAATATTGGACATTTGTCTTCATGTTTAGATAAGTTTGCATTGGGAACTACTGAAATATCATCTTCCGTATGGTCATGTAAATGCTAGTGAATGATAATATGAAGGAATGTTACTCATTCTGACTTGGAAAAATCAGGCTTTCCTTGAAATGGTTACTGAAAACAACTGCAGCAAGAACTTTGATAGGACAAATAATGACAATTCAGAGTTTAACAGGTTTCTAGGTTTCACTGTCTTTTGTTTTTTGTATGAAAAAAATACTGCTGCTCTTACTGTCATTCTAAGTATTTATCACTAAGTCTAGCTGCTAAAATATAAAATATTATTAGAAGATATGGGGGTTTGAAGGTTAATTTCTAGCAGCAGCTTAAAGCTCTCAGTTGCTGTTGTGCTCTCAAGTGGATTTAGCATCAATTTATGCTCATGCCCATGCACCTATGGAGACATGACAAAGACAAATAAATAGATTCAAAGGGCATCAGGGGCTGAGATGAGTCACCAAAGGAAGCATCTTTCAATTCCCAGGCTCCCCATAGATTTTCAATGCCAGAAGAGGGTTTTATTTGCCACCTTTTCAGAACTTTATTTCACAAGGACACTTCACTTTCTCCATCCTGAGAGATTCTTTGTTGCTTTGAAATTCATCTGCAGAGGACAATATTTACCATGTTAAACAACCTCAAATTTGCCCTGCATTTGATTTTATGACTAACCTCTTCTGTCATGTGACATTTACCCTTGGATTTCTATTCATAACTTAGGCTTTTGACAGAGACTTGACAGATTCTCCCCACAGCAGCACCCTATCCTAAATAAAACAAGTGATGTTTTCCCATATGTTTTATGAAGCAGCACACAAGCTGTCTAATTACAATATGTCTCAGTAGGAGAATTTCAAACTTAAGATACAGAGCAAAATGCCCCCTTTTCTAGAGTAGAGCAATTCCTCAGAATTTCTGTGATCTACTCATTCACCCAAAGTAGGCAAAGACATATTCCTGCTTCCCAGTAATATTCCAGGGAAGATAAAGCAAAGGAGTAGACCTGATGCATTAGAAACCAGTTCATAATGAGTGCGTAAGGCAGGAGCGGTGGCATGTCAACTCTTGTATGTCAATGTTTCATGTAAATTTATTTTGAGTTCAGCCAAATATTTTTTTCCTCTGCTCTCACTCCAAGGGCAAGCTATAAATCTACTCTCAGCACCATAATTCTGGAAAATGCTGCAAGCGCTCTATCAATAGGATGTAGACAAATCTATATTTGCGTTTTATGAGTTGGTCGGGTTTATGTTGTCATAAGAGAGTTATAGCAACTGGTAGTTTGAAATACTTGCTTTGGAAATTGCAGAGTTTGAAAAACTCCAGTAATCACTGACACGGAGCAGAAGAGGACAAATAGTGTATGAGTCAAAGAGAGAAGGTTTGCTTAGCTCCACACTTGCTGCTACTCTTTTACTTCCCATGGTCCCTTAGCCTGAAAGTGATATGCCTGACTGTCAGAGGGATGGAACCTATGGTTTAAGACAGAAAGTACTTCCTCAGCCACTTTGACACTCAGGGACTAACTTGAGTTAATTAGTCTTCAATGGATTTTTAATATATAAAGAAACCAACTTTCCCTTTCTTTGCCTAGCAAATAGCTTACTCAAAGGAAATAAATGTAGACCTCAGGTAGCCGAACAGAAATTAATTTTTATATTTTTTGCTATCAGTAATGAGGACAATGATTTTTAGAGTTGCATTGCCAACATGGAAGCCCCTGACCACATGTGGATACTATACATTTCAAATGTGGTTAGACTGAATTGAGATTTGCCGTAAGTATAAAAGACACACTGGTTAAAAATACTTTATTATGTAAATATGGTTTGTATTTGTGTTTTGATTACGTAGTATTGTATTGTATTGGTTTGCCAAGTTAGCTTGCCAAGTTCATACAACTTAAGAGAGGTAATAAGAACATTAATAATAAAAGTTAATATTCATGAAACACTTATGAAGAGTCAAGCACTCTATCCTGTGCTTTAATCCTTTCAAGAACCCTATGAATAATGCATCATCTCCATTTTTCAGATGAAGAAACTGAGGCTAGAGGAGTTTTAAGTAAATTTGCACAAGGTAACCAAAAGAAAGTTAACTATGTGACTTTCCTATTAACGTTTTGCTCAAAATTCAGTTACATTGATTTTGTGTGTGTGTATAAACATGTATATTTTATTTGGTTGTGTGTATATTTTGTAATTTAATTTTAGTTTACAGTAAAATTTACTTTTTGGTGTACAATTAATGCATATAACCATATTCACAAACAAATGTCATCCCACCAAATTCCCTTAAACTAATTCCTCACAGTTGACCTTTCCATCGACTCCTAACCCTAGCACCCACTGATCTATTCTCTGACCCACAGTTTTGCCTTTTGCAGAATGTTATATAAATGAAATCATATAGGATGGATCCTTTTGAGTCTGGCTTATTTTAATTAGGCTTTTTTATTGACGACTGATATTCCATCATAAGGATTAGCAAAATGTACTTTTCTATTAATAACTTAAAGGACATTAGGCTCATTTTCAGGTTTTGGAGATTATGAAAAATAGCTGCTATAAATATTTGTGTACAAGTTTAGCATGCAAACACATTTTCATTTACTTTTTTAAATGTATGTTTATTTATTTTTTTAATTTTTTTTTTTTGGAAAGAAAGAGAAGAAAAAGAGAGAAAGAGAGAAAGAAGGAAAAAAAGAGAATGAAAGAAAGGCAAAAAGAAGAAGAAAAGAAGGAGAGAGAACGGGAATCTTGCTCTATTGCCCAGGCTAGAATGCAGTCTAAAAAATGGGTATTGAAAAGCTCTTTCATACTAATAATTGTGTTATACAATGGAGACAGGAAGGAATAAGGGAGGAAAATAACAAACAAACAGCCAACCAATATTTCATTTAAACTTATGGAATGCTATGCAATTGCTGGGGAGTGATTTACTCCCAACCATGTGGTCACTTTTAGAATAGATGTGATGTGTTACTGAAGAAAATGTATGTTTTGTGGATTTGGAGTGGAGAGTTCTGTAAATGTTTATTAAGTTTACTTGTTCAAGGTCTAAGTTCAAGTCCCGGGTATCCTTGTTATCCTTCTGTCTCATTGATCTGTCCAATATTGACAATGTAGTGTTAAAGTCTCCCACTATTATTGTGTGGGAGTCCAAGTCTGTTTGTAAGTCACCAAGAAGTTGCCCTATGTATCTAGGTGCTCCTTTATTGGGTGCGAATAGACTTAGGATTGTTAGCTCTTCCCATTACATTGATCCCTCTACCATTATACAATGTCCTTCTTATCTCTTTTGGTTTCTATTACTTTAAAGTCTATTTTATCAGAGACGAGAATTGCAACTCCTGCTTTTTTTTTTTTTTCCTCTCCATTTGGTTGGCAAATCTTCCTCCATCCCTTTGTATTGAGTCTCTGTATATCCTTGCATGTGAGATGGGTCTGGATGCAGCTTACCGATGGGTTTTTTGGAATGGCTGATACTGATTGTTCCTTTCTGTATATAGTGCTTCTTTCAGAAGCTCTTGTAAAGCAGGCCTGGTGGTAATGAAATCTCTGAGTACTTGCTTGTTCTTAAAAAATTTTATTTTTCCTTCACTTATGAAACTTAGTTTGGCTGGGTATGAAATTCTGGGTTGAAAGTTCTTTTCTTTAAGGATGTTGAATATTGGCCCCCACTCTCTTCTGGCTTGTAGGATTTCTGCTGAGAGATCTGCTGTGAGTCTGATAGGCTTCCCCTTGTGGGTAACCTGACCTTTCTCTCTGGCTGCCCTTAGTATTTTCTCCTTCATTTCAACCCTGGTGAATCTATTGATTATGTGCCTTGGGGTTGCTCTTTTTGAGGAATATCTTTGTGGTGTTCTCTATATTACCTGGAGTTGAGTATTGTCCTGCCTTGCTAGGTTGGGAAAGTTTTCCTGGATCATATCCTGAAGAATATTTTCCAGCTTGGATTCATTCTCTTCGTCACATTCAGGTACACCTATCAAACGTAGATTAGGTCTTTTCACATAGTCCCATATTTCTTGGAGACTTTGCTCATTCCTTTTTACCCTTTTTTCTCTAATCTTGTCTCCTCGTTTTATTTCATTAAGTTGGTCTTTGACCTCTGAAATCCTTTCTTCTCCTTGATCAATTCAACTGTTAAAACTTTGCATACTTCACGAAGTTCTCGTATTGTGTTTTTCAGCTCCATTAATTCACTTATATTCCTCTCTAAATTGTCCATTCTCGTTAACATTTCATCAAACCTTTTTTCAAGGTTCTTAGTTTCCTTGCATTGGGCTAGAACATGTTCTTTTAGCTCACAGAAGTTTCTCATTATCCACCTTCTGAAGCCTGATTCTGTTGATTCCTCACATTCATTCTCGATCAGGCCTTGTTCAATTGGTGATGAGGAACTGCAATCCTCTGTAGGAGGAAAGGCATTCTGACTTCGTGTATTTTCAGCCTTCCTGCGCTGGTTTCTTCCCATCTTTGTGGATTTATCCACCTGTCGTCTGTGTAATTGCTGACTTTCAGATTAGGTCTCTGAGTGGACGTCCAGCTTGTTGGTGGCAACGTTTTTTCTGATTCTTAGTTTTCCTTCGGTGGACGCCCCTCCCCCCACAGAGCTGGACCCTCCCGGGTTCAGCTGTGCTTGCTGTGAAACTCTCAATCCTTAGCAGTTCCAATTGCTGTTTTCCCTTTTGTGGGTCGGGGGACCAGCCTTCCCCTGCGGTGACCCACCACGCTGGCTGAAACAGCGGCATTAAGATTCGTGGTGCTTTTCTGCTCGGGAATCTCCCGGTCTGGTTCCCCCACTTCAGTCTGCTTTTCAATCAGTTGAATGGGAGACTCTGCCTTCCCGGAGCTCCAAATGCCAACCAAAAGGGCACTCAGTCCCGTATACTCTGGACTGAGAACTGCCGCGCCGGGGCTCCTGCAAAACGGCCGCGCCGGCCAAAAGAGTCGCTCTGGCGACCTGTGGGGCTCCTCTGCCGGGAATCTCCTGGTCCGTGGGCAATAAAAATTCGTCTGAAAATGTGGTGTCCACCTACTGTCTGCGCTTTCAGTGGGAGCTACAATCCTGAGCTACTGCTAATCGGCCATCTTGGATCTCTCTCCCATGTATGTTTATTTTATTTACTAAATACCTTGGAGATTGATTGCTGGGTCTCTTGGCAAGTTTAGGTTTAACTATGTCAAAGAAACTGCCAAGTGGTTCTCCTAAGGGGCTGGACAATTTTGAATTCCCAGCAGATATGCATGTGAGTTCTAGTGCTTTGCATCTTCATCAGCACTTGGTATCTTGAAGCACTTTGTTGTCGTTGTTGCTCTGCTTTGGTTGGTTTGTTTACATGGGTATCTCATTGTGGTTTAATTTGCAAACCCCTAATAACTATAAGCGTTGAGCAGTATTTCATATGCTGACTTGGTATTCATATATGTTCTTTGATGAACTTTCTGTTCATATCTTTAGCACAGTTTTCAGGGATTGTTGGCTTTTATTATTATTTTTTATTTCTTTATATATTCTTCATACAAGCTTCTTATCAGATACATGACTTGCAAATATTTTCTCCTAATCTGTGACTTGTCATTTCACTGCCTTTACTGTGTCCTTTTCTAAGAAAAAAGAAAAAAAAATTAACATTTATGTAGTTCAATTTATCAGTCTTTACCCTATTATGTCATAATTTGGGTGTTCTAAGAATTATTTGCCAAAACCCAAGCCACAAACTGTAACCTTTTTTCCTAAAAGTTTTATAGTTTCACTTTTTACCTTAAAATCTCTTTTTTTTTGCATGTGAATGTTCAATTGATCAAATATCATTTGTTGAAAGACTATTTTTTTTTTATTTTTTGCACTATTGTGAAAAAAACACAATTGACCGTATTTCTGTGGGGCTGTTACTATGCCCTTCATTCTTTTACATTGATCTATGCATCCGTCCTTTGCCAATACCACTCTGTCTTGGTTACTGTGAATTCACAGTAAATCTTGATATCAGGTAGTGTGAAACTTCCAGCTGATTTTCTACCAAAATTATTTTGACTATTATAGTTTTGTTGCTGTTTCATATACTTTTCAAAAAAATATCTTCCCAGTACCAACAAAAAGCCCACTGGTATTTTGATTGGGATAATGCTAAATCTGCAGATACATTTGAGAAAGATTGATACCTTAAAAACAATGAACCATCCAACCCACAAAAGCAGTGTCTTTATGTCTCTATGTAATTATAGGTCTTTTAAAATTTCTTTTCTCATAATTTTTAACATATAGATCTTACACATATTTTGGTATATTTATATCTAAATATTTTACTTTTTGATACTCTTGCAAACAACAGTGTTTTTAATTTTTGTTTTCCAGCTATTGATTGCTAGTATGTAGAAATATAATTTTTGTGTATTTACCTTATATACTGAGAATTCCTCATTTATTAGTTCTAAAACTTTTTAGAGTTTCTCTAAGACTTTCTACATGCACAGTCATGTTATGCCTAAATATCTCCTTTCAATAATGCTTTATTTTTCTCTTTGTTGTCTTTTTTGACTATGCCTTCCAGGATGGTTGAGAATAGGAATGAATACCGTGCTGTTGATTCTGATCCTGGGAAAGCATTCACTCTTTTATCATTAAGTATGATTTTAGATGGAGGGTTTTTTGTAGATGCCCTTTGTAAGTTTAAGGAAATTCCTTTATATTTTTAGTTTGCTGAAAATGTTTTTATCAAGAATAATGAATAAATTTTCAAATGGTCTTTCTGTGCCTGCTGATATGATTGTGTATGATTTTTTTCTTTATGCAGTTTATGTGGTAAATTAATGATTAATTTCAAAATATTGAACTAGCCTTGAATACCTGGGATAAATTCCATGTGGTCATGATGTATTATCTTTTTTATATAACCTTGGTTTCAATTTGCTAATATTTTGTGGTGCATTTCTGTAGTGAGGTTTATGAGGGGCTATTTTTTCTTGTAATGTCTTTGGTTTCGGTATCAAAGTGATGCAGGTCAAATATAATTTGGGAAATGTTCTCTCCTTTTCCATTTTCTGAAAGAGACTTTGAATGTGGTATTATGTCTTCTTTCAATGTCTGTTAGCATGTTTTGTATTCAATCTGACAGTCTCTATTAACTAGAATGTTTAGATCATTTACATTTATGATATTTAGTATGATTGAACTAATGCCTACAAATTTGCCTATTTGTCTTCTGTTTTTTTCCTCTAATTTTTGTTTTCTGTCTCTCCTGATGTTAAATCTGTTTGATTTCATATGTAAGCTTTTTAACTATATTTCTTTCTTATTTTTCTAATAGTTCAAACAATTAAAATATACATAACAAAAATATTCACAATTTACTTAAATTTAATGTTTAACTTTAAGTAAAATGTAGAAAGCTCACAACCGTGTGAGTCACTTAACCTTTGCCTTTTATTTTAAAGTTATATTTTATCTGAACACAATGAAACACTACCAGATGACATCATAAATATTTTTTCAACAGTAATATATATTTTTTAGAATTAAGAGGATAAAGGTAGTCTATCATTGTTACTCAGATATTTACTATTTTACTGGTTTTCCTTTTCCCCCACTGAGTTCTGAGTTTTCCACGGGTGTCATTTGATTTTAGCCTGACAAGCTTATATAAATTTCTTTTAGAACAGATTTGCTCATGACGTATTTTTAGTTTCCCTTAAACTAAGAATGTCTTTATATCAACTTTATTTTTGGAAGATATTTTCATTGGATATAGATGTGATTTGACAGACTTTTTCTTTCAGCTAACATTAAAAGATGTTATCCCACTGTCCTCTGGCCTCCCTGAACTCTGATGAGAAATCTAACACCAATAATATTTCTCCTTTTAACTCATGACTTTGCAAGACACAAAGAAGGAAAACCATGAACTAGGAAAGAAGAATATGTTTGTGTAGCAGCATTAAGGGTCCATGAAGAGCTTCATGATTGAGTTTAAACTAAGCTAGTCAGCCAGTTTAACTACACAGGTGCCAGGGTACAGAAGAGAAAAAGCTAGATTTAACCAGTGCTGTGATACTGTCCCACTTCTGTGACAAAAATATTTCATAAGAAGAACTGCTAACCTGCTTGGAAATAACAAAGAATAGAGCAAAACTTTAAAAATACTTTTTTTTTTTTTAAACAACAGCTGTTTAATTGTTTAATATTAATAGCATTTAAAGACTTATGAGGACCGGTGCAACTCCCCTCTCAGTTAATGTATTTAAACCACACTACTTATCCATTAATTCCAAAAATATGAGCTGAGAGTGTGTTATGCTATATGTCAAACACTATCCGAGGTTTGAGAATATAAAGGTGAACAAATATAAGCATTGTCCACATCCTCCTGTAGCTTACAAACAAGTGATTAATTACTTAAAATGATCAAAAACTCTCCCTTTAGGTCTGGAAAAAAAGGACTCCAAGGGAAAAAAAGAAAGTGCATGGGGCCAGGGAGTGTGGGATGACTTAAGAAAAAAAATCCTAGTATAAAGGAATATTTGAATAATGATTAAACATGTAATCATGACAAATAGACCTGGAAAATAATAAAAATGGTTACAAACTATTGGCAAAACAAGGAGCTGTTAAAAAAAAGACATATAAAACATGATACCAGCTTGACTCTGAAGCAAATGATATTTATCTGGTTATGAGCATGTAAATACTGCTTGATGATTTACCTAAAATACTGCCCTAACTAAAATCAAATAGGAATAAGGGTAAGGGGTGGCGGAAGTGATCTAAATTCTCCTCTATCAAAAAAGTCAAAAGATAATATCAACATTTATACATTAAGAAATGATAACTATATTATTTGGAAATATAGAGATAAATTTTAGAAATGAGTATCTGAAGAATTCAATTTTTTATTGTGTCTTAAGGACAGAATTAACTAGAAGGAGGTCAAGGAACATACTATTTTTAATAATAATGCTTTGGGAACCAATCGATTTTTAAGGCATACACACATATCATTTTGACCCAAATTTAAGCAATGTTAAAAATCATAGTCTTCCTTTGACCTCTTTCATACCTTTTTCATTAAGGCATCATTAACTCTGTAAATTTGTAAGTGTTCAGTGTATACGTAAAGTCCAGTTTATGAACTCTTTGCCAGATATTCTGAGTGATATTTATCCTTTGCTATATTCAACATTTCTTATCAGTTTAGTAATTTATAATAAATATAGGAGCAAGACTGTAAGACTTTTTGAGAATTTTTTTAATCTAACAAGTGTTTGACAATTATAAATTAGCATTCCAGAAGGAGAGGTGACATGCAGATGTCATGAATATTAGAGATGATCTAACTTTGTACACATCTTAACACTAGAGAGGAGACTTTCAGAAAAGAAAACAGAATAGTTATTAGTTCTACGATTCCTCTTACATAAATTGCAAATCACTTCGCATTTCCTGGGAAAATAGATTTGAAATCAAGGCAATAGCTCTGCTGTCTCTCACTATAACCTGAGTGACAACTCATGGTAATATGAATATTCAAAATTATTTTTATAATTTAAGCAGATTTTTAAAGCTATTTTACATTTTTCTATTTACTCAAATCCATGAGATTGCTTTCAACCTCAAAAGCTGTTAACCTGATGTAACAGAAAGTGAAGAAACATGGTTATAAGAAAAAAAAGACATACCTAAGAACAGATATCATCTGTGTCGCTTATTGGCAAAGAAATTTAAATACAAGGAGAAGCAATTCAGTTTCAGAATTAGAGCTTGTTTCTCAGACTTTGAAATCCAACAGATCTAAATTCAGACCCTGGCTCTGGTTTGAGAAAATTAACTTAGTGCCATTTTCCATATCTATAAAATGGGAAATAAAATGACAACATTACACTTTGTGAGAGTTTTATAAAATAATGCCTATAAATTGTGTGCCAACCAAACACAGCAAACCCTCTAAAAGCATTGGTTCTTTTCTTTTCCATGTAGTCAATACTATGACCACGTCACACTATTGCATGTATAGTACAATTATCACTATTAATAACTGCCACTCAATGAGCTTTCTATTTACATTCAGTATTTTTTCTCTTTCCAACATGCTAACTTTTTAAATTTAAAATTTTCAACTTTTCTAGGTACATCATAGTCGTATATATTTATGACATACATGAGATATTTTGATACAGGTATACAATGCACAATAATTGCATCAGGGTAAATGGAATATCCGATACCTCAAGCATTAATCATTTGTGTTACAAAAATCCAATTATATTATTTTAGTTATTTTTAATGTGTAATTAAATTATTAACTGTAATAACCCTGTTGTGGTATCAAATGTTAGATCTTATTTATTCTTTCTAGTGTACCCATTAACCATTCACACTTTCCTCCATCCCCACCTCCCCCACTACCCATCCCAGCTTCTGGTAACTATACTTTTATTCTCTTTCTCCATGAATTCAATTGTTTTAATTTTACCTCCCACAAATAAATGAGAACATGTGAAGTTTGTCATTTTGTGCCTGGCTTATTTCATTTAACATAATGACCTCCAGTTCCATCCATGTTGTTGCAAATGACAGGATCTTATTCTTTTTTATGGCTGCATAGTACTCCATTGTGTATATGTGACACATATCTTTATCCACTCATCTATTAATGGATACTTAGGTTGCCTGTCTCATTTTAACTTGGGTGAGATGATATCTCATTGTATTCTGGTTTGCATTTCTCAGATGATCAATGATGAGCACCTTTTCATATGCCCATTTGCCATTTGTATGCCTTTTATTGAGAAATATCTTTTCAGATCTTTTGGCCATTTTAATTGGATTATTAGATTTTCTTTTCCTATAGAGTTGTTTGAGCTCCTTATATATTCTGGTTATTAGTCATTTGTCAGATGGACAGTTTGTAAATATTTCCTCCCATTCTGTAGGCAGACTTTTTACTTTCTTGACTGTTTCCTTTACTATGCAGAAGCTTTTTAACTTGATGTGATCCCATTTGTCCATTTTTGCTTTGGTTGGCCGTGGTTGTGGGGTGTTGTGGAGTGTTATTCAAGAAACCTTTGCCCAGTCCAATGTCCATTTTCTTCAGTGTTTTCTTGTAGTAGTTTCATAATTTAAGGTCTTAGTTTTAAATATTTGATCGATCTTGATTTAATTTTTGTATATGGTGAGAGATAGGGGTCTAATTTCATTCTTCTGCATGTGGATGTACAGTTTTCCCAGCACCATTTACTGAAGACACTGTCCTTTCCCCAGAATATGTTCTCGGCACCTTTGTTGAAAATGAGTTCACTGTAGAAGTATAGATTTGTTTTGGGGTTCGTTATTCTGTTTCATTGGTTTATGTGTCTGTTTATGTGTACCTACCATGCCATTGTGGTTACTATAGATCTGCAGTATAATTTGGAGTCAGTTAATGTGATTTCTCCAGTTTTGTTTTGTTTGCTCAGGGTAGCTTTAGCTATTCTGGGTCTTTGTGGTCCCATATAAATTCTAGGATTGTTTTTCTATTTCTGTGAAGAATATCATTTTGATAAGTATTGCCTTGAATCTATAGATTGCTTTGTGTAGTGTGAATATTTTAATAATCTTTATTCTTCTAGTTCATGAACATGAAATGTCCTTTCATTTTTTGTGTGTTCTCTTCCATTTATTTCATCAGTGTTCTGCTGTTTTTTTATAAATATCTTTGTCTTCTTTGGCTAATTCTAGGTGTTTTATTTTATTTGTAGTTATTGTAAATGAAATTGCTTCTTTTTTTTTTTTTTTTTTTTTTTTTTTACAGATTATTCACTGTTGTCATACAGAAATGCCACTGATTTTTGTATATTGATTTTATATGCTACAACTTTACTGAATTTGTTTATTTGTTTGAATAGTTTTTTGGTGGAGTCTTCAGTTTTTTTCCATATATAAGATTATATCAGCTGCAAACAAAGAGAATTTGACTTATTCCTGTCCAATTTGTATGCCTCTTGTTTCTGTCACTTGTTTGATTGCTCTAGCTAAGACTTCCAGCACTATACTGAATAACAGTGGTGACAGTGGAAATCCTTGTCATGTTCCTCATCTTAGAGGAAAGGCTTTCAGATTTTCCCTATTCAGTATGATAATAGCTGTGGGTCTGTCATATACGGCTTTTATTAAGTTGAGATATATTCCTTCTATATGCAGGTTTTCAGGGTTTCTTTATCATGAAGGAATGTTGAATTTTATCAAATGTTTTTTCAGCATCAGATGATATGATCATATGGTTTTTATCCTTCCTTTTGTTGATATGAGGTATCACATTTATTGATTGGCATATGTTGAACCATCCTTGCATCTCTGGGATAAATCCTACTTGGTCACAATGAATTATCTTTTTAATATGTTGGTGAATTCTGTTTCATAGTATTTTGTTGAGGGTCTTTGCATCAAAGTTCTTTGAGGATATTGACCTGTAGTTTTCTTTCTTTCTTTTTTTTTTTTTTTTTTTTGATGTGTCTTTGTCTGTTTTTTTCTTCTCTGATTGTGTATTTTCAAATAGCCCATCTTCAAGCTCACTAATCCTCTGATCAATTCTGCTATTAAGACAATCTGATGTATTCTTTACTAGGTAAATTTCATTATTATCTCCATAATTTCTGCTAGATTCTTTTCTAAGTATTTTAATCTCTTTGTTAAATTTATCTGATAGAATTCTGAATTCCTTCTCTGTGTTATCTTGAATTTCACTGAATTTCCTCAAAATGGCCATTTCCATTTCTCTGTTTGAAAGGTCACATAACTCTGTCTTTCCAGGACTAGTTCCTTGTTCCTTATTTAGTTCCATTTGGTGAGACTATGTTTTCCTGGATAGTCTTGATGCCTGTGGATTCTTGTGGATGCTCATCAGTCTCTGGGCATTGAAGTGTTAGATATTTATTAGTCTTCGCAGTCTAGACTTCTTTATACCCATTCTCCTTGAGAACACTTTCTGGGTATTCAAAGGGATTTAGGTGTTATAATCTGTTTTTGGTCACTGCAGCCATATCTGCATTGGAGTGCACCCCAAGCCTATAACATTGTGGCTCTTGTAGACTTGTAAAGGCACTGCTTTGGTGGTCTTGGACAAGGTCCAGAAGAATTCTGTGGATTACCAGGCAGATTCTTGTTCTCTTCCCTTACCGTCTCCCAAACAAATGAAATCTCATTCTGTGCTGAGCTTCCTGGAGCTGGAGAAGGAGGTGAGACAAGCACCCCCATGGCTACCATCCCTAGGACTGTGCTGCATCAGAGATGAAGCCAGCATAGCAGTTGGTCTTGCCCAAGGTTCACTCTAACCACTACCTGGCTATTGTTTGTTCAAGGCCCTGTGGCTCTAAAATCAACAGGTGATGAAGCCAGCCAGTCCTGTGTCCTTTTCAGGGCAGCAAGTTCCTGTGGGCCCCAGTGGGTCCAAAGATGCTATGTGGGAGCCAGGGCCTAGAGTTAAAACTTTAGGGATCTGCCTGGTGCTCTATTCTACTATGGCTGAGCTGGCACCCAAGCCACAAGACAAAGTTCTTCTCATTCTTTCTGCCCCATTTCACAAGCTGAGAACTCTCTTCCCATGGCCACCACTACCACAGGCCCACAGGGAATACGGCCAGGCTGCTGCTGATGTTCACTCAAGCCCCAAGGGCTCTTCAGTCAGCTTGTGGTGATTCCTTCCAGGCCTGGGACTCTCACTTCAGGGAAGGGGGCTCCCCTCTGACCCAGGGAATGTCCAGAAAAGCCATCCAAAAGCCAGAGCCTGGAATTGAGGACTCCAAGCACCCACTTGGTTTACCCCACTGTGGCTGAGCTGGTACCTAAGCTGCAAGACAGTCTCCTTTTCTCTTTCTTCTTTCTTCTGCTTTTCTCAAGCAGAAGGAATCTCTCTCCAGAGTCACTATAGCTGGTAATATGTTAGATCACACCTGAAGCCAGGAAATCTCAGATCTCACCCAAGGACCATGGCAAGTACTGTCTGGATACCACTGCTGATTATTCAGGGTACAAGGGCTATTTAGTCTTCAGGTAATGAATTCTTCCAGAACTGGGCCCTTTCCTTCAGGACAGTGGGTTTTCTTCTAGTCCAGGGTGTGTCTAGAAATGTCATCTGAGAGCTAAGGCCTGGAATGAGGACCTCAGGACTCTGCTTGTTGCCCTATCCTACTGTGGCTGAGTTGGTATCCAAGTTGTGAGACAAAGTCCACTTTACTCTCCCTCTCCCTCTCCTCAAGTGGAAGGAAGGAGTCTCCTCCTTTTCTTTTCTTTTGAGATGGAATTTCACTCTTGTTACCCAGGATGGAGTGCAATGGCACAGTCTTGGCTCACTGCAACCTCCCGGATTCATGCGATTCTCCTGCCTCAGCCTCCCACATAGCTGGGATTACAGTGTGTGACACCACGCCTGATTAATTTTGTATTTTTAGTAGAGATGGGGTTTCTCCATGTTGGTCAGGGTGGTTGACTCCTGACCTCATGATCCACCCACCTTGGCCTCCCAAAGTGCTGGGATTACAGGAGTGAGCTTCTGCGCCTGGCCAGAAGGAGTCTCTTTCAAAGCTGCAAACTGTGCTGCCTGGGGTTGGGGGAAAGGTGGCACAAGCATTCCTTTATCCACCCCAGTTGATGTCTCACTAGGTTGCGATACCCCCAGTCTACTGGCTCTGAGCATAGCACAGCACTTGGGTTTGCCTAGAAATTGCAGTCCTTGTGGCCTAAATAGCTTTTCAAGTTTATTTAGAACCCCAGAGCGTTTTAGCCCACAGTGGCAAGGCTTGACAGAACTCAGGTTCTGACCTCTGGGATGAATGATTCCTATCCTCTGGGATTGCCCTCTGGCCAGGGTTTATCTAAATGCTCCCTCTGTGGGTGTCAGCTGAATTCAGCCAGGGTTTCTCTAAATGCTCCCTCCGTGGGTGTCAGTGTTTCTTCCTGCTGTGACAGGGCCACACTGAATTCCAACGCAAAGTCCCACAGTCACTGTGCTGTCTCTCTTACAAGAGCACAGATTCTCTGCACTATAAAACAAATGCCTGGGAATGGGGCAGGGATGGTGTTGGTAATTCAAGACTCTTCAGTTCCTCTTTCAGTGATAGGAAGTTAAAATCAGGTACTGTGATCACTCTCCTGCTTTTTGGTTCTTCTGAAGGTGCTTTTTTGTGTGTAAATACTTGTTAATTTGCTGTTCCTGCAGAGAGGGTGACTGGTAGAGGCTTCCATTCGGCTACTTCCCACACTTTCTTCCTCTTTTCAATGTTTTATACAGAGATCGCTAATCTGGAAATACTACAGGATTATCAACCATGTGACAAAGAGGAAACATAGGCCTGTAGAAAAAAGGGAAATTGTTCTAGGTAACACAGTTAATGTAAGGCAAATGTTGGACCCAGACACGTATGATTCCAAAACCCAGGTGCTTTGCAATAGTAGATCACCAAGAATGTTGTATTTCTTTTAGGAGATCAGAATTAGTGGATGAGAGTACTGCATTCAAAACAGCGATCCCAGTGAAATGCAGACCAAGTTTCTAACTATATCAGATTTTCTTTTAACATTAAAACAACCATGTTTTCTCACAGGGAAAATTTTAAATCTGTGTCCATTCAAGTTAATTAAAGCAGCACAGCACCTGCGTACTTTTAAGGAAAACTTAGGTCCAGTACATTGAGCTGTGTATGGGAATTACTTATTTGATCATTAAGATAAAATTTAAAATCTACTAATATGAGTTTTTAGCAGTGTAATATATTACACAGGTATCCAGGACTTCTGACAGCAAAGTAATTTACATACATTATTTTAATAATCCTTATAATTTTTCTACTGGGAAGGTAACTAGCAATTATTTCTCAGATTTCTCAGATAGTGAACAAAAGCACAGGGAAGGAAAACCTTTTATGTGTATCTTTCAACAGATCTCAAATTTTATTTTTAACTTTGGGACTATTTGCTAGATTTGAGGATAATTAGAATTAAAATATGTCTCTGTTTTAGATGGAAAATGGTAATGACTAACTTTGGAGGGATACCCTGAGTTATAACAAAAATGGGAAAAATAAATCGATGTTTGTGTTCTTTCCATTACTGCAGAAAATATCGGGTGGTTCTCTGGCAGCATTTCAGTAAAAATAGCAACAACTCTTTTCCAATAGGTCATGTTGTTAGCATCAACTAGTGAAATGAATGTGATGGAATCACCACATTAAAGAAAAAAAAACCAATAAGCCACCAGATTTATCCATTCAATTTACAATGTTAGGTATAGTGTGAGAATATTCCTTAGGATTTTGTTTGTGATACCAGCACTGTAGCCCTAAAATGAAAGCACAAACTATAGGGGCCAAGAAGTCAGCATGGAACTATCACAAATTTTATTTGAAAACTCATCATATGGTTTTTATAAGTTTTCAGACAAACTAGAAAGATGAAAACAAAATGGAAGCAAGGAAATCTGATATCCCTCATGAGTCAGTTTCTGTTTGACTGATAGTGCCAAGTTGTGCTTTATTGCATCTGCGATGAGCAAATGGCAATTTCAGAGCCCTAATTCATTGCAGAATTCTCCTGTAAGTAGTTTATTTAATATAAGATTTAAATTAGGTGTCTCTGAATATTGTTACGATCTGACAGAACAGTTGTTCTTTTGTTAATCTTATTTTTGTGAGATATAGAAAATTGTAATATTATAACAGAAAAGATGTAATTACTTATAAGTGCATTATATGTTAAAGAAAGCGTAGGAAATAATGAAACTTACTAAAAAAACAAATACAGAGGTAATCTCAATTTGTCTATTTATCTCACTAATATTTAATGAGCACCTACTTTACACCAGACACTTTGGATAAAATGGTAAGCAAAGACAGACATAGCTTCAATGCTTATTACAGTCTAGAGAAGGAGGCATATAGGCATCAAATAGTTATACAAATAAATGTGAAAGGAAACATGAGGTAATGTCATGAAGACATGTTACGAGAGTATACAACAGGGAATTCAAAAATGCAAGGAAGTCACAGAAAACTTCCAGTGAAGAAATGATGACTGCATTGTGATCTGAAGGATGAGCAGGAATTAAGCAGACAATAAGAGGAAAAAAGCATTTTGACAAAAGAAAAGACTATCTACAAGGTCCCTTTGGCAGTTATCTTAGTGTATATGAAAGACTGAATAAAGTTCAGTGTGCCTGAAGCAGATGCAGAGGGAAAAGTTATATTTTACAACAGTATTATATATAAAGCATGCTGAAAATTGTAGTTGAAAATTCTGTTTTCAGCCATAATGGGGTAATGAGAACTAGAGTTAACCTCCTTCCATAAGCAATGAAAAAAAGAGACAAAAACATATAAAACAACTGTTTTTCAGACATTAATCAAAAGTCAACACAGCACAGGATCACTACAGGACGAGAAGCAAACTAAGAGTGTTATGACTGCCCCCGGCTTACTGCGAGCAAGGAGTTTCCAGGCTACAGTGCAGTGGGGGCAAAACAAAATGGAGCCTGCAAGGCCACTGAGTTGAAGGGACAGAGGCAAAAAATTGGAGAGGTTACAGTACTGAAAAAAGAGAGCTTCACAGAAAGGGAAAGTCACACAGAGAGGTAATTGAAATTGACAGAAATCCAAAGAAACTACCTAAGGCCAAGAAAGAAGCACCCAAACAGACCAGGCAGAACAATACTGAAAGAGCATCCAGAGCCAAGAATATGGCTTTAAATCGCACAAAAAATTTGAAGAGGCACTTCCATATACATCTGAAGAAGTACAGTCAGAATCTTTATGTTGAAAACCATAAAAACAACACTGTTGAAATTTTTAAAAGATCTAAATAGACATATATCTCTTTCCTCAATTGCAAGACTCAATATTAAGATAGCAGCTTGATCTAGAAATTCAACACAATCCCAATCAAAATCCCGGAAAAGTTATATGCACATAGCAATGAGACGGTTTTAAAATTTATATGGAAAATACAAGGAAACAGAAAAGTGAAAATAATTAGAAAAGGAAATTTAGAAAACTCATGCTCCTTGATTTCACAGTATCTACAACAAGATATTGTGATGTTGGTTAAAGGATAGACGTAAAAGTCAATGGAACAACATAGGGGACCCAGAAACTCAAGTAATTTGCTATGCAGAAAGTTCTTTTTTTTCTTTTGACAAAGTCTTGCTCTGTCATTCAACCTGGAGTACAGTGGCACGATCTCAGCTCACTGTAACCTCCTCCTGCTGGGTTCAAGCAGTTCTCCTGCCTCAGTCTCCCAAACTGCTGGGGTTACAGGCATGAGCCACCACACTGAGCCAATTTTTTTTTTCTTTTTAGTAGAGAAGGGGTTTCACCATGTTGGCCAGGCTGATTTCAAACTCCTGACCTCAGTGATCTGCCCCATCGGCCTCCCAAAGTGCTAAGATTACAGGCATGAGCCACCACGGCTGGCCCAAAGGGTTTTTTAAAACAATAATAATAGAACAATTGAACATCCATTTATATAAAAAGAAACCTCAATATGTGCTTCATACATTATATAAAAATTTACTCAAAATTTAGTATAAATCTAAATGGAAAACATAAAACCATAAAACTTTTTGAATATCATACCGTAAACACAAACTATAAAAGGAGACGTGACCTTTGGATCAAACAAAAAATCAAAAGGGAAATTAGCAAATATCTTAGACTGAATGAAAATCAAAATAAAAATATGACATAATGAGATTTGTGATCCATGCTTAAAAATTTACAGTACTAAACATTCCTAATAGAAAAAATGCTAATCAATGACCTAAGATTCTACCTTTAAAAGCTACAATAATATGAAAAAATTAATGTAAACTGAAAGGAAATGAGAGCAGAAAAAAAAATAATAAAGTTAGAGCAGGAAGAAAACAGAAAACCAATAGAAAAAAATCAATGAAATCAAAAGCTGTTCTTTGAAAAGATTAATAAAAGTGAAAAAATGCCAGCCCCAATCAGAAATAAGAGAAAACAGAAATTACCAATATCAGGAATAAGAGGAGGGGACATTTTTAGAGATACTACAGACATGAAAAGGACAACAACAGGATATAACAAATAATTTTATGCTAGTAAATTCAACAGATAAAATAAATCAAACAAATTGCTTACGATTTCTTATACAAAATCTTCCCACAGATAAAACCCCTGGTCAAGATGGGGATCCGAAATGGGTTCTATCAACCATTTAAGAATAAATAATGCTAATGCTACCTAACCTCTTGCAAACATTAAAGGGTAGAGAATAGACAATATTTCCAAATGCATCCTAGGAGATGGGCATTGCACTGATACCAAACCAAATATATCACAAGAAAACTACAGATCGATATTCCTTATGAACATAGATATGAAAGCTCTTAACATTTTTCGAAGTAATTTTTAACAATAATACATTATGACCAAATGGTTTTTCCCCAGTAATGAAAAGTTAGTTTGATACTCAAAATTTAAATCACAGTATTCTAACAGACTAAAATGAGAAAGAAGAACATATGATTATCTCAATAGATGCAGATAACACGTCTGATAGAATTCAGCAGCCACTCATGATAAACACTCTGAGCCAACTACAAATAAAAAGGAACTTCCTTAACCTAATAAAGGATATCATCAAAACTCTTGCAGTTAATATCATACTAAATGTGAAAGACCAAATGTTTTCCCCATGAGATTAGGAAATACACAGGGATGTCCAATCTTATCTCTGCTGTTCAACATTGTATCAGAGATTCTAGTCAGTGCTACAAGCAAGTAGAAAAGGAGTTAGAGTATTTTCATTGTCAGAATATATGATTCTCTATATAAAAACTCCTAAGCAATGTACCAAAAAAGCTTACCAGAACTAGTGAATTTAGAAATTTTGTAACATATACAGTTGATATACAAAATCAATCATATTTTTTATACTAGCCCTAAAACATGGAAAATGGAAATTAAAATATGAAAATATTATTTACAATAGAAGTAACATATGAAATACTTAGAATTGCATGAAAAAATATGCAAGATCTGTATACTGAATACTCCAAAACATCTGTAAGAGAAACTAAAAGCCTAAATGAATTGAGATATTCCTTGCCCATGGATTAAGAAACCTAATTTTATTATGAAGTTAATTTTCTCCAAATTATCCAAAGATTAAATACTATCCCAATAAAAATCCCAGCAGATGTTTTATGAAACTTGGCAAGCAATTCTAAAATTTATATGAAAATTAAATGCCCTATAATTACCAAATCAAATTTGAAAAAGAAAAACAAAATTTTAGGGCTCATACTACCTGACTACAAAATGTATTAAAAGCCTAGAGTAATAAATGTAGTATATTGTTGGTTTAAAGAAAAGAGTATAGATAAATGAACCAAAATAGAATTCAGAAATAAAGCATACATGTATGATCAAATGATTTTTAAGAAAATTATTTTTAAATTTTAATTATGGTGGAAATATTAGACAATCGTGCAAAGACAATGAACACAGACCTCTACCTCACACTATTTATCATAGCCAGCTCAAAATCTATTGCAAACCTAAACATTAGAGCTAAAGATATGTAATTACTAGAAAAAAACTAAAGAAAATAATGACTGAACTTGGAAGAGATTTCTTAACTAGCACACAATGTTCTAACACTGTCAGTTAGGTGTTGTGAACTCTTTTTGTAGGCCTAAAAGTAGTCAAAATTTTTGTTCAGGATTGTACTTAATTCCTTGGATTGCATTGAGAAACACGCTTTTATTAAATGTAAAGCACTTTCCACAAATTTTAAATGTAAGAATAAATATTTGTTCTCATTATTATTCAGCTGTGTCATTGTCTCAAAGAACAACATTTTGTTTTGTTTTGTTTTGTTTTTACTTCAATAAAACAAAATTTTGCTCTAAAAATGAAATAAAAATAATTTAAAAATTAAAAATACATATAATGTAGCCATTCTACTCCTAGGTATTTACCCAATATAAATTAAAGCAGTATCCACACCAAGACTTGTAAGTGAATGTTCAGCACACAAATCACCATAGCATATCTGTAATAGTCCAACTGGAAACAATGCAAATGTCTACCAACGGACTAATGAGTAAATAATTTGTCATATAGCCATAAAATGGAATACTATTCAGCAAGAAAAATAAATCAGCTATTGACACATGCAATGAAATGAATGAATCTGAAAAATAGTTATGTTGGGTGAAAGAGGCCAGGTAAAATAGAATCTACACTGTATGAGTCTAATTATATAAATTTCTAGAACATGCAAAACTAATCGCTAGTGAGAGAAAATAGATCAGTTGTTCCACCTGGTTATGATATGAAACACGGATGAATGACAAAGGGACCCAAGGAAACTATTGGTATGATAAATATGTTTATTATCTTGATTATCAAAATAATAGTTTCAGAGGTGTATCAAAACTTCTTGAATAATATGCTTTAAATATACTGTAAATATATCAATTATACTTCAATACTTTAAGAAATGTCTAATCCAGTAGGGAAGACCAGAAAAATCAGTGTAAAACCCTCAGCAGATACCATGATAACCAAATGCCAATTTATAATAGTTACAATAGTGTAGAGAAAAGTGGCACCAGTCAGGCCTAATCAAAATTAGGAGGCAATTTAATGACTTAGGGCCTCAGCCTTTGACAGTATGGGATTAGTCTGAGATAGGTAGATTTGGAGGAATGGGAAATCATAGACATGAAACATGAAGCATACACACACACACACAATGTCATTCATAAGTTGAGAAGACCGTGACTTCATTTCTTTCTTCAGGTGCATCTTTATTTTTATTTTATTTTATATTATTTTGAGACGGAGTTTTGCTCTTGTCGCCCAGGCTGGAGTGCAGTGTCGCAATCTCGGCTTACTGCCACCTCTGCCTCCCAGGTTCAAATGATTCTCCTGCATCAGCCTCCCGAGTAGCTGCAATTACAGGCGTGAGCCACCAGGCCTGGCTAATTTTTTGTATTTTTAGTAGAGACAGGTTTTTCATCATGTTGGGCAGGGTGGTCTCAAACCCCTGACCTCAGGTGATCCGCCAGCCTCAGCCTCCCAAAGTGTTGGGATTCCTGGCGTGAGCCACCGCGCCCAGCCCTTCAGCTGCATGTTTATGAGGGATGGCCAGTCTGTCCCTACCTGGAGTTGAGCTTTACCCCTTTACTATGTAACTTTAGGGAAGTTCTTTAATTTTTTGATGACTTCGGTTTCCTCATCTACAAAATGGGGATAAATAATACTATTTTTTTTCCCCTGGGATTGTCAAGGGGATTAAATGAAATAATAGGTGTAAAAATCTTAGTACAATGTCAGGCAATTTTATCTATTACAACTGTTCATTCAGCAAACATTTATTGAACATCTACCAACTACTGGAGTACTGGACATTGTGCAATGTTCTGAGAATCCACAAATGAATATGCATACATTAGTTCCTAACTTAGGTATCTCACTGTCTGATGGGTGAGACCCATAGGTTATAATAATTATATGCTATGTGAAAATATTTTAGTAGTGATACATGTAAAGTTTTTGTGCTAATAGTATAATAGAGAGACATACTCAGCACATACATGTTTTGAAGTCTTTCAGAAGAGGAAATCTTGAGCTTCTCGAATTTATGTTTTTCTCAAAGGAAGCAGGCAAGATTTATAAGAACTGTGTTTTTTTTTTTTATAATGTTTAAAAGGAAAATACAGATTTTTTTATGAGGGAAAAAATAGTTCAGAATTTTAAGTACAGGTTGATCACACATTCTAAAATATTTACACCTGTTTCGCTGATGAATTATCCAGCTTTTAGCAGATCAATTATAATTTATTTTGTTTATTAAAAATGGCTTAACCAGGAATAAAACCATTTTAACATGCTGAGTGCAAGATGAACTGTCCTGTCACACATTGCAGGTGTTAACCTCTCGGAACAGCCATTACTAATAACTCCTCAGGGGCTCATCTCAAGTGTCACTTTTTGCTTTCCTAGTCATTGTCTTCTAAGGGAAACTTTTGGTTAACTTTGGCTTTCTTTGGCGTTGACAGCTGAAGAAAACTATCCCTAGTTAAAAAGTTTGGCATTTAAGGTAAAGTATCCTATCTCCTGTATTTCACTGAGCTTCTTTCACTGAAGGAAAAAAACCACATAAATATTTTAGATGATGTGTTTCTTACTGTATTTTTAGGATTCACTTTAATTTGTGTGTGAATATACCATGGCATCTGGCTTTATAAGTTTATATCATTGTCTCCAAGGAGCTACCAAAAACAGCTGCTGCCCTCCTATTATTTTGTCTTTTTAAATTCTTCTACCACTCAGTGTTTGTGTGGAGGGTACAGCTGCAAAGACAAATTTGTTTCACCTTTTTTTTTTTTTAACAAGCATGTTGTGAATGTGCCACCAGGCTTCTTTATGATTTGAAATTTTCCACGTAGGATCAATTGCTTCTTCAGTTGGGTTTGTTTTGAGTCCAAAGAGTATATTAACACACACACACACACAAAATTAATATTAATCTACAAATATTCTTCCAGCATCCTGCAGAAAGAATTCTCCATGGCTTAGATATCATCATCATTATATTTGGTTTATAAATTTGTAAAAGAAAAGTTTCCTAGAATAAGAATTAGATAGGGATCAACAATGTGGGGGAGGAGTGGGAAGAAAGAACAAATAAGTCAATCAGAGGGCTGTAGGATCTACAGTTTGTAAAATATTCAGGCTTCAGACAGTTTTTGGAAGTTGGGAGCAGTCCAGTTCTACGTATCTGAAAGCCAAAAGATGGTGTTTTGAACGGTGGAAATCTGCATTGTTCCACCCAGTGAGGACATATATTCTGCTTACACATGCTAGCATTTGTTTTAGGATAGAAAGTGATAGATTATTGCTCCCCAATTCCACATGTGCTCTTCCGTGCCCAGGCACAATCCAGTTGACTGGAAAAAGAGAATGTGACCACCACTCCTACTCCCTATTCACCCTCGGGCAGAGCCCGAGGCCTTTGCCAGGGCTCTGGCAGTTTTAAGACTATTTCTTGGCAGCCATTGGCTTGCAAAGGCCATAGGCTTCTGCTTCTTTCTGTCTGGATTTTGTTCTGAATTTCTTCAGGATGTGCTTCTGAGCAGCATCTCGGCGGCAGCAGGAGCCCTGGGGCTCAGTGAAGCCATGTTATCCAGGAACTTTGGATCCCTGGGCTGTCCCTGGCTCCTTCTGCCTGCTGCTTGCTCCAGGGCTTCAAAGAAGCGCTCAGCTGGAGTACCCAGGATGCTTTTCAGCGGCTGCCACAGCCCCTCTTTTGAAGCACCATGGTAGCCAACAGAGAGGATTCTGTGTTACGTACAGTATGACCCTGGAGGTGCCAGCCAGCTGCTGTGACTCAGCTAAAAACAGGGAGCTCGCTGTAAGAGAGAGGGCATGAAGGGGAGAGATGACTGAGGGGGAAGGGAAGAGAGGAAAAGCAGCAGGAGTTTATGATGCCCGAAGTTTGTCAAAGGGCTCAAAACACACTTCTGAAAGAGCTTTCTTGATGGGCCAGAGGAAGCCTATCTCTGTGCCTCTAAAATCTGCTTGGGCTACATAATGTTTAATGGCCTTTCTATCAAATGAAAACAAGCAGCAGGAGGATTAGGAAAACCAAGAAAATAAATTTTCTCTTCTCGTACTTACTCCCAGGTGCCCTGAGGAAATGTGCACTAATTGGCCTTCCAGATACGATTTGAGACCAAATACTGATGTAAAGAAACAGAATCGCTTGTTTGTGAACTTTTTCTTTCTTTTTTTTTTTCTTCTTTTTGTCTTTTCCTGTAGAGAGGGGTCATATTGCCTGAATACACAAGGAACTGATAATCTTAGAGCAACTCTGAATCCAAATTGTGAATAAAACAACACAATATAGGAGAAACGTACTTGTGAAACACTCTATTATGCCACTGTCCTTGGCTCTGCACAGTTTTTTAAGGAAAAAAAAAAAACTGATGCTCAGCTAAAAGTTAGTCTTAAACAACCTAGTCTTATTTTGTGAAACATTCTCTAGGGTACTTTGGTCAGTTCAGAGGTAGAAAATTTACAGGCAGATAGAATATAAAGTGCAAAATGTACCTTGGCTAAAAAATTAAAAAAATAAAACCAGTCGTGGGCTTAGGAAGAGTATTGGAGAGAGATCACTGCAAAAGAGTAATAAGAAGCATTGATTAAATCAGCATTTTAAAGCAAGGACAAACGTACTCGCTTTTTCAACTCCCACGTGAAGAACGTTTCTCTGAAATGGCACAATGATCAGTCTGGTTAGACAGAGAAGAAAATTAAGTTTGTGTCTTTTATCCAGCAGACTTTAAATACTGAGGGAGAAGGAGGCTTACATTTAAGATCACTAAAATGATCAAGTTTGCTCATGACAAACAAGAGGGCAAGTCCAGCCCATCAGCACCGACCTGGGTGTGTCCTCTCCTGGCAGAGTTTCTAAGGCGATAAAACCCTGAACAAGTGGTGACAGCTACCCTCTGGGAGAGAACTCAGTCTCCAAAATAGTTCCAATGATTTCTTCTGATTCCGCTCTCACGAAACAGGTCAAATTCATCAGCAAAGGAGGAAAAGCTCAACATCAGCAGTTCACACCAAGCATAAGGTTTGATTTTGCTGTTTTATCTTTCTTTGGCCTGTCTATGGCTGCTGGGCAAATTAGCAGACATATTTCATTAAAGAAGAATCATTTTTTTCTCAGATTTAATTCACACATTAGTGTACTCAAATCAGATTCTCTAAAGAAACTTACTGGGCTTTCTTAGCAACCTGATTTTTTATTGTGGGGTATATATTCTTGATAAGAAGCAGGTACAAAGAAAAAGAAAAGAGAAGTTCTGTTTTATTTTCTAACAGGAGCTCTATTTTGAAATTCTGATTCCACATAAGAAGGAACTAGTATCTCCTTAACAGGCATGTTGGTGAGTTCTTAAAGCAAACTGAGTTTAAGGGTGAAGAGGTTAGAAATAAGAACATCATATATTGCTTATATCTAAAAGATTATATGTAGCTTCAACAGGAAAAAAGGCATGAAAAGAAAAAGTTTGATCAGAATATCAGAGAAAGGTGTGAGGGAGAAACATAAGCAGTGGAATTCAGAATTCCTCTGTTTCAAAGGATAAGATAAAGCATCGGGTGACATCTGCCCAAATGCCCACTACCATGCCACTGAAATAAGAAAGTCAAGAGAAGAAATAAAAATGTGGATGAAAGAGAAGGATATTGCTAAAAGTCTGGATTGGTTGTAGCCTCAGGTTAGGAGATGATCAGTTGGCTGGATTTCAATACTTATTCACATCATTTATATGACTCATTCATTCCAAGTCCCATATGTCCTGACAATCATCCTTGGCTGATCCTAAATATTGGGTCTGTGGTTTGCTAGGCAACTGCCACTCCCAGTAATTCACTTGGAAACTTTAGGACCCTGTACTGGATTGAATGGTGGCCTCTCAAAAGGTATGTCCAACCTGTGAATATGATCTTATTTGGAAAAAAGGACTTTGCCGATGTAAGTTGAAAAACTTCAAGTGAGATAGTGTTGACTTGGGGTGGGTTCTAAATCCAATGGCAAATATCTTTATGAGAGAAGAAAAGGGAAAAGACACACAGAAAAGAAGACCAAGTAAAGACTGAGGCAGAGTTTAGAGTGATGCAACTATTGGCACTATAGGAACTATAGGAACACTGATGATTGCCGGCAGCTACCAGAAACTAGGAGAGAAGTAGGGGAAAAGATTCTTACCCAGAGACACTCGAGAAGGAAGCAAGGCCACAGACATCTTTGATTTTGGACTACTGGCCACTGGAATTGTGAGAGAATAACTTTATGTTTTTGTGAGTCACCCAGTTTGTGATGATTTGCTATGGCAGCCCTGGGAAATGATGACAGACCCTCCTCAAATTCAGCACTGGCTGTGCTGAAGATGAAATGGAGCAAAAAGCAACATGGGTTTATTTTAGCTGAACTATAGTACATGTCTATACTAATTCTTCCAGATATGATAAATGGATTGGGAAATCAACTCAAGTCTTGTATCAGTTGAGTACTTACTATGTACCAAGCACCGTGCTAGCTGATCAGTTAATAAAAGATCTCCTCTGTCTTAGGAATTTTATAGTCCAGCTGTACACAGATTTACAGGTCACCAAAATTCCCTGGCAGGTGGAAACTCAACTTTGGGGACTAGTAGTACTTTGGGGTGTTACCAGTTAAGTTCTATTTTGCAACACTGATGAGCCAAGGGATGGTGTCTATTGGTTCTATCTTAAAGCACAGTATAGGCTGGTTGGCATATTCTCAGGGGAGAAAAATGTATTAATTGAATGAATGGCTCTAATCCCTCTTGCCTAGGAGGTAAGGGCCCCAGGAAAGATATCAATAACAGTTGATAAACAGTTGATAAATTGTAGGTAGGCGTGATTAATTCCACAGTTGTAGAGGAAGTTTTGCAATGGCTGTCAGAATCCCTTTTTATGGGTTCTTTGATTGGCATAGTTAACCCTATTTTGAAATTTGTGTCTCTTCACCTATTCTAGCAACACTAAACCCCCCTTATTTCTTTGACCCTCACTCAATTAACTGTGTTCTGAATGAACATCTGCCACCTTATAAACTACAGGTACCATGTAGTTTATAAGGTTCAATTTGGAACGGACCCCACAAGCCCAGTGGGGGAGGCACCACTGAAGGTTCCGCGTCTGGGAAGTCTGCTCTTTTCACAGCCAGCACTGCTGTTGGTTTTGCCTGCTGGCTTACATGAATTGGCTTTTACATTTCTTAATTTAGACACTAGCAGTATGGAGACTTATTTTATATATATGTTTTTTCTGTCTGAGGAGAGCAATGTTTTCCATTGCACAAATAGAGACTGCTGCCAGCAGCTATAAGCACACAGAGGGACACACAGAGCACAGATGCATCACTTTGTAGCGTGAGGGCTGAGCACTAGGAGCTCAAGATCTTTCTGTGACTCAGTTGAGACTGTTCCCCCTCACCACCTTTTAAAAATCTAATTAGGAGCCAGGATGTTCAAGCAATAACTACTCTCATGCCAGAATGGGGGAGCTAACCAGCCTTTTTGCTGGTGTTCCCAAATGTTTGAGAAGGCATCACTGTATCAGAAGCTCCAATCCATATAGCTAATAGCATAGCAAATAATGTGACTGATACTGTAAGTACTCTATGTGCCAGGTATTATGCTAAGCATAATGTGAACACTTAGAACAAATTTGTAAGATCACTAATATCAATCCCAAGGGGTATAATCCCATTTTGACAAAGAAGAAACCTGAAGCAGAGAGAGGCTGAGATATTTCCCAAAGTCATCTAATGACTCAGGTCAGTTTTTCTTAGAAGCAGGCTAGAAGCAATCACTTATTTAGGGGAAGACTGGGGCCTCCGCTAAAATCTTCCTTCACCCTCATCCCATGAAAGCGCCAAAGCACAAAGTGTTCCAGAGCTTTGATCCCACCTTGCAGCAAGGAGACAGGTGTTTTGTGTCAGATGATAGTCATTCTGTCGCTTCCAGGAGAAGTCTTTTCATTTTTGCTAAGGACAATTGTATAGAGGGATAGATGGGGCAATTGTGACCATAGTGAGCAGCCAACACTCACAGCAGCTTGTTACAGAAGCACAGTCCAGGTCAATGGAATCTTGGTAGGGGAAATACAGTATTAGCTACCAGCTCCCAAGTGGCGGAACTTGGCTTCAAATCCTGTGACTACAAAGCCATGCTCTTAACACTGTACTATATTGTAAACTCAAAATCTCTTAAAAGGGTTAAGAGGTGCCATGTTTTTACCAGTCTCCAGATTCCAAGGACTAGGAGTCTCCTATTACTCCCAGAAAGGATTTCAGTAAAATCTCATACATGTTCTTTCACAGTTTAAAATATCTTGATCTTGAAGCTCCTCTAGGTGCTGCAGAATGTAGTGCCCACTCATAGCCTAGCACTTCTTGCCTCCCCCTCTAGATGACTCAGAGCTTGTGGCTTCCACTGTCCTTTGCTCCTGAAGTTCATGATGAAGAACAGAGCCTGGGCGATGGCTGCATTTGGACATGTGTATCGCTGCTCCTTGCACCCAGCAATAAACAAGAAAGAGGAAAACTTGTTAACACCATGCTGTATCTAAACAAGCAATCCCAGATGGCATCCTTTATGCCTTCTGCCTCTGATAAGAAAAGATTGAGCAGGGAAAATAAGCAACAGCTGACAAGCCATACCCAGCATTAAGACCAACAGGGAGAACAGATACCAGCTCTGTGCTCTGTCCCCATTCACGGCTCAAAATCCAACCCAGAGGTCTGCCTGGCTTCAAACACCTTCATTGTTACACTCTTTTATAAAACCAGTGAATCACGGAAGGTTATAAGCCAAAACATTTTTCTTTCTAATTCAATCCTAAGTTTGCTGATGAAGAACAAGACATGAAGCAGTAAGGCAGTTTATTTAAAGACATTTTGTCATTTAAAAGACAAACAAGAAGTGAAATTCAGAGCTCCTGACTCCTAGCCAGTGTTTTCCCAGAACCAAAGGCAGCTGACTTCTTTTTAAACATGCATTATATGCATTATCCGTGTGTGTGTGTGTGTGTGTGTGTGTGTGTGCGTGTGTGTGTGTGCGCACGCGCGCACAACTGCTTCTAAGACTATGATAGCAACTTTGTCTCAACTGAAACTCATTCTCTGATATCAGCCTACCTAGGACTGCAATCTTGCTCCACTGCTTCAAAAACAATGTATGTCTTTAGACAAACATTTCCTGTATCTCAGTTTTCCCATCTGCAAACTGAGGTTAATAATTGCTCCATGGATGTTTGGGAAGCATTCGATCAAATAGTTCATGTACAAAGCTTAGCATAAGACCTAACACCTAGGCCAGGTGTGGTGGCTCATGCTTGTAATCCTAGCACTTTGGGAGGCCAAGGCAGGTGGATCACAAGGTCAGGTGTTCAAGACTAGCCTGGCCAACATGGTGAAACCCCGTCTCTACTAAAAATACAAAAATTATCTGGGCGTGGTGGCAAGCACCCATAAACCCCGCTACTCAGGAGGCTGAGGCAGAGAATTGCTTGAACCCGGGAGGCAGAGGCTGCAGTGAGCTGAGATCGCACCACTGCACTCCTGCCTGGGTGACAGAGCAAGACTCTGTCTCAAGGTGGGAAAAAAAAAGAACACCTGGTAAATATTCAATAAAGTTAACACTTGCTATCATTTGTCCATGGACTGGGGTTTAAAAAAAAAAAAAGAGAATACCTTCTTCTTGCCACACTGGGATAATTCTGGAGATATAAACAATACAACATGGTATCCTTCCTCAAGAAAACAGTCTAGTTTTTAAATTGTTTTAAAATAGCAATTTGGAATAAAGTGGTGTTTATGACACAAATGTTTCAACATGGACGTTATGTAGCATACAATAGGTCCCAAGTTTTAATAGGCCACTTGTAAAGCCCACGTCAGCAATATTATAATCAATAGAAATGCTATCAAATTATAAAGAAGCAGTGCCCCCAACAAGGCCAATAGGTAACCCATTTAATATATGCTAATCAACTAAGCATCTAGGCTACTTTTTACTTTCACAATTTGATAAATGTGAAGTGCTCAGAGATGGTGCTGAAATAATGAAAGGATTTTAATAAAACCTGGAAGGCCAAAGGTCAAAGTCAACTGTCTGACTTTTCAGACAGAAGAGAAACCCAACTGGATTTTACTTTCTCTCTTTAGTTCCAGAAGATAGCTGAGTGTTCCATCTCAGCTAAGAAGTTAGACAAAGGCAGAATTTTCTGATAGACAAATTCCAGAAAGCAAAGGTTAGGAAGTCATAGATGACACAAATGCCTCTTTTGAAAATATAAAAATGTAGCAAGTATTTAAAAAGAGCTTATGATAATGGCATGGAAATGAGTCAGAAAATATGCAAATTGAATTCACTTGAAATATATATGTCTTTAAAAATTAGTGATAAATTGCTTTGTCAAATGCTTTTTGTGTGTGATTTACCACCCGCACACACCCCCCCGTATTTAAATTCCTGTTCAAGATGCTTTTCTTAACCTCAAATGTGTTTTTAGGAGACTAGAAAGGTCAAAGAGGAGGCACTCTTTAATACATGAGGAGTGACAGAGTTTTTAGTTCTGTATAAAAGGAAAAGAAAAATGAGGGTATCAGTAGAGGTAAAGCAATACAGTATCACAAGAATTTAGTAAGTTGGACAGAGAGAAATAAAGTACTTACATACCATAATAAGCCTAACGTCAGATGTTACCCAAGAACAGAGAGTTTTCCCTACCCAA
Source organism: Ateles fusciceps (assembly GCA_036589455.1). Lineage (NCBI taxonomy): Eukaryota > Metazoa > Chordata > Mammalia > Primates > Atelidae > Ateles > Ateles fusciceps. The sequence goes on along the minus strand of JAZHEH010000045.1, from coordinate 2,852,409 downwards.
TGCACTATTCTTATTAATTAATATAGGGTTTAGCACATTGTTCATTCAGAAAATACTTCTTGAATAAGTAAGTGTGCACTTTCCTAAAATCCTAATGTACATCTTCACATTAGGTTTTTCTTAGAACCTTAACTATTCCAAGTTACCAGGGATTGACAATGCAATTTGAATTGAGACGTTGTTCTCAAACTTTAATTTAGAAGGCTAAAACCTTTAAATTAATACCTATAATATCTGATCATGTCTAGGAAGAGCTGCAACCAGGCTCTGCAGTGGATTAGGGAAACAAAGGTGCAAGGAAAGACGGTAGAACTAAGGTTAAGATTAATAACGGTTAGAAAGAAGCTGAGAAAGTCAAAGTTAAAAGTTAAGCTGCCACAAACTAGAGGAAACACAAAATCCCAGCTGAAAGAAAGCAGAGAATGAAAAATCAAGCACCCAGCCAGAGATGAGAAAGGGCTCCAAAGTTGAAAGTGAAGGGGACTTGTAGTGACTGAAAGCAAGGTGTCCAGTCAAGAAAACAGCTGCAGACTCATGGTTTCTGTAACATAGCAACCTTGAACTTGGCTAAGACCTGATTCAGACAGGAAGGTGTTTATGAGATTCCTGCTGCAGCAGGCGTCCATGACAACTAAAGGAAGAAACAATACAGAGCCCAGGGCCTCAAAGTCTGCTGAAATAATGGCAACTCCCGTCACTGGGCTGCTTTTGACCCAGAACATTCAAAGCTATTGTGTTACCACAATCAGCAGATCCTAACATGCTTCTTGCAAACTGATGCACATTTTTTAAACTATCTGTAAATCCCCTAGCACTTATCTTAATTCAAAATGACTGATACAAAACTTCCCAGAGTCTCTTTCCTCTTTTCTCTCTCACTTATTTCTTTCTCTGCACAATGACTTTTGGAATAAATGAAATGCATTTTTCTGTGCATAGTTTCTCTCTGTTTAACAGTCACCACACATCTTTGAATTTTGTCACTGTACTTTCAGAGGTCTCTGCATACCATGGGTTCACAACGTCAGTCACAAGAAAAATTTACAAATGTATTCCTTCACTCTTTTATGAACCAATTTGCTGAAATAATTTCTTTTTTTTAAGTCATGAATGTACATTAGATGCTCAGTAGATGTAAAACAAGAAGTCTCTCGAGGCAGTCAAACCAATTACTTGTCCCATCTAAGGCTTATTTTCTTTTACAACATGTTGTAATTACAATTCGGAGGAAATTCATGTACAGTTTCGCCCAGAATTTCTTCAGAAAAATTGTAATTCATTGCACCTTATTCCATGTGCAGTTAGAAAGTTCTTATGATCACAGGAAATTTGACTTCCTGTTATCATCTTTGACACTAGTTCCACCTTCTATAAGTACCATGTTTTATGTATGCAAATATTTCAAGGATGTGAAGATCTTTACACAGTCAGATAAACACATATCCCCAATCTTGCATCATTACTTCTCTGTGTTATAAATCCCTACTTTTCTTATGCAATGATTTCTATATCTGGCAACATTTTGGTTATTCTCTTTGAGTATACCTTAATTTGTTAGCATCCTTCTGAAAACATGCTGCCCAGAAACAAATTAAATATCCCAGACCAGATCTGAAGTGTGCAGGAAATTCGATGCACTTTCTTCAAGATACCATCAATGACACAATCTATGATTGCATTAATTCTTTTGGCTGTGCATTGCACTGTTGACTCATAGAGTTTCAATCAAGCCAAATCTTAAGAATTTTTTTTTCAATACGTGCTTCTTTGTAGCTACACTTGCCCTAGTCTATTGACTTGAACAAATGGATGAATGAATACCTATGTAAAAAATATGCAAATATTTGAAAATTATATATGTCTTTCTTATCAATAGCAGCTTAGCTAGTAGATGAAATTCAAGCAGAAGTAAAATTAAGGGAGGTCATTTTTGTAATTAATGCTGATTTTTAGAAAAGTTAAATCTAGGCTACTACCAAGTTTCAAGTTCATTAAAGAAATCACCTGGTTCACATTTATTTGTTGTATACATAGTGGCTTTGACTTTTAATTTATACTTGGTCTCATTTAGATAATTATTTTAGACAAATCACTATGCTCAACTTGTAAGGTAATGTTATTCAGGCCACAAAGGACGTTACAAGCTAAATTCCCCATTTGCTGAATGATTTTAAGTTTTTAAACACCAATGGGAATCCATAAGTCATTAGATATTTGGTTTTATTCAGTTTGAATCAAATTGGTATAAAGCAAGTGGTTTAAAGTAATTTAGAATTTTCTGCTGGGCTTTTGCTTATAAACAGATTGCTTGTTTCACTTCAAAAAATCATTTTTTCATCTTGAACTTTGAAGTAAAAGTCTTGGTAAATGATGCTTAGGAAATCAGTACCTTATATGGTTATTTTATGTCATTTTACTTTTCCTACTTTAATTCAAAAGAAGATTGAGTAGTTAAAATGTGTTCTACATTATTGCTTATAGGTTAAATGTCTCTATGTCTAAATTAAAATGACTAAATCAAATGCAAGACTCACTTCTGTCATTAGTTAAGATAAAACTATGAGGTCCTGAACATGAGGAGGAGAGTTGATATTTCCCTTTCTACATTTCATAGAATGCATATTTGGGTCCAGAGGCTGTAAAACAGACATACAGAGACAAGAAAGCATGAGACGAGTTCTCAAAATTGAATATTTTAACCCTGTCTATATTGTTAACACCTTCATGAATAAAGATAAGATTCAAAATAATTCCTTTTGTTGAACTGGATAGCAGATTTATGGAAAACCCGCATGTCTCTCTTTCCCAAGCAATAGAGTAATACAACTCACCTCTATGATCTGAAGAATAATAATTGTGTACATTTTCAACAGAAGCGACCACTCCATTCAAGCTCTGTTAGTCATATGGAGATGACCAATGGGATGGATCCTCAGAGGCACATTCCTACAATGGCTACAAGAAGCATTTTGGAATTTTATAATTGTAGAAACATGTGCTAATAAATACATGGCATCCTTATATATAAGTCAGTACACTCATATCTACACATGCAGATAATTATACACCTCTAAGTTTAATTTGACAAAATAGGTCTATTGTGTGAGAACAAGCCATAGGAAATCTGCCTGAGAGTTACAAGTATCAGGGAAGGCCTAGTGCTACATAATGAATCACTGTTGTTGAATAAAATAGCACAAAACAGCTATTATTTCCTAGATGAAGGTAAAGCTATTCTGGCTCTTTGGGTGATTCTAAATAAATCTTTTGCAATGTCCTGGAACCAGATCAGCCAACAAGAGAAAGAACAGTTGTGAAGCTTCTAAGATGTTTGACCACAGCCTGAGCTGAGGAGGGAAAACATTCTCCTTGAAAGTCTTCTTCCTCACATCTTCCACATTTACAGGTCTTGGAACCAGAGTATACTGCCCCTACTCCCCTTTTTTTCCCCTTATAAATGGAACAGAAGTGTTGTCCTCTTTACTGGGAAAGCTCTCCAAAGTGCTCAAGTTTTCCTTTCATTCTATTGCATGTAATAGCTTCATCTGGTGCCAACCGGCAGAAGCAGTGTGATCCGAGGCTCTAACAGGAAAAAGTTGGTGTGCCAAGTGGTACTGAGCCTCAGGGACAGAAGAGTGCCGCAGTCAATGTTGAAACAGTAGTATATGATGAATGGGCAAGGTATGTGAAGAATGTAGCTGAGCCCAGCCACAGAGGCACATTTGTCTCTGGTGGAGTCCTTTGTAGTAGAAGACAAGGTAGATGCCAACTGTCCCTGGCTCAGGATTTGTATGGAAAGGTTTGAATGTTGCTGTCATTACCTTTTGTGGATCAGAGTATGTGGGAAGAGAGGAAAAGAAGTAGGTAGGAACAAATGCCCATATTGGAACCTGATATTAAAAAAGAAAGAGAGAGAGAGTGATAGAGAAAGATGAAAGGAGGAGAGGGGGAGGGAAGGGAAGGGATACCAGACAACATAGGGCAACATTAGATTGGAAAATAATTATTGTTTGAAAGTTAGAATTATCATGCCCACCTCAATTCAGAAAACTACCTCCCAGCCCACAGGTCACTGCAAGTCTCAGGAATGTATGAATGAGTGTGTGTGTTGCCAGCACCCCTCTGACCTGTCATATTCTAGACCACACTGCCCATACAGTAGCTACTTACTGCACGTGGACATCAAAATTTAAATTAATTGAAAGTAAGTACAATTTAAAATTCAGTTCCTCAGACACACACCACACCCAAGTATTCAATGGCTTCATGTGGCTATACTGACTGCGTTGGAAACCCAGAAAACTTCCATCAGAATTTTCTATCAGACAATACTGTTGTAGAATATTCACGAGGCTTGTGGAATTTCTCAAAGACTTTTCATGGGTAGGTGGTATGGGAGAAGACATTCCAGTGTGGAACTACCTGAAACAGTGCTCTTCAGCTAATATTCCTCAGAAATCCTGATACTCCCTGAGAAAAATAAAAGATCAGTTTTAAAACACTACATTCTCCATTCCCCTCAAAGAAAATAGTAGTATGCTTAGTAAAGTTTCTGAGGGGTGCCATTGTAAAGAACCTTGCTTGCAATTTGAAGACATAACTTCTGTTTACAAGAAATCCATTAACTTCCACAGAATTCAGGTTTCATACAGTTCTTCTTAGAGGAATTTTAACACAGAAGGAGCTCAAGCCAGGCCTTCACAGTCACTGCCCACCTGGGGTCACAGCAGACAATTAGGACAGATCCAAACTAGAGTAAACGGACCAGGGTCGGCTTGGTTGGGACATGTGCCTCACAGTTTTAGGAAAACCAAGTTGCCAGGTATAAATTAGGGAAACTCAGCAGTGAACTTGAATCAAGATGCTTCTCAAATGTTATTCCTGAGGATACTGACCAGATACGCAGTGTTCTTTCTAGAACAAATTGCTGATTATCTACCTGATATGAAGACTATCAAATGATCTGTCCTGGCTTTATCTCCTGCAGTCCTGCGGCACAGCATTCTCTTGTTGCATAGAATTTTTTGAGCCAAGCTTATCAACTGGGAATCCTAGCTGGATTTCTCTGTAGACACTGGTGCCAACATTCTTGATCTACTCAGCTGGCAGAGATTTAAAATTTCTTAAGAAAGATAGAAACATAGTTTCTAAGCAAGCCATATGTTCTCATACCGTGGACCCAGCATCACTGTAGAGGGAGAGGGAGAGGGGGAGAACGCCTTGAATCTCCTGCGGGAGTAATGGTTTGTTTCACTACATGCAGCTGAACCAGGATCCTTCCTACTCCCCAGGCTTCTTTCCCTTTCTTCCCTTCCCACTTTTTACCTCTCCTCCTCTTCCTTTCCCTTGTCTTCCCTTCCCTTCTCTTTTCCTTTCCTTTCTCTTCCTTTCTTTTCCTTTCCCATTCTTTCCTTTCCATTTCTCTTCCCTTTTTCTTTCTTCTCTTCTTTTCTTCCTTCTCTCTTTTCTTCCTTTTCTTCTTCCAGCTCTGATGGAGGCATTGCATTCCAGGGACTATTATTATCCTTGTTAGACTCTTTTAAAGATGTGTCCATGAAGATAAATAGCTGCCTAATATCTGTCCTGTAAAAAACATCAGCAGTTCCTGTTAGAGTTTTACTCCTCGAATGTGTGCTGTACAATCTTAACAAAGAAACTGCAAGATGAAATTAACTCTAAAAGGGTTTTATTCCTCTCTCTGTGATGTCTCCCAACCTGAGAAATTGGTTCTTGCTTGAGAATCAACTGTGATTAGTGCTAACACTAAAAACAAAAAGTAAAAAAGAGGAAAAAAAAACTTTGCTGCTCGCCCTAATGCCACCAACATGAGGATTTCTGCTTAGAATAGTGTTCTTCAAGCCCTAAAAGCTTACTGAAGGTGTCAGAAGTATTCACATTAATAATATTTTGAGCACTTTAACTTTAAACTATAGGATGGATTATGTCTTCAAAAGTAAGTAGTGTATAGCAAGCTGAGTTAGAATGCTTATGATCATTGGTTAAGTTTGTCTGATATCTATATTTGCAATACAAATTGCAAAAGTAAAGGGGTAATAACTTCTCATAAAAAAATTTTTATTTTGTTTGAGATGGAGTCTTGCTCTGTAGCCCGGGCTGAATTGCAGTGGCGAGATCTCTACTCAGTGCAACCTCTGGCTCCTGGGTTCAAGCAATTCCCCTGCCTCAGCCTCCTGAGTAGCTGGGATTATAGGTACATACCACCACACCCAGCTAATTTTTGTATTCTTAGTAGAGATGGGGTTTCACTATGTTGGTCAGGCTGGACTCGAACTCCTTACCTCATGACTTGCACACCTGGGCCTCCCAAAGTGCTGGGATTACAGGCATGAACCACTGCGCCTGGCCCTCATAAAGAATTTTTATAACAGTACAGACCATTTGCATGTTACTGGTTGCTACAAATCAGCCAAAATCCAAAAGGAGATGTTTGAAACACTCAATATCTTCCAGGGGAAAGAACAAAAGTTTATAAAAAAAAAAAAATTCTAGGGGTGGATCCAAGATGGCCAAATAGGAACAGCTCTGGAGTGCAGTTCTTTGAGACCAACGAGAATGAGGACACAATGTACCAGAATCTCTAGGACACATTTAAAGCAGCGTCTAGAAGAAAATTTATATTAATAAATACCCACATGAGAAGCAAGGAAAGATCTAAAATCGACACCCTATCATCAAAATTGAAAGAACTAGAGGAGCAAGATCAAAAAAACTCAAAAGCTAGCAGAAGACAAGAAATAACTAAGATCAGAGCAGAACTGAAGGAGATAGAGGCATAAAAAATCCTGCAAAAAATCAATAAATCCAGGAGCTTGTTTTTTGAAAAGATCAACAAAACAGACAGACTACTAGCCAGCTTAATAAAAGAGAAAGGAGAGAAGATTAAAATGGATGCAATAAAAAACGATAAAGGGGATATCACCACTGATCCCACAGAAATACAAACCACCATCATAGATTACTACAAAGAACTCTATGCACATAAACCAGTAAACCTGGGAGAAATGGATAAATTCCTGGACACTTCCACCCTCCCAAGCCTAAACCAGGAAGAAGTTGAAACCCTGAATAGACCAATAACAAGAGCTGAAGTTGAGGCAGCAATTAATAGCATACCAACTAAAAAAAGCCCAGATCCAGATGGGTTCACAGCTGAATTCTACCAGATGTGCAAAGAGGAGTTCGTACCATTCCTTCTGAAACTATTCCAAACAATCCAAAACGAGGGAATCCTTCCCAAATTATTTATGAGACCAATATCATCCTGATACCAAAACCCAGCAGAGACTCAACAAGAAAAGAAAACTTCAGGCCAATATCCATGATGAACATAGATGTAAAAATCTTCAATAAAATACTGGCAAACTGATTGCAACAGCACATCAAAAAGCTTATCCATCATGATCAAGTAGGCTTCATCCGGGGATGCAGGACTGGTTCAACATACACAAATCTATAAATATAATCCACCACATAAACAGAACCAAAGACAAAAAAACCACATGATTATCTCAATAGATGCAGAGAAGGCCTTTGACAAAATTCCACAGCTTTTTATGCTAAAAACTCTCAATAAACTAGGTATCGATGGAACATATCTCAAAATAATAAAAGCTATTTATGACAAACCCACAGCCAATATCATACTGAATGGGCAAAGACTGGAAGCATTTCCTTTGAAATCTGGCACTAGACAAGGATGCCCTCTCTTACCACTCCTATTCAATACAGTATTGGAAGTTCTAGCCAGAGCAATCAGGCAAGGAAAAGAAATAAAGAGTATTCAATTAGGAAAGGAAGAAGTCAAATTGTCTGTATTTGCAGATGACATGATTGTATATTTAGAAGACCCCATTGTCTCAGCCCAAAATCTCCTGAAACTGATAAGCAACTTCAGCAAAGTCTCAGGATACAAAATCAATGTGCAGAAATCACAAGCATTCCTATACACCAATAACAGACTTAAAGAAAGCCAAATCAATAACTAACTGCCATTCACAATTGCTACAAAGAGAATAAAATACCTAGGAATACAACTAACAAAGGATGTAAAGGACCTCTTCAAGGAGAACTACAAACCACTGCTCAAGGAAATAAGAAAGGACACAAACAGATGGAAAAACATTCCATGCTCATGGTCAGGAAGAATCCATATTGTGAAAATGGCCATACTGCCCAAAGTAATTTATAGATTAAACGCTATCCCCATCAAGCTACCTATGACCCTCTTCACAGAGCTGGAGAACACCACCTTAAACTTCATATGGAACTAAAAGAGACCCCGCATAGCCAAGTCAATTCTAAGCAAAAAGAACAAACCTGGAGGCATCAAGCTACCTGACTTCAATCTATACTACAAGGCTACAGCAATCAAAACAGCATGATACTGGTACCAAAACAGAGATATAGACCAATGGAACAGAACAGAGGCCTCAGAGGCAATGTCACACATCTACAACCATTTGATCTTTGACAAATCTGACAAAAACAAGCAATGGGGAAAGGTTTAATAAATGGTGTTGGGAAAACTGGCTAGCCATGTGCAGAAAGCAGAAACTGGACCCCTTTCTGACACCTTACACTCAAATTAACTCCAGATAGATTAAAGACTTAAACATAAGGCCTAACACCATAAAAACCCTAGAAGAAAACCTAGGCAGAACCATTCAGGACATAGGCATAGGCAAGGACTTCATGACTAAAACACCAAAAGCATTGGCAACAAAAGCCAAAATAGATAAATGGGATCTAATTAAACTCCAGAGCTTCTGTACAGCAAAAGAAATAATCGTTAGAGTGAACTGGCAACCAAAAGAATGGGAAAATTTTTTTGCAATCTACACATCTGACAAAGGGCTAATATCCAGAATCTACAAAGAACTAAAACAGATTCACAAGAAACAAACAAACAAACCCATTGAAAAGTGGGTGAAGGACATGAACAGACACTTTTCAAAAGGAGACATATATGAGGCCAACAAACATATGAAAAAATGCTCATCATCACTGGTCACTAGAGAAATGCAAAACAAAACCACATTGAGATACCATCTCACACCAGTTAGAATGCCGATCATTAAAAAATCTGGAGACAACAGATGCTGGAGAGGATGTGGAGAAATAGGAATATTTTTACACATTTGTGGGAGTGTAAATTAGTTCAACAATTGTGGAAGACAGTGTGGCAATTCCTCAAGGACCTAGAAATAGAAATTCCATTTGATCCAGCAATCCCATTACTGGGTATATATCCAAAGTATTATAAATCATTCTATTATAAAGACACATGCACACATATGTTCATTGCGGCACTGTTTATAATAGCAAAGACCTGGAACCAACCCAAATGCCCATCGATGTGAGACTGGACAAGAAAAATGTGGCACATATACACCATGGAATACTATGCAGCCATAGCAAATGATGAGTTTGTGTCCTTTGCAGGGATATGGATGAATCTGGAAACCATCATTCTCAGCAAACTGACACAAGAACAGAAAAACAAACACCGCATGTTCTCACTCATGGACAGGTGTTGAACAATGAGAACACATGGACACTGGGAGGGGGAGCATCACACACTGGGGTCTGTTGAGGGGGAATAGGTGAGGGAAGTGGGGGGCTGTAAGGAGGTTGGGGGAGGGATAACATGATTAAAAATGCCAGATATAGGTGACAGGGGGGATGGAGACAGAAAACCACCTTGCCATCTATGTACCTATGTAACAATCCTGCATGTTTTGCACATGTACCCCAGAACCTAAAGTGCAATAAAATATATATATATATTTTAAAAAATGGTCCGATTCGAGCACAGAAAGGAGGAAAAAAGCATTCTAGGAATGGCAATTTCATTTTGGACAGTATTTTTCAAAGGCCATTTCCAATGTGTTTTGTAAAAATTTAGACAAGTCTGGATATATACTGACAGTATCTCTCCTGCATCATGCATGAGTGCTTTAATTTGTGGCTCTCATTCAATAAGGACTTTCTTCCATGATTTGCAGGGTTTTGCACTTTGGCAATATGAAGAATACTACAATATAACCAATTTACAAATCTTATTCATATGTTTTAAACATGACCTGGAAAGCTTTGAGTTAAAAGCGAGCACAACAAAACTGTTTTGTTGAGAAAATCTCCATGTGCCAGCAAATAGAAAAGAAAAGCTGAAAAAGCAAATATGACATTGATGCTAAACCAGAATTATGTGAGTAAATGTCATCTCAATGGGTATATTTTCTATTTTTGAGGCTCTCATGTGTGACAGTGAGTTGAAAGCTTTTTATTTACTTAGTAACTAGCAGCTGAGTGAGGTTGTTGGATTCCTTCATTAACTAATTAGAAAATAGCCCTGACTTACAACAATGTTTTTACTTCTAATACAGATTGCACCTGACTCTGTTGTTTTGGTGACACTACGCATAGCTTCCCAAAATACCAACCCCTGAAGAAGCATTCTTGTGAGAACAGGTTTTCTGTGATTACAGTGTACCTAGGAAATAGTCTTATATCTCATTCTTACCCTCACTTTCCATAAATCCTAGCTCCTGTAACTTGAAGCATTTTCACACAAGCTTTATGTTCCAAGAGTGAAACAAAATTGAAAGGAAGTAGGAAATGAGCATTAGGCATTAGTTTTGCTTTCTAGGGTAAGAAGTACAATTTATTGAGAAGTTTTACTACTTCAAGTACGTATATCTCTATTTCTGTCAATACCTTTAGAATCACACAAATACACTTCAGCGATTCCTCCTGCAAAAACTCCGTTTAGATCATAGAAGATCCACTTCCCTCTCAGTCATTTCTGTTCCATATTTTCCTTGCTCTCCACTGTTAATTTTTTTTTTTTTTTTTTTTTTTTTTAAGACGGAGTTTCACTCATTGCCCAGGCTGGAGTGCAATGGCATGATCTTGGCTCACTGCAACTTCCACCTCCTGGACTCAAGCAGTTCTCATGCCTCAGCCTCCTGAGTAGCTGGGATTATAGGCACCCACCATCACATTCTGATAACTTTTTTTGTTATTTTTAGTAGAGACAAGGTTTCACCATGTTGGCCGGGCTGGTCTCGAACTCCTGACCTCAGGTAATATACTTGCCTCAGCCTCCCAACGTGCTGGGATTACAAGCATGAACCATCGCACCTGGTCTCCACTGTTAATTAATGTTAGGAAGACACCAACTCATTGAAGTGCAGAAAATAATTAAAATAATGGAAACACATGTACCTGTAATAATAGCTAAACATGAATAAAACTAGGAGAAAACATGTATCTTCTATGCCTTGCTAATTCCCTTCAGCTAATTTTCTACCTGTAGGGAATATTCACTGATAGGACTCTTCAGGATTATATCTCCTTGTCAGTTTCAGAATAGGAATTAAGATTTAGGATATCTAATCACTAAAATGTGCCTGCTTTATTGTCCCCAAAGAAGTATCCGTTGCTCACCTTCTATGTTTTTCATTGTACTTTGTCGACACCACTGCAATTGCTTTCTTCATTTGCTTGTCTTTCTCCTGATTTTGAATTGAATCTTTTTTCTCCTGCTTCCAGAATAGTACTTGGTACACAGCAGACACTCTTAGGTAAAATAAACAGTGCATTAAATAAATATTAGTGTGCATTTAATTTTTGCCAGTAGGTGTACATGTGTATATGTGTGTGTGACAGCAGCATCCAGCTGAATAGTAATAACAATACATTTTGAGCCCATACATGCACACCCACATATTGATGACTTCTATTCATTTCTTGCTAGCATATATGAAAATATGGCAAAGGAAATGTGATGCTTTGAAACTACATATTCATGAAAATTGTACCCTGATTTCCAAGAACTGGGAGAAATTACCTTATTTTCCTTCGCTAATTCACATCATATACTTTCATATACATTTTCCTCAGTCATGACATTGATTAGGTTCCTTATTTGCTTAGACATCTTCATTGACTCCTCATTACTTATACATTAAAATCCAGATACTTTAGCATTTTTTAGGCTTATGTATTTTCCACTTCATTCCCTATTAGTTCTCTCCTTCCCTGCTAAATTAATTCCCTGAACTTCTTTACTCACAGCTCCAACTCTGCACCTGTATTTCACCCATATGAGCAGCACAACCACCCTGAATCATTGTTTTCACATTTGCATGTCCAAATGCTACCTATCCTGCATAGCTCATGTCAAATGCCATCATTACCTTCAGGAAGACTCTTGGTCATCCAGATTAGAATTAATTACTGTCCTCTCAACATTGACGGCATTTGTATCTCCTCAGGATTCCTGTAGCATGCATGTTTCTGGCTTATGTATTTTAATAAACCGGTATGTATTAAATATCTACCATAAACATGCAGAGTGGTAGTGTCAGAGGTATGCTTGTCTAGTCAATTCACTCAGGGCTTTCCTAAGAGAGAAATACCACGTGTTGGTGGGATATACTTTAAAAGGCTGTTTTCAACTTATGGTTCTACATGACCAAAAAAACAACTGAGAAGAAAGTAAACATATGTAATATGTGAATTCTGTTTACCATTGGTTAACCCTATAGACACATAGAAAATGTATAGTGATCATGAATAGCTTGCAGGCTCTGTGTGATTCTGATTTAAGTTGGGTACTGGTGAATTTTTTAGCTAGAGGTCAGTAGGTTATGATTATCTCTTCACTCATGTATCACCCTAATTTTTTATTGCTAACTTCCAATATCTACTGTGCATCTTATAGGACCGACAGACTACCAGACACTTTTTTGTTTCAGTGGCAATATTAAAATTTCCAAAATGGTCACTCTGATATTCTCCATTGCTTTGTCACATTTTAAAGTTGGATTGTTTTTATTGTGCTAACTAATCCAATTTCCTTAAGTGACTGCTACAGGAATAAGGGGCAGGAAAATGGCGGGTGTCACACCTGGACCTCTGCACTTTGGCCTTTCATCATGTCCCCATCCTGGTCTTAGTGACTGTCCCCATGCCAGATGACTATGTTGAGGGAGCCCTGCTCCAAGGCACACAGGTTTTCAATGTTAAACTGTCTCTAGGAAAGGGAATCCGAGTCAGCCACCAGTGAATACCTCAAAGCTGATGTGGGATCCATGTTTCCCATATGATGCCCTTGGATGCTATGCTGGTGCTTAGCCCTGGCTTTAGAGCACAGCCAGAGTTGACAAATAAGTGGCAATGGTTTGAAATGATTTCAGGCAGCCTCACAGGGGAAAGCAGGAGTTAACCACACTAATGGGCACTGCTCAATCAATTTCACACTCTTGAATTCTATGCCACAGGATAGTAAAGCTGCCCAGGATAGACTAGAGAGGGGAAATAATCAACCTTTGGAAGGCTTTACAATACCTGAGCTGAAAGGAGGAGAAAAAGGATGAGATGAAAGAACACACCTAGCATATCCAAGCATCTATCCCCAAACTTGCAGGAAGATTTTATCTCCCTCTGAGGCTAACAAGGCACACTATTTTATTGATAATATTGGCCTGGTACCCCCAAACTAAATCAGGGCTCAAAAAACACTTGTTGACATGAATTGCTTCTTTATATCTTTATTGTGTCCACTCTGGGATGATATTTAATGAATGACTATTGGTAAGGTCTCTCAACTTTGGCAGGACAGTCTTTAGCTGATATCACCTATACCTTTCCACAACAGCGGCTGCAGTTCAGGATATGCAGGAGAGGCGGGTTCCCACTGGGCATCCACTCAGAATACAAAACTAACACACTGAATTATCTCCTTTGACAGTGGGAGGGAGTCTTTTGGCATCTCCAATGGAATTAGAGAGAAGAATGATATATTCCTGGCAAAAAGCTAACAAGTATTTTTTAATCTATGGTTATAACTATCTCCCATTACAAATGTCCCCAAGCACGCCCTAATCCTATATCAGTCTAGTTAGCATTTCCACTGTTATATATTAACTAGCCTCATGTTAAGGATGACTTCATGCATTATTCATCCATCTGTATTACAAGCAACTTGAAAGGCATCTCTGTAGTCTTTATATCACCTCATTATTAACCCTATACAGCAGAAACTTAGTGAATAGTTTTTTAGTCACAAGCATAGCCATAGTCTAACTCATTAAAATTCTCATGGTTTTAGAATGTTTTATACCTGACACTTTAGTTTGAGCTGGTGTATGTGCTCTTGTGTGCCAACAGGAAAAAACAAATGCCATCCTGACTGTGTATCTTTAAACACTTCTTTCATTCACTTTTTTGTGGTCACCTCAAGGCAACTCATCATATCAAATGGTTATTTACAAATCCTGCAGCTGCTTTCAACACAGCCCCACCAGTAGCACTGTATTAAGATAAATCTTGTTTTGCTCCAGTGGATTTGTTATACATCTCATTCCTAATTAATGATCTTTTACCGTTATGGCTTGGAGGTGTCCTGATAGGAGGGGAAGAGGAAAGAAAAGAAAAGAAAAGAAAAGAAGGAGGGGGGGGAGGGAAAGAGGGAAGGAAGGAAAGAAGGAGGGAGGGAGGGAAGGAAGGAAAGAAGGAGGGAGGGAAGGAAGGAAGAGGGAGAGGAGGGAGGGAGGAAGGGAAAATACTTTGTGATCAAATAGTCTAATTATATTTTATAATTAAATCTAATTACATACAGAAAGTCATACCTGAAGAAACGGAGGGGAAACTAAAAGGTCCTCAAAACCGAGTCAATTCCTCTTCAGATTGTTTAACCAACGTGACCCAAAGGATGTTTATATGTTAGAGTGAGTGATTTGGTCATTGGCGTTCAATCGACTGGTGCATGACTACATCAGTAAAAGGTTTCTCTGAATTTTGACATTGATATCAACTAGAAAATTAATAGTTAACAGAATTATGCCACTATCACTATGATGTAACTTAAATCTCGTAGCATCTGAGTAATTAATATCTGTCTCTGGAGGGAAATAATCATTATCATCCTTACATATTTAAGTATTTCTAGTATTATTAAGAGTCATCTTTGTGATACCACAACACCTTCTAGAGTAGCAACTCTAGCAAACGTTTTCCGGCATAACACGTGTTGTAAATAATACTTTTAGTCCCGTCTCTCCTTGATAGGGCTCACATTCTAAATAGCAGGTACATGCAACTTTTTCTAATCACTTTCTAAGAATGTTGTTTTTCCTCCTTCTTAGGCTTATTTGGCTTTTGGTTCTCCTTTTTCTATCTTAGTGAAGAGAAACATAACATGGTTTTGGACTGATTAAAGATAGAAATTATCTAATGTTCATGTCATTTAATGTTTCAGCAAACATAGGAGGGACAGGAATTAAGAGTCAGTCATCAAATGTGTGTCATCCATTCACCATGTTAATAGTTCTTAACAGAATAATTAAGATGATGTCCAAATTCTCCTTTCCACTTATGGCTCAGTCAAGAGTCACCCCTTCCATGAAGCCTTCATGACTTATTTGTTGCTTTCAGCCTTCTCTTCCATCAACATGATTTCCCATATAACTTTTTAATTATATTATACTATATATGTTGGCCCTTGACTTTCATTTTCCATGCATTGTTCCCTGATTGCTTTTTCATATCTAAGATTTCCTCCCTAATAACAATCAACGTAAAGCCCCAGTGGGTAACTATAGATGATATTTGACCATAAAATTATAGAGATAATTTGCCTCAAGAAACCTGTACTTAGGTCCAGTGAGAGTCTTCAGTTGACAAACAGTCAACATGCTTCAGTGCACATGTGTGGCAAGGCAGCTGCCACAACTCAAAAATATCTGGGGGCCTGTCCTAAGAACCTATACCTCAGCACAATCCTTAGAATATTCTTCATGCTTAATGACAACGCTTTGAATTTTGAGAGATAGATCTGGGTTTTAGAAGTGACTGGGAGTCATTTGGAGACTGGATTTATGAATCGCTTAGTGATTAGAAGGACATTTCAGTTTCTAGTGAAGAATAAAGTGAGAATCTAAATAATGGGTGCTGATTTTCTTGTGTGATACATAAATCAGTTGTGGAAGCAATGCTGGGAGGTAGTGATGCACATTATAGAGTGGCACTTTGTCATTCTTCCAAAGGTGACTAATTTGAAAGGATGGTTCTAAATTTTAATATAATTCCTCCTCATTTTGTTAAAAAATCTCTTATTGCATCATACACGTACATCCTAGTTTTTTTTTTTTTATCTGTGTCTAGCTCAGTGCTGAATACTAGGATATAAACAGAAAATATTGCTTATTCTTGAGCCAGACTCCCTGGACTTGAAGTATGCCTTTACTGCTTTCCTGCTGGAGTGAACTTGGACAGGTAACCTAATCTCTCTGTGTCTCAATTTCCTTATCTCTAAACTAGTGTGGGTTTTTGGGAAGACTAAGCAAGTTAATAAGTGTGAAGTACTTAGGAGAATGCCTGAGACATAATGGTAACTATTAGTATTACTGACTCAATTAGAATTAACTAATCAGTATTCAATATTATATTTATTGTTCTTTTATAATTACTCAAAATCAAAATCACATTATAAAAGGTCCTTTTCTACAAATGTAATCTTTTGTAACTTACCTATTAGAAGACATTCAACTAATCCTCTCTCTGTGAGACAATGACCTACTGCCTGTGCCACTGGGTCTGCCCTAGAGTTCTAAGTCATGAATGGCATTAGTATGAAGACACCATGAGTCAGCAGGTCGTCACATAACATCTGACAATGTCTGGTCTTGGGCATAAACAGCACACTATACAAAATAGTCAGGAGACAGTGGCTTGGAAAAAGACAAGAAAATATCTGGGTGCTGGATGAAGGTGTCATATATATCAAATGGCTTTAAAATGTCTGGTTGCCTCTTTAATATTTCCCTTAATATTCAGCTATTTATGGCCATAGTCATGAAAGAAAGTGTAAAACATTTCTACTACACATCTATTCCTTGGTTTACCCCAAGAATCAAAAACTAACTACAAGCCATGCCCCAGTCTAAGGATAAGTGTTGCTTCCATTATGGATCATGTAACACCAAGGACAGGGACTCTATCTCTCTTTCATGGCCCAGGATATCTGTCTGTGTGAGCAGGAAATCTCTCTGACCCTCCAGAGTTGGGGCAGCTGCCCTCGCTTCCCACCACCTGGAAGTGGCTGGCCTTGAACTGAGGACACATTCATGTTGCAAACATATATTGTGTTGAGTCCATCATCCTGTTTAACTTGGCATCACCTACAACCACTCCAACATTTTGTGAATGAGATTACTGCCAAACTGGTATGTTTCTGATTCAGTTACACTTAACCCATTATCTCTAAATGCTTTCATGATGCTTGTGCTGACAAGGAACCCTGTCTTCAATCTTTCTTTCTTGCTTCTTTTTTTGAAGTAAGACTGTCTAAGTTTTCTCTTTCTGTCAAGAAGATTGAAAACCATGAGAGTCATTCCAAAAACTTTTCAGGCTCTGCAGTGGCATTTTTAGTGGGAATTTGGCCAGGATGTATGTGTGAATGAAGACAAAGAAAGCCACTCAGCAGTTGAAGCCCTGCAGTTGAGCGTCTGCTTGTCCACATGTCAGAGAGGAAATGTGCAAATCTTCCTTCAACTCCTAACGGAGTATGTCTGCCTGAAACTCATGAGGTCTGATTCATTTTAGGAATTCAAAACAGAGAAGGAAGGAAAAAAAAGACACTAAAACATTAATGCAAGCTTACTTGGAAATATTATTCCCTTAACAAGTGTGGATAGTCACACCCTTCTTCTGCTGCCTCCCAACTGTAAATGGAAGATATGACATAGGTTGTGTCTACATAGTGCCAAGCATCTGGGTTAAATTCAGTCTTGGTGTTTTGATCTCATATACACATAGGGTTATTTTTTTAAACACCATCTGCAAGGCTGACATAAGCTATGTCAGTTAGGATAGTATAATCACCAGCCTGCAGAGATTTTTACCAGATCATCAAATTTTCACCAGTCTTTCTCTCGGTGACTACTGTTTTATAATGATTTTTTTAAAAATAAAATTAATTTATTGTTTGTATATGAAGCAGCTAATGTTTCTAGTTGGGATGGCCATTTTAGAAGCAGGATCTCCATAAGCTTGATTAGAACAATCAATTTTTGATAATATTTAGATGGCTACACAGCAGATTCTGGAGGAATTAGCCAAGCTTTCAATTATCAATTCTGCTTTGGATTTCTTGAAATATCTCAAAAACACACAAAAATATTAAAAGAGGCAGTGATGCATAATATAAAGAATATAGACTTTGGATTCAGATAAAGTTCTATCTCAATTCCAGCTCTGCTATGTGCCATTACACAAGTTATTTAATTTTCTGAGCCATAGTTTTCCCATCTGCAAAATGAGATTATAACAAAATTACATAATAAATTGGAGTTGTTATATGTTTATCAGATTATATGGTAGATGCTCATAAACTCATAGTGGCCATTATTATTATTATATTATTAAAATGATAATATTAACAATATGAAAAATACAAATATTTTTAAATTCCTTGATCTACTATTAGAAGTGGCCTCAAGAAATGCAGATGAGATATAGAGGAAAGAGCACTGGACTAAGTGTGAATTTTAGACAGTTCTGCTAGAACTGCTTGTGGTCACTTTAGGCAAGGCAGTTTTTGGGCTTCATATTATTTATCCTTAATCAAGAACCGTTTAGATCTTCCGTCTAAGATCCTTTTAATCTTGTTGTCAATGTTTCACTGATTTCAGTACAGCTAAAGCTAAACTTGACATATAAATACAATTCCTCTTATATCTAATTGTTTGGAATTTAATTGTGCTGCCATCAATATTAGTTACTGAAACAGAAACAAAGATCAGTCATGTCAAACCTTTCATATGAGTCCTCCTGACTAGTATATTTAAAAATGTATCACGTTGGTATTTTCCTTCCAGTACTTTTGTTTTTCACCTGTGTCATCATTTAAAATTCTTTATTTCTTGTCTTCAAACTGACGTTTACAATCCGATTTTCATTTCGAGTTATTTACAATCTGATTTTGATTTGATTCCTTTTGTGAATGTCAGCACCCCCACTCTTCTCCAGTATCTTAGTTTGTAAGCCCTTGAAAATTGCAGAATGGAATAGCAATTCGGTCTGAAGTTTAGGCAGATGTATATATGTGTTTTATGAAACTTGATTCTTTTTCTCCATATACATGTTTTTCCAATGCTTTGCCTTGTGTATAGCCAAAGAGGGAAGAAATGGTGAGCTTTCACAATTTTTTTACAAGGGGGGAACACATCTAATGGGAATCTGTTCTATTCTTAAAGGCAGATGAGTTACTGAGTGTCAGGACTTAACGTCAGTTGTGTATATTCCCAATCAACTGTTTCCCTGGCTTCAGGCGCTAAGTAGTTGATTCTTGCCCTTTGGTACCTGTATCTCTATGTTGGGATTTATCTTCCCTCTAGTGAATTAAAAGATGTTCTTCATTCTATGTTTAGAAATGTCCAAACATGTTTTCTCTAACTGATATTGTCATAATTCCCCCCAAAAAATCCCACATTTTAGGCTTTTTAACATTTTACTTGTTTTGATCTATTATTAAAGAAACCATATTTCTTGCTTACTTCATCAGTTTTTAAACACATATTGAGTGAAGTGATGTGAAACATGCCTCAAAAATCTGGCTAATATTAGTGACCCTCTTCTTAAAGATGCGTTATATGTTCGTATGCATTATTAGGACTGAATTTCCTAGTGTCAATTCAGCATGCCATTTACATGCATTAAGTAGAGAAGCTATGCTTGTAAAACCAAATAATTAGTCACAATGAAATATAAAAATATCTAAAACAAAATATAAAGTTGAGAGGACTATTTCCAAAAGTATCTAAAGGTATTTATTAAATGTCTGTATTTAAATAATATCAGCCTACAAAAGCAAACCCTACCCATAACATTTTAAAAAGTAGTCATTGAAAAATTGAAGGAATATGAGGACACTGAATACAATTTAGGATTTCCTAGCTTGAAAGAAAAGGCAGTTTATTACTCTGGAGGGAGGGATAAGAACAGAGTCTTTCTCAGTAGACTAGATGGAGATGTTTGTTAAATTGAAGATTAACTAATTCTTAGATTTAGTAAAATGTACCCTCTCTACGTTTCCCTTCCAAAATGTTGTTATTGCCTTTTTGGCAATCACTGGTAGTTTCTAAGATACTAGCACATTTATTTGACTATGTCTATGAAATATAGCAGTCCAGAGAGTAGATCCAGAACATGTGTCATTATTGCACCCTATATATATCTAACCATAATATATATAAAACCATTATATGTGTGTGTGTGTGTGTGTGTGTGTGTGTGTGTGTGTGTGTATATATTTTTTGAGATAGAGTTTCACTCTCGTCACCCAGGTGGAGTGCAATGGCGCGATCTTGCTCACTGCAACCTCCACCTGACAGATTCAAGCGATTTTCCTGCCTCAGCCTCCTGAGTAGCTGGGAAAGAGGAACCCACCACCACACCTGGCTAAATTTTTTTTTTGTATTTTTAGTAGAGATGGGTTTTTCCCCATGTTGGCCAGGCTGGTCTCAAACCCCCGACCTCAGGTGATCTGCCCACCTCAGTCTCCCAAGGTTCTGGGATTCCAGGTGGGAGCCACCATGCCTGGCTCCACACTATATAATTTAATTCAAATGTATTAGTTTTTTCTTTAAATATGACTAAAGCATTTAAACTCATTTAATATTTTTCTGCATTCTGCATTTTATAATGAAGTATGCTTCCATATTCTGCTTTCTAATACTCTGTCATTATCCCATGTGTTTTATGTTGATTTTTGCTGAATTAACAACATAAACTATACGTATCAGAGTAGGCTAAGCTACAGATACCATTAAACTCCCCCAAATCAGTTCTGTTATAAAGCAGAAGTTTCTTTTTCTTATGAAACAGGCTAAGACAGAGGCTTTTAGTTGGCAATGACTCTGCTCCATGAGGAATCATTCAGAAAACTAGGCTAAGGCAGACTCTGCCGTTTCAACTCATGCCTTTCTTCCAAGATTGGAGTGATCTTCTCCATTACAGTCCTCAGGATGAAGAAAGAACATAGTGGTGCTTGTGACTTCTGCCCAAATTTCACTGGCATGATTTCAGTCACATGGCCACATGTGGCTGCAAGGAAGGCTGGGAAACATGGGCAAGCTCTGTGCCCAGGAAGAAGGATAATGTATATTTTGGCTCTTTAGCTACCAGCATTTACCCATCATGTTATTCTCCCTCCAAACTTACCTTTTATGGCATAAGTGGTTTTTCTTCTTAACCTTTCTTTATTTTTATGTCATTTCTATTTTTCTCACCTGTGTCCTATTCTAGCTGCTCAGATCTCATGTAATTTGAACAGTTAAAAACTGGGAAGAAATTCAAGACAACAATTAATAGGAAGCCAACCTTGAGGTGGTTTTCTGGTTTAATTTAACTTTATATTTGTATCAATAAATGGAATCAAAATAACTAACATCTGGGTTAAGTCAGTATAGTTTGTATCTACAAAATACATGTGACAAAAAAATTTAAATGATTATAATAATAATAATTTCTAAATCTTGATAGCCAGTGAATTGATCACTCAATAAAAGCAGTAAGTAGCTATCAAAACAACTTCCATTAATATTTTTAAAAACCTGAGTTATATGTTTTTTAAATTTTATTTTTTAATCCTTTCAAATATGTTCAAATTCAATAACATGTTTACATAATATTTCTTATATTTGTCAAGTGTTTATCATAACTTCTCATGCTATTTAAGAACCTTGATGATAATCACCAAAACTAAGGTCCAGTGTAAAGTCCATGTAAACTTCAAAATATGTAGTAAGTACTCAGTAAACCTTGGTTATTATTACCATTTTATTGAGATTTTTTCCTTTATTATTTTTTTTTCTGCCTTATATGATCTTCAGAATCATTTACTTTTAATTGACATATAACAACTGTACATATTTCTGGAATACCTTGTGAATTTCTGATACATATGTACAATATGTAATGATCAAATCAGAGTAACTAAGATATCTATCCCTGCAAACATTTATTATCCCTTTGTGTTATAAATGTTTAAAATTATCTTTTTTGGGAGGGGATGAAATTTATTTTATTTTATTTTTTTATATTTTATTGCAGTTTTGGTTTTGGGGTACATGTGAAGAACATGCAGGATTGTTGCATAAGTGCATACATGGCAATGTGGTTTGCTGCCTTCCTACCCATCACCTATATCTGGCATTTCTCCCCCATGTTATCCCTCCCCAACTCCCCACCCCCAGCTGTCCCTCCCCCTAGTTCTAGTTTTTGAAAAATATGTTAAATTATTGTTAACTATATTCACCCTACAATGCTACAAAACTCTAGAACTTATTTCTCCCATTTAGCTTTAATTTTGTATACATTAACCAACCTCTTCTTATCCTCTCTTCCCCATCTTGACCATTCCCAGCTGCTAATAACATCCATTCTACTTTCTATGAGTTCAGTTATTTTACCTCCCACATATGAATGAGGACATGCAGTAATTTTTTTTTTCTGTGCCTGACTTATTTCACTTAACAGAATATCCTCCAGATGCATCCATGTTGCCACAAATAACAAGATTCCATTCTTTTTATGACTAAATAGTATTCCATTGTGCATATATATAACATTTTCTTTATTAATTCATCCATTGATGGACATTTAGGTTTGTTTAATACCTTTGCTATTGTGAATAGAGCTGCAATAAACATGGGGGAGTCACAATTTTGTATTCCATGATTCATCTCTTTATTAATGATCACCAAATAGTTTAATTCAAATTAATATAGCAGGAGGGAAATAGGCTTAAATCAAGATAGAAGCATTTGCTTTTTGGTTGGAGGTAGAGCTTGGGGGCCATCTCTGAAACTTAGTTACCTCATTTACGAAATAGAAGAATGTTGTTTTCCATTTCAAATGCCTTTTACACCTGCCTGGCAGGGAACTTTTGAAATAGAAGGAAGTTTTGTAAATGAAAGAGTTCTGAAAACCCAAAGCTAGTAGCTCTTTGGCCTCCAATAATTTAGGTGTTTGCAACTGACTTCAGAGGTTGTTAAGATAAACATGTTTCTAATTCTGTTTATGCACACATTTGAATCCACTTTATCCTTGGTAAAACAGATTACCAGGGCTGTTTTCTAAAAGTGCACTTGTCATTTTGTATCCTTTGGCCGAGATCTTCTCACCTCACCTTCAACTGCCCCAGCCTCTGGTAACCACCATTGTAATCTGTACTTTTAGGAGATCCACTTTTGTAGATTTAATAAGACTGAGATCATGTGGTATTTGTCTTTCAGTGCCTGATATTTTATTTCACTTAGCATAATATCCTCCGAGTTCATCTATGTTGTTTCAAATCACAGGATTTCCTTCTTTTATTATGGCTGAATAGTATTTCACTATGTATCTATACCACATTTTAAAAATCCATTCATTCATTGATATTTAGGTTGATTCCATAGCTTGGCTTTGTGAATAGTGCTGCAATAAACATTGAAAATGCAGATGTCTCTTCAACATACTGATTTCATTTCCTTTGGATATATACCCAGTAGTGGAATTGCTAGATCATATGGTAATTCTATTTTTAATTTTTGGAGAAACCTCCATCTGTTTTCCATAATGACCACACTAATTTATGTTCCCACCAAAATCGTGCAAGGGTTCCCTTTATCCACATCTTTGCCAACATTTACTATCTTTTGTCTTTTTTTAAAATTACAGTCAGATAGGACAAATAAGTTCAAGAGCTATTTATCGCATAGCATGGTGACTATAGTTGATGATATCTTGTATTTTGAAAAAAAATGCTTAGAGAGTGGACGTTAAATGTTCTCACCACATAAATAAGTATGTGAGGTAATGCATATTTTAATTAGCTAGATCTAGATATTCTACAATGTGTATATACTTCAAAGTATGGTGTGGCTCACAATAAATACATAGTTTTATCTGTTCATTTAAAATAAATTCACACACATATATTCATATATATCACACACATATTATATAGATAGATAGATATAGATAGATATATTTTAAATTTAAGTGTATCTTGCTGCTCCCAACGTGGTGTGCCTAAACTGGTGCTGTTGAATTGCGATGTAGTGGGAGCAGAGGAAAGGGGGGAGAAAGAGGACCAACTAGCACGTATCCCTCTTGCATTTCATATACACTCATAGATACTGGTTTCCTTGCAGGGGGATAGTGATGAGAGACCCCTACAGGAACTGAGATCCCATGATCCTAAGTCCACGGTTAGATGCCTAGGAAGATGCAGCATGGTGCTGAGTCAGTCAGTCGGAAGGACTGAAGGAAAAGGGAGAGAAGCCCTGGATAAGGCATCAGGTGGCTGGTGACTGCCTTTCAGAAACACTCTCATCAACCCTGAAAGCAACACTTAAAATGATCACTTACTACCCTTTAAGAGGAAATTACAGGATGGTGGGCATCTTTTGATTTAGAGATTTGAAGTCCCTCTGAAGAAATCTTTTGCAAATACTAAGGGCAACATTGTCATCCTGAAGCTTTAAATGGACCAGAACTTCCCATATTCAGAACAAACTTTAAAAGTAGTATAAAATAAGAAGCCATGCTCCCTGTTAAATACAAATCTTCATGTCATTTTTTACATGCTGATTTGTTTGTAAAAATAAATTTCTCTTCCATTCCTACAGCTGTATCTTTTTAAACTGTTCTACTGCATATCAAAAAGTATTATCTCATAGTTGCTCTTTATCTATGCAGCTGGACTCATAGCTGACTTCTTAATAAGTTAGGTTAGAAACTCACTAATTACATGGCAAAGACACTAAGACATTTATTGGACATTACCCAATACACTCTTTGTTAGAAGATGTGTTTTAATCAGAGCTAGCTAATAGAGAGGGCCTTTGCTACTTTAACATTTGCTATACAAATGCTGGAAATAAAACAAGACTTAAAAGAAATACATAACAAGTTAAACTGTTAATATGTAACAGTTAATACATAACCGTTAAAAATATACAAGATAAATTAATGGTCGCATTTTATAACTCTGATTCTCGGTTTCTTGTCTGGCTTCTCCAAGTTGGAAAATAATCAAGTTGATATCACCAGTAATTTCTCTTGAAAACTTGATTTCCAATGAATCTATATAAATTTATTGTATAGCTGCAGTGCATTTCCTCTGGCATTGTTAAATGTCTTTATTTTCATAGATTCTACTTTGCTTTGTGCTATACACTTAGCTTGGAGGAACTTCGGGATACTAAATTCAGGTCCCCCAGTTCTTTAAAACTATTTGCTCATGACAAGTAAATACAAAGTCAAAATGCAAGAGACATGACCTCCTGCTTATGAGATGGCTACACATAACAGTAAAATGGTCATGATACCGAAACCACTGCCCAGCTGGCCCTCAATGATATGCAAGAAGCTGGTAAAAATGGAAGTGGCTTGGAGGAATTATGTCAAGGACAGAAAGATAAATGAATTGATAGTAAAAGGAAATGTGCAAGGGCTTATGACCATCATGCTTGAGTTATTTTTTTTCAGCCTAGTGAGGTCTTTTTTTAAAAAAGTCATGATGCACTATGATAAAGCCCCACCTGTTACAATGCTTTGCCTATCACTCCAAACTCATCACCTCATATTCAGCCACAGCTTTCTCTTGCCTGGTCCATCTTGTGGTTTCTTCAGCACACCAAGCTGGAATGCCTTTGACCTTGACTTTCCGTTTCCTAGAAAGCCTTGCTTGTTCTTCTGGCTTGCTGGTCATTTCATTCAGGTCTCTATTCACATGTTTCAACTTTAAAAGCCTTACCTTCACTCTACCAAAAATAACCTCTTCCCAGTATCCATCATACCCGTTTATTTATCTTGATGCTACTTACCTTGTCTGACATTAAACTAATATTTTATTTTTTATTTGCTTATTGTTCATTTCCCCCCACTAGCATCTGAGCACCACAAGGCAAAGAGTTTGTCATATTCCCCACTATACTTTCATTATCTAAAGAAATTTCTGCTATGGAAGAGGTATTCAATGGCATATGTTGAATTAATAAATGCATGGTATTTAAAACCATAAAGTGTAAGTCTTTGCCTTTCATTCTGATGTTATTTTTCTGGTCCTTAAAGTGAGGACAAGACTTACTCTGCTTCTACAATAATGTGAGAATTAGGTTGGAATATGTACACAGAATGGCTTACAGTGTGTGAAGCACTACATAAAAGTTAGTAAGAGTCACTGCTCAGGCACTATAATATGATGCAAAATTAGCGAACCTAAGCTGAAGATCAGGCTTTCAATGGAGGTTTTTTCATTAGGTTTGATGTGTACCCTTGAACAAGTCTGTAACCTCTATTGAACTCATTTTCTTCCCTTGATCTGTGAGAATAAAGTAAGATAATTTATATTAATGCACTTATTGATCTCTAAGGTGATACAAGAATATATGATATCATCACATATTTGTATGTAGAACTATCCCCCTCACTACCCTTATCTCCTGTCTTTATATATACATTATATATATATATATAT
Source organism: Ateles fusciceps (assembly GCA_036589455.1). Lineage (NCBI taxonomy): Eukaryota > Metazoa > Chordata > Mammalia > Primates > Atelidae > Ateles > Ateles fusciceps. The sequence continues at coordinate 2,825,852 of JAZHEH010000045.1, read as the reverse complement.
ATATGGTAGTGGGGGAAGGAATAACTTATTCTATTGCTAGGCTGATAGTTTTCCAGAGGTGAAAAGAAAATTGTTAAATGTATAAAGTCATCATTCCTAAATAAGTAAGCTGAATTATCAGATAAGTTTATATGCTACTGGTGGCATCATAATGCCAAAACTTTGCCATTTTCTTGATGACACTTTGTCTCTAAATTTATTTCTGGCTATGTTATGGAGTTAACCAATCCTTGCTAGAATTATTCAGCTCCACAGAGCCTGTGACAATACTTGACCACTTTGGTTCAAGTTAAGCCATGCATGAATTTAACCTTCTTCACATTATTTGCTCGTGCTCAAAGCACTGCATTAATCAGAGAAGGAGGCTTCAATCTTGGGCTTGTTCTCAGAGCCTCTGCTGCATTGTGTTGCCTTTGATGAAAAGCTTAAAAGGCAGAGAACAGGAAATCCACTCTGATTTCATTGTTCCCTTTGAACAGTTCTTTCCTCATAGGAACAATGCCAGTTTGCCCAAAATGACTAATAATCACTACCATTTATTGAGTATTAATTCTTTGCCAGGCACTGCGCAAAGTACTCTCTATACATCGTTACATTTCCTTCTCACATCAGTGCTCTAAAATAAATTGGATTAATCCCATTCTACAGAAGAAGAAACTGAGACTTGGAGAAGTAAAAGAGACTCTCCCTTAGTCACCTAGAAAGATGAGCAATGCTGGGTGCAAACATACAGTTCTAGCTTGCAGACACTAAACCAGATGCTAAGGCCTAAGAGGAGTTTGAGAAAGAGTGAGGAGTCATTTCACATATTCCATGGTAATATCTGAAACCTCGCTAATTGTAGACAACCAACATCATCCATTGGCATTGAAAAACCAGCACTTTCAGTTTCCATTTGGTATCTTTGGGGTTCATTATTTATTTTGCTCTTTGAAACTTGGTTACCTGATTTTGCACAATGGAAATATGTTATCTTGAAATAATTGATTCAAACAGTTACAACATTTTGAAGTATTGACACTGGTCTGTGTTTGGGACAATGAATGTCCTACACAGTTGATTAGTGCTATCTATATCTAAAGCTAGCATTGTCGTTCCGGCATGAAATCTGAAGTCAAGCTTGGCCTAGCCCCAAGCCCTTCATCTATGATTTCGAGCAGTTGCAAAATGTCTCTGAAGTTCAGTTTCTTCATCTGTTAGATGAGGATGATGATATCTTCTATCTGACAGATTTGTTTTGAGAGTTAAGTAAGATACTGTGTTTTCATTGGATCATTGTAAGGATGAACTGAAACAAAATATGAGAATTATAGAATGTAGAGCCCAGGAAATAGCACTTTTTGATACCGTTTTTTTAGAAAATAAGTATCAAAACAACATTTTAAAAATAAAATTGAAATGAGTTTTTGAAAAATCAGGGCTGCTGGATATATTTTCATGTATAAAAATATATTTTTTAAAATTATTTTAGAAACCCACATGTTTCTAAACAGGATTTGAGTTGCCCAATATTTTACCCATGGGCTGGCCTCTAAGTAAATCACTGTCTTTTGTTATTTGGGAAGGACTACTAATCTCAATATCTTGAAATCAACCTGCAATTCCTCCTGGCCTTTTTTTTTTTCCTCTCAAACACCAAAAATCAAAACTTCCACTCCAGATTAACTAATTACCCTCAATCTCTCAAACACAGTGCCGTTTTTGGGTCCTTCTCTCCTGCTCAAAATGCCCTCTGCCTCATCTATTCATTTTTTGAATCCTGAGCAGCCAGACCCAAATATTCTTCTCTCCTTTTCTTTCCCTGGAACTCAACCAATACTGACTGACCATAATACTCAGCTGGAATTTATCATTTTTCACCTGGTTGTATTAATTAGATTTTCATGTGTTTTTTTAATGTCTTGTTTGCCTAGGGAGACAGTAGGCAAACTGTCTTATGATTTCTTTGTACCATTCATATTGCAGTATTTCAATTTTATAAATATTTATTCATTATTAAATCGTCCTATAAAATAGTTCACAAGCAGTAGGTAAGGAATGAAGTCTCCTTTTCACAGTGGCTTGTGCCAGCACCCAGGCACTTGGATCATATCTCCACTTCAGGATCCCATCTTTCGAAAAGTAAAATTTTAGTCAAACTCCTCAGTTTCTTGTAATGCAATGCTATAGAAGTAATTATATCCTCATTTACTTTACTACTTAGTTTCTTTATTTCTGAGTGTTAGCAATTGACCTGACTTACCAAATTAGTCAATTCTTTGTGCTGTTGCAGACATAGTACTAAGAGGAATATAAAACACTGATGTGGCCTATTTAGATGATACTGTATTTAATCTCATATTTTATAGGAATATACATAATATTTGTTGATAAAATAATAATTTGGCAACCAAAGCAAAATTTTATGCTTATTCCATTCATAGAACATACCACTTTGTCTCAGACTGAGTATGCTTTTAACAAAGAAAAAAACAAGTTTCAGAATCTTGATAAACCTGTTTTTATCTGCCCACAACTGATTCATAAAAAGCTTAAACCAATAGTCAGTCATGTGATCAACTGGGTTTCCAAGAATTATTTCAGTCATGTTGAGGTTTCCAGAAGTGACCACTCAGTTTGAATATTTTGGGTTGTTTTGATAAATACTCAGCATACTATTTATGTTTTGGTCATGCTGTTTAACTTAATGTAATAGATAATTTAAAAAAGAATTCTATATTTTCAAATTAATCTACTCTTACTCTCACTTCTAAAAAGGGAAATGTGGGACCTGGGGGGATTTCCTGAGATCAGACGTTTTGATGTGCACAAGTCAAGCAATTTAATAATGTGAGAAAATTTTACTCTCTTCGTCAGTGAACAATGGTTGAGTCTAGACACCTTGAGGAAACTTCAGGGGAGCCAGCACATTTCAGTCATTAAAAGAGTTGTTTACTTAGCTCCAACCTTAGCACCAACCTCCTGCAAAACACAAGAGCTTTTCAAGGACCCCTACTCAAACCACTACTATGTGGATACAAAACCTGAAAAGCCTACCATGGAACCAAAGAAGTTTTGAAAACCCGTGAGATATTTTGTAATATGCTCCCATACTTCTGAAAATCCCCCCTTTCATTGCATTCATTATAATTTGTGTTTCTACTTACTGTACTATCAGTCTCCCACACTAGGCTGCAAACTTTATGAAAAAATAGTTGCTTTTATTTTGCTCCCCATTCTACCCCTTGCATCTCCAAGGTAGCTGACGTATGTCAAGTCCTAAGTAAATATTTGTTGGAGAAAGCATGCAGGGAAAGCGAGAAGGAAATAGTGATGTGTTGAATTGGCAGAGCCTGTTTTAAGCAAAGATGTTAAAATTTGGTGCAGGGTTAGCCTCCACTGTTTCTGTGTTTGTCCTTTTTCAGATTCCTCCTCCACATTTCTCAATCCTGCCTTCAACCGCCCTCCCCATGGCAATCCAATTGTGTGTGCTCTGAACTCACACACAAAATAACCAGATAATTTTATTCACTAAGGTCACAGTATTATACCATCACTGCAGCCTTTATTCTTAATTCTTAACCCCAATGTATCAATCATTAACAATGGTGTAGAAGGTCAAGTACAGGTTTCCCAGCACCAGACAACAATCAGTTCTGCTTACTATAAAGCCATCGATGTGATGTGAGGAAAAATTCCACTTTCATTCATTCAATTAGTCATTTATTTAACTAATACTTATTTAACCCATATTTATGGAGCATCTGTTGTGTGCTAGTCAATGTGATAATAATCTAAAAACAGAACTACTTGAATTCTCCTTGGGGTCCTCTTTTATCTTCTTTGAACCAGCTTCCAAAAGGTGGAATTATAAGGGGTGCAGTCATTGACTCCAAACGTAGAAGCAAATCATAAACCATTTTGAAACTGTGGGGGAAATAAGAACCACTTTAGGAAGTGAGCCAGTTTTCTAGGCAACCTTTGGAAATATGTCTCTCCTTCACTGAGTCATCCAGCAAATCTGCACTAAACACTTTCTATGGAGCACCGGGCTAATCCCTGGGGACATACAGATGAAAGAGAGTCCCCTCCCTGAAGAAGGTCACAGTCTAGGTTCAGACAAGAACAGGCAAATTAACACTTATAATACAGTGATAAGTACAGGGTAGACATAAGCAGAGGCTACTATGGCAACCCAAAGGAGGGGGCACCCAACTAAGCCTAAGGCAGTGGGTAAGGCTTCCCCAGAGAAGATGACACCAGGTGAATTGGAGCAAGCCAGATGAGAGGGTGTGGCAGGGATGGGCTTTTTAACAAAGGAAACAGCAAATCCAAGAGCTTAGGGGTGAGAGAGAGCAAAACACTTGTGGGAATCTGCAAATCACTCAGTAAAGTAGGGACATATGCTGTGGGGGAGTAAGATAGCCAAAATAAGGTAGCTGAACAAGAATAAATTGTGAAGGACCTGTCTGAAGAGCCACCAAAGGTATAAGAAATTTTTATAATAGGATGGAAGTGGGTTTTTAGAAAGTTGCTTCTGGTAAGGAGAATTAACAAGAGAAAATTAAACGACAGTGGGTAAAGATAAGAGTACTTTTTATTTATTTGTATGCTTCATGATTTATACTCAATGTTGCACTCAAAAATGATTTTAGACTCTTACCAAGACATATACAGCACACTGTCACAACAAATTATAAGTAATGTTAAAAATAAAGCAAAGGGAATTAATGGAACTCAAAATTAGATTGAACATAAAAAAGGATACTATGCATTTATAATCAACAGCTAAAGTACACAAATATGGCTGTAGGCTTCCTAGGAGTCAATAATTTATTACATCCAGAGGACAATCAAACTGATCAGGATATAATCATTCCTGGAATCAAGATTTGAAAGAATATCTACCAAAGACTCTAATTTAAAGAAGCCAGGACCAATCTTACACTTCATTAAAACATAGGATCCAGGAGTTTAGGGAATTTCCCCTGCTGTATCTTCAATAACTTGAAATATGACAAGTCCATACGGAAGGTTCTGTGAATATTTTCTCAATAAGTAAATGAATGGATGGATGAGAATAGATAGCCATTATGAACTCAGAGTATTCTCCCTCAAGAATGAGATAAAAGCTGTGAAAAAGCAGACCAGTATAAAATAGACCTATAAATAAATACATTTTGGATATGTCAAGTCCTAGTGAGTTATCAAAATGAAAATATCCAATAAGTAATTGGATATATAAATCTTGCCTTTGAGATAAAAGCCTGAGTTCAAAATTGGTAATTTAGAAGTTATCATTTAGATTTAAATATATGACAATTTCTTAGAAGGAAATATGTATCTCATTATTAAAGATAGAAGATAATTTTGGTATGTAGGGGAGTATCACGTTGTCTTTTCCATTGCTATTTTGCTTTAAATTACCATAAATATTTTTTATTAAGGGCAGTTTGAACATTCTTATATAAGAAACCTCAACTCTTGATATCATGCCAGACAAAATTTGAGGTGACATTTTCAAACCCTGGTTTGATCATCTATAGTCATGAAGTAGAACAATTTAAAAGAGGAGAAAACATTTTTGAGAATGAGTAACAGGTGAAATACAATTTACACATTAAAGGAAGTCTCACTTACATGAATATTGAATTAACAATAAGTGTAAGTGATGGAATGATGGAGAATGGTAAGCTTCTTATATCCTGCATACATTGAAAAGCCTGATAAGCCACCTCAGAATACTGTAATTTGGGAATTTTGAGAGTCAGTGTTGGGTCGGGAGAGCTTGGCTTTTGTACATTCTCCCACTAGCCCTTGGATACTTACCTTCCAGCATGTATCTTTCCTGAGTACTCAGTGATTTTATTGCTGGTTTACGTGTGTCTAGTTCCAAAACAAAATGGTCTGATGACTTTGTTTATATCAATGGATTCATTCATGCATTCATTTATACAACACATTCTGTTTGTTTGTTTGTTTTGAGACGAAGTCTTGCTCTGTCGCCAGGCTGGAGGTCAGTGGCATGATCTTGGCTCATGGCAATCTCTGCCTCCCAGGTTCCAGTGATTCTTCTGCTTCAGCCTTCCTAGTAGCTGGGACTACAGGCGTGCACCACCATGCCTGGCTAATCTTTTGTATTTCAGTGAGCCCAGCTCAACACATTTTTATTGAGCATCTGCTCTCTCTGTACCAGGCATTGTTCTGTGCCCCAGAATATGGTGGCAAACAAGACAACATTCCTGCCATCATGGAACTTACTTTTTAAAAATAGACTTTATTTTTTAGAGCAGTTTTAGGTTCACAGCAAAATTGAACAAGAGATGTAAATATTTCCCATTTCCCCCCATTCCCACACATGCATAGCCTCCCCCATTACCACATCCCCCCAGCAAAGTGGTATATTTATTATCATTGAGTAATGTAATTTGACACAAAATTATTACCCAAAGTCCATAATTTGCATAAGGACTCACTCTTGATGTTGTACATTCTGTGCATTGGACAAATACATAACGACATGAGTTCACCATTATCGTATTACAGAGTGTGGTTTTACTGCTCCAAAAATTCTCTTGGAGACTACTTCTATTAAGGTACAAAAGCAGTAAGATAGGCAGAAGGGTAGTTTAGACAGAGAGATGGAAAAATAGATATAGATAGATAAATCAATGATAGAAAGATGAGAAGAAAGAGAGAAAGGAAGGAAGGGAGGGAGGGAGGGAAGAGAAAGGAGTAGAGTTGAGAGGGGAGAGAGAAAGTGACAAAGCAAGAAAGGGAAAGAAAGAAAATCAGGTAACATGAATAATATTGAGCAGGAAGATAAAGAGAGCTGCAAAAAAGAGAAGGGTACTATTGCAAACACAGTTGGCATAGGTAGGGATATTTGAACAAACACTGGAATGACATGAAGGAGCCAACCATGTAAACACAGAAATAAAACCTATTTAGAAATAAAGAATAGCAAGTGTGTGGCAGCTTTTATTTTTGGAACCTGGCCAAAGCAATATACCCCCTTCAATGTGCTCTACTTACAATGTGACATTGACACTGCTTTCTTGAACCTGGGAAGACTGTTCTGTGCTTTGACCAACAGGGTGTGGCGGAGGTGATGCTAAATGACTTTGGGGTTTAGGTCATGAAATTGCAATGCAATGCCTTCCCAATTCTCTTGGGATGCCTGCTTTTACTATCCAGTTTCCACATTGTGAGGAACTTCAGACCACATGGAGAGAAAAGCAGGTGTCTTAGCTGAGAGTGCCAAATAAGTTCCCAACCAATAGCCAGTATCAACCGAAGACAAATGCACAGAGACGCCTCCAGATCATATCAATCCCCAGCTGTAGAGTCACTCCCAGCCTTTGAGTCTTTCCAGCTGTGTACGCAGACATAGTTGAGCATAAACAAGCAGTCCCTGTTGTGTCCTGTAGAAATCTGTGATCCATAGAGCCCATGAGAGTAATAAAACAGTTATGTGCCACAGACTTTGGAGGTGGCTTTAATAAAGGAGTAGATAACTCGAAGTAAATGCTAAATTTTTACATGGAAATTAGCATTCTGTATTCTATAAATACATGATAGCTACTGTGACTGAGCAGTGTCAACTTGAATAGAGTTTGGGGATGAGGACTGAGCGCCTGGTGGGACAGATCGTGTTGGGCTTTCTAAGCCATAAAAAGTTTAGTTAGTTTGCTTTTCTGTTTTCTAAGTTTTATGGGGCCTCACTGTCCTATCCCTAAAGGACCCAAACCTAAAAGTATGGCACAGAAAGACATTTTGACACTGGAGCAAAATCATGTGGGCTCATGTGACATTTTTATCATTTATTACATATGTTTACTTGAAAAATCTGTAAAATTTTTTCATCCTCACTTTCAAGAAATGAATGCAACAGCTACTATTTCATAGGATGATTGCAATGTTCAAATGATATAGTGTGTGTGAAATTACTTGGGGAAACAAAAAGACATTCCAGATTTTACAAAATTGGAAATAATATTACCTACATAAATAGTTCATATTTTAGACAGAGAAATTAAATACATCGCATTTTCCTTTCAAACTGGACTTTTCATTAATTGATGATACCAAGGCATGGAATTACTATGAGCCTTGTCAAATACATGGGGTGGCATACCTGGTGGATAAATGGAAGACAAAACTTGCAAATTTTGTTAGGGAAAGGGGTGGTGGTTGTTCTGTATAGAGGAAGGGAAGAACCTGGTGAGCATTTTGAATATCTTCCTTTTGAAAGCCACCATACCACTCAGTCCCCCTCTGAGGGTTTAGGGAAGTCAGGCTTCATTACTAGCGGAGGCTTTGGCCCCAAACCTCCATGTAGAATTTCAGTGATGTAGGTTGGATTACTAGCACTATTTTTGTATGGATTAGATAGACTTATGCATACTAGAACCAGAGCAGACTAAGCAGCACTCTTTCCTCAAAACCAACACCCAAGAAAGAAATTATGGGGTGATGGTTGTGGGATGAGAAAGAAATGCACCTGTTATTGGATTCCTCCCACAGAAAGAAGAACCAAGCCTAGACCATCTCTCCACTTTCAGAAAGCAAATACAGAGAGTAATTGTGATAGAGATTATATCACAGGTGAGAAGCTTGGAATCCTCACCACTCTCCCTATGTTTAGAAATAACTAATGCTGTTATTGATAATTGCAGTAATAATAGCATTTATTTATGCTAACTGCTTTAGGTTCATTAACATTTAATACCACAACAAATCACAGATTCTAAATTAATCATTAATAATATTATCACCATCATGTTACAGTTGAGGCAACATCAGACTTAAAGTAGTTAAATAATTATCCAAGTCAGTTCAACTAGTAGGTACTGGGGCTGTGATTTGAACTCCAGTTTACTCTAACACTAAACCCCATGCTCTTAACATATAAGATGTGTATTTTTTCGAGTTTCCAAAGAGAAACCACACTCAATATACTCCAACCTTAGGTACAACACAAGATCATTCCCTTTGGCATCATGAGCATGGAGTAAAATCTCTAAAACTTGACATATTTGTGGTGGTAGCATTAGGAGTAGAGAAGGTGGAGAATAATAAGTTTTCAAAGATGGGTAAGTGGCCTTCAAAGTTGGATAAGTTAAATTTATCAAACTTTGCCCACATGAAACTATTTCAGTTTCAACATCACTGATCTAGATCATGCATTCTTTGAAATTCCAAGAGAATAATCTAATTTTGGCAAAAATAAGTTCTATTTGCATTATTTGATCTACATTTTTATTCAAGACAGGAGCAATATAGGCAGTTGTCTAAGGTGAGATCATCTCATACCTTACCTTAATACATCCTTCTGTACTTGATGCCTACTGCCTGAAATCCCATCATTAGTAGTTTATTCCTTGGGATTAAGCATTGTTCATATATTAGTCCATTTTCATACTGCTATGAAGAAGCACCCAAGACTGAGTAATTTATTTAAAAAAGAGAGATTTTGTTGTTGTTGTTTGAGATGGAGTCTCGTTCTGTCACCCAGGCTGGAGTGCAGTGGCATAATCTTGGCTTACTGCAACATCCACCTCCCAGGTTCAAGCAATTCTCCTGTCTCAGCCTCCTGAGTAGATGGAATTACAGATGCTTGCCACCATGCCTGGCTAATTTTTTCATTTTTAGTAGAAATGGGGTTTCACCATGTTGCACATGCTGGTCTCAGACTTCTGACCTCAGGTGATCCACCTGCCTCAGCATTCCAAAGTGCTGGGATTACACGCATGAGCCACTGTGCCTGGCCAAGAAAAGAGGTCTAATGGACTCACAGTTCCACATGGCTAGGGAGACCTCACAATCATGGAGAATCGTGAAGGAGGAGCAAAGGCACATCTTACATGGTGGCAGAGAAGAGAGCATATGCAGGGCAACTGCCCTTTATAAAATCTTCAGATCTCATGAGAACTCAGTATCATAAGAACAGCAGCATGAGGTAACTGCCTCTACGATTCAGTTACCTCCCACTGGGTCCTACTCATGACATGTAGGGATTATGGGAACTATAATTCAAGATAAGACTTGGGTGGGGACACAGCCAAGCCATATCATTTCATCCCTGGCCACTACCAAATCTCATGTCCTCACATTTCAAAATGCAATCATACCTACCCAACAGTCCCCCAAAAGTCCAAGTCCAAAGTTTCATCTGAGACAAGGCAAGTCCCTTCTGCCTATCAGCCTGTAAAATCAAAAACAAGTTAGTTACTTCCTAGATACAATGGAGATACAAGCATTGGGTAAGTATACACATTCCAAATGGGAAAAATTGACCAACACGAAGGGGCTACAGGCCCCATGCAAGTTTGAAATCTAGTGGCACAGCCATATCTTTAAGCTCTGAAATAATATCCTTTGATGCTATGTCTCACATCCAGGTCATGCTGATGCAAGGGGTGAGCTCCCATGGCCTTGAGAAGCTCTACTCCTGTGGCTTTGCAGGGTACAGCTCCAATTCTGGCTGCTTTCACAGGCTGGCACTGAGTGACTTCAGATTTTTCAGATGCATGATGCAAGCTATAGGTGGATCTACCATCCTGGGGTCTGGAGGACGGTGATCCTCTTCTCACAACTCCACTATGCAGTGCCCCAGTGGGAACCGTGTATGGGGGCTCCCACCCCATATTTCTCTTTTGCACTGCCCTAGCAGTGGACTCCATCCCTGCAGCACACCTCTGTCTGTACTTCCAGGAGTTTCCACACATCCTCTGAAATCTAGGCCAAGGTTTCCCAACCTGGATTCTTGACTTTTGTGCACCCACAGGCCCAACACTATGTGGAAGATGCCAAGGCTTGGGGCTTGCACCCTTTTAAGCAATGACCTGAGGTGTATGTTGGCCCCTTTTAGCCATGGCTGAGACATAGGGCACCAAGTCTCGAGATTGCACAAAAAAGTAATGCCCTGGACCTGGCCGACAAAACCATTTTTCTACCTAGGCCTCGGGTCCTGTGAGGGAAGAGGCTGCCTGCTGCGAAGACCTCAGAAGCACCCTGGAGACATTTTTCCCATTGTCTTGGCAATTAACATTTAGCTTCTCATTACTTATGCAAATTTCTGCAGCAGGCTTGAATTTATACTCAGAAAATGAGTTTTTCTTTTCTATCGCAACATCAGGCTGCAAATTTTCAGAACTTTTATGCTTGGCCTCTCTTTTAAATGGAAGTGCCAGTTCCAAACCATATCTTTGTGAATACATAAAACAGATGCTTTTAACAGCACCCAAGTAACATGTTGGACACTTTGCTGCTTAGAAATTTCCTCAGCCAGATACCCTAAATTATCTCTCTCAAGTTCAAAGTTCCACAAATCTCTAGGGCAGTGGCAAAATGCCACCAGTATCTTTGTTTAAACATAGCAAGAACCACCTTTGCTCCAGCTTCCCATAATTTCCTTATCTCCATCTGAAACCACCTCAGCCTGGACTTCATTGTCCACATTACTATCAGCATTTTGGTCAAAACCATTCTACAAGTCTCTAGAAAGCTCCAAACTTTCCCACATCTTCCTGTGTTTTCCTGAGCCCTTCAAACTGTTCCAACCACTGCCTGTTACCCAGTTACAAAGTCATTTCCACATTTTTGGGTATCTTGATACCAGTATCCCACTCTATTGGTTCCAGTTTACTGTAATAGTCAATTTTTATACTGCTGTGAAAAAATACTATGAGACTGGGTAATTTATAAAGAAGAGGATTAATGGACTCACAGTTCCACATGGCTGGGGAGGCCTCACAATCATGGCAGAAGGCAAAGGAGGAACAAAGGCATTTCTTACATGGTGGCAGGCAAGAGAATGTGTGCAGGGGAACTGCCCTTTATAAAATCACCAGATCTTGTGAGACTTATTCACTATCATGAGAACAGCATGGGAAAACCTGCTCCCATGATTCAATTACCTCCCAGCAGTTCCCTACCACAACATGTGGGGATTATGGGAGAATTTAACACAATTCAAGATGAGATTTGGGTGGGTACACAGTCTAACCATGTAATCCATATAACATCAGACATTTAGATAGTGAAAATTTTTATTTTCTTCTGGAAGTCTGACTTTAAAAGACATAGGTTTCATGCGTCATCTAATTCATTATCTGTAATAATAATGGACATTTTAACTAGCGCGTGTTCTAACAGAGAACTGAGTGCAGAGATCAGATAAAACACAAGCAGACAGACACAAACGCATTTTCAAAGCCTATTTAATAATCAGATTCTAAATATTTTATGGCTTCCAATATTTTATGATAGTGCCAAGTTGGGCAGAAAAGAAGACAATTCCAAGACATTGCAGTAGAGATCTTTGTCTTTTTACCTTTGAACATTCCCATGAAGTGAGTCTTTCACTTCAAATGGTATCAGTGAATTCTATTTTAAGTAGGAGTGAATCTTCCTTCCCTCCTTCCTTCCTTCCTTCCCTCCCTCCCTTCTTTCTTTCTCTTTCTTTCTTTCTTTTCTTTCTTTTTCTTTCTTTCTTCTTTCTTTCTTTTTTTCTTTCTTTCTCACTTTCTTTCTCTCACTTTCTCTCTTTCTTCTCTTACTTTTTACTCTTTCTTTTCTTTCTCCTTTCTTTGTTTTTCTTCCATTCCTCCTTTCTTCCTAAATTTCTCTGTAATACATTCTGTTATTTTGGCATGTATAATATGACTCACTTTTGGTGTTCTCCCTACACTTCTCCAGCCACTTCTTTTAATTCTTTTGTCAACCCTTTCTTCTCTACCTGGCATTCCATTGGCCTCAGCCTTGGATCCTCTTTACTCTCACTCTCCACATTCTTCCCAGGTGCTTTCCTCCACTCTCATGGCTTTGAATGCTATCTATAAGGGAGTAACTCCCACATTTCTCCAGCTTGTTCAACTCTTTGAAACTTTGAATCTGTATAAACAAAAACCTCCTTGAAATATCTAGTTGCATATTTCAAACATAGCATGTTTAAAATCAACTTATATTCTTCAATATTCCTTTTCCTTAAAGACTCTTTTTATAGTTTTAACTTTCTCAGTAAATGACATTCCCATTCCCCTCAATGCTCATGCCAGAGGACTCAAGTGTGCCTTGAAGCCTCCGTCTCCAATACCCTTGCAAATAATCATCCATTCCTTTTGTTTCTACACTTAAAATGTCTGTAATTCACCAACTTAAATCATCACCTCTGGTCCTAGATTACAGCTTCCTGATTAATCTATTCTGTGCCTAGTTCCTTCTAATCCATTTTCTAACATGACCCTTTTTTATTAAATTTATAATGAAATGAAAAGTCTAAAGAAGGAAAGGAAATGTCTATAAGGCAATGCATGATGTGGCCTTCAACTTTATTTCCAGTTTCTTCCTCTCCCACTTTTCTCTAGCCACACTCACATTTACCAAATTTACTAAGTGAGCAACATTCTTTCCCATCTAAGGGACTTGACACCTGCACTTTCCTCTTCACAAAATAATCTTACCCCATTCGTCACCTGAACATCTCTACATAGTAACTTAAATATGGCTTTAACAGAAAAGCACACCATGATCTTTCCATATATCAATAGTACACACACACACACACACACACACACACACACACACACACACACACTTTCTTCTGTTGATAAATTCCTCTGTAAAACATTCTCTTCTTTTGGAGTTTATGATATAATACACTTCTGATGTTCTCCCTTTACTTCTCCAGCCACCACTTATTTTTACTTCTTTTGTGAAGTCTTTATTCTCTGCCTGGAGATATGCATATATCCACCCTCAAACTATTAAATCTGAATCTATGGAAGTGGATCCCAGGCCTCAAAAAATTTTAATGTTCCACAGGTAATACTTCTATGCTGCTAGATTTAATAACCATTAGTTAATAACCATTAGCCTGAACCACTGTGTTCAACCCTTTTGCTTGCCATTGTTGATTTGGAAAAGATGTGAAACTCTGCTATGGTTTGAATATGATTCTCAGAAACCCATGTGTTGGAAACTTAATCTCCAATGCAACAGCGTTGGGAGGTGGAGCATAATGGGAGGTGTTTAGGTCATGAGGGATCCACCCTCATGAATAGATTAATGCTGTTTCAAAAGGGCTAGTTTGCCCCCTTTTCCTCCTCACCCTTCTGCCTTTATCAAGTAAGAATGCAGCAAGAAGGTCCTTGCCAGATACTGGCATCTTGATTTTGGGCTTCTCAGCCTCCAGAACTGTAAGAAAATAAATTTCTGTTCATTACATACTACCTAGTCTCAGGTATCTTGTTATGGTAGCATAAGCCATACCTCAGTGAACTGAGAAAGATCCAATACTAACATGAGAGACATGATGAGATGTCTTCTGGAGGTCTTCTCAGCAGTTTCCTCGTTCCTAAAAGAGACAAAGTAAGAGACTATTTTATTTATTTCTATGAACATTTTTTAGTCTAGATGTGACATGTGGACCAATGAGCAGCAGTCCTGCAAATGTGAAAGGAACAGGCACTAGAGTGAAGCTGAAATGCAAAGCTGGCAGAGTTGTGGATGGAAAGAACCAGGATCCATGACAGGCACATTGAATTGCTATTTCTGCCCTGATGAAACGCATTCTATCTCTGGAATTCTGCCCATGTGAGAGGATAAATATCCTTATTATTTAAGTTGGTTTGAGTGAGGAATGTTGCTACTCTGGTTGAAAACATCCTAAGTGATAGATAGAAGACAGATCAAGAAGTTCCTTTAGACCTATTGTAATTAATCTAAATGAGAGACCACTTGGAAAGGGACAGAAGGATTACATGTTTAAAGGACTAAATCAATGAGACAGACATAGAGGATGGAGCTAGTATGGTGGAAAAGCATGAACACAAATAAGTGAGAAGGAAAATGTAAGAATCACAGCAGAGGTGAAAATAACATACTATGGGAATTCAGAGAGCAGAATTTATTTCTCAAAAATAGGCATTAGAAAATGCTTTAGGAAATAGAGACATATGAGACAGAATGTGACAGATCATGAGCTCCAAAGCTGGAGAATGTGAAATTAAACCCTAGCTCCAAACCCCATGCTTACTAGTTTTAAAGAAGTTCTTTAAGTTCTCTGTGCTTTTTGTAGCACATAGAAATGGGTAAAATTTAAAATGGGTAGATATATTTTGTAAAATGGATATAAAAAATTGTACCTATTTCATAAGATTGTTAGAAGGAGCAAATGCAGAATTAGACCTACAGTATGTGGAACAATGCCTAGAACATAGTAAATCCTCAGTAACTTTATTATTATTATTCTCAGTTTAATATTTCATCTAAATATTCAAAACTTCATATTTAATGAATTTGTGATATTGGATCCTGTCTACTGTGCCTTGTTCTTGGATATTCTTACCAGGATAATAAGATAAAAACAACATCTGTTGCTTATATTTTCCCTATTAAATATTACTGAATTGGCATTTTCCCCATCTCCTTCCTTAAATGAGCTCATTAGTACCTCATTCCACCCAAAGTAATGGTTCACCAAGATTTATACTGTTTTTCCTTCTTACTCAGTCTGTTTCCAACCTCTTCCAACAGTAATCAATGCTTCTGATAGACAAGTTTCCTTATTTCATCTTCATTTGTTCCTCTCTGTGATGCATTGAAAAAAATAAAATTATATTTCCCTTTTGCTTTTTTGGCTCCTTTCCCTTTGAAATGGTGAATAACGTTTTCAAATACAACTTTTTTTCTAATGCGCCTGACCCAGGAGATACTTGCAATTCACTTACAAACATTTCATATTTCACATTTCACACCTGCCATAAAGTTTTATGGGAATAAATTAGCATGTGCTAGCATTTCCTGTAAGAAAAACTGAAATTTGGATTTGGAAAAGGATTTTTTTTGTCAAGCATGTTTTTTCGGGTTTAAAATAATATAGCCCATAGAAGCCCATAATAGTCATGTAATCTAATGCATCCAGTTAAAACTTTAAAGAGGTGGATGTTGTTCCATCCAGGTCTTCAATTGATTAGATGAGGTTTACCCACAGTATGGAAGGCAACCTACTGTACTCAAAGTTTTTCTATTTAAATTTAAATCCTATTCAAAAATGCCCACGCAGAATCAATCAGAATAATGTGCAACCAAAATAGATGTGCACCATGTCCCAGCCAAGTTGACGCATAAAATTAATCATCGTTTTCACCCAGAAAGGTAAATTTACCTGCATAAGGCCAACCTGGTCAATTCCTTTACAAAGTTACCTTTGCCATGGTTAATTTACTTTGTCCAGGGCTTTGTCCATAACTTGTTCGACCAGAAACCTCTGTTTATAGGTACAATGGAAATGGGTCCAACTCCTTGACTCAGGTTCAGATTAAACAAGTTCACAGATGGGTAAACATAGTTCATGTGTGTCATGGAATTCCTATGTGTACTTTGACAATGAAGGAAAAAATGTATGAAGCCAAGGAATATCAGTGAGTGAGTCCACAAATTTTATTAAAGGTTACCATAGTCCTGACACTATATGAATGCTAAGGAAAGCAGTGTTGAACACCACAGGCCCAACTGCTGCCCACAGGGAGGTTGCAGCCAAACTGGGTATATTGGAATCTGCCAGATCATTGCATTGGTACCTTTGGCCATTGTATTAGTTTTCTATTGCTATGCCACAATTTAACCACAACCCTCATGGATCAGAAGTATGGCATGGTATAGATGATTCTCTGCTCAAAGTGTTACAAAGCTGAAATCAAGAAGTCAGGCTGAGTTCTTAACTATAAGCTCTGGGGGAGAGACTGCTCAAGTTGTTTCATATTGTTGGCAGAATTTAGTTCCTTGAGACAGAAGGACTACAGTTCCTGCTTTCTTGCTGGCTGTCAGCCAGGTGTTACTCTTCAGCTCCTGGTGAACTCCCACCAGGGGCAACTAGACTTTGAAAGGTTAACGTATGCTCCACTTTTACTCTCGCTCTTACTCTCTTCCTCTGTTATTGTTTTGAGCAAAAATAGAGAGCCAGGCATGGTGGCTTACACTTGTCATACCAGCACTTGGGAGGCTGAGGTGGGCAGATCACGAGGTCAGGAGATCAAGACCATCCTGGCTAACACGGTGAAACCCCATGTCTACTAAATATACAAAAAAATAGCTGAGTGTGGTGGCACGTGCCTATAATCCCAGCTACTAGGGAGGCTGAGGCAGGACAATTGCTTGATCCTGGGAGATGGAGGTTGCAGTGAGCCGAGATCGTACCATTGCCCTCCAGCCTGGGTATGAGAACAAAACTCTGTCTCAAAAATCAAAAAGAGAAAGATTTCTCAACTTGAGCACTACTGACATTTTAGGTTGCATCATAGTTATGGGGAAGCTGTCCTGTACCCTGTGGCATGTTTAGCAGCATTTCTCACCTCTTCTCACTACGTTCCAGTAACAGTCCCACTCCCACAGTTACGACATCCAAATTGTCCCTTACTACTGCCAAAAATCTCCTGAGAGACAAATCATCCTCCATCGAGAACCACTGCCCTCAAGCAAGCCAGTGTTCAGGGGGTTGCTTGTAAAGCCTACAAGCACTGAGAAAAGAAGATTACGTGAATTTAAAAAGCATCTCTCAGCTAATTTTGGCTTTTAGTTTGCTTAACCTCTACTGTAGGGATAGCACTGTCAAGGAAACTACACTCCTCAGGTCCTCACATTTTTCTTCCCTTAACAGTTCTGATGATGCCTCTTGCTCTTTCTGATCAACCTATTCTTTGATTATATTTCTGCTTATTAAATTAATACTTTGTCTTCCCTCTCTCGGGATTGCTTCATAATCACCTTGACTGAACTTTAACTGTCTGTCTCCTACCACTGTAATTACACCCTTAAAGACCCCATCTTGGTTTTTCTTGGTTTGTTTCTACTGATACGCATCAAAGTCATTGTATGTGGATTTAATTTAATTCGAAGGGCAAACTTATTTCCAAATTTTTTGCAACAGAAAGAGCAAGTTTCTCATACCTTATATTTAGTATGTTGTTTTTTAAATCAATTTATAATTATATTTTGAAATTTTATTTGTTTTTATTCAAGATCTCAAGAGCCTATATAAATAAATATTGGCATCTTTTAAAAAATCATCCTCTACATATGTATTATGTGATTTCCACATAATAACAGCTTTCCGTATTTCATTGTTAAATGATCATTAAAAAGCTTTCCTCAAGGTATCTTATTTTCAGGTATGAAATCAGAGTAGAAAAATAAGTCATAAATTGATGTAAATGTATTTGCTACCTTTTAAAAAACAATATTATCAGGGACATCTTTCAGCACCGACAGTAGTAATTTCTTGTAAACATGACTTCTCCCCAAACAATAAATTGTTACTCAAAATAGAAATTGAGAGAATTCCTCACAATATAAAGATGCTTTGTAAAAATATTAAGGTGTTATTCCTCTTTTTTGAGGGAAGATCTCGAGAGGAAAGTTCACTTTACAACTGGACCTCTATGACAATCACGGGAAAATTCAGGAAAGTTTGATCTGTGGAGGAGATGAGCTCAAGTTAGGGTTTAGAAGATCAGTTAGATGTTCCCAAGTACAGAGTAAGGAAAGAAAAGAAGAAACAAAAGTATTCCAGGAAGAAGAGAAAAGCAGGCTCAAAACAACAGTACTTTTAGAAAAAGATAGTTGTATTCAGCTCCAACACAGTGTATACTGTACATGTGAGATGAGACATTAAGCTAGAGAAGAATGTCGGGGGTCAGATCATGTAGAGCTAACCCTGTAGGCAATAGAGAACTTTCCAAAACTTTTAAACAGAAGAATCATAATATTATAATTTTCAGATATATGCAATAATGTTATTAACTTACCCTAAAAGAAATATAATGTAATAGATATAATAAAAGCCAGCCTTATGCAAAATGAATTTTTATCCACATTTGCTATTTATTCCAATTTTTTTTTGTTTTCCTGCACCTCTGCCTGCTCTAGTGTACACATTTTACTCCATGCTACTTACCCAGTGGCTTCATACACTTCCTTTCACCCTCTTTCTATCAAAATGTCTTTTGGAAAAGAGAGGAAACCTGTTATGGACATCTTAATTCATCATCAACCATGAATTAAGCCCAGTTATCACTATTTTGCAGACAACATAAAACTGTGCCTTAGAGAGGTTCAGACAGTTTTAGAGCTAGAACTTTGGAGGCAAGTCTAGGAGAACACACATCCCTGCACTAAACGTGACTTAACACATGAGTCTAGAACTGTGCTGAGTTTGATATGCAACATCAACGAATCTATGATTTCAATGGGGGAGGAAAGACCCATAGATACAGGGTCAAGAGGGAAGAATTCAAGGGTTTATATAAATTAGTAATAAACTCATTAGTTTCTTTGAGAGACTGAAGAGTCACAGGAAAAGGACTTTGAAAGATGTTTTGCACAGATAGCCAATGAGCAAGGGTGATGGTAACTTCTATAGTAAGAAGTGCAAGAGCAGGCACGTGAAGGAAGGATGTTCAGAATTATAAAGGGTAACCAAAGCAAGGAGAGGTTCCAGTTGCAGGAAATGAGATTGGATATGGGTAGAAGGTTTAGATATGAAAGTCTCTGATGTCAGATAGAGATTAGATTAAATGTGCTACTCCTTGTAGGATATGCTGTAGGTTTTGACACGATAAAAAAGATAAAAGAAGACTCATCAAGCAGTCATATACAGGATAGATTAAGTTTGTGAAGTGATGGAAAAGAAGCCAACTGCCAGGTGTTACAGTAATCCAGGTGTGTAATGATGGTGGCCTGGACTTTTTTTTTTAATGTAAAATGCATGGCAACGACCATTTCTATGACGCCTTCCAAAAAATAACATGAAAACATGGGCTTGCCAACTTGGAGATTACCAGTTTAACTGGACAGAGTCCATGGACCAATGAGTCACTGGAGTCATTTTAAACAGTGCATTCAGATAGTCTCACTGTGTATTCAGCTGCATATACCTGGAAGGTAGGGTAATGTTATCATCAAAAACTGTGCTGAATAATTCTGTGATGCCACAGACCAGCCATACAACCTATAAAACTACAGACTGTGACCCAACCAGCAAATGGAATTACATGCTGAGGAAAAAAGTAATCTACTGTTATACATTAACCTCAATAGAATCCACTAATTGAAGAATGGTTGAGTTTATCAAGATTTAGAGAAAACAACAGTTTCTGTGGTCACTCAAATTACAGGAAAAATCCCTCCATTTGCTGTCATAGACAATGTCTTTAATTTCAGAAAATAGAAGAAAAAAATTTAATGTTGTTAGGCACCCCAGAGTTTTCTGGATTCACATTCTTTTTCTATTTGCTTTTTCAGAATGTTTCTGCCTGTGTGCTCTGTTTACTAATGTGGACAGTGTAATAAAGGCTTCCAGGATGAAGGTACCACTTCCTATTTGTATTCTACAGAGTAGTCAGAATCTACTTTGGAAGCCTGTATGGATAAGCACCTGAATTTATTTAGATGCTCCTGGCATTTTGAAGAACCTAGTGCTTCCCTCTGCTTTATCCCTTCAGATCTTAATAGGAGTGGCAGAATTTACACATGGCTAAAAAAAATGGACAGAGAAGCAAGATTAGTTCTCAGCAGTGATGCCTCCTGAATCATCATCTCACCAGATATGACACGTATGCAATGTTGTTAGGCTGTGCTCATTGTGTGAGAAAGGACTCTCAGCTCTGTGTGATCTCTGAGGACAGCCATGGGGAGAGGTAGGGAAAAAGTGGGGAGCCTGGGTACATTATCCACAGTGCTTATTCCTTGCAGACAAGCACCGCCCAGCAGACATGTAAGGAGACCCATACATAGAAGTCACCTATGTCATTTTAAATTTCTTGTACTCACATTTTCAAAAGTAAAAATCAATAAACAGGCAAAATAATTTTAATAACATATTTTACATAATCTAATATATTCAAATTCTCATTTCACCAAGTAATCGATATAAAAATTATTCATGTATATTTTGCATTCTATTTTGTACAAAATTCAGTGACTATTGTACACCTACAGTGCATCTCAATTTGGACTAACCACATTTCAAGTGTATAATAACCACATGTGTCAGTGGCTAACCTCATGCACCCTAACTTTTCATAAAACCACTATACCAGGAAAGGTGTTCTCATTTCAAAATAAGAATGTAATATCAACACGATATGCTTATCAGAGTTGAAGAAGGAAAAAGAGAAGGAGGTAAAGAAAAATCAATTTTACAATTCTTTTAACCTAGTATTTAAGTTTATTCTCAGAAGGGAATTCTCTGCTTGTGTGAAATAGAGAAAAGAGCTCTTAAACAAGGATATAATAATAAGGGGTAAATACTGATCTATGAAGAAGTGTTTACTGACCTACAACAACCTGAGCAAAACAAAGACAATACAGTGAGATGTTTGTAAAACCAAAAGTATTTAATCTAGAACACTTCTTTTTATTTTTATTGCAATTTCTGTCTCCTTTTGTGTGTTAAAATACTAACTTCTATGAAATAATAGTAAGAGTAATTGGTTGGTGGATGTGTTTTTAATGTCTCCCAGTGGCAAAATAAAATGTTGGCAAGCGTATATTGATTCTGAGCGTTAAAAATGTGTCTAGTCGTGAAAACAAGTCTAGAGATAATTGTTAAAGGTGACAGAGGCCTATTTGGGGAGTGAGAAACCCGACATTCAAGTCCTGATTCTGCTAATAAACACGTTAAATGATCTGAATCTAATCACTGAGGCTATCTTGTCCTTTTACAGTCATCTGTAAAATCAAATGTAAAATCAGGGATTTGGGCCAGATTACCACTAAAGTAGATCGCACATATGAAATTCACTGCTTTATGACTCAGCTGAGATCTTTTAGTAGGACAGTGACAAGGTAGAAAAGGGAGGCTGTGTCTCCTGACATAGAACTAGTGTGTATTTCCACCAGATGCAAATTATGGGATCCCTGCTTTGCAAAACTCCTCCTTAAAAGCCTATGAAAAGAAATGTGCTACATAAATAAATGGTCATCAAAGGAAAGCTTTGAGGCTGAAATACAACTTGTACATACATGGTGATGTAGGCATGTAATACCTTCTGAGTCATGCCCACAAAGCTGCCCGTCTCTTGACATGACTAACACACCTTTATCCAATCCTTAAGTTTAGACACATTCATTTTGGCAGTAAAACTGATTGATATTTGGCTTTATCATTATAATGCTTCTATAAAATACCCGTTCAACCTGCTCTAATCTGTTGGTAACTAGGATTTGAAATAGTTTCCAATAAGTAAACTGAAATGCTCCTTTTGATTTATTACCTTGGGTTGGAAGGAAGAGGAATTTGAGCTTAAGGTATAATGGTATCTACACGGATGTACTGTATAAAACGAGAACTGGATGTCATTCATTGTACAATAGTATTGATATTTCACTCAAGCTAGTTATTTTAAATATTAATTCCTTGTAAGACTTTGCATGGCTTTAAGTCTGAATTCTGCTGCCTTGCTCTTACTACTCATTGGCTGTATTTTGTAGTACTGGAAATCATCAGTTTCCCGCACTAAAGCCTCCAATTTCTCATGCACAGAATTGGTCTATAATGAGTATGTGTAGTAGGATTACTGCCTTTTTGTTTAAAGTTTAAGTGTGGATAATATTTCCAACTAGCTCCTTTTTTTTTTTATAACTCACCAAGGTCTAATCTACTCTTCATCTTGGCAGGAAAGAAAAAAAAAGTTTGTTTCTAAATATAATCAGAGGCCGTGCCCAAAATCAAATTTTAAGTGGTACAAACTTTCTGTAAAGAAAATATAAATGAAAAATAAAAAATTTAAAGTGACATTTTAAAGCCAAATTATCCAAACCCCAACTTTTCTATTCTGATATTTACCTATTATAGAGTACACTTCCAAATATAGACCTTTTGCTACCAAATACATAAATTTGGCTTGAGTATTTGCCTTGAATATATTTATGCCTTAAATGAGCCAGACTTAACAATTTTTAAACAAAAAGTTTCCATAAAATCAGAAAGTGTGAAAGTTCTGTGTAATTGTTGAAAAATGTAATATACTAAAAAACAGGCTGATCATATTATCTCTTTTGTCTTCTCATTGAAAAAATTAATGAGCCAATCTGACCTTCCTTCAGAATAAGTATTCTATTATTTGGGAGTTATATATATGCTTGTTATCTGGGAAAAAGTGGCTAAATTTTAACTATTTAAAATAAAGAAGAAAATACACTAAAAAATCAGTTGATGCAGTATAATTTTCCTCTGCCACATTAAATTTTCTGTTGATAAATGTAACAAATTATGTTTATGCATATATATATATATATATATATATACTATAGAATATATTCTACTTTCTGAAGCTGTAATATTATAATGTTATGTTCCAATAAATGCCAGGAAGTAAACGAGATTTTTTTTTTCTCTGAGTTACTTAGAGCAATTCTTCTTAATATATTTACAATAGAACTAAATGCATGTTTCTAATATGCCTTTTTATCTGAACAGATGATTTCTTTCAGCTGAAAAGTCAAAGATAATGAAGTCATTTCTGCAAAAAAATGAAACTTTTTTGCAAGTATTTGCCCACCAATAATGAGCAAGTTAGACTATCTTAAAAATTCCTTAAGCATACAAGTTCTGTTACTGAATCTGGAATTAATATTATTGAAGTAGTCACATTAGATCCTTTGTGAAAACAAAAATAAGAATGAAATATAACTGATTATTTTCTTGGGTTTTCCAAAACTATATTGTATATACACTTAACTGAGTTCCTTAATACATAATTGGAAACATAACCGTTCATCCAATTAACATTTATTGAACTTCTGTTCATGTATTTGTTCCTTCATTTGTCCTACAAATATTTTTGAGTATCTACTATGTGTCAGTCATTGTGTTAGATACAAAGAATTCATCAATGTGAAAGACCACGTGATCTCTGCCTACACAGAGCTTACAGTCTAGCGTGGGAAAGAGTCACGTCAATTAGATAATTGTGTGATTAATGTTATAAAAGATAAGCGTGTGTGGTGAAGACTTTAAAAATAAGGGAAAGTTGCAATGAGAATTTACAAGATTACAGGACCCCAGAGGGCAAAATCAAAAGATTTCCATGGGGAAGTGATATGTAAGCTAAGAGGTGAAGGGTGAATAAGAGTGAATGTAAGGTTAGAAGAGGGAAAGAAGGAAAGGATACACATTTCAGAAAAGATAACAATAATGACTTGAGGGGCCTGAGATATTGGGAGCATTAGAGGAGTTAAGAAGAGCAAAGTAAATATCAGCATAAAATGAGGTTTCCAAAAACTAGTCAGGAGATAAGAGTGCAGGATCTATGGGCAATGACATAATTTTGGGGTTTAGTCTCAAGTACAATGGGAAGCCAGAGAAGTGTGTTAAACAGGAGCTTCTGAGAAAATCATTCTCAGGATGGAGCATGAAGAACAATGTAAGGGCATGCATGAGCAGAAGTAGAGACTGTGATGAGTATTGCAGTAGTCCATGCAGTGACTCAGACTAGGGACCTGGCTGGGAAGGCTGAGAAACTTGGAAACATTCTAGACAGAATAATTAGAATGTAGACTCAGTATGACCTGGATATTAGTTTAGATATTGGAATAGAAATAGACTCCTAGGTTTCTGTCTTGGGCAACTGGATGAATAGTGTCGTTCTTTGAGGAATCTGGAGGAAGACAAATTCGTGGAAAGTCAGATGAGTTCGCTTTGAGCATGTTGCTGTTGAGGTGCCTATGAGACACTCAATTGTTGATGACAAGTAAGCATTTGAAAACATGGTCTGGTATTCAGAAAAGGGTCTGAGCTGGAGATATAAATTTCAGATTTGCTTCTATGGATGGTAATTGAAGCCATGTGAATATAGGAGATTGCCTAAGGAGAATGTGCATAGAGTGTGCAGGAGAGAAACCACAGGACCGAGCTCTGAGAAACTCCAGGGTCTGAGGTCAGACAGAAGAGGAGCACCAAGAAAAAAAAGAGAGAGAGAGAGAGAGACAGAGAGACTGAGCCACAGAAGGAAAACCACCAAAGGAACCCACAGAAAAGAGATTCTGGAGGAGAAGATTAATCAGAAGTGCTGAATTTGGCTAGGAGGGCAATTCAGGTATGTGCTTTACGGAAGAAATTGCACTGAGTATTCTGAGGGTTACCTTCGCTTCAAAGGGCTAACCAGTGGGAGAAATGGGCACATCATCAACTTCCAAACAGAGTAGAATGCATAACTGCTTGTTAGTTTAGATGTAGGTGCTCAGAGAGTAAGCAGAAAAATGATGCTCTTGTCTAGATGATTTTGTAAAACTAGTTTTAAGAATTTTAGACAAAATTCATGTTTCACTGAATTTTCAAGGCATTCAGTTTAACAATGATGTTAAGAAAAATCTATTTTCTTTCATGTATGTGTTGTTCGGCTAATACAGAGCAACTATGTATGACAAAGAAGAAAGGAATAATTTCCTTTTCAGGAATCTGAGAGTTTTTGACCCTAGCCCAGCAACTTAGCTACACACTAGCCTATTCAGGGAAGAATTTCAGAATCTGTTTCTTCTACAGTTGGCTTTTCCCCATCCCGGCCACTTCATCCAGGAATTTGGCCTTAAAGAAAATTGGACCTTAAGGCAAAGGAAGACATTGTTCTTTCCTCTTCAGGGTGACAAAATAGCCCATCTGTTAATATGCTTAGCAATAGCTGGGACAAATGTCATAGCCACTTAGAAATTCAAAATTGAAGCTAATTTAGAAACATTATAATTCTGTTATTACTTAGATTATAATTTATTATTTAAATATTGTTCCCAATTTTTATACATTCTGTATGTATATTTCTTACTTCAATAAAACATCACAGTTCATATCTGAACTTTCAAAAGAGATGAATTAAAAAACTGTTTTGGTATTATATTACCAATCTTCTCCAAGTAATTATCTCTCTCATGAATTTGGCATTTGTTTTCTATTTCTGATAGTAAGCGTGTTTCATATGTTTGTTTTTGTTATTTTATAAATACCTTTGCTGGGAGAATGAGGTATTTTTGCAATTTTTAATTAATACTTTTTAATTTAATATCTTATACTAAAAAAAACCCTCATACTTAAAGGCAATGATTGTATTTCCTTAAAACTATTATTTAGACTATTCACTAACTAGGATGTTTCCTTGTTCTTTATGAAAAATTGAAGCCCTTCTGACTATGATTAAAATTTCCAAAGTAATTTAAATACCTTGAGAGACTTTGCTTGAATATACTTTGATTGTATCTTACTATATAGAGTAGTAGGCAAAAGGCATTTTAATAAACCTGCTGTTATCAAGATGCTTTCCCAGTCCATACTCTACTTAGATTTCCTAAGCATGACACTATAAAGCTATTGTTGTAACCTGAAAACATTTAAAGTTTTAAAAGAAACATAAGAAAATATGAGTTTTCTTGGGCATAGTGGATTACTTCACATAAATTATTCAAATTTCAAGCAAATTAGGCAAGCTTTTGTATTTATTGATAAATACCTTGTACCAGAAGCTGTAGATCTATAAATTTTGATGAGAGTCTGCATGTTAGGTGGCACTCCAGGGTCTTTTGACATGAACAAACCAGGAATTAAAATTTATTTTCTTCCTAATATTCTGAGAATATCCTTTTTGTTTCTCTGAGAAATGTTTTATTGCCATTTCAGGGTATCTGTCATGAGAGTTTGTATTTATCAGCTTGCTTCGTGTTTTAAATTTAATCCCCAGCAATTTTGTCACCAGAAAAAAATAGCCATATTCGTAACATCCCCACTCTGAGTTTAACTCACATGTCAGGGATTCAACACATGTGGTTTCCTTTGGGCTCCACTGTTTTTGACTCAATATATAAAGAGCTGAAGGAATGCAGATGCCAGACGTTAAGCTCCACTCAGGAGAGGATGCTAGAGAGTCCGGAAGGGGGAAGCAGCATGGAACAGCATGCATGAGATGACCCAATTTTTGTTTTAAGGGAAAAAAAGCAAGGAATATTTCTATGTGTTTAAGCCTTCATGTGACTAAGATAACGAAGTTGGAGGTGATATTCTTCAACTTTCTCTTTATTTTCTACAGTGCTCAAATAGATTTTATAAAAATGTAATCATGAAAAAACTCATTTTTATTTTTGAGAAAATTATGTATTCAGCTTTTTTTTTTAGAAGAAAAGTTTCATTCTATAGTAAGCTTGAAGATTGAATTATAAGACAATTTCGAGCAAGAAGCAGGATCTACTTTTTCTTTCTTGGGGTTTTAACCTTTTAAAATGGCGGACGTAAACCTGAGGTAAATGTGTGAGTTTTACAATAGATACCCAAGTTGATCCTGCATATTGATTTTACAGATTTTAGTTTTCAGTCAGATTTGAGAGCACATGCCTTCCATACAAATTTCCCTACAAATTTCAATAAAATTTCTGCAACATTAATTCATGTATTCAGAATACAGTCTCTTAAACTAAAATTTTCCTTCAACATACAGATGCCGTAGAATATTCCTAAATTAATCTAATTTCCATCACTCTTGTAATACTTCTGTCTTTCTTCCCATTTCTTTTTATCTTTCTCTTCTCACTGTTACAGCTGAGTATTCTTAAGAAAAACACCGGGATAGAATGAAAAGAAATTCAGGTTAGACAACTTAGACTTGAGTCATATCTCTGCCACTTACCAACTGAATGACCTTGAATATCAATTAACCTCTCATGTAATTGTCTCAGCTTCCTCATTTGCAAAACAGGAATAATAGCACCTGCCTTAAATGCCTCATTGCGTGATTGTGAGGATCAGATTACAGAATATGTGTACCCTATAAAGTAGCGTGGAAGGATAATGTATTCCTACGATTTTTAATATTATTTTTAGTCAGTTCAGAAAGGCTGAGATTATTTATCATACTTTTACTGCCTTTATCTCAGACCATAGAAAATATATCAATAAGGATTTTGGAAACTAAGGTTTTAGGAGCATAGGTGGATGGTCACAAGTGTCTGAATAATAAAGTAACAGGAAGTTAGAAAGAAATATAAAATATGTAAATAAAAATGCATGTATGTACAGGTATAATAAATTAAATTGCAATCAATGTATCTTGGCCCTTGGCTGTAACAATTCCAGATACAGTTTTTTTTTAGTTTAGCTCGAAAATTTCATGTTACATAATTTATTTCTTTCTCTGTGTCTTAATTTGTAAAATGGAGTTAATAATATCTAACTAAAGAAATCATGTGGGTACTTCCCATAGTATTACAAAACTTAGTCTTACTATCATTTCAACAGATTCAACTCAACAAATATCAACTGATTAGTGAATATGCAAAAGACATTGTGCTTGGCAGATACAGAAGCCACTAGGATAAATGAGATGTAATGGCTGGAAAATCATGCATCCTGAACAGCTGATGATACAAGGGCACAAATAAATATGATACAAGATGAAAAAGACAAGTATATGTAAGAGGGGTTACAAATAAAATGCCATGGTATTCAAAGAAGGAGGAATCAAAATCATATTTGATTGTGTCAAAGTCCAAAAGCTTTGTAGAGTGTGAGGTATTGATTTGAGTAGTTTGGTTTAGCTGCAGTGAGGGTTGTTATTGTGGCCTTGGACATGGACCTCAAAGCATTTTTATAAGGAGAAATAAAAGGAGAAAGTACTCATTTGAAATCTATTGTGAATATATTATTGGCTATGCATCACACAAGAAGCTGGAAATATAAAGGTGAACAAATCACACATGAGCTCTCTTTAGGGAGGAAGACCAGAGGGAATCGGACATGAGCATCATGTTCAGTTTGGTAGGAGACAGAGGAGAGAGGATAAATTAAGTGTCCTAGAGATCCTGATGGAAATGAGGACACGTTGAAAACGTCACAGAATGAACAGTAGATTAAAAGACATTTTTGGACATAGGTATGAAATATCTAGAAATAGTTGCTGAAAGCTTAATCTGACAGCAGAGTTCAGGATGAATTGAGATTATTTTAAAAACCCAAGGGTATATCGAGGACTTCACATAAATATAAAATATTTTATATAAGTGCCTTCTTTTAATTCTCACAACAGTACTTAAAGGTAGGTGCTACAACTCTAACTTTACAGATGAGGAAGCTGAGGCTTTGAGAAGTAAAATGACTTATACAAAAGCTATTGCATTCAGTAATTGACAGTGCTGGGATTTTAATGCTGGTGTTGACTCCAAAGTCTGTAATTTTGACCTCTGCCTTACATTGAATCCCATGGAGAATGGAAAAGAAGCAAGCAGAGGGAAGTGAATCTCAAATCTTTGACTGTCAGCACTGACCATGTAGCATTCACTCATTTTCACTACCTGGATTTGGTAAGAAACTATGCAATTTATTTATATGTTATTCTTTGGCTTATTCCTGCAATAGATTTTTATTATGCCATGCAATGTGCTAGGTAGTTAGATATTAGATGAATAAGGCAGACTCTTTGTCTTAAAAGCACTTAAAATTCAGAAGAGACAGATGGGTAAGTAGGCTGGTTCAAGGCAACCAGGTAAATGCTACAGTAGGAGCGAAAAGAGAATCTATGAAACCAAAAAAGGAGAGTCCCTGATTCAGTCTTGGAGAGAAAAAGGGACAGCATGCTAGATGATCACATATACTATGTAATGAGAAAGATGAGGAGGTGCTAGCCCAAGGGAAAGTAGTGGAGGCAAAGATGGCAGACATGGAGGCTGACATGTCGGGTACTGACAGGCCTTTGAGTAGTTTGGTACAGCTGCTGGAAGCTGATAGAGGTATCCTTTGTAAGCTGCTGGTGGGGAGAGAGATGGATTCTAGAGAGGTAGCCAAGACCTGGATTATAAAGAGTTGCTCACTCTTCTGCAACAAAAATAACAAAAATCTACACTTTACTGGTAAAAGTATAAATTTGGCCAGATCTTTAATGTGTTGCAAATGTTTAAAAATTTTTCATATCCTTTGATTCAGATATGACACTTCCAGGAAATTCCATTAAAGTAAATAATTTGAAATGTGGACATAGAATCCTATACAAAGTTATCCATTGAGGCCTTATATATAATACCAAATTATATAAACAACATAAATTTTCAACAATAGAGGTGCAGTTGAGCCAATTACGGTGCTTTCATATATTTGTCACTATTATTATAACTTTTAATATAGTATATATATTAGTTATATGTGCATATAATTGTTATGATACAGAGTTGATCTTCATTATTCATGGATTCTGTATTTGCAAATTGGCTTACTCTCTAAAATTTATTCATAACCTCCCATCAATTCTCATGGCATTTTCATAGTCATTTGAAGAAATACGTGGAGCAGCAAAAAATTTGAGTCACCTGATGCACCCTTTATAGCTGAGGTCAAGCGAGGGCACAATCCACCTTCTCGTTTCAGCTATCATGAAGTAGAGAAGGGTCATTTAAATGCTATACTTAATGCCACATTTTTCACATTTTTGTGCTTTTTCTTGGTGATTTCACTGTTTAGAATGTTCCCCAAGGGAAGTGCTGAAGCACTAAGTGGAAGAAAGCTGGGATGTGCCTTATGGAGAAAATACATATATGTTGGATAAAATTAGTTCATGAATGAGGTACAATTCTGTTTGCCATGAGTTCAATGTTAACAACTCAAGAACACACATTAAATAAGTTATCTTTAAACAGAAACATAAATTATCTTTAAACAGAGCAGAAATACACAATACATAAGATTACATATTGACCAGTTTATGAAAATTCGACTGGGGGATGCAGGAACCTGATCCTGTATAGTGCTTCAGAATTTGCTGATTCCGTGTTCATAACAACTTTACAGAACATAACTGTGATATTGTGATGTAATAAGAAACATATATTTTGACTTTGACCCTGGGTCCTGACTAAACCCTTGGAATATTCTGAATAATATGGGCCAATGGAGCTTCTTTTGTTATTCATAAGCCCCTTTCATCCATACCTAGTTTATGCTAACAGAGTGACTCTTGATGGACCTCCATATATCTTCAGAATGGGGGCAGTTGCCAGAGGAAGCAACCATGTAATTAGAGGGTTGGAACTTTCAGCTCCACCTCTGGACCTATAAAGAGGAGAGAGAGACTGAAGATTGAATCAATCACCAATGGCCAGTGATTTAATCTATCACACCTACAATTGGAACCTTCATAAAAACCCTAAAAGATCAGGCTCATAGAACATAGCCAAATGCCAGGAGGGTGGCACATCCCATCTCCAAGGGGACTGAAGCTCCTATGTTCAGGACTTTTCCAGACATCACTGTATACGTGTCTATACACTGTATATAACTGTACGTAACCCTACATATCCTATACATACCTATACATCACCCTATACACCCTATACATACCTATACATCACCTTATACACTCTTCATCCCCCTGTTCATTTGTATGCTTTCTAATATCCTTTGTAGTAAGCTGGGAATAGTAAAGTGCTTGTCTGAGTTCTGTGAGCTGTTCTAGCAAATTATGAAACCTGAAGAGAGGATCATGGGAACCGCCAATTTATTGCTGGTCAGTAAGAAGTACAGATGGCCTGGACATGTGATTGGTGTCAAGTTGAGGCAATTGGTGTCAAGTTGAGGCAATTGGTGTCAAGTTGACCTCCTTAACCTGTGGGGTCTGGGGCTAACTCTGGGTAGTGTTTGAAGAAGTAAATTGTTGGACACCCAATTGGTATCCAGAGAGCTGGAGAATGAATTATTGGTGTGAGAAAAAACCCCCACATATTTGGTGTTAGAATATGAATAGAAGTTAGAAACAGATCTTAGTAGCAGTAACTAGCACAAATAACACCTGTATACATACACCCAAATATTAATTAATTTTATATTTTTACATTATAGAATAGCAATTTTTAAATCATATTTGATAATACTCCATATGTCCTATACTCCCAATTCAGAACAAAGCAAAATGGAAAGAAACATTTAAATAAGTCATCTGTTTTGTTTTAAAGACATATTAATCTCAAAATGAATGAATAATGCAACTAAATAGCATTTAATTTCGATTTTAATCCTGCTGTCAATGATCAGGGAGATATAGCTAGAAAGCTCTTGTTTGATCTCTGTTTAGGGGAAGCTAGGACTGGAGTCAAGATTCTCTTAACCTCCTTTCTGTGAAGAAAGCTGAGTCACAGAGTCACCTCCTAAGATCATTTGCCTGTATCCTCACACTCCACTATAAATTATCTCAGCCTTTGCTGATGTCATGAAGCTTAGTTGATGACTATCTACAAAGTTGTTTGTAACTCTTGGGCAAAGTCAAAACGGAGAAGGGTGATTTGCTGAAGAGATAATTTGAATATTTTAAAGATAACTCAGAAAAACCATTTTTTTTTTTGCTTTGATTAATGCAAATTTGTGAGAGATAGGCTGGAAAATAAAATCAGCTGAATGGAATAAACTAGAGAAAACGTACACGTACACAATTTACAATGGCTGTGCTTAAAATCCAAGCCATATCCCTATGGCAGTGGGATTAATCAAAGCGTTCCTTCAGGGTCCTACCACATGGACACAAGCAGTAGATGCAGACTCAGTGAGTTCTTCTAACCATCTGCTGATGACTCTTTATTCTTGCTCACCTAAGCAGCAAACGTCAGGATGTCGGTTGTACAGCTAGGATCAGAATGGCCTGGTTTGGATTAACAATAGAGAATCCTGGCAAAGAAACCCCAAGGTTCAGGAGGCGCCTGCACCAGGTCTATGCACAAAACATAGCTCATAGGAATAAAATAAACTGACATCCTTTTTTTTTCCACCCTTTTTTTTGTAGGAGTGCACCAGTTTGGAGGCTGCATTGGAGGAAGCCTGCTACTGGGGCAAATATTGAAAGGGGGATTCTCTCTGTCATTTCAATTGAAAGTATTAGCATAATTCCTCAAGCACAGACTGTCTAAGATACCTTGAGTTATTTATTAATATTTAAAGAGGTTATTTGGCATGAAGCATGGGGTGTAATTTTTAAAGGAGCTGACAGCAGAATACATTTGTTAACTAGAAAGACGTGTCTAAACTTTGCCAAAAGAAATACTGTGTGCAACAAGCACATTTGGTGGGGGAGGGTGTGTGTTTTTTCTCCAGGTGTGCATGTGTGTGTGTAACTTTTTGTGTGTCTACTCTATTTCCACCAATACATTCCACCCCCAAGTCTTGGACCCGTTTTTGAATGAAATACTAATGATAAAAGAAGGAAAGACTTTCAATGGCCATGAAGACTTATCCCCTACCTGCTCCTGGGGCAATCTCTTCTAGTTTAGAATTAATAGAAGACCACCCCTAGTGTTCTCCCATCTACCTTGTTTATATTTTCTTCAATTTAATGAGGTGATGAATAAATGTGATTTTACAAGGTAAAAGGGACTGTCAGGGCTAGAGACTGGAGTTCTCTGTTCATTCATATACCAGGTAAGGTACAAACAGGCAAAATGCAAATCTGTCTGTCAGTAATCAAAAATTTGGCCTTAGGGTATAACCCAGTTAAGAGAAGGTAGTTAATTTTTCCTCCCTGCTGCTTTATTCCCCAGCCTTTTCAGAAGGGGAGTTAGAGTGCTAGTTACTGATTTGTTTCATCTTCCAGACCACTGTCCAGCACACTTCAACTTATTTCTCTTGCAAACTTCTTAATACCAAGGTTTTCAGCATGCAGTGCCAATGTTAAAGTTTTGTCAATAGCAAGTAAATACAATTTAACATTCTATATACTAGTTTACTTGAAAATGCTCAGGAAACAGTAAGAGGTATCAAAATTAAATATAGTTTAAACTCTCATGGCTAGGAATTCATGCATGCATGACAAAAACAGAAAAATAAAAGCAAGGAAATGATTAATGTAAAAGTCAGGAGGGTGGTTACATTTGAAGAAAGCAAGTGTCTGTGATTAGGATGGAGAACAGGGAGTTTTTAAGTGGCTGATAAAGTTCGATTTCTTGACCTGGGTTGTGTGTGTAAAGTGGGTGTTCGCTTTATAATTATTCACTAAGTTCTTTAAAAACATTAAGTAAAAGTCAGGATAGTTGCTGCCGTTGGTTGGGAGGGGGGAGCGGAAAGGAGTGTCACAGGTACCTCTCAGATGCTGGCATTATTCTGTTTCTTGTCTAATGTATCGGATGGATGAGTGTGCTCAGTTTGTGAAACTTCTCCTAGCTGACTACTTAGGTGCACTAGCCTGTATGTAAATTATAATTTCTGTCTAAGTGCAAAATCAAAACTAGACTTATCAAAGACTTTAAAACATGGTTTAAGGTTTTGCCCCAACTATGTTTTTGCCTCCTATGTATACCTTAATGACTAAAACTAAAAATTTCACTCCGTTTTCCTGAACTTTTCAGTGGAAAAGTCTAACTATCAATAATACAAACTTTCCTGACGTTGGGGCGAGGGGTGGAGAGAGGAATTTAGAAGGTGAACTTAGAGAAAAACAGTTTATCTAGCGAATGCCATAAAAACTTCCCAAGGCTATGGCTTTCCATAAATAGAAAACAACATAGAAAAAAATCAAGGAAGTAGGTCAAAATAAATATATAGTAGCTTCTCAATCTTTGACCTTATATGTGTTAGGATAACCAAACAACATTCAATGAAAGTGTTTTGATTTGTTTTTCAGTTTGCTGATAGAATTTTTCTTTCTACAGATCTGTAAGCTCCTGTTAGGACTGAAAAACCAACAGAGATATTTTAGTAGCAGAATGAATATATGCATATTTTATCCATTGAGGGTGCTCCACACTGAAAGTCAGAGACCACTTAGGATGTAATCTAATCTTTTTAATAGCTGATAAATGGAAATGAATAGCCTCTTGGATGCAACAGAGGTGGAGCAGGTTTGAACAGCTGGCACCCTCCTTTTTGTACATGTCCATACAAAGATGAACATATCTTCTAAAATGTGGTATTGCCACAGAATCAAGCACACAGATTAGAAGAAGCCATGTTCTGATTTTTCCCCAGCATTTTGCATGATATGTTTTGAAAATGGGTTTGTCAAAAGCATCAGAATGGCTTTGAAAACCTTACTTGAAAAAAATGAAAGAAAGAGAGAGAATTAGCACGAATTAGAACTAGGTGAAAGGAGTAGATGCAAAGACTATCAGAATGATAACAATAAAAGATGTGGGAAGATGTTCCCTTGCGTCATGAAAATTAACGTGGGAAGCTTGCCTTTAATCATCACCTAAACTAACAAAAAGAAAGGGCAAGGATTTCTGAGTAACAAGAAGAAGGTGATCTTTCTCTGAACTAGGATTACCAGGTAGTTCCTCAAGAAAAGCCTGGGTGAAGGTGAAGGAAATACAGTTTAGTGTAACATCCTTAATTATTTACAGATGTTTATGAAACTCCTAGCTGTCTCATCTGTTCAGCAGGGGGGAATAATATAAATGGAAAAGCAGGGATTGTATCCCTCTGTCTGCTATCAATTAAATCATCAAAACAAAATTATCATTTAAATTAGGATGTATCATTTCACTTTTAGAATGTATGGGGGAAAACCATCTATGAAACAGAAATCTGTAAACTATCAAAGCAACAAAGCAACATTAAAGTTCAATGAGCAGTTTGTTCATGCATGTTTTAATCTAGTTAAAAAATGGAAACCATGTTCACGTGGTCAAAATAACACTTGCGTCAAAGGAGTCTTTGAGGTTCAATCCAGTGAGACAGGCAAATGATTTTTGTGAAACCCCAAAATATTTTCAAGAGGGGAAAGGGCTCCCTAGAGATCTGAATACGGTGGCATTGGTGGAATTTTAATGTGGGAAAATATCTAGCAATAAGGCAAGCTTGTTAGAGGGAGAAAATATCAAATGTTCAACTTCTAAATGTGTTCTCTTCAATTATTATGTAATTGAGAACTGTTTTCTATTTTCTATTAATATTTGGATTCTATTGTTTCCTATCATGCATATGCTAAGCTTACTTTGCATTAAGTTCTATGTTATTGTGTCTTGCCATGTTAAAGTAATTATCTGTCTCTACAAAAGAGATTTATTAACTTCATGAATCTGACCATACACACATCTTAAATAAATTAATGAACTGACAAAGAGTGCCCCATCATTCTAAGTAGCTGACAACATTTAAAAAGCAGTCACATCGCAGTAGCAAACATTTTAAAGCATTGGACACTTTTGGAAGAGCAAAGGGAAATATTTTATAAATACTCATTTTGGCAAGCATCCTAACTGGATTTAAAAGTTAATCAGAGATCCATGCTACTACTGCGTTTTTCTAGAACACTGTTTTGTTAGCGTGCTTTCAGTTGCTTTCTACCAAAAGACCATGTCACTCTGGTGTTTCTCAAGCAGCAGTTCTCTGGATTGGCTTAGTAACTTTATCCAAAACATACAGAGCAGTTTGATTTAGTAATTTGAGATCAGGTATGTGGATTTTATTAGATATGAAAAAGAGTATTTATTTATGGAAATGTGTAAAGTATTGGCAAAGAAAACGAACACTAGATAACCTTTAAACAAAAAGATTTATTCTGATAAAATCTTTTTAAAAGATTGTATTTCTTTTATTCAAATACTCTTTTGTCCTATTTTAAAATCTGAAACCTAAATGTTAACTAATACTTAGGATTGCCAAATTGTCTCTCAGTCCCCTAAAGAATGGAATAGGATTAATTCTCTTTGCTTATACAAATTGTTCATTTGAATTTTTAAAAATAATTGCTAGAGAAAAACAAAACTGAACGTTTATGATTAAAAGTTATTTTATCATAACTGAATTATAGGCAGAAAATGGAATTCTCTATGAGCTAGATTACTGTTATGGGAAGTTTCCCTCACAGAGCTAGCAAAGTGCATTATTTTTTTACTAAATTTTAGGTCAGTAATGTGGACATGTAGAACATTTAGCAGATCACAGGATCACAATGTCTCATTTTAGCATTTCAAAATCATCCTAGAAAGCAGGAATAGCATTTACGTCTGGGCTTCACATAATACAAGTTTTAAAAAAAATATTTAGACAAGTGTGCTCCGCTAAGTTTTATATCTGAGCAACTCCCAAACATTCATTTCTAAAGTTTGGCCATTATTATTATTATTATTATTATTATTTTCACTCTTAGGAAACAAGAACAAAACAAGGTTATTAGGAAAGATTTTGAAACTCCATTCAAAGAGGACATCCAAAGAAAATGTCATTAAAAACACTAATTCCTCTAGCATAGAAATACCGTCAATGTTTTGTGATTTCCTGATGATATTAAGAGTGTTTGTAAGTTGCCAGATCATTTCTGAGTGTTTTAAAATATATTTCATACATCTATTTAATATGTCAGACACACATTTCAGAGACTAACTTCCTAAACAAAATACTGACATCCCCCTAGTGAAATATACACAATACTTTTCCCTAAGCCACCTTATACAATTTTAAAGTTTTTGCTCAACGGATTGCTAAGGCATTTCTGATTTGTGAGGACTAGTGGATTCAAGCTGTACATTGAGTGAGTTTCTTTTCTTAAAGGGCAAAGCTAAATACTTAACCACTGACTTGAATAAAAAACACAAATGTTTGTAAATTTAATTTTTAAGTGGCATAATTTATCTAAAAATATTAATAACATTCACTGCTAGTATGTATCTATTGTATCTTTTCATGTGCTCATGACAGGAGGTCTTGAAAAGGAAATTTGTAATATTTTCTACACCTTAATATGTAAGTAAATTTTGCCTGCAATTCGATACACTGTAGTAATTACTACCTGTACCATGTATATTTGTATTTTGTCATTATCGTTATTCATTAGCATCACCATCAACTCCATAACAAAAATGTCCCAAGTTCTTGCTGTGTGCAGGGCCCTGTGCTAAGTGCTTTGTCTGCACCATTTCATTTCTCTATTTGTCTCTATCTTTCAAGAAAATTTCATAAGATCCACACCTGATCTGCATTATCTTAAAGTGAAGTTGGCTCTTGGTGCGGGAATTTCAACTAACAACATCGATCAACATATTTAATGTTGCTATTTGAACCAATGGAGAAAATACTGTAGTAGTTTTATTTTCTCATTCTTTCCAATATCAAATAGAAAAAGAAATGCTGGTGGGAGGAGGGAGTTGCGGGGGAGGTCCGATGAAGATGATTGCATTTGGAGAAAGTGGAAGAGTGCTATCTATTGCAATAGATGAAATAGTATTTTTTTAAATATTATATTTATTCCCATTACAACTTTCTTCTTAGATGTAGAAGAATGCAATTTATTGTGAATGTTATTTTGAATGAATATCCAACAAATGTATTACTCACAATAATTTAAACATACACCAACTGAGTATTCTGAGGCCTGTTTTAAAATTGCCATACATTTTCCTTCCCAGTAACAGCTACTTCTTTAAAAACAAAATAATCCAATGTCAGCATATTTTCTTTAAACCATGGGCATTTCTATTTTGATTGTTGTGTAATCTTAAAAGAAAGACAGTGCCTAAAAAATTCAACCATCAGTTTATCTTACATGTCATTTGATACTCTTCCTTAGTTCTATGAATTCATTTTTCTTATATTCCTCCACAAATGAAAAAAATTAAATTGAGTTTGGGCTTAATTTTAACCTTTCAGCAAAAAATAGACCTTTTCAGGCTCCCAATCCAACTTTTTAAAAAATGTTGATTTAATATTTTTAAGATAATTTAAAAGCAGCTACTATGGAAAGATTTTATTATTGAGGATAGTTTTTCTGTTACTAAAATTTCCTGATATAAATCTCAGTACAAATAACTTTCTAAGAACACTGTTTTTCCTTCTTCCCTGTTTCATTTTTATCGACCATTTTGTGTCATAATGATACTCCATAAATATTCTTGGATAAAAGGTGTCAGCTAGATGCAAATATGCTTTAATTAAACTTTGCTTCCCCTAAGTGAGTTAGGTGAACATTACTAGGTTTACATGTCACAGAAGGGGATCATTTCTAGAATTAAGTTTTTTGTGGTATGAGTGTGTGCAGACACTCTGACCTCTTCCGTCCATTTACCATTTCAACACTCCACTAAGAATGCTTTCCAATAAGTCCAGCTTTGCCAATGGCTCTTCAATAGGTAATTTTATGTTAATGTGTTTTGAATAGAGAGCAGCGTTGTCTTCAACTTTCAAAGAGCCCAGAGTAAACACAAATACTCTGCTAAGTAGCCTTCAAGAATATAGTAATCCTGTCATGTATCAGAATGCAAACTCCACCTGAACAATCAATTTTAAAGAGACTGTCATTAGGAAATTGTTTTCCTCACAAAAGTTTAAGTGCACCAGTCATGCTTATTGGAATTCTACAAAGTAGTAAGAATGGTTCAAAGAAAACATGGTATCTGCAGAAGAGAGGAAAAGGAAACGAAGCTGTTTCTTTAAGATAGTGATGCTCTTTGGGGGCAGTCCTCGCCCATTTGAAAGAATGTAAAGTGTAGAAAATTAAAGACCGTTTCACCTGTAAAATTAGAGGAATTCAATCCTTAAATTGTAAGAGCAAATTATATAACATATTTTTTTTCCATTGCAAAAAAAGGAAGTGCAAATATGAAAGTTATGTAAATGACCATTTCATAGAAACTGGTTTGGTTCATGTTTGTGACACATGTCATAATTCTGCTAAGAGTATCACTTGTTTCTTAAAAGAACTTTCAAAAGTCCATAACTGCACTACCTTAAAGGGAAAACTTGATATCTCAGTTATGTAATAAGGATCACTTGTCCATAAACCAAGTTATTTATCTTTATAGTTTTGTCATGGAAAAAAAAAGACATGAAAACCAACTGAATTTGCCTACATGGAAACAACTTCGAGAATAAAATAGTTACTTTTGAAAAAAGGAAATTCAGTCTGCCTGTAGAGAAGCAAGTGTAGCATATTTTTCTCATTCTTCTAATCTTTCCACAGATCGTCAATCACAAATTTTCCCTGGTATGTTGCCGAAGCAGGGAGCGAAATGTACAGCCACCAATCTACCAATAGGAGCATTTCTGTACCTGCACATTTTAATAAGTTATCCAGACAGAGTCAGAAAGAAATCCAAACTTTGTTTTTTACCTCATCTGTGATTGTAGCTGACATCAGCATGTTTTAGCTGAATGGATTATGCATTTCAAATAAGATTTCTGCATATTAAAAATGAAACAACATAGTTTAACATTAATACCACTTTTACAAGAAGAGATGTTATGACATATTCTGGAGATTGCAATAAGCTGCATTTTTAATCCTTTTTTTTTCCCACATCTCATTATTATTGAATTAACTTTGTGGCTTTAACTAGAGCTTTCCATGTGTCCTTATGTCTTCTCTCTTCATAACATTTGGCATTTATAATTACAAATTTGTTCATCAACATGCCATTACTTCTAGGTAATATGATATATTTTTCTATATTTTCAGATGATAAAAAATAGGATATTTATTTAAAGTTCATGAGCAAAATGGCTATTCTCTGCCACTGTTTCTGAAAGTGGTCCAATGTTCCGAGCTTATTCTGTAATTTTCCACTAAAATATGATGGCATATTCATATTTTGCCTTCAAGAGGCTGATGTACTTTTGAAAGTGGAATGTAAAAATTTTGAATATGTTCAGTTTAACTCAGCAAACAAGTACTGAACATAAATTGTATAGAAGCACTATTGTAGGCACAGTGGATCACAAATATGACCAAGAACTTGTTTTTCATCTTTAAAAGCTTATTCTGCAGAAACAGGAAATAAACACATGGAAAGAAATTTCCAGGGACATGTGGGTAATAAAGAATGAAGATGCTGCAGATTCAAGAAGGCTTTCTGGAGGAAAGGGCACCTAAGATGGGTCTTATAGTATGAGTGCATTAAAATCTGTGAGATGTTGCAGGATGTCTAGACCTAGGAAGCCACAAATTTTGATTGAGAATGCTTGAGAGGGAAAGACTTTGAGCAGAAGATCTAGCCAATTTTCCAGCTCATTCTAGAATCACTGTAAGGAGAGACTGACAAAAGAAAAGAGAACTGGAGGCAACAAGATGAGTAAAGAGATGATTCCTAAGTGTGGTCTGCAGACAACAGCATGAGCATAACCCAGAAGCAGACTCTGAGGCTCACCCTTTAACCCTACAGAATCAGAACCTCTTGTATCAAGATTCTCTGATTATTTGCATGCCTATTACAATTCAAGGAATGCTTATCTAGACTGAATAGGGCTAAGTGATGGGTTTGATTTTCAAATTATTGAGAAGAGTGAATCTAGGCCTGGAGGGGTGAAAGTGTTGCAGGTATTCCATTAGAGGCTAACACACTAATAAACAATAGGGATAAATGTAAACGATCTAGTTTGCTTTCAAACACCAGAGAAGCTCAAATACTTTACAAAGCAAATGTGGACTAAGAAACAGATGAGAAGAAATAAAGTAGAGGAGATGATAATTTTAATATTTGGATGTGAAAAATATGAGAACAACGTTGGGAAATTCATCAGGTGTTTGGGCTTACACAATTGTAGATCCCAGAAAAGGTCTGGATAGAGATGAAGATATGAGAGCCATCAATCTATTGTTTGGTTGTTAAAATCAGGACAGAGGATATGATCATATAGGGAGAATACGTTGACTTAGAAGAGCAATGAGCTGCAGAATTCCTGAGAGCAACAGGGACTGAGAGAAGAAATAAAGAGTAGTCAAAGATACCGGAGGACATCCAGGACATGTGGAGCCGAAGGAAGAGAGTGTTTCAGGAGAGTGTGGTAAACAAATTCCAATGCAGCAGGGTTCCAGGAAGATTTATGTCCACTGGATTTGGCACACGTTTTAGTTTGAAAGCAGGAATATTAATTTCTTAAGGTGACTCAAATTCATAGTCTTCTGCTACATAGCTCATATTACTTTTATAAGTGAAACAGAAATCATAGCTGAGTCTGA
Organism: Ateles fusciceps; assembly: GCA_036589455.1. Lineage (NCBI taxonomy): Eukaryota > Metazoa > Chordata > Mammalia > Primates > Atelidae > Ateles > Ateles fusciceps. The sequence continues at coordinate 2,783,979 of JAZHEH010000045.1, read as the reverse complement.
GTCAAAAAATACACTCTATATTGGTGGTTTTACTCAGCATTTAATTTTCTCTCTGGCATTGAAAATTGCATTAGGTTTCAATGGAATTCCCTAAGATGAGCACCTGATGCATCCAAGTGCAATGTAGCATGGTAGCCTGAAGATCCCTTGGAGAGTAAGTCACACTGTAAAGGTTAATTTCCTGGCAGATTAGCTTGCAGTGCAGGATTAGTTGTAGGAAGTGTGATCATGAGTATGGGCTTTGAATTCAGATAGCTCTGAGGTCAAAATCCATTTATGTCAATAATTAGATATGCTTATTTTTTTCTCAATCTTATTTTGAGCATCTGTAAAATAGGATGAATAATGCTTGTGGAGTTATTGAATTAAGTGATATACACATATATTTTATATGTATACATATATGCACAAATGTATGTAATTGAATTGAGATCATATGTATACACACACACACACACACACATCACACACACACGTAATTGCAATTAAACTATACAGAGAGAAGTCCTGCCATATAGCAGATCAAATAGTCCATCCTTTCCCACCTCCATTAATGCACACTAATTTTGTAACTATTACAGAAAGTTAAGTATAATTTAAATGTTACTATCTCATCTCAAACTTATTTTAAAAATTATAATTTGGGAATTATCAGAGACAACGAAATGCTTTGGAAAAATTACAAATATTAGGAGTTCAGAGACCAGGATGAAAATTTCACCTTCATAATTAATAGGGTGAGCAATAGTTGTGTATCTAATGTACAGTCATGCCCCCACATAATGACATTTCGGTCAACAATGGACCACAAATACTATGGTGGTTTTACAAGATTATAATGGAGCAGAAAATTTCCTATCACCTAGTGGTGATCGTGACTCTGTGTGTGCCTAGGCTAATGTGTGTGTCTTAGTTTTTAATTTTTAACAAAAAAGTTGAAAAAGTTTAAAAAAAGTTAAATTTAAAAAATATTAAACAATAAGAATATAAATAAAATGTTTTTGAACAGCTGTACAATGCATTTGTGTTTTAAGTGAAGCATTGTTACAAACAAAAATCAAAAGTTTAAAAATTTAAGACTGTTAAGGAAAGAAGTTACAGTAAGCTAAGATTAATTTGGTGTTGAAGAAAGTAAAACATGTTTTTATAAATTTAGTGTAGTCCAAGTGTACAGTGTTTAAAAAGTCTACAGTAGTGTAGAATAATGTCTTACGCCTTCACATTCACTCACCACTCACTGACTCACCCAGAGGAACTTCCACTCCTGTAAGCTCCGTTCATGTCAAGTGACGTATACAGAGGTACCATGTTTTTATCTTTTATACCATACTTTTACTGTACCTTTTTATGTGTAAATGCACAAATATGTACCATTGTGCTAGCACTGCCTACAGTATTCAACACAATAATACATTGTACAGGTTTATAGCCTTGAAGCAATAGGCTATATCATTTAGCCAAAGTGTATACAATCTAGGTTTGTGTAAGTACACTCTGTGAAGTCCACACAAAGACTAAAACCTAACGATGCATTTCTCAGAACATATCTCTATCATTAAAGGATGCATGACTATATATATAGCACATCCATTGTAGATCAAGTTCTTTGGTAGGAAAGACAGAATGTAAATTCTATGATGAAAAGAATGTTGTCAGTTTAATTTATTGCTATAGCCTAGCATACAGTAATGACGCTCAAAATTTATATTTACTGGGTCTTTAAGAGTATTAAATTTTAGTTGTAGATCTGAATTATTGTAGATCTCAATTTTCTCATCTGTAAAATGGCATCTGGGGTCCTTTTCAATTTGATAACCCTGATTTTTTTTTTTTTACAGTCATAGACAGAACAAAAGAGACAGAAAACTGAATATGTACATCAGAACAGAAACAATTAAGTTGTTCATGTAGTTAATATAATTTTTATTCGGTTGATGGAACAGGAACACCATAGTAGTCCATGTAATAATTAGATTTTTAGTGACCAACTGACTTGCTAAACAGTCAGTATATATTTTGTGCACCTACAATGTGCTAAGCACTGACAAGGATGTAGTGGTAAAGAAGGAGATGCAGGCTTTTCAATCGCAGGCATATAGTTAACCTTTTCTATTTTCATTGTGCCCAGTGGCATTAGATGTGAGATGGCCTGCAGTTTGTAATCATGGTACAGAATGAATCCAACTAATCCACCCTAGGGTTAGTCCCATTTCCCTGATTTGTTACTAAAAGACAGCAGTTTGCAAAAGTTGAATTAATACTAGAATTATTTATTCCTGACAACTATAATAGTCGGAGATAAACAAAGTAGATTAAAGTCTATTATTGTAGCATCAGCAACCTGACCAAGAAGGGAAAAAGTATGCAGGCAAGCAGAGAATTAAAAAGAAAAGTAAATAAAACTACATAGAGGTAGATTCACAAGGGTGGGGAAGAGCAAGGATGACATAAGTCATGTTGACAGCCTACTTGGACTGAGCCTGATCCAGAAGAATGTCTTTGCAAGCAACGGATTTAAATCCCACGGGCTGTTGGCGAATGTTTTGTTGTATTTCCTGGTGTCTGGTGATAACCCCTTACATACATCCCAGGAAGATATTCATCACTGTGTGCATAAATAAGCCTTTCTGTAACTTAACAGCCATCTCCCTTTCTTTTGTGGAAGGTATTTTATTATATGTTTAGACATATTATAACTATTCCTACTGGTTGTGCTACTATTTAACTCTGCTCCACTATGACAATTTTTAAAGTGTCCTTGCAAACTTTTGTCTATTTTTGAAATGCGATGCTATATTTCTATATATTTCCATTTTTAGAGATATCATTATCAAGTGTATTTAATTTATATAGATATTTCCTTAAAAGATGTTAACAGAAATTCTTTAATATGAGAAATCAGTATTAATATTACCTTTATTTTTGATATAGTAACACGCTGTGTGTATTATTAATTATATCTTTAAGAAGTTCAAGTTTTGCAACTATTTTATCTGAAAATACACTGTTTTGGCAGATGTTTATATGTAAAAACAAAGTCATATTTCTCTGAAACATTAGCACTTTTATAGCACATCTCAAAATGTTTTTATATGTATGGTTAAAAAAGCAATGTAGTGAAAGTGCCTATTTGTATGCAGAGCTGCTAATTAATGTTTTCTTTAGACGGAGAGTCATATATAAATGTGTACATATTGACATGTATTTAGTGTAGGCAAACCTGTGTAAATAAATCTATTTAACCATATGTTAAGCAATCAATTCTTATTATCCCTTAAACACTAAAAAGAAAACCCCAAATGTCCTATAACATGTTTTCAAAAGTATTTTAAGGACCTTAAAGCCTTGCTTATTTTGTTAACTCCAGGATCACTAAACTTGAGGAATAAATCTATCTTCTACAGGGTCGCATATCCATACTGTCTTCATAGAACTTACATTAATTCGTTATAAAATCTGCAAAAGATTTAGGAATACACTCTTCTATCTAGCAGAATAATCTGAAAAGGGAGCTTTTCAACATGCAAAGTTTAAATCACAAAAATGGGCATATTTGCTAATATATCTTAAAGACTTGATTTTGAATCATTTTATTCTTCAATTTGAAAACCAGACTGTCTCCTGATTTTACAGCAACTCATCAACTTTGAAGTAAATTAAAAGAAAATATTTTTTAGAGATCCTTATTTCACTTAGATGGAATAATATGAAATATAGGCTTCCTCATGGACTTGTCTATATGCTAATTCTTTCAGTGATTTCCACTTTATAGAGTCCTCAGCGACCACAGTATAAGAATACCTAATTAATACCCTAATTTTTACTATTAAGACTTTTAATTATTAATGATCAAAATGGTAAAAATAAAAATAGGTTTTTGTTGTTCTTGTTAATATTGCTATTTTGTTTTAGAACATGAGCAAGGAAGGGTTATATTCACTGCTAAGAAAAGATGTGATGTTAAAAGACAATAAAAAATAAGCATCGTTATTCAACATTTTTTTCAACTTTTCTATCAAGAAGCATGATCTTCAAACTGGTGAGGTTAGAACAAACATCATTATGAGGGAATGGAATTCCAGAATAGATGAGGAGATAATAGAAAGTAGCTAGAACTTCAAATACATTCAGGTCTCTTTATGAATAACATCCCATAGTGCTGAAAGAACTTGCAGAAGACATGATGAAACCACTGCTGGTAATCTTTAAGAAATCATGGACAACAGGAGAGGTACCAAAAGACTAGAGATATGAAAATTTCCCAATTCTCTAAAAGGGAAAAAAGCAAATTACATCAACTACATGCTAGCAAACCTGTCAACTCCCAGTCAAATTCAAGATTATGTTATCAAATAGATGATGTATAAGTTAATGGGAAAAAATGCAGTCATTGCTAGAAATTTTCATGGGTAACCTAAAGACCAATATTGCCAAACTAACTCACTTCTGATTATCATTACAAATCACAACATGAACACAAAGCAATGTGATATTTTTAGGTGATAAACTGATTGCTAGTTCCAGATGAGTTAAAATGTGTACAACAAGAGCCCTGGGAAAAGATCTTGAGGTTTTTAATTGACAAGATGCTCGATATTAGCCAATTGAGTGACAAGTATTACAAAATGGGCCTATCACTTCTTTCAGGTAAAAGAAAAAAAAAATTACCATTGCACCTACAACTGATCAGAGCTCATCTAGACACTTGTTTCCAATTTTTGTGGTACTAACATCTGGAGGATATTGTCAAACTGGAGCCTGTCCAAAGATGACCCAGGCTGATGAATGGTGCTTCAATCACAGTGGCAAATAACTGAGGGATTTAGAACAAAGAGATTGAAAGAATTATCTTTAGTGTTGTAAAGGAGAAGAACATGGCAGAGAATAGATTGTTTTGAGCAGGTTCAGAATCCGTAGCCAGGAACAATTGGTGGATGTTGCAGGAAACCAGGGAAGAGGTTTCTTTCTATTAGAAATACCAAAAAAATGGATCCGCCTATCTTATGAAGCAATCATTTTCCTGTCACTGGGAGTGTGCAGGCAGACACTGAACAGAACAAAGGGATTTCTACATTGCTTGGGCAACTGGTCATGTTTTTAAACTCCTTTCAATCTATGATTATTTGATTCTAAAGATTTCTAACAGCCACTTGTTATACTGGATACCAAAAAAAAAAAAAAAAAGGCATCATTTTCTCTTTACTGGTTTAGTTAAATAGAGATTCCTAGATTCAGAAATGAGCAATTGATTGAGGATTCTCAAAGCCTTTTCTGCTAAAAATTTCTTGCCAAGAAAGCCGACTCCCAAAGAAAGTAAGACTCCTATATCCATGGTTCCTGACTTTACCCATGGCTTTTATAATATAAAAAGTATAACCATGTCTACTCTCAGTTTCTGTAAGCTATTCAAATTCAGCCTATGTAGTAAGATATAGCTTAACAGGTTGTATAGCTATAAAATTTTTGAACTCCAAATTCAGGAAATTTATGTCAGTTGAAGATAAAACTTTTGAAATGTACATTCAAATCAATAATCCATGTGCAAAAAAAAAGTCTCTAAAATAGAGGACACAACCTTAAAAATGTTAGTACTTCAGTGCATATTTTGTAGGAATGGTAAGTTTTAAGCTTTGGGGAAAAGTTAATTTACTGGTTTGAAAGATGTGAAGGTTTTCCTTCAAATTAAAAAGAAAGCAGTTCTATCATGTTTTACAAATCTCGCTCACTAAACCATAAGTATTTAATAAACTTGACTATGCACTGATAACATCAAGGAATATTTTGAACATATGCAAAATATAAGAGACTTAGCTAACATGACTTTACACATTCATTATATAAGTTTCAATGCTTGCTGAAGTTAGGGAGAGGTAATTTAATCACCATAATGGAGTGCTCATAGTAGGATTACATTATAGGCAAAAGTTACTCTACGTAGTTGGATAGAAAGAAAAATGTAGTACAGCAAACCTCATGTATAATACATCTCATTACAACAAGAATTCAGACTTGCCAAATGGTAAATCATGGCCTACCCCTTTCCAACTTCAAGACCTTCAAACTATATAAAAAAGAAAAAAAATTACTGTACTCCTTTGCTCTTTATTTTAGGTGTTACTCTCAAATCCTGTATACAACACTGTAACGAATTTCATCATTGTTCAAAAATGAAAAGGGTTACTGCAGATATAATTCTGTAATGAAACTAATCAAACTATAAATAGAAAAAATAATCTTAAGATGTAAAGACTTAGAAAATGGCATCATAACGTAAAAACAGATTAGTTCAAAGAAAAACAGCATTGTGCAAAAGAATTCCAAATGAAATAAAACATAAGGTAATACATTCATATTTCAGTGAAACACTAATTTTCTTTCCCAAATAACGCTTGTTGAATTAGTTATCCAGCAAGAAAAATTACATGGGAGAGAGGCCAAAATACAAAGAAGATGCTAAGTGGCAGTCTATTTTGTTATATAAACGTATTTAAAGAAGATTACAAGTATATTTTCCTTTCGCTTCTTAAAGATCAGAGACATGTATCTATATTAATACAGTTTAGATGCATGCCAACAGTTTATTAAATTGTCAACACTAAGAAACATGTTAAAATGTGAATATGCCTTAAGACTTGAAATGGTTACCAGAATAATGAGGTAAACAAGTATAAAGCATGATATCTGTGGAAATAAATGAAAATACACTATTTTGTTGTGAACTAGAGAATTACTTAAGAATTGTCATAGATCATTGGTTCCCTTCCTTGGGTCATGACCCAGATTAAGGATGCTGAGGGTCTATGGAGGGGTCACGGAGGATCCTCAGGGGGGTAATGTGTTCCTAACCTCCTAGATAAACATGGATGGTGCAGGGGAAGGAGTTATATTTTGGTTCCTCACCCCCACCCACGAGTAAAAAGAAAATAAGAGGAAAATCAGGGTGCTTAGGTGTCTTTCTCTGGGCCACAGCTGCAGGGCTGAAGAACAGGATTTACACATCAACGTGACATAAGTATCTTTCACTATAGGGCTGGCTTACATCTACACTTCTCACTACCTACCTGGATTCAGGGGAGTCAGTGGCCTATGAAATATTTTATTTCAATAATTCTTGTTATATATTAATTTCAATAAAGCAAATGGGTGTAGCTTTTTTAGAGACTCTTTAGCCCAACCAATAAAGACAATAATAATCAATTTATAGCTTGCCTGAGAGAAAATTGAGAAGCAGGGTAGTAGATGATAGAAAATGATGGTCAACAGTCAGTTCTCACAGAAACATTTCGAAGTCCAGAAAGGAAACAGAATGTTCTATCTCCCTCTCTCTCTCTCTCTCTGTCTCCAAGATCCAGCTAAGGAAATGTGTGACAATTTTGATTTTTCAAAATGAGAGCCAAAAACAACTAAAATAATGAAGCTTCAAGAATACATTAGCCCCCCCAGAAAAAAGTATCATTTAAGCTACAGCAAATGGAGCCTGCAGAAAGATTAGTGTGCAGCAGAGTCCGGTGATTGGTAAGAATAACAGTTTAACTAAAATTTTAAATGTAGCACTATTCCCAAAAGATGAGCATGTAAAAGAGCATACAGCTTTTGTAAATGAGCAGCAAAACATTCATTTGTTTAAAAGATGAAATTTAATGAAATACTTAGCCGGTGACTTAGTACTACATTTCAGAAAATAATCACATTACCAGTTGATACTTCTCTAACAGCTAAGATTTTTATTCTATTTACACTAAAGGCAGAGGTAATTTCAACCTAATAATTTTCAGCTCTGAAGTTTTATTTTGTGTGCATACTGCCAACTTGCAGACCCTCTAGGGTTTGCACACTATAATCAGGGTTGCAGCATTCAACACCCTTTTCCTATAACAATAAAAAAACTCTCCATACCTTTCAACTTGTCACGTTTGTGGTGCATTATAGAATTTAAACAAGCTTTGAAGATGAAAAAGACTGTACACAATGCTTAAGTGTTACTATTATTATGATTATGATGATATGGTCCACAAGATGTACAAGGGCATTTTGGGATGAATGTATTATGAGTCACAAAGTTGCAACTGAAGACAGCTGTTTGATTGCTACTTGAGAGAGTAGAGTTGAACAAGCCTGAATATGGATGATCTCATTTGGTTTTATAAAACTAAACAGAGCACAGGCAGTTAGTTGGATAATATATCTCCAAGGGAAAGAAGAGTTAGTGTAATTTGTCTCTCTGTTGTAGCATATATCATGTTCTTGCTTATAAACTCCAGATATGATTTCTGTTTCCCAAGGACAGATTGTCTTTGGCATGGTAACCTCAGTTTTTGGTCACAATATGTACGTTTTCATTATTGGTATCTTTAAAAACTCTAATTATATTAATAGTTTTCTTGTTTTACTTGTATATTCTTCCACTATATTATTGTCTTGCATTATTGATATTTGCCTTTACCATTTTCCACTCCCATGGGAATAAACAAAAATCACTTAGAACATTGACTTGTATTCATGAGTTAAGTAATGATATAAGATTAAGTAGCAAGAAATGTCAAGGGTATTATGGTTAATTATCAAATATGTCTCATACAGGACTGTAGATTTAGGCATGGAGTCTATGACAGTGTGTTGGCCTGGACTATAAAGGTTGTAACAAAGAAATGAAACTTTACTTTTCCAGAGTCACCTTGATTGAAAGAAGTAGGGTGTAGCATTTTAGATGGGAGGAATGCTGTAAGAAGTCACGGGGGTGAAAAGGAAAAGACATTTTTGTGGACTGGTGTGGTTGAAATAAAGAACTCATGAGGAGTTTCTGGGAAAAGGGTCTGAAAGTTTGCTAAGAAAAGATGTGGGCAAATGTTGAGCCTGGGTCAATTGGATGAAACTTCATTCTGAAATCCTAGGAGAGCAAACATCACATGTCACATCTGATTTACTATTTGATCAACAGATAGATTGATTTAAAGTGGATGCCCTGAAATTTGTGTTAACGAAGATTACAAATTGGCTCTGGATAGGATTTTCAAGGCGGAGCTGGAAAAAGTACTATGAATGTGGTGACCACATGGGTAGAATTCATGCTGTTTACCATCTTTAAATTAAATATTGAGGAGTAACTGAAGATTTTGATACAGAGAAAAAACTGGAATACAAAATTTCAAATGACTTTTTCATTGAATAGTTTTATCAGCCTTGCAGAATCCGGACGTCTGGAAGCTGGGTCAGTGAGCCAAATAGATAGTCCATCTTGAGTGAATAACATAGCAAAATGGAATGGGAGGGAGTTTGATGAAGATTTGGCTGGCAGACTTGAAGAAAAGAAAATCTAGTGTTAAATGATACATTGCAATTATTGATAGTATTTGACTAGTAATATTTTTGCAACTAGATATGGATGTGTCACATGGTCTTACCCAAAATTTATTACGAAGGGCTGAGCATGGAAGTCCCTAAAAGACAGCTACCATTATGCTTTTGACAACAAACAATATAGTAGTGGAAGCTCTGTGAAAATTTCTAAATTAAGGTTTCCACCAGAAAGGAAAGTATTCATTTGATATTCGCCCAGAAGTGATCTGGCATACTATGTGAAAACAAAGTCTTTTCATTATCAAAGCACACAGCTCTTTAAAATGTAGCCTTTCAAGACTGTAAGGTAAGGGTTTTTACTAGGGTGTGACACTTTGGGTGTCACTTAAGCTAACTTAGGCACCAAAATATGGCATTGGGGAAGACTATATCAATGAGCATTTGGTAAAAAACATCCACCAAGCAGAACAGTGACATTATTACTCCTTCCTCAGAATTTATCATTGGATGTGCCCTATATTCAATATTTGTCTCAAGTAAAAACTTCCAAAGTACAAATGGCCAGATTTACCCATTATATAATGTTATTTTGTCTAGAAATATTTATCAAAGGTTTAGTCACATGTTCCCATAATATGTTTAAATTTCTTTGATTTGTAAGACTTTAGGAGGAATTGTCAGGAATGCTACTTCTGTTAATTTATATTCTGGTTTTAATTTGCCAACTTTTTAAAGATAATTGTCAAAGTTTGAAGGAAGAGGTATGCTACGTGATATGTGACTTAAAAGTCAAATTCTGAAAGAGATAACTTACTTCTCCAAATGCCTAACATATGTAAGAATGGCTTGAATTGATATGATATAATCTAACGTAGAAATGGATGAGGAAATATCATAGGAGCTATAACTTGGTTTTATTACTATGTTTCTTCAACAACTAGCTTTGTGCACTTGAGAAAGTTACTAAATATCTCTAGATTTCCTTTTCCTTAGCTGTGAAATGAAGAGACTAGACTGGATGCTCTTTCACATAACTAAATTCTATGAGACTTGTCACATGGAATATAGATGACCAAGTAGACTCAAGAGAAACTGTGGAACTTTGGTTTAGAATCCCAGTACCACAAGGAATTTTAGAGTTACTGGCTGACTGCTTTTCCTGTGCTACTACATTACCCCACTGACTGTAGCACATAGAGAGGAATAGTAAATGTCAACTTGATTATAGATCCCTAGAAACCCTGGAAGATCTAGGTTAGCTTCCTCAGATGGTATGAAATTATATAGCCCTGCCCATTCCCTCCAAATCTCTTCAAATTAGTCTAGTTCCCATGGGCACTTTCATGCCAGACTGGTAAAGATATAATGAGTACATTTGTTCCAGAGACAATTCTGGCAATAGTTATCAGGATGTAAAATGTGTATACTCTGTATCCCAGTAATTCCCCTTCTCGGAATTTGCCTAAGAAGGTAACACTTAGTGCAAAAAGCTCTGCGTTCAAGAATGTTCATGATAGTGTGGCTTACAATGGTGAAAAATTGAGAGTGACCTAAAATGTAAGGGGTGGACAACCAAAGCAGTCATTAAAAATAATGACATAAATGGAATGAAAAGATGCCCACAACATCTTATTAATTGTTAAAAGGAAATTAGAGGCCAGATACCTAGTACACCATTTATGTAAAATTGTATACATATATCTCAATGGTTATAAATGCACTGGTATGATTTAAGGTGGTTTTTACATTATTTGGGGAAGCTTTTCTATAATATTGAAATTTTCAAAACTAATAGGCTTTAATATTTTTAAAACAATAAAATGGATAAAGAATATTGTAGCTTATGGTGAGTTAAAAGTGAATGGAGAACACCTGGTCAATAGCTATGGCAGTTGTGAGCATTCTTTTTGTATCATGTTTAAAATTTGGAATTACTTTTTAAAATAGAAATTTATTTTTAATAGAAATATCAATTGATATCTATTAAATTAAAATATTTATTTTTTTAAATAGAAATGGATTTAGTATCCAGAATTACGATGTCTGCAAATGTGCATAAGTACTCATTGTTTTATCCTTACAACTGATTCCTGAATATAGGTAACTATCATGTCTCATATCAATGTTATTAGGGTAACATTGCTCTAGTTTTTTAAAAAAAATTGTTTTTAATATTTTTTAAGCTAGTATATTTTGTCCATCCTGGAACATCATTGTGGGATACAGTTTGTTTTTTTTTTTTCTCACTTGTCCAGCATTTTCACTTTATGAATTTTTTCTTTTCTTCTTTTTTTTTTTTTTTTTTTTTTTGAAATGGAGTCTCGCTCTGTCACCCAGGCTGGAGTGCAGTGATGCGATCTCAGCTCATTGCAACCTCTGACCCAGGGTTCTAGTGATTCTCAGCCTCCTGAGTAGCTGGAATTGTAGGCGCCTGCCACCACATCCAGCTAATTTTTTTGTATTTGTAGTAGAGATGGGGATTCGCCATGTTGGCCAGACTGGTCTTGAACTCCTGACCTCAAGTGATCAACCTACCTCGGCCTCCCAAAGTGCTAGGATTATGGGTGTAGGCCGCTGTCCCTGGACCACTTTATGAATCTTTATAAGGAATTAAGAAAAGCCTTCCTTTTATAGAAACTAATCATGTGAGATATTTACTCTTCTAGCATTCCTTGGGTTAAGTACATTAAGTACAGCCTCCACCATCAGATGTTCCAGTACCAGAACTTTAATAAGGAGTTATTACTGCAAGAGAGAAGTGAAGAAGAATATTCTTTCTTGGTGGCAGCAACAGTGGTGGCAGCGGGATGGCCGTGTTTCTGGAGGTAAAAGTGTACAACTGTCACACCTTGAGCTCAGTGGTATTAGTGGTGGTTTCTTTATCAGTATAGCTCTGAAGCTAGTTTGGGGTACTGTTTCCAGAAGGTAAGCTTTGTGTTGGTTCCTACTGATTGTTTCAGCTGCAGGGTATACTTATAATAAATTTATTTTCTTTTTAATCATCTAGTCAGCTTGCAACCAAGGACTTCCCCACCATCAAATGGACACTCATACTCTCATCTTTACCTTCTCTCTGACATCGTGAAGTAAACGAACCCTTCTCTATCCAAGGAGAATGTACCATCTGTCACCTACTTACGGACTTGGCTTTTCACATTATGTTGTTTTTCCACTGTTTCATCAACCTTTCTTTTTCCACAGGCTCTTTCCCCCTCTGCAGACATGCTCATGCATCTGTCATCTATAAAAAAAAGATTCATGCCTTCACCCACACTTGCAAGGAACTCTAAGCCTCTGACTCTTTAATTGCCAAACATCCTACTATCTATTCATATTGCTTCCACTTTCTTATCTCTGATTCATTCTCCAACTCTCTACATTATAATGTCTGCCCTCATCATTCCACTGGAACATATTGTAACTCTCTGACAACCTAATGCCCTGAAACCTAACTCAAATAATTCAACCACTTAGCTTTCCCTTTATCTCGAAATACTTTTCTTTTCTTCGATTATTTGACTACATCCTTTTCTGTTTCCTTCTTTTACACTGGTTGTTTCTTCTCAATCTCCCTTGTGAGTTGAGAAGAAATCTTTGTCTGTGTGTGACCTCTGAAGTCTCACTCCTAGGTGCTCATCTTTCTATAACCGTGACATAAATGATGTAACATATTATCATGGTTTGAAATGAAATGCCATTTGTATGCTGATGACTTGTGTGTGTGTGTGTGTGTCTTTCCTTCCCAGATCTGAATTCAAGACTTGGATTTGTGACATTGTATTTCTTGAACGTCACTTTTGTCAGACTAAAGCCTGTTTCTTTCCTCATCTTTTTCATTCCACTAAATGGTATTACTGTTGTTACTCTATTTCCTCAAATCAGTATGCTGGAAGGCATCCTTGAGTCCCCATTTTCTCTTGTTTCTTATATCCGGTCCTTCAAGAATGTCTACCAGTTATGCAAACCATGTATCTCTCTAGTCTTCCCATGTTTTTCCATCTCATCAGGCATCACCATAATCTCAACCTAAGTACAATACTGTAATAGCCCTATACCTACTCATGCTTCAATTCTTGGTTCCAATCTTTCCCTGTAAGATTTTAAACTCTGTGAGAGAAAAATTCCTGCTGGTCCTGAATTTCTTGCTCTTATCCTATGCTTTATACATAGTAGATGTTCAATAAATATTTGTTGAATGAAAAACTCAACAAATCAATCAGTAGTTTAGATTCAACTGGCAGCAAGATGATCACAAACTTGTTCTGGAAAGCTGAAGAAATCCAGCAGATGGTGATATAAATTGGATTGAGATGCTTTATAAATAAAAAGTCCTAGTATCACAGCTGCCAAGAAAATACTTAAATGTTAAACTCAAATATTCAAAGTGGTGGACTGAAAGGTACATTCATGTTAATAACATTATAATTTATCTCATTTGTAATGTAAATCCCTTTTTCTTAAAATAATTGAGTACAAGGAACTACAACTAATTAACTCATTAATTTAACAAATATGTATTGAGCACCTATTATATGCCAGGTACTATTATGAATGCAGAGAATATAGCAGCAAACAAAAACCCTGTATTTATGAAGCTTAGAATTTAGAGAGACAGACAAATCAGATAAGTAAGTAAAACTCAAAAATGACATAGAGTGATACGCACCAAGGAGAAGGAATAAAGCAGGGAAGAAGTATATAAAGTGTAGCATTTTAAGTTGAGTAGCCAGGGCAGCCCTTAAGTTGACTTTTAAGTACATAGTTGAAGTGAAGGAGAGAGCCATGGGGATATTCATGGAAAGAGCATTCCAAGCAGAGGGAACAGCAGGTGCAAAGGCTGAAAGGAGAAAATATGTTTCCATATTAAAGAATATCAAGGAGGCCAGTGACTGGAGTGCAGTGAAAAAAGATGAGGGTAATGAGAAATTTATTTAGAGGCAAAGTGGAGTTGGGAGTGGGACTTTTTTCTGAGTTACAGTGAAGGATTTGGGTTTTATGGAGAATGATGTGAAAGGCAATTAAAGGACTTTGAGTAGAGGTGTTTGACATGATGTGGCTCAAGTTTTAAGAGAATCACAAAATATATTTCACAGTTATTAGCCCAAAAGATCTTTTGAGGCATGCCAATGTAAACCGGATTCAAAAATATAGAACTGGTACAAATATACATTACAGTCATGTGCTTTGGAACATGTTAGTTACATGACCTCTGGTAGTTTGGTCAAAATATAAAAATTAAGGAAAATTGATCAAAGATAAAATAATGAAATAATGCTCAAGAGTACTTACAATAATTATATTTCTGTATTTTAGAAAAATTTATTCCAAAGATTTGAAAAACTTGACATAAACACTGTATATAGTTGGCTAATTTTTAGTAGTTGAAATGTAATTATTTTTAACTTAGCGATGTACAATACTATCACCAAATATAAAAATAGTATAAAATATCTTATATTTTCCCAAGGAAACTCTGGGGCTCTACTGCTTGAATTTAAATCCCAGTCCTGCCACTCACCAGTCATGTAACCTTATGCAAGTAACTTACCTGTGACTCATTTTCCTCATCTTAAAATGGGAATAATAACAGTAGCTGTCTCAAATAGTTGTTCTGAGAATAAAGGAGCCAATAAGCATAAAAAGCTTAACATAGTGCTTGACACAGGGTAAATATTCTGTAATCATAATTAATTTTGCTATTTTTATTTCAGTTGCTGATTTTTAAGTTGTTGCATTTAAGAGGGAACAGTTGTATGAAAAAATATTTAAGGAACATTTCATTTCTAACATCCTATGGTTTTATTTATTTTATTTTATTGATTTACTTTTTTTTTTGAGAAAGAGTCTGTTTTCACCCAGGCTGGATTGCAATGGTGTGATCTCGGCTCACTGCAAACTTCGCCTCCTGGGCTCAAGGTATCCTCCTGCCTCAGCCTCCAGAGTAGCTGGGATTATAGGTGCTCACCACCACATCGCCTAATTTTTTTTTGTATGTTTAGTAGAGATGAGTTTTCAGGTTTTCTTCATGTTGGCCAGGCTGGTCTCTCACTCGTTACCTCAGGTGCTCCACCCACCTCCGTCTTCCAAAGTGTTGGGATTACAGACATGAGCCACCGGGTCCCGCCACAGCTTGTGATTTTATTTGGACTACAGTAAGCTAATCTTTCTTTTTGCCTCTCCACACAGTTTTATTTGTATAAGCAAAATCCTATACATAAATTGGAAATTATATATTAGAAAGTGAAAATAATGCAAATATCTTATTGATTTAACTGAATTTATAAATCACACATGACATACAGTCTAGATATCCTTTGTTTTAGTGTCTCATCCATTTTTACACAATAGCCTTGTTTTCATATGTGCTGTGTTTTTAGGTAAACATAAAATAGACACAACAAGAACCACACTGCATAGAGTGTAGTGAGTCATAATGAAGTATGGTGTAGGCTGGTATTTAATCACTGTTAAAACTGATAACAGAAACATCAAAAAGATCACTTGAGATTATGTCTCCCTAGGTCTTCTCAGGTCAATAATCTTTTGGACTTCAAAACTCACAGGGGCTAATGTGTGTAATTATCATTCACCTACTTAGGCTAACAAAAAATGTCTCAACTTTTGCTGGAACAGGTTTTAATCTGTGCTTTATCATTTGATGAACACTAACCACTTCCTATGAAATCTTCATTTCTATATAGATCTGAATTCTTTGATCATCTTCATGTGGAGCCTTTCAAATACCAAGGATTTATCGACACGTCGTGATACATGTTATGGACAATTAGTCTATTATTTTATTCAGTTCATTTTAAAGGGTATTTACAAAACACCAGCCATTTATTAATACAATAATAATAGTTTGTGAAGTCAAAGACATATGCAATTTAAGATTATTAAATAAAACTGCTGTTTAAAACACATTTCCTAGAGCTTGAGAGAATAGAAGATATTCCAAAGATGCTGCTATTATTCACGGCAGTTATTGGAATTTGTCTTTTGGGTATGTTCACTGTATTTCAAAATAGTTTCTAATGTCTTCATGTCTTGTCATTTGAGGGTGAGTTTGATGCTGAATTATTGTCAAAAATTACCAGAGCCAAGTCTGGCAAATAAGATTGGTCATCAATCTGTGCAATGTTGTTTTGAATAAAAAGCATAAAAACCTATTGTTTTGAATATAATTGAAAAGCATTTATATATATATTTTTTAAATTTCATAATATTACAGTTCTGCATATCTGAATATATCTAGCAATACTAAATTAAAATCTGGTATATTCATTTGAATTCTCTTTGATACCAATTCATATAGGTATAAGCCACAAAAAAGAACATAAATGGAGAACTCTAGGGGTTATGGCTGATTTGAGGTGTGGCATTACTAAGGGGTCCAAAAAATGCTGCAGAACCCAGAATCTGTTTTTCTATGTCTAAGCTCTGCTTTCTCTGAATTAGCTCAAATTTTCTGCAGCGAGACAAACCCAAGAGCTCCAGCTTTACATCTTTGTTGGTCCAAGTGTAATGCAATAAAAAATCCAGGCTTTCTCTCTTGTTGTCTCCCCAAAGCTTCCTTGACCCGAACTGTGTAAAGATCCTGAAGGTCATTCTCTGATAAACTTTCAGAGGGAAACCAGTGGGCTATTGCCAAGGAAGCAAGAATGAAAGAATGAATGTTGGTGGCTAAAAAGTAGGAATTGTTCACATATCTCTATAGATATAGATATAGATATAGATACACACACACACACATACATATACATACATACACATATATACACACACACACACACACACACACACAGACTCATAATTGCATGATTAAGTGTCAAGCCAAAACCATTGGTTCAAGTCCCAATTCTGCCACCATAATGAAAATAGAATACAGTGGAGTTTGACTCTTGACCCAACTAGTTCTACACCTGCCTGGTAGCCCTTGGCTATGTTATTGCATGTGACTCAGTGTCCTTACCTGTAAAATGAGGATAGTGGGGATATTTCATGAATTGTTTATTAAGATTGACTAAATTAATATATGTGAAAAACTTGGAACCTGGCATATTGTAAGCACTGAATAAGTGTTAAGCATTATTATTACTTAGGTGTGTTATTGATCATTCCAGTCTTTTACTGTCGAAGACTCAGTTCTTTTATTTGTAAAATCATTGTAATATTGTAAAGTCAATGTTCCACAATTCTGTGCCTTCACAGACAGTTGGATGATTCTTATTCTCTAGAATCATCTTTCATACAGAGACTTTGAAGATGTAGTCCTGAAGCCCAGCATGAAAAAACTAAATTTCACCATGACCTCAGTAGAAATTATATAACTTTTCTCTTTTGATATTCTGAATGAGAAAAGAAAACCACTGCCAAAAATGTGGCTAAGAAATAGGTAACTTGTTAGAGAAGCTTATAGTTGAGCCGTTAAAAAATCTTAATACAGCAGAATGATCCTCAGCTAAACTGTATCAATAGAGTATTATATTGGATATGTGATGAACCACTGAGCAACATTTTAAGTTTTGTCTAATGACATTACAAGGGAGCAGTGCATACTATATAGTATGTACTATGGACAGACTGTGAAGCTTTTACCTGTGGCCAATATGTTCAACATTTTTACAATATATTCCATTTGCAATCTATATAAATTGTTCAGATACATTCCACAGAATTGATTATTTCTAGATGGCTGCTTCATATTCATTTTTGACTCTTGTGGTCAAAAGATAAAATTACCTTTATTCATCTAACATAACATCAAGATATGAATGCCATTGTCTTTTTAAATAAAATGAAATAAGATTTGGTTTGAAGCACCTTAAATTTGTGCCAGGACTCTGTTAGATTCTAATATATAGTAGTTGGAAACTCATGACATTATTGAAGCAGTAGTTGTAGTCTTCATGTGTCCTTGTGATTGGGAGAGATAATAGGAGATATGTTTCAATTTTGTTTCCTTGTTTAAAGGGCCTCAATAAACATGTAAATATTTGTATGACTATATATGTATTGTGTCATGTTATACTGCTTGACTGGTGAAGTAATTGGTATATGAGTAATACAAGGATCTTGCTCAGGACCCCTTTCAATAAGAGTTCAAGAATATTGAGAACAAATTAAATAGTATTATTTAAAAATGAAGTCTACAATTCTGAATAATTTTTAAAAGTAATAAATATTCTCATTTAATGAAAAGGTAATTAAATGATCATGTAGTGGCCATCTGGCATGCCATTGGCATGCCCCTTATCTGAAAAGCTCAGGTGTCTTTGGGAGGGGGTGAATAATATAGTTAGAAATCTCAGATATTATCAGTGTTCTCAGTCTCTAATTTGTGAATTTTTTGAGGCTCAAGAAATTCCCCTTATTCTCAGGACTCTTACCTTGTTTATCTTGCTAACTTAATTAGCTTTGGACTACGAGTGTCCATGCTTCTCTTTCGAGACAGAGCTGTCTCCAGAGTCTAGACTAGAGCAAATTGGAACAATTGCCCAGGGCTCTGCTCTGCTGGGGAAACCCAGAAGCTGGGACTGCTACAGTAGATTTGTGAATACTTGCTAAAGAGGATGGAACAGGGATATGCGTGAATACAATGGAGCCCAATTATGAATAACAATTAGCACAGTATGTAGAGCATCTACTACCCTCAACTTTTTCCCATCCCCTGAAAAGGTGGTACCCTAAGCTTTGCAGTCCACTATTAATGAACTCACCCTCCATATCTCAACCACCTTCTTCTCAACATTAATTCATGCCTTCATATGTTAATTCAACTAACATTTATTAAGTCCTTACTTTGTATTTTTATATTTGTAACAGATTATTCAATACTTACCATAGTCAAAAGATTACTCTCTCTCTCATACTTTAATGAATACAATAATCACATCGTCTGCTTATTAAAATTGAATTCTCTGATCCCAGCTCTAGGGATGCACATTCAGTAGGTGAGGCCTCTCCATTTGTATTTTTAAAATACCCAAGATTGTTTATGAAGCACTTAATTAGATCATAAAATCCATATGGTAGGAGCCATGTCAGCTCATTTACCACTGGGGTACCCGATATCTAACAGTGTCTGGCACACAGTAGTTACTCAACACGTAATTGGTTTACTGAATTATGTTATAAAAATGATGCTAGACTCTAGGGTGCGAAGATGATTTTATCACAAGTCCTCTATGTAAATAAGAGTCCAGGCAGATAACACAAGGCACACTCAAAGGAGTAATTAAAGAGAATTTAATGAAGGGTCATTTACAAAAAGGTATGAGTAGGATTGAGGAAGCCAAGAAGAGATGGTGAAACACCCAGGGCCTAATAACAGCCAGAAGAAGCTTCAACCCTCAGGACTAAAACCACAGGGGAGGAACTTAGTACTACAACCTATAAGTATAGCCATTGAAATAAGGGCTGCCCAATATGAGAGAAAGGAGCCAGGGGGGATAAGTACATTGTCTGTATCTCTTCCTGTTCTCTGATCTAATGATACCACTGGCCAAAAACCCCCAGAACCTGGATGGCAAGAGAGACCAGGTGATAAAGTGTTCCTCCTCTCATGGCACAGAGCAGAGAATGTGGAAAGTGGCTTCATTCCAGAAGCTGACAGTTTACTGTCTTCTTATTAGTGTAGAGTTACTGATGAATCAAATTTAGAGTGAAAATAATAACTATTACTTACCATGTGATCATTTAGCAATGCCTATGTGGCTCTTGATGGAGCAGTCCATTCAACTTGTCTGGATGTATTGAGGATAAGTTAATTGTGTGACCTCCAAGATGGAACATCAGCTAAACAGGGGTTTTCATTTGCCAGATGCTCATGCACTCCCAGACATATGTCCATGTATACACACACAAATGTGCTCACTCCCACACTTCCGTAGGATTCATAGAATATTATGAAATTGGATCTCTGCTGGAATCTGGACATTTGGATGTATAAAATTAATTAAATATCACATAAACTTTTGAGAGTTTAACATCTGCAAAACTTAATAGCTATGAATAGATTGAACTATGCTAAAACTATTCAATATTTTAATGTTAAACAACAGAGAGAGAGAAAAAAACACCATTAATGTCTAAAGAGGTGGCTTATTCCTACTTTTCTTTTATAACTTTCCTAATTCACACTCCTGGCTTCTATAACTACAAATAATCCCTTTCCATCTAAAATTTCTCTGCTTTCAGTCTCATTTTCAATACTCCCATATTTTAATGTCTTGGATTTAAGAATCATTTAAGTATCTATTTTTAGAGCAACGTGGAATTATAAACCAAAACTTAAGGATAATGAGGACAATATTTCAGAAGAGGACAAACGTCTCCTCTGATACATTGCCAAAAATATGTAGCTGAGATGAAGACCACCCAGAAGCTTCGATTAGTACATGATGCATTGGCCCATATGTATGAAAGAAAGAAAGAGGGAGAAGGAGGGAGAGGGAGAGAGAGAGGGAGGGAGGAGGGAGGGAGAGAGAGACGGAGAAACAGAGAGAGAAAAGAAGAAAGAAAGAAGGAAAGAAAGAAGGAAAAAAGAGAAAAAGAAAAAAGAAAGTGGGAAGAGGGAGAGAGGAGGAGGGAGAGAGGAAGGGAGAGAGAGGGAAGGAGGGAGGTAGGGAGGAGGAAGGAAGGAAGGGAGGGAGGGAGGGAGGGAAGGAAATGAAAGAAAGAGTGAGCCATATAGAACATTTGAAAACTGGGCTCAAAGGTGTGTTTCCAGGTAGAATTTAAAGAGGTTGATCCAATCTCCAAATTCAACAGGTGTTACTGAGTAACTATGATTTCATGGTTATCTGCCCTCAGGAATCTTTCAGTTTAGCAGGGGAGGGAGATAAGTCAAGAAAAATATCATGGAAGTTATTGTGATGAACTGCTACTTAGATATGGAAGCAAATTCTACAGAATCTTAGTTCTCACACTGCTGCTGATGATTTGGAATTTGATGAAGGCTATGAAAAAGGCAGAATCTCAGTTTGACTTTAGGAGAGGAGAGGATATGCACATGGAGATTTGGCATAAAAGACCCTTTAAAGCCTTCCAAGTGAGGTGGCTGTGTAAGCATAAGCCAAGACATTCTGAAATGTTAGTTGTATCTGTCAGTCAATGGTTGAGAGTGGTCTGTGTGGAAGAATTGAGTGAAGAATGAGGCCAGAAAGCCATTTTGGCCTAGATCATGAAAGAACTTGAAGGCCCTAAGCTTTTTGGGGTTACTCTTCTGGCAGTGGAGAGTCATGACATTTTTGTCATAAGGTCATGAGGGGTTAGAGTAGGGATTAGACATTCAATTGCAGGTCTTGAGAAAGATTTTAACTTTTGAATTTGAGAAGGATCCCTGTGGAAGAAAAGAAAGGTGGTAACAGGAACAAACACCTTTTAAAAAGAAGCAATAGAGGACTAGTAAATGGATGTGGGGCCTATGGGAGAAGGTATTGCCAAAGATGTCAAAATCCTGAGGTTTCTGGTCTGGATGACTCACGCTTTGAACAGAGATAGGGTTTGTCTATTTCCTTCCTCCTTCCATGTTGTCTGTCTTTATAGTCTCCTCTTTCTTAATTATGATGTTGAACATGTTAAATTTGAGTTTCTAGTGGAATATTTTAGTCTGAAATTCAGGCAAAATCAGTTGTTGAGTTTGGTTACGTACAACTGAGAGTTTATTGCATAAGTATGGAATAGTGGGTGGGACGAGAGTGCAAAGCAGCAGAGGATAACGAAGCAGGGGGGTAGAAATAGGAAGAACATTGGAAAACACCTACTCTTCAATGTCGGAGGGAGAAGAGTTGAATCTGGGTTAATTCTGATGTAAATGTTCTCTCTTACTTGACAGAAAGGAAATGAGTTCAGCTATTTCCCATAGAGATTTGGTTTGAGTATACACCACTGAATGATCTCATTTAGTTCTTTCAACTCAGTGGATAGTATATGGTTGGACATTCATAAAACCTAATGAAAAAACAAGAGTCGATATTTTTATTCTGGGATTGACCCCAGTCAGGAATTTTGTGTGTGTGTGTGTGTGTGTGTGTGTGTGTGTGTGTCTACACCTCAGAAATTTGTTTCCCTTTTTAATTAAATAAAGCCCACGTTTGTTGGCTTTTAGGGTGGGCTGCAAGGCCCATCTGTTTAACTAGGCAATTGCCTGATATTGCAGGGGGAAGATTGGCAAGTGTAAGTGTGAATTTGAATACCAGATACAGGCTACTTAAAGCTGAAATTTTCTTTAATAAATTCATCCAGAGGTGTTCAGCAATAGGTAGTTTGGAAAACGATCATAGTTTATGTGAAAGAGTATATTTTTAAAGGTTGATTGCCGAGTGATTGTGGGAAGAAATAGACTCAGGGTAGTTCCTCTCTGATAATGCCTCTGTTCCTTCAGGTGCTACCATGAAGGAGGGCAGAGTATTTCAATAATTGCTTTTGATATGCTGGAAGGCAAATGGTCTTCCATTTCATATGGGGTAGGACTAACTAGAAAGCAAATAATACATAAATGTTTTCTTGATAGTATATGTTAAAGCAGTCGGCATTTAGGACCAAGGGTTGTCAATCTTTGAGGTTTCTAACAGGAATTGCAATTTATGACGTGTTAGGGTAAACAGTTGGATCACATTTCTGAAATACGTGTTCCATCAGGTATGATTACAGGCACTGGAACTGTAAGTAAGTAGTGCGCTAAAAGGTTGAAAATGTAAAACAAGTATGCTTGTGCTTCACTACTAATCCTTCTTTGTATCTCTGCTGAATAAACTACAAGAAAAGGAGGAAAATAATATTTAAATAATAAAACAGAAAAAGTATATTATGTCATTTTGATAAATAATATGCATTAATAATACAGCTTGAGGAACAGTTTCATCAGTGCTACATCCAGGGGGAGAAGATTCCATAATTCAAGAAATTATGAAAGATTATAAGGCAATTCTTTTAATTAAAATTTGCTTCTTTTGTTTGCTTTTTTCTTTCTCTTAATAATGTCTTTATTTTCTGGTGTGTCCTACAAAAGCACAGGTTGTCATTTTAACATCCAGTTCTCATTGTTCAGAAATGTGTCGCAAATAAGTGAATAGTTTTAAGAGTTTTGCATATGTTTGACAGCAGAAGGTATTAAATGTAAATAAATCTTTAATATTTCCCCTAATTCAGTTTCTGCCTTGCAAATGTCAGGCCTAGAAAAACAAATCAACAAACATTTCAAGGAAAACAATATACGTAACTTATTTTATATATTAAAAACAACTGTCAAACAATTATGACCTCATGTATTAGTTGGTTGTTTTGAAATATTCCTACTAGAATTAAAAAATGCTATGAGGGCCTTTCAGCTTAAACATATTGGGTCAATCAAGAGCACATGTAATATATCTAAAGCATAAGGTAAAAATTTTCTTCATAAATTATTTCATAAATAAATAATTTGCTTGAAAAAGTTTACAAAAATATTTGTGCTTTTATTAAGTTCTCTACAGATTCTTTGTGGTTAATGTAAATGAATTGATACAGACAACAGTTTGATCTGCTCTACTCTAACTTGAAATACAAAAAGTAACATGAAGAGATTCTTCATTTCTCAGGAAAACTTCAGCAAGATTGAGTCCGTGAAACTTCATTCATTAAGTTTTTAAGTGACCATGAATTTGTTGGCTTCGGTACCTGAAGTGTAACTTTATCCTTTCAATTAAAAGACATAATTCACCCTCAGACCTTTGGCTTTAACTTTTCATATAATATGTAATTTTGGGTACACTTAATGGTCAAATTTTGTATTATTACAGGTGGAAAAACACCAGCTATCTCAAGGGTTTTGAGCTTGCAAAAGCATGTAATTTCATTTTTTTTGAACCAATTTAATCAATGATTGTTTCTTGTGAATAAATTTACAGTCTTGATGATTGTCTTAGATTTGTGGGTGATGGAGAGGAAGATCACTTCCCCTTTTAAAATGTCATTTAAATCTTGGGGAGCAGAGGGAGATTAGGGGCCTAATCCTTGTGATAAATTGTACTATTTAACTTTGCTAAGATGCTATAGCCCCAGATTTTATCACTTAGATACCAGCTTCAGCAGTTTTAGGTGATATTAACCCTTTAAATACAAACAGTCTATTTGAATATATATTTCAAAATTTATTTAATATTTTTAGTCACGGCTAAAGAATGTTTCACTCAGATCCTTATTTTTCTCCTTTAATAAAAATGCTTCTCACTGTACTGTGCATATTTCCATAAAAGTCGGCAAGTTAATTTATGGCTTAAAAAAAGAAAATAAAAGGTCTACATTTAATATATGAATACTTTTTACAGTGGAAATTGGTGGTGGACAGTATTAAATGACTCCAGTGTGGAAATATGCAGGTGGTCATTAGTAGCTGACTATGAGATTTACTGAAGATTTTGATATTAATTTTCCCTGCATGCAGGACTATATATAAATCTAACTCTGTTTCCAAATTAATTTCAATGGATGATAACATATGAATAACTCCAAGCACATGAGGTTCATTGTCTTCTCTCTCGTTTAGGGAATATATTGTTTGCTTCATTGTGAAACTGTATTTTGACTACTTTTTCACCTGACTAGTTTCTCTATTGCAAAAGAATTATTGCTTTTCTACTCATAGTGTGTGGGAAACGGTACCAAAATACTTCTGGAATAAATGTGCTACAAAAAAATCACGTATCTGCTTGACTAGGTATATTAAATAAAGACCATAGAGAAAAAAGAGTAAGGTTCTAAAAGCACCTGCTTCAGTTTTAATTTTTTAATGTGATTGGCTTTTTCACTTCTGATAATAGTATGTTTGGAAAATATACCCATCTTTTCTCTAAAAAGATGCAAGAATCATTAAGTGAAAAATATTTTGGAGGAAATTCCTTCATCTTCGGCTCTCAGGTTCATGATTGTACCTCTCTGAAACTCTAATTTTAATCATTTTGTAGTTTGGAATAGGAAAGATGTTTCTCCTTTTAGTACAAAATTACTTTAAACTGACTTTCACCAGAGGAAAAACATGCCACTTAAAGTCACCCAACTGAAGAAAATGAAGTCCAAACGCCCAAGAAATGTTTACTTAGTTTTTAACACCTACTATACTTTGAATCCTGTCATGGTAATGTTTTATGCATTGTTGATCTTTAGAAGTCAAAAAAAAAAAATTAAAAAAAGCTCAATCCAGTGAACTTTATGTTGAGGCAATTTTTCCTAACAATGAGAGTATATGGAGATGTAAAGTAGGTAAAAAAGAATGTCACGCTTAATTCAGAGTTCCTTATCTACTACTAAAACCCCAAACTGCACGTATTAATCTTGCGGTATTTGAATAATGTTCCCATTTTGTCTATTTTGTGGTACCCCCTTAAAGCACCCATTGAGTTTCTGGCTTCTCTTTAGCTCAGAAAACCATAGCAACCCCAGTCCGCACTTCTCCAACTCAGGATAGAGTTCAAGTTGTTCTCCTCAAGCCTTCTTGCCATGAAAAGCATGGGAAACGCTGATCACCAACTAGGTGTCCTAAGACTTATTGCCACAGATAAAGGGCGGGGGAGGGGGCGCACACGCACATACACACATCCTGCGTCCTTTAATTGGGAGAGGGAAGGGAAAGTAGCCACGGAAAAGGTAAAAGGACTTTGAGAGTTCTTGTGATTGTTTCTGTGAGCATCTCCGAGTGCCTGGGGAACGTCGGTGGGGCGGTCACGCACGGCCCCCACCTGCCCCCCCACTCTCCCAAGGTAAGTCCTCGTCTTTATCACAGTCTTCCTAACGCGTTCGGATTTTTCCTCCTCGTCCAGCCCGCACGTTCGCAGACGGGAGGTGGGGGGAGGGAGGAGGGGGAGAGGCGGGGCGGGAAGGTAGCCGGGTCGCTGCACCGCGCCGCTCTCATTTGCGGCGCTCCGACTCGGGCGAAGTTCTCGCGCAGCCGGCTCGCCGCGGCCGGGGCCGGTCCCGGCGGGCGGCGGCGGCGGGTGCTCGGAGCCGGGCGGGGCGGCGGCGGCGGCGCGGGGACGCGCGCTGTCTCTTTAAGGGAGAGCTCGGTCTGGGGTGGCGCTTTCCTCCGCGAAGGCTCCTTTGATATTAATAGTGTTGGTGTCTTGAAACTGACGTAATGCGCGGAGACTGAGGTCCTGACAAGCGATAACATTTCTGATAAAGACCCGATCTCACTGCAATCTCTAGCGTCCTCTTTTTTGGTGCTGCTCGTTTCTCTAGACCTCGCGTCCTCTCGATCGCTCTCTCGCCTTCCTATTTCTTTTCTTTTCTTTTTTTTTTTAAACAAAAAACAACACCCCCTCCCCCTCTCCCCACCCGGCACCGGGCACATCCTTGCTCTATTTCCTTTCTCTTTCTCTCTCTCTTCTCTCTCTCTCTCTTTTTTTTTAATAAGGGGGGGGGGAGGGGGGAAAGGAAGGGGGGGGAGGCAGGAAAGACCTTTTCTTCTCCCCCCCCCCCAAAAAATAATCCAAGATCAACTCTGCAAACAACAGAAGACGGTTCATGGCTTTGGCCGCCGCGCCACCATCTTTCGGGCTGCCGAGGGTGTTCTTGACGATCAATCAACAGGTAAGGAGGGGAGGCCCGGGCGGGCCGCGGGGCCGGGGGCCGCGGGGGGCGCAGGGGGTGCGGGCTCCCCTCGGCCGGGCCCGGAGCTCCGCGACGCGAGTGCAGCGCCCGCTCGTGTGTGCGCAAAATGTGGGCGATCGCGAGCGGGGAGCCCTGGGAATTAAAAGTGACTTTCTTTGAAAAAAAAAAAAAAAAAAAAAGCCGAGGGAGAGTGTGCAGAAAGCCAAGCGCAGGCTTCTCTGGGTTTCACATGCATTTTCTTTCTTCCTTTTTGCGCGTGTGATTTCTTTCTTTCTTTCTTCTCTTCTGCTCCCTTTTCTCCCCTTCCTCTCCTCCTTTTTTGTGGGTCTGTGGCATCTGAGCCTTGGAAACCAGCGACTTCAAACTGCAGTAGCCCCTGGAGTCAGCAGGGTCAAGTTCAGCCGCCTGGGAGGAGGAAAAACAAATCCCCATTTGCCAAAAAAAGAAGTTTCAGGCCGGTGCCCCCTCCCCCTCACGGCCCCACTCCCCCTCGCTGTCTCTTTCTGGCTGATTTTAATTCTCTCCTACCGGGCGCAGCGGAGGAGCTGGAGGTGGTTGGACCCGAGGGGCCGCCACCGCTGCCGCCGCCGCCGCCACTGCAAGTTTTCTGGGGTCTCCTGACAAGCGGGGCGCAGACTAGGCACCAGCATGCAGAGTAGTAAGTTGGGCGAACTCGGGAGGGTCGGGGAGGGTCTCAGAGAGGGACCTCCGTGTGGTCCCCAAAGTGGGGAAACAGCACAGGGCTGCCTTTGGCTTTGAAGAGTTTGCAAAGGCAGGCTTCAAACTTTTTTCCCTTAAAGGCCCAGCTGGGCTGGAGAAGGCGGGTGTCGCATCTCTTGGTGCACCCGCCTCAGAGCGGCCCAGGACAGCTTGGCCGAGGGGTCTGTGCCCTGTCGGTACCATGTGGCAGGGCCTTGCAGCCCGGGCGCTTCCGTAGGGGCTGAGGAAAGGGCAGACTTCCTCTGCGGTGCGGTTGATGCGCCATGTGTCGCGCGGGTCAGGGGACACTGGCCGGTGATTAAAAGCCTGACAGCAGTGGGACATCCAGGCGGACAGACGCTTTTGCCTTCTGTCTAGTTCCTGTTTGGGATCTAGAGAAATGCATCTTTGAAAGGCCAAGGCAAACACCCCTGTCCCTCCAAATAACTCCAGGATAATAGGACCCCATGAATAATTTGAGGGTGAGGCGGAGGTGGGAGCTGTTTGAAGTGCAGAGCTGTTTTTGTGGCTGGGAAAGCTTTTCTGTTAGTACCTGTCTGAGATGGTGGTGTTTCCCCCTTTCCGCAGGGAAGTCAGTAACTGTTTTATGGCCCCAGGTCTCTAAAGCAATTTAAGTTAGAGGGTGAGAAGAACTGGTGGGTTTCAGAGGGAATCTTGGACTTATTAAATTTTAGGACCTGCTTTACTTCCCTCTATCTTTTTAGGCCTCAGAACTGATGCTTTGAAAGTTCTTGAGTAAGCGGTGGATCTTAATGATGACTCTAAATTATGATAGAATATTCATTCTTATCCCATTTTGGAAAATCACGGCTAGAGTTTAAGCGAGGTAAGTGAAGTGAGAAACTCAGCGGAGAAGTTAAATCTGAGTCAAGTTAGGCCTATTCATTGAACTTTTGTAAACGCACCAGGTGAACAGGAAAGGGTCTGGGAGAGATAATAAGTACAAAAGAAAAATACAGATAGGGCCTGAGACAAAATTACAAAGAAATGATAACTCTAGGCCTGGTTGTTGGCTAAAACTTGATTGTTCAAAGCAAAAATAAAATAGGAGCCTTCCAACAATTCTTCAAAGTCCTCCAGCTCTGAAGCTAAAACCTATGGATCTTGCTGGCATCATGTTACTTTCCTGCTGGTTTTAGAAAAAGTTGATCATTTAGAAAAGGCTGCCAGAGTTAAAAATGCAAGGGACAGCAAAGGAAAGTCATGCGGGCAGCCAGTTCTTGACGTGGACAAAATGAGAATGAAAGTTTCTGAACTCACTGTTGTGAAGTTTTACATGCCGCTCATTTGCTTAGAAGGCTCTCTCAGATATTCCACCAGTTAACGTAAAAAAGCAAACAGGATCTAAAATCGTGTGGGCTTTTTTCTTCTTTCCCCAAGTATGCCAGGGTTGTGAATAAATACAGGGTTTGTATGGGAAGATGAAGCGTTTCCTGTAAGTTATGATGCTGACAGGACAGTCTGGAAATGATACGAACATTTGGAGGATTTTTTTTTTTTACCTTTAAGTGGAAGTTTATTAATGATGTGCTTAATCTTAACAAGTCAAACATATTCTTAGAGTTTCTCTCTCCTTGGATTTCATAACTTCCTTTTAAAGCTATACCTTTGGATAAAAACATCTCTGGATTCAGTTTTAATATACAGGGCTACTAACATCTAAAGTTTGACGATTATTTCTGGATGTTAATAACGTGAAAATAAAACTCCTGAGGGGGAAATAGAGTCTTAATGCCAACGTTATAACTTGATTTCTCTAAATGTGAGGCCTTCAGAAGCTTCATTAGTACTCTGTTGGCAAAGTATTATTTATACCGACGAGCTGATATTTATGGCTTCCTGATACGTATGTTAGATGTTAGGATATATATGTGTAGACTGCTTTTCCACACGTAATAGCTAAGTCTAACACTTTTTGAATAAGTGGTGGAACGTAGCAAGTTACTAACACAAAGTTTGCCACTCCTTTGAATTCTAGATGCTATAAGGGTCTGTGCTACTATTTAGATTTTGTCCTTTGTCTCTTAAAGGTAACATTAAAGCAAAGAGAAAAGTGTCATAGTAGCTGTGAAGTCTGAGCTGAGTTTAGAGTTTAGGATTTCGATCACTAATATTTTAAATGATTTTATAAAGCTTTCTGCATACGTGTTCGAAAACCAGTTTAGGATCTGAATCAGTGTACTAATCCTAAATGAGTTACACTTACTACTACCATATTTTCAGTATTATTTAACTCACCTACCACTCCTGAGTTTATTCTGATTTACATCATATAGATCTTTCCTATAAGGAAATCTTCATTCATAAGGAAAACCTTTAGAAGAGGGAAATGAATGCATCTGTAGAAAAGCAGCTTTTACAATTCTAGTATTTCAGTGATGGTTCTATTATCACTACTATTATTAGATGTATCTGTATATGTATGTACAGAGATACAAACCACAATATGTGATTAATGATCTGTACATTTTTATTAAGAAAGCAAACCAAAGAGTGTAGATTTTTATAAACTCTTGTCTTGCCTCCTTTGTTGAAGTAAATAAACATTACTAAAAGTTTTCAGAGGACTTACAGCAAATTGTTTCTGAGCTAGAACTTCATTTCACATTTGAAATTGGAATAAATACTGATAACTGGACTTTAAATATTTTTCATAACACAAATATTGTAAAATAATTCTATTTTAACTTCAGTTCTTCTTTTGATAGCAGCGATAATGTACAACACTATACTATTGTGTGTAAAATGAAGTAGACTTTAAGAAAATTATGGGCAGGTGGCTATAATTGATTTAAAGGAAAAATTATTTTTGTAATAAGGGATGAACTTAAAATAAAATGACTGGCTTACATTAAAACATATTCTTATTAAGATTTCTCTGGTGTGTAAAATGAAGCCATTCATTCAACAGGCTGACAACTTTCCACTTGGTATTTGCCTTTCCTTAATTTAGTTTCCGCAGGACAGCTAGTGTGGTAGTCTGCATCTGTTTTTAGCAGGCATAGAAAACTATAAACTCAGACAGTTCTGTCCCAAATATTGAAGCTCACAAGTTACAATCAATTTGATTTAAAAAGGCAAGTTTTATGGGCTTGTTTTTTGTTGTTCATCCTTGCTAGGTCAAGCTTTCAGGTAATAGGTTTCTTTTTCTCCCTCTTTTGCTGATGATAACTATTAATACCATTGATAACTAATTCTGAGTCTTGTTTACTCATTTATCATCCTTATTTACTATTTGTTGAAGTTTTGAGAAATTAATGACAACATATGTAGACTTGGTTTTACTTTGATGGCTTATCTATGTGAAAACGACATTTATCTTTTGTTGTTATACAGAAATAAGTGAATTCTTTGTTACTATAATAGTTATGATTTATGGAATTTTTGAGTTCCCCTTAGATATAAGATGCTCTTCTAGCCTTTGCCAAGTAGACTTTTAATCTAATTATTTAAGAGTACTTGTCACGTATAGAAAAGACTAACATACTTTGCAATTATTTACATTAAAAAATTAACTCAGAGGTTTGTTGTAATTTTAAAAATAATTTGTCTCCTGAAAACTGTAACCAGTGGATTAAAGTAAATATGCTAAAATATCAAGTCTTGTTTCTTACCATTGTTCGGTAGCAAATAGTGCTGCAGAGGAAATAACCATTTTTTAAAATTTATCCTCCAGTGTAAGTAGGGCCAATGTCATTTGTTTGTATAAAATATTCTCTTAATTATTTATGACCTTTATAAATAATATTTTCAATTTTATTATTATGATCACTTTTTGAGCTGTCATAGTGCTCAGTGATTCTCCTATTCCTGAGAACTGAATTGGGTCTTAAGTTTGCTTTTTTGATGGACATAATAATATAGAACTAGACTTTGGTTAGAAAGAGATCTTTGAGCTCAAGGAATCTCTGAAGTTGCAGTAGGATCTACAGGTGAAAACCATTTGAATTGTTAAGCATTAGTTAGGTGAAGAAACTTGACTGGTCCCTGCAGCATGTAGTAGCTATTATCGTAGCGGTCTACTTTTTGCCATCCTACTTTTTTTTTTTTCTTTTTCCAAGAGCACAAATCCAAATAGCAAAAATAAAGGTGAAATTATCTATGTACTCCAAATTCGGAGCATCGTTTGAAGTCATTTTCTGATTCCAAGCTATAACTGAAACACAAATAACATTAAGATGCCCCAAAGAAGACATTATGATACACTTGTCGTTCTTAAGTGTATTTCACTAAAAATAATAATAAAAAAACTTTTAATTTTTAAAATGTTTCTAGCTTTAAAAAACCTGCAGTAAATACTTTACAAGTGGCTAGACACCTTCCCTGGTGGTTTAGTTTATACAAGCAGGAAACTTTCTCTCCTACTCTTTCTCTCTCTCTTCTTGTTTTCTTTAAACCAACTGACGTAATGCCAAACTTTGCTTTAAAAGAACAGACAGAAGTAATTGGTAGCTTTTAACTTTTAATAATGTTCTGGATTGGTTTTAGTGGCCAAAATGCCATTAAAAAAAAAAAAAAGTTCAAGTAAGAACGGGCTTGTGGCCTGAGGAAGAAAGGCTCTGTTGATGCAGTTATTTTTATTCTTGTTTTTCAATCTGTTATTAAAAATCTTTCCTGCTGAGCACTGCTGGATTTCTCCAATTGCTCTTTGTGATGGTTGGTGCATTTCAGGTTACCGTAACTTAAACAGTTTTTGGGTTTTGGGGAGGGTGGGTATTTGCGTTGCATTATTTCTTTCTTAGTTAGAAAAAAACTCCATTTGTTTTTGTTTCAATTGAGATTAATTAATTAAGGTTATCAATGGCCACAGGTCAAAGAATATGTTTATATAAAGAATTCGACACCTGTTAGAAAGAGTCTAAAATGTGGAAGTTTACTTGTGACGTTAATCATTTTTACGTGCACAGGTGAGACTTGACAAAAATACATTTTTAGATTGAAAACACTAATTTTAAGGGTCAGTGCATTTCTACGGGCAGCTCTTTTTTTCTTACAATTTTAGATAATTTTTTACCCTAATTATCAAGCAATATTTTTAGTTTTTTTTCTGTCCTTTTTTTTTTTAAATTATTAAATAGTCATTTCTTTCTTTCTGACTTTGCACAGGCAAACAGAGCTTTCTTCAGTTAAGAGACATCTTGGTGATGTTGATTGACACCAGGGCAACTTCAGAAGCTGGCAAGTAGGAAAATCTTTTTAGGGGGCAAAAACATTTGTGTTAATATTCCCTTCCTTGAGGAAAGATACTCCACCCAGAAATGGGCCCTCCGCCCCATTTGATGGGTCAGAACTAAGTACTGTCTGGACATTTCTTTTGTGAATTGTTCCTGAGGTTTAAATCTTATGGTTACTTGTCCTGGACTTTGCTTTTAACCCAAATTGTTCCTGATAGATTTTGTTTTCCTTCCTTACCTAGAGCTCATTTAAGGAATAATACATAGTGAAAATAAAGTGTCACACAGGGAGGAGTATAGTCTAAGGTATTTATAATGATCATAAAAAGCATTCCGCATATTCATGGCATTGAAGTGTTTTCTGCTTAGAAACTTGACAGTTTTGATTTACTTGATAGGTTTCTCAGCTTTTCTTGTGAGAGTTACAGACTCTAGTTCAAATAATAGCCATTCCTATTTTGTTCATGGCTCCTTTAGTTAAAGATTTGTTAGGAAAATCTCCAGGAACTTAATCTATATGTTGTTCACAACAGCATAGTGAAAGTTTCTTGGAGTAAGTCTAGATTAATTTCATTTATTACACAGTTTTCAAACATCTATTTCGTGTTATGGCTGCATCTGTCAATAAATTTTTATTTAATGAATGTTGTTTGTTACTTCAAAACTGAGGGGAAAAGTAATAGTTTAGCAAGAAGGAAAGAAGGCAAAAGGAGGTGTTTAGAGCTGCAGTCCCTTAATATCAGCAGATTGTTTACTGGTAAGTGGTGGGGAGGGGTTGGTGGGAGGCTTTGTGGAAGATGATACCAAAAAAAAAAATCCATCAGTTGCGCATATGCTCCCCTCCCCTTAAGGTTTACTTAAACAATATGTTTCGGTTTTGCTTCAAACCATTCTGAACCATCTCTGCTCCAAGAATCCACCTCTATGTTGGTTCCTGAGAGATTAAGGATAACATTTTCTGTTGTATAATGAACAGCAGTATTATTTGAACAAAGGTAACATGTTTTGATTTGTGTAATCTTTTAGTAGCTAGTCATAGGGTACCTGTAATATGAGAGGAGTTCTAGCAGTGTAATTGCCTGGAAATGCTTGAAGTATCTACGATAGCTTTGCTATGTTTGATAGATGTATTTTATATATGGAATGTATGTAGACAGATATTACTTAGACACATCTTGATGGTGAAATTTAGAATGCTAAACTATTAACTCTATGCTTGAAACGTGAATCTTTTAAGGAGTTACATGACCTACATTACGAAGTCTAAAAGTTTGAAATGAGTATGGAGTTTAAACATAATGAATCAATTGTTATCATAATACTTATATCTGCTCTGAATTTACTAAGGATTTTTTTAAAGGAAAAAATATAAATCAAAATGCCACCTTTCAGTGTATTTTAAGAAATTCATCTGAGGTCATTTTTTAAAAGTTGCATTTCTGTTGAGAGGAGCAGTTAAGGGACAGGACTGTTGGTGAGTACCTCATTTTATGGGCTACCATTTTATAGTTTACAATTCTACCATCTCAAAACGTTATGTGGAAATAATATGGAACATGTAAAGACTCTATACTATGACCCAGTGCGTTTTTCCCTAGGGTGATGGATTCTGTGCGTCACCCAAATGTGATGCTATTTGCCAGGCTTGTAATACTGGTTTTGAGGGTTGCTCTATGTCCTATTTCATCAAGCAACACAATACAACAACTTTGGTATCTAGGGTAACTGACACAGTCAAATAGGTTCTGGAAAATATTCCATGTACTTTTAAGTAAGTTAGAAGTTAATGTACATATTGAATTTATTTAACATGAATAAACAAATGACTTGTTTTTAGCTATTTGTTTTCTATACTAGATAGTGTTAGAAGAAAATATACAAGTATCTACAGTTTATGTTCCATTTCTTTGTTTCTTTTTCAGGGGAGCATGGTTCTCTTGTTTGCATTAATAATAGCTTTATCTGTTAATTACTTTGTATTCCTGATAGTGGGTAGGATAGTATCATAAAGAATAGTAAACATATTTGTATTATCTATTCTATATATCCCACACTTGAGAAAAACATTAATATTATTAGTTATTAAATTGAGTGTTATAGTAACCAGGAATGAATCCAGTACTGTATAAGACAATAGATAAGACCACAACTGCTATTTAAACACTAAAAATGTCTTAGCTGTAGAAAAAGAAAGATCAAAAGGATTTCAGAGCTGTTTTTACTTGTAGAATTTGGACAGAATGTATAAAGCTTAAAAATCAATAAACATTCATAATATAACATGTGCTTCCTGATTGGTTTCTACAATATGGCTTTTTGTGATTTCTTGTGAATTGCTATTTCAATTTCTCTGTGTATCATATGGAAGATCAGATATGTTTATAAATAGTGTAAAATATATGGCAGAAGTTAGTTTGTAGAATCTAATTTCTCTATTACATGATACACTTCATGTGCACAGGGAT
Source organism: Ateles fusciceps (assembly GCA_036589455.1). Classification (NCBI taxonomy): domain Eukaryota; kingdom Metazoa; phylum Chordata; class Mammalia; order Primates; family Atelidae; genus Ateles; species Ateles fusciceps. The sequence goes on along the minus strand of JAZHEH010000045.1, from coordinate 2,748,734 downwards.
CAAGCATTACTAATCTAGATTTAGCTTTTTCTCTCTGAGCTATGCACAAGTACAACATATGAATTTGTGGCTTCATATTAACTAAGCGCGTACATGTACGTGCAGGATATCTGTAGTCTCACTTGCATAGAATGTTTTTACATTACAGGCGCTACATGGAATTTAAACATACTGCATATTTTTTGAAATGACTTTAGTCTTTGTAATGCCCATTTTAATTACTTAATGCATCCTAACACCTATTTAAGGGTTAATTTAATTGTAATTTTGGTTCTGAAATGAGAGCATGATCGACAAAACAAATTAAAAAGCAAATTCTACTTGCGTCTACTCTGTGATGTCATTATCTGCACATCATCTTTAGCTTTGCAAGATGTGAAAATAAATACACCAGCCTATGCTCTCAATACTATCAAGTAGCTCTGAACATATAAAAGTTCCTAAAAAAAAAGTTTTGCATTTGTTTTTGCTTTGCTTTTTGATGCCAAGTTAAGACAGGTCATATATATATTAATTTTAATCAAGACCCATATTACTAAATTTTTCAATACATATTCATCTCTTTGTTGTCTTATTAATAATTATGTATCAATTATTTTTTGATAAACCTTTGAGGTCTTTTAAAATCATATGTTTCACCTGTATTTGGCTGCTGAATTTTTATGTTAGTAAATAGATTTAAATTATAAATAGAAAAATACGAATGATGTTAAGCTGTCTTTAACTTAATATTAGAAGTACATCTTTTTACAAGATTATTGCAGAATTTGCTCCTCAGTTCTGCAAAGTTAGGAAGATTCTAGAAAATAATTTATCAACAAGTGGACAGTGTAAGCAGTTACACATTCAAGGACTGAAAAATATGAAATACTATTTTCTGTAACTTATAAACAAATACTAAGAGATGTTTCTCCTTTATATTTAGAATGCATTTGCATTACATTCATTGGATGTATGATGTGGTAAATTACTGTAAGAAACTCACTGTCATCTAAATCTCAATTATAATAAACTATTTTACTCTATCCCATAACTGTTTATTCTATTTGTAAAGTCCGGTTTTTAAGACAACTTATGCTTTTGAAGGAATGCCCTAATGATTTGTAACATATTTTACCTTTTCTTTTTACTTTGATAAGCTTTAAGAAAGCTGTCAGTAAGAAGATTTTAGGTCATTAGTAAAAATCATAAGGTACACATTTTATGTGTAAATATGTGTACATGATCTTGCATCTTCACTGTGTCAACCATTTAACTCTTTAGTGTTACACGTATTTGTATTCAGTGTTACACATATTTGTGTACATTTAGTGTTACACATATTTGTATTTAGCGTTACATGTATTTGTGTACCTTTATGTACATCCTGTACCCTTTGCCCCCAGAATAATTCAATATATCACTGTTAGCATGTAATTATCCACATACATGTTCTTCTCACTTCCTGAACAATGCAGTGTATCCTTGCCAATACTGACGTTTTGAAAATGAGAGTAATAATGATTAGAGCTGGAAAACTGGGGGTAGATATTACTGTTAGCCAATTTCCCTCATTTTTATTTTTCCCATTTTCAGTTCCTTCTTTAAAAGAGAGATTGTATATATCTGAACAGAAGGGGGACTAGGATACTGTATAATCCATGATAACATAAGGAACGGTTGCTGCATATGGCTTTATTTATATATCTCTGACATAGAAAACTTTGACCCCCTTTGCCTGTTGTACTTGGGAATTTTAGATAAACCCCATTGGGGTCACACTCATCAGTTCCGGCTTTGCGTGACAATGCTAGCTTCTGGTGTGCTACTGTGCTGTTTTCCTTCAGGAGTGGAAGGTCCTGTAAGTTAATTTGGCATTTGGAAGCACAACTAGAATTCTTACGTTTTGAAAATCCTCTAAATGGTTTTCAGAAGAGTAAGCAGAGATCATGGGCTGCGTGATGTTGTTGATTTAGGATGCTAAAGAAGATTGTGCTGAGACCAAGCATGCTTCCTTTGGCTTATTCTGTGCTGCTTTATCATCATTTTTTCTTTTTTATCAAACCTCTAGTCCCCCCATCCCCCGCACTGTGTGGGGTCTAATATTTTACTTTCTGGAGAAGCATTTACCTTCTCAGTGGAAAAGTGTGTAAGCTTCAGGATTTATAACTACCTTTATAACTTTTCCATTTTGGGGGCAGTGTCTAAGAAGAGGAAGAAGCTTACATACTTGATTTGATTTGATTTGATTGTTTGCTATTGAGTAGGAGTTTGCTATTCCATTTCTATGAGGAAATGCATTGAGTAGAATTAAATAAAGTTGTATAATTTTGAAACAATTATAAGCACTAACTATGACATAGCTTGGCTTAAAAAAAGTCAATTTTAGTTATGCAGTACTTCCACCAAACTCTCTATTCCAAGTTTATAAATATGGATTTGACCATTCAGTCATCGATGATGATTGAAAGTCATGTTTTCTGGATTTAGGGCAGAAGAATACTTAAAAGATTCTCACCATCAGTATGTTTTAAATTTCTAAGAAGTAGAATGCCAAGTATCATGTTATCAACCCTTTGAGGTCTATAGTAAGGAGTTTACTTGCTTATGGTAGCTTATAAATTCAATTAACATCAGTCACAGGCTGCTTAACATATTTATGAGTTGAGTTAGTGTAGTTCAACAAATGATTGTATTTCCATGAAGTTTAGGGAGTAATGTAAACTAGAATAGTACCCATCTAGTAGTTCTGAGGTTTAAAATTTGTAACTGATTTTTAGGAGCAATGACACAAATATCATATCAGGTAGAAATAATCGGAGTGATCACCTTTTATAAGAGTTAGTTCTATCGTTCATGTCTAGGAAAATGTAACAGTGAATGTTTGCTTTTTGTATGTTTTGTCTCCAAGCAGAGGAAATTGACAGTTTTATGTTTTAAGTGCCGAAGTTGTTTTTGGCTAAGCAGTTCCAGAGTTAATCACTGGGATGTTAGCTTGAATTTTTGTCTTTAAAAAGTTTTAGATTTTTAAAATGAAATATGCTTCCATTATTTCCAAATTGACACCTTGTGTTCTGGATTAATTTTTAGAGAAATGTTTTCCAAATTCTCTTGGATTACTTGAAGTCCATCGATTTTGAAATACTTAGTTTAGTTTTTTTCTTTTAAAGCTTTTCAGAAAGTAGAGAAAGTACTCCTTTTCAAGGTTTACTTACTACAGAAACCTTGTTATTTCTTGTAAAACACAATTGAATTTTGCACTTATTTTGTATTTTCTTCTCTTGTGTTGTTTTTTTCAGAAACTTTGATGCATCAGAAATTGGTAGATCAGTGATTTCAGTTCTCCTGTCACACCTTTTCGTGATAAGATATTTTGGTCATTTCTAAGGAGTAGTTAGAGGGAACTCCTTTCATAAATCATTTTCACTTCAAAAAAGAGTGATGTTGGAAAATCATATCGTATTCTTTGTCGTTAATTGAAAATTATGAATGATGTAAAATAATGTGATGTTTAGTTGTTTCTCATTTAGACATGATGCATTTTATATCTGAAAATTTGATGGGAGGAAAAAGAAAAAGCAAACAAAAAACCTCATAACTTTTACCAGGCTTGAAACTAGCTTAAGATAGTTCTGTGGAATTCTCTAAAAGTGATAAGAAAATTTAAAGTACTGCCCAAACACAGGGTTAAAATTGAATCTGTATGTAGAGTGGAGACTTTAATCCAACATATTTTAATGTAAAGACATTTTAGAACAAAGAAAACTTTCTCTGTTTTTTGGGGCTGTTTTTGTATTTTCAACTGCTTTGCTTGAGATGATCAGCATTCTTAAATTATAATTATGTGTAAAAACAAATAAGCTGCTACTATATACTAACAGCTCTGCACATACATCTTGAATACTATTAGAAAACATTTTCATTAGGAATAAATGCATTAGGCCCTAAGTAAATTTAAAATACCAAACTGTAAACTTAGTATCTCTAATACATTACTCATACTAGTCCCTGAAAAGTGGAATTGATTCTGAGAGAGGTTATTATTTTCACTGCTAGTAGAGCGTATTTAATAATATTTTGGTTGAAATTTGGGCATTTCAACCAGCCACCCCCTTGCTTGATTCCCGTGATGTTAGGCAAACATTTTGCCAAAACGTTTGGTCCCATGTAATCACATCGGTGTTGTGTAATTAAGATAATATGCTGACTTTGAATCCTGTTAATGTGTTATTTTGAAAGTATAATTTTAAAAATTTGCCCATTTGGAATACAATAGAAGAGGCAGGATGCTGTTTTTCTATTTAATTCAGTGCCTCTATGTACAGATAAATTATGAAAAATTCAATAGCTCCTTTTATCTTTTCTTAATGTGGGAGAAAGTGGGGGTTTATTTTCATAAACACCATTGTAAAAATAATTGGTCAACTGTTTTTTTGACAAAAGATCATGTAAATATATTAGCTGACTTTCTGAGCCTAATAGAATGTACATTTTCTTTCATTAGGTTACATTAATAAAACCATGTACAAAAACAAATAAATGGAAGAATAAATTAAATCACCTGTCTGAAGTCAGATGTAGGGTAAATGGTGTAGTCTCTGAGATTACTCCCTTAGTTCTGTTATTTCACTGTAAGAGCTGGCCACCATCTATTCTGCTATGGACACATTGTGCAAAAATGTACAATGTTCAGCTTCCCACGAAAGGAAAAAAATACTGATTTAGGCTTGAGATTCTTCTAACATTCTGTTATGGAGAAATAGATGCCAGCTAAGGAAACACTTCTTTTCTCAATGGTGAAACTGTCTTCAGCTGGTCAGTCTAAAATCTGCCGTTCAAGTTTGATTTCTTTGTTTTTTTTTATTTCAGGTATATCAGAGTAACCATTGGGTCATCTTTTATTTTGAGTGATGGAAGGGACTTGAGCTACTATTCATTCTTGTATAGTCTTATTTTACAAACAAGAAAACTGAAGATAAAAGTGACTTGCCCCTACTTGGTTAAAGAACTGAACTAGAACTTGGGTCTGTTCAGCATCCTAATTGATATGCAAAAAACACTAGATGATTTTGATGTTTGCTGAGGAAATCTGTCTAATATTTAAGATTAATTAATCTTTATTTTTTCTTTTTGCACATGGATATGAGCATAGAATTAAAATGTCATTTATTAGGATACACTGAGAAATTGATGATCATATAATGAATCAGTTGATATAGTCACATTATTTCTTTACCAGTACCTTTAGATATGGGCATCGAATGTTTAGAAGTTATCACAGAAAGTTAAAGAATTAGTACGAAAAAATCTAAGCTTAATGCGTTTTTTCAGACATCTTAGTAATAGAAATGTTGGATTTATTTAGATAAAATCTAATTGGTACTGAAAAACTGGTTATGAAAATGGTCGTTAATAAGGAGCTAGTTTACATTACTCTTTTCCAGTTAACTTAAAGCAGCTTTAACATTTATCTACATAGAGACCAATATTTTAAGAAATAGTCTATTTGAATTAATATTTTAAATCTTCCATGAAATGGACGTTTCTTTATTCATAACAGTCATAGTTCCCTTGGCAGGTTGAAAAACTGTAGACGGCATCTGTGAGATTAGGCTTGAAATGTGCAATTAGTTATTAAAATGTGGCTGGAAACCCATAAGTGGTGTTTTACATAAACTCCTCTGTATTTATAAAAAACTAATGAAAGAAAAATAAAAGAACCTCATTTATTTTAAATATTTTTCTTATGAATGCTGTCTTTCGAATGATAAGTTTCAACTTCAAATGGAGTCAAAATATTTAAAAATATACATTTAACACCTCTATTTTTCTTTTAGAATTTCTCAACTTTCCATTTTTTTGGCCACAATTCCACCGTATGACATGGATGCAGTTTATGTTTATTGATTATGGTTAAGCTAATTTTAATCATTTACTTTGTTGGAGTGGAAATACAGGAATAGTTCCCTGTCTTCTTAGACTTCTGAAGCATTTTAATTAAATCCCTTGTTTCTTATCTTTCAGACCTAATTGTTACATTGTATAGTCTGAATGGTGAATACCCCCCACATAAGTGAAATTCTCATTACAACCCCAGTACTATTGTCATTTCCACCTCTGGGTTTTAAAGAATTGTGGTAAATACCATGGAGAAAAATGTTGAACCTAAGACAATCCCCCAAGCTCTTTCAGAGCATAGCTCCAGAAATGACTTTGAAATGCTGGAGGAGGTGTGTCAGGTCATGGAAACAGCTGGACTGGTCCAGGGTCTGCATTTGAACCCAGTTCATCCTAAGTTGCAGGATGAAGAAGATACATTGTATTTCATTTGCATGGGTTTTCCTCTCTGTCTCTTAGCCAGAAGGCAGCCTTGCAGCCTTGCCTTTGTTTATTTTTATTTTTTTAAAAATTTTTTTTCTTAACTTTGGTTGTTTTGTTTAATGTTTCTTTCAGGTGAAAAGCCTTTTATAAATAGCTTGTAAATAGTTTTTCCTTTCAAATGAAAGTTTGCTGGTGGCAAATAATATTACTTATTCCATCAGATAAAATCAATTAACAGAAAGTTATAGAATGATCTTTTAACACTAAAAAGCAATTTTAAAATGGTTTAAGGAAACATTTTGACTATTATGCTAATCATCCCACGTAAAATCTTTTTTCTTGGTGTTGTGACCATACTATATGAAGAAAGGCTGAAAACTTCCATTATTATTACATAATCATCTAGTTTTTTTTTTCCTTCTCGTCCCATGGCTATTATCTCTGTTTAGCAAAGTTTATTTTTCACCCAGACTGTGAATTATAATTTATCATTCATTATATACCTGATAGAACCAAAGGAAGCCCTATCAGTGTTTATGAGCCCTAGTTTTTCTTAATGATTTTGTTAATGTTATTTATTTTTTACATGATTCTTCACCTGTATATAAATATCTTGTTTTCTTCTTTGACTTTGAGAGTTTGGAACCTTTCCATGTACTCTTGGCATTGCAGATCCAAATAAGGCAAAATAGCTCTTATTCTAGGCTTTGTCTATCAGAGAGCACAACTTTTTTGTTGGTTTTTATAACAGATGATATCCAGATAAGGCTTAAATAAGATGAGTTGCTGCATTTTAATGTTTATTTTCACCCGTAAAGGGATTTGCCTTCCTGATAAATCAGTATACACTTAACTGCATTTTAATTCCCCTGAATCACAACTATGCTAATGTAGTCACCTGTTTTGGAAAACTGCTTTTTAGACATTCTTTAAACTATTTTATACTTGTTCTCATGAGGCATATTTGTGAACAAAGACTGTTGTGGATATTTTATAGAAGATAGTTAAATAGCATTATCTTCTGCCCATCTGGATTATAATCCAGTTGTAGATTGATTATGGACCACTGTTGGAATCTAGGAAAAGTCAAAATGCAAATCTGTAGCTTATACACGGCTAACGAAGCTGAGAGATAGATTAGGATTTAAGCAGGGGTTGGATTTTAGGTAACAACAAATATTGAATTAGCTCCTTTGAAAGTTTAGAACAAGACAAGATAAACAAAACAAACGGCTACTTTTTATTCATTTCCAGATGGATTTCAACTTGCAGGTGGCATAGCATAAAGTTAAAATGTTGCTTGTTGAGATTTATTAATTAGAATGTTTTTAAGTCAGATACGGAGTTTATTCTGTTTCAGATAAAAGATAAACCTACTCGGACATAAAAATAAAAATAACCTCGGAGTGGAGAAAAGATTGAATGCCCGAATCTGGGTTTCATTTCATGTAAATCTCCATTTCTCAACTAAGCGATATCTGCCAAGGCTCCTCTGTTTGTTGACATTGCTGTATTGAAGTCACCAGTAGCCTCATGGAAGCCAAGCCCCAATGGTCTTTCCATCTGACTGCATCTCTCAGATGAATTGGATGCTGCCAACCGTTCTCTTGAGTATCTCTTCTGGCTTGGCTTCCAGGCACTGCATCTCTGCCACACTTGTTCTAGTCTGTCATTGATTTTTCTCTTAATCTCTACACTTTTCTTGGAGGGTTTTATGCTTTTAGCTTTTTATCCAAATGAAATAACTCCAGAGCCTTCACCTCTAGACCTAAGTTGGTTCTCAGTTCCAGTATCAGTGATCTTCAGCTTCCATAAGTACTTGCTAAGAAACTTGTTTATCATCATTAACCTGGCATTCAGGACCCTTCAATTTGCCCCCAATTTACCAGTTCCATCTGTAATACGTTGTGTAGTCTATCCTTACTATAGTGCCTTCTAGTCCTAGAATATTCTCACACTGACCTTTGGTCACATTCTTCCTTCTTTATAAAATGCCTTCTCTGCAACCTTAACTATAGGGATTCTACCTGCTTCTCAATATGTTACCTTCTATATTCTTCTTCCTGAAACTTTCTACTTACACTCATTTAGGTTTAAACATCCCTGCTCTGTGCTCCCATTTATGTGCGGCTTTAGCATTGCTCATACTGGGCATGATGAACCTGAGGAGAGTGAGATCACACTTAATTCATGTTTGTTCCCTTTACAAATGCCTTGGATGCAGTAGTTCACAAAAGTGCTGCAATAAATAGGAACATAGGGGAAGAACACTTTTGGACGGCAACATAGACTTTCAGGTACTGAGAAAATTGTGAAATTGGTTTGTCAGGATTCAGAGGAAAATAAAAAGATCATCTGGTATTGCATACATTATAGATGCTTGATGTTTGCCCTAACGTAAGGTAGGATACTGCTGGTTGCAATGTAGCATGTTGTATTTTGCAGTATGCTTTCAAATCCTGCCTTTTTTCAATTAATGTCATTTAGTGAAGTAGGACAGTGTCAGTGAAACTGAGGCAAAGGGGGAAGCCTGGATTCATTTGAAAAGTATAGAAAAAGGAGAACACAGGCTGTCTTGTGCTTTACTGGTATTGTATATGAGACACTATGAAGTAATCAGAGATGCAAGATGATAAATGATGTGTCCTTAATTGAGGATAACAGTGTTAGGCTCTAAGATCATGAGTCAGAAATGTGCCTTTTTAGCTTGCATGTATTGAACATTCTCAGGCCCAAAGGTTGTGCTGTGATGTTTGATGACAATGGCTTATGTCTTGGCTTCAGGATGAAAGTTACTTGTAAGTGGGTCCAATACTTACATGCTGAGGGGGCAAGGGTGATTTAGACTCAGGAGATCTAACATGATGAGTAGGGGTAGGAGCTGAGCACAACCATAAGTTGCTTTGAGATGCCCAGATTTATGGCACTGAGAGGATAGTGGACTCCTCTTTGCTCAAACATTTTTAATATTCATGTTTCCCTGAGAGATAGCCAATCAAGTAATAACTGAAAATAGCTACTGAGACATTTTTCATGTTGGAACAACAATGCCTCTGAGATTTCTTTGAATGTTTGATTTTTACTAATCACTTTTAATTTCATCTTAAAAGCCTGGGAACAATTTTGAAGTTTAAGACCTTTTTTTTTTAACAACAACAACAAAATTATTTTATCTGAGAATTGGGAAGTCCCTTTGATTTAACATTTAACTCTGTTAAGCACCTAAATAATGCTTTAAACAGCTCTGGAAAATTAAGCCTTGCTATTATTGTGCATTCCCAAATCTGTACGGATGTGGAACCATGAAGGAGAAATAAAGGAGATCTATTTAATGAATTTCTTTGCTTCTAGGACAGTTCATTACTTGTAGGACTTGCACTTATCTATTCCTTCCTTAAAAACAAAACATTCCAAAGCTTCCTAGAAACCTTAGCTAATTGCATTATACTAACATGCTTTTCTGATGTCACCTTATGTCTGTGAGCAACTTTACAAATCCTTTGAAAGAGATAGTTGGATTTTTAAAAGTAATATCTGCTTGGATTTTGCAAATTAAGCAACAGTAGAAACAATTTCACTGTAGAGTACACGCTAGTTAATAAGTAGGGGTTTTAAAAATCCTCTGTACTTTTCCACAACTGAAAGAGTGCTTTTGGTTGAAAGCGAGTAGGCGAAATTTAGACCTGCTGTTCTGGTAGCCTTAGTGGCTTAGAAATCTCTTTATTGCCATTTCATAATCCCTGATATGATTGTCCAGCTCTCCTGTCGGCTAACTGCAGAAATAGAGGAAGGAAATGGATGTTTTGGCTCCATTAAAATGTTCCTTATCAGACTGTATGTAGGAGGGTATGCTGTTGAAGATGCCTCTATTGCCAGCTGCACAGCATGTGTGCTGGGCTAGTTTCCTGTCTGCTAAAGCTGTGTGGTGCCCTTTAATGATGGGAAGGAGGACATTATTGAATGTGTTGGGCTTAGTGTTTTCACTTGTGAACATCAGGGAGCAGAGGGCATGCAAACTTTGGCCAAAGGCTGGACACGGTTTGCATAGAAATGAGCTACGTGTAGTAGCAACTGACTTGGTAGATGTGCAGCTAAGCACTGATTACTAAATAAAAGTGAGAGCAACCACAGGCCATAGGTGAGCTAGGTTTACCAGGGAAAGGCTGCATTCTGTTCCAACAGGTTAGTCTTCCATTAGGGGCCGCCTTAAAATGCTGATCCTGGTTCACATTTGTTGAGCAGTCTGCTGTGTATTGTCTTCACTTGAGATAGAAACTGCTGTCATCTTCATTTTATAGAATGGAGAGAACTGGGTCTCAGGAAAGTATGTAAACTGCCTAGGCTACAACAGGTAGCAAGTAGCACAGAGTTAGGATTTCAGTCCAGGCAGCCTGACCCTAAGAGCTGAGGCTCCCTCTACTTTGTTTCTTATCTGGTGGGTGAGTAAGATTTGAGTTGCTGTTATCTTCCAAGGTAGTAGTATAATAATATTTCAAAGACTAGGTGACTTTTTAGTATTAACACTTCCAATTTGCTTTCTCCTTAGGCCCTAATTCATCGTCAGAGAGATAAAAACCATCACCTTTATGTATGAGGCATTTGAACAAATGTTTTTAGTAATAATTCAGGAAACATCCAACCTGTGTTCTTTCTGTAGTGATATCTGCAGATTTAAGTAGGGGTTTTAAAAATCCTCTGTACTTTTCCACGACTGAAAAAATAAAAAAAAAAAGTCTATTAGTTTAAGTAACTGTCTCTTCTTGGCTCCATTACAGTAAAAAGTCTGTGATCAGCACCCTCTCGAAAGGGGAAGTTGTTGAATGACATGGATGTGGTACTCTCCTGATAATCCTATGGCTTTGTATTTCTTAGTGTATTTATACTCCTGGGTAACTACCCCTGCTCCATATGGGGTCTTCACAGCCTTGAATTCTGAGGTGGCTTATGTGTGCTACAAAGACAAAAAAGGAAAGCGTGGTTTCGGTTAGACTTTAAAAAGTACTTTCATCAGTTATTATCCAGTGTGTCGGTTAGATTTTTTTTAAAGTAAAGAGCTTTAAAGACATCGTGCTGTAGTGAATAGTGTAGCCAGAGAAATAAATTTAAAAAAAGCACATTTTATTTAAACAATTTTTCCTTTTATTTTTAAGAAGAAAAAAAAAATCAGAACTGCAGATCAGGAACAGAAATAGCGTTCCATTTTCTTTTCTTGGGTTCTGGTGCAGCTACGGTGAGAGTGAGTTGGCTGTCTGGGAAGGAGGCTGCCGTCTGCAGCCCTGCCTGGGCGGCCGCCGCGACACAACAGGAGCTGCGTGTGTGTCGCTGGCGTTCACTCTCACAGGAGCCCCGGGCCTGCGGCCGCCACCACGCGTGCTCGGCGCCCGGGCTGTGGGCGTGTTATCGCAGGAAGTCCTGCGGAAGCAGTTGTGTGCACCCGCTGCCTCCGGTTACCTCGCTCGTCCTCGGCTGCTGCGCGGTGCCTGCAGCCTCCTTCTCCTCCCTCTCCCAGCGCTGCCTGCCCTACCAGCTGCGTGGAGGCCTCCTCCTGCCCGCCTCTCCCCCACTCCCTCTGCCCTGTCGCGTCGCATCCCTTGGCCAGCCTGCCCCTTCTCCCCCACTTCCCAACTTGGCTTCCTCTCTCCATAAACTCTCTTCCCTCTTGTCTTCTCTTTTGCTTCCTCTTTGCTGCTGCCCCCTCCTTGATTTGACGCTCTAATTTCCTCTTGACAGATCCCAAATTGGGTTCATCAGCAGTTACTCATCTTTAAATCTTATTATTCACCTGTGATCATTGGGCGAACTGTAAGAGGCATGAGATTAATGCGGACAGAGTTCCTTACCGTGGGAGGAAATCTCTGGCTATCAAAAAGTCATTTTTTTTAAAGTCATATATTAAAATTAAGCAGTAATACAAATACAAAAAATTTAAAATGATGGTATAAGTTATTAATGAGCCAAGGAATAAGGCAAAGGACAATCTGAAAAAATAACCCCAAATGAATATAACTAAATTGTTCATTTTTTTATTGAGATAACTAAAATTGAGATAAAGTATTAGTATTTTTATTAATGAAAATGTATTATTAGTCTTTAAATCAGTCATGTACTTTCTTATATAGAGTTTTCAAGGAGCTGCTTAAAGTGTTTCTGATATTTTGGAAGTATATTTACTTACACAAACATTCTTGAGTAGATGGAAGAGTGTGTCTCATGAATTCTCAATCAGAAGCTATAAATAAAGTCATATTCACTAAATCAAAATTTACCTGATAATATAATAGTTTTACAAGCACATGAAGCCTCTTGGAGTGGCCAAGGTTACTGTGTTTTTAGCATTCTGGGAACTAAGGCCTTTGTATTTTTCTTAAATTATGAACTTTAAGACAGTTGCTATACGTGGATCCCTATCAAGTTTTTGCCTTCTTTACATCATCAAGCTTATTTTTAAATTAATTCTATTTCAGGGCTTGCTTTTTACACCCTCTTTATTGATTTCCTTTTCTAGAAGTTCATATTAGTAAGGCCGTGTCATGAAAATTAGTATTTTTAATAGAGCTGTTCTGGAATTTTTTTTTCAAGACATATTTTGCAATGACTGAGCTATGTTGATTCATATAATTTGTATCCAGCTGCTTCATTTTTGCCTTGAGATTTTGAGATGCCTAACGTTAGGTAAAGAAAATAGTTGATATGTAACTGGATGTTAGATGGCCATTTTAACTTGTAGGTAGCAGAGTTTATCTGTTGATTCCTTCATTAATTAAATAAATTGTTTAAAATAATTAATTTTAGTTTCTTCTTATTAACTTGTAACACTTCAACTTCTAGTATTGCTTTCTGTAGGGGAAAATTGTTCAGTTGATAACATGAGTTGATTTTATAAGTTATAGTATTTAAAACTCGAGATATTTTATTACAAAAAAGTTGTCCCTTTAATAGATGATTTAGCATGGCAACTCTTTTTAAAGTAAAATATTTAAAAGAAAACCATGACCTTATGATAAAAATAATACTAAGCCAATTATTAATACCTACAATTTGTCCTCAAACGCCTTAACTAAATAATTACCTTATTAGAAGAAAGGTACTGAAAGCATAGCACCAGAAACACTGGGTTTAATATGCAAGTAATAAAGACTTTAGGTCCACCATATATTTTTCTTATGGCTGGAGGAGCCACTCCTGGAGTAAGGGGGGCATACTTATTACTTCAGTTGTCATAAATGTGGATCACAATATTTTCTAAACTTTTTGTTTTATTTTGCATTTTTCCATAATTTGAGCACTTTGACCTCTTTCCAAGTTTATTCGTTCTCCAGATATGGGCAATACAAATTAAAAGAAAGACAGTTCAGTCATCACAGTGCCTTTTGGGACATACCATTGTCTGGAATAGGCTTATGTCCAGATATGGTTAGAAGTTACATAGGTTTTAGCTGTGTTTTGTTTTTTGTGATGTGGCTCTATTGGAATAAACTAGCCTTAAAGTAATTCTGTAACTTCTCTAGAGTGACGTCTTCTCACCCATAGGCTGTGAGTAATAGTACCTGGGCACAGGTTTTGGGAGAATAATCAGTTTAAATAAGACATGTAAAACAGGTTTGGTGAATGTCAAAGGTCTGAGTATTTATTATTATAAATAATGATAATGATTGTTCTGTTTCTAATCTTTGTAATTTCTGTATATCATTAACTATGGGAGTGCTTATTAGGCTATTCAAAATAGTATTTCTAAGTCCTTATTTTATTTTTAATTTTAACACTTATTTTTGGGATATTTATGGAGAGGAATAAACTGAGGATTGTAGCCATCAGCTATTGTAGAAAAGAGTGGCATTATATTATCCCAAAGAGCTAACTCAGTGTCATCCCCTTGGTAGAATATATGCCTTAAATTCAGAAGCTCTGTTATGTTTGAATTTCAGTTCTATAAGCTTTAGTATTCAATAGTGCTGAGTTCAAGGTCTAAATTGGAAACTTGCAAGAAGTATTTTCGCATTGTTTTTTCACATTGTACATCTTTGCCTTATTCTTTGGACCTTTAATGACCTATGCGATCATTAATTTTTTAAAAATATTTGTATTAGTACTTAATTTTTACATGTGACTTAAAAAATGTAACTTTTTGATAGCTAGGTATTAACTCTGATAGTAAGTTTTTTGCATTAATTTCATGGAATTTTTTTCTTTTCTCCAAAATGACCACAAAATTCCTCTTCAAAATTAATGACTGTCTTATTTTTCAGTAGGTTGTTTTAATTTTGAATACATCAGAACATTTCTTGAGGGGTAGTATTTTAGAGATAATGTTTTATGCTTCTCTCTGGATATTTTAGAAGTTTTATTTTTTTGAATACTTGGGATATATTCTACATGATCATAAGCACTTTGATAAAAATGGTTTGTAATTACTGAGATCACTCAGTTTTTCTGCAGAAGAATAGTAAATAGAAGTTGTGTGATTCAATAGCCACTGTAGGGTGTACTCTACAGCAACATGATTCTGAGATAAGTTTTATGACCACATATCCTAAATATCAAGCTAAGTGTATGTATGTATGTATGTGTATATATGCATATATATACACACACACACGCACACACACATATGCAAGATATCTCATTTTATTGCACTTTCGTTTATGGCACTTCGCTACGTTACCTTTTTTTATAAATAAAGGTTTGTGGCAACCCTGCATCAAGCAAATCTGTCTGCACCATTTTTTCAAAAATATGTGTTTACCTTATGTCTCTTTGTCACATTGGGAAAACTCCTGCTATATTTCACACCTTTTTATTGTTATTACATTATATCTGATATGGTGGTGTGTGATCTTTGATGTTGCTATTGTAAGTGTTTTGGGGACCCATGAATAGTGCCCATATAAGATGGCAAATTTAGTTGATAAATATGTTTGTTTTGAGTGCTCCACTGTTTGGCTGTTCCCTTGTGTCTCTGGTGCTCTTTGGGGCTCCCTATTCCCTGAGACACAGTGATTTTGAAATTCAACCAATTAATAACCTTACAGTGGCCTCTAAGTGTTCAAGTGAAAAGAAGAGTTTCATGTCTCTCCCTTTAAATTGAAAGCTAGAAATGATTAAGCTTAGTGAGGAAGGCATGCCGAAGAGAGAGAGACCAAAAGCTGGGCCTCTTGTGCAACATGGCCAGGTTGTGAATGCAAAGAAAACGTGCTTGAAGGAAATTAAAAATGCCACTCTGTTGCACACACATATGGTAAGAAAGCAAAAACAGCCTTTTTGCTGATATGGAGAAAGTTTTAGTGGTTGAATGGACAGCCACAACATTCCCTTAGGGCACAGCCTAATCCAGAGCAAGAGCCTCTCTTTGATTCTGTGAAAGCTGAGAGAGGTGAAGAAGCTGCCGAAGACAAGTTTGAAGCTAGGAGAGGCTGGTTCATGGGGTTTAAAGACATATGTCATATCCATAACATAAAAGTACAAGGTGAAGCAGCAAGTGCTGATGGAGAAGCTGCAGCAAATTATCCAGAAGATCTAGTTAAGATCAATGATGAAGGTGGCTACGCTAAACAACAGATTTTCAGCGGAGATTTTCAGCTTTCTGTTGGAAGAAGATGCCATCTGGGGCTTTCATAGCTAGCAGGGAATAGGCAATGCCTGGATTGAAAACTTCAAAGGACAGGCTGATTAGTTAGGGGCTAATACAGCTGATTACTTGAAAATCGGATCCATTGCTCATTTAGTGTTTCAAAGATTCTGGTGCCCTTAATAATTACTTTAAATCTACTCTACCAAGCTGTGCTCTATAAAAGGAACAGCAAAGCCTGAAGGATAGCACATTTATTTACAGCATGGTTTATTGAATATTTGAAGTGCACTGTTGAGACCTACTACTTGGAAAAAGATTCTTTTAAAAATATTACTGCACATTGACAATGCATGCAATCACCCAGAAGCTCTGATGGATGTGTACAAAGAGATGAATGTTATGTTCATGCCTGCTAACATAACATCTGTTCCGCAGTCCTTGGATCAAGGAGACATTTCAAATTTTCAGTCATTATTTAAGACATACGTTTCATAAAGCTATAGCTGCCATAGCGATTCTTCTCGTGGATCTGGATAAAGTGAATTGAAAACTTCTGGAAAGGATTTATCATTCAGATTTATCATTAAGAACATTTGTGATTCATGGGAGGATGTCAAAATATCAACATTAGCGGAAGTTTAGATTCCAGCTCTCACGGATGACTTGGAAGGCTTCAAGACTTTAGTGGAGGAATTAAGTGCAGCTGTGGTGGAAATAGCAAGAGAACTAGAATTAGAAGTAGAGCCTAAAGGTATGACTGAATTGCTGCAATCTCCTGATAAAACTGGAACGCATGAGGTGTTGCTTTTTCTTAAAGTTGAACAAAGAAAGTGGTTTCTTGAGATGAAAGCTACTCCGGGGGAGATGCTGTGAACATTGTTAAAATGACAAATGATTCAGAATATTCCGTCAACTTAGTTGATAAAGCGGCAGCGGTGTTGGAGATGATTGACTCCAATTTTGAAAGAAGTTCTGCTGTGGGTAGAATGCTATCAGATGGCATTGCATGCTACAAAGAAATCGTTCATGAAAGAAGAGTCAATTGATGTGGGAAGCTTCTTTGTTGCCTTAAGAAATTGCCATAGACACCCCCACCTTCAGCAAAGACCTCCCCTGAACAGCCATGAACAATGAGGCAAGACCAGCAAAAAGATTACAAATTGTTCAAGACTCAGATGATTGTTAGTATTTTTTAGTAATAAAGAATGGTTTTAAGTAAATACCTTTTTTAGTCATAACACTGTTGTTCACTTAATAGACCATTGTATAATGTAAATGTAGCTTTTATATCCACTGGGAAACCAAAATATTTGTGTGGCTTGCTTTATTGCAATATTTAGTTTATTGTAGTGGTCTGGAACTGAATCCGTAGTATCTCCGAGGTGTGCCTGTGTATATATATTTTTTTCACGAAGTAAGCATGTTTTTAGTATCAGAGATAAAACGTTAACCAAATATGTCTTTTTAGGGAATAATAAAATAATTAAAATTACTAATGTTTTTGCTGGGGTTAGGTTATCAAAGCATTTTTTTAAACACTGACATAGATGTCATTCATATTTTCTAGGATAAATTACACCTTTGGAGTTATTTTTTATTCGATAGAAAAGATGTCCCTGACTGAGAGTACAAATTTTAAATTTTTGTTGGTAGGTGCTGCTATTGAGTTGTATTTAGATTATAAAATTCACAAGTTTTTGTAACTGGAGGCTCACAGAGTGTATTGAGGAGATGATTAGAATTACCCTTTTGGTTATGTAAGTTTTTAAATAATGGAAGAAGTTCTAGAAATCATACAAAAATTTCCAAAATAAGACTTTCAGAATCTGTGAATGATACTGATTTTCTGTCATCTTAGTCATTTAAACACAGTTCTCTATTTTTTTGCTCAGCGATAAATGAGTCAGTAGGTCTCCATCTATATGTTTCTGTTTGTATTCATATTTATATTATATTTGACTATTATGTATGTATGTAGTGTTTTTAATAAGTGAATATATATATATATGTATTTTTTTCTTTTCTTCTTTTTTGAGAGATAGGGTCTTGCTCTGTTGCCCAGGCTGGCATGCTGTGGAGCAATTATAGCTCACTGTAGACTTGAATTTTTGGGCTCAAGGGATCTTCCAGCCTCAGCCTCCTAATAGGGGGGGGACTATAGGCACAAGCCACCATGTCTGGCTAATTTTTTAATTTTTTGTAAAGATGGATTCTTGCTGTATTTTCCAGGCTGATCCTGAACTCCTGGCCTCAAGGAATTCTTCCTGCCTCAGCTCTCCCAAAGTGCTGGGATTACACATATATTTTAGACCTTGGAAATTAGGAAAACTGAAAATGGAGTTTTTTGTTTTGGTTTGCTGTTTTGTTTTCCGAGACAGAGTCTCACTTCTGTTGTCAGGCTGGAGTGCAGTGTCAAGATCTTGGCTCACTGCAACCTCCACCTCCCAGGTTCAAGCGATGCTCCTGTCTCAGCTTCCTGAGTAGCTGTGACTACAGGCGTGTGCAACCACGCTTGGCTAATTTTTTGTATTTTTAGTAAAGATGGGGGTTTCTCCATGTTGGCCAGGCTGGTCTCAAACTCCTGTCCTCAGGTGGTCTGCCTGCCTCAGCCTCCCAAATGAAAATGGAGTTTTCATTTCAATATCATAGTTGTTTTTCAGTAAATATCTTCAATGACTGGAAGCCATTTCTATAGGCTGGTAATTTGATAACCCATTTTGAAATGCATTATTGAGCTCATTGTAATTCAGTGTGCCTCTGGTGGAAGGCGTGGGATGGTATAAACTGAAAGAATAATCTGTGGTTGTTTCCTACAGAGACCTGGCTGCCCCTTTATGGGCAGTCATCTTTAACCTGGCACCAACTAGTGTATTTGCTAAAACAGCGTATTCCAAAATTTAAATGATGTCACATTTGAAAGCAATGCCAAGAAACAATGCGGCAGTTTCTAAATTTTGTGAAGCTGAAATTCCTGGTTACAAGAACGAGTACATGTCACAGATGAGTAGCTAGTAATGACTTCAGTTTAGCAGGAAAAGAGCAATTCCCATATGCTGATTCTAGTCTCATAACAAAGAATGTTATAGAAAGATTGCACAGTATTTAACAAGCTGTGAGTTAATGTGACAGTGTCGGTGTATCTAGTTCCAGAAGGATAATCACTTTACCATATTTCTTCAAAAATATTTTAAGTTATATTACAAAACAGAAAACTTGATACAGATGAATCCAGACTGTTCCCTGCAATACCTCCCCCACCCCCCAAGTTCAGTAGCAAAATCAAGTTTAAACAATTGAATTGCTTCTGACATGGTGGCTCCTAAATACCTGAATGAATGTAGATGTTCCATTGTCAGACTCTGAACCTCAGAGGCTTACCTGTTATATAAGGGAGAGTGGGTATAAATGAGAGTGTTATGTCTTGAACTGTAGTTATCCAAAATTTAGTTCTCAGTATATGAGTTTACCTCTAACTGAGAGCTTCTCCAAATTTGAACATAGACGAAGTCCTTTAACACTTATAGAAACCTTAGGAGTCAAGAAAATGAAGTAAAGTTATATTGGTTTCAGTCCCTTGGAACACATACTGGAGACAGGCATTGGTACTGCAGGTGTGTTAGTTACCAACAATTCATTTCCAGGGTTTTTCCCAAAGACCTGCTCTTTTATGCATGTTCATTATTAGCACTATGATTTACTTGCTTCTGTGAACATGAATAAAACTGACAGATACAGTTTCGAACAGTAGACCTGTGTCTTTTAAAAGTTTAAATCTCCATGCTCATCATTTTGTTGTTGCAAAGATTCCTAAAGGCAGGCCTGGGGGAGGAATTGTGGAATGGGGAGACAATATTATTTCCTTCAGTGATTTTAAAAAATGCATATTTTCCATTAGGAAAGAAAAGATCATTCTCAAAGTCAGAGGATATTGTTTTATCATTCCCACAGTGAACCTAAGATATAGATGGATATTAGGAGAAACCAGGTTCAGGTAGAAAGAGGTACATAAAATTAATAATACATTGTGAGGAATTTCTGCAGAGTGCCTTTTATAAAGAATGTTTTTTTCTTGGAAAATTTTGAAATTATCAAGTGTAAAGTTGATGCTTAAATTATTTTTTAATATTGCCTTGCTTAAGACTCTCTGGATACAGACCATGCAATCAAGATGTTTTGAGACTGTGAAAGTATATGTTGCTAATACTATAACATACTATACATTTACTATACTGTCAATAATACATGTAATTACTGACTACTTTAAGAAGTTAAGGTCTCTCAGTTTGTCAAAAGAGACATACTCTTATAATATACATGTGTTTTTGGAGATGGAATCTCACTCTGTTGCCCAAGCTGGAGTGCAGTGGTGTGATCTATGCTCATTGCAACCTCTGCCTCCCTAGCTCAAGCAGTCCTGTCTCTGGAGTACCTGGAACTACATGCATGTGCCACCATGCCCAGCTAATTTTTTAAATAGAGATGGGGTTTCACCATGTCACCCAGGCTGGTCTCCAACTCCTGGGCTCAAGTAATCCACCGACTTGGCCCTCCCAAAGTGCTGGGATTACAGGCATGAACCACCATGCCCGACACTGATTTATTCTGTATTTTTAGTGAACAAGCCATTTAAGAGAACATTGATTTTAAAGCATAGGAGTCAAAGACTTTGAAATGTGAAAACAAGAGAAATCTGGTCAAATTTGCTTTTATCCTTTCACCCAAAATTGTTTGGCTGCCTGCATTTTGTAATCACATAATGATTGACTGCTGGGCATTGTGACTCATGCCTGTAATCCCAGCACTCTGGGAGGCCAAGGTGGCAGGATAGCTTGAGCCTAGGAGTTCAAGACCAGTCTAGGTAACACAGGGAGACCTCATCTTTACAAAAAAATATAAAATTCAATCAATCTGGAAGGATAGCACATGCCTGTCATCCTAGATACTTGGGAGGCTGAAGCAGGAAAATTGCTTGAGTCTGGAAGGTCAAGGTTGCAGTCATCCATGATCATGCCACTGCACTCCAGCTGGGACAACAGAGCAAGACCCTGTTTCAAAAAAAAAAAAATTAATTAAATTAAATCATATAGTGATTGGATTTACCTGTGCAGAATGTACCTCTTTCTCCCATTGGATGCTGGTATTTTCATTCAGTATACATAGAGTGGCACTTTGTGCACTACCTGTTAGCAGTTTATAGTCTAATGGGGGAAGAACAGGAGGAATACAAGAAATTAGAGCACATTGTATTTTACAATCTATTTCAGCATACATTATCTTATTCATTCAATTTGTACTCTTTTTTCTATTTATTCCCTTAAAAAAAACTTTTTAAAACAGGCCAGTTATGTGTATTATTATAGGAATTAAGACAGTAAAGATATGAGTAAGCTCAAAGAAGAGGGTAAAAACCTGGCCCAAACCACCATTCATTTTGGTTAATGTGCTTGCATAATCCTTCGAATCTGTATGCTTCCTGAGTGTGTGTGTGAGAAACTGTGTGTGTAAGTATGTGTATTTCTGCCTGTATCCTGCCCAAGTTTGGGAAAGGGGTAGTTTTGCCAGGATTTGCTTTTGGAACTACAAGGAGATCTCTGCCCACACCTTTTTTGTGGGGTCTGTTACCTCTCACTTGAGAACAATGTCAAATTTTTTGGCCTTAAAGGCAGTGTTGGCTTGTGCCTAAAGGTACCTTCATGACCTTAACACAAACTCACAAGCCAGTATATTCTATTCATTGCACTCGTGTCTTCCGGCTCTCCACTGCAATGTCTTAAAGGAAGTGTTTTGGAATGGACACAAAGATTACTAACCTCTGTCTAAAAGTACCCTGACTTTATAGCATTCCTACTTCAAAATCAGACTCCATCTGGATGGCGAGTCGTTGGGAGACTTGAGTGATTTCCAGGGAGTTCTGGTATAAACTGGAATTTTAGATTAACCTTTAGCACCTAAATCTGAGGTCTGTCAAGTCTCCCTTTTTGTAGATCTGACTTGAAATAAAGAGGTGTTGTGTTGAAGCCTTCCTGGCCATTATTTATGTACTGATTTACGTGGGATGTACTAGTGGGGGATCAACATTGAGTTTTGACCAAGTTCTGGGAAAGATTCCAGTGGGACTGGGAAAATCTGGCTTGTTTTGGGAGACATAAATTTATGTTTTTAAATAATTTGGAAAACCTGATAAAATAATGCAGGTATGAGAACTTAAGAATTATAACGGATCAGGATAAACAGGATTAGAATGAAACACTAAGTAGAGTCAGGCAATCAATGGAAACAAATAGATGGGTGTCAAGAGCTAAGTTAATGAGTTGCTGTTTTCAGTAAGTTTCATGAAGCTTATTCAGTAAACATGAATAAATTCAATAAGTTCATGCCACAAATATTTATTAAACAGCACCTACTCATTTATGGGAGACTGTACTATGTTGTGAGATTATCAACATGAATGACAACAAAAGAACACTCTCCAGGCAAGAATACAAATAATGTAACAGATGAATAAAATATTGATAGTCATAGCTCCAGTTTAGCTATATAAATATGATTATAGCACATAAATTTTGTAAAAACCCAGCATCACTAATGTCTCACACAGATAGATCAGTCACTCCATCTTTTCATCTGAACCTGTGCGATATTTCTGAGGTTTTAAATATTCGTCTTCCATTTATGATCAGAGTCAAGGATTTGTTTTGAAATCTATAACTTTTTTCATTTCCATATTTTCCTTCTTCAGTCTACACATCACACCACATCTAGTTTAGTGTTCCTAATCTCTTCTTTTTAGAAACTTCAAGTGGCTTCCTGCTTTCTGCAAGTGGTCCAGCATCATCAACTGGGATTCAAGACTCTATCTTATTAACCTTGGCAACCACGTCTTCCATATGAGCCATTTGTTTTAAACCTAGATTCTTCTCTGTTTCTTGGCATATGTTAATATTGTTAAACAACCTTTTGTTTCTCTTACTCCTGTTTGCTAGAATCCCCTTTCTGTCCCGTGTAGCTGTGCAATTCCTCTTTCTCTCTCAGGATAATCTTCACTCTCATCTCTATTGTCTCCTCTGCCATTGACCACATTGGTTATTTTATTATGAATGAAAGAAATAATAGAAATAGTAATACCCATAAAAGAATAGCAAGCATTTAGCACTTACTGGTTACTTTTTTTTTTTTTTTTTTTAAGACAAAGTCTCTCTGTTTCTCATACTGGAGTGTGGTGGTGCGATCTCGGCTCACTGCAACCTCCACCTCCCAGGTTCAAGCAATTCTCCTGCCTCAGCCTCCAGAGTAGCTGAGATTACAGGCAACCGCCACCACGCCTAGCTAACTTTTGTATTTTTAGTAGAGACAGGGTTTCACCATGTTGGCCAGGCTGGTCTTGACTCCTGGCCTCAAGCGATCCACCTGCCTCAGGCTACCAAAGTGCTGGGATTATAGGCATGAGGTTGGGATTACACGCCCAGCCAAGGACTTAGTGATTACTTTCAACGGAATTTACTGTTTGCACTGCTCATTTTGATGCTAAATCGTGTCTCGTCCTCTATTATTACTGAGATGCTTAATGTAAGCCTTGTTTCTTTAACAAAGGTAGGTAGCTTCTTAGAGAGCAATAATTTTCTCTTCGAATTTAAACGTATTATATGCCCAATAAACACATAGTGTATAAAGAAATTAATTGATTGGAAATTTTAGAAGTCTGAAATGCCCTTGCCCATAAGTAGATGTGTATATGACATTTGGTGTTACATTGGCACTTTATTTTCCAACCTGTCAGACAAAAGTGACTTTTAGAGCCATCAATGCCTCTGCATCTGTGGCACAGTACACAGGAACCTTATTGGAAATTAAATGTTTCATCTTGTGCTTCATAGCTGGAATGTTAAGCTTCTAGGAAGAGATCAATTTAAAATGAATTATATGTATGTACATAAACATTAATATGTAAATATATAGAACAATGATTATATTTACATGGTTATATATATTCCGGATGATTAAGAAAAAGAGGAATATTGGCATCTTATCAGACAATGAAAAATTGCATCAAAATCAGAGGATATTTTAATAAAAAATTCATGTCATTTCAGTAATGCTTTTTTACTTGACATAATTTTGTAGAAAAACTATCCATAATCCAGTAGTAAACATTTTGTATGAAAACTTGATGTAAACTTTTGTGAATACATGTGATACATTATTATCTAATATTTTCAGGAAAATAGGAATTTTCTACAAAATGTAAAAAAGATTAATGTAAATTAATCTTTTAATTCATAGAGTTGAAAAATTTAACCAAACACCACGGAAATTGCTAATACCACTGAACTTCTCTCAGCCACATTCTTTCTTCATCTGGGCATTTCCCAAGTCTTCTGCCATTTCTTCTGTTGGAATCACTCAATCCTCTCTTTTCACCTAGCCAGTTTTTGCTATCCTCGTTCATGTTCTTCCCTTTTATCCACAGAACCCCTTGTTACTATACCAAACCAGGACCAGGCACTGCTCTTTTTTGTTTATTTATTTCTTTTCTCCAGCTAGACTCTAAGCTCACTCAGGGTAGTTTCTTCTCTGCCTTGTTCACGGTTGTATCCTCAACACCTTACTCAACGCTTTACTCAATGCCTGACACATAATTGGCCATCAAAAAATACGCTGAATGAATATTATGTCAGTTTTGACTTATGAGCATCAGGTATCATATCACTTGGTCAGTTTGTAATATTTGCCCAAAAATAGGATTTACTGCAAAATTAGTGCGGATGCCAGCAAATATATTTGACCTTGGTTTCTGGAAAAAAAATTCTGATACCAGCTTGTTTGGATAATTATTTGCAGAGGTTTCATGAAAGGGAAGTTATAGATGAACAAATGGATAAAGTATAGGATTTTTTTATGTGACTAACTTTATTCTAACTTACTGCATCAAAGACTATAGCAGTCATCTCTCAAGCAGTATTCTGGTTGTCAGAAAATATTCTTGAACAATGCTATCTTTTAACTGGTTAGCACTCTCCAAAGTATTTTGTGTGGTTTTTCACTGTTCATACCCTGGACTACATGCATTACTTGCCAGGGTTCATCTATTCTTTTAGCTCATCTGGATTACATTGATGATACTTCATGAAGGAGAATTCCACTTTTATTTCAGTAAACCAGGGCAGGATATTTTGGGCCTCACAACAACCTGTTTTTTTCTTTCTTTGTTTCTTTTCTTTCTTTCTTTCTTTTTTTTAACCTAGAAGTTGGTAAACACTTAATAGGCTACAATTTTCTTTCTTAATGACCGCCATTATGTCTCACATTTAATATAACTTGTTCTATTTCGATGTTAAAGCAGGGCATTTTTTTTAAATAATTTATTTATTTTACTTTAGGAGTGCATACTATATCTGGCATTTCTCCCCCATGTAAAACAGGGCATTCTTAATGTTATAACAAGATTAAAAGTACTGTTTGGTACTCTCATGATATGTTAACTATTTTACGAAGTCATTTAAAAAATAGTATTGCATTTTCTGAATAGCACCCAGGTTTGCAGGCTCAATAAACCAGGTATCATTAGCAGGTGTGAAGATGGTGATAATACCACCAGATATCAGTACTGTTTAGGTGAAATCTGTAGTAATTTGCTTTTGAAATAATCAGGTAACACTGTTACTATTTTACAAAAAGTTCAAAAGACTAATGAAAGTGGTTAATTTTAAATAATACTATAGAGTGATACTTTTTCCTGCATGTTATGTTGCTTCTTTCACAAACACCCTTTTCTATCCATGTGTAGGCTTACTTCCCGTAGATAGCCATAAAACATGTAAAGCATTATTCATGCTTTGACTTCTAGACCATGTAAAGCATTCATAGATGGGGGATCAGTCAACTAATTCTTATTTGCTTAAACCCAAATTTCTCAAGCTTGTTTAGGTGACTGTAGTCTTGGACTTTGTGGTTCTGTTTGAGAAGCTCCATGGAATAGTGTTAAATTATCATATAATACAAAGAGGGGGCAAATTAGTACAATAAAATGTGATTGCATTGTATCTGTGTGTACCCACAAAACAAAGACTAAATGCCACATGAAATAGTTTTGAGGAATAAGATTTTCAAGTTTTCCTGTTAACATTTGTGTACTTCCTTTTGTTTGTTCCTTCCTTCCTTCCTTCCTTCCTTCCCTTCCTTCTCTCTTTCTTTCTTTTCTTTCTCTTTCTTTCTTTCTCTCTTTCTTTCTTTCTATATTTCTTTCTTTCTTTCTTGTACACATTATAAGCCATTTGATATTAGAAGCCAAAGTCTTAAGAAAACATTAACTAGGTATAAAGTTTAAAACTGATGGAATTTTACCTATTAACTTACATTTTTTATGCAAAATAAGAAACCACCCATCCTTCTGTTTGTGAGATGGGATGCCTTGGCTTACTGTATTACATAGATTTACAGCAGTCACCTTAGATGAAGGTAGAATCTAGCACACACTCCATTTAAATACAGCATTTATTTAGCCTTATAAAAATATTCAGAACTTTAGATGAATTCTCTGAAAAAGCCACAGTATTGTTTTATTTGCTCTCTTTCATCTGTTCCCTCTGGTCTTCTCAGTAAGCAGGCTACCTTAACCCCCTTTCAGTTCCAGTTTCCTCATTTGTAAAATAGGTCTACTAAATAACTAGGAGGCTTTTGGTGAAAACTAACTGGGGAAATTAGGTGAGCCAGTAAGCAAATGGCTGGTACATAATAAGTACTCAATAAATACTAGCTCTCTTCCACCTTTATGTAGCTTGTCTTTGTGGTATAATCAAGGTAGTGCATTCTCATGGAGCATTTAATATCTACAGATGTGTGTCTGTGCTCGCCCTTCCACCACCACCACCAGCAGCAGAATCACAGACAGAGCTCTTCTTCTCTCTCCTGTTTCCTTGTCTCTGATTATCTTCTCCTCTGTTAGGCTGTCTGTTGCTTTCTGCTCTTGTTTTTGCCCTTCATCTCTCTTTTCAAACCCTTCACTCTTTGAAATCCCTTTTGTTCAGAACACTTTCTTTTCTTCTCAATTTCTCTTCTCTTCTTTCTTTTACCACCTGTTTGCCTGCTAGGGCACATCCTGGCCCTTGCTCCCCTGCAATTCAGCCTGAGGCATCAATGACCCATTCCACTCCACTAGATTGCTTGATTTGCTCACCAAAATATAGCAGCTTAAAGGTTTCTCCTCAATGTACTACTTCATGCTCTCTGCAGAGCAATTGCTGTTTCACTGTAAAATCACACACACACTTATTTAGCTGAAAAGTGTGCAAATCTCAGCTCAGTGAATTATTACAAAATGAATACACCTGTGTAACTATCACTCCTGTCAAGAAATACAATATTGCCAGTACTCTAGAAGCTCTTTGTGCTCCTCCCATTCTCTCTCTTCCTCATCCAGGAATCAGTCACACTCCTGACTGCTAAACACTTTAGATAGTTCTTGTTTTTGAACTTTGCATATGTTCATATACATAGAAAGTATGCATTCGTTTGTGTCTGGCATGTCACACTCAGCATCAGGTTTGTAAAATTCATTCATGTTGTATGTAGTTTGTTGATTTATATTGTAGCATAATATTCTGTTGTATGAACAGGTACTGTATTGTATAATCATATACCACAACTTTAAAAATCTATTCTTACTGCTGATACGTATTCTGGTTGTTTCCAGTTTGAGAAATTCAGAAAATGATACTGTGAGAATTGGGGGTGTGTGTGTGTGTATGTGTGAGTGCATGGGCATTTTAAAATTAAACTTCTAGTTTTGTGTCCTTCTGAATGTTTTAAGTTTCTCAGAGTCTCATCCAGATGTTTGAAGCTTTTCTGTATTCTTTTTATGTTCCAGGCTATTCTCTTAAAAGATAAACTATTTATTTTTTATGTATTATGCTACTTGTACAGTATATTTTGAATTTTGGAATGTTGGAGAATACAGAATGAAAAATTTGTAAAGAAAACAT
This sequence comes from Ateles fusciceps, assembly GCA_036589455.1. NCBI lineage: Eukaryota > Metazoa > Chordata > Mammalia > Primates > Atelidae > Ateles > Ateles fusciceps. The sequence continues at coordinate 2,720,888 of JAZHEH010000045.1, read as the reverse complement.
AGATATATAAATGTATATATTTATAGTAAATGTTCTATATTTAATAAACCTATTAAATACCATATGATACTTGTGTATAAAACATACATAATCATGCAAATATACAAACTTACACAAATTCTTTTTACTGATATGGTACTCTTATAGAATTATCGCTATATAGTGTGCCAATTTTTAATGAACTTTCCTCTGTGTAATCAGTCTACAGTTATTTTTGATATGTAAGATTATATAGACATTTATGGAACCCAAATCAAACCAACACGGTTATGATTTACCATTAAAAAAATAAATTCAATAGTTCTTATTTCTCACGACTTGTAGATTTCTTGCTCTGTGCCCATGGATCTAGAGCTATGATATCTGATTCTTTTTTCAACCTAAATAAGGAGAAAATTAATGCCTTGATTCTTTGCATGTCTTGATTTGGTTTGTTATTATGTTGTTGAGACAACTTTAGCATTTTGCTAGCTTTTAGTCTTCTGAGCCTATCTAATACCAAAAGATTCAGACTTTCCTTGAAGAGAAAAGCAATATGTAGAGATTTCTAAGTGTGTCAACATCTGTCCATCCACTAAGAACTCTTATGAGTGCCTGCTGTGTTGTAGGCCTGTCACTGTGAGGAAAGTCATATTAGTATTACTTGACTTTTTAAAAACTTGCATGTCCCTTGTGCCAATATGCTATTATACTTTATTTCTCTGCAGTAATCACCATCATAGTCTGCCGGTGCTAATGATGGAAATGAGCCTCAGATGTGTTACACCTGGAAAAAGCTCAAGATCACTGATGAGATATAGCTATTTACATATATTGAATTGTTATATGTCAATATTTTGATTAATATCACATATATGAACAGATATCTATTAATATTTTGAATTAACAATGATAATATGCATCCTAGTATATTTTCTGATTCGAAGGGTTTCACAGTCTAGTGGGGTAGCCTAAAACATAACCACATAATTCCATGTGACGTGTGAAGTACCTCAAGAGAAGATATGCATAAGGTCCCACGTGATGGTGGAGAAGACTAAGTTCTGCTTGTGAAAATTGTAGAGGGCTTTGTAGAAGTGAATCCATTTTAGAGACATGTAGTTTGGTAATGTTGGTGGTGTGTTAGGCATTATGAGGCAGATTCAAAAGCTAGGATAATCTGGAAGTCTGTGAGACTGTTGAGAAGACTGTGTATTCATTCACTTGACATAACTATAGAGGTGGACAAATCTGTTTGATAGCAGCCTTTGTAACATGGCATCTTGTAGATTGTGTTCTCTTGTAAATTTCTTAAAATGTTACCACTTTTTGCTTTGCTTAACTGTTGTTAAAGTGTTTTAAAGAAATGCACTGGGAAACCCAGTGGCCTTTAGATTCCTTCAGACCCAACTTGTTCATGTGCTAGGTCTGTGCTTAAGCAAACGGTTTAACTTCTCCATGTCTTAGCTGCATTATCTGTAAAATGTGAATGAAAATAGTACTTAAAGGATTATTCATCCAAATTAAAATAAAATGAGATAATGCACTCTTGGCACAGTTCCTGGCTCATAGTAATAAGAGCATGAAATATTTTTGTTATTAGCTAAAACTTCAGCTTAGAATATGTATCAACATTAAAGATTGTGGTCCTTAAAAAACTCTACTTCTGACTTTCGGTTTCTTTCAACATTCAATTAAATTCTGATAGAACTATTTGTAAAACACCTGATTCTGGAATTATATGTATGTATTTCCCTTACTCTGTTATAACAGGTGTCCACAACAAGACTGGTAGAGAAATTAATAATTGGGGTGCAGATGGTGAAACTCTTTCCTAAAGGGGGGTGTGTGTGTGTGTACAGCTCTGTGAATGTTTAGATAGAATCTTAAGTTTATATTGAATTTGAAGGTGAAGATTGACTAGATTGCCTATACAAAATACTTAACAAGTGAGCTAATTTCTGCCCGAATTCTCTATTCCTACTCATGTATATCACATAACTATTTTTCCTCTTATATGTGAATGTGTAAAATAGAGACTGTGTGGGTCCAGAGGGAACTTGGATATGTGGTCATCCTCTCTGCCTTGAATCTCACCACTCTATCTGGCTTTGTGTTTAAAATTAAAGATTAATTATCTGTTTCAGATTTACTTTGACATCTACCCAACCTATTTTTTATTTTATTTATTTATTTCTGATCTTTTGTTTTAATCTTTGGAGGCAAGATAATGCAATAATGATAAAACAAAATCCAAAAGCCCATAAAGCTGTGGGATGTGCTTGGGATTTTCAAGGGTGAGATAGGGTCTGCATTAGACATGAGTTTACTGATTGTGATCCCAGGCATTGGTTTTCTGTCCTTCATTGTTAGTACAGGTAAGTCTGAGGATACAGACTGAGTGGAGTGGGGAAGAGAGGATTTGTTAATAACCAAGGAGGAGCACATGGGATAGATCTCAGGTATTTGCAAGCATTTGACAACTACTGATTTTAACTATATGAACTGTTGATTGCCTCAGTGCAATCCTGGGTCTTTCCACATTCTATATTTAATTGAAAGCCTTTACCATATTTTGGTTCCTGACTCAATTTTAATCAGATAAAATGTAAGTTATTATAAAATAATGACAAATTTAGCATACAATGTTTTAAATGTATCACAGTAGTTGGACAGCATTAGAAACAATACTTGAAAAAATACTTAGAGCTTCTTTATGCAGTGATATCTGTATAATCTATTTAGCTCAAAGATAACATTGAGTTTCTATCCACATATGTTTATGAATGTATAATTTGGACACCTGGGATTTTATTTTACCTAGATATTTTATCCATTCCCCTTTTAAAGTCCAATGTTCTATCTGTAATGCTCTGCCACTACACATTCTTTCAAAAAAAATTCTGATTCTAAATCTTTCATGATGATACACCTCAGTCTTCTTTTAACATAGATAGCGCTTATGGAAAAAAACAAAAAACAAAACAAATCCTTCAAAACAGGCCACTTCATAGCAAAACATCTTAGTTTTCTTGCCAAGTTAATGAAGGAATACTGATTTGTTTTTTTTTTTTTTTTCCTTAACTACACATGTGTTGAAATCTTGGTTAGATTTCTTTCTTGAACATTACTGTCTTAAATCGGTTTTTCCCACTGTGTTCAGCAGCACATTAGTTTTGTTGGGTAAATTATGTGACATAAAGCCAAATTTGTGACATAAAGCCAAATGAGATTGGGAAATTCCAGTCCAAATTGAACAGACGTCACCCTCTCCAATCTATTTGTAAAACTGTAATTGCTAATGTACATTGTGGATCTCTGGGAGGGATATATATTATACAGTTTCCATTAAACTTAATTTGTCCAAGGAATCTCCTTTCGTTTTCTTTTTTTGAAGCTAATATCATGGGAAGCATATAGAGACAAGTCTTGAATTTCTTGTGGTCTATGCTTAAACAGTTACCATATTAAAATCCCAGGCAGAACTTAGCTAAACTTGTGGTGAGCATAGGCAGAATGTTCTGAAATACCATAATGTTTTTTCAAAAAAGGTTCTTATAGTTGAAGCTTTCTAAGCCTTTTACTTATCCAACTCCAAATTATGAACAGATTTTATGTTTACCTTTTTTTCCCCCATACATAAAGCTTTTCATACCCTAGAAGTCAGGAAAAAAGTGATTTAATCTTATTATTAGAAGTGACTTTCAAGTATAGATTTTTTAAGATCAGTTTTCTTTGAAAAATTTCTCTGTACTTAACAAAGAGAGAAAATGACTCCTGTGTGTGTGCGTTTAATTTGTTTTTGTTTTGTCAGAGGAAAAATTTGGTTAAAATAAGTAGTTGGCACTAAATAGGGTGATATCTAAACCAAATTTTGTATCAATAGTGTGTGTTCATTACAATGTGAAAGACGTCTATCAGTACTGATTATTAATTTAAATGGACTTAAAACATACATACAAGATAAACATCCCTGGCCTTGTGGAACTTGTATATACTGACACTCTGAACTTATTTCTAAATCACTTTTGTTGCGTGAATGAGTTAGCTGGTTCATTGTAATGTTTTCGTGTTATCTGTTGGATACTTCTATGGTTGTCCTTAGTCCATTGGTCTCAGATGGGTGCAGGCCATTTAAATGGCTCCCTGTTGTACAGCACAGTGGTTTGTGAGTTATTTCCCAGTTTCATGAGGAAGAACTGCTGTATATGAAGACACAAACTTAATTCACTTCATTTTAGAGATACACACCCATGCACATGCACACATACAGAGTACATTACAAGTTCTTAGTATGTCTTCACAACATCTGTTTACATTAAATTTGGCACTTTTAATAATAATAATAATAAACCTTACCAAATATACTTGGCTTACTGGTGCTATGAAGACAGCAAGCATTCTAATTGCACTATGTTATCTTTATGGTAAGCATCTATTAGATTCACTATACTGTATATGTGTGTCAATTTACCAAACGGATTTGCAGTGATTGACACAGATTTCTTAAGAGAGAACTAAGAAAGCTGTTAGTTATATTGGTGTATTGAGTTAATAATTGGGATTTTATTTTCTGTTGAAAAACAGATTGGAAAACAGAAAAAAGCAACATTAATACTTAAAAAAAAATAAACCACCTTTAGTATCCAAAGATAGTTTTCACCAGATGCTGGGAACATAGTCAAAGGCATTCCTACAAAGCACAGCACTTGTTATTTTTGTTATGAGTGAAAATCTAATTTACATACAATAAAATGTCAATTCACATCATAACAATCAAGATAAATAGAAACATTTATAGCCTTCGATGAGCTACTCTTTTGAACCTAAGTGCTGTGCTTGGCTCTTTGCCCAGAGAGCAGTTGAAATGTTCTAAGTTTAACAGAGAAGTAGGGATGAAGTTGAAATTGACTTGCGTGCAAATGCAAAGTCAGATTGATTGGCCTGTGTGAATCAACAGTTGTCATTGCAGATATTTTAATTGTTTATTTATTTATTTTTTGCGAGGAAAATGAAAGGAAAAACTACTTTTCTGCAGGGAAACAAATGGTAACATTTCTCAGTTTGCACAGTGAAATGGTGATCTTATTCAAATCAGGGATTTTAATACATTTGCCTCTCACCTGTTATGAAAGGAAAAATAATCAATTCGCCTTGCCTTTTGAGGCTCTGTGATATGGTCTTGCTCTATTTTAGTTTCCCTAGTTAGTGAAATAGGTGCATTTTTTTTAAAAGATATTTTCTTATGAAAATACAATGGTTAACGAAATTTTTTCTTTAACATGAATTTGGCTATATGAAGACTCATTTTGGCAAAGAGGACATTATTATTTACTTACCACACTATCTCCTTTTACCTAGACAAGTGCATTTGAAATGAGATATATAAAATGTAAAGAACACAGCAAGATGAAATAAAAGCCTAATAAAATGTGGTTGGGCTAGCATCAAAACTCTTTGACATAGGATATCTAAATAGTGTGCATTTTATCTCAGAGAGCTTTGGGTTAGTTCTAGTGTCCAGATGAGTATTAATGGGCTTTTGTGTTCTGAAGCATATGTTAATAGAAGTGATCATTGTGGATTAATCTGATGTGAATTAATAAGAGATTTATTTGATGGAAGTTGTTTGAAGGTGATGACATTTAAAACTCAACAAGATTTAAGATGTTCAAAAATACCTTTAAAAAATTTGGGAACAGTCAATTAAGAGAGAGCAAATTAAATAGAAATGGATAGGAAAGAACAGGATCTGACATTGAGTTTATGAATTTTGAAGCAGTTTACGAAAAAAGCGACCTACCATTGAAGTACTGCCCTGGAATCTGAAGAAACAGAAAACATCTAAACTCCTTCAGTGATTCTTGGTTTGTGAATTGGATAAACAATGTTCTCTTGCATTTTATAGTTCACTTAAGCAATCTGATTTTGATCTGTGTACATGGAGTAGACAGGATTCAAGTGTTTTATTTTTTTTCCCCAAACCAATGAGCAAACACATATGTTCTTTCAAAACTGAACTGTATATGTTGTTCATATGGAAGCTATCTAGGTTGCTCTAGGCTCAAGATTTGACCTTCCTTTTATTTTGCTATCATTTGCTTAATTCTTTAAATTCTTTGTGGGGACTTTTGATCAAAAGAAACTTTTTTTTCTCTCTCTTAAAAGGTTTTTTAAAAATAAAAGCTACATGAAAACTCAGTATTCTTAGGCTGGTGATACAAGCAAGCATGGAAGAAAACATACTTATTAAAGCAAAGACCATGATGGCTTTTCTTTTTGTGCTAAGCTTTGATTTCAAACACTTGAAAGTTTTGTAATCTGGAAAAACAAAAAGAAAATGTCATCTGTCATTATATATTATGAAAATAAGAACTGCTACTTATAATTAAAAATTATATGCAACAGGATTTGAAACTGAGGTCCAATTACAGGATCTTGCCCTCCTGATTTTTTAGAGTCATATTCAGAATGTAGTGTGTATGTGTGTGTGTGTGTGTGTGCGTACATATATATGCACAGGCATATATGTATATGAAATGATATTTGGAAAGATACTCAAAAGTTTCAGTTTTCCTTGAGAAGAGGAGTTCCTTGTAGTCACCTTCCTTGCTTTTTAAACATATCTTTCCTTCTTAAATTAATGACAAATAATAAAATTAAAGTCATCTTGCTTAATGTGTTTTGCACATAGCTGAGGTTGGATATATTTTCTGAACGAATGAATATTGGGGGAAGTGAGTAATTGAGGGAAAGATAGGCTTCAGTGGTATTTAGACCACCCTTAGTAATAGATGGCTCACTATTCTATAGTCTTTCAATGCAATTGGACAAATATTTTAAAGGTAAAACTGAAGTACCATTAACCAGAACCATTATAGAGTCACAGAGGTGGGGGAATTTTGGAAATAATTTATTCAAATTCCCTTATTGTACAGGTAAAAACAGAGGCTCAGAGAAGCAAATGGATTTGCCCTTGATCACATGAGCAAGTGATTTAAATCAGATGCAGAAACTGGATATGCAGTTTCTATGCCAGTCTTCCTCTCAGGTTTTGATTCTTTACTTTGCTTAGGGTCAAGATACTACAAAGAATATAGAATTTACATCTCTTACCTTCAAGGAGTTTCTCATCTAATGGAAATACATTTTAGTTCTTCTGCATTGAGCTGATGTGTGATCTAAGCTCTGTTTTTAAATTACTATGATAGCTGATTTCTTTGGTTGAATAATTTATTTGATTATGTGTTGCAAGGTTAGTTGGAGTAAGAATATGTCATAACTGTATGTATGTATATGTTTATATTATATATAATATATGAGCTATAACTAAATCACTAGTGGTTAATTTACAATATCTAGGTAATGATAGAAAACTTGAATCCCTTTTGCTGAAAGGTGCTCTCCTGAGAACATGAATCAGTGTTCTACAGGCGAAGATGTTTTTTTTTATGTATTTAAGCACTTTAAATAGTGAGATAAAATAGTTATCAGAATTATTTTTGTAAGCTCTAATGCTGATTATTTCTTTTGCATAAATCTGTCTAAATGGTACTGTAACAGAAAAAATGTACTTTCCTATTTTTCTAAAAGTAAACACTTTTTCTAAGAAAGCAAAGAACGCTTTTAGATTTGTTTTACTTAGAAGGAAATACAGTTAATTAAGAGTAGAAATTTATGATTTTTACAGATGGAATGTCTTATAGCTCAGCAATGAAAATTAATACAAATAAGTATTTGGGGGAAGCTACATATATTTTTAACCTGCTTAAATATCTTGGCACGTATAATATGCTTTCTCATTATATGGGCTGTTTAGGTGGAAAATAATGTAAATTTAGGCCTGCTCACTATTACATAGCCCCAGAGTTCAATTTTTAATCTCGTAATTAAATAAGGGACTTAAAATAGCAATTTTGAGCTTTGCAGTTCTCCTTTAAATTCTTTACCTCCTCTTTGTCAACTTCACTTTTAGCCCATTATCTAAAATGCAGTCCACAGTGGATTTACTCTAATGGACATTTTAAACTTTTCTGGGGGGTAAGGTAGTCTGCATGAAGGATATTGCTATGTAGCCGGGTGATAAAGTTTAAAATAGAGTTGCCAAAACTAATGACAACATTCATTGATGTGATTATGTATTTTAATTGCTTTAAGATTTTCCCTATAAATGCATTTGCTGGTGTTTACAAATTAAGATCTTTTACTCACACCCCAATGTAGGTAAGTATTATGGTCATTAGGGTTGAAGGGGTTTTAGAGGTTAAATAATTTCACCAACATCACAGTCTGTTATGAAAATAACTTATGTCTTGTAGCCTTTTATATCATGTTCCTCCTTCTCTTGTTGCTTTATTAAAACCCAGGGGAGGGGAAAGGATCTGCTCAAGATCTGCTCATGATTTTATGTCTTTCAGGCAGCCTATGATGCCGGCATATTAATGTATTTTAGGTGTGATACATTAAACTATGTTTACATCATTTAGGAAGGAAAATATTTTTTTGCTTTGTTTTGCAGATGTACAGATCAGCTCTCAAAATGTCTTCTGTGTCTTCCGAGCGTCTTCTAAGACAATTGCATTAGCCTCCTGCTAGTTGACTAATAGAATTAATAATTGTAAAAAGCACTCTAAAGCCACATGCCTTATGAAGTCAATGCTGGGTATGATTTTACAAGTATGTGATCTATTTTTTCAAGTGAAAATGTTAACTGGAAAAGTTCTTGGCACATAGTAAAACATCGTGCAATCTGTTATTTGTCTTAGAGATAATAACTTGAGGGTGGCTATAGTCTTAGAGTATCTAACTTACAACTTTCTAGGAGAGTTTCTTCCACTTAGAAGTATGACAAATGTGCTTATATTTATCTAATCTGTCACTCTGAAAAATTATAATGATATAATTCTAGTAAAAAATTATTTTTTGTATAACTACTTCAAAGTATAGTCAACTAAATTAAGCACATAGATTTTTAAAACAGCAACTAAAAGAACATACTCCTGCCCCCACAACGCAAAATAAAACCCAAATGACCTTTATGTATTTCTTTGAAGTTTTAGCAGTTTAACAGTCTTTGCAATGTATATTATTAAGGACTCTATTCAGCATGAGGAGTCATGAGTCTTAAGTGTTCTAAGTATCTGTTCTTGGGCAGAAGAAGGGACTGAAATTTTAGAAAGATGATAATTTAATTAAGTTGTATTTTCTCTCAGTCACTAAAGATGCTGGTTGAGTAGATTTTAAACTAGTGACCCATTATATCTCTTCAGTGTAACAATAAATCAACAAGATCTAAAGCTTCTTTTTGTTTTGAAAAATAAGTTAATTTAAAAATATTAACGTATGTAGATCTATTCACTTTTAAGTATTTTATCTTGGTTCCCTTGCTATTTAAAATGTCATTTTCCCAGTCACTCATCCTGGCATTAACATATGGGCATAAACCATTTTCTCTTCATTTTAAAGGAAAGATAACTTTAATGAATTAGATTTTTTTTTCTGACTTCTTCATGAGTCCTATATTTTGATATAGGATTTTTGTATTTTTTTTTTTTTGTTAACTTATTCATTTCATTTAGGTGGTATGTTGTTAGATTGCAGTCATCTTAAGAAGAAACAGTTAAAGTACAAATGATATAGTTATTCAGTAAGGGAAGATTATATTGTAATAGTTACTGCAGACATTATGTGTACTGAAAAGTATTAACAATCAGGAAATTCTGGAGGGAAAAGTAAGTTGTATCAAGCCTCCACATTTTTATATGTAGGAATGTCTGATTACAACCTAAAATATCCTTTTCTGTAGGCCAAGTTAAAACCATGCATATTTTGCTCAAGCTTATATTTTAAATGATAACTAATTTCTTCAGTTTGCCCATTTAGTCATTTTTCTCCCCCTTTTCCCCTTTATTGACTACTAATAAAGTCGCCCTTCAGTCTTCTGCATATTTTCATACATCCCCAGGGCTTCTTTAGTCACTTTTGACAAAAGAATAGAGAACTCCTCAAAGGTTGACATAACACATAAGACATTGAAATGCAAATATTAAAAAAAATATTAGTTTACCAATGTTTCCTTTTTTAACAGTGGTTATCAAGCTTAGTTAATTTTAGGGCCTAATGGAACGACACAGAGGTAAGAAGCTCATATTCCTCTTCCTGCCTCCAGAAGTCAGGCAGATTTACATTGGCTCAGCACCATCACTTTCACTTGAAACTTTACTCTTTCATCCTGAATATGTATGTTTTGTTCCAAGAGGGAGGAGCTTCTATAGATACTTGACAAATAACATTATTGATGTCTCAGAAGAACAGTGTATTTTCTTTCTCTCTCTCTCTCTCTCTTTTTTATTTTGAGATGGAGTTTTGCTTTTGTCACCGAGGCTGTTGCAATGGTGCGATCTCGGCTCACTGCAACGTCCGCCTCCTGGGTTTAAGCAATTCTCCTGCCTCAGCCACCTGAGTAGCTTCGATTACAGGCGTGCACCAATTTTTGTATTTTCAGTAGAGATAGTGTGCTAAATTTTGTATTTTTAGTTTTGCTATGTTGGACAGCCTGGTCTCAAATGCCTGACCTCAGGTGATATGCCTGCCGTGGCCTCCCAAAGTGCTGGGATTACAGGCATGAGCCACCGCTCCTGGCCCAGTGTACTTTCTTAAGTATCATTATACCATTTTTGACATCATTCACTATGGCACATTTTTACTTTATAAATGATTCCTCATACTCTAGTGCACTATTCTTGGTCAGTAATTCATATTATAAAAGTTTTGCATGACCAACTTTTCAGAAGCAAAGGTGCACCTGTATAGTCAAAATCAGTGTGATTCTTCAGTGCTTGTGAGAAATTATAGATGAAAATGACTAAACCATGTTATTAATTTGGATTTTCTCAGCTCGTTTTGGATAATTGTGGTATAACTAACTCTGTTAGTCCTTATGGTGGAGTCAGCTAACAAAGAAGGCTTGTTTTATTAGAATATCACAGGTGGAATTTTCCAGGAGACCTTTGTGGTGATGACTTACACAGCACTCGATAGTTTTTTTTAAGCTGAGTAATTAAGAAACAGCGGCCACGGAACCCAGACCTCATCCAGCCTTTGTTAATACATTCTTTAATTGACACTACACAAATTGTTTCTTAGTTTTTTATATTCTTAGAGTTCTGACTCATTCTACTCCAGCAGAATGATTTACTCCACTATTCTTCTTTGATGCCACTGATGCCACTAATTTAACTTGAGAGACATGGTTGAGCTAATGTGTAAAGGTGAACAATAGGAAGCTGCTACTATGTTGCTGTTTTGAGCAATACAAGGACAATATCATATGGTTCAGCTCAATATTCTTTCTTAGTCAGTTTCCAGGGTGCTCTTGATGGTGAAACAGGTACTGTTTTCATCAGGCTGTGTATGGATACCCAGAGCTTATTAGGTTCCCCAGCATGCTGGACAGAGTCCTAGGAAAACCTGATCCGACCACTGTGTTGCATACCAGGTCTTCCTTCTGACTTTCAGGCAAGCTCCAAATGTGGCTTAAAGAAATTTGTTGGTAGGTCAGAGCTGGAACGTTTGTCATCCTCCGCTTTCTGAAAGTGATGGGGCAGTTTTCACTCTGTTTATAACATGGCTGTTTCTGTCTTTTTGACTATGAAGATACTTTGTTTGAAACTATATTTACATCCTGATTGCATAGGGTAACAATATTGAATTCCAATTTATGTTATTTATATATACATATATGTACCATATAAATAAACATATGATGTCTTCTATAAACATAAACACATATATATGTTTTATAAACATAACATGTATACATATTGTACATAATACAGAACATGTATAAATATATAAGCATGCGTATACATTATCAGCTACAATCAAAAGAATAAATTGGACAAAAATATATTTTCAGGAAAGAATAAGTAATAGGGAGAGTAGACCTAGTAATAAAAATAAATCCTTCATTATTCCTAAAACAACCTTGAAATAATAAGTGAGCCAATCTTGGTTATAAAAGTAATTCTAAATGTAAATTGTTAGTTTTAGTCTCAACTTTTTGCTATTTTTAAAACTGACTTTTTTCCTAGAGGAAGCATTTGATTATGTACCTTAAAAAACTTGCATAAGTAAAATATTCCAGATTCAATTATATCTCTGTAACTTTCAAATTAACATTGTATCTGCCTTTTCCCTGTATCTTTGCAGATATGGTCCGGAAAAGAACCCCCCTCTGAGAAACATTGCGAGTGAAGGCGAGGGCCAGATCCTGGAGCCTATAGGTACAGAAAGCAAGGTATCTGGAAAGAACAAAGAATTTTCTGCAGATCAGATGTCAGAAAATACGGATCAGAGTGATGCTGCAGAAGTAAATCATAAGGAGGAACATAGCCTGCATGTTCAAGATCCATCTTCTAGCAGTAAGAAGGACTTGAAAAGCGCAGTCCTGAGTGAGAAGGCTGGCTTCAATTATGAAAGCCCCAGTAAGGGAGGAAACCTTTCCTCCTTTCCCCATGATGAGGTGACAGACAGAAATATGTTGGCTTTCTCATCTCCAGCTGCTGGGGGAGTCTGTGAGCCCTTGAAGTCTCCTCAAAGAGCAGAGGCAGATGACCCTCAAGATACGGCCTGCACCCCCTCAGGGGACTCACTGGAGACAAAGGAAGATCAGAAGATGTCACCAAAGGCTACGGAGGAAACAGGGCAAGCACACAGTGGTCAAGCCAATTGTCAAGGTTTGAGCCCAGTTTCAGTGGCCTCAAAAAACCCACAAGTGCCTTCAGATGGGGGTGTAAGACTGAATAAATCCAAAACTGACTTACTGGTGAATGACAACCCAGACCCGGCACCTCTGTCTCCAGAGCTTCAGGACTTTAAATGCAATATCTGTGGATATGGTTACTATGGCAACGACCCCACAGATCTGATTAAGCACTTCCGAAAGTATCACTTAGGACTGCATAACCGCACCAGGCAGGATGCTGAGCTGGACAGCAAAATCTTGGCCCTTCATAACATGGTGCAGTTCAGCCATTCCAAAGACTTCCAGAAGGTCAACCGTTCAGTGTTTTCTGGTGTGCTGCAGGACATCAATTCTTCAAGGCCTGTTTTACTAAATGGGACCTACGATGTGCAGGTTTGTACTTTGTTTTGTCTCTTTGGACAGAAAAAGTTATTAGAAATGAAATGTGAATTCTTAAATACATGTTAAAACCAAGGTCTCAATACCAGACAGGTAGCCTGCTAGATCTAGCGGAAGAGCATGGACACACTCCATAGCTGCTTCATACAAGTATATTTGGAGTTGTCTAAAGACAACTCTTAGCTTCTTATTGTAGAAAACAATCTTAGCATTATTTTTTTTTTTAGTTTGGGAAAACTCTTTTCATGGAATTAGTTAAGCTTCACATTTCTGGATGTATTTCATGGTAATTTGATGTTTCCACAGTCTTCCAGAAATGTTATTAATCTTTATGGTTGTACATGATAATAATTCATGCCTTGTTCCAGTTTTAGATTATAAGGCTTTTGCTATAATCTTCCCTTCAGTGAGGGTCTTTCCTGTATCTTGGATTAGGATATGATTTTATATTCATCCTGACTAGATTTGGGCCACTTTGATGGTTGCAAAGACGTGCTTTTGGAAAGGCAAAATAATTGCAAATGAAAACTGGGAAATAACATTTTACATTGATTAAAAAGAAGTAAATGTGATTGTAAGTACTAGGGACACCAGAATGACCTTGGTACAGACCAATAAAGCATTCCTTTCTGCATTTAAGGAAAATGGCAATAATTTATGAAAGCATTTAGTAATAATTTAGATTTTTACTTTTATTAAAAACAGCATACCTCTTTGATCTATCTTTCTGTCTTTAGTTTATGACATACTTGAAATGGAAAAAAAGGAAACTCTTACATTTTGAATAGAATGAAACACAGAACTAAGTCTAAATAAATGTATACATTTAATTTTAGTATTTTTAGCATAGTTAAAACTCATGGTAAGCTTGAGAATATGTATTAGTTTTTGTTACAGTTTGTAGATTTTTATTGTATTATAAGGCCAGGGGGATTTCAAAACATATTAGCTTTACTAGTAACCATTTTTAGGAATGATTAGAGGTACCAGAGAACTAACAAAAAAATCCCTTAAAATATCAGTCATTTTTATCAACTCAATAGCTACAGCTCATTTGCCTCAAACCTCTCTGTTGACTTAATGCCAATTAAGAAAGACAGGCAAAGAGGTTATAAATAATAGGTAGTGAACATATTTTGCAATACTTGTAGGAAGAATCAGAAGAAAAATTTGAGTCCTTTAAATGTCAGAATGGCAATCTTATCACTTTAAGGGAGATAGAAAAAAGAACTCTTAAAACGCCAGTTTCATCTTGGTAAAGCACTCTAAAAATTCCATCTTAGTTTGTGAATTTCCACAAATAGAATTATTTCTGCAGAGAAGCAAATTAAGCCAACATAGTTATTATGCATGAAAGCTACATGGTTTGAACTGCTGTCTATTAAAGATCATTTCACTGTCTTATGTCAGATACACTCTGCTGTCACACTATGATTGGAAAGCAAATACGTGTTTTAGATAAAAGGGTTGGAAGTGAATAATGTCAGTATGTGAAATGGTGTTTTATAATTAGCAAGTAATATGATGTTAATACCTGGATTTCCGGCAGGAGTTTCAGTTTGTTCACTCTGGGGAGAACTTCTGAGGGAAGCTGATCTAGGCTGTCAGGAAGGCTCTAAAAAAGAAGATTACTAAGGCCTATAGTTTGGAGGAATTCAGATTTTTAAACACACTTCCATTTCCCCCAAACAGTTATTTGTTAGGTTCTTAGTTATTTATAGTAAAGTTTACGTTTGGGTAGAAGGAGCTGGACACTTTTCCTGGGCAGTGATTTTAGAAGTAAAACAGATGTGTGAGCTATCTGAGTTTGAACTAATAGAACTAGAAATAAAACAGCTGATCCTAGACTGTGCTGTCTACTAAATCCTTGCAGCACACAACAAGGAAGACAAAAAGTGGTAGGAAAGAGCATGCAGGAACATAATCTTGTTAAGATCAAATTTTCTCCAAGATAAATAATATTGCTAAAAATAGAAAAAAGTAATCTGTGGAAACAGTGCATGATTGTTTCAAACAAATGACTGGATTTTGAAATGAGTCTAAAGGGTTAACTTCAATTTGTGAGGATAACACTGAATATACTTGTAGGCCAAATGCTAATCTTGAATGCTTTGCACATATGCCAAATACTGATGCAGAAAAATGTCTGAAGATAAGTAACTTATTAATATTTGTATGCTGAAATAAATATTGAACAGTTTTTCAATATGCATAAAATGAATAAAAACAGATCTGAAATTTCCTTTTTTACCCACAAGTTTGTGTTGCTGAAATGCTATTTGAGAGATTCTTTCCTTGGCGGTTAAACTTTGTGGAGGCTAAAAGCTGTGGGAGATAAAATGCTGCCTATAGAATTTCTTTGATGCAGTTTTGACAGAAATATATCGTAAGTTAATGGCCTGTGTGTGTTCTGATATAAAGACGTTGGTAAATATGAGTATTACAGACAAATAAGCATTCAATTTTAGGAATTATTTATATAAATCTATAATTTAAGCTAATTGAAGTAATAGATGAAGAATTCATTCATCTTTCTCAATTAAATTTGCTTTTTAAAAAACATTCAGAACAGTTGGTGGTTAATGATAGATTTATGACATTTTAGGCCAAGACAAAAGGAGCAGAAGCCAAAAGCAAAAGGCTTAAAGGACTCTATGGCTTTGATCTATATTTTGGTTTGACATGGATGGTTTTAAATAATTTGAATGGACTTGAGTGCAAATAGAAGATACAGTTGGGAAAAAGAAGTACAGAAATTTAAATAAATTCTAAGATTTCCAGTTCTAAGTGCAAGTTATTTCAAATATACTTGGAGGAATAATTGAAATTTAGACATGCTTGTACTGATAATATCCACTTTTGTATAAATTACATCACAAATGACTGAGTCAAAGAATTACAACTTTGTAAAAATACTGTCAAATAACAATGTTTCTTTGTGCTGCATAGTAGATAGAGCCCCAGCCGGATAATGGAGGTCACTATAAATAGCCATCAGAAAGCCAGGACTGTCCTTTCTAAGTCTGTGGCATTTATCAGATTCTCCCCCCAACACCTTAAGGTAGCATGTCCAGCCTTGAAAGGAGAAGACATGTCAATTCTTTACAAGAAAACAAGAGAAGTCGTAATGGCTAGTTTAGAGCTAACTGATTTCACCAGGATGTTAGTTTCCCAATTTTTCATTTATCCTGCATGTTCTATGAATTGTCATGCTTAAATTTTTAAAAATAATAGATGCAGAGTGATTGGTTAGCTCTTCATGTAATATTTACTATATGTGTTGAGCCATTGAGGCTCACATAGAGACCAATCATAGAAGAGATCCAGTTCTTAAAAAAGTAATTACAGCTTCTTTCTATCATTTATTTATTTATTTATTTATTTTGAGATGGAGTCTCGCTCTGTTACTCAGGCTGGAGTGCAGTGGTGCAATTTTGGCTCACTGCAACCTCCGCCTCCCAGGTTCAAGTGATTCTCCTGCTTCAGTCTCCTGAGTAGTTGAGATTACAGGTGCGCACCACCATGCCTGGCTAATTTTTTTTTTTTTTTTTTACTTTTAGTAGAGACAGGGTTTCACCATATTGGCCAGGCTGGTCTTGAACTCCTGACATTGTGATACACCACCTCAGCCTCCCAAAGTGCTAGAATTACAGACGTGAGCCATCTCGCCTGGCCAGCTTCTTTCTTTTTTATCTGCTTTATTATGCTTATATTTAAACCATTGCTGAATGGAAGCCTGCATTAAAAACGTGGCCTTTGCTGTTTCATTAGGTCTTAATGTGCTGTGCATTAGGGCGTTGGCATCATCTTTATGGGGGAACTTTTAGCCCTCAGATCAGGTTATAAAAGTAGGAGTCTTGTCAAGTTGTGCTTCCCACGGGAAAGTGTTTATGCTATCCCACGTTCATAAGCTCATGATATATATATATTGCCTTTTCATATTAGTAAATTCTTTTTATTACTGCATTATTCAGGACTCTAAGAAGGTAGCTACTGGTTTCCAGCTATTAAACTTATTTTGGGCCTTATTGAAATTCTAAGGTTAATAGAAGAATCATGTAAATAACTTACCAAGGACTGTCTTCTGTTTGAGCTAGCAGTGTTACATTTCTGTGTTTTAAATATTTTTATCAGAGTTGCACAATATGTCATGTTAGAAGCAGGAAGAACAGATTTTAGAGAGAGGAAGTAATCCTTTGGATTTGTATTTTCAACATATTTAATTGTGTGGGTTTTATAGATCTTGAACATGTATCAGTACATTCATTTGTGCAGGGGATTACAGTTTGATTTGAAAAAAAATTAGAGACTATTAATCTCATTGTGGTTTATTTGACTTGTGTTGAATTTCACTTCTAAACATTTAGTTTTTCCTTGTCGTTTTCTTTGATCTGGAGTAGGGGGGAAGTTGTAGATCTTAGCAGGTTCTGTTTCTTTGTTTTTGTGAGTTGAGGACAATTGCAGTTTAGAAAAACTGGTAAATGAGACTTTAATCAATTCAGACTGTCTATAGAATACAGAATGCTTGGCATATGAACCCACACTTCTTTTTAAGGACTGTCTCTCTTTAACAAGTAATAAAGTGTGCAAAATAAAACATATGCTCACCCTAAGGCCATAAAGCAAGGGAAGGTTCTGGTATTTACCAGGTTATTTTCATCAGTGGAGATGGCAGAGCTGGATAATGTAGCCACCCTAGTAGAATAGTTCAGCTATCATTACTAATCCCTTTACCTGCATTAAATCTTTTTTGACCTTGTTCATGAGACTTGGTATGATCTTAGATTTTTGCTTTATTTGTTATCATTTAAAAGAACATGTATAATTTTGTTGAATATCAGTGTTTCTCTGTAGGCAGAATGGTTAGGAGAAGAAATTATGGTTATCGGTAGATACAATCAAATTCAGCATTATTCAACTCCTAAGAAAAAGTTTTACCTCTCAAATGGCCTGCTCTGCTAACCTTATCAAGTCTGGAGATTATTCAGTGCTTTTTATTTCTTGGATCATTGTAATTATAGCATACGTGCAGCTGTTAGAAACACAGATATACAAGTAGTATGCCAATACGGGGAAAGTTTGGAGAGAGAAGTTGTTCCGTTTCATTTTCTGATTTCCTTCGTGGAGTGTAATTCAGACAATCATTAGACCATAGATCTCTTGAATTCTTCATCACATGATCCACATTCTGAAGCAAATGTTATACATTTTCAGAATATTATGTAAATCCTTGTTTAATTTTAATTGAAAGCCAAATGTAAAATTTATTTTTCTGTCTTAAAGTTGATTCATACTTCTTTCATCTTTTATTTTACATAATCAAAATTTGTACAGATCCCTTATTTTTCTTCAATTTTGGATTCACATCTAATGATAGCTAAAATTTACTAAGGGTTTCCTATGTGCATTTGTGGAGCTCAGTTCTTTACATGTATTAATCAACTCATCTTCATAAAAGCCCTAGAAGTAAACACTAACCTTATGTCCATTAAAAAAAAAAAATAAGGAAACAGCATAGATTAGAGTATCCTGCCCAAGAGCACAGAGTTGCATAAGTAGAGAGAATGGGATGTAAACCAGGATAGACAGGCCATGAAAGCTTGTCTGCACAACCACACTGATACGTGGCCTTGCCAAACATGAGTCTGAGTTTACTGCCAATAGAAAAGCAATGGAAGATAGGCCAATTGCATGTAAGGGAGGAGGTAAAAGACTGGTAAATCAGAGCTGTTTCATGCAGGTTGATTTTGGGGACTGGCGTGACTTCTCTGAGATTGTCTGTTATCTGCTCCGTGTAGTGTAATGCTACTTTATTTGAACTTACTAAGCTTCTATTTGAAATCAGTAAAATGAAAATTAAATTTGCTTACTTGTCTTTTTAAAATTGCTGTGATTCATTTTTCCCTGGTACTTTTGCTGCAGAAACTAGTTCCAGTAGAGTGAGTAAGGTGTAAATTTTGATGTAATCAATTAAGGATGTAATGTTCGATCCCCAAATTAAGGGACATTTCATCCATGTTTTTGACTTATTTTGTGCTCCCCTTATTAGAGGACTTTGTTTTAGGAATTTATGATTTAAATGATGGTCTGAAAGTTGTCTTATGCTCTTCTAGTTACCAGGCACAATTTAGGTTGTATTTTTCTGTGCAGATTATATCGTTTTTTTGTTTTTTTAATTACATTTTAGGTTTGGGGGTACATGTGAAGAACATGCAAGATTGTTGCTTAGGTACACACATGGCAGTGTGATTTGTTGCCTTCCTCCCCCATCACCTATATCTGGCATTTCTCCCCATGCTATCTCTCCCCAACTCCCCACCCCCTGCTGTCCCTCCCCTATTTGCCCTCGACAGACCCCAGTGTGTGATGCTCCCCTCCCTGTGTCCATGTGTTCTCATTGTTCAACACCCACCTATGAGTGAGAACATGTGGTGTTTGATTTTCTGTTCTTGTGTCAGTTTGCTGAGAGTGATGGATTATATGTTAAGGAGAGGCATTGCATTCCCATTTATGTCCTCCAAGGCTGTGTCATTAAGGTTTTACCCTCTGCCTACATTCAGTGCAGGAATGGCTGTGGAAGCAGAGAACAAATCAGAATACCTTTAGAGTGTCCAATTTGAGTGTGCTGGGTTCTGCAGACATACTTGAAGCTGTGTGATTTCACTGGATTCAGAAAGTGCTAGAAGGGTGGGACATAGTGAGGAGCTTGGGAATTCACAGAGTCTCCTGGTCTAGCATTTCTCCTTTCATATTTAGGTGAACTGTTGATATAAGATTAAAGAATGTCTGCATCCTTTCATGTGTCTAGGAACATATTTGGGAATCTTATTATAAACGATGGTTTGTTCTAAGACCTGTTTTTCCAGCTGGTGCGAAGCTCTGCCTTGATATTCATTGGCGCTTCAAAGTCAACATGTGTAGAAGTGAAGTTCCCCCACAACAACTTTCTTTTTGCCTCCTTCCTTCTTTACTCCTGATTTCAACGACATTGGGCTGGAAATTTTGGAGTTACCTTGGATTTCTTTTTGATATCACTCCTCAAACACTTGAGTAGCGTGTCCCATTGTTCCTTTCTTTATTCGTTTGTTGTCTTTCAAGTAAATCCTCTCAAGTAAAAAATTACTTCTTTCAAGTAAATCCTTATTGGTTTATTTTCTGTTTCTCTATTTTTGTCTTCCCTTCTTGTGTCTTCCTTTCCCTTCTCTTCTCACCTCCCATTCCTTCCTCTTCCTCCTCCTCCTCATCTTCCTTTCCTTTGATTTCTTTTTTTCTGTTCTTTCTTGTTTCTTCTTCCTTCGGTTTTTATTTCTTTCCTCCTTCCCTCTTCTTCTTCCTTCTCTCCTTCTTTGCCTCTTTTCTTTTATTTTCTTCTGTCCTTCTCTCTTTTCTCTTCCTTCTTCCTTCTCTTTTTTATCCTCTTCCTTTCTGTTTTTTCTCCCACCTTCTCCCCTTCCTTCTTTCCTTTAATTTTTAAAAATTCTATTTATAGATCAATTCTCCTTCATTTTATAGCAAGTATGGGTTTACTTCTGTTAAAAACATCATCTAATTATACTTGCCTATGTAAATATCAGCTATCCAATAAGACATTACCTACCCAAATTAAATCTCACTATTCTTCTAGAAGGGATAATAGTAAGAATAAGGCTAGCATATTTATATAACTTGTTACATAGTAAGCACCATTATGTAGCAGATTGCATTTAAAGATTTGATAATGTCTCCACCCTCCTCAATATTTCCTGAGAGCAGCTTACATTGTCTTACTCTCACTGATGCTTTTACTAGTTTTGTTTCCTTCACCTGAAATGCCTTTCCATGATCACTGCCTTTGAGGCTAATCTTCAAATATCAGCTCATCTGTTCACAGCTCAGTTGTTACTTCTGGGAGCCTTTGCTGACTCCTCAGTCTGGGTTAGGGGCTCTTCCTCTGTGTTGTCATGGAACCTGTTACGTGTCTCAGCAGAAGCATGTATTCCACTGTTGTCATTTTTTTAGTTGTGAGCTTTTTGTGCTAAACCACAGACATGTTAACATTTTGGACTATGTCATTCTTTTTGTATTTTCAGTGCTTGGCACATAGTAGATGTGTTAACACAGCACCCTTCCCTGGAGAGAGGATATTCTCTATTTTTAGAGATTAGATTTTTTTTCTTTTCCCATTAAGAGGCTCTTTAGAATACACGTGTAATTCTGACATATTTCCATTATTAACCAGCAGCACCTGCAGGTTGGATTCTATAGAGGAGTGCTAGGGGAATTCACTTAGCTTTGTAACCCACTTGAACTTCATTTTCTTTTATTTATTTTTCCCATAAAAGATTGTCTTCCAAATTATTAAGATGGACTCTTTTTTTTTTTTTTTAATGGAGTCTTATTCTGTTGCTCAGGCTGGAGTGCAGTGGCACGGTCTCAGTTCACTGCAACCTCTGCCTCCCAGGCTCAAGCAATTCTCCTGCCTCAGCCTCCCGAGTAGCTGGGATTACAGGCACCTGCCACCACACCCAGCTAATTTTTGTATTTTTATTAGAGATAGGGTATCACCATGTTGGCCAGGCTGGTCTCGAACTCTTGACCTTAGGTAATCCACCTGCCTCAGGCTCCCAAAGTGCTGGGATTACAGGTGGGAGCCACTGCCCCTGGCCTATTAAGATGAACTTTAAGATTTTTTGGTACTCTGTCATCCCAAATACCAGATACCTATACAAAAATTAATTCAGAGTTATACTGAGTAAAATGAGAAAACCAGCTTAGGGTAAACTGTTTATTGCTGTAATGCAAAAAGCCGGTAATAAAAATGTGCTTAATGAGGAATACGCAGTATTTTCTTCTTCAATGTGCCCTGTATAGGAGTTTATGTTTTGGTTTCCCCCATACCTTCCCCAGCCAATTGGTTGGCTCTTACATTATAAATCCAAATAAGGGAGTTGTCACTGATAGGAATAGAGCTCAGAAATAAGCTATGCATGGCATGAGAGCAAGATGATTGTCATATAATTAGATTTGTTATTGAAATTCTTAAGCATTTATTCTCCATCAAAAGTATATCATTGAAGCACACTCTATATTCTAGAATTTTTTTTGAAGCACTGTTCATGCAGAAACATTCCTGATGTATACAGGCAGATTAATTCTGACTGTAGTTATTTTCAGCCAAGATCTGCCCCTTCAGATTTTTTTTCAAGTTATTTGAAATATCAGTATTTGAACAGTAATTTTTTTTAACAACTTAGCTTTTTATTTTTAAGGTTTTAACTCTTTGACTATCAGCCCATAACCTCAAGTTCTCTTAAATTAGTACCCTTATAATTGTCTCTGTTGCTATCAATTACAGTACTTGAAAATGAACCACATCTGAGAAAAGTTTTGTGTTTAGTTCAAACAACTCTTTGTTTGCTACATTGAAAATAAGTACATGTGCTAAAGTATCATTTTAAGAGCTCTGAGGTTTTAAGAAATATTTTCCTTTGACATATTATTTTAGATATTATTCTTATTAGATTTTGCTCCATATTATTGGGAGAAAAGAAAGAAATTGAGGTTAAAGACCTTGAAAAAAAAACAATCCTTTTATATTTTTCACCTCTACAGTAAAACATTTTTTTCTGTGTGTGAAAAGATATATGTAAATAAATTATAAATGAAAACCATGGAAAACACTTCATGGAAGGAATAGTTTTTAAAACCAGGGCTAAAATCAAATATGAAAAGCTATGCTAGTCCTTGGTCAGTGAAAAAGACTTTAAAATCTGTTCCTTTTTGTGCCTTAACTTTTTTTAGGTTTTTATGTCACTTTAATTCACAATCAAATGACTCCATAGTCAGTCATTTGCTTGTGGGTGAAAGATGCATTTTGTAGTGTCTTGAAGAAACCCATGTATGTCAGGTCAAGTCAGTGGTAAGGGTGCCATGAACTACTGTGACCAGCATATCTCAGGTAACTCAGGGGCCTTGGTGAGAAATTTTCATATGTTCATATCTCCCTTCATTTATTCATTCATTCAATCAAAATGCATTGAGCCCTGACTTTCTTCTAGATATGAATAAGACTGTTCCTGTGCTCAAGAAGGAATATAAACAGAAGCATTAGCTTAGTAACAGCAGATTGAACCTTTGCATTTACAGCTAAGAATATTGATAGTTAGTGACAAGTGTGTGAGTTTGTCACTGAATGAATTTATCACTTCCCTTCTATTTAATCTCTTTATCCCATTTGCAGGAAAAATTTACTTGAATGATTCATTTTATTAAATAAAAATCCTATCTATGTACATGTTACTGTCGAGTGTGCTATCTAATATGGTATTACCTAGCAAAATGTGGGTATTTAAATTTTAGGCTGGGCACAGTGGTGCATGCCTGTAATCCCAGCACTTTGAGAGGCTGAGGCAGGTAGATAGCTTGAGACCAGCAGTTTGAGACCAGTCTGGGCAACATGGTGAAACCCTGTCTCCACCAAAAAAAAAAAAAAAAAATTAGCTGGGTGTGGTTGCATGTGTCTATATTCCCAGCTACTCTGGAGGCTGAGGTGAAAGGATGGCTTGAGCCCAGGAGGCAGAGGTTACGATGAGGATATCGTGCCATTGCACTCCAGCCTGGGTGACAGAGTGAGACCCTGTCTCTAAAAAAGAATTTTTTAAAATAAATAAATCTCAGTTAATTACAAATAAATTAATGAAACACTAAGAAAAGTACATGAAAACAAATTTAAAAATTAATTCTTCTAGTGGCTACCATATTGGACAAGGAAGATTAAGGAACACTTTCATCATCTCAGAAAGTACTATTAGCACAAATCTATAGTTCTTACTTGATCCTCACAATAATCCTATGAAATGGCAAGTTGTACTGTATCATATCCATAGAGACCAGGAAACTGAGGTGCCAGGAGGTTAAATAATGTATGTTTTCATAGAATTTGAGCTAGAGAACTTCCTCTAGAAGCAAATAAATACAGGCTTATATAAATACAAATGAATAAAGGGTTTTATTTACAATTTTCTTTATCTTTAAATGTAAGTATCTTGAAGGCAGAGATGTTATCTACCTCCTTCAATATTATATCCCTAATATCTATCATGGAGTCTGATACAAGCCGAACACTTAGTTACACTAATTAGATGGATAAATATGTGTAGTTTTAGGCCCAAGCAGAATTTATAGTTTAATATAATTGTAAAAATTTGGACATCTCTACCAAATGAACTGCTGGGTTTAATGGGTTATAATTAAAGTTCTGGTTAGCAAAAGAAGGAAGTTTGAAAGCTATACTCTTTATTCTGCTTGTCATCTCTTTTTAGTATAGTCATAGCTAAGAAGCAGTAAATTTTTCTACTCCGTGTTGGATTCAGCCATTTGAAAAGTTTGCAATATTTCTATGAATGTGTAGGCACTGTTTCCAGACAATAAGTTGCAATAAATCGTTGCTGCAAACACGTATTTTGCATAATTGTTCTCACTCTATGTTTGTTTTTACTCTAGAAAAGAATAGATTTAAAATAGCATATATGGAGCATGCAAATAAAATGAATATGGTCAGTAACACCAATAGTGTCTCCTAAAATAATAAATTATGTTTAATTTTAGAATGGCATTTAAATGTTGTATATCAGTTATATTTCAGTATGACTTCAGTGTATATCTACTAGTATAGAAAGTAGAAAAATTGCCACAAATATAGCTTTTAGATTTTCTTTTTGAAAGAAAAAAGGAATAGAATCCTGTGACTATGTTTTTCAAAATTACCTTTTAAAGTATATGATTCTAATATTATATTAGCTTTTAATAATATATAATACAAACCTTATTTACTGATATTAACCAAAGACAAATATGTAACCTATAGAAGTATCAGTATTGTTCTTGCCATTAAATGAGATCTGTGAGTTTTCATTTGCTTACTTGACTTTTGAAAGAGCAGTCAGTTGTATGGAGGTATTTCTTCTTCAGCATAATTAAAATATATAGCCCTTAAAAGCTTCTTAAATAATGAAGTTGGCACATTTTCCCTGGGTTAAAAAAAAAAAAGAAAACACACCTACACACATATTCCAACTTAAAAGACGTAACTCATTTTTTATAGCTTAGGTAATCCTAAACCAGAATGCTTTACTGATAATTTTTCACAAAATTGCCTTTCTTTCGTAGTCCCTTCACCTGATAGTATTGATTCTTAGCCTGGGTTTTCTGACTTCTTAGGTTGTTTTTAAATAACAACAACCTAAAAAGGATGTTAGGGTGCTTAGTAATAATTTAAATTCACTTCAAAATCATATGTTAGGGATTTCTTAAGTATATGTATGCTCTTTGTTCAGCCCTTTCACTGTGGTCATGGCACATGAGGCTTAAAGATTGCAAAATCAAAGAAATAGTGATGATGCCTGGTGGTTTCTTGGGAATCTTGGTTCAACAAGCAGAAGTTGAAAGCTTTTTATAATGGGGAAGCTTGACAACTCCGAAGCAATGTGAAGCCTTAAACAAGAAATTTTTTTACCTCTAGATTTTGCACATTTTCTTTCTTTGCTTTGTTAAAGGAGAGGGGGGCTACATCTGAATTTATTCCTTTTGAATCAAGTTTAAGTTCCGGAACAAAGAAACTGATTGATGGCCATCTATTTAAATATTTTGTTCTTTGCAAATACACTTTCTCTTTACCTCTAGTGAATTGGGAAATATATGTAGAGATTTTTACAATAGATGAATTATATTTCAGTGCAAGTTTTAGTTGCTTTAGTCACTTAAATGCTGAATTAGAGTGTTCTATGCTGTATCCTTGAGTGTATGGCTTTGACACATCCTCTCACACTATTGAATGATTGTCAGGTTGCTGCCTGGAAGGGTGTCCCATTCTTAGCTTTCTGGTTAGTTGATGCTCTGTCATCGACAGACTGAATTCTATGTGTTTGGGATGGCAGCTATAGACATTGCCTAATGTGAAACATTACATCCTTTGATTAAAGGCTGTGGGAAACTTTTGTAAGTTACTATCATAATGTGCAGTAAATGTTGAGTTGTTTAGGTATTAATGCACATTTCCTAGAACTATAGTACTGGACATAAATTTAGTGTTTGCCCCAATTGAATAAGCTGTTGGCCAGAGAGGTTAAGTAACTTGATCAAGGTCACGTATCTTTTTAGGTAGCAAAAGGAAGACTTCAATTTTAGTCCTGTACTATAGAGGTACAAACATATCTCCCAATGTACAGCCAAAATATTATTTGCATTTCAAATAGGGCCTTTACATGATTTTGAGATGCCTGAGACTTTTCTCATGGAGTGATTTGGATATGAGCAGTGATCACACGTGTCATTTTTGAACAGCTGTTGAAGAAGGCAGAACATGATTATGCCATTTGCTTAATATATTACATCTGGTTGCTGGGAAAACTTAAAAATTCCATGATGGTTGGAAGAGAAAATTTTTCCCTTTTTGGAATATTTCCTTCAAAAACTCTCTTTTAAACTCTGAATTTTGGCTGCTCGGTGGTGGCTTAATTGTACTGCCTGTTGAGGTATACACTGAGATTGGAGGAAGGATTTTATGTAAAGTGCCCTTTGAAGGCTTTCATAGTCCTGATAACCATGTAATTTCATAATTTGGGAAAGAAAGCAGACATGTAGTGATTTTTCATGGTGGAATTATTTTATTTTAGCATTCAAACGTCTCCATGACTTACTCATATGAAAAGTTGGGAGCCCTTTGCAATGAGACAGAAACTTAAACAAATAAGGGCATAAGGCCATGGAAGATTTTTCTTCTTTTTGTTTGTTCTAGATTGGAAACATTTGAAATTCTTTACTGGTTCTCCTTCATTAGTATTTCCTGCATACTCAATTCATGTTTTTGTTTGTTTGTTTGTTTGTTTTTGTGTGTGTGTGTGTGTGTGTGTGTGTAGTTTCACCATGCTTTAATTATAAGCCATTTGGGGTGGTCATTTGAGCACCTTTATTTTACCCAAAACAGAGACCTCATCTTTGCCTGAAGCCTCATTGTTGTAGGAACTGAAGAGAATATTTCCTTGGAGGACATCTGCATTGAGTAATTTCTGAGCAACTGCCTCTAGTTTTGACAGTAACCCTTCACCTTTTGAAAAAAAACTCACATGTGACTTGGATGCTTCTGTAGAAATGTGATTTGAAGGAGGCAATAGTAAATCATACCCTGTTGAAAACTGTTTTCTTAGTTTAAAAAATGTATTATTCAGTCTTTCAAATTATAGTGCATTTATTACTTACCTTCACCTGTTACTTTGGCCTACAGTGTTTAGCATAATGAGCCTCTCAAAGAGTAGCTGTTGAGAAATGAAGAGTGAATTTATTTGGCTCTGATTATTCAAGTGATTTCATAATAAGCAGGAGTACTATTGTATTTTTTGATGTGGAATACTGGCAGTATCCTCCCCCTCCCCTGCAGAGAGCCCCTTGAATTAATGATACCTTGGAAGTAATGTCCATTTCTTCTATTCTCCAGGTGACATCAGGTGGAACATTCATTGGCATTGGACGGAAAACACCAGATTGCCAAGGAAACACCAAGTATTTCCGCTGTAAATTCTGCAATTTTACATATATGGGCAACTCATCCACCGAATTAGAACAACATTTTCTTCAAACTCACCCAAACAAAATAAAAGCTTCTCTCCCCTCTTCTGAGGTTGCAAAACCTTCAGAGAAAAACTCTAACAAGTCCATCCCTGCACTTCGATCCAGTGATTCTGGAGACTTGGGAAAATGGCAGGACAAGATAACAGTCAAAGCAGATGACACTCCTGTTGGGTACTCAGTGCCCATCAAGCCCCTCGATTCCTCGAGACAAAATGGTACAGAGGCCACCAGTTACTACTGGTGTAAATTTTGTAGTTTCAGCTGTGAGTCATCTAGCTCACTTAAACTGCTAGAACATTATGGCAAGCAGCATGGAGCAGTGCAGTCAGGCGGCCTTAATCCAGAGTTGAATGATAAGCTTTCCAGGGGCTCTGTCATTAATCAGAACGATCTTGCCAAAAGTTCAGAAGGAGAGACAATGACCAAGGCAGACAAGAGTTCGAGTGGGGCTAAAAAGAAGGACTTCTCCAGCAAGGGAGCCGAGGATAATATGGTAACGAGCTATAATTGTCAGTTCTGCGACTTCCGGTATTCCAAGAGCCATGGCCCCGATGTAATTGTAGTGGGGCCACTTCTCCGTCATTATCAACAGCTCCATAACATTCACAAGTGTACCATTAAACACTGTCCATTCTGTCCCAGAGGACTTTGCAGCCCAGAAAAGCACCTTGGAGAAATTACTTATCCCTTTGCTTGTAGAAAAAGTAATTGTTCCCACTGTGCACTCTTGCTTCTGCACTTGTCTCCTGGGGCGGCCGGAAGCTCGCGAGTCAAACACCAGTGCCACCAGTGTTCATTCACCACCCCTGATGTAGACGTACTCCTCTTTCACTATGAGAGTGTGCATGAGTCCCAAGCGTCGGATGTCAAACAAGAAGCAAATCACCTGCAAGGATCGGATGGGCAGCAGGCTGTCAAGGAAAGCAAAGAACACTCATGTACCAAATGTGATTTTATTACCCAGGTGGAAGAAGAGATTTCCCGACACTACAGGTAAGCCATAGGAGGGTGGGAGGGATATAGAAACAAAATAATAGAAGAAATCCACAGAAAGAGGGCTGAACCAGGAATTGTTGGGAGTGATTCTGATGACTTGGGGAAGTTATAAGAGAAGACCACATAAAAGATCATCAGAGATTTGCAGGTGGCATAGTTATAGCTGTGATTACTGTAGATTTTTATTTGGTTCCTTCCTTAGGACTATGCGTTTGTGTTTCATACTTGTTTTATACCATTTGCTGATTGTATTTTTAAATTCACAGTGATTCTAATAATGCTGATGAGTTTACCAATTTACCATAGTCCATTTATTTGTCCTTACTAAATATGACTCCACATCCTATATTTTTTGACAGAGCAGTTCCCAAATTAGAGATACTATTGTAAATATATCCTATTCTCTATTCTGAGAAAAAATTTTGAGAAAGCATTGCTTATTTTTATTTTAAAATGAGATATATATTATTCTAGCTTTGAACAATTCTACAACATCCTTTTATGGCATACAAACAGAAATCTAAAGGTGAGAATTTTTGTAATATGTGTGATTTTGGATATACACTTGCCCCTCCAAGCAGATAAAACTGCTTAAGTTATTCCAGATTCTTAAATGGATGTGGGACATGTTTGTGTTTTCCTTCTGCTTTCACCCTATTCTCTTTATAAACATTAACTTTCTCAGTTAATATTTTATAATTTCTAGAGATAAGTATAGGATATATATCTTTATTTAGTTTATGTACTCATTCCTTAATTAATTAATTTCACAAATCGTATTGTATGAGGTATTGAATATGCAAGAGAAAACATAGTCAGTGCCCTCATGAAACTTACAGTTTAATAGGGAAGATGAGACACTTAGACGATTGCAAAAATAGTAAGTGTTATAAAAGATGAAGTACAAGCTTTGCGCAGTGGCAGTATCATAGCCAATGAGGTTTATCTGAGGCACAATTATTGCTAATTGAAAACTTTTCCCAATACCCCGCCGTGACGACTTGCAATATAGTCAGCATTGACAATTTTTGACAGTCTCTATAGAGAGTGAATATTAAACAAAAAGATGAAGTACCAGGCAGTGTGTTTGAATATAATGATAACATAACCGAATAGGGTGGATTAGGAAATGCCTTCCTGAGCAAGGAGCATTTAAACTGAGAGTTGGTTATAAATAGGAATTAGTTCATCAAAATGGTGGTGGTACCCTGCTTTCAGGTATTATTTACTGCTCATTGGGTACTTTCTCATTGTTATGCCTCTGGGCATCAAAGTAGAAAGCTTTACTTACTATATCAATAACCTAGTCTAAAAAATCTATTCACTTCAATTTTTACAACCCAAGATATTAAACAGTTTCTTCCATTCCTTTTAAAAGTTGTGTGTTAGTGCGAGTGTGTATGTTGTTTCAGTCACCAGTAATGGAGAAGTTCATGTCCAACAATAGGCTAATAATGTGGGATGTTAATTTGAAGGGCATCCCAATGTTCACAGTGAATCAAAATGTTCAGAAAACACTTACTTGAGATTTACACTGTTTAATTTATAAGGTCAGCTCTGGGAAAGACACAGTCCTGCAATCAAATATGTGTTCACACTTGCAATGAGTGTTTCTGGCTCCTCTGATGTTAGCTGCATGTTAATTTATTTCTGAGGCTCGCAGACATCAGCTGCTTTCTGAGCTTCACTAGTGTGGATATGTGCGTATGCACACATTGTGCATGTACATTTATTGAGTGATATAAAAATCAGATAGTCCATTCTTTTTACAGCTTTTTTTTTGGAGAAATCATGATTTTCTTTAATCATGAGGAAACCAGCCAGAACATACACACATCATGGACCTACAAACCCACACACATGCACACACACACATACACACACACACTTATTCTGATACATCTAGCTACCAGAACATTTGGACAAGTTGTTTTTCTATTGATGCAGCTGAGGCATTTCTTGAGAATCTGTCTGGGAAAATGGTTTTTGCATGCTTTAGGTAAACAAACTAATCATCCAAGAAATGAAAGTATGAATAAGACTATTACTGAATAATGTCAGAATTTAGTTAATATTCAGTGATGAAAGTAAGATCCAGAGTAAAGAGAAGTATTCTTTTCTTGTTCACCACTGTATCTGCACAATTTAACACAGTGGCAGGATGCCTAATGGGAGCTCAGTGAATATCTTTATGTCAATGAGATCCCTGTGAGTTTTTGGCCTCACAGTAGTTATGAATAAGCTGAGATTTCCAAGGTGAGTTACATTTTAATCCTTCACTATTATATGATCTTGGAACCCTTCTGAGGACCTAGGCTTCTGTACCAAATGACAGTTGTCTGTTCATTTTGAATTTAAGTCAACTTCTCAGCATTTTATTAGCTAAAAAGTTAAATAGCCCTTGTCCCTAGGGCATTA
Organism: Ateles fusciceps; assembly: GCA_036589455.1. NCBI lineage: Eukaryota > Metazoa > Chordata > Mammalia > Primates > Atelidae > Ateles > Ateles fusciceps. The sequence continues at coordinate 2,689,747 of JAZHEH010000045.1, read as the reverse complement.
AAATATTCTTGCACTTATGTTTAAATTCTGATGTAGTTGTCTGACAAGAGATCTTTTAAGGTGCTGAGTAGTTTAATCTGTTTATGAGTTATTACAGAGATATTTGAAATTTGGAGACTTACAATTTCAGAGGTCACAGCTTAGTAAAAAAGATAAAGAAACTCCACTGAAAGCTGAACAGTAATGGTAGCCACAGAAATGTGAAAGGACGTAGTCACATGGATGTTTAGAACTTGATCTGCTATCAAAGCATTTTTCAAAAATGCCCCATTTTTAATAATGAGAGGACAAGTTTACCTTATCACATATTATCTTTATAATTAAATTTGTTTACTCAGATTTTTCATGTTGGGAAACTTCTGCCATGGTTCTGTGTTATTTCTGTGAAATATTCTATGCTTTTGAGTGCTTTATATAGAAGACTTAAGAGTATAGTAAAAATTAGCATAAGCCATGAACTGTATAATATGTGAAATCATTTAGCTATAAAATGACTATAGCTGAGAAGCAGAAGAGTTTATCTAGAGCTCTGAGTGAAAATCTCAGTATGGATTCCATTGCATGGGTGTTTTCTTTAAGAACTAAGTTAAATGTGGTGGAACTGCAAACATGATCTAGTCAGCAACGGATTTGGTCCATTGTCTTAATGTTTAGTATTTACTTATAATACCCCAAACTCATATTATGACTGAGTTATTATATTCCACTAATGAATGGTTTGCTGACTGCATTTCTTTTATTATGTATCACTTAATTCAACTGTGAACCCGTTCTCTATTGACTGCTATTTTTCTTATCAAAATTTTCAGTGTTATAACTTACGTTTTTGGTAGAAGTAGGAGGATTACTTCCCTACAAAACAGCTATATTAGATAAAACATATTTTGTAATGCATTGCCAGAATTCTACAAATTAAGGAAAAATTTTGGAGCCTTTGTTCTCCCTTTCACCAAGACTGCACTAAATGCAGACTAGGGAGAAGTGAAGAGTAAGCTTGAAATATGAGACTATACTGAGGGCAAATGCCAGTGTCAATGCTGCATTTGATCAGAAGACTAAGCCTGGAGTTACTCACAGAGGGAAGGGGTTGAATCTGAATTTTGCTTTAAACTTAGATCTTGAAGGTGGCTAGGGTTTTTATATTAGTGCCTTCCTCTGACTTCTGATGTAATTAAACACAAATTTGTGTATAGAAAAGTACTCCAATTTTTACCTCCAAGATATTGATGGATACAGATAAATTTTATATGAGCTCACTATTATGAAAATTCACCATATGAACAGGAAAATAAGCCACCATAGGTGAAATCAGAAGAAAACACAAATAATAGATGTAGATACCCAGTCACTTTAGATACAATTTTCAGTTATAAAATACTAGTAAGCATTCAAATATATGAAAGTTACAATTAAAAAATGATTAAACAACATGAGACTATATGAACAGGCACTTCTCAAAAGAAGACATTTATGTGGCCAACAAACATGAAAAAAAGTTCATCATCACTGGTCATTAGAGAAATACAGATAAAAACCACAATGAGATACTGTCTCACACCAGTTAGAATGGTGATCATTGAAAAGTCAGGAAACAACAGATGCTGGCAAGGATGTGGAGAAATAGGAACGCTTTTACACTGTTGGTGGGAGAGTAAATTAGTTCAACCACCATTGAAGACATGTGGCAATTCCTCAAGGATCTAGAACTAGAAATACCATTTAACCCAGCAATCACATTGCTAGGTATATACCCAAAGGATTTAAATCATTCTATAGTAAAGACACATGCACACTTATGTTTATTGCAGTACTATTCGCAACAGCAAAGACTTGGAACCAACCCAAATACCCATTAATGATAGACTGGATAAAGAAAATGTGACAAATATACGTCATGGAATACTATGCAGCCATAAAAATCGACAGGTTCATGTCCTTTGTAGGGACATGGATGAATCTGGAAACCATCATTCTCAGCAAACTGACACAGGAATGAAAAACCAAACACTGCATGTTCTCACTCATAAGTGAGTGTTGAACAATGAGAACACATGGACACAGGGAGGGGAACATCACATATTGAGGCTTGTTGGGGAGTCAGGGGCAAGGGAAGGGAGAGCATTAGGACAAATGCCTAATGCATGTGGGGCTTAAAACCTAGATGACAGCTTGATAGGTGTAGCAATGACGCATGTATACCTATGTAACAAACCTGCACATTCTGCACATGTATCCCAGAACTTAAAGTAAAATTTAAAAAAATTATCAAGATTCCCAAAAAATTAACAACTAACATTGTTTCAATTAAGAAATGTAACTCTTGAAACTTAAAACACATGGATTGATTAAACTACATATTGGACAATTAAAGAGAACAAATGAATTAATCAGAATGAGGCATTAGAATATTTAAGAGAGATCAAGGAGATGCAAAATATCAAGGGCATATAGTAAGACATGGAATATAACGACCTGTTCTAACATACATCTAATCAGAGTCTTAGAAGAAAGAAGATATACAGAGTAGGTAATCAGTATTTGAGAAGAAAATGAAAAAAGACTTTATAGAACTAATGAAAGACATAAATACTCAGATACAAAGAAGCATAGCATACACTAAGCAGGATGATGTATACACATAAATTCAGTTACACACACATTGTAGCAAAAGCGAAAATGCCAGGGCAGAGACATCCTTAAGAGCAGCTGGAGACTACCAAGAAATCAACTACTCACAAAGATGTTTAGGTTGACAGACTTTTTATTAGCAACAATGAAAACTAGAGGAAGGAGGAATATTATTATTCAGAGTTTTGAAAAAATATCAAATACTCAACCTTGTATTGTCCGCCCATCAAAGCTATCTCCCAAGAATAAGAGCAAAGCAAAGACATTTTCTAATAAGTGAAAACTAGGGAAACATCTGAGCAAATCTAAACAAACATTCCCTGTCTCGTTTATGCAGTTAAAAAGGGAACAGACTAGATGGGGCACAGTGGCTCACACCTGTAATCCTAGCAGTTGGGAGGCCAAGTCTTGAACCCAGGAGTTTGAGATCAGCCTGGGCAACATACCAAGACCTCATCTCTACCAAAAAAAAAAAAAAAAAAGATGATCTGATTATAGTGGTGAATGCCTGTGGTCCCAGCTACCAGCTACTCAAGCGGCTGACATGGGAGAATCACTTAAGCCCAGGAGGTTGAGGCTACAGTGAACCATGATCATGCCACTGGCCTGGGTAACAAAGACTAAGGTATTGGGCAGTGCTACTATGAAGTTTGAAGGGAAAATGACTAGAATGAAGGTATTCTAAGACCCCTGAATTGTTGAGAGTTAGTGAGCTAGGACTTTGTTATACATACTGGGAAAAATTTAATCGTAACTAATGAAAGAACAGGAAATGAATGCATAACTTCCAAAAGTATAGACGAGAAAAATGGAATAATGAAATAAAGAACACCTGTCAGATTTAATCAACTTTAAAAAAAATGATAGAAAATACGTAGGAAAAGTTAGACATATAGAAGTTTTAAAGTAAAATCTACAAAAGATTGCAGATATCAAAAGTCTTAATTAACATATATGTAATAAAGTTTTCCACTGCAAAGATATCAGATGATATTGAAAAAGAAAATGTAACTGTATCCTGCCTACTAGGTATACACCTGAAACATAAGTCTCTGGATGTTCGAAGGAAAATAATAGACTTAGTTATACCAGCAAATATAAGCTAAAGGAAAATTGAGATATCTTTACTAATCTCATACAATTTTAAGAATTTATTACAAACAGCATTGGGATCATTGCATAATAAGAGGTTTAACTTCTTTGGAAGATGCAACAGTTCTAAATACACAAAATGTAAATATAAATAAAGAAAGCAAAAATTGATAGAGGAACTATAGGGAAAATATGACATACCACAATTATAGTGATAAAGTTTTAAGAAACTCCTTATTAAAAGTTAAGCACAAAAAAATTTTCAAAATTGAAAAGATTTGAACAGCAAATTATCAAACCTGATTTAATAAAAATATACACATTATGTACCAATTAGAGAGTGTACATGCTTTTTAAGCACATATAAAGTAGTTTTAAAAATTGAGACATATTAAGCCAAAAATAAATTTCTGAAAACAGTATCTCATAGAACATATCCTTTAACTCAGTGCAATCAAATTAGACCTCAATAACAAAAAGATAAGGATAGATGAAATTATACAGGGCCAATCCTAACCAAACAAAAAATAGATCACTTTATTAATCTCAGAAAACATAGAGTTTATGATTAAACACCTTGTAAGGGATAGAAATGGTTGGAATATACAACTTTGGAAGGCAAATTTGGGAATATCAGATGTTCATATTCCCGGTGACTACATAATTTTACTTCTCAGAAGAAAACCTTTTACATGGGTTTGCTAGGAAACGTGTGAAAAAATGCTTGTAATTGTATTTTTAGAAAGAACAAAACAACCAAAACAAAATCAGTCTAAAATGAAAATAGGAAAAAACTCTGATTGTCTATCCAAAAAAGATTAATTTATTTGTAGAATTTCAAGCAGTGGAACGTTTTATAGTAGTGAATTTTAATAAATGACAAGTGATTACAACATAGATGGATCTTATAAGAATAATTTTGACTGAATAAAAACAGATGATAAAGACAAGTCACAGTGGGATAGTGTTTTATATAAATTTAAAAACTAGCAAAATAAAACGATATACAAATATTCGTATGCATATCATATGTATACAATTTGTATTCATATGTATATCATATTGATACAAATTGTATACATATGATATGCATACGAATATTTGTATTTGTATACATATGATCTACATATATTTGTATATGGTTGGTATATGTATATCATAAATATTCATATATATCATATTCATATGCATGATATTCATATATGTTAGTCATATGTATGTGATAATCATATGTATACATATATTCATATGTATATGATATACATGTATTCTACTCTACCATAAATAGTACTTTATCATATATAATCATGTCTATATCTATCCATATAGAATCTGTTCCTGTCTACACACATATAGATCTCTATTTACTTATGTAAAATCACATTTTATAATTTTGTAATTGCTTCAGTTTTTGTTTGTGAACTTAGATATAAATTAATATGTATGTGTAATTTTTGTAAGTCACTAACATAAATTGTACAACTTTAAAATAAAAAAGGAGGCATCAATTCTCATCAGTGCCCATTTCCAGTAAATATATGAATGAATGATCAATCTCACTTACTATTAAAGAACTCACTAGTAAAGAACCACTACAGACTCAGTAATATAATTATTGTGTAGTACAAATATTAAAATGTTCATTGTTGGCTAAAATGTGGAAAACTACACACGTATTTTGGTAATATATGCAATGACAAGATTCTTTTAGGAAATTTATGAAAGCATTTTTAAATTTTTAAATTTTTAAACAGTGCTTGCAACTTTTAGACATAAAATAGGTAAACTCAGACTGAAAGAGTTGACATTGGTTGACTAATTGGTTAGTTTAGCTGCTGCTCAATCTATCTCATAAAACCTCTGTGAAATAATATGGACTGTGTGCTCTGCTGATTCTGAAAAAGGGATTTTTATGATAAGCATTTAATTATCAACACATCTGACCATTCCAAGTATACAGTGTGTCAATACAGAGTTTCTAAAAGGGTGAGGACCTTCATGATTACATCTAAATTTGTATATGTTATGTGTCATATCTAAAATAATAATACCTAACAAATCAATTGCTTTTAATACCTTGAAATAGGTATGATAGTTCAATTAGAAAATACCAATTGTGAGACAAAAAGTTACCCAGGATATTACAGTTCGTCAAAAAACAAACAAAAACTCACAAAGCCATTACCTTTATTTGTATACATTATTTATTAAAAATTTCAGAATTAATGCTTCTGAATACTGTGCAAGAACAGTTTTCAAGTCTTGGAATAAGATACATTTTAGCCACAATTTCTATTCCATTTCTGTTTGTATAAATAATTTTCTATTCCTTGTTTACTTTCTATTTTATAGGAAGACTTATCTTTCTTTATGAACATTTTGTAGGAATGTTTACATTTTGAAAGGGAATCCTAAGCTTGATTTTTTAAGATATGGAGTTAGTAGTATTTTTTCTACCACTTGAAGATGAAAGCACCTCATCCCATCTCCCCAAAAGCCAGTTACTATTGCTGAGTAAATACTAATCAGATTATTTCAATTAAAAATGCAAGATGAGTAAAAGACATAATTATTTTCATTCAGAATTTTAATTTTTCTTAATTATGATCTGTAGACTGCTTCTCCACTTTTAACTATTTTACAGTTCTAAAAGATTGACTGATAATCCATCTGTAATTCTGTTTTTGCCTTTGTTCCTGCCACTCTCTTCCCGGTTTTCATTTTATCATATTACAGTGGCAGTAATGCTACATGCCACTCGTTGTAGACATTTATGCCAACAATGCATACATTAAAAGAATGACTACTTTACTAGATGCCAGACCTACTTGAACTACATTTAAATTTAAGTATTTGAATCACCTTCCTTTACCCCACTTCTGTGATAATTTATCTGTAGTTGTTTGATTCTGTAATAACCAAAAAATACCTTTCAAAGTCTAATTAATTAGTATTTATGATTTATTCATTTACTTTGATGCTTCATTTAGTCATTGAAGAATAAAAACTGTGGTTAAAATTATTCATTGATTATACTTAAGATTTTAAAACATTATCGAAAGTAATATACAATTATTTAGTAAAAGAAGGAACTCTTCAAGTGATGACATAAATCTCAAGAAGTTAATATTTAAAAGAAAAAAAACAAGTCATCCCTCAGAGCTCTAATTCACATACACTGTGGGTTGGTTTATTATAAAAATATAAATATTATCAGAGCTTAGTAATGGAGTAGCATCTTTTAGCTGATTTTTTTCTAGAAGCATTCCTCAATGCTTTATGAATTATGAAAATAATGTATAATATTCTCTACTAAAGGATGAAATACTACTATTGTGAAAAAAGGCCATTGTGCATTGAAACATGGAAGGACCAAAAAACAAATGCTTTTTTATAGCACATGAAAATTCTATAAAGTAGAATAAGGAATAACACATATTTTTTCACAGAGATTCTAAGTCACTTGAATTGACTTCAAATTTGATCTTTTTAGGCAACTTGATGTCATCTGCCTGGAGAAAAGCATAATTTAGTTCTTAAATCAAAGTTTCTTTGACTTGCGTCCACACTGTCAAATACTGTTTGGGACATAGTGAGATTTTATAAAAGTATGTCCCAAATATTTTATGGGGCATACACTAAAATATTCATTTATTATCTGAAATTTAAATTGAACTGAGCATTCTGTTTATGTGATGACCTTATGCTTATGCTATGGAGACCTATAAAATGACATCTTTTCTCCTCAGATAGCATGAAGAAAGTATTTGCTATCAGGGTGGCAGGAAGATAGAGAATTTAAATTCATACAAAGCATATATTTGTAAAATCTTTTAAATTAGTTTGGTTTAATGTAGCCAGAAGTTTTAGAGTTTTTGAACAGTGAAGAGTTTATTCAAAGGACTACTTAAAATATACCATCTGCAAAATAACTGTGTACATCTTAATATTTCTCTGCTGCTTTGTGACCATATGTATTTAATCCAGTATCCCAAACATCCTGAGCTGTGATTGTCCATTTCTTTGTTATTAAGCAGATACTTACTGTGTATCTGGATGTTTTGTAATGAGGGGAATAAATAGAGTGTGAGCTTTGGTCTAGACCTTAGGGTAATTACATATACCTGTAAAGTGAGGCATATATTTGATTTTAATCGAAGACCATCTGTGAAAAAAAATTGAAGAGGAATACAAAGATTTAGAGTAATGAGGAAGACGCTAGATTTATTCTTGGATTGAATCATTTGGGAAGTCTTTATGGATGAGGGGGTGGTTAAGTTGGGTCTTGAGAAATAGAGGAAAAATTTCCTGAATGTCTTTGAAGTTTTCATGTTAATCCTGATGAAAAGAAAATGCATTCAGTAGGTTGGAAGAGGTTCCAAACTAATGCACTTTCACAATGACTAAACTTTTATTCTTGAGAAAAGTTTCCTTTTAGTGTGGTTTATTATAATGTAGTCTTATTATTTGGAAGTGTGACATTATATTGAAGATCTTGTCAGTTATTACTGAGAGAATGATACATGTCAGAGAGTATGCTCAAATCTTTTAGGAACTAATTCCCAAACAACCATTGCCTTAACTATCAAATAACATACATGAAACAATAACCATAGACAAGGGCAAAAATATTCTATTTTTCCTTCAATATTTTTATGTTAATTAGCTCTTCTGTGCTTCCGCTTCCTTATCTGCAATGTGGGGTGGAAATATATACCTTGTATGATTGCTGTGGGCAATATATTTAAATGACCTAGCACTAAAGAATATTTAATGACAATACCCAAACACTGATAAAGAAAAAAGAATTATTCCTGACAATTTTGTGCCTGTAATTTATTTTATAAAGCTGTGAATGTTGACTCAGAAGGTGTATGTGATTTAGAAGGATAACAATGTTGTCACTCATAAAAAATTCATCTTGGAGCTGAGAATGGTGATGCATGGCTGTAATCCCAGCTATTCAGGAGGCTGAGATGGGAGGATCCCTTGAGCCTAGGAGTTCAAGGCCAGCCTGGGCAACATAGCGAGACCTCATCTCTTAAAAAATTTATTTGGGAATGTTCTAAAAGTGCTGAGTTTATGCAGGTATATTAAGAGTCCACTCCAAGCCAACACACTTGTCATGAGTTATTTCTGACCATAGCTTCATGATTCTTGCTACTCAAGGTGTGGTCTGGAGACCAACAGCATTGGCATCATCTAGGAGCTTATAAGAAGTACAGAGTATTCTCAGGATCTGGGAAAATTTGAAACAAAAGAAGAAATACAGAATATTAGATCCTACCCTAGTCTTCCAGCATCAGAACCTGAATTTTAATGAAATCCCCCAGGTGATTTTTACACATTAGTTTGAGAAGCCCTGGTCTAGATTTTAGTATAGGTATTGAAAAGTTTATATTGCTCCAGGCTTTTGACAGTAATGTTGTCTTTTTAATATGTTTTCTGTCATTCATTTAGGACTGATAATATAAGGAGAAAGGAGTTGTGCAAGTCTCAAGAGCACTTTGTAGCAAATTGCCTTCTCTGCTTCACTTAGTGGTGTTCAATAGCCTGAAAGATTGATCAGTTTAGCAGTTTACTGCTTAAATGTCAAGCTTTACTCTTTTTTCATTAATAGTAGTTAGACACAGAATCTTAAGATTCTGAATAACAACAAAAATAAGGTCTTTGCCTGTATTTTATTAATGCCTTGGGAGGAAGGAGATGTCTTGTGAGTTTATTCATTAAGTTGCTTAGAGCCATGATATAGCTAGTAATATTGGTTTATGGGTATTGGTCCCTGCGTTAGTGTCGTTTGAGGACTTTGTTAAAGTTAAATATTTAGATTCTCAGATTATGCCCAGGATATTCTGGTTCAGTGGGACAAGGAAGACTTGGAATCTCTATTGCTGAGAAAGAAACTCTTTTAAGTTGCAATGCTGCCCAGCCTGTTTTGCAAACCATTGCTGTAGTCAGTTTCTCTTTTATCTGTTTGAAGACCTCTTCCATCCCCTATGTTTCATTTGGCATATCGTCAGTAATTTACTTTTATATAAAATTAGAAAGGCAGGCAATGGAAAACAGAAAAATAAAACTGTTCTGGGACTTAGAAGCCCTATGTTCTTGACTTGATATAGTTGAAATGGGCAAGGCATTATTTATCCTTTTACTATCTGTAAAATGGGCCATATACTTCAGTGGAGCGTGAGAACCTGTTGACATGAGTGCTTTGAACTTTCTAAAGAAAAGATGTGTGAATTGAGCTTGTTTTTACAACCTTGTTGTAATATCCTTCCTGTTAAAATGTGTTTTCCTTTTTGACATAAAACCTGGTTCTCATGGAAAACTTACCCCCTGCACTTTGTTTCCTTTGTACTTTATACCTATCCCCATTCTTCTCTGTGTTCCTACAGTTCTCTAGCACCTGTACCATGGGTGTTTTTGCCTTGGTCGGTTGGTTGATGAGGTCCTCTCTGGGCAGATCAGAGGAGCTCCTGCTGAGACCTGCTGGGAGTCAGGGAGTTGTCCTTTGCTACAGGAACTTCAAACTAGAAATCCTAGAAGACTCAGACACTTTGTCTCAGGGTGTGATACCCTGTGATGAACTCATGTTTTGGGCAGGGCCCTAGGACCTTATGTAATAGGGAGGAAGTACTAGTTAAATCATAGGTGAAGATTATGTAGCTGCAGTATCTACTGATTCTGCAGTCTAGAAATATTCTTAAGTCACCCCTGTCCCTTCATCTTTATTCAGAATCAGTAGATATTGAAGCAACATAATCTTAATTATTTAGATCTATTACTAGATATTCCATGTTTTAAACAACTTTAATGTTCATACATTCATAAAACATCCTCACCTCCCAAGTTTTTAATAAAACACAGATAAAGCCCTTACTGTCTTTGTTATTTAGAATCTGAAGATACTGGGTCTGACTGCTATTAATGAAAAAAGAGTAAAGCTTGACAATTAAGCAGTAAAAGGCTAAACTGCTAATTCCTTCATGTCATTGAACACCACTAGATGAGGCAGAAAAGCATAGAATATATTCTACCTGGCCATGCCCTGAAGCAAAGGATCTTCTAGGACATAAGCTTGGTTTTAAAAATGCTTTTTGTCATGGTTGAGGTAAATGGGGGAATGGCAAAGAATGATACCAAAACACCAGTTTGTAAGTTTAAACTCTTGCAGAAACAGTACAGAATATGGATTCACAAAGAACAGAGGGGCTTTATTTAATTTTAGGATTTATACTGGTTAACTCTCACTTAATATGCACAAGAATCCTATCAAGAGACAACTTTATTTTCATTTTGCAGATGAGAAAACTGAGACAGGTTCAGTAAATTATTCAGTTACTTACATTGTAGAATACAGAGCCAAAGTTTAAAGCTTAAGTATTCTCCTTAAGAGTCTACACTCTTGGGTCAGGTGCAGTGGCTCATGCTTGTAATTCCAGTGCTTTGAGATGCTGGGGTGGATGAATCACGTGTTCAGGATTTCAAGACCAGCCTGGCCAAGGCCAACATGGTGAAACCCATCTCTACTAAAAATACAAAAAAATTGCTGGGCATAGTGACGGGTGCTTATAATCCCAGCTATTCAGGCTGAGGCAGGAGAACTGCTTGAACCCGGGAGGCGGAGGTAGCAGTGAGCCAAGATCGTACCACTGCACTCCAGCCCTGGTGACAGTGAGACTCCATCTCAAAAAAAAAAAAAAAAAAAATGTCTACACTCTCATGCGTGCTTGGTTGTTATACCAGTAAGAATTGATAGTATACCATTTGAAAATAATTTTATTGTGTGGTCCACAAGAATTTTGTATTTCTTTTCGTATATGTTGATCCTTTCTCCTCCTTGTCACCCTGGTATTTACAGTCTTAATATCTTGAAATAGAATCACTGTAATGCTTTGGCATTTTATCACTGGAGTTACCAGTTTCGGTAGAACTGTCAGTGGTAATTTATAGTCTTAATTTATAGGCTGGGATCTCATTAGACATTTCAAGCAGAGATCTCACTATGTGACCGAACCAAAACATGCCAAAGTGGGCAGTGAGTCCATTATAAACATCTTGGGGTGAAATCAATCATAGCTCACTAAGTGCTTTCATAAGTTGTTGTTGTTTTGATTTCCATGACTCAATACATTGTGTAGAATATATTCAGTAGGGTGATTTTGGATTTATGTGTTTATCTCCCATTAGTTAAACTAGAGTGTGTGTGTGTGTGTGTGTGTGTGTGTGTGTATGTGTGTTTTGTTTGATTTTGTTTTTGTTTTAGAGACGGAGTCTTGCTCTGTTGCCCAGGCTTGAGTGCAGTGTCATGATCGTGGCTCACTGCAACCTCCTCCTCCCAGGTTCAAGCAATTCTCCTGCCTCAGCCTCCCGAGTAGTTGGGATTACAGGTGCCGGTCACCACGCCCAGCTAATTTTTGTATTTTTTTAGAGACAGGGTTTCCCATGTTGTTCAGGCAGACCTCAAACTCCTGACCTCAGGTAATCTGCCTGCCTCTGCTTCCCAAAGTGCTGGGATGACAGGCGTGAGCCACCACCCAAACTTTTGTAGATGCGATCCACGAGGCTCTAGGTCCTAGATTTTAGGTATTGTCTATTGTGTTTTATATTCTTAATCCTGTTTTTGAATTTTCTGGCCTTGATATTGGTGGCAAGATTATTCCCCTTGGTCATAACCATCTTCACCTTAAAGATTAGGCTATTTCCACTTGAGAAAATTACTTTTAGTATTGTGCTTTTATGGTCAATTCATCCTCCCTTATTTGCAATTTGTTGTATTTATCTTTACTACTTAGACAATCAAATAAATAGGAGAAAATATTGGAAACAATCTTCTGTAAAAAGTAAATATCCATATTTACTCAATAAAATGTAAGCTCTTGTGTACTACATTAAGCACTCTCAACAAATAACTTGAGATTTTGTTACGTTTTACACCTTTAAATTTTGCTTCTGTAAAATAGGAACATTCTTTTGGAATTTCAGCCATGTGACATGTCTTTCAAAGGAATGAAGTTATTGATAAACTATTAAATTCCCGGAGTAATTAAAACATGCATTTGAGCACCTACTCCCCAGCTGATTGCTTTCCTTTACCTCTGAAGAGATCCCCTATCCCTACAGAGCTCTAGATAACCCTTCAAGCTTGTCAATTGACATGCATCTCTCATTTATTCCTTTAAAACCACAATATCCTCTTTTCAGTGTCTCAGACTTGCTAAAATGTGATTTCCTTTCCTCTTCCTCATCCTCCAAGGATAGCTCCTTTCACCCTTTGATTTCATAGATCTCCCTGAGAAAGTCCTTCCTGATTACTTATGAGGCTTTTTACCCCAATTACCATCCATTTCATTCTTAGGTCATATCACTCTTCGTAATTACAGACTTATAGTCATGTGAAACTTCCTGTCTAGTCATTCCTGACTAGACTCTAAGCACCAGGTGGGCAAAGACTGTATATCTTTTTTTTTCTTTTTTTTTTTTTTAAGAAAGAAAAGAAAAAGAGAGTAAGAGAGAAAGAAGAAAAAAAGAGAATGAAAGAAAGGGAAAAAGAAGAACAAAAAAGAGAGAGAGAACGGGAATCTTGCTCTCTTGCCCAGGCTAGAATGCAGTCAAAAAATGGGTATTGAAAAGCTCTTTTATACTAATAATTGTGTTACACAATGGAGACAGGAAGGAATAAGGGAGGAAAATAACAAACAGCCAACCAATATTTCATTTAAACCTATGAAATGCTATGCAATTGCTGGGGGAGTGATTTACTTCCAACCATGTGGTCACTTTTAGAATAGATGTGATGTGTTACTGAAGAAAATGTATTTTTTGTGGATTTAGAGTAGAGAGTTCTGTAAATATTTATTAAGTTTACTTGTTCGAGTTCTAAGTTCAAGTCCCAGGTATCCTTGTTATCCTTCTGTCTCATTGATCTGTCCAATATTGACAATGTAGTGTTAAAGTCTCCCACTATTATTGTGTGGGAGTCCAAGTCTGTTTGTAAGTCACCAAGAAGTTCCCCTATGTATCTGGGTGCTCCTGTATTGGGTACACATAGACTTAGGATCGTTAGCTCTTCCAGTTACATTGATCCCTCTACCATTATACAATGTCCTTCTTATCTCTTTTGGTTTCTGTTACTTTAAAGTCTATTTTACCAGAGATGAAAATTGCAACTCCTGCTTTTTTTTTTTTTTTTTTGGTCTCCATTTGGTTGGCAAATCTTTCCTCCCTTTGTTTTGAGTCTCTATATATCCTTGCTTGTGAGATGTGTCTGGATGCAGCTTACCAATGGGTTTTTTGGAATGGCTGATACTGGTTGTTCCTTTCTGTATATAGTGCTTCTTTCAGAAGCTGTTGTAAAGCAGGCCTGGTGGTAATGAAATCCCTGAGTACTTGCTTGTTCATAAAAATTTTATTTTTCCTTCACTTATGAAACATAGTTTGGCTGGATATGAAGTTCTGGGTTGAAAGTTCTTTTCTTTGAGAATGCTGAATATTGGTCCCCACTCTCCTCTGGCTTGTAGGGTTTCTGCTGAGAGATCTGCTGTGAGTCTGATAGGCTTCCCCTCGTGGGTAACCTGACCTTCTCTCTGTCTGCACTTAGTATTTTCTCCTTCATTTCAACCCTGGTGAATCTAATGATTATGTGCCTTGGGGTTGCTCTTTTAAGGAATATCTTTGTGGTGTTCTCTGTATTACCTGGAGTTGAGTATTGTCCTGCCTTGCTAGGTTGGGAAAGTTTTCCTGGATAATATCCTGAAGAATATCTTCCAGCTTGGATTCATTCTCTTTGTCACATTCAGGTACACCTATCAAACGTAGATTAGGTCTTTTCACATAGTCCCATATTTCTTGGAGACTTTGCTCATTCCTTTTTACCCTTTTTTCTCTAATCTTGTCTTCTCATTTTATTTCGTTAAGTTGGTCTTCGACCTCTGAAATCCTTTCTTCTGCTTGATCAGTTCAACTGTTAAAATTTGTGCATACTTCGTGAAGTTCTCCTATTGTGTTTTTCAGCTCCATTAGTTCACTTATATTCCTCTTTAAATTGTCTATTCTCGTTAGCATTTCCTCAAACCTTTTTTCAAGGTTCTTAGTTTCTTTGCATTGGGTTAGAACACGTTCTTTAGCTCACAGAAGTTTCTTATTATCCACTTTCTGAAGCCTGATTCTATCAATTCCTCACATTCATTCTCCATCAGGCCTTGTTCCCTTGGTGATGAGGAACTGCAATCCTTTGTAGGAGGTGAGGCATTCTGATTTCAGGTGTTTTCAGCCTTTCTGCGCTGGTTTCTTCCCATCTTTGTGGATTTATCTGTCATCTGTGTAATTGCTGACTTTCAGATTAGGTCTCTGAGTGGACATCCAGCTTGTTGGTGGTAAAGTTTTTTCTGTTTCTTAGTTCTCCTTTGGCGGACGCCCCTCCCCGACAGAGCTGGACCTTCCCGGGTTCAGCTGTGCTTGCTGTGAAACTCTCAATCCTCAGCAGTTCCAATTGTTGTTTTTTTTTTGTTTTTTTTTTTTTTGTTTTTTTTGTGGGTGGGGGGACCAGCCTTCCCCTGTGGCGACCCACTACGCTGGCTGAAACAGCGGCATTAAGATTCGTGGTGCTTTTATGACCAAGAATCTCCCAGTCTGGTTCCCCCGCTTCAGTCCGCTTTTCAATCAGCTGAATGGGACTCTGCCTTCCTGGAGCTCCAAACGCCAACCAAAAGGGCACTCAGTCCCGTATACTCCAGACTGAGAACTGCCGCGCCAGGGCGCCTGCAAAACGGCCGTGCCAGCCAAAAGAGTCGCGCTGGCGACCGATGGGGCTCCTCCGCTGGGAATCTCCTGGTCCGTGGGCAATAAAAATTCGTCTGAAAATGTGGCGTCCACCTACTCTCTGCGCTTTCAGTGGGAGCTACAGTCCTGAGCTGCTGCCAATTGGCCATCTTGGATCCCTCTCCGACTATATATCTTTTATTCATCAAAGTGTACCCACTGCCTGGCAAAGAAATATTTTGGTGATTATCCAAAATTACATATATGAGTATGTATCTTACAGTATCTTACAGTTTTAAGTAATAGCTCACAAAATTTATTTTGTTACTTTAGGTAACTCATAGCAAGTTACATCAGGGAAGTAGAAAGTGTTTCCCCGATATTTATTTAGATAGCCATACACAGCTTTTATAGTTAAACAAAATATGCCTTATTCCATATCACTTGTATGTCTTTCAGGTATGCTTTTTACAATGCAATACTTCTTTGTCAATCAAATATTTGTTCTAATGTAGCAGTTACTATTCTCTCTTTAACAGCAGAAGATGGAATTTGATAATAAAATTGTCTTGTCTTATGCCATTTAAAAAGAGAACACACCACACACACACCCTTGTAATGAATATATTTGTAAGGCATCTATCATAGTGTTTCACACTCAACAGACACTCAATTTGTTGAATGTCTGTATGTTCTCATAGGTGGATAGAATCAGTTTAGAGAAAAATCTTGGGTTATAATTGCACCTTATTTTCTAGATTTTACAGATCATTCAGCCACAGTTAATTCACTAAATGTATTTGAATTTGATGATACAAAAGAACACTTTGTTTTTAAAAATTATTTAATAATTTGATAATGATTTATTTTTAAATTTAGTTTCTTTTAATATATGAAAAAGCTGTACAAAGTGCTTCAGCATTAGAAGTTGAACTGCATATACAGGGGAAAATCCTCAATTTAGTTTAAATAACAGAAAGTGAAAGGGCATTTGAAATCAGGTGTAAAAACATAAGAATAGTGACTTAAATAATATAATTAATGATTATCCATCAGGGTAAAATGCATCTATCAAGGTAAAATGAACAGAGTGGGGCATTTGATAATAATGCAAACTAACCAGTTTTAATGCTAATCACCTGGAATGATGTGCACAAGCACAGGCACAGTGCGTGCGTGCATGGTGTGTGTGTGTGTGTGTGTGTGTGGGAGAGAGAGAGAGAGAGAGAGAGAGACAGAGAGAGATACCTATTACTGCTAATATAACAAGGAAACTTTGCATTCTTTATATAGACCTGAAAATGCCAGTTAATTACATTCCAAATTTGGGTGTTAAGAATATTGCATTTCTTTCTGTCTACTACATTGCCTAAGTAGGTAGAAAATTCAGGTGCTGAAAGGCTGTTAAAAATAAAACAACCCTTCAGAACGCTGTCTGTGCAATGACTGTTTTCTTCTTCTCCAGGAGAGCACACAGCTGCTACAAATGCCGTCAGTGCAGTTTTACAGCTGCCGATACTCAGTCACTACTGGAGCACTTCAACACTGTTCACTGCCAGGAACAGGACATCACTACAGCCAATGGCGAAGAGGACGGTCATGCCATATCCACCATCAAGGAGGAGCCCAAAATTGACTTCAAGGTCTACAATCTGCTAACCCCAGACTCTAAAATGGGAGAGCCAGTTTCTGAGAGTGTGGTGAAGAGAGAGAAGCTAGAAGAGAAGGATGGGCTCAAAGAGAAAGTTTGGACCGAGAGTTCCAGTGATGACCTTCGCAACGTGACTTGGAGAGGGGCAGACATCCTGCGGGGGAGTCCGTCATACACCCAAGCAAGCCTGGGGCTGCTGACGCCTGTGTCCAGCACCCAAGAGCAGACAAAGACTCTGAGGGATAGCCCCAATGTGGAAGCTGCCCACCTGGCGCGACCTATTTATGGCTTGGCTGTGGAGACGAAGGGATTCCTGCAGGGGGTGCCAGCTGGTGGAGAGAAGTCTGGGGCCCTCCCCCAGCAGTATCCTACATCGGGAGAAAACAAGTCCAAGGATGAATCCCAGTCCCTGTTACGGGTAGGAAGGTTTCATTTTTAAATTATTCATTTGTTTTGAAGGGCAAAAGGAGGACCACACATTCTTTCTATATAGGATTGTGTTGTGTGTGAAGTGAACCTTAATGATCTGTCTCAATCTGGGGATTTATCCTCATAAGGCCAAAGTGGCAGCAAGTAGCTCATGTGTGTTTATGTGTGCTGTGCACTTACTTGATACCGTGTTAGACAGTCACTTGTTTGTCTTTGCTCTTAGCTCAGATTGAATGTTGGTTAATCATTCCTGGTGATTATGCAAAACAACAAGGCCATATTTGGAGAAGGGAGGTTTAGAATCCCAGAAGGATGCACATCTGTTACATTGAAATAACTAAATGACTTTTAAATTTTAAGCTGGTATGACAGTATATGGTTAATAAGGAAGTCAGCAGAGATTTAAATCAGTAAGAATGTAATGTCCTTGATGAGAAGTCCATACAAAAATGTAGTGTTTTTTTTTTTTTTTTTTTTTTTAAAAAGCCACGGTATAATTATGTACAAATGACAATGCTTGTTGTTGTTGAGTGGCCAACAAGAGTGGAAAAAATGAGAAAAGCCTAAACGTGAGTAGTGTGAAAAGCAGCCAGAGTACCACGTATTTTACACGAACAGGATCTTTTAGGGAGAAAGACCTAGTTCCATGTGGAAAAGAAAACAAAACCTCTGAGTAAGGTAAGATCCTCGATTAATTACTCTCTTCATATGATGTAGACTCAGCATTGTTAAAAAAATCTTAGATTTTGAAAATTTGTGAGCTCCTAATAAGTGGTAGTTGCTCGATGCCTGAGGCACCACATCTTGGACATTTTACCTTAACTCTGTGAAGGTTTTGAGCTTTCTGGATGATTTTGAAGCTTTGTTTGTGCATAGAAGGTAGGATCAGAAACTAGATACCTTTACAGAAGATCCAGTTAGGAAATAAGAGTTCTGTTAGCCCAGTGCTTTGACCTGCGACTCAGAGACCAGTGAGTTCTTTCTGGATGTATACAGGGGAGAAAAATTGCTCTTCCCAATGTCTGCTTGGCTGTTCTGCTCTCATTTCCTGCAGGTTCTCTGAAGCCTATTTGTGCTTCTCAGTATTCTCTAGCAGAGTTGAAAACACCCCTTAGAGGTGCACAGTTAATTATAAAAGCTGTTACCTTTCCCATCTGTAGTCATGCCCTGGAGCTAAGAGAAGGGCTTGAATACAGAAGAGGAGATGCCCCCTGTACAGTGAGAAACAAAGAATCCTTCCTTCAGGGAAGAAGCAAGTTTATTATGAGTAACTTCTTAAAAAACAGAAACAGTTTCTGTGCCCTTCAAGAGGGGGTTCAATTTAGGGAACTCCCTTCAAATAAATACACATGGAGCTGCATTTTTATAATTGTCAGTATTTGTTTTCTTAGCATGTCATTTCTCTTCTGGCATCAAGCGACTTATGGCTTCTGGTTATAAGGCAGGAATGAAATGTCCTATGTTTTATTAAATTAATACTTTATCTTGAGAGTATGGTATATTTGGGGGCCTTGTATCTGTATCACTGGAACCCCCGTCCTTCCTTTTCCACTTAAAATTGTTTTCATCCATGACATCTTCATTTGATGCCATATTGTTTGACTGTTTCTAGAATATTACCTTTTCTGCTATTGTTTATATACTCTAAGACTTTGAAATGACAATTTATTAAGCAGTGGCATAAAAAACGTGAGCATAGTGGTTACATTTTTTGAGCAAGATGGAGATGATAATACTTTTCTAAAAATTTGTTTTTTTCAATTCCTCCACTTCCTTAAATCCCTGATTTCAAGTTTCTGTTGCATCATTTTAACCGACTTTTCAGTTCCTCCACATTAGCTGCTGAAGTAGGAAACCTTCAACAAGAAACTCTTTAGCTATTATCTACAATAATAGCCAAATTCCTCACCCTATGATTTATTATCTTCAAAGGCTGTAATTTACTAAATTTCAGAGATCAGATAAAGTTACATTAATGTATACGTATATGTGCATATACATATATAAAAGGAAGAGCATTGACTCATTCTGTGATTGTAATAAAATTTAAATCTTTAAGATTCACATTTTATATTTGAATAGTGCTTTTGGAAATCACCAATTTTATTGGATATTTGGAATAGGAAGGGTAGCCAATTTAATTTATTGTACAGAATTTAGGTTATTAGCTATATATGAAATTTTCAATGTGTACATATCTTAGATGATGAACTTTTTAAGACATCTAACAGAAAGAAATAGCCATTCTGATTGTGAATTTGGCACAAATTCTACTTTGGTGGCATTAGTTGGTATTTATCATAGCGAATATACACCTCTAATTCATTACCCTGCCAGTGGTAGAAAAAAAAGCAGAATTTTGAGGTCATGTTTACTAATGGCAAAAAACAAAAACAAAAACCAAGTACTTTAACTTTGTAGTTGTAGAGGCACAGTTATTAGTGAAGGTGTCATGTAATAATTTAAAATATACCATTAGAAATATACAAATATAATTTACATGTTTTGAACAAAAATTACAGTAGTATATAAATATATGCCTACAGAATGCATAATTATATTTTAAACAATAAACTAGAACTTGAAATTAACTACCTTACAATTATTCAGAAATTGTAAGCAATTTAAGAAATGTAAACGATCAGATTTTAGAAGTGCCTTTTTAATTAAGTAGTTTATTCAATATAGCATTAAAAGAACAAGTATATTAACATTTATATATACAGTTTTTAAAACTAAAAGTAAAAGTCATTTTAAAATACCATACACAGTGATATCAAGAATTAAGTATGGAAAACTTGCCCAGTAGAAAATGTTGATTTAACATAGTTCAATACTATGCTGGTATGTAATGGAAACGTTTTAAAAGAAAAGGCTGAAAGTAGTTAGGATTGTGTTACAAAGCACACAATTAAAATGTTGCTTTCAGCATATTAGTCTTTCTGATAACTTTTTTTTTAAAACTGGTTTTAGCAATGAAAGTTTGCTGTACTAAAAGTGAGGAAGGAAATAAAAGAATCACAAGAAGAGCTAAAATTTCGAAATGTGCTCTTCATTAACATTAGTGGTTTTCTCCTTTTTTTGGCATAGGTCAGGGTCAGTGTTTGGCTTTTAGTTTTGTGTTCAATATGATATCATTTATGTATTTTATATTTAGCAAATGTGTATATTTTTCCCTTGTTATTAGTATGAAATTGATCTTAATATAAAAATTTTTAAGTTGTATGTGTCTCCTGTGTCCTACTGTGCTTTGAGTGTGACAAAAGCCACATTGCCATAAATTTGATCTTATTAAACCTGATCTAAATTGCTCTAGGAAAACTATACTTTTCATTGCATATTAATTGCACAATATTTCTACAAAATTATTGGGTATTTTCTTGTATTAGTAGGAAGAAATATTAAGGTCTTTAGAATCTTTGCTAGAAATAGTCCAAGCTTGTATGACAACTATTATCTTAACATTTCTAAAATAGATCTTATAAAACCTGAATCACCTCCTGAAAATGGTCACCAATATTTATTAATATTATTTTGAAAATCCAATGTTTTTATTTAGATTTAAGGTTTAGGTTTGTGAAGAGGTTAACATGTTTAAAATTACCCGTGCTAAAAGTATAAGTAAATTATTTTATATATTCCAATAGATGTTTCTTAATCATTTTAAACTAAGTGGAATAGTATAGTATAGTATAGTCAGGGTTTATGTAAAGTTATGTCCTTTTCTGACAGGATTTTTTATGATGTACATCTACACAAAGGTATTTATTTTTTAGATAAACTCTTATGCAGATGCAACTGCATTAATGTTACTGTTTCTTGAATAAGAAATTCTGAATTTTATTTTGTGGTGGAATTCTTAGATTGGATATTACATTGCAGAAAACTTGGCTTTTTCTCTGATAACTACAGGAATAAGGACCCAAAAATCGGTCATTAAATTTCACACACATAAAAACCAACCTCATATAGTTTTTCATTTGTTAATAAAAATGCAGAAGTAAAGTTAATTTATTGGGTGAATCTTTAGGGGGAGCTCATGGCAGATCAACGTTCAGGTAAACTCTTGCATGTTATTTTTCAAAACAGAATGTTATAGCTAACTCATAGGCTCAGATTTTTCCATAGGTTCGAATGCTGTAGTTATTAGAACACGTTTTTCTTGCACCCCACAGGAAAGATAAATCTCCCTGAGATTGATCTTGGTTTCCAGTGTAAATTTTTTTAGAAGAGTCTTTCAGTTTTAACATCTATATTTTGTGCTGCTTGGCTTCAACAAAGATGCTCAACCATGGGCTTGGGGAGTTGAGTTCTAAGTTTGGAAGTTGAGTTACAAGTTGAGCCACTGACTTTCAAAGGAAGGGCCTCCCGGATCTCCGTTCATCTGTCCCTTGGAGAGGATCATACTGCCTGCCACCCTCACAGGAGTGTTGTGCAGCTTAGTTAATTAATGTTTGTCAGGCCATTTGAGATCCTCAGATGCAGAGTGCTAGATAAGTGGAAATAGTCTGATTATTTGTTCATTTTGTAAGTGTGATACCAGGACAGTACAATGCGAATGTTATTTCCCCTTTCTTCAGCGGCGTTAAATTTATAGTTTAAAGATTGTTGATACCGGACAGACTATTGAGATGCAAAAATGTTCTTTTGGGGACAGTCCATTGGCAGCCAAACAGACATTTAAACAAGTGACAATGTTGAATGCCTTTACAACCACTGACAGAAGACTGCAGGAGCTTTTTTTAACTAAAGATGGTCTGAAGTGAAAAGTGATATTTGATATTTTGCTTTATATTTAATTAAAATGAAAACAAAATTCCAGTTATCATAGCGATAGCATTGACTTAATATAATGTTTATATACATAACTGTTTTTCTCACCCCGATTTGAACTTTTACGTGTGCATATGTAAAATACTGAAGAGATCAGACTGTATCAGGAAAAATGGGAAGTATATACCTCTGTTAACACTGGTTATGAAGCCGTGACTTTAGGCCCTGTTGATAGTTTCTCTTTAGGTAGCAGTTGATATATTTTTTTTTTTTGCCTGAAAATAAAAATAAATGATTAAAAACTGTTGACTATATGCAGAGATGAGCAATCCTTGTACATGTCTGTACTTCTGTGCTATATAGATGTATTTCTGTTGACATCTATTTGAAAAATATATGACTTAAACTCAAATATGTTTGAGTTTAGATTTTAAAAATACAATCCATGTATCAAATTCATTATGTGTAATAGTAAACGTGAACATTCTGTTTCACCATGTAAACTTTAAGTAGCTTTTTAAAATTTATTGATTATTCATCTTTTACATTTACATACCATTTTTGACAGTAGAAAACAACTAAAACCAATTTCATAGGTATAGAAGTTTGGTTTTATTAGTTTTATTAATGAGATTTGCTAATAATCTAATTTCTTTTCTATAAGTCTGCTTCATTAGCCCACACATTTTAAAGCACTTTATTTTTATGCACATGCTTTAATTGTACATATTATGGGGAACACAGTGTTGTTGTGATACATATAATGTGAGGTGGGCAGATTAGGGTAATTTGCATGGCCATCACTTCAACATTTATAATTTCTTTGTATGAGGATCTTTTAATATTCCAGCTATTTGAAACTACATAATATATTACTGTTAACTGTAGTCATCTACAGTGCTATAGAACACTAAAAGTTATTCCTCCCATCTGTCTATAATTTCATATTCTTCAACAAATCTCTTCCTATTCTCTCTTCCCCTCCCCTTTCTATCCTCCAGTATCCTCTGTTCTGTTTTTTGTTTCTATGAGATTAACTTTATTTTATTTTATTTTTAGCTTCCACATATAAGTGAGAACATGCAGTGTTTAACTTTCTATTCTGGGCTTATTTCACTTAAAATAATGTGCGCCTGTTCTATTCATACTGCTGCAAATGACAGGATTTCATTCTTTTTTATGGCTGAATATATTCCATTGCGTATATTTACCTCATTTTGTTTATTAATTTATCTGTCATTTGACACGTAGGCTGATTCCATATTGTGAATAGTGCTGCAATGAACATGGGGGTGCAGGTGTCTCTTTGATATACTAATTTCCTTTCCTTTGGAAAAATACACAGTAGTGGGATTGCTGGAACATGTATGTAGTTCTGTTTGTGGTTTTTTGAGGAACTTCCATACTGTTCTCCATAGTGGCTGCCCTAGTTTACGCTCCCACCAACATTAGAAGGATTTGAAAAACAACAACAACCTTCTTGTAACCTAGACTGTTCATGAGGTCTGGCATAGTTCTGCTGGCCCAGGTTTCTAAAGCAGGTGAAGCAGATGTATCTTAGTGAATTGGACTGTAGGTTTGCAGTCACTGTGAAATGTCATCCTTTAGCACAGTATCTGTTCATTATTTCCTGTATAACTATCTTTTGCTTGGCTTCTCTTTTCCATGGACTGCATGAGCCAGGAGATAACAGGGCCCCCCAAATAACCCATTGTTGAACATTTTTAGTTGTTGGAAGTGAAAAGTATACAGAAGGTGGCCCAAGTTTCAGGACCAGAGGGGCAGAATGTTTCAAAAATGAGATGTATAGTGTTGATGTGAATCTGGTAATTTTTCTGGCAAAGCCTGGTCTGATGGGTCAATTTTACACGTGAATATCTAAAATGCCACAAAAATGTTTTATTTTTGATTTTTGTGGATTTTGTTATTTTCACCAAAAAAGTATTATCTCCATTTTCATATATATTTTATTCTCCCTTCCCTTAGATTCTGTTCAAAAACTTTCCTTAAATGTTTATAGGCAAAGACTATTAGACTGCTCTCCCAATTAACTCAAGGGAGCTTGGCAACCTGGGTGTTGCTGTGTCTAGTTATGCTATTAGTTTAAGGACATGCAGATTGTTTCATTGATGTTTGAAGACCCTGTGTTTTGTTTTTTTTTTTTTTTGGAGAAGCAACACCATTTACAGACTTTTATAATGAACTATAATTTGCAAATACATTGAAGTCTGGAACATGACTTTCTTATCAGTGGTTAGAACTGCAGCAAAGCGATCTTAGTTCAGTTTTGTTTTTCTGCGAACAGCACACTTGTGACAAATTCAGCATTTGGCATCATTAGTCATGTCAGAATGATCAGATGCTTCCTCTCAATTGTAATTTTATATATTAACTTGCCTCTTTTAAAAAGGTAGTTTCTTAATTTTGAAGATTTACTTTAGACATATCAGGAAAAGGATAAACGATTTTCACCATGGAAATTTATATATGTGAAACATGAATAAACAAAAAATGCTAAGTATATACAGTAAAGATACCTATTTTTAAAGGCAAAATACACTTTATAATTTTGGTAACATTAAAAAAGTTAGTGATTATGAATCAAAATTTTATGAATTGAGCATTTATGAGAATTAAGGTACAAAATGGAAAAGATTTTTAAAATAGATTTCTGGTTAAAACAATATTTTGTGTGAAGGAAGTGATAAGATCCCTGACAACATGATTTATTGAATTGCATTTGCCTGTAGTGTTACATTTAGTTTAAAATTTTGTATGCAAGACTGAGGCTTGATCATAAAAAGAGTCTTGGTAGACAAAGCACATAAAAGCCCAGAGAATTAACTTTCTGAGTGTAGCTATATGCATTGGGTAGCACAAGAATACCTGTTTGTAGCTGTCAAATTTGAATTTTTAATGAGGAAAACAAAATCTGGTGAAACTTTTAAAGCAATTGTATAGGAAAGCATTACAAAATAAATTATTTGATTAAAATAGATGGATACTTATAACCAGTTGCCAAGTAATTTAACATACAGTTTGTAGGATTAAGTTTACTGCCTTTCCATTAGTTTGTTACCAGATGGATGCCTTTCATCCTCACCAGAACTCTTTGAGGTTGAAACTATTGTTATCCCTATCATTTAAATGACTAAATTGAGGCTTGGATATTAAGTATTTTGCCCAGATCACACTGCTCATAATGGCAGAGATTAAATTCTAGCCCTGGCAGTTCTAGAGTCCCCACTCATAACCATTGCATAGCCCGTGTTGGCTCAATATGGTTGCTAATAAATGCTAGGGGAGTTTCTACAATTTCAGAATTAGTTCCATCTAAGCATACATGTTTTTATGTGTGTATATACAAAGAATTGGATAATACAATATACTGTAAAGAAGATGAAAACCACTCATAAATTCCAACCTATCAATACTTATCTGTTTATATTTTGCATCTAATGTATCCTTTATTTATATTTAAATATATATTTTATTCAAGTATAGGATCATGTACCTCACTGTTTTATAATTTTCTTTTTAAATTTTCAATATATTGTGGACATTTTTTCTCTTCTACAAATATATCCCACAATATTTAATTTTGCACCTCATTACACCACGGAATAGTGATAACCTGGTATGTTTAAGACATTCCTTATTAATGAACATTTAGATTACTTCCAATTTTTATTTATAAGGAACACTTTGATGAATCTCCTTGTACATATTGTTCTGTTGCTCTATCATCTTCTTGGGATAATTTCATATAGTAGAATTCCAGTTATTTAAATGAGAAAGTACATGATTGATAACAAAAGGTATTTAATATTCAAGTCACTATTATCTATAGGGGTAATTTTTAAGATATAAAATAAGTTGGCTCATAAAAATGCATGGAGATAATATCCTAGAAGTATTTAAAGATTAACTTCTAAATTGTAAATTGACTTATTTAATGATAGATGTAAAAAATTAGGAGAAAATCAAGTGGCATATCACATATGTGGAATACAGTACATGCCTAATACAAGGTAAGTGGTATAATATGCTTACCTTATATTGCATGTGCAGCATAGTTTATTTTTTAGAGAAATTGATTTGCAAGAAGAACTCATTTTTTTAAGCAGAGTTGATTCAAGGGTTTTAATTGAAAGCAGTCCACTCAGGCTATACCTTTCTTGGGGGAATAATTTCTCTCTTTTCTCTGCTTTTGATTTGCCTCCATGGATGATACTCCTGCTACCCTTCACACTTTCTCAAGCCAGTTTAGAACTTTTTGCCTTCCCCAGATGTATGTTGGATGTGTGATTAATGGGGTGGGATTTGAGAGAGTACAACAGAAAAGAACTGATTTCTCTTTTCTTTAAAAGATGGCATGTAATGATCTTTGTTTTAATTTGTTGCTGAAATATATTAAATGCATTGATCCTGTTATGTATTCTTCTTTGATAAAGTTTTCAGAATATCAGAATATTCTTTTTCTCTGTTATTGTTACATAATATTTCATACATTTGTGGGATATACATGGGAATTTTTTGCAAACATAGAATAATGGTCAAGTCAGGGTATTTGGAGTATTCATTACCTTGAGCATTTATCATTTCAATGTGCTGGTAACATTTCAAGTCCTCTCTTTTAGACATTTTGAAATATGCAGTATATTATTGCTAACTCTAGAATATCTTTATTATTTCTTATGAAAATGTGAAGGAGCAGGGGCAAGAATACTTTCTGAGTTAACATTGCGTTTGTGCTACCTATATGCTAAAAATACAGATTCTTGGGCCACTCTTACCCATAGATTTATGAAAACATGTATGTTGTTATTTATGAAGGTTTAAGACCAGCAAGTTAAGCCAGCCTTCTATATGGAATCTAAAAATGTACACACTACCTTTGAAAGAGACATTCACTTTACTTAAAAATAATTACTTGCTGTTTTTAAAAAAAGACTCAGTGTGGAACGTTTGAAACATCCTCTTTTGTTCATTGAACAATGAAAAAACCCTTACTTGTTACATTTTAGAAGTCTATCTGTTTTGAAAGCATGATATAATTGAAGGCAATGCTGGCTATATTTTAGGAGATATACATATTTGGCTTATCTAAATCTTAATGTCAGAAATTGGCTACCCAAAAGTTCCCTGGCAATACAGGAAAATCTGTCCTCTTTCCCTCACTTATAAACTAATTCTAGGAAGTTGGATATTTTTGAAGTGTGAATTATCTGTATGGGCAGTCTGTGGTCTACAAGTTCGTTATATACTGTCATAACTTTATGTTGTGTGACTACTGGATGTTTTTGAGTTTTTAAAATCAGAGCTTTCCTCAAATTCACATGTGATTTAAATAGTTTTGAAGAGTCTAAAATATATACTAACCTTTGAGGTTCCAGTTGGGTTTGGAGGTAGGTATGCTCCACATTTAACTCTGGCTGTGGTTCAGGCCTGCCTGTATTTTATTTTCTGGTAAAATTAGATGTTATGTTTTCTTTTTGCTCTTCCCTTGTGATATAGTGGAAAGTGCTCTGGATTGGGGGAAGGGAGGCTTTGTGTTCTAGACTCACTTTGTGACTAACTAGCCGTGTGACCCTGGGTGAGTCACTCAAGCCTCATACACTGTTTCCTGCTTTGGAAGATTATAGTTTGAAGGATGCAGTTTCTCAAGTCTCTTGACAGTTGCAGAGTCAAGCAAATCTAGAGTCAAGTAAATTTCCTATAAAACCTTAAACATTCAAATCTATGAATTGATACCCAAGGCAACTTTAAGACAAAGTTCTTATATTTTAGACGTAATGATGCTAATGTCCAAAGAGATGTATATTTGAACTACAAATTATTAAATATGATTTCCAACCAGTGGCGGAGATCCCTAAGTTATAAGCAACTGTCACACATATACTCTGAAACCTTCACAATTACATTCTTTGAACTTATCTTGTACAAGAAAGCTCATTCTTTGGAAACAACTTTGCTGCAAAAGAATCATATTAAGGGGCTGCTTATGAATGAAGTTAAAGGGAAGAAAGCATAATGAGAAAATAATTCTGTGAGAAAGTGACATGCTTAAAGTCTCCTTCCTCAGTTTCTTGGCATTGAGCGATGATGCCTGTTTTGTTCACAGTCAGATGTTCAAATCAGAATTTTGGATGCAGAAACTAATTTTAGTAGGTGGGGTGCAAATTTCTTATGAGTCCATGAATAGACTCTAATCCCAGCTGTTTCATTACAATTATAAAAATAAAATTGGCTGTGAATCATTCAAACTCCATTTAATGGATGTGAATAATTCAGTTTCATTGCACTGAAATCTTAAAACATCTTTGTTCTTTATGTTCCTTTGGAGTTCATACGTTATTACTCATATATGAATTATTTGAAGTACGGGTGGTCATGATGAAAGTGACCACATTTCTACTTAGCTCCTGTGGGTTTCAGGAGAAGAGGTGGCCTCTAGGGTGAGGCTAGGGATTAAGTGGAGAAATAAGTTGGAAAAGTCCAGGGAAAGAGAAAAGGATGTTAAATTAGGATTTCTTGGCATTATCTTTCCTATTAAGATATATGTTCATTTTAGATGTTTTAGAAAATATTAACAAGCAAAAAGAATAAAGCAAGTTCGCAACATTTTTAATGTATTCACTTCTGTACACACACACACATGCACACTCACAAACATGCTCAGTCACACATATAAACATGCACACTCAGACATGCTCACTCGCACACACAGACATGCACACACAAACATGCTCACTCACACATAGACATGCACACACAGACATGGTCACTCACACAGACATGCACACGCAGACATGCTCACTCGCACACGCAGACATGCTCGCTCGCACACACAGACATGCACACACGAACATGCTCACTCACACATAGACATACACACACAGACATGCTCACACTCACAGACATGCACACGCAGACGTGCTCACACACACGCAGACGTGCTCACTCACACACATAGACATGCACACACAAACATGCTCACTCACACATAGACATGCACACACAGACGTGCTCACTCACACACACAGACATGTACACACAAACATGCTCACTCACACACACAGACATGCACACGCAGACATGCTCACTCGCACACAGACATGCACACACGAACATGCTCACTCACACATAGACATGCACACACAGACATGCTCACACTCACAGACATGCACACGCAGACGTGCTCACTTGCACATGCAGACGTGCTCACTTGCACACATAGACATGCACACACAAACATGCTCACACATAGACATGCACACACAGACATGCTCACTCACACACATAGACATGCACACACAGACATGCTCACTCACACAGACATGCACACGCAGACATGCTCACTCGCACACACAGACATGCTCACTCGCACACACAGACCTGCACACACAAACATGCTCACTCACATATAGACATGCACACACAGACATGCTCACTCACACTCACAGACATGTACACACAAACATGCTCACTCACACAGACATGCACACACATGGATTTGTATGTTTATTATTAAATAACTTTTAGATTTACTTTATAATAAATTATAAACTTTTTTATAGGGGTGTATATTCTGCTACATCATATTTATTGACTTCACAGTGTTTCACTCTATGTTGTAATAGTTGTCCTAGAAGAGTTATCTCATCGTTTCTTATTGTTGGACATTTATTTCTAATTTTTGCTATTATAAATAGTGCTTCTTTGAATATCTTTATAGCTCAATAATTTCAACTTGCTTGCAATTTTTAATTTCTAGAATTGGCGTCCCTACAATGGAACGACACAGTAGTAGAGTTTCTTGACAAACATAGGTCATGTTATTGGGTCATTTATGTATACTCCTGAGAAACAAGAAAACAGTATCATTTACTGGGTTTCATTAATTCAAATTGCCTTGCAGTGACAGTTAAGAAATAGAACCCTAACTTTTTAAAAAACATTATTATAGGGGAAAAGTCAATAACTATGATAATTTGAATAAGGTGTATTTCTTTTTTTTTTTGGCTCTAAATTTTATATATATATTTTTTATTGCATTTTAGGTTTTGGGGTACATGTGAAGAACATGCAAGATTGTTGCATAGGTACACACATGGCAGTGTGATTTGCTGCCTTCCTCCTCCTCACCTATATCTGGCATTTCTCCCCATGCTATCTCTCCCCCAACTTTCTTAAGCACCAGCAAAGAATCAGTCAGGTATAGATTTCACTTTCATAACTGAAAGATTTCTCAGTCACCTTGCCATTCAGAGAATATTTCATAGGATAATGTACTTACAAATTTATACATATATGGGGATTTAACTGCCTCTAAAACATTTCATAATGTGTCACATTTCTTAATGTGTTTTGGTGAGCACATGAAATTGATGCCAATAACTACTCAGAGAAGTGTTTGGTGTACAAACTGAATTTTGAAATATTTAAATTTACTTTTATTTGCTTACAGCTATTTGTACAGTTTATTGTAAGATATGTATGA
This sequence comes from Ateles fusciceps, assembly GCA_036589455.1. NCBI lineage: Eukaryota > Metazoa > Chordata > Mammalia > Primates > Atelidae > Ateles > Ateles fusciceps. Next base: position 2,658,911 of record JAZHEH010000045.1, on the reverse strand, counting down.
AAATCAGGTGTTAAAGGAAAGAGTATGAGATTATTCTATATCCTATCTCTTTTCAGTTGCTTCTCCAAGCATTAGACTTCTCTAGGCAAAGTCTTTTCATAACACTGGATTTTCATTATATTTTGTAGTTCATGAAATTTTAACAAAATACACTTCTGTTTGTGGGATTTGAATGCATGCTGGTGAGTGTCCAAATTTAAAATATATTGGTACTCATATGGATTCAGGATTTATTTTCAATGAAAGGACATTCACTAGACCAAACTAATGTATACTAAAACTTGAAAGAAATATAAATGGAAATAAAAAAAAGTAGAGGATAATTTTGTAGAGTTATTTCCTGTTATACTGGTCTCTAAAGTTTCTTGTTGTCTGAGAAATATTAATTTAGCACCTGCTAGGTTTCAGACAGAAACTGTGGAAGAACTTATAAAGGGTATGAAAACGAGTAGATCAAGGTTTCTGTACTCAAGTTATATACAATTAGCTGTAGGTGATATGACAGGTATGCTGACAGCTAAAATACAATCAGAGTTCTATAAAAGAAGTTAAGGGAGACGAGAATGAGTATGATTGTTTAAAGAGGAACAGATCACATTCTACTGAGAAAACCGACTTAGTTGTCCCAAAAGGTTTTCTGAGCCTGTTTTTGAAAGAAAGGCTGGACTTTTAGCAGGTGAATATGACAGCAGGAAGGGTAAGCCATGTAGAGGAAGCAATGTGAGATTAGGAAGGGGCATTTTCAGGCTATAGAAAAGAGAAAAGCTTGATGGAAAGATAGTTATATTATAGTATGAGGAACTAAGACTTGACATACAGGTTAGGATAATTTTCTAAAATGCTTATTTGAAAAATTTTATCTCAGAAGAAAATTAGGGAACCATTCCAGGATTTGGGCGAAGGATAATTTCATCACATCTTAATAGGGTTAATATGACCATGTTACATAGGTTAGCATGGAAAGAAGGTGGACACGGTTAAGGTGATGAAGACTCATTAGTAGGTTTATCTCTTACCCTGAGTAATAACAGGGAGCCTACACTAGGATAGTGAAGGTGGGAAGTGATTTCTGTAGATATACTGGGCAGAGAATCTTCAAGAGTTAGCGAAGTTTATATGTGTGGTGACCAAAAGGAGGCTTTGGTTTTGATGACCAGTAGGAGACAAATAATAGCTAATTTTTAATAAAGACTAACTGTGGGCAAGGCTTTACTCTTTGTTTGCAGTAACTTATTTAATCCTCATAATAACCCCTTGATATAGATGCTGTATTTTACAGAGAGGAAATAGAGCCTCAGAGATGTTACGTCACTTGCCAAAAGTCACCCCAGCTAGAGAATGGCTGGATCAAACTGGATCACATCCAAGTAACCTGGCTCAAGGTTCACACGCTTTACTATATTTATTTTCAATATATCATTAGCAGTATTCTAGAGTTAGCTGTTTTGTGAGGGTAAAATAACAAAGCTGGTTTTGGACTTACAAAGTTTGTAAGGTATTCAGATGAAACTATCTATGGATAGCTGGAAACGCAGTTTCTCATAGGGAATAGAGGAGTTGGAATGACTTCCAAATTAATTGACATTCATTTAATAATTGAAGATAAACTGAAAGCCAGTTTGTTCAGAATATTATAGGAGCAACGTTAACATGACCAAGCTATAGACACTGATTCTTTAAGTCTTTTGCAAACCAGTAGCAAAAATAATGTTCAATAAGATGATTACAGCACAAGAAAAAAGTATGTCAGGTACCACATAGTTAAAAAAGATGTTGTAAAAATTTAGAAATGGAAATTACCCCTCTCAATTAATCTATCAAGGGCAGTTAGTCCAGAAGAGGTTGCTTATCAGTTGGTTCTTGAAAAGTGGTGTTTAGAATGCTTAAGAAACAAAGTACATGACCTAAGGAGAATCTAAGTAGAAGTTGAGCTTTTTACTCCAGCAAAAAAATCTATGTAAAAAAATTGAGTGAGGACCCCTCTGTAGTGACATTTTGACATTAGTGAGATCAAATTTTAAGATCCTTTGGGTGTATCAAAATCTTTTCCTAATTAATAGGATTCAGAAACACCACAAAGACATGCATGCTTTGTCTTATTATAGCAGCAAAACTAAAAGAGAAGAGTAAGTTTTAGAGCAGAAGGAGGGTATTTAAATCAAAGTCTAAAAAATGTAATTAATTATGTAAATAATTTCAAAAAATTTATTTTCTTTTAAATATATAAATATGCATATGGAGAGTATGTATATCTGTAAATAATGCTTATTCTAACATAAAAAATAACCCTACTACTTGGGGTAATATATACATATTATCAAAGAAAAAATATGCATGAAAAAATTCTTGAATACCCATTTAAAAATGAATGCCATATTTACTCTGCCTGTCTGATAGATTCATTATATATAAGAACTATCAGGTTTTAGCATTTTAGTTTTATGTGTCGGTGTTCTGATTTATTCACTAATCATTTCTCTTAGATTTAACCCAGTGGCTTGTTTTCAGGTCTTGTTTAATGTCTTATTTTATAAATGAGAAAAAAGAGAAATGCTTGCCTGTAATATATCACCTGTTGTTTAATGGCTAACACTGTTATATATCTTAATACTGTATCACATTAAGTCATTTTAAAAGCATTCTGCTTTCCCTTTTGTTTAAAATTCCTACAATCTCTGGGATATTGGTAGGGGGTTAATGGAAGTCTTGATTAAAATCTTCCAAGCTTTAAAGCTTTCAGTTCTTGTAAACAATTTGGATCTGAGAGATAGGCCTATTTATGACTTTTTACTAGCCTATTTACCCATTTAATGTTAAAAAATATATGCTTTTTAAAGTTTTCTTATAATAAGTACAAATTAAAATGCCTTTTAAAATATCAACCACACTTCGCTGTGTGATGATTACAGAATTTATGGTAGTTCTTTTGAAAATTCTCTGAAGACGTATTATAATTTTAAAAGTAAAGGAACTACCTTGAGTATATCAATTTTCCATTATTTTAAACAAAAGTTTTAAGTTTTATATCTAGGTTGCTTTTAGGTAGTTACTTCCAAACTTGAAGGACTATGAACTCTAATCATTAGGGTAATCAATCTGTACTTGCGTCATAATAGCTAACCTAACTGTAGGTGGATGAAAGTCTTGGAAATGGGTAACAGCCAAAATACAGTTGGAGTTTACACTTGGGCTCACAGGCCCAATCTTGAGGATTAATCCAGAGGACCAGCCCAAGCAGATCTGACCTTTCTTATGGCCGGCAACATTGACTGCACAATATTCAGGTTCAGTCAGAAGTTTTGGTTATTCTATTTTTAATGAACAAACATGGTGAATTTCAAACATGGTGGTTTGGGTTTCCAAGGGATTGAGTTGGCATGTGTGTAGTTTCCAGTTTTTATGATTTTAATTTATGAATTTCATGGCAATGTTGGAATTTATGTGATATTTCTTGGGCTTGAAATTGAAGTTCATTGAAGTGTGCACACGTGTGTGTGTGTGTGTACGTGTGTGTGTGTGTGTGTGAGATTTTTCCTCTAAAAGCAAGGAGCTTTTAGACAAGTATGAGACACAGTAGAACAAAGATATGAGACATAATGAAAATCCTAGGTCTTTTAATTTATCCATTAGCATGTTGTGAGCTCCTGAGGGCAGTGCTATTTTTATATTTCTGTTTCTTGCTGGGCCTGTTACACTGTTTTTTTTTTTTTTAATTTCATTTTAGGTTTTGGGGTACATATGAAGAACATGCAAGATTGTTGCATAGATACACACATGGCAGTGTGATTTGCTGCCTTCCTCCCCCATCACCTATATCTGGCATTTCTCCCCATGCTATCTCTCCCCCAACTCCCCACCCCCCCACTGTCCCTCCCCATTTCCCCCTGACAGACCCCAGTATCCGATGCTCCCCTCCCCTGTGTCCATGTGTTCTCATTGTTCAACACCCGCCTATGAGTGAGAACATGTGGTGTTTGATTTTCTGTTCTTGTGTCAGTTTGCTGAGAATGATGGTTTCCAGGTTCATCCATGTCCCTACAAAGGACATGAACTCATCGTTTTTCGTGGCTGCATAATATTCCATGGTGTATATGTGCCACATTTTCCCTGTCCAGTCTATCATCGATGGGCATTTGGGTTGGTTCCAGGTCTTTGCTATTGTAAACTGTGCTGCAATGAACATGCGTGTGCATGTGTCCTTATTGTAGAATGATTTATAATCCTTTGGATATATACCCAGTAATGGGATTGCTGGGTCAAATGAAATTTCTATTTCTAGGTCCTTGAGGAATCGCCACACTGTCTTCCATAATGGTTGAACTAATTTACACTCCCACCAACAGTGTAAAAGTGTTCCTATTTCTCCACATCCTCTCCAGCATCTGTTGTCTCCAGATTTTTTAATGATTGCCATTCTACCTGGCGTGAATGGTATCTCAATGTAGTTTTGATTTGCATTTCCCTAATGACCAGTGATGATGAGCATTTTTTCACATGTATGTCTTCTTTTGTAAATATTTTAGGAGGTCTAGAATCAATATATCTTTAACTGAATAGAATTATATGAGGATATATGTGTTTTTTAACATTTGGAAACCACATTTTAATTCCTGTATGAGACTGCCATACTGCCTGTATAAATTTTCTACCATTAATTAAGTTTGTAATGGTAAATTGATTATTATTTGAATACTCTTTTTAGGACTGATGAATTAGTAAGTTATTACTTTGTGTGTTATTTCCAACAACCTTTAGGGTATAAGATTATCTAGTGAGTTACTTACTCTGGAAAAAATCAATTACAGCCATTTAGGGTTCGTATAAAAATAAAAAGTATTTGAGCACTAATGGGACATTTTAACATTTGATCTATATCTATAGATATAGATATAGATCTTTTTCTGAGTTATCTGGCGAAGCAGAGATTTCTTAAGGTTCATGGAATTTTGTGACACAGGAATCTAGAGACTTAATCTGCCAGTGCATTTCTAGGCTTTAAAAAGTTTCAGTTCAAACCGAAAAAGTCTATCTTTTTTTTTAAACTCATGACTCCAAAATTTATTTTTATATACTTTTTTTTTTAATAAAATTAACTCTAGATTCAATTTTGGTTGAACTGAATCAGTCTTCTGCACAGCTACATTATTAGTTTATAGTGCACAGTGCTGGCAAGTGTTGAAACAAAAATGTGAAGAATGATTTAACATACTAATAATGTACTGCCTCCTTCTGAAGAAGGGAAATATTTTAGAATAGTAGGTACGGAGCTCAAGATAACTGGAAATGTGTAATGAGACCATTTATCTAGATCATTTTATGACCAAATCAGAGACCCAAAGGCATATAGCCCAGAAAGTGTGATAAGAAGTAGAGAAAGATACTAGTAGATATTATTCCTTAAGTCTGCAGTATGACTTAACTAGAGACAAACCTTGATAGGAGAGTTTGAAAGCTTTTGTGAACTCAGGAATGCATATGATGTTTGTACTACAAACCCAACCTCATCATCTTCATCTCTTTGCCTAGAAGAGATGAATAAAAGTACAGGTTATATTTATGAAACTGAAATCTATAAAGGCAGAGCTCTTTTCCTCAAGCAGGCGTTCTTGTCTGTTTTCTTGACCCTTTAGCAAATTAGAGGAAGGAAAGGAGGGAGAAAGGGTATAGCCGTATGGAAAGAAAGCTGGTGAAGTATTCTGCTCTTCTGTTCTTTGCCTTGATGTTGAACCATGTCTACACTATAGTATCCCTCTGGTACCAGATTTATTGCCTGCCAGGATTGGAATTCATGCAGAGAGGAAGGATTCATGAAAAAATAATCAAAGTCAGGAAAGTCTTTTTCTGTAATCTTGTCTCATACCGTGAGTTATTTTTGTCTGGGTAGTTTACAAGGATGTAACTCCTTCATTCGTCTAACCGTGATGTAGTAAAAGTCATTTGCAGGAAATGAAACTCCACTTTGTTACTTTTTTCACTTAAAGGCTAATCTGATCAGCATTAAAACATTTGTTCATATTTTAATTCAGTATTTGTATGATGCCTATGGAAGACATATGGATTTAAATAGAACTTGGCTAACCATCTGCTGATAAGGGAAAGTGAGATGCTAAATCAGAGAGGCAGGAAAGTCTATTTCAGTAAAAGCTATTTTGATCTGAAATACTGTAGGCAGTCTTACAGAGTATTTTAATTGGGATGATATTGATGTATGCTAGTAAAAGAAATGTATTTGCTGATATAGTTGAAGTTATGTAATCATTACATTTCTATATCAGTTTAAAGATGTGGAACTATGTGAAATTTTGATCCTGTTAATTATAACTTTTTTGTGGAAACATTTTTTCTGATGTATTTTTCAGAGCAGTCATGCCAGAAACTAGAACATAAAATATTGACTTTTCAAATAAATTAATAAATAAGAACAATTTATTCAGTGCTAATATGTCGATTATTTTTTATAGTAAACTATGTTTTAAAATCTTATTTTAAATTTGAGGAAATTAGAAGAAAAAGAATATCTATTCTCATGATGGTAAAATGTGGATGTATAAAGCTAAAAAGTCTACAATTATGTCATATTTATGTCTTAATTTAGTATTTTGAGAGTTTAGAGACATATAAGGATTAGGAAAGGTAGGATAAAATATCTGAATTATATACATATATATTTGTATATATATGTTTATGTATGTAATATTCAACTTAACCTTTATATAAGCCTTATTTTTGTTGTCCAAATTAACTCTTCATTAATTCATAAAACGTGTCTGGCATGTAGTTTTTGCTGGGGAAATACAAGAGTCAGTAATACAGGGAAGTAGAACAGTAATTTGTCCTCCTGTGTGTCAGGAATTATGCCAGTTACCATCACAGTCATCATCTCAGTTGATCCTCCAAATAACATTGTGATGTTGGGCATTGTCAGCTCAATTTTAATGATGGCACTAAGGCATAGAAAAGTTAAATACGTTGCCCCAAAATAACACAACTGGTTTAAAACTCCCCGTATGAGAGGAATTAAAACCATAGCCTCTTACAACTAGAAGGTCACTGTATCCAATACTCTAATCCCTGATATATCATGAATGCGGAAAGAGGATTTAGACTCTACCACACAGCCGTCCTGAAATTGCTGCAGAGGTACAGGGAATCATTAACATGGTAGATTGCACATTAAGGATAGAAATGGACCAGGGAGCACATGAGTAGTCCACGCTGATACTAAGAAGTACCTAGGGTGCCTGGGCAGAGAAGAACATAATCTTCTCTGCCCAGATTATGTTGGCGTGATCTGCTGGTTGGCATCTTCTTGACAAGGATCCTTGCTTCAGGTATTTGGAATATTTTATGTTATCAAGCTATTTAGAAATTGTAAATATCTGCAAAAGTGCTTATTCCAAAGTATATTTCTTGCATTTGCCTTCAATCCATGTCTGAATATTTAAGAAGATTTGTTATTGGTATAGACAGGCACCAACTTTTATAATATTTTATATTCACAAATAAGCAACTTGTTACCATTTCCCCTACCACTAAAAATAGTGTTGCCAAAGATACCTTGCTTGCAGAACCTTCTTTGCCGAATTCCTGGAAGTGGAATTGCTGTGTCAAGGACAATGTACCTGAAATTGTGGACAGGTAATGCCAGATTCCTCCCCCCTTTCTAATTAACAGTGAATGATTTGAGAAGTGATTGTGTCCATTTAGAATTTCATTAGGTTAGAATGGAAATGAAGAAAGCAATGAAGAATCAACATGTGGAAAAAATATGGTTTTTTTCCAAAAAGAACTAGGAATTGATGTACTGAGTTTTTGTGTCCATGTTGATGTATTATTCCCTTGATGGCATTCTTGGGACCAATTATCTTCAACATGTGGCGAATCTTTTTATTCATATGTCTCTCTGTATTTGGAACAACTATATCTTGGATATACCTGATGCCTACAATTTGGGGTTAACCAGAGTTTCCTTTTAATGGCGTAAACTGTCATAGTTGGCAAGAAATATTCCAGGAAAAGAAATTTATATTTTCTCAAATGAGAAAGATGTGTGGGTTTATTTAGGACAAAAAGCAGAGACGTAAATGCTACAAACCTATATATATATATATATATATATATATATATATATATATATATGGTTTTAGAGTGACTGTTACATGTATCCTATCAGGTTTTGAAGCCCTATGATTGCCTTAGTTTCTTGCATCAGTTTTTCTCTTCATTTTTCCATCTTATCTCTTTCCTTTCACAGAATGGTTTGATGAATTTATGGGCACTAAACCATTTTTAATTACTGATCTCTTAAAAACATATAATCTGACTAAACTTCTAGACAAAATAAAAATGTGTGATTATCCCAGATTTATTATAACTTTTGTAGCTGTCTTAAATTTTTAACAATAGAGGATCAAGTTGCCATTACTTAGTGAAGAGTCATGGTCCATGTTTTGAAGAATGAGTGGCAAAAGTGATGAAATTCTGTTTTATTTTTTCTGTTTTCTGATATCCGGAATATTGCCATTTTCCACATCTTTTTTCTGACCTTAAGAATGCCAGCTGGCTATTAGGAAAAGAAGAAGAAAGAAAAGGAAAGGGAAGGGGGAAGGGGAAAGGAGGAGAAGGAGGAAGAGAAGGAGAAGGACAAGAAGAAGGAGGAGGAGGAGGTGACGGAGGATGACAACGAAAGAAAGAAAGGAAGAAAGAGAAAGAAAAGAAAAGAAAGACGCAAAAACAACAATAAAGCCCAGAAATTATGGCTTCCCTAAACCATGCCGTTGGCGCTGCCCCTCCCTTAGTGCCTCATAGCCTGGAGCTCACTAGCAAGGTTCTAGATCTGGACCACTTCCATTTTTTATTCTGTCAACTGGCCTTGAGCAACAGGTAAGTATTATCCTTGTTGCTCCAGCCTTGGAGGAACTGTAGGGTAGCTTCTGTCTACAATTCTGACCACTTGCCTTTTGGCAATCTGTTTAGTGACTTTAGACTCTTCTATCAAGGCCATCTTGTAGACTGGGGTTGTCCAGAATTCTATGATACATACAACTTTCTGATCACCTGCTAAGACTTAAATGAACAGACTAAATGTAGATATTCTTTCTTTGTCTCATACTTAACTGCTGCACACACACATTCGTATCAAAGATGGTATGGTAGATACATATATCTATAATTCACTATGTATAGTTTGCTTTAAAATAGGATATGGCCGCGAATTTGCTAAATCTAGGTCATAGTATGAGGATCACTTATATGAAAATAATGGTACAAGATTAAATAGTGTTATTCATATGAGAACTTAGAAATTCCCTTACCTTGAAGTTTCAAGTTAATGTTTTTCATTCTTTTAATTTGGTGTGACAAGAAATATTGCCTTTGGTGCAGTCAGAATTATGTAGCATGATGCTTCTTCTTGGTGCTATTATTTTTACTGCAGTAAATATTTATTTTAGTTGGCATTGTTGAATTATCTCCATTTGAGTACAACCAGTAAAGCTATGGTTAAATTTTACTGCTTTTTCTCTTAGAATCACCTTTTCAGCTAGTTTACCTTGGAGAGACAACTACATTTTCCACCAAATTACAGAAACTGAGAAAATTGAGTGGAATTTTTTTCTTTTTTTCTATTTAAAATGTGGTTACTTTGTATTACTGTGGCGAGCTCACTAATATATGTATGAAAGCACAGGATCATCAAATGTAAAATAAAATCAAAACAGGGAACTCCAGTATGTTTATTACTAAAGAAAACAACAAAAAAAACTGTCATTTTTCCCAATGCAATTAAATAAAAAGAGATCACTAATATTACACTTATCTAATTCATGTCTTCTCGGCAATGTGAACTATTGCAGATGTTCCTCCAGCTCTTTTGAGAGGGATGTGTGCTGTCAGCCTTTACTGATGGAACACATAGCTTGGATTTTGGAAATACATTTGAATCTCCTTGCAGGATGGCCTGCTAACAGGCGGTGTTGTGAAACCACTTCTGAGAGCCTTCTAAACTTAAACAAGAAAAACACCTGTAGCCGTCAGCACTACTTTCAGCAAACAGTCCACATTGTGACGAGTCGTCTAACTACTTTCTCTTTGTCAGCAGGAGTCTTTGTTTCACACGGAAGAGTTGTCACATCAGAAATCAGAATAAAGGCCTAAGGTCTCTATCCCCCACAGAGCAATAACATGTTATGCATTATTTTCCCCTAAGTATTCTCTATCTACTCAACTCTCTCCTACAAACCTACCTGTTTATTTGAAACTCCTATATATATATAAAGAGAGTATGAAGAAAAAAAAATGTTTGGCTTTTTAATGATAGTCTTTTCAAGTGTATGTGCCATTATTTATAAACCTATGAATGTAACATTCAGTGGCGTTAATGTGTTCACAAGTTTACCATGGGTGTGGATGGTGGCCAGAAAAGTACTATTCCTGAAAAGAACACAACTATGTAAGCAACTCCTGTATTTTGATTACTTGCTGTAGATAAACATGCTCTCCTCATCCAAGTCTGCTACAGGAATGGACAAAAATCTTGGGGTACCAATATTGTGAGGGGGTTGGTTGAATTCAGCATTTTGGCAACAAAAACTGGAAAGAAATAATTGGTGACCCATACGGTATGTGTAATGGGCACTATCAGCTGTTTAGACATACACCAGTTATTCTGAAGCTTTCCAAACCCATCTGTCACCATATTGTTTAGTCACATGAAATAGAATTGTCATTTCTCCTGGCATAAGCTGATACAGTTGCAATTGATTTTTGCTTCAAACTTTTGTATAAGTAGACCTGTGTCATCAGGATATATTGTTTTTGTTTTGTTTTGTTTCTGCTTTTGTTTCCGCTATCAGTAGTCTATGGTACAGTTTCTTATTTGAAAAACAAAAGCAGGTATAGCTAGAGGGCCACAGCATAAAAAATAAAATTAAATATTAAAGGCACTTAATGTAGGGTTAAAAAATACCCTGTGAAAGCTACACCTTATCTTTTCCAATGTGTACAATTGAGTCAAGAAAGCATAGTTGCATCTTTATTGTAAATCCAATAATGCACCTCCTACTATTGTATTTAATCGTTGATATTTTTCTCTCCTATTCATCATTGTGTAATGTGTAATTTGACATAAATTCCTGGCCACTGACTCTTTCTGCAATGTTGGCAGGCGCAGTTCATAACTGGGGGTAATTGGAGAGAGATTTGAGCACTGTTCTCTGCAAGAACGGAACAATGTTTAGGATACTTCTGGTTCTCTTGAGAATTTTGTGGGGCATAAAGGGGAACACGAAACAATAGGAAAGTGCACATTTTTTTTCCAACAGTGGCAGAATCAGGAGATTCCTTGGTAACTAATTCACTGGTTCCTGAGTCTGTTTTACCTCTGGCAATGTTAAATAAACCCAGGACTGCATTGGTTTCCTTAAGAAGGTGTATACTCTAGCAGTACCCATTATCATTGCATGAGTTATCATAACACCTAATACCTCAGCTGGAGTTTAAGCATTATGACAGCTTGGGACTTAAAGTGAGTACAGTAAAGACTTTAGGAGGGCCTGTGAATACAAGTTAAAGATCATGTGGTTGGCTCCCATGGAAGATTTAAATTGTTAAAGTAAACTTGTATGGTCACTTTGAAGTCATAGATTTTCCATGTAAATTAATGAAGAAAAATACATTCTCTAAGATAGTATTTCTTTTTTTATATTTGCATAAGAGGAAATGAAACAGTATAAAGTTTTAATTTCCCTGCCTTCTGGCTAACTGTCGGTTTAGTGATAAGCAGAGGAGATTTTTATATGAGGTTTGGAGCTCAGTTTCCTGGCTGCAATTCATTCAACCTTGACATAAATCTGAAATAAGTACTTTGTAAGGGGTTCGCCTTTTGTGCAGGGTGTGTGAGAAATCCTGCCGGACCAGGTTGGTTACAGAAACTCGTGTCAAGTTGCGTGTGCCCTAGGTGGTGAATAAGAAAATACAGACAATAGGAAAGTGGAAGAAAAAAAATCTTCCTAAGCACACCATCACCCACCATTTCTGAAAGCCTAACTGTCAACCTTAAAAAAACTTGTAATTTTTTTTAGTAATGCGTATTTGTTGGGTGGGACATTTTTTCTTTTTTGAAAATAATGCATTTCTAGTAATTGCTAGTGGGTAGAGTGTGTCAGTACAGAAGACAAGTGTTTCATTCACACAGTCCACATATTGTGTGGTGCTTATTGAGGCTGGTTGCTTTGCATTTAATCTATTTGATCATGTTATTTGCCTTAGGTGATCAGCAACCTTTAATGCAAATCCTAGCCAATCTAATAAAACTAATGGAAAGAGAGGAACACACCACACACACACACATACACAAGCACCGTGGGTAGGAGGTGTAGGCATGCATTTCTTCATAGTTTATGTCCACATTATTTTAGAAGGTAGAAAAGTTGGCCGGTGCGGTGGCTCATGCCTGTAATCGCAGCACTTTGGGAGGCTCAGCTGGGTGGATCATGAGGTCAGGAGATGGAAGCCATCCTGGCCAACATGGTGAAACCTTGTCTCTACTAAAAATACAAAAATTAGCTGGGAGGGTGAAGCAGAAGAATCGCTTGAATCTGGGAGGCAGAAGTTGCCGTAAGCCAAGATTGTGCCACTGCACTGCAGCCTGGCAACAGAGTGAGACTCTGTCTCAAAAAAGAAAAAAAAAAAAAAAAAAAAAAGTTATGTGCCATCTCTTCTTTGATATGTCTGCTATATTGTTGTTTGGTAATAGAACCAGTATATCATCCTATCACTGCAGTGTCTTGAACTTGGAAACTTGAAAAAAATTCAAAATTTTGTTCAGTCTGACTACAGTCTATATTCAGTTAGCCTGAAAATTGTTTTAAAGTAAATTATGTTACTAAAATTCAACAAAAAAATTTTCTCCTTATATAAACTGCAGTTCATTATTGTTTAAGCTTTTGTTTTGGGTGTTTCTTTCTTTTTTTCTTTTTTTTTGGCAATCACAGTGACCAACTGCTTTGAGTTTGGGACTATTCTGGAAAAAAGAGACGGGGGAATAATTCTTGATAATTCCAATTACAGATTTGAATTAAATACTAAATCTTAAAACTATGTGCTTTTTTTAAATAAACAACTTTTTTTAAAGTATTCAAAAAAGTTAGGAAAATTGATGAAAGTGAATAACCATTTTCTTTATCCATTGGAACAATCATAGTAAAAAGAATATTGAAAGCTTCAAAATAAAGGGAATGGTCTTTCTCTTTTACATAAGTACTTTTTAAATGGCTCTACAGAATTGGAATTTTTATTTTCAATATTATTGCTCTGTTTTTTAAATTATAATGTTTGTTAAGAGTATGAAATTATTCTTGCTACAAAAAATTACCTTCTCATACCTCCCTTCTTGGAGCTTTTTATTGTTATATTTGTTTTCTTCTTACTGCTATAGTCTTTATGTATTATCACTGCTTATTACTCAAGGGACATTTATACAAGTACTGGGTAAATGTAATTCTTTGTTTGTCATTAAGTTTTGAAAAATATTTTTGGGTTTGTTGGTCATGATCTGCACATGATGAAGGTAGTTGACTTCCCTTCCCTTGACAAGCTCAGTTTAGATTGGTAACTGCTAGGTTTTTGTTTTTTTCTAGCTATTGAGTTCTTTCTTTTTTAGATGGGCTTGTACATTTTTGGATACTCCAGTACATGCTTGGTAGTATTATTAATGGTGGTCGGAACAGGTTGGGTATTTTTTCTTGTATTTTTCTTGCTTGCTTTCATAGCTGTGCATGATTGGAGCCAGTAACTTGAAGATGCACACTGAATAGATAGATCTTTAGAGTTTATTCAGGTTATCGTTCTTCCTGTAGCAGGTTTCATTCAATTCACCCTGCTTGTAAAGGTCACTGAGGATAAAATACTATTTCCATTACTTAATAGTGTTAGGTATTTTGTTGTTGTTGTTTCTACATGCCCCCAAATAGCACCCCTTGTTGCTACTGGAGTTCTAAAATAATTAAGAAAAAAAAAAAGAAGATTAAGGAAGTTGAGAGAACAAAATATCACCTTTCATCTGATTCAGCTAGTGTTGAAGAATGTGGCTTGTCCTGTGTTCACATCAGCTTCCTAAAATTGAATTTCACAGCCTTGTAGAAGTAGCTCATGCCTGCTTTGTGTGTGCCAGAGACCCCAGACTGCATGTACAAATGCCAAGATGCAAGCCTTGCCTCCACGGTGTTTTCAGTCTGTTAGAGAAGATAAGCCTTGCACACAGATGCCCAGAATATAGGTGAAGATTTGTAAGTGTCAAACCCAAGAATAAGCATTTCAAAAATAGGTGTAATATTCACACTTATCTTACTTTGTACCAAAGAGGTTTTGTTTATAAAATATTTTGAAACAGTCAGATAGAAAGCGTTCTGTTAGGACAAAGTAATCATTGCACCAATCCATGATTAATGTTAATGTTCCTTTTGCCTTTATAAAAATAAAGCTGTGGTTTTAGTAGTTTGAGTTCTAGGAAATGTGTTAGAGGTAATGGGGTAGGGAAATGTTAACGTTAAAATCATAGTAAGCAGAGTTCGATCTTTATTGTTTACCTCCTAAAACAAGTTTTCTGCCTTTGAGCTGAAGTTTTACTTGGTGTTACCAACTCAGTAGGGACTTTTTATGCTAAACTGATGGTGCTTAATAATTCAGCAGTAAAAAGAGGAGTGAAAAATAGTTACTTGTTTCCTTACCATGCTGTCTGCCAGGTAGCGTTGTAAAAATCTAAATGTGCATTGGGTATCACTTCAGGTCATTCATCCAGTCCAGGTTCTGAAAGGACGCTACATTTTTCCCAGAGTTGATAAAAGTAAACTTTATAACTTAAGGGGCAGAAGCAGTTTACACCAATGTACAAATTATTTTACTCACTTACAGTTTCTTAAGTTAAAATTTCTTTTAACTTTTCTCACAGTGCAGCTTATTTTGCATTTGGGACTCCCTAAAATGGATTCAGCAGCATTTCCCTGGAATGTTCAAAATAGTTTAAGGCACAAAGTAACCTAGATATTTAAATGGCCCCTTACACCTTAGCAACGTGGTTGTTATGATTTTATGAAAACAGTCTTTGTTTCTTTTCTCTGCTAACTTCTGGCTTTAGTCAGCAAAGATTTCTCTGCCTCATTAATGTTGTAAGGACTCTAAGTAAAATTTTTCTTCATGGATTGCTTTTTGGGCAGGCCTGATATTGATCGCTGATTTAATGCTTGTAGTTTCCTGACCTGTTTTATAAATTGGGGGAGTAGCCTTTTTAGATTTTGAATGCCCACAGTAATCCTTTTTCTATCTTTGGGAAATGATTTGAGAAATGAAATAATGTTGACTTTACTTTTACTCTACTTTGAAAACAAGCAAACAGATTAATCAGATTAATAAATAGAAACATGAAAGTGGATGTAGCTGAGCAGAGTCATCTTTAAATTCTCTTAAAGTATAAGCAACTCATTCTTGTGCTTTGGGAACCTAGTGCCTCCCAAGAAAGTCAAGATGAAGCTCTGATATGTATACATTTATAATTCAAGGTACTTCTATAAGTATACAATGTTACTAAAGGAATTGTATAAAAATACTTAAAAGGCCAGTTAATCAATCCATTGTCTGTTATTGAAGTCAACAACTTGGTTTCATTCCATATGAAGGATGTACACAGCATTTCAAGGGCAACTGTCAGATTTTACAGGAATTTGAAATTTTTTAAAAATAAAATCTTTGGAAATTTGATTTCAAATTTTAATTCACTTATAATCTCTATATTGCCCTACAAATAATGTTTTCATATGGCATCAAATGTGATGAAGCTGGATGATGCATTCTCACATTCAACAAACATATATCAGTGTCTGCTGAGAGCAGGGCTTTATGCTGGGTACTGGGTATTCAGTAGTGAACCATACAGAAATCTCTCTTATGGAAGTTACTTCTTTTGTGTATATCTGAACATTCAAGGGTAATAAACATAAAACATTTGTGGTACGTGAGACCTAGGAATAAATCGAATGAGCTGACACCTACTTAGTTCTTATTATAGCCCTAAGATTGACACTTCATGAATTTAGTGCTATCCAAATAATGACGCGATATCGAAGATGAATACCTAGATTGAAAATGCTAAAAACTTGCTTTAGAAAGCCAGTGAATAACGTACTCCGCTTTTGTATCAATATTTCAAATCCTGCTGGGTAACATATTAAAATGCTCACACCAGCCATGGATGATAATAAATATGGCATTTTTATTAATGTTAATAAACTGGCTAGAATAAATGGAGAAAACATCTTCACAGGATTTTGTAATGTATTTTGTTATTCATAAATATTAATATTCTTTGTAATGCTGATGCAGTAACATTAAAGAGTAAAAGACAGAGATTGTATCTTGAAATTTTATAGTGTTTAGTAGATTTTGAAATGTGGATACATTTAAAATAAAGCTCGAGAGCCTTTAAAGGCAACTGAAGACCACAGGTATTCTGATAGCAATGTTACCCTTAAGAAATGAACTTTTTTAGGTGCAGCATTTTTGTAAAAGTGGTCGTAAATTTCACCTCCTTATCCTCTAAAAGAAACCACATTAGCATTCCAAAGATTCTTTATCATTTCTAGTTATAACAGTTGTTTTATCATTAGCACAGTGCTTTCATATATCTAGCAGGTTTGATTCTAGATAATTTGATAACCCTAAAAGCATTTGCAATCTGTCATAAGACTATGTTACAGAAATATAATTACAGATTTGAAAAATCTTAATTGTATAGACCCCACTGAGAAGATGATGAAAAAAAGCAGTGATTGAGTACAGGCCAATAATGGGAGAATATAAATCTACAAGGTGAATTTTATGCTTCCAGGAGTAAGTGTTTTTCAAACCTAATTGCTAAAATGCTTTACAGGACTGAGAAATATTGAGAAGCAAGATTAGTTGTGCCAAATTTTAACCTTGGATTCTATGGAAAACCAGTGCCTGGATGCCTGAGTGGGTCAGCCTCTTTATCTAGGGGAGGTAGAACAGCTAGGCTTAAGGCTTGACTTGCCAGTCTTTCCCCACTGGCTTGTTTTCTGATTTTCATTTATAATCGTCTGAAAATTGAAGAGCTTTGATTGAACGCCAGTGGGAGATTTTATCTTTATTTCATCAATCTTCGCCAATATTAGCAGTAAATTACAACTATCTTTATTACTGCTAGATGAAGTTAAATTATACTAAGATGGTTTACCATCAGGTGTCCTTTATTCCTGGTCTTATACTAGAGTTTACAGAGTATCTCAGAAATTTGAAGACTAAAATACAACGTTTCATCTGTTAGCAAGAAATGCAAAGCCTTTTTATTCTATCTGTTTTGTGAATTGAGCTTAGGACTGGCCCCGTAATTAGGAATCTGGTTACTTGGGTTCTAAGCTTAGCATTTCTTAGTGTTAAGAAAACATCACCTCATAATTGTACTATAACTATGAATGTTACAAGTAGTAGTATTTTTTTATATCTTAGTGTCAGTGACAAGCAAAAAAATTCCCTAGAATATATTACTCTTCCTTGACTCTGAGCTGGAAGACATATAATAGCCGTGGTGCTTGAAACATATTGTGTTATTGGGATGGGAAATTGTGATAACATTTGACATGCAAGGGTCATATTTGGACCTCTTGTTGGATCCAGTGCAAATATATTATTTCATTCTCACACTGCATTGAAGAAATACCTGAGATTGGGTGATTTGTAGAAGAAAGAGGTATAATTGACTTACAGTTCTGTATGGCTTGGAAAGCCTCAGGAAACTTAAAATTATGGTGGAATGGGAAGCAAACACATCCTTCACAAGGAGGCAGGAGAGAGAAGAATGAAAATTGAGTGAAGGGGGAAACCCCTTATAAAACCATCAGATCTCATGAGAACTCACTATCACAAGGACAGCATGAGGGTAACTGCTCCCATGATTCAATTACCACCCACTGGGTCACTTCCATGGTGTGTGGGGATTATGGGACCTACAGTACAAGATGAGATTTGGGTGGAGACATAGCCAGACCATATCAGGAGGTTTTCAGATTTTGGGGAAAAAGAGAAAGTTTCATTATAATTATGGCTCTTCATTTTTTGAATTTGAGACACATGAGGATGAGAAATAGGGTTGTAAGTAACTAGTGATAAGGTTTGGCTGTGTCCCCACCCAAATCTAGTCTTGAATCCCCATGTGTTGTGGGAGGGACCTGGTGGGAGGTAATTGAATCATGGGGGCATGTCTTTCCCATGCCTGTTCTCATGATAGTAAGTTTCATGAGATCGGATGGTTTTAAAAAGAGGAGTTCCCTTGCATAAGCTGTCTCTCTTTGCCTAATGCCATCCATGTAAGATGTCACTTGCTTCTCCTTGCCTTCCACCATGATTGTGATGCCTCTCCAGCCATGTGGAACTGTAAGTCCATTAAACCTCTTTCTTTTATAAATTGCCCAGTCTTGGATATGTCTTTATCAGCAGCATGAAAACGGACTAATACAACCAGTAAACTCCAGCACTGAATCTGTTCTTTGCATGGGCTGATGTCTAAATTGTGAGGGTTAAAAATGCTGGGGATGAGATAACAGGCAGCTTAGGAATATGGCATATAGGTATACTTAGCATCATAAAAATAGGAAATGCCTCTAGACATGATGAATTTCTGGAGATCTTAGACAAAAGGGTTCCCAAATTCATTAAGTTGCCAGATTTCCTGAATTATTTTTGTGTGTAAAGGACCTAAAAATATTATATTCCTAATAATAATAGGATATGGTACTTGGCTTAAGAAACATGTAGTCTGTGTTCTAAAGCAGAACACAGGCACATGAATTGGCACAGGAATGGTATTTGCCATCCTTTTAGATAGATATGGTAGCAGTATACCATATGAATATCAAAAGAGCACAGAATAAATAAAGGACCATAGTTTTCAACAAAAGGACATTGATTTTCAAAACCTGTACAGTTGACTCAGAGAGATTTAAAGCTAGGGTCAGTCTTTACTTAACTGGATATGGAGGCATTGCAGGTGTGTTGATAGGCAATTTAAATATGCTACTTATCAGTTAGTAAAAAGAAGTTTGGAATTCAGAATATCATAATTTTTCAAAGTAGCCATTCAGGCATATTACATTTGCCATCAGTTTCTCTGTTAAAAAAAAAAAAGTTTTGTCTTTCTGTAGTTTTTTAAAAGACAATATCCAAACTTTTGGGGGGAAAGCAATAATTGCCAACAGAAACCTTGACACCTAGAGGTTTCCAATGTGATCAGCCTTTTGAATGATTCTTTTACCATCGCTATTTGAGATCCATATGTAGAGTAGTTGAGTTATATTGAAATCATACTTAGTGTCTTAGTCTTGAAAGTTCTTTTTCTTTTTATTTTATTTTATTTTTGGACAAAGTGTCATCCCAGGCTGGAATGCAGTGGTGCTATCATGGCTTACTGCAACCTCCCTCCTCCGGGGTTCAGGTGATCCTCCCATCTCAGTCTCCTGAGTAGCTGGGACTACAGGTCTAAGCCACCTTGCCTGGCTCTTTTTTTTTTTTTTTTGGTATTTTTTGTAGAGACGAGGTTTTACCTTGTTGCTCAAGCTGGTCTCAAACTCCTGGGCTCGAGCAATCTGCCCATTTGGCCCCAAAGTGCTGGGATTACAGGCGTGAGCCACTGCTCCCTGCTAGTCTTTAAAATTCTGTGATAGGTTTAGCATTGTCTTAGCAGAAAGTAGTATTTGAGTGCTGGTGACTGGTTTGCATACTGGAAATTTACTGGCCTGATCTCTGCCTATCTGACCACATACTGATGTCATTACCCTGTCTTCATCAACCCCTCTCTGCTTCACATAGTCTTGTCTGAAGGGAATGGGTCAGCTGGAAAAAAAAAGAAGTCCTTTCCACAGAAATTTTATTACTAAAATCCACAGCAAAGGTCATTTATGCTTGATAACATATTGGAAGTGTTGGGAAAAACTGTTAGGTTTTATTTCTTGTTTTCAATAATTTAAAAGGAACTCTTGATGTTGAAGTAAGAAGCAGATGTTGAAATAATCAGTTTAATTTACCTTCCACACTCCTATATTTAGGGCATGTAATCTTAAGAGTCTCATTGAAATTCTACCTGATATCTTACTAAAAGTTATAGAGCAAAGTTAACAGGAAAAAAAAAAACAACCTGGTATATTTTTAAACTGGATTATAGTTTAGGAACTATCCATTCAGAAGACTGTGAAAACTGTGATTGTTAAGTGTCTGTTAAACTGTGTTTGCCTTTGACAGTTAATAGAGTCTAGGGTTTGGGTGTTCGGGGAATGAAACTCCCACAGATACTTTGGGAAGAGATAGGAAGGTATCAGTAACTAGGAAGTAGAAGGCTAGTCCCTCAGTGTTCGAGGTAGAACCACTTATTTTCGCCCTCTTGCCCTGTCCCATTCATGCTCATTGTCAAACTGGTCTCAGTCACCCTGTTCTTTCCTTTGTGCTTCTCCTCACCTACCCCCGGGCCTCTGGTCTCCCTCTTCACACTGGCACGCCTTTCAAAGGGCCTTCTCCTCTGAACCTGTGCCATCTAGAGCAGCTGCCCTTATCTCAGGACTCCATTGACTTGCCCCCTTTTCTAATCTGTTTGGAAGCCTTATCTCTACGTTTTGGCCTCTGCACTGTAATTTATTTTTGCTTCTATTATTACACTGATAAATCTCACATTTAACCAGACTTTGAGGGATGTGCTATTGAACTGATATAAATCTTGAATCTAAAACTGTGGTGCAGTCCTCATTGGTCATAATGTGTGGGCTATTTTGCACATAATAACTGATAGAGGAATCTTAGTTTGAAAGTTTGAAAATGAAGCATGGTTCAGTTTTGTCACCCTGAATCAGTCATTTTATTTTGTGCATTGTTTTGTCATGATGTTTTTGGAATAAAGAGTGGTTCTAGGAAAGGGGTGGGTCATTTAATTTGGTGATAACAGAAATGCCCTTCTGCTTTTCAGGTGTCTTTGTTCTGAGGTGGGGCCCCAGGTAGGGCCTGGATGTCTGACTGTCCTGTCATTTTGAAAATCTCCCTCTTAGGACAAGAGGGATTCTATACTTTGGTTATCTCTTGAGGACTTCAAAGAAAGAGAAAAAAATCCTCTCCTATTATTCATTAATGACTAGAAATGCTGAGCCAGTTTTACACATTTTCTTCTCTTGTTTGCTTTTCTATTGATGTTAAGAATGCTTTTGAGGAACTAGTTTAGAGGATGAGAAAGCAACACACACTCTTGTAAAAATGTTTATTAATAGTTCACACTTTTAAACATTCCACACTCTTAAAACAGTTGCTTTAAAATTAAAAATGTTTTTAAAAATGTAGTATGCAAATAAATTTTAAGGATTTTAGGGGAAAAATAAGTGTTTAATAAAGACTATAAATTTGGAATTCAAGTTTAGCAAATGCTCACCTATCAGAGCCTGATAATAAATTCATTAAAGTATTAATTGTATGAGGAATATAATGAACTCCATATGTTCTCTATTTATAATCAGATCACAAATTTAGATAGTTTTCCAAATTTCAGCTATCACTTGCTAAAGGAGTCAACATTTCTACTACTATAAATTTATTAATTATATGCTATTGTGAAAAACAGAAAAAGCAAGGGAAGTTTCTAATACCTATCATCAGAGTATCTTAGCCTAGAAAACTAAATGGAATTGAAAATTAAGCTGCTTATGTAGGTTGTAGTGACATTTACATTCTCCTAGTTTATTGTCTGTTTACGTATTACTACTTATCAAAGTTACCTTCATATTAAAGAGGAAAAGAGAATATTATAAAATGACATATATTATCACAAACGATAAGCTGCAATAATGGTGTGCTACTCTAGAAAGTTTTTTAACAGTGTGATTAGCCTAAACTTCGTGTTAGTATATTAGTGTGTTAGTTAAGAAACTACTTTTTGAAGGATTGGCATATACCTATACTTATAGTGAGTTAAACATTCAGAATATGGATAATTCATCTGTTGATTCAGTCATTAATTATTTTGCAAACATTTGTAGATCACTTACTCTAAATGAACAAGATACTGATCTGGGTACTGCAATTACAAAATTGAAATATGCAAGGTCCCTGCCCAAGTAAAAGTTACATCTCAAAAATCTTTGTAAAAGACAATTAAAAAGACTACTTACTCAACATAATAATAAAAATGTAATACATTATGATTTATATAATCTTATATCATGAATAAAAATATACAATTTTGGTACTGTTTAAAAACCTAGGTTTTATGTAAACTTAAAATTGGCCCACTATCATTAGGACACATGCTTTGAGTTTCTTTAGCAGCAGATGAAATACTTTTGTGAAGATCCATTCTCTTGGACACCTTATCTGCCTATTAGGTACTGATGGATTTTTACATTTCAGCATTCTAGAAGTGTGTAGTTTGTGACCATTGTACTAGGTCAAATTTAATTAGTCATTTCTTGGATGAACATTTCACTGTGGATAATGCCAGGATTAAAGTTTGAAGGTAAGAGGGGTTTAGGGGGGGAATTGCTGACAGAGTATCTTCAACTGGTTGTATAAATTGTAGATTTAAGTTTTGTAGGAGTTAATGGGAACACTTATTATAACAACCAAATGGTTACAAAAATTACAAGAAAAGTGTTATTGATATAGCTCAGATATGGTACAGTTTGCAGTTTGCTGGTTGTATTTAGTTAACTTACCAAGGAAGTTACTCTGTTACAGTTTTTAATTAAAAATACTAATTTATTTATATTCTGTAACAAAGGGGTATATTACTATAAACCACAGTCATTTGCTGTATAGTATATTTCTGTTGAACAATTATGCCCAAAATTTTTAGTTTAATATGCACTTGATTTTCCATTCAGGATTACTAATCTTTTCATTAAAGTAACAGGATCATTGCTTTCTTCTGATGTGAAGGGATAAAGTAGCAGGAGGAAACAACAGATCAGAATATCTTTTCATTTTTTTAAAGAGGTGAAATGACTCCCTTAACAAATTCCAGCAATTTTAGATTATAAAGTACATTATGTAACTTAATTCATCATGTGGACCTCAGACAGATACTAATTTTTTTTTTTTTTGAAAAGGTCTTGTAGCACACTTAATCTGCAGATCTTTTCTGGAGGAAGAAAAAAAACATATCCTGTTAGATTTGGTGACATAAAGGTCAAAAGATAAACTGTAAGTGATACGTATGTTTATTTTTTTTGACAGTGTTAAATTAGCAACCCCTCAGACCTCTCTTGGAGAAGTACAACCTGAGTAATTGAACATGTCGCTGGGGAGTATGCTTTTTAAGCTGATTCCTATTACGTTGACTTGTCAGGGGCCAATAATTAAGCTGAAGAGCGGTGCTCATTAGTGTCTGCAAGATGATTCAAAGAATAAGAAGGAGAAGTCCTTAAGGTACACCTGCAAAAGGCAGGCATTGCATGGAGGTGAGAGCAGACTGACTGGCTTGCTTTTCTGCTCTGTTAGCAAGCCAGCAATAAAGGGGATACACTAAATTAAGTGTTGCAAATGTATTCTCCCCAATTTAGATTATAAAATGCATTTTACTTCTGCCTTTGAATATAATTTTATTCCATGTAATCATATTTTGCTCAATTATGTTTTTAATGCTATATGAGATGTTTTAGAAACTAGACACAAGTCTATTCAAAAGCACTTTGAAAAACTTTATACTATGAATCATTTCATTCATTTTCCTGGAAGCATCATAATAATCAAAATCTGCTTTGCTTCTTTGAACTCTCAATACTCTGCACATAAAACATGTGAGTTATCCAGCTTTGATGATAAAGACTTAAATGGCATACATTTTTGTCACATTTACTTTGGAAAAATGTAATTTTAAATGTATATTTAACATGCACTAAACCACATACAGTACACAAGCACTGCCTCTTGAGAAGCCCACAATAAAAGACTACATCATAAGTATAGAATTTATATTTATCACAACTTGAGCAAAACTGTGGACTTTGGGGGAGCAATTTAAACTTTTTCGCACCAGAATGGTATGGAAACTTGATCCTAAAGCTCTGAGAAGCATTTTTCTTCTTTTGACATTTGCTTTAGGATATTTGCATATCCTAATATTTTTAGAATATTAAGAAAAATAATTTATTAGATCTTTTTTCTATAACCTGGTTTTGGAAAAAGTGTTCTATGGTGGTGAAGTGGCCTTTTTACTTCCAGTGTTGTCCCTGTTAAATTTATCCTTTGTACTTTGGCTGAGGGATGCATGTGCTTTTTGTAAGTTTCCAGAGTTAAGGCTGGAGTCTGTAGTTTACACAGAAGTCCTCCATGTTGTGTCTTCAGGATTCAGTTTGAGATTTTCTCTTCGAGGAGGCCTTCCTGAAACTAAGTTTTGTAGAACTTGTGTTACTGATATTCCATGTTAGCATAAAATTGTCCGTGTTTCTGTCTCCCCAGTTGTAGGAAGTTCTTCAAGGGAAGGGACTGATTCTCGTTAATGTTTGCACGAATAGTGGTTGGAGCTCAATAGAGGTTGGTTTAACTTAACATAGTCAAGGTGCAGAGAGACCCACAGGGTAGTTACAGATTTCCAAGAATACCAAGGGCTTTAGAAGTCAACAACCTCAGACTCAATGCCAAGAATTCCTTACATGATGTTCTTTAACAGATAGATCCTCTCCTGGCTTGGTAAAAGATTTCCAGTACCAGAGAGTTTACTACTTTGCAAAGTAGCTGTTTCTAGATTAGACAACTCCAATTTACAATAATGACAAATAGCAATTAAAAGAGTTGTACTTTATATGAATGTACATTAATTATCAGTTAGTCTTTACAATATCCTTAAGATTTAGGAACTAAATATTATTATCTTTATTTTACAGATAAGGAGGCTGAATTTCAGAGAGGTTGAGTGACTTACCCAAAGCTCCACAGCTAATTAGTGGCTGAGCCAGCATAAGAGTCCACCAGTATCTGACGTAAGAGCTGGAATGCTTTGGCTTCATAGCTCAGAACTTCCCCCCTTTTGTATTGTTACAGAGCTATTTCCAATTACTTTCCTCTAAAAGCGCCACAGATCTTTGGTTGCCATTAGAAATCATTCTTTTTCCTTTTTTTTTTTTTTTTTTTTGACACAGAGTCTCGCTCTGTCACCCAGGCTGGAGTGATCTTGGCTCACTGCAGCCTCCGCCCCTGGTTCAAGCAATTCTTCTGTCTCAGCCTCTAAAGTACCTGGGATTACAGGCGCCTACCACCACACCTGGCTCATTTTTTTGTATTTTTTGTAGAGACAGGGTTTCGCCATGTTGGTCAAGTTGATGTCAAATTCGTGACCTCAGGTGATCCGCCCGCCAGGGCCTCCCAAAGTGCTGGGATTACAGGCCTGAGCCACCAGACCTGGCCTAGAAATTATTCTTGTTTTATTCATTTTCTTTAATGTAGCAAGGAGAGACTCTGCAACATGTGTTACCTATCCAGGCTTATGAGGACATCATTGTCCATCATACTGTTGCTGCATAGTAGTGGCATGAAAAGCACTCCCCCAAAACAAATAGATTCTTAAGTTTATCCAGTAAAACTCTAATTTACATTGAACACTTCCTGTGTCTTAAATTTGAACTCCAAAGGGCTGCTTTTTGTTTTTTTGATAGAATATTATAGTAGAGAAACTACTTGACCACGGCTCCTAAGTCTGTCTGAGTAGCTGGAAACATTTGGGTGAACTACACAACTCCAGGAATATAACCCTTTCAGCTGTCAAAAGGGGTAGGGGGAATCCATTTTCTACTAATCATCTATAGTTGACACTGGAGTATAATGGAGTATATATGAGAACATTCTTACCAATTGATGTATTAAACCTTGTAACTTTTGCTTAGAAGAATTTATGGTATTGATGTTATCATCTTATGCAATATGATTTTTTCTGAGGACCTGTCATATTGGAAACATAATTGATACTGACTGTCGTAACAATGACATAATGCTGAATACATATTCATTTGCATGAAGGGGATTGACAGTATTTGAATTTAGCAGGATCTGTCATAGACTTGAGCATTCTTTTCTTAAAGGTTTCTGATAGCGGAGGGTTAGGGAGCAATGTTTAGACATTTTCATTTTAAAATGAATTTATTGATTTATAGTAGGAACAGTTTGGCCTTCCCTTTAATTCATACATTTCAAAGATTTTTCTTTGTGATAGAATGATGTGAAGCTATTATATATTCTGCCCAGAATGTCTCTCATCTGTGTCTTTAAAAAACGTTAAAGCACCATTGAACCAATTTTTACGGTACTATTAATCAGTGTAATCAGTATTAATACACTACTTTACCAGCTCAGTGCCACTTGTCAGCAATATGACAGGGCGAATTTTACATCTTCTTCACAAAGGCTTTCATCTATTAGAAAAAGGAGATCAGGATTTTAATTGTTAGCAATCAAAAGCCTATGTGATTAAGACTGGCATTCTGAATAAGACACAGCACAGATTATGCTGAGAATATTTTTTATCCTTTACTAATTCTTTTATGAATTTGAATGCAGTCTTATTTACCTGAAACTTTAATTATAGACTCAAAGGAGAGTAATATGCTTATTAGAAAGATCAGAATTTAATGTTAGAGTGAAAGGTTTTAGTGTAGTTCTGGCTGGCTTCTTTCTCTCTTTACATCTTGGCTTGCGTGGTTCCAAACTCCTCAGGCTTCCTCAGTCCTCCAAATGAGTGTTGTTGGCCAGTGTGGTGGCTCACACCTGTAATCTCGACACTCTGGGAGGCTGAGGTGGGTGGATCACTTGAGGTCAGGAGCTCACGATCAGCATGGCCAACATGCTGAAACCCCGTCTCTACTAAAAATACAAAAATTAGCCGGACGTGGTGGTGGGCACCAGTAATCCCAGCTACTCAGGAGGCTGAGGCAGGAGAATCACTTGAACTTGGGAAGCGGAGGTTGCAGTGAGCTGGGATCATGCCACTGCACTTCAGCCTGGGCAAGAGAGTGAGACTCTGTCTCTAAGAAACAAAGCAAACAAACAAAATGAATGAATGTTGTTGATTTGGTTTCTAAAATGCCCACCATTAAAACTTGATTTCCTTGGGTTTAGGATTATTACTTTTTTTTTTTTTTTTTTTTTTTTGCATCTTGCTCTGTCACCGAGGCTGGAATACAGTGGTGCAATCATGGTTCACTGCAGCCTCAACCTCCTTGGTTCCAGTGATCCTCCTGCCTTAACCTCCTGAGTAGTGGGGACTACAGGCATGCACCAACACCACCAGATGAATTTCTTTTTCTTGTAGAAATGGGAGTTTCACTATGTTGCTCAGGCCGGTCTTGAACTCCTGACCCCAAGCAGTTTTTCTGCTTCAACTCTCAAAGTTCTGGTATTACAAATATGAGCCACTGTGCCTTGGCAGCTTTAGGATTATTATGAGCAAAGGTTTTCTCTTAAAATAAAAGTGATCCTTAGAGTAGCCACAAGTTAATTTGTTTCTAGTGTTTACAACCCAGCACAGTTTAGTTCTCACATGATTAATTCATTATTCAAAGTAGAGAACAGGACACAAAAGGAAAACTCAAATAAGTGCAACATAGAAGGAGTAGTGGAGAGATGGCTAAGATAAAGGCCACTACTCTTCAGGAGTGAAAGGAGTGAAGCCTTTCCTGGGATGAGAGTAGCTAAAGGGGCTAGGGAATGTGGCAAGATGGTGAAGAGTCTCTCTAGAGGGAGGCAGGCTGGGAGAAAACAGAGAAGCCCAGAAAGAAGTTCTGATTGCCCTGAAGATATTTATGGAGACTGCCTTCTTTTGGAAACACTAACCTGTGTGTGATGCTTTTAATGGCCAGAGGACCAAATAACTTGCTTAAAATCCTAGCTCTAGGGGCAGGTATTCACACTTAGATCACTCTACATAAAGCCATAAGCTTAAACCCCATGCTTCACTGGCTCAGCTAAAGCTAAAGACTCAATGGATTATTTCAGTTTAGCACAGAGATTAAAGATGGAGAGACAGAGGGAGAGAGGGATAGGGAAGGGAAGAGAGAGAGGAAGAAAGGGAAAGGGAGGGTGGGGATTAGAGAGAAACAGAGAGAGAGAGCATTGAGTCATTTTTGTTCCCTTTCCCGATTAAAAAAAACAAGTGATGCTTAGAAAGTCAGTTTAACAAAGTATGGGTAATAAAAGCATCTTTTAATCATTTGCTATTTGATATGGCATTTTTGTGATTTTATCAGGGTGTACCATTTGATATATTTCTTCATATAATTAAAAAGTAAAATTAAGTAAACATCCCGTAATTTGGAAGCTAGATTAAAAACCTAATTTCTAGGAAATTACAAAGTATGTGATGAGCTTCAAATGTAGTTGACAATGATAATGGCAGTTTTATTGTTTAAACATTTGAACTGGGCTTTGTGGGAAAAGTTAATATAAGATTGGGATGTTTTTCTCTGAATTATTTAATAACTGTCTCTTGTCTGTACTTGTGACAACTCTGTCCTTCTGTTTTACCAACCTGGATCTTGACTGAACTTCTGCTCTGTGTTAAAAAGTAAGCAAATTTTTTAATCAAGGTTACTTATTCAGCTCACCATAATGAAGAGTTATGCAAATTGTTTTGCCCACGTTTAGAGATGTCTGCTTATATTAGGTACTTATAATAGTAGATAGTTTGAAAAGATTTTAAAAAAGTAATTTATGGAAATGTTACATTAGTTAAACACTAAAAACTCTGTGGCTGTGTGTGTGTCACATTTTTACGTGCTAGAGAGGTACATTTATATTTTTTCCCCACTTTATCCATTGAATGTATATTATTTCTTGAAACACTAAGGATACTGATATGCCAAATTCAGTTACTTACAAAAGCAAATGTTATCGTGCTATAACTGTTATATCTTTGAAATTAAAAACAAATAGTATCCCAGGTATCACTTAAGTATATTAGAATATAGATTTGACTGTTAGAGAAAGTCACCTATTAGTATGATGTTTTTACATTTTTTGTTTATTTCGCATTTTTTAGCTAGCATTGGGAATCTTGTTAAAATGTTATTGCAAATGCTTTTTAAATATATATGTATGTATGTTACAGTATATACATATATATGTATTTAATTAAACACAGATTTAATTTTTATATATTATATAAATATATTCATATTATTTATTATTTTCATTTTAATTTGTTGCATGTTATTTATTTTGAAAGTTGCTTACTGCCCACCATTAACATTTTCTATATGTGTTCTTATGTGTAAGTAATGCTAGATCAAGTTCACAATTTGGACAATTTGAAAAGACATTCTTTTTCTTTAGGTGAGGGATGATAATTAAAGACACTATAATTTCATTGTTATATACTTTTTTCAGATTATAAACTGTTTTAGGTTATCTATGAGTTTTATTGTGCTCTGTGATATTTTACATAAAAGAATCAAAATTGGTGAAATAAGTTGCAAGGTGTGCATTTCACTCAGATGACTTTCTACTTCTTTGAATCTGTTCTTTAAATAAAATGGTGAAGTCATTTGTCCTAAAAATAATGTTGAAAATTGATCTATCAAGTATAACTAAAAGATAGTGTGAATTTGACTGATAAGATCATTAGGTGTGTTGGAGTTTTTCATAAATCTGAATTGGATCTTCATCTAAAATATGAATAATGAAATGGTCTGCCTAATTTTAATATTATCTTTTTAAAGTAAGTACAGTAAATAGTATAGATCTATTTATTCGTTTTTAGTTTGGCCTTAATTTCAGATGGTTTCAAGAGTAGAATAATTGACACCATTGAATGTTTTGTGCTATCTTAATGACTTTCTGCTCTTTAAGATGATTACATTGTAGCAACCAATAATGTCCAAGGCTCTTAGGCATAGCGAAGAAGGAATATGAATGATCTAGATAGGAGAGAATATTTAAGAAAACACATTGTTAACTATTAAACTTGAATTCCTTCACTATCCAGTGAAAAAAGCTACTGAATAGAGGAAGGAAAAGTATAATTCATGCAGTTTAATTAGATAGGTTACCACACTGACTTTAGTGGAAGAACTCCAATGTGAATTCATAGACCTCGGCACCTTATTTCAGCATACTTGGTCATCAGTGTATTCTTTCTTCTTGTGCTTGACTGCATTTAATAGTCGTTTCTGATAGAGGGGAAGAGTGTGAAAGCTTTGTCAAGAACTGTCCTTTCTAACCATGAGCATGCATCCACTTTGGAAACTACCTAGAAAAGCCGCAAATGATAATGAGATTGATAAAGAGGATTTTGTGTGGAAGATACTAAAAATACAACTGTTACAAATGAGCAAATAAAATTCTCTGACTTAGTCGAAGGACCAGTTTATATGCAATTTTAGATACCTGCAGTTTTAAATGACTATAATTATTAGTATGAATTTTAGAAAAAATATTAAAAGATGGGAACCAAAAAAGTTACATTTTATTGTTTTTCTTAGAGACTCCTCTCCTCCTCCTGGAGTTAGGTTCAATTACTTGTAAAGTCTGAAGTTTACCAACAATAGAATATCATGAAAGCAAACACTGGGAATTCTACAGAAGTTACCCTGGAGAATGATTTATTGAATTAATGAAAGGGTGTTAACTAATGCAAATGTTACAGTATTGGTGGATGTAAGTGCCTCTGTGTCAGGCAAAAATGATTGTGTTTGAATTCTTGTTGATAGAAGTAACATTCAGTTAGTATAAATATTGTACATGAAATGAATTTTCTTAGGCTGCTGGATGCCTATTAATTTTATTGAGTGAATCAATAAAATACAGCTTTTCAGTTAGTATTTTTAGATGTAATTGGAAGAACTGCTTAGCACACTGTGGTGTTAGGTATAGCCTTAGCAACATCCTCAACTGATGCCCAGGAAGCACAGGACTTAGATTTCAGTGGCTTCTGGGCCCTTCCACCTGCATCCAGTCCAGCATTTTACAGGTCACATTCATGACATTCCTCAGGGTCAGCAAGTAAAATATTTTTATACATTAATTTATTAAATCCCCACAGTAATGCTATGAGATAGATACTATAACTTCCATTTCTTAACATGAGGACTTTATGTTTGAATTTTCTTGTTCACTTTTTTCTTGATGAATCCATGTCTTAATGTTTAGGATATTTGCATTTTTGTGTTTTATTATTAAGGGCACTGTCAATACTATGTTAAACAGACATGAGCATTGAGCATTGTGTTAGAGTAATTTCAGAGAAATCACTTCTTAAATTATTTTTGTCGGGACCATCCTAAGAATTGTATAAGATAACTAATTCGTCTAGAAACTGATGAAGGGGTTATTTTTAAATCCAGGCTAATTTAAGTTAGACTGTTACTTGACTTACAGTATCTCATGTTGGTTTGGGTTCATTTTTTTCACCTTCTCATACATAAAAAGAATAAAAATTTTTGGCTTAAACAAGTTACTAAAAGTAATCTTATATGAAGAAAAAATAAGGACATTTTTTTCAATTTGCTAAAGAGCTAGCCTTAATTTTTAAAACTTTTATTTTGGTGTGTGTGTATGTGTGTGTGTGTGTGTGTGTGTGTGTATAATGTTGGTCCTAGATATGCAAGTGAGCATTAATATATATGTATACACACATATATACATATATACGTATACACACATATATACATATATACACAGGCTATATACATATATACACATATACGCACACATATGTATATGTGTATATATACTCATATATACATATATACTATGTTGTATATGTATATATGTGTGTATATGTACATACACACATACATACATATATATGTGTGTATATATATTTATATAACCTGTGTATATATGTATATATACATGTATATATGTGTGTATATGTATGTGTATATATTTTCATAACCTGTGTATATATGTATATATATGTATATATACACACACACATATATATACCTATATATACGTGTATAAATATATTAATGCTCACTTGCATATCCTAGAACCAAAAGCCTGTAGTCTACAAAAAATAAACACTTGGTTCTTTCAGAAGCAAAATCACAGATGGCTAAAAAATAAAAAAGAAAATTTACAGGATCTTTTGGAAGCTAATTACTTGACAATTTTTATGTCATTCCTAATCTTGAAAGAGATAATAGATAAAACTCCGTATTAATGGTGGATATATAATACATAACCCCATAGCAATAGCAACAAAGCAGACATTGCCACAATTTAGTTTGATCCTTATCACCTCGGTGTGGTACACTGAGATCCTTGAAGCTGTGTCTTTTTTGTAAGACCATGCCTGCATTCCTATAACAGTTGATAGTGAGAATAACGACAACAATCCCACTTGCTTATTTTCCCTTTGTGTTTTAAGTGATGTTGAAAATATCCTCAGTCTTTTATTTTTTTCCCCTCTGTCCTTTGAGCCTCCACATCCCTTTGGACACCAACCTGCTTCAAAACTGCCATAATGACTTGCTATAATTGTTTATGTCAAGGTTAAGGGGAGTGTAGATTCTCTGCTTGTTGCAAGTATAAAAAAAGAAAATGTGAGCTTTTCTCTCATGGAACTATGATTATTTTGGAGTAGGTCATACTGTGGGACTTAAAACTCTGTAATTATAGCACTGGGCAGTTCTCTCATAGTAATAATAGTTAGCATTTATGTAACCTGTTTCATCTTCAAAGCATTTCAGAAGCACTAATTAATCCTCACAACATGTCCGTGAGGTAAGTATCATCATACCCATTTTACGGATGTGGAAATTGATGCATATAAGCTAAGAGTCTTGCCATGGGCCATAGTGGGAAATCAGAGTCTAAAAGCAGGATGTGAATTGGGAGTGGCCGACGCCTAAATCCTTTTCCATAGCCCTAAATTAGACTTCCTCCTTTTTCCTCTGCATCTCCCCCATCTTTATTTCTTTTTTTTTCTATGCCCTGGAAAGAACTCTGGCATTTTTCCTTTCTGTCTTACTTTTAGAGAGTAGTTTTTTTAATACTGCCCCCAGAAATAAATAAATCATCTTAGTATAATAACTTTAAAAACCTAATATGTCTAATCAGGATATAAATATTTTGGAAAGTCAGGAAATGAATTAGGTTTGGGTGCAAGAAAGGATTCCAAATTACATTTTGCCTGATAAATATTGCATCCGTAAACAGTAAAAGTAATGATAGTGATTAGTTAACAGTACCAAATAAAACGTGCATTTAAAATGAACCTGACCGGGCATTTTTGTGTCATACTGACTGATGTGTACACAGTTCATTCTTTGAAAAATCAAGGCGCTCATTTGAATTGTAAATTGCCAACATTACAAATAGTAAATTGCAGTAGTCTTATTGTGCTGTGATGTGACAAATTACAAATGGAATATTGGCCAGGCTTCCATATCTTGCATTTCTCTTCCACTTGCTGCTGCTATCACCATTAATCTCCTTTGCAGAAGCTGTATGGAAATTGTTCTGGACATGGAAAGGACATTAAGTTGTATTGTTGACAATTGCAGGACTCTGTGTGTCTTCTCTGACCTCTGACTTTTCTTATTGGTGTAATTCAGTACAGTGCTACTCATTTTGGGTCCTGCTGTGTGTGGATATAAGGGTTCTGGCACAGTTTATGCCTGACATTTCACTTAAATATTGTATTACGGTCAAGAATTTTGGCTGAAATATGTCAAGTATATCTTAAAGTGGAATGTGGTCATTTAAAATACGTCCATATCAGAGTCGTAAAATATATTATGGATGAGTAGCTTCTTAGTTCAGCCTTTCATCTTAAAAACGAGGGAACCTGAGATTGAATGCTGTTAATAAAGATTAGTTTTTGGATATAAGGCAGGCTGTGTAAATGTCAGCTGAAAAACAAGTGATTTCAAGTGGAATGCTTGACCTCTAAACCTAATTTTTTAATTAATGAGTTTTCATTTTAAAACACAAATCAATTATGGATATAATTTTGGAAGTACGTCTACATAGAGAGGTTACTTTTTCAGGGTGAAAGTATTCTATTGCCTTGGCATAACCAGTAAAAGTTGGTTACACTGGAATAAGGAACAGTTACAGTTTCCTGTTCTTTATCGTTCATGGTGAAAGCATTCATGTGTATTGAGTGGAGGGTGGAGTTGAAAATTTTGCGCTGTGATGAAAAAGGAAGACAGATATTAAAAGGTACAGTAAGAAAACCTCCTAAGCCATCCCCATGTAACCAGTTCTCTCTGGACCTTCTTCGTAAAACCACCATCTGATGTCCACAGCATGCTGAGTACCTTCAGATAGTAGGCTTTGTTCTCTAGTGTAACCTACATTCACTTCTGCTACTATTATTTGACTTGTGCGTTCACCAAGAGTTGTTAGAAATTGTTCCAAACCTGTTATGGCATGTGAACTTATTAATACACTTATGTAAATAAATTAAATATTATTTAAGGGTATAAAATCTGAGAATGAAAAGAAAGTTCTTCAATGACATGAAAATGAATGCTTCAGAAAGAAAGATTTAATAAAAATGTATCATTTGAAGTATCAAATTTAGTGTGGGTGACATAATTGTAACAGATTGGGGAAAGATCATAAGCATTTGAGAATTTTATTTTTAATTTTCATGGGCACATATGAGGTGTATATATTTATGAGGGACATAAGGTGTTTTGATATAGGCAATGGAGAAATTTTAGAGAATCTATTAAGTGCAC
The DNA here is from genome assembly GCA_036589455.1 of Ateles fusciceps. Classification (NCBI taxonomy): domain Eukaryota; kingdom Metazoa; phylum Chordata; class Mammalia; order Primates; family Atelidae; genus Ateles; species Ateles fusciceps. The sequence goes on along the minus strand of JAZHEH010000045.1, from coordinate 2,624,196 downwards.
AGGTTTATGTAAAAAAGACAAGTGGTATGTAATTCAAAGTTTAGCCAAAAGATGTATTTTATGTGTTTTGACATATAATTCATGATCGAACAAAATAATTAATTTAAATAACATAATTGGTCATTAAAATGGTGATTATGGCATTTTTTTATGATTCCCCCACTTTGACTTTTTCAGTTAACTAACTACTGATCAGTCAACTGATAAGATGAATTCTGCAGTAATAGAAGATCAAGAAATGCTATTCTCAAGATCTTTATTCACCTGTTCAAGAATCCTTTTTATTTGTTTGAGAATAGAAAGTTCTTACTAAATTCTTTGTTGCTGGACTTATTCCATTTTATTGTGGTTTATTTATAGGAGGCACACAGCACCACCAATTATCAATTGGCTGTTTTGAGTATATTTTCTGTTAAAATATTGCTGATCTTTAATATATTTCTTAATATTTATCAATGTTTTACTACGTTCTCTTACTTATACTTTCCCGCTAGTTTTCTGATTTCACTATAACATTTCTGAATTCTCAAGTATTGTTGTTAAATGTGCCCCTTGTGCTGTTTTTCTATTTTGTACTAAAGCATATTACGTTTTCTTCCATGATGGAATTTATAACCCAAGAGAAATAAAATCAGATTATGAATTCTAAATTCTAAGGACTGAGAAAATAACATGGAATAGAAGAGACGTTGTGGTCAAGAGGTGGTGTGTGAAGTTTGAAGGTTCTGTTGCCAAACCGTATGCAACTTTCATTCAAGAGAAAAACAATCTGCAAAGACTTTGAAGAATGAGATAAAACTTGATTTTTAGGAGCAGGCTTTCAGATTCTTGATGATGGATCATGTAGACAGCAGAAATTATCCAGCAAAATCAGGATAATTCTTGAATCAGAGGCTGCACTCCAGCCTCCGTCTCGCAGGCTGGAGCAGCGGCATGATCTCAACTCAAGGCAACCTCTGCCTCCCAGGCTTAAGCAATCCTACTACCTCAGCCTTCCAAGTAGCTGAGACTACAGGTGTGTGCCACCATACCTAGCTAATGTGGGGAGATTATTTTTTTTTATTTTATTTTTTGTAGAGACGGGATTTTGCCATGTTGTCCAGGCTGGTCTCAAACCCATGGGCTCAAAGCAATCTGCCCTTCTCAGCCTCTCTAAGTGTTGGATATATGTGCATGAGCCATTATTCCTGGCTACATTTCATTATCTCAGTTTATCTACGTTCAAGTTTGCTAATTCTTGCTTCTACCAATCCAAATTCGACTGATTTACTCTTCAGCTACAGAATTTCCATTTGGTTCTTTTTGAATAATAAATAATAAAATCAGGAACTGGGTAAAGGATGGAACTAAACATAAAAGATTTAGAAATGGTGAAAAAATTAGATAGATAAATAGATTGAGTTAGAGTCCAGAAATTTTTTTAAATCATTGGAAATTAGAATAAAATTGATCCTGAACCACTAACCGTTCTTTGAAACCCTTGTTGCCACCTATAACCAGTGAATCTATCATGCTGTGTTAGAGTCATCTTTTTGCTGATAAGTCTCCTGCACTAGCCTAGGGAAGGTTTCTTTGTTTCTTATTCCTTATATTTCTAGGATCTGAGCCATTTATAGGCTTTCAATAAATTAGCTGAATGCAGTAACAAATCGGAAAGTAGAGAATTGTTTTTACAGCCTTACTTTTAGGTTGACTCAGTTTTAATATGATGTGATATTTTAAAACATCTTGGACCTACTGCATGTGCATCTGTATTTTCCTTTCCCTATGGCTTTCTTTGATATAGATATGCAAGACAAGTGAATAATTTACTTTTTTGATATTAGGTTGGAAACGTTGTTTTAAAAACACAACTATAGTTTTAGAAGAACTGAGTTCAGACTATACATCTATAACCTCTTACTGGCTCAGTAGCCATTAGCAGGTTATTTGCATTTTCCGAATCTCAGGTTAATCATCAGTGAAATAGAATTATCTTGTCTCTCAGTATTTTTTAATATTACAATAGAAAATACTAAATTGGAACATTAGAAAACATACGGTATCTGGCAGATAGTATGTTCTCAGTAATTTTTTATGCTAAATATTGGTCACAGAAAAGTGAATGCATCTCTGAAGATACATTTGGAAGCTCATTTTTTATTTTCTGAAATTGAGGATTTGACACTCTCCACTTTCAGAAATTACTCATAATCATTTGGGTAGTTGGATTGCCTTTTCATGGCTTTCATATAGAAGGCAAAAAATGTCCAAAAAAACTGAGAAGTACAAAATGGTGCTAGTAATGCAATTCATGAACATTTTCCAAATTTGCTACCAAGACAGTCGGTAAAATGTGCCATTTTCACATCTTGTTCATAAAGCAAACAAAATAATACTTAACTATGTAATAACATACAGTATTAAATCCCCCTGGGAAAAGAGTTGGTTTTAAATACTTTGAAAATAAACTTTCAAGTTAGTGATTTACACAGTTAATTATAAACAACAAGACTTGTAATTAAGTGTTGCCATTTTGGGTGGAATTGGTTTCACCCATCACTAATCCGTCTGTCCTTGTCTTTGGCCTTTGAGAGATTACAGGAAAATGCACACGATGAAAAGTTTAACTTGTCAAGTATAAATTTAGATGCAAAGTCCAGAATATCAAACACCACAAGTGATAATTATCACCACCTGGAAATAATTTGTACCACTGAAGAATTCTCTCTTTCTGCTGATGGGGGAGATTTTAACCTCATGATCACTCAGGCACTCCCTGCAGTTTACAGTGATGTGTCTTGTGGTTCATTCCCAGTAGTCAACATAGCACCAAGCAATTAGTAGAACACTATAGGATAAGTGTTAACTCTGTACAATGTGACTAAGATTAAACTGGGAGCAAATTAGAAGCAAGGATGATTGTCCAGCTTTTAAGTTGCTCGAAGTCCAGCACAGTTACCTATTACATTCAGGTTTCTGCAAAGTCTGGATCTTTGTTTAAAAAAAAATAAATATAATTTTTAAACAGTTGAATTTCCTGGATTATAGTTTAGTATCTTAACATATGTATTTTCTCCTAAGGTAAAAACTTATTTTGGAGTCTTCAGACATGTCTTTTTTCTTTTTAATAAGAGACTAATTTGGGGCCCCCAAAGCATTATCAGAAGACAAGTTATTATAATAAATAACATGGAATTTAAATACATTTTGCATAGGCATTGACTTACGGGTTTTGTGTCAAAATTGTTTGGATTTTCTGATGGCTTTTTATATGTAATTTTCTTAGCTTTATTAAATTTCTGTGGTTTATGAGATTTCTTTATAGTCCTATGTAGGTAAGAGTTGATTTTGAAATTTTGGCTGCTTCTGTTTAAGATTTGATTCTCATTCTCAAACATTTACATGTAAATTTTGAGAACACATTTTATTTAACACAATATAGTAAACAGAATGAATCATAACTATGAACATTTTCCAGAAGCATTTCTTAGATAAGTTTTTATAAAAACAAAACAAAACAACATGTAAGATTTAGAGTGGAAGAATATACTTGTAGTTCAGTTCCTTGTTGATTTAAAAATTATATTTGGATTTATTTTGGCAGAGTGGGGAAATCATCTAATGGAATAATTTTATCTAACCAGAGGGAAGAGACAGGGAGAGACTCAAATATGTGTGAGCTCCCTCTGTTGCTCTGTAATAGCATTTTATTCCTGATACATGATGTGATAGGAAATTTTTGCTAATGTGTTAAAACAAATGTAATTTTCTCTGAAGGCAATTTATAACTTTATTGAAATAGAATATAATGAAAGAACCCCCTACATGTAAAATTCTGACCTTCAAATTTATGTTAATTTTTTTAATTATTAAAACATTAAAAATACATACATTTCTCAACACTAAGGAGGAGAAAAAAAACTCTAGCTATATTTATTAAGTACTCACTGAAGTCCCAAACATTGGGATAAAATGCAGGACCTAATGGAGTAAAGTATCAATTGGGATGAAGATAGTGAACAGGTTGGCAAATTAGCCAATTGGATTTATAGTAACTTTTATGTTAATTAGAGTAAAATGTGAACATACAAAAGTAGTATTGGCAAAAATGAGGAGTTGTTTTAAAATTACATAAATGGCATTTTAGAATGCTGTGAAATACTACTTTTATGGTAATCTAGAATTTTAAAACAATTCCTTTTAAGTTTAGGATTAAATGAATTACATTATGTAAAAATAAATCTTTGTATTATATACCTGTATACAGTTGAATAATTTTTGTAACACATACCTTAGTGCTTTACACTGATTGGCTCATTAATTTTATATTTTGAGTAATAATCATCTAATTTTATTATTGTACAATTCAGTCATAACAAATTATGTTATGATGTGAAAATGGTAGAGCTCTTGAGTGTATTTATTTTTGTAGTAGTGGGCAATGTAATCATCACTCATAAAATGAAATGTGGGACTTTTGAGTCTGAAATGTTATTCATATTATAATGCTCTTCAGTTTTATTAATAACAGTGAGAGCTAAAGCACTAACTTTAACTGGTATCCAAAGAAGGTGAATTGAAAGGCTTGAGTCTCATATAGGCTAAGTTTTTTATTTTAGATACCTTTTTAAAGAACTTTTATTTTTCACCTTCTCAAACCTAAAGCATTCATTTTATAGAAGGCAGTAGAGGAAGTTCCTAGTGTATTTGTAACTTTAAACTAGTATTTATATTTTACCCAAATAATTAGTAAACTGGTAGTTGAAAAGGAAAGGATTATGTAACGCAATTTGTTTCTTCATATTCTTCTGCTGCTTGAGTCTCACACCAAAACAGTTTAGCATCATATATTATTACCACTTTCTGAACATCACTGTTTTTGATACGCTCAACATACCTTGATCTTCAAAAAGGAAAAACAGCAAGAAAGAGAATGAATTTTGAGGAGTTGTCTTTTTTGTCTTTACATGACACAAAACATGTGTAAAACATGTTTTATTTCTCAGCAGTCCTTTGCTATGTGTTATATACTCCCCAAATACCATCACACTGGGGTGATTAGGGTATTGGGGTTAGAGCTTCTATCCCCAGTGTGATGGTATTTTGGGATGGGGCTTTTGGAAGATAATTAGAGTTTAAGGTCATAAGGGTCCTGGTCTGGTGAGGGTTAGTGGGCTTATATGAAGAGACACCCCAGAGAGCTTGCTCTATCTCTCACTCCCCGGCACACAAAGTAGAGGTCGTGTTAGCATATGAGGAGAAGGTGGCCATCTGCAAGCCAGGAAGAACTTCCTCACCAGAAACCTCACTAGAAACCTGGACTCCCAGCCTTCAGAACTGTGAGAAAATTTAGTTCTGTTGTTTAAGCCACCCAGTCTATGGTATTTGGTCCTGGCAGCCCAAGTAGACTAAGACACCATGTTCAGAGAGAATTTAAAATGAAACTAGTTTTAGGTTTGAACGGGAATGTAACTACATTTGATATTTAAGGGGCAAAAGCAGGTGTAGAGTTTGTAGGAAACCTTTATGCTATTTAATGCGTGTAAACATTGTACCCTCTTGAGAGTTTGCATGTTTAAAATATTTAATTATAACTCACTCATGATTTTTTTTTTTTTTTCGGAAATAAACAGATTAGATGTGGAAAGCAGGCCCCTTAACATTTGGTCTTGTTCAGAATCAGAGCATTCACATATGTAATCCCTGTGTGACATCACATACAGGTTTTACCATAACTGACAATATTAGAAATATTGGGACTAGTTTTCTACTGACCTTGATTCACCAAAGTGTGGTGGGAGAGTATGTGGGAGGTATTCTCATGCAGTGTGGTGAACAACGTAGTAGATAACCTCACAGCTAACACTGAATGTTCTGTTTTTGAGCCACTAAAAGTTTCTTCAAGCTAGAATTTACTCCAGCATTCACCAGTGTTGCTCCAGTATGAAATTCTAGATCCTATAGAAGTTTAAGTGCAGAACACCTGGGGCTCATATCTCATCAATCACTAATTTATCTTCTGCTTTACTTCTTTGGTTTAGACCCTGTTCTCTTTCTAAACTCTCACAATAGCTGCTGGACTTCTCTTCTTTCCTGTGGGTTTGTTGTCTCTAATCTATCCTCCACTCTGCCAACAGAGTAACCTTTATGAAATCTGATAATGGTCCTCTTTGGCTCTTGAATAAAATCCTTCTCTGCCTTCTTATCGTCGTGACACCCAAATCCCTTCATGTATTCACGACTCTCATGATGCAGCCTCATCCCCTGAGATTCCCCCTCTCATGTTTTGTAGACCAGTCAGATTTATTCATTTCCTACTTAAAGATTTTGAGCACTTTTTGTGTCCAGGAATACCAAGATAATTAACACACAGTACCTGAGTTATGAGTGGTCTCAGTATGAATCATATTCATGCTTCAGAACTCAGCTCAACCCTTGAAGTCCAAAGGGGGGTCTTCTATCATTGGTCCTACTATTAGGGAATAGCTCTGTCCTGTATACTTAACTGATCTTTCTAAAATTGCACCATATTATAATTAGTTGTTTACAGCTTTATCTCCCTTCTAGACTGTGAGCTTGCAAGACAGGGACTATGTCCTATCCACATATTCCAGATGCCAAGCTTAGTGCCTGATTGAAGTAGTCCCTCAGTCAATATTTGTAGATTTTAATTTACTGCAATATGCCTGAAAAGTCTTTGGGTTGTAGATTCTTCATCTATTCTCTGACTTAAAGTTTTCATCAGTCAAATATTTGCTATACTATTTTATCATGCTATTTGCCATGTGTGGTAAAAATTACATACACTCCGATTTAATTACATTTCTTGCTTAGAGTAGGTAGACTTATTTGAGAAGTATTGGACCAATTATAGGTGTTTTGAAAGGAAAATCATAGTGCAAATATGTATTTTCCAGGGTCTGATGATCTAATCTGCAGATCGTTTTGTATGTTCAGCGACTCTCCCAATATCTCGCTCTAAAAATATCACGATATCTTGACTGTCAGTAGCCCTTCGACTTCTTTTTCTTTAGATATTCACAGGCATGCAGTCCCTCATATTTCATCATTCCTCACAACAGCCCCATACGACCAGCAACTCAGAAACCCTCATCTGTCTTCACATCCTCCCATTCTTTCTTGTACCTTCTCCCTTTCCTCCACCTTTCTGAAACAAGCGCCTGTTTCCATCAGATGTCTTCATGCTCTGGATTCCCTGTTATGCTTCCACTTGTGCTTAGTGATCCCTTTCTGGCTTTCTGGTCTTTATTTGACTGCCTATGTTATTCCTCCTGAACAAGGTTCTTCACTTTTTTTTTTTTTTTAACCCTTCTCGGCTATGTATTCTAAACCCTTGCTCTTTGTAAGTAACATCTTTTATTTTGCCAGCTTCCTCAGCTTCCTCCCATTCCTAACAGGGAAACTCCACCTTCTTTCCTAACCTGGTCTTCTCTTATCCCTTTCGTCTGTCCTTCTGACCTCCACACTAGTCTTTGATTTTCAGTCTTCCTTTCTACCAATCTATTTATTTCTGCACAAAAGTATATTAAATTATCCCCTATCTTCTTAACATTTTCCTCTGAAGATTTTTTCCCTTCCTTCAGCTCATGGCCTAGAGCTGAAAGGTTCTTGCCAGGTTAGGGTCATAGTTAATGGATTCAGCAGTAATCAAGTTACCTGAATTTGCTAGTCTGTCTAGCGGCCCGATTTGCAAACATTTTTGATTACAAGAATACTTTGACTATTTAATATTAATAGAAACTTCAGAACTAGCCAGTTTAATATTTTCAGGAAGCCTTTCACAATTACTTCAGTCTGCCTGATCTTTCCTTCTTAAAATTTCTTAGGCACCTATGTCATTCATTTTTGCAGCTATCTTGTTAATTCACAAAATTAACAAACAAAAAGTTCTTCAGAGACCTATTTGTTCTGACATGAAAATTACTTTACATATTCTTTACTGCAATTGACAACCCTGACAATGGTTCTGTTTCTCCTGTAGTTGCTACATTTACCTTAGTATTACTCCACGTTTTCACACTGGTTTGCACACATGTTTAAGTTCAATAAGGGTGGACTATTTTTGTTTTGCCTTACCCAAGATCATACACCTAACATCAGTATGTTTCCTCATACTGGTTAAGTGCTCTTTCTGTACCAGATCCCTAAGTTACTTGCCTATTTTTTCCCAAGAAGACTGCACATTCTACCATGGCTGCAACTTGTCTTCAACCAAGCCTCTTATCGTCTCTAAATTTCCCAGATTACTGCTGAATCTGGGGGTCAACATTTACTAATTCATCTCATGATATTTATAAAATATCTAAAAACAAAGTCTGTTAAAATAAATGTTTGTATATTCTTTATGGTGAAATATTATTATGACATTGAAAGTCAGGCCTTGCCTTCAAAGAATAATTAATGAAACAAAATAGTTTATGAGATTTATTAGAAGGCCTAAAGTACTAATAACATGAACTTTTTTTTTTTTAATAATTAAGTTCTTCAGATTGGGAATAAAATATAGGAACCCGTAAGCAGTCTCAGCTTTTGGTTACCCTATCTTTACCCCTTTCTCTCTGATGAACTTGTTCATTTAATACATCTCTGCCACTTTAATTTTTTAAAGATCTCCTATACACAAAGCACCTTTATATTTCCCTTCTAGTTACCATTAGATGTCTGTTTTTATGTGATTAGCATCTTGTGAATGTTAAGGAACTATGCTTTCTACATGCTGGTTTACCGGAAACTGAAAACTAGAGTTATCAAGTAACGATCTAGCGTTGCCTTCTCATTTTCTATAATTTTTTTCTATTTTTATATAAATTTTTATATTTTTCTGGTCAATGTAGTGGAAACTGTTGGCACAAAATAAATAAATACACTGGAGACTTTCTGTAATGTAATACAGATTTTATGCTGTGGAAGCATTGTGTTTTGTGACACTAAGTGCTCAGTACATATTAGTTGTTATTATAACTAATTTTCTATTATAAAGGGATGCACAATAATCTTATACTTATGTAAAAAGAGGAGTATGTTAACTTTTTTCACCTGAATTGCTCAGCTTGCAATTTATTATAGAGTTTAGTAAATAGCTTTGAGTTTTACTTTCTTAGAAAGGTAGTATCAGTCTTTTGTGGTGCCTATTTAAGTTACTTTGTTCTGCAGCGATTACTTCTTAATGCTAAAATCAAAGATAATGTAAGCAAGAAGGAGAGCAGGCTAATTTAAAATTCTCCATTTGGGGTATATGAACAAGTAATTGATTATGTTTTGATCTTTCCTGTTTTACCTGTCCGTTGAAATCTAAGGTGGCTGGAAACAAAATCGTCCTCATTTCCTGGTAATGGATTAGAAAGGTTCTAATTTGGGGTGCCTTACACAGATTCTGACACTTTGAGAATGGGTAACAGTGACCGTTTGATTTTTATTTAGAGAGAACAGTTTATCTCAACCCTACTCGCTGAAAGGAGATAATGTCAGCTGAAGTAAAATACCAGAATGGCTTCTTTTTTATTACTGCTCAATTTTCTTGAGCATTTGGGGAGGTAAATATCTCTGCATCTATTAACAGTACTTTTTAAAAGTTGGCTTTTCTCCTCAGGACCATTTTCAAGTGAAGGTAGAACTGGCTGGTGAAAGAGACCTTTACCTCACAGTTTCAGTTTTATTATAAATTGCCCATTAGTGCATTAGAAATGAAGTGAAGGAGTGACTAGAATTATAACTGTTCTTTTATTCTTTTTGTTCTAATCCTGCCACTGAATTTTTCTTTTGTTTTTTTTTATATATGAACTCAGTATGAAAGATGTTGAAGAAATTGAATACATTATTGGTTAAGTTGTCAGGAATAGAATGATCTTCAAATATTCATTTTTCTGATATCAAAACTGAACAAAGACTCACACACATTTGGAGTTAAACTATTTCACCTTGTACATTGAATATAATCTTGCATATCTAAAAAATAGCTGGTAATGTACTCATCTAAACGATGTCATCCTTTTGTGAAGCACATATTTTCTTGGGAGATTAGAGCTTAGAGAATAAAGATTAAATGACTCCTAAAACTTAATAGGAAGGCGGAGTCAGAATGAAAAAAATGGCTGAGGGCTGAAGTCTTTGTTTATATCAGCTTATATAATCAACACCTTGTCTTTATTAAATTATTGAACATGTGAGTAATAACAATTTTATTTTATGATGAAATGTGATATCTTCTGGAAAGCTTGTGTGTAAATTGCACAGTCTTATGTTCCCAAAGGATGTTGGACCCTTGAAAGAAATATAGGATTATACACATTTTAGAGAGTAGATAAGTAGCTGGAAAAATTTATAAAAGGAAGCTCACATCAGTGTATCTCTCCTAGAAATTAAACCATTTGGATTCTCGTTACTAAAAATTCTTTGGTAGGAGACCAAGTTTGAGTTATTGTTCAAAATTGGGCTACTGGCAGTGTTTCAAGGGTCAATTCTGTAATTAATCCTTATGTGACTATCTAATTTATTGCTAGTAGAAACAAATAGTCTGGTTCTTTGACACATAATTTAAGGCAGAACAGTCTGGGGTTTCCTTTTCTAATGTACTAGAACTAATATTTTGTCTTCAGCACATAGTTTATTGCCACTTCCTATGTAAGGCATGAATTTGTGATTTTTAACTGTGATTTTATTATTTTAAAATTTCCAGTACTTAGGTATTCTCTCTCTCTCTCTTCTTTGCTCTCTCAGAATTAAGTCCCTTTCTAACGTTTTTATTTTTGTCCAAATTATAGATGTATTATATTGTTGGAAAATAAAAGAAAGAAAGAATAGATTTGGGATGCTAAAAGATAATGATAATACTTGTTTTTTGTTTTTTGTTTTTTTTTAATGTGTTACCTAGTGGTTCAAACATCTTCACGTTTTAGAAAACTAGACCCAAGTTGAGTCAATTCTAGTATTACCAGCATTACCATGGTTTAAATAGATGACCCAGAACATTTCTTTTCTTTTTTATTTTACCTTTTTTGAAATGGAGTCCCACTCTGTCACCTGGAGTGCAGTGGCGTGATTTTAGCTCACTGCAACCTCCACCTCCTGGGTTCAAGAGATTCTCCTGCCTCAGCCTCTCTAGTTGCTGGGATTACAGGCGTGCACTACCATGCCTGAATAATCTTTGTATTTTTAGTAGAAATGTGTTTTACCATGTTATCCAGGCTGGTCTTGAGACCCAGAACATTCTTAAGCATTTTACTGTTTTCATCTTAGCCTAACTTATCTTGATATTGCGTTCTTCCCTTCTTCTCACAGTGTAAAATCTTTGCAAATAATTTCTTGCTCAACATTATTTTTCAGCCTGTAGTCTGCCAGTGGTATCACTACCATTTTAGGTGACAGATTTGCTTAACACACCATCATTGTTGTTTTTAAAATTATTTCCGTTGGTCATACCAAACAAGTGAAATCCTGTATAGATTTCTATTACTTTAAACTCCTCCACATTTCAGCACTCTTCGTTAGAAATTTTTGTGATGTTGGAAATTTTCTATAACATGTACTGTACAAGTATGGCACCAAAATCCGGAGAATATGTGCTTTGCATCAGAGTTTTAGAAATAGCTTTGAAGACAATATAAAAAAAATAAGTATTCCTGTTACATTATCTTTTTGCATTCAGGAGTTTTGATTCTAAACACTCTCCCACACTACTAAGGTGTTAATGAAAATGAACACTATTGTTTTCAGGAATCTGTTAAATAATCAGAGTGAGAATAGTTATTATCATTTTACATATTAACCGATAAAATATTAAATATATTCCTGTTGCTCTTTTCTGCTGCCTGTTCCACCACCACCATTTTTTTAGGATGAAATATACACTGGCATACATGGTGTTTATGCATGTAATCTCCACAACAACATGTGGAACACTGAGTGAGCCTGTTATAGATAGAACAAGCTTCTTTCCTGGCTTCTCTATACTATGGACAAATTCTTACTTTATCTGAATTTAGAAGTACTTGAAATTGCATTCAAATTCAATTTGTAGGGCATTGAATTAGTGACATTTTTCTCTCATAGCTTTTCTGTATCTTATGAAAAATTTTACTATACAGTCCCTGTATGTTCATAGGGAGAACTGATCTGCTTTCACTAAAGCCAGAGTATGCCAGAAGATCTAATCATAAGATACTTTATTTCTGGCCAAATTGAGAGTTTTTTTGCTTTCTGGAGCTGCCTCTTATTCGGCCATCTTGGGATCCTCCCCCCCTTGAAACCTTTTAAGCCTTTTGCCTTTCCCTTTCCCTTACAATTCTTATATATTTCTGTTAAGAGTAAAGTTTGCACTTAACAGTATATTTTGGAATATGTTGGGATTCTCTGAGAACAATTTTTCTTTCTCCCCTAAATTTAGGATCTGATCTTGGAAAAACAAAATCAAAAGGTTTATCACAGGGGGATTTGTGTGATTCAAATAGGATCAAAGTGCCTAGAAACAATAGCTTGGCTAATGGTTCATCGGAAGGACAATGCAGAGTTTTAAATAAACATGGAAGTAACATGATTCCAATGAACTGTAGATTTTTCAGAATCAAGAACACAACAAAGACAACAAAAAAACAAAAACTCAAAGCATAGAAACTCATGGTGGTAAACCAAACCTGCTATCTGAATTCATTACAGAAGATAAAAAATAACCTATTACTAATCTTTGCTGAGAACAGACTGAATGCTCTAAGACAATGTGTTATTTTAACACTTATTAAAATATGTCTAATTTAAATTAACATAATATGTAGTAGCAAATAATTTACGTGCTCTTTTTTCTGTGATATTATTTTATGAGTAAGTCTATCAACTTGCCAAAATTTCACACATGCCATTATTTCTTTTCAGGCTCATTATTTTCTGGTGTTACCAAACTAAGCTCTCATCTCTTACACAACTTGTACACACTCGAGTTTTATCTTTCACTATAACTTTTCATATTACGAAGCAACCAGACACTTTACTTTGAAAACTTCTTTTATAAAAAAAAAAATTTCACTTGACAAACAAAGAACATATTCCATAGCTTGGTTGCATAGTTGAACTTTTCTACCCCATTGCTAGTATAAAGTGTGAAGCACCTGTATGAGTTATAACAGAGAGAGCTAAGAGGTAGATATTTGAGCTATGTCTGTCATTTACAGTCGTTTTCACAGATATGCAAAGCTCATAAATGCCATCACACAGTCTCCTACAGTCATACTCATTGATATTACACTTTCTTAATGTGGGAAAAGGTATTTTCATTATAAGGACTCAAAGATATAGCCATGTTATAATTCTAATAGCTTGGTGATTAATTTGTCAATACCCTATTTTACTTAGAAATTCACCTGTTGTCTAAAAATGATCCATTAAATTGACTTAATTATGTTTAACCTGACAAACTACAGCACATAATTATCATTGATATAAAAAATTTTGGTTGAATTCATAGTTTTATGTCATTCTCAGTGCTTGACATTGTTACAGAAATGCTAGCAGTAAACTTTTATAATAAGCTTATAAGTTTAATTAGTCTCTATGAGGACATTAAACCAAATTTTATTTAAAAAATAATCATAATCTTGGATTATACTTAATATTGGTAAAATCAGGGAAAGATATATAATGTTTTCAAACAAAAATAATCAAAATTTTCATAGTAACTTAAATATTTACCTCAATTACATAAACCTGGTTTATGTCCTTCTACAAAAATGCTCTGAGGTTGCATCTTCTATAAAGATTGTTATTTTTAAAATAAAGTATTAGGACATTTAAATTTTAAAAGTTCAGATTTTATTTTTTATTTTTAGAATTCTGAGACCATTAGATGAATGTGGTTATGAATCTCCCTAAACAATCATTAACAGAACTCATTATTAGAGATATTATTGTATAATTTATTAACACATTGTGGATATAGGAAAACATCTGAAAGTTACAGTGAGAGATGAAGTCCTTTCTAAATTAAATAAACACGGAAACACAGAGAGCTTTCAGCTTCTATTCTTCAACCCCAGCCTTGGTTCAAGAGTAAACAAACACAAAAACTCACTGGTTCAAATGTGAATTTTTTTTCTTCTTTTTTTTCATGGCTATGAAATAAGTTCTTGCACACACAAATCAATACAAGAAACTAACAAAGTACAATCTGTGCTGCCTCTCATCCAATGGATACTAGAGAATCGTAGTTAGAGATCACCAAATGGTCAGCCGTAGGATTCACTATCATTGCCATCACCAACTAGGAATAACTTATTTGCTGTGTGCACACCAGAAGAACAACCAGACAAGCAGGCCAGGAACCAGAAATAGTATCACAAACACAGTTAGGATAAGAAAGAGAAATAGAGGACTCTTATGGAAGGTAAAGTTCTCATATTGTTATGTTCTGTTGTTTTGGATTGACTCATGGGACCAAAGAAAAATGTGCCTTTGCTTAAGTATTTCTAGTAGGTAAGTCATGGGGAAGCATAAGAGTGAAACCTCCAAAACTGTCAAAGAATAGTTATGAAAAAGTTTGAAACATCACACATGTACAAATATAGCATAAACGTATATTAAAATTTTAACTCATTAACAAGGAAAATAGTGAGATAGGAAAACTGCTTTAAAGGAAAATCAGAGGAACGTGACATTCTGGCGTTAATACTGTCCAATAAGGTAATGGAACATTAACCTTTGAGGTTATCATTTCTTTTTGGGAGAAAATTAACATGTAACTTCACAGAGTCTAAAACTTTAATTAATAGTAAATAGCAAAGTCAAACACAAGTACATTCCCTTAGATAATTAAATAATCCTTTTGTGAGCCTGTCATCTAGTCCCTAGTGTATATTAAAAGAACATGCCATCTACTTTTTATTTTTTGCCTCATTTCCAAGTTTTGCATAATTTTTCGTAGCAGTGCTAACAGAAAAATGTTAGATGTCAACTGAAAATATTGATGTTAAAATTAGTTTTTTCAAAGCCTACATAAACAATAAGTTTGACTACTGAGTAGATTATACTTGTCATTTAGTTCATCTCCCAGCAGGTTAAATGGCTTTACCAAGAATCTATAGCTAGTTACAGGGAGAAGAGCAGAAAGATAAATGAGGTAAGATGAGCCTGGAAAATACCCAGTTCTATGTTCTCTCTTTTTTCTGTACTTCATTGCTCTTTAGTCTATTTCTTCTGATCTCTTAGGGCACAAAATGTATGTGTGTATGTATAGAGCATTCCTGGAACTTAGACCTAAGGATAATTGTCTTGAAACTGCTGACAGGATAAAAATCTCATGTAATTAACACTGCCAATCACAATCAGGACATATATTAATGCTGTTTTTTTAAGGTGTTTCCATCTCGTCTGTTGATGAATTTGCAAAACAATTATGATTACATTGACAGTGAAGAGGTATGTATATGAATGAGTGCCTAGAATCTAGCTGTGTATTTCCCTCTTTGCTGAGTTGAATGTTTTAGATGGAATTAAATGGGAACTAGAAATGTGAGTTACTGCCAAAATATAGTTAACGAATTTTACAAAAAGCGTTTCTGGAAAAGCATATTTTAGATTGTTTTGCTTAGTAATTTATATTTTAGAATTTTGGAAAAACATTATATTCGATATAATTGAGCTTTCTTTTCTTTTGAACTGTCATAGAACTTTACTCTGTAATCTTACGTTTTCAGTAAATATAGACTTAAACAAGACCTTTTATTTATTTTGCTTAGTTTTTATTTCTTTTCATATTGTTATCAATGTTGTCTGCACAATGTGGGACAAAACCTTTTGAATTTGAGGTTACAATACAGCAAATATTTTTATGTATCCTGAATTTTCTGGCCAAATAATTTGGTAGTTTTTTTGCTGGCACCACATCTATTGTGTATTAAATACATGGGAAATAAAACAAAATATACATAATTTAAAATTCCAGCTCTTAATTTTTTAATCCAATGATCATCTGTTAAAATGGACTTAGAGCCACTAAATAAATTATCTTGAAAGAGAATCTTTTTATTAGATTTGTTTATTCCAACCTCGTAACTGGGACACGATTTCTAAAGGAAACACATTTCAAATTGACATAGTGGATTTCAAAATTAATTAAAAATTTAAGGTTAAAGGATTACTACATTGAACACTTATGCTGGCAAATCCTTCCTGATAATTTTGTTAAGAAGTTATGGTCATCTGAAGGATGTGTTTCTACTTAGTTTTGCACAATGTATGCCTTTATAACGAAAATGTCATTTTTTTAAATGACACATTTGCTTTTTCGTTTTTTTTCTCTTGTCCAATTTACTGTCCATGAAAATACTACTTAGACTTAATAAGAACAATAAAAATAGCAGGCAAAACAGTTCTAATATATTACCTTTAAAAATAATACATTAAACAAATTTTAATGGAATTTTTATCACAGGACTTTGCTGGACATGCGTAACTACTGTGCATATATTAAAGTTGTCCATAGGAAAATGCATTGTAAAGTGTTGCGTAATAGCACATAAGATGGATAACCTTGATAATTGTAAACGGCAAATGATGTTTATGACCAACATACTTTACACGACTGTATATGAACATTTGATTTGTTGATGTTGTGCGAGAAGAAGTTTAAATTTCTGCCAGTGTAGTCTGACGTTGGCCAAAAGCACTGCAGAGAAAGTAAGACCTTTACTCTTCTAACCTCTTTTTTTAAGATGATCGAAGCTATGCCTTCAGAGTTTCTTTAACTTTAATAAGCATATCCACTGTTCCTAATAATTTTCTCCATTTATGCTAACATCTGTAAGGGTTGATCCAGGTTTTGTGTAGCTGAAAGCTTGTCAAATTTGGAAGCCCCATTCTAGGAAAAATAATTCATAATTTTGGATATGCCATTCGGCCAAAAATTAAAATTTGTATAGAATGAGAAAATAAGTCACAGTAAATTACGGAATTAAAAAATTTAACAAATACCATCATGAAAATCCAGAAAAATAGCATAATATTTGTGTTTGTTATCTTTCTGATATCTCTATAATCTTTTTCTCTCACATTTTTATATTTTTGTTCTTTGATCACCTAATCATATGTCAAGACTTTTGTAATAGTTTCTAGAAGGAGAATAGTTTTTGTTTTAGCCTGCAATAACAAAAATGTATTTTTTATTTTTGTTATTACAGGATAGTTTCCTTTAGCTTTACAACTCATTATTGGTGTATGATTTAAATTTATAGTATTGTCATTCAATTTGGAAGCACTTCCCATCAGATTTCTTTCATATATAGCTATAAGGTTTGATATGTTTTCTATAGGCTAACTTATGGCTCTGTGCATTTTAAACCTTGTTGCTCTTCTATTACCAAGAATTGTGTAGTGCTGGACAGTGTTGGAAAGTTTCTTCTTCGGATGTAACCTCTGGCCATTCATTTTCCTGTCCTCACACCTGGTGGATGTTTGGAAGCCTTTCCTACACCAGAGTGGCTTGCTGAATGATTTTATTGGATCCAGTTTTAGTGTGGGTTCTTAAAAGTTTTACTACGTTGTTAGGTAATAATCAAAATTAACACAAATGCAATTATCAAACAAACCCAATCAACCAGGAGTGAAAGTGTCAAACAGTGCAACAATCAAGGTCATTCTTTGTCGTGATCAAGAGCACAGAGTCTGGAGTCAAATTGACAAAGCCTTGAGATTGATGAAAGATTATCAGGTGACTTTTTGGTCTCTCCTACGTAGTCTGGAAATCAGAATTTGGATCTTTACATTTTAACATGGGTAGGATACCAACCACGCTTTAAAGTTATTTTCTTTCAATGCAGAAAGACATAATTTTTAATATATCATAACATTCATTCATACCATTAATCTGACTTTTTTTCCTCTGCATATTGAATCATAGAAGCTTCTTTTCACAACAATTTTTGTTGTTATAATGTTATCTTAATGTTGCTAATCCACGGAACTCGTATGACATCCTTTGACATCGTCCCTCTCTTTCGTTTTAATAATAACTGTTGTGTAAAAATTCCATGAGGAAAGTTCTCAACTACTATGATCTTCTTATAATAATTGTACTTTCTTCATAGAATCATAGGAGACATGTCTAGTTAAAGTACCTTCCTGAGAAGGTGTGTATTTATGCAAAGCTTTTCAGGGGCTTTTTAAAAGTGAAGCTTTTGCATGATTTGTATAAGAAAGTAATTAGGATATCTATCTAAATTATAATAAGAACTCAATGAGTACAGATTGGCAATTGCACTTTGAAGATTAGGGAAAGATAGAGGTTTTATGTTTTAAAACAATTTTTTAGGACTATCAAAGCAGAAAATGTCCTAGATTTGGAAGAACAACCATATATTTTGTTTAAAAAGCACGAAATTGCCCCAGATTACTTCTTCCATTAACAATGTATATATCAAAAACGGTGGAAAATGATTTTTTTTTTTTACCACTGATCTCTCCTTGCAAAAATAAGGATGCATTAGGACTTTCCTTTCTACCCTTTACTTTTATAGTTCTACTAACTGTTCACACAATTATTAAATATGTATAAGATTGTATTATTATGTTTTTATTTATTTGTTCAGTGACATAATGTTATGTATTAAAAAGAACACTGGTTTGGGATCAAGCTTGTTTTAGTCTGAGCCTCAGTGACCTTATTCATACTCTTTAACCTCTGTGAACATCTGCTCCCTACACTCCAAATGGGACTAACTATACTACCTTGCCTACTTTTAAGTTTGCTGTGAGGATCAAATGACAAAATGTATATGAAAATGACAAGCCAATGTGTCATTCTTGCAATTACCGTCATTGATGAGAAAGATATTGAGCAACAGTTAAACTTTTAAATCCTGTTTTACTTGTTTTTATTATTGATACAGTTCTTTCTTCATAGATTATAGCAGAGTTCTCAACAGCAGTGTTATTGACATTTTGGGCCAGATAATTCTTGGCTGTGAGGATACCCTCTATGTTGTAGGATGTTTAGCATTATCCCCTGGCCTCTACTCAATAGAGGCCAATAGCACCCCCCCCACAATATCCCTTGGCGGAGGCAGAATCACCCTTGATTAAGAACTAGATTACCATACAGTTGAAAGTCTGAATCAGTTGATTCTAAACAGGCAAAAAGAAAAAGAAAACAAAAAACAAAAAAAACGTTGGTTAAAGCAGGAAGCCATTTAAAAAGTGAATACTCTAAGCATTTTATTGTAGTTGCATCATATAGAATATGTGAAAGTTCTTTTCCTGAAGTGGGAACTTTTTCTTTGAGTCAAGTCTTCTGATTGGAGTCTCAACTTCTTTTTTCCTAAAACAGTACTTTAATATGTCTTTTTAAATTTCAGATTTCAGATTTTAACAGTTGAGTGAAAACAAAAAGGCAAGTATGAAGTAATCTCATGGTAGAAGTCATTCAGATTTTATAATGTTTCTCAATTTGTTATATGCATCATCCATATACCAACTAATATTAATGTTGTGGCAACTCGTGCTTTTTGAGTGTTTCCAAAGGTTTCAACATGATTTTCATTAAAAATGCCAATTTTTTTCACTCACATTGTGTGACACCAGGTTAAAAAGTTACTGACGGGGGAGGGGTCCAAGATAGCAGATTAGACACAACTCCAGCGCACAACACCCAGCGAAGAGATGCAGAAACCCAGAGATCTAGTTCCAACCGAGGTACCAGGTGCATTTCAACGGGTCTGGTCCGAGGGTGAGCAAAGCCCACTCAGGGAAGACCGAGGCGGGGGAGGGGTGCTGCTTCACCCAGAAAGTGCATCTAAACAGCGAGTAGGAGGCTCCACCTCTGGCGCTCTGGTCCAGATACAGCGCTTTCCCCAAAGCCTCAGCAATACACAGAACAGGGGATCTTTGCCAGTCAAGCACCAGGAATTACAAGTGTGGAGCTGAATAAGAGTCTGCAGACTGAGCTATCGGCCCCTCCCCCCCACCCAGAGAGAGAGGGAGCTGTAAGCTGGAGCAGCTGGGCAGCCCCTACCCCATGACCCCACAGAGAGAAAGCTGAAAGGAGGAGACTGCCAGGTGCGGCTGGGCGGGTCCCTAACCTCCCCCACAAACCCCAGAGGGCTGAAGCTCTGACTCTAGTGGGTTGCGTAGCCAGTGCTACAGTCTGAGATGAACCCTGAATGATCCAGTCCACTGGAGGAAGGGCACAACCCACCACTAGGGGGTGGGACTGGGCTACATGTTTTAACAAAAAACACAGGAAGCCTACATAGCAACGGGACGACATTCTTGACAACCCAGCAGCACCTACAGGTCAGCGGAAGAGGTGGGCCTAACCTCCCAGCATAAACAAAAAGACACAGGAGGCTCCCCTAGTAACCTGAAGGAGTCCCTAGAAACCCAGTAGCGCCCCCACAGGCAGACAAGCGACCTCATCAAGCAGCTCTCTGACACCACAGCCAGGTAAATCCACAAAGATGGGAAAAAACCAGCGCAAAAAGGGTGAAACCACCAAAGACCAGAACACCTCTTCTCCTTCAAGGGATCACAACTCCTCAACAACACAGGATCACAACTTGACCGAGAAGGAGTGTGAAGAATTGACGGAAACAGGATTCAGAAGGTGGATAATAACAAACTTTTCAGAGCTAAAGGAACACGTTCTAACTCAATGCAAAGAAATCAAAAACCTTGAAAAAAGGTTAGACGAAATGCTAACTAGAATAACCAGCTTGGAGAAGAACATAAACGACTTGACGGAGTTGAAGAACACAGCATGAGAAGTACACGAAGCAAACACAAGCAGAAGAAAGGATATCAGAGGTTGAAGATCAACTCAATGAAATAAAAAGAGAAGACAATACAAAAGAAAAAAGAGTGAAAAGAAGTGAACAAAGCCTCCAAGAAATATGGGATTATGTGAAAAAACCTAATCTACGCTTGATCAGTGTACCTGAATATGACGGGGGAGAATGAATCCAAGCTGGAAAACACACTCCAGGATAGTATCCAGGAGAACTTCCCAAGCCTAGCAAGGCAGTCCAAATTTCAAATTCAAGAAATGCAGAGAACTCCACAAAGATATTCCTCAAGAAGAGCAACCCCAAGGCACATAATCGTCAGATTCACCGGGATCGAAATGAAGGAAAAAAATGCTAAGGGCAGCCAGAGAGAAAGGTCAGGTCACCCGCAGAGGGAAGCCAATCAGACTCACAGCAGATCTCTTGGCAGAAACTCTACAAGCCAGAAGAGAGTGGGGGCCAATATTCAACATCCTTAAAGAAAAGAACTTTCAACCCAGAATCTCATATCCAGCCAAACTGAGCTTCATAAGTGAAGGAGAAATAAAATCCTTTATGGATAAGCAATTATTGAGAGATTTTGTCACCACCAGACCTGCCCTACAAGAGCTCCTGAAAGAAACACTAAACATGGAAAGGAACAAGTACCAGTCACTGCAAAAGCAAACCAGTTGGCAAAGACCAAAAATGCAATGAAGAAAATGAGTCAACTAATGAGAAAGAAAACCAGCCAGTAACAAAATGGCAGGATCAAATTCACACATAACATTATTAACATTGAATGTAAATGGCCTAAACACCCCAATCAAAAGACACAGACTGGCAAACTGGATAAAAAGTCAGAACCCATCGGTGTGCTATATTCAAGAAACCCATCTCATACAAAGACACACATAGACTCAAAATAAAGGGATGGAAGAAGATTTACCAAGCAAATGGAGAACAAAAAAAAGCAGGGGTTGCAATCCTAGTCTCTGATAAAATGGACTTCAAACCAACAAAGATCAAAAGAGACAAAGAAGGACATTACATAATGGTAAAAGGATCAATCCAACAGGAAGAGCTAACTATCCTAAATATATACACCCCCAACACAGGAGCACCCAGATACATAAAGCAAGTTCTTAACAACCTAAAACGAGATTTAGACTCCAACACAATAATAGTGGGAGACTTCAGTACTCCACTGTCAATACTAGACAGATCAACGAGACAGAAAATTAACAAGGTTATCCAGGACTTGAATGCAGAGCTGGACCAAGCGGATCTAATAGACATATACAGAACGCTTCATCCCAAATCCACAGAATATACATTTTTCTCAGCACCACATTGCACTTACTCTAAAATTGACCACATCATTGGAAACAAATCACTCCTCAGCAAATGCAAAAGAACAGAAATAATAACAAACAGTCTATCAGACCACAGCACAATCAGACTAGAACTCAGGATCAAGAAACACACTCAAACCTGCACACCCACTTGGAAACTGAACAACTTGCTTCTGAATGTTGACTGGATAAACAATGAAATGAAGGCAGAAATAAAGATGTTGTATACCCAAAGAACTATAAATTGTTCTACTGTGAAGACACATGCACACGTATGTTCATTGCAGCCCTGTGTACAATAGTAAAGACCTGGAACCAACCCAAATGCCCATCAATGATAGACTGGACAAAGAAAATGTGGTGCATATACACCATGGAATACTACACAGCCATAAAAAACGATGAGCTCGTGTCCTTTGTAGGGACTGGATGAATCTGGAAACCATCATTCTCAGCAAACTGAACCAAGAACAGAAAGCCGGGCACTGTATGTTCTCACTCATAGGTAGGTGTTGAACAACGAGAACATGCGGACTCAGGGGAGAGGAACATCACACACGGGGGACAGTTGAGGCGGGTAGGGGAGAGACAACTGGGGGTGGGGAGGGAGGGGAGGGTAGGAAGGGATAACATGGGGAGAAATGCCAGATATAGTGTGCACCAAAAGTAAAATAAATTAAAAAAAAAAGTTACTGACTTAAATTTCTTAGAAATATTGACTAGAAGAATATATAACAGTATAAAATTTAGAGACGAGTGTTAAATATATTGAAAACTTATTAATGAATACTTTAACTTCATTTGCTTACTTGTACAAAGGAATCTCAAGTAATTTCAGTACCTATGGCAAAATTTATACATTCTATAATTAGATACTTTTAAATGCCTACTGTGATAATTTTCTTAAAAATCTGTCTTAATGTAATGTTGCTAACACATTGGTAATAAGAAGTACTCACTGACTTTGTTTTCTTTTCCCCCCATTTTATACACAATTTGGTTAATGACTATAGATTCAGACAACAGTGGTATATGTGGTCACTCATGCTATGCACTAGTATGCTCAGTTTAATGATAGATTTTTTTAAAAAGATAATTGTCAAGTTTATTTGTCCTGCACAACATCATTGGGAATACTTTGCAAAGTTTTCAGGGAAGCAGAGAAAACCAAACTAAAGATAATGGCCTCAGAACCCAAACAGATTTTTACTGTCATGGATTTTGTTAACAAAATCAAAATAATGAGTAGTAACTGACAAGGACCCTTTAATGTCCACCCAGCTAAAATTAGCAGTCAGTATTTTACATGATATTTCACATGATAACTCATTTATCATATTTTACATGATAACTTAAGACCCAGTGGGTGCAGGTATGCATATTCTCTTTTATTACTTTAATAAGTATTATAAAACCACAACATGATTTAATTTTAGCTCATTACTAAACTGAGTATTGTGAGAGCATTTAGAATATAACTTCTTACAACTACAAAATATTTTTAAATGTATTATCAATGTGAAATACTTAGTCATCTATTTAGAAAATATAAGTTTATTAATGGATTTACTATGTCCCAGTTTAGGTCAGTTACCTTAAAAATATGTTCATTTGTCTGTTTTTATTAATGCTACATGCCAAATTAATGACATTTAAAGTCATAGGGAAAAGAGATTTGGCATTTGATTTGATTTATGTTTCATTGCAAAATGCACAGATTCGGGTAATCTCGGTTTCGTAAATTCTTTCCACATTAAATGGTGAGCTAATTCTAACTTTTTAACTATACTTGTTAATGTTACTGCATTAACTTTTTGAATCTGTTTGGATGACTCCCAAAGAGAAGTTTAGTCTTGGAGAAAACCAGATCTCCTTTGCTTCCATGAAGACCTTAGTAATATTTAGGCAATAGAGAGTAATGAAAAGAGTTTGGACAATGAATATGTCTTTGTCTTTCAGCTATCATTCTCCCCCAACATATTCTGTGCCCCTGAGAAAGTTACTTCATTTCTCATGAGTCCTCAACAAATTTTTCTTATACAGTATATACCATCTTAATTATCTTAAGCATGTGATAATCTCCAGAGGTTCCTTTCTAGTCTTAGGCTGTAGTAGTCTTTGTCATACAGGAAAACTGTTTTTAAAAACCATCAAAATGTATCCATTTTTCTACATTGGAATTGACATATGGCACTATAAAGATCTTGTAATGGTAGAAGTCATGCATTTTAACATGAGAATATTAATGACAGCTTGTAACCACAGTCATTCCTTATCGTATCCTAAGAAGTAAGTTTAGTTATTAAACTGGTTTTTTATGTCTTGAGTTTATTTGAAGGGTTGAAGTATTTGGAATTGTGTCATGTAATAGTTCACTGAAAAATTAATTTGTATGAATGAGAAATGGCATCAGTATGGTAAACTCATTTCATTGTTCAAAATACCTTTTGCATGTAAAACTTAGTTCTATTAATAATTCAAGAAAATTTTTAATTTTTTTTTTTTTTTTTTTTTTTTTTTTTTTTCCTCTTTCGCCATCCGGCGCGTGGGGAGCGCCCCCCCGGCCCCCCGCGGGGCGCCCCCCCCCCCCCCCCCTCCCCCTCCCCCCCCCCCCCCCCCCCCCCCCCCCCCCCCCCCGCCCCCCCCCCCCCCCCCCCCCCCCCCCCCCCCCCCCCCCCCCCCCCCCCGAGCGCCCGGGTGTGCCCCCCCCTCCCTGTGTCCAATAATTCATTATACATTAAAAAACTACTAAAAATGCTAACATCTTGGGATAGACCATGGGGTAAGAAAGAAAGGAGAATATGTATTCTACACTTAATTATATGCTCTTATCTAATAAAATAAATGCATGCTTTTAGCTAATAAAAGAGGTATAGTGATATTATTCCCATTTTTCAGTTAACAAAATGGAGACACAGTAATTATGAAACATGACACAGCTGACAAGTGGCAGAGCCATGATTCAACTCGGTGTAGCTCAGAATTCTTCTCATTACTGTGTTACACTGACTCTCAGCTAAAACTAGGTTCAAGGAATAGGCTTATAGCTTGTTTAAAATAGTCAGTTTTTGAGCATAGGGCCATGTCTTTTTTATTCTTTCTGTCCAAAGTGAATATTGTTCTTAGAAATCAAAGAAGAGAGTATCTTAGAGAAGGGAGTCGATTCTCTCAGTCATTGGGAGAATAGACTCAAATATGCCCTGCAATAGGTGTTGTTGGATAAAATGTCTCAGGTTGTGTATTACACTTGATCTACTATGATGCAATAACATTCTTTAACTTAGACATCGTGTGAATACTCCTTGTGTTCACTAAGAGGACGTATAGGCTTTTGTTACCGAAGTCATAACAGAGAAGCCTTTGTGTACCATAATCTGACTCTCTAGCTACAATTACATATCATTTTTATTTCTTTCATCCAGCTCTTTATACATACAACTTAAATATATATATATCTATCACAGGACACTGTCATCAGATGTCACCAATAATACAGGAGTGTGCCATTGAAAGGATTCGGAGACTCCAATTTCTGACTTGAAAGGGGAACTATGAGAAAACTAGAAATAGTTTTCTTGCCCAAGGGTTCACAAACCTTTTCTATAGTAAATGCTTTAGTTTTTGAGTCACATGGTATCTCTGAACTCAACTATGACATTGTAGTGTGAATGTAGCCATACATAATAAGTAAATGAATGGGTATTACTGATTTTCAATAAAACTGTTCTTACAATATAGACATTGGCTGTATATGGCCTAGCAACCATAATTTACCAACCTTTTCTCTGTTAAGTAAAAGCCTTTAGAATGGATACAAATAAGATGGACATAGCTCACACAACAAAGCACTTCTTGTCTATTTCTTTTCTTCACAAGAAGTCTAAGGTATGAGCACCTAATTGCAAACTACACCAGGTTCACAAAGGGGATCATAATGTAAATAATGGAAGAACCAAATATGGTACTTAAAAATGGTTCCCAAAAATATAAGTTTGTGGGAATATGGTGCAAGAAGAAAACACCAATCATTCTCCCTTATGCTGCAGTTTGGGATTTTGTTGACATTGGCATTTCATGTTTATTACATGGATTTAAGACAACTGAATTCATGTTAGTTACATGATGTTTACAAAAGTTTAGTTTATTTTCTATTCAAATACTTAATATTATGAGTTCTTGCCTACATTTCAAATATTCCCCAAAGTATGGAAGTTTTGTAGCAGGTTTCTGTAAGAAAGTGTGAGTACAAGTGTTTACATTTTATGTTGTTAGATTCACCACTAGATTGTGAATATCTTAAGAAGAGGTCCCATGCCTTATTCATTTTTTTTTTTGTCATTCCCATTTCCCATAATAATACTTGGGACAAAATAGGTAAAAGTTTTTGGAGTTGAAATAGTAAGTAAAGTTCTCTTGTATATTGATATGTCTTTTCTGCAATAGTGAACCAGTCCCATTAAGACATACATTTAAGACATATTTTTGTAGGCAAGTATACAGTAGTCTTACTTGACCATGTATTTATGGAATTCAATATTTGCACACCAAACTTTTATGGAGTAAGTTTTGACCAAAACCCAGGGGTATGATAGATAATGTCAAATAAATAAAATGTTCATATATACAGTAGTTGGTGGTGGAGACAGATAAAATATATAGTATTTTCTGGCCAAAAATATTATGTGATTCACTGAACTTTTTCACTCATGTACATACCTTTTTTAGTTCAAAAAAAAAAATGAAACATAGTTTTCTATTTTTCACATTCATTTTAGAGGGAAGAATGTTATAGTTACTTCTAGAAATAGTTGTCTTAAGAACAATGAATTTCTTCTCTTTATGATAGGGTCCATTTTAGATTATGTTCATTTATGTCAAATTCATGAAGAGACAAGGCGAAGCTTTGAATTTAGTGTCTGCAGATTTTCATTTTTCAAAACAAACTATTTCCTAAGGAATGCAGATTTTTTTTAAAGGCAACTAAAACCTAAAAAAATTTTCTCCTTTTTTGTCCTCTTATTGCTTAAAAAAAGTACGTGAACATACTGTTTTTAAATTTAGGCTTTTAAAAATTGTCCTCATGCTGAGTTCTTGTTTGCCAAGTTTCAGCTTGGAGAGAATCTTTATAGCTTTTATAAAACCCTGAAAATAGAAAATTTTAAATGGAAATCCTTACACACCCTTAGTGACGGCCACAAATCTTGCCACTTTTTGAGAATGAAGGTAATTTTTTAGTATTTAGAGATGGTAGCAACAAGTTGATATGATAGTTTCTAAAGGGCAGAGCTTTTGTTTAGTTGTATATTAGATATGTTACATTGGTTTATCATATTACAATTTAGCTGTATGTTTATACATTTTGTATGTGATATAACAGTTTTAAATTTTAGAGTGCATTTGTCCTCCACAAATATTGTTTATACGTAGAAGAGGCATGTCTTACCCATCTTTTTGACACGTCACTTACTGTTTAACTTGACTAGTGATTTAACTGGCAAGTGATTCACCTCGGAAGTTAGATTTGTTGAAGTTGAATAAGCTGTTGTCCTCTCATTTTTATCAAGGGTCAGTTGCCCTTTGGGGAAACCCAGAATATGTCAGATCTTTGTCAGGTTCCAACTCTGTCATGGGGACTAGAACCACAGGTGTCACTTCCAAAATTGATAACTCATTTTACTGCAACCAGAGTCAATTGTAGACTGGAGAACAGAAAGAAAAAGATCGGAAATGATTGAAGTTTTGGGCACAGAGAAAGGGCAGTGCTGGAAAGAGAGTGAATGACATAGACACCCAGTAGCAGGGAGTTGGTTATTTTTGCCTGGACCAAAACAAAACTGAAGAAGTATTGCTGACCAAAGGCCAATAAATTGCACACATATAATTCCGGTTAGATTGTCTCCTAAGAAGAATATTTCTCAGGAGAAATATTTATTTTGAGCAATATCTGGTCATACAGCATTTTAGTAATGTAGAAAACTTATATACATCTACTAAATTTTATTCTAGCAGATAATCCACATCAAAAGAGGCAAAAGTTCATGTTTTACCTCGAACCTGTCTGTGGCTCATTTTGTCCACCAGAAAGACAGTAATTTCATATTTGGCAAAAGGTAATGTTTTTTAAATTCTTGACTTATATACTCGCTGGAAGAAGTGACCTAAAAGGAGAACCAAATTGTTTGATAAAGGACAACTGTAAAGGGCAAACAAACAAACAAAAAACTATAAGACTAATAGTCCTTGAGACAAGCACATGAATGAGTGATGAAATATTACTTTACTACATCCTCAAAATTCTTTACATTTATTTCTTCAGTTGAATGAAGCTTTCTAACATCTGTGTCTGGAACTAATTCTGATAACCTTGACATTCAAAATGGAGATAAAGGATAGATAGCTTCCCACAAAATGCTTCAGTATGGCAAGAGGAATTATCTAATATTGATAAATAAAGCAACGTGACATCTGTGTTGAATTCCAAATTGACTTGTTGAGCTGTGTAAAAAGGTAAAAGAAGGTGCTTATTTTAAAGATGTGAAATACATTGGGAAAAGTCAAGGTCAAAGATGAAGCATAACTCAATGCCAAAGAGTTTCAATCTTAATGAAAATCTCTTTCAATAAGAAATTGACAATTGAGAAACAGTGTCATTGTTAGAAGTTCAACATTCTTTTGGGGATCTAACAGACAAAGCCCCAGAGAACTGACTCGTATTAATAGATAGCTTAAAATTTATAGTTTAGGAAGAACAGATTAATAGTTTTTGGAGTAAAGCCTGAATTATAGAGGGATGACCTGAGCCCTGGCGTGAGTGATCAATCAGTTCAGTGTCTACAACTGCACAATTTTAAGAACTCTTGAAAGACTCTTTGACCACTGAAAATGCATTATAAAGAATAAGTCCATAACCAGCCAAGCCTGGAATATATGTTTGTATTGCTATACAGATCCATTGTTTATTTAAAAAGTAAAGTAAAAGGTATGACACAGGTTGCTTTGCTGTTACTTAGGATATGGATGATTGAATTGAACTTTGAAGCATGGGCAAACCTAAGTGGGATGTCCTGGGTAAAATGTGGATGCTGGAGGAGGATACACAGAGGCTAATTTGAATCCAGGAGATTTTTCCATTAAGGAAATAAAGTTGGAGTCAGAGAGGTAAAAATCTTGAATACCAAGCTAAGAATTTGAATTTCACTTGTTAATCAAGGTGCAGCTGTTGATATTTTCAAATGAGAAAAATGCTTCATGCAGATTAGTCCTACTGCAATATTGGCAGGAAGGGTAGAGATTAGCAGGAAAAGACCTCTGGAAACCTGTTGAGCAGTGAGTACTTCCAGGGTAAAGCTACAGCAGGCAAGACAGCACTTGCCTGGTGGCCTAGGCATTGGATATAAAGGCAAAGATGAGACACAGATGGAAGGAAAATTCCTAAGGTCTCATGAGACACTGGATATTGAGTGAGAGATAATTCAAACAATGAAGAGTCACTGATGTCTCGAGCTCAACTTACTAGAATGCCAGCGGGTTCCTTATTTGTTTTCTGTAACTCTCTTCTCAAAATGGATCAACTTCTTTCAAACTTCCCTAGTGGAAATTCTGTTTTGGTTACTTTTCGTCTCTGAAAATGATAAGAACAGTAGTTATCCTTGAAGGGACCATTTACTGCATTGCAGATGATTAGAAAATTGACAATACCAACAAAAATTGAATTGGATTCTTTAGGTTTAATATTTAGCCTAAACTAACATATTTTACCTGCTCTGTGCCACGCTCACTGCTGATTCCTGAGGTATTCACTGAACCCTTCTCCACACTTGGCAGTGAGTTCGTTGCTGACAGGTATTTATTTTTTATCTGTCTCCATAACCTCAGCTCTTAATTCCATTCGTAGCACTTAACAGATGTTCTATAAATGATAATTAAATGATAGAAGCCTAGTGTGATTTTCCAGCTTTGCCTGAAATAGGTCCTGCTCCAATAGGAACTCCTCTACCTCTTTAAAGAGATAAAATAAGGAGTTCGGCTTCAGGGAAAAGACTTTGTAAACTACATTTATCATTACTTTTCTAGGTTGTTGTCATACAGGGAAAAAAAAAAAACTGACACATTTATTTCCAGCCTTACACACTAACACAGTATAAGGAGCCATAGAGAGGAATTTTAAGATATGAGGGGAGTATTTGATTGGCCAATATTTTTGTTTAATTCAGGAGAAGGAAAGCCCCAAATGCTGCCTAAACATAAACTCACGATCCAAAACATTT
This sequence comes from Ateles fusciceps, assembly GCA_036589455.1. Taxonomy (NCBI): domain Eukaryota; kingdom Metazoa; phylum Chordata; class Mammalia; order Primates; family Atelidae; genus Ateles; species Ateles fusciceps. Next base: position 2,593,836 of record JAZHEH010000045.1, on the reverse strand, counting down.
TAGAAATTATCTGGCAACTTTACATAGAGTCCAAGTATTTCCAAGGTAAGCTGAAAGATGCCTCGAAGTTTAAGTACCCCCAGGGAAAGTATATCAAAGGTTAGAGACCATTTAGACGGACTTCCAAAAGGATCTGGCCTCAGAGTTTTGCAGTAGTGAGCAAAAATTCTAGAAAGGTCTAGTTTCAGAAACCATAGCAAAGTTGCAAGTAAAAGGTTTCCCAGCTTCTGTTTCTTATGCCATTCAATAAGATTTAGAAGGAAATGCAGCCAAATTTAATGGTCGTTACCTGATGAAAAACAGACATCCTTCAGATTATCCTCCAAAGCAGAACTGAACAGAACTAAATGCAATCAGAAGACTCCATGGAGGCCAAGTTGGTTGAGGAAAGCAAACGGGTGCAAAATATAAGCTCACCGTGTTAGGTAACTCAAGAGTTTTCAACACGGTGTTACAAGAGAGGCATTAGAGAAATTTACTGTGTCATGAAGTGCACATTAGTTTCCTCAGCTGAGGACAGTACTACCACAATATTTGACAGGAGGTGTAGACAATTTTTATTTCAGTCAGCTCTAAAAAGAATGGTGAAATTCTTGAAGCTGTGTATGATGATTCTCTGTTAATATTCTTAGTTCAGTCTTTAAAATGGCATTTATTTCTCAAAGGAAAATTTATGACATCACTATTGATTCCATTGCATTTGTGATATACATCTGGTTTTATCTTTGAAGTGAAAAATTCTTTGTATGTCTTTGTAGTAAACACAGACTTAGTTCTCATTTTGAACCATGTAGTAATTTCTACATGAACTGAATTTCTACATGCACTGGGCATATTGGCTTAATTTAAATAAATATGTTAAGGTGGTCATTACTATTCTAGAGAAACCAATGTTCTGCTTTTTTTTATTTTAGGCAGGGAAGTTGTTAGCATTTTTTTCAAGGAACAAAGAACAAAAAATATCTTGATAAGAACTTCTTTCTGAAAAGCTAGATTAGCTCTTCTCTGCACACCAATCATGGGATGACAGTACAATTTAGTGACTTAAGCCGTACATTAGGATTCTCTGCATAGGCAGGAGCTTCACCCTCGGGCCAGACCTATATAGTAGTTGTAAGAAAATGATTTATGTGTTGTAATAAATGTTACTTCTCAATCTGTTTGCTTGTTCAATGGTTGAGGTCCCAAAAGAAAAGGTCTATCTCAAATTAGGACTGGCATGTATTATCTGTCAACTTTATATAGTACTGTAAAAGTCATTCAGCTGACAGTAATATTAGGGGAATGTTTTATAGATTTTTGTACTGTGTGAAGCTTTGTATGGGTGACGAGGGCCTTTGGGTCTGTGGTGCTCTGTGGTCCAGGATAAAGTTGCGTGTAGATGAGTTGTTTCTGTGCTTCTCTGTAAATGAACATCTGGCTCACATATTGATTCCATGTGTGAAAATGAGATCAGCCCTTATAATGACCAGAATCAATCAGGCTTCAGCCGAGGAGTAACGTGCACTGGTCTTGATTTGTTAGACAACCAGAATTGGCAGCACCTTGCATAATTTGGCACCAATTGACAAGATTAGGCTGTTTGGGGCCTGGATGGTTATTAATTTGAAACTCCCCTTAAATATTTTGCAGAGTAAAATCAGCTGTAACTTATTTGTTCCAGTCCCCTTCTTCTCATATGAGCCCTAATTGTTTTAGACAAACGAGCGAGCTTGCAGCCTGTTCACTTTACACAGGAAGACATGAATTCTTTGATCCATACAATATTCTTTAGCTCAACCTCGGAGCTATTTACTGAGGAGATTTATTTGCAGACAGACAGTAGAACAGTTCTTTGTGAATAGAAATGAGTACTGCTTCTATGTGTTTTCAGCTCAAGTTTCTGCTACTTACTGTAAGGGAGATGAAACTGAGCCATCTTTATTTTTAACTCAAATCATTTTATTTTAAATATAGTTTTGAAAACTGGAAATGAATTAGACTCTCAACCTTTTTGTTTTTTCCTCATAGGTTATGTTTAATAGAGCAGAGATAGAACTCAGAGAACACCAAATACAATTTCTTATTTTGTGATTTGTGTAACCATGAAGAAAAACTTGTGAGATTTTAAAACGGGATAGGTGTTGATTGTAAACATTTTACAAATGTGTCTCACTCCTTAATTCCAGGCACAAATAAAACTACCTGTGTTGTGTGAACACTAGTTAGTTCAAGCAAAGCAATAGCTGTAATCATCAAAATGTACTTTTAAAAATTATTACTGCCAAGTAGTTTTAAAGATACAGACTCATTTACTTTGAATTTAACTAGTAATATTTAGGTAAGTATCTAAACCAATATTTAATTTTTTTCTCCAATTAAATGAGAGTTATTTGAACAGTATATAACCAAGCAATGTAATAGTAACAATAACAAGATAGTTCTATAACTATGCTTTTTTTATAATGCCATAAGATATGAATTCCATTAAGACTATTTGATTTCTACTTACCACAGAAGAGGAAAAATGATGAGTCTGATTAACAAAATCAGTTCTAGATGTGGTTTTCAATTCTCAATTAAATTTGACAGTGAATTACTCATATGTAGTCATCTCAGAACGTAATTTGCTGGACCTCTTGATAACCAGTATATGAAAAGTCACTCCGCTGTTTTTTTTTCCTGCATGTTTTTTACCCCATTTTTTCCCCTACAGATTTGTAAGTTGTACTTAAAAATGTATTTCTTTAGGAAAAAAATTTCAGAATCTTCTGATTGTATGCCCTGGTCCCTTAGGTCATTAACATTATTTATAGAATTATTTACTTTGTATTTTTTCTATTATAATTTTTCCAATAACTTTTAGAAACCCGTGAGTAGCATCATATAAATCTTTGTAGTTCATTAACAAGATAAATAGTTTTCATGGCAAATAAATATATTTTGACTCCAAAAGAAATAATGGTAATTAAATGTTTTATTTTCCAGAATACATTTTTAAGTTGTAGATTAATATTGACTTTCAAAGCCATTATAGTTTTGAAGTTTTTTCCCTTCTGCCCGTATACAACTTTCCAAATTAGGAGATATAACTTTAAAGGAAAACATTTCAAACACTTAAACACACACATTAAAAAAAAAGAAAATTGTAAGCTTTTAGTCTAAACATGCATTCTATCTATACATCCTACATTTTCACAGTCTTTCAAATTGCCACCAGAAGTCTTAGGACCCGACTTTGGTAAACAAAAATCTCATGAGCTTGTGCCAAATGCTTTACAAGATCATTTTGCAAAAATTGTGAGTAGATACATTGGAACCAAATGAATTCCTCTAGTGGTTAGGTTATTTGTTATTTGTAAAATTAAAAGGGTTAGAAGAAAGTTTTAGAGAAAGAATGCTATATATAAGTAGAAATTGGTAAACCAGAAGGCTTTATAATTTCTGATCATTCAATGACAAAGTCACACATAGCACTATTACACAAGGTATACTATAAAGGTGTCATGTGACAGTTTAAAAACTAGTGAAGTGTGTGGTTGTCTCAAACATGAAAAACATTTAGCACATAGGGTTTTGCATCTCATTATTAGCCACAGGGAAGAATTCTTGTATATTAAAAATATTATCACAGTGATTTTGAAAGTAAGATCAAGTACTCTTATTGTAAGGTGTGATAATTTACTGTCTTGTCTAAACTGTAAGTAAAACATGTTAACAGACCCAGTACTTAACCATGGATTTTGTTATATTTCAAACATGGTGTAGACAGCTTTATATTTCACAAGATACTTCTTTAGTTGTCTTTTCTGTACACTTGTTAATTTGGTATAATTCTTTCATTGAAATCATCAATAAATGCTGATTGATAATGACAACATTCAGAGAATGCTACCAAATTCTGCAGATGGCTAGGAAAGGACTGTTTTTTATTTATTTCACTCTTATTTATACAAGTGTTTGTTTGATGTGATGTTTTTAACCAGAATGACAGATAATGTGGTTTTCTATATGAATATGAAGATATATACGCTGTACCTGATAAAAATGCCAACCAAAGTCCTTCCCATGGCTGCTATGAATTAAAATAAAATGTTGGCCTGTGATGATGGTGTTACAGTGAGATATTTTTTTACACCTAAACAAGAGTTTTCATTTTATTTTCTTTACGCCATAATCTTAATATATTTTAACTAGCTAATTACAGAATGAATCCTTCTTGTAAAAGGTCATATATTTTCAAAAACAACAACTGTTGTGGATTTCAGAATAAATATACCTAACATTATAATTTCATGGAAAGTGACTCAGTGCTATCACTGTAACTCATAATCACATGGTCTGACTTATGCTAGGAAAACTACTTCTTTTAATAAGGTTATTGAACCTGCCTATTCTACCACTAACAACAACAACAACAACAAAAACACACACACAAAAGTGTGTTTAAAAGTAGGGTAGGGCAAGGGCGAGTTCTCGGGTACATTAGGTTGTGTGCATGAGGGCAATGAATTATACAAATTAAAACAAATAGTTCATGTTTTAATTTCAAGGGAGTTGTGAATACTCTGAAATAATCTGAACTTTATTTTTTGGGCAGTAAGAATCACAGCTCCCAATCTTTGTTCTAGGCATGTATCATTCTATAATTGATTTACAAAAACTTTTGTGGGCAATGATTGCTATTAAAGTAGTCCCTCAGACACTCTAGAGTTTCTGGACTCATCGTGCCTAGTTCTCGTTCCCCTTGTCCTTGCACATCTATGCCCTATAATCCTTCTTCCTACAAGCCAGGCTAAAAACAGACTAAATAATATACATTTTAAATAGTCTAAGTAAGATGTAATACAGTTCTGAAGTTGGAGCACTGTAGTGGAATTGAAGCCTCAGCACTTGGTAACCAATTGGATGCCAGCGGGAAATGAGACGGGTTTGGGAAATAAAATAAGGATACAGGGAAGTTAACCTGCTTTCAAAGACTGTAAGCAAGTTGTATGGGAAGTATGTAGAATACAGTTGAACAATCTAATGAAATTCACATTTGGAGATTTTACACATGCCCTTGGAAAAATATGTAAGTTATTGTCTATAATAATAAAAGTGCATAATTTTCATTCACAGTCACAGTGATACCATATAAGGGGATAGCATGGTTTTCAATGCAGTAACAATTTGGTGGTTTGAATTATACCATTACTATATTAAGAAAGGAATGTTCATTCTATTCTATCAACTCAGAAATAATTCCAGGATCAATCAAGATGATGACAAAATGTGTATTACACATGGGTTTGCATCTTTGTTAATACATGAATACTTGTTGCTTTCCTTCAAAGTTATTTTTAAACTTTTAATTTTGTCAATGTTAGTTATAATTTTTCTAAAGCCAAGGGAACTTCGAGAAATCTGGCCTAGCTTTCTAATTTTTAAATAAAACAGAATTTTGTTGTATATTCACTTTGAAGGTTTAGGCTCTAGCATACCCTATATTTTGCTCTATTTTAGGTTATTTAAATTTGTTTTATTGTGCTTTTGTTTCTACATTTTTAGTAATTCTGGCATTTTTCTTAAAATGTAGAAAATAAATCGAGATCCTTACCCAATTTATGCCTAGTCTTAAACTTTTTCTTTTTACTATTATGTGTGTGTGTGTGTGTGTATGTGTGTGTGTTTTATGACCGTTTTTGGCAGCTAGCACTAAACAGTGGTTCAATTGTATAGTAATTTGGATACATTGGTGTGGCATCTTTAAGTGTCATTCTTAAGAGTATTTTGCCTACAGAGAGAGAAACACCATCGAGTAAGGCTTATCATTAGGTTGTGTAGCAATTTTTTCTGGGTCTTTATATTGAACATTTATTATAAAAATAATTCGTCAAAAAATTTCCACTGTGCCTGGTAATGAATACTTCCTTTATTAAATATTAAACAAATGAGATGCCCTTTCAAAACAATGTGTATGCATGTATGTATGTATGTGTGTGTATAAACGATCCAAACTTAATGAATGTGCTGGCTGTTTTTAACAGTTTCACTGCCACCACTTCTTGATTGTTCCTAACTGGCTCTTTGGCACTCACACAATTCAGATAATGCTTGTTAAGTACCTACTGTGAGCCAAATACCATGTATCATTTCTAGATAATCTTATTTCAGTTTTGGATTTTGGTATTTCCATGGATACCTTATGAGCTGTCTTATCAGATAGCCTTTAGGTGTTTTGACACCTACAGTCTTGTAAATGCCCACATTTCTGTACTGGTAGCTTCTCTTTTCACAACCCTGTGTTTTCCTGGATCCTGCATCAAAGAGATAAGGGTAAGGAATTGATAATTGGAGGTAATAAGCCTTTCAGTATTCTAGTGTTTGAAGTTCAGGCTTATTAGGACTCAAGTATTCAAGGTTTTCTCATCTGTTTTAAGCAATTGGATTCTATTATTTATTGGCCTTCTCTATCTTTGATGCCTGTACTTAAGAAAACCAAAACTGTAACTCAGAAAAGAGTGTCATGACTTAATTGATTTTGTCCTGATCTTGTGACTATATTTTTTTCTGTTAAGAAAAAAAAAAGGGGTTCAAATCTGCAGCATATCAAGGTTGTGTCTGTAATCCTGATGATTCACTTTTAGCTCACTTTTAAACCATATAGGATGATGTCTTTCCCGCATAGTTGTGTTTGTTGACTGTATAATGCTAAGAAGGTAGACTTGATAAACTTTGTTGATGGTAAATCGTGGAACATGTCAAGCAGGAGGACAAGGTCAGATGTGCATTTTAGGAGGTTTATCCTGCTGGCAATGCAGATGTACTGGAATGGGCAGCAACCAGTGTCCAAATATGAGGAGGTGAGTTATAAATCAATTAAAGACCTTAATAAAAGCAATAGACTAGATTTAGAGAAGTAGGATGGGGGGGTGGGGTTTCATAGACATTTAGGACCTCAAGTTACCCAGAGCCGGGGAAGATAAGATACCACATGTGACAAACAAAAATGATTTTCTATTTTAACTCTGGCTGACAATATGAAAAGCTGTACTATTTACGAAGATAGAGAAATAAGAAGTAACAGAGGATTTTTTGTTTGTTTTTAGTTAGAGGACTCAGTATGGTGATAATAATTTTATTTTTTATTAACACTTTGAAATTTCACATATTTGGGATCCAGGCTTTAATACCATAAGCTGGTGAGAATATGAGTCTAGGAGATATTTTTGTATGGTCATAAAAATTTGGAAATTGAGAGTTTTTAAATAGTAGTTGAAAACTGGGCATACTTGAGATTTCTTAGGTTTCAAACTTACTGCTAGTTGGTAGATAACTAGGTTATTGTCATTATACTACACCATCATTTTTACTTGCATGCTTATCTCCCTACTAGCTGGTGTACACCTTTAGGATAGAATTGTCTATATTCTTTTTAGATTCCCTACCACCTAACATAGTACCTGGAACATGGGTATTGGGCCTGCTCAGCTATGTGTTTAGTGAATGAATAAATAAGTGAATATATAGTAAACCAAACAAGCATGTAAAATGAGAAGGAAGAAACTCTGGTGAAAATATGATTTAAGATTCTAGTATTATTTCTGAAGAGTAGTCAGACAACTTTGATGATGGACCACTGAAGCCAAAGGAGGAGAGAGTCGCAGAATCAGGATTTACTGCTTATCATGGTCATTTAGCTCCCTCCACCTAAACCCACAATGAAATAAATTAGGGTGTGGTGGCTCACGCCTGTAATCCAAGCACTTTGGAGGCCAAGGCGGGCTGATCACCTGAGGTCGGGAGTTCAAGACCAGCCTGACCAACATGGTGAAACCCCGTCTTAAAAAAAAAAAAAAAGACCTACATACACATGGGAAGTATGTCTGGTTAATTTAGGATGAAATTTGGGATCTTTATCATTGTCAAGAATATGTACCATCACTAGACTATATTGTCATGAAAACCAAGTTCATCATCTAATATTCAACTCAGATAAATGACTGAAAACCTATTCCATGTTCTTCTACACATCAAGTGATAAACTGGCAGTAATGTTTAAAAATATTGTTTCTAGGTCTTTAGAATGTTTTTGAATGTACAGTTGTTCAGTGTGAAGATTTACAGGATTCGGTAAGGATAGATTATAGTTTTCTGAACGTTTACTTAGTTGCTTTTGTAATAATAGAGGTGGACAGCTGAGACAAATCTAGACAAAATCTTACACTGACTGTTTGGTAATGACCTAAGAATGACACTGAACTTTTTAAGTAACTTAAGAAACAGGCCTAGGCATGGTGGCTCACACTTGTAATCCCAGTACTTTGGGAGGCCAAGGCGGGCAGATCATGAGGTCAGGACTTTGAGACTGGCCTGGCCAACATAGTGAAACCCTGTCTCTCCTGAAAATACAAAAATTAGCCAGGCATAGTGGCTTACACCTGTAATCCCAGCTAACTTGGGAAGCTGAGGCAGAATTGCTTGAACCTGGGAGGCAAAGGTTGTGGTGAGCCAAGATTGTGCCACCGCCTAGGTGACAGAGCAAGACTGAATCTCAAAAAAAAATCCAGCCTGGGTGACAGAGCAAGACTGGATCTCAGAAAAAGTTCTAGCCTGGGTGACAGAGCAAGACTGAATCTCAGAAAAAAAAAAACAAAAAAGAAAAGAAAAAAAAAAATTCAGCACTTTTCCAGATATCATCATGCCTTAACCTAGTATTACAAATCAATTCACATTGTATCTTAGCTCCCCGTATTCCTTTAGTTGTATGAAAATATTTTTGTACTGCTTAAGCAATTACATTGCTCAGACACACCAAATAAATCCAACAATTCCTCTTAATCTGTGTTCATTAATTTTTTTAAACCTACATGAACATAAAGCAGCATTTCTTCTGCCCCAAGGAAATAGAATAGAAACATTTCAGACAGACCTATTCCATTACTAAAGAAAACTGTATGTTTCAGGAGACAACCCCTAACTTGTGGTTCTGATTAGGGCTCTTATATTCTTGTTGATTTTAACTTTTTTCTTGTTGTTTAGAGATAAACGTAATTAGTTTTTTAAGATAAAAACTAATTAAGATTTCCAAATTGGGATCTAATCTGTGAAAAATCCCAACTTGAAAATCTTAATTAGTTTTTTAAAAATGGAAAATTTTGTCTTTACCAGCTAAAGCAAGGGTCCTCTTGATGGTAGGATGTTCATAAGAAAGAAAAAGGAAGGAAAGAGGAGCTCAATATTAACACACAAGAAAGATATTGGCCACTGGTAGTATTATTTATATATATTATTATGAAAACAACCAAAATTGTTCTATTTTCTAAAGAAGCACAATATATTGATTCATCCATAGTGCATATATCATTAACATAGTACCATACACTTTCTAGGAATTTTTCCTCAGGTATCTTAAAATACTTTATAAGCAGACAAGAATATTTGTAACAGGAAGTTTAGAAAATAACCAAGAAGCCTATGCTCTCTGAACCTATATAATCATTGTGTTAAAGTAGCTCTTCATCTGTTCTTTAGTTTATTCTTTTATTAAATAAAAATGGAGATAATAGTTATAAGTTTTGCTTGAGACATAAAAACATTGTTAAATGCCAAAAATAGTATATGATTTCTGAGAAACTTTGTATTTTTTATTTAAAAGTACTTAATTTTTTAAAAGATGTAATAAACAAATTAAAAGGATCAATGAACCTTTCCATTTAGGAAGTCTATTCTGAAGGCTACCATGCATCACAGGAGGTAACTGCCCATGACAGAAACAGGTTACATTATTACAACTTCAGTAAACAACCAGGATTAACTCACTTCTGTCTGGGGTTTTATTTTATTTTACTTTATTTTAGTGACAAGAAGTATATTTATAATGCTTCTTGGGATCAAAAACTATTATTTCCATCAACCAGGGCATTTCCTCAAAGAAATACGTAGCATGAAGTTCCTTTAGTGTTTTCAGGCAAAGTTTGATTTTACTTTGTGTGACACTAACTTTTTCTTTCAAATACATTAAATTTTATAGCTACAGGATTCAAATCTATAAGCCTGGCTTCCATATTAAATCGTTCTTCTGGCTTATTAGTTTCCATATTAGTACATTTTAGAAATTCTGAAGTTACTCTCCAAGATTAAAAATGAAAACAGTAATAAAAATGTGTGTTGTTGTTGGAAATGTTCCTATAATTGAAGTCAGTGAATCAACTATAATTTTTTTAGACAGGCTCTCACTTTGTCGTCCAGGTTGGAATGCAGTGGCATGATCTCAGCTCATTGCAGCACAGACTTTAGAGGCTCAGGTGATGTTCCCTTCTCAGCCTCCCAGTAGCTGGGACCAGAGGTGCATGCCACTATGCTCAACTAATTTTTTGTGTATTTTTGTACAGATGGGGATTTTGTCATGTTACCCAGGCTGGTCTCGAATTGCTGGGCTCAAGTGATCCACCAGCTTCGGCCTCCCAAAGTGCTGGGATGACAGGTGTGAGCCACCACGCCCAGCCTATATATTCTTTTGTAACTTTATTGGTATGGTAAGGCAGTAGTGCCCATTGTTCTATCTGTATTATACTTGTCCATTATGTTTTTCGAGTTCTTTTGTCAGCCTCTCACAAATTTTTAATCTTCCTCAACATCTGACTAATATTTCTCCATTCCTGGTGTTGTTAAAGGACCTTCCCTACTCCTCTTCTATCCCCCTTCTTTTTGGATGCTTCTAATCTGCTAAGGACTTCAAAACCAGAAATTTTAATATCACAAGAATGCACCTTTATTGGTATATGCCCCACAATCCAAACCCAGACATACGACAGATGCCCTTTACAAAAGGCTTATTGATGTGACATAATTTTAATCTCTGATTTTTTTTTGTCATATATAATGTGAAAAATTGGGCATAGAGGGTCTGCTCTTTGAAACTGAGCAACATGAATCAGAAAAGCTACTCAGGCCACAACATTGTTTCCTAAACAGAACTGGTAGAGTTATCCCTTTCCACCTTCAATCATGTCTCTGTTTTTCTTTTGTGTAATATCCTCTCTCTTTCAGAAGAATTAGAACTTGAGCACCTGGAGCCCATTTCTGGACTTGTATAAGCCCCAAATATGGTAAGTGAGTAGAGGAAATAGATGTTTCCCAAGGCAGGGGTCCCCAACCCCCAAGCCATGGGCCAGTAACAGTCTGTGGCCTTTTAGGTACTGGGCTTCACAGCAGGAGGTGAGTGGCTGTTGAGGGAACCTTATGGCTTGAGTTTTGCCTCCTGTCAGATAAGCAACTGCCTTAGATTCTCATAGTAGCGTCAACCCTATTTTGAACTTCTCATGAGAGGGATATAGCTTGCATGCTCCTTATTAGAATCTAACTAATGCTGGATGATCTGAGGTGGAAGAGTTTCATCCCCAAACTATAACCCACCCATCTGTAGAAAAATTGTCTTCCACAAAACCCGTCCCTGGTGCCAAAAAGGTTGGGGACTGCTGTCCTGAGGCACATATGAGAACTGAATAAGGGCACTGTGTTTACTCACAGGAATGTTCCCATGAGCAAAGTGAACGTATTTAATGCTCATATTTTTTTTAACCTTCACTTTCCAGTATTAGTTTTTTCTCTTGTTTTGGACATATGAAAACACTGCTTGAAATAAAGGGTATGTTTGGGTTTTAAATTTGATAATTTTTAGCATAAGAACTTTAAGCTGCAAAACTTGGGGTAGGATGTGTGTATAAGAGTAAAAATCATTTTAAATATACACATAACTATATATTAAAATTTTATCTAAAATGGAGATAGAAATGTAGAAAACTGCTAACTGTTGTAACAAATATTAATCAGGACGTCACGGTATAGACTACTTGTTATTTTGAAAAAGTCAGAATTAAATCAGGTTTTTTTTTTGTTGTGAAATTGGCATTATCCTTTCTTTATAACATTTAAAAATTCACACTACCTTATGTATTTCAAAAGAATTTAAATAACCAGTAAAATTGCTGATAGAAGAGTTTAATTTACTAATTTTTTTCTCCCCTGGCTTTTTATAGTAAATGATAGACTTTATGTTTCAGAATGAAAAAACAATGTATTTGTATCTTTTTTAAATAGACAGACTCGTTATAGGATATTAATCACATGTGCCTTCTTTCTGCCTAGAATGATTTATTTTTCTGTCTTTTTGTATTGCTATAGCAAAACAGTTACCTGTTTGCAAAGGAAACCTTATCCAGATGTAGGCTCTGGTTTTTTTTTGTTGTTGTTTTGTATTTAACAATTGATTGTTACAGTTAAGGACTGTATTGCTTATTTCCATAATACAATGGTCTTTATTTTGAAAGGCAACCCATTGGTTGAAAAGAGCTTAGGTTTTGGAGTCCAAAGAGATGGGTTCAAATTGTGTTTCTGCCAATTAGTACCTGGGTTCTATTGATAGTTTCCTCGGCTTTGTAAGTTGTAATTTTATTTTCAACCTAGTATAAATAACACCTATTACTGCATAATTATTGTAAGGATTAAATCTAGTGAATTTTTAGAAACAGCACAGTATTTGACAAGTTGTAGTTAGTTGCCCAACTAGATGTAGCTACTCATTTATCTTCTGAGCCATGAGAAGCAGTGGGGGAGTTTAGGGGGTTCTAGTGGTAGAAGAAGACTCAAGTCATTGATTTTACTATAAAGTGACAATTGAAAATGATCATCCAGGAGGGGACTAAGGGACTCCAAATACACCCTTTTTAAAGATGTCTAATAATTCAGGAAACACCATGCTCAATTGAACTAAAAATTTGGATTGTGCAGAATTTCATTTGAACAGTAGAATTTTGTTTCAACAGTATGATAAGCTCATTATAATCTATCACTTATGTTGAACCTGATCCTCTGGTTAATACCACTTGTTTTCTTTGGCCCTTTAGTTCTGCAAAAGACTGGGCTAGTAAAGACTTTGATTTCATTTTTTGTACAGATAATGGCAAAAGATATTTAGTAGCTGGAAAGGTAAACTAATCCTATTTTTCATGTGCAGTCACCTTCTAGTGTAAATAAGTAGTTTCCAGTCTTCAAATGGAAAACATTTTAATGTTAAATTCTTTAGGAATAGGAAAAAGAGTTCCGATGCAGTGAGTGGCTAATTGTGTGTGTGTGTGTAAACTTATATATATATATATATATATATATATATATATATATAAAGGTAAAATAACTTTTCATTCCACTATTTTATATATATTATATATATGTTATATATATATAACATATATATATATTTTTTTTCCTCCAGTTTCTGCCATAATTTGGCTTCTCTTTTTCTGACATAAGATCTATCGGACTATAATACAGGTTTCATCACAGAAGTAAATAGCAGCATGTTTCCTTGGGGAGCAATTGAACAACAGAATGAAACAGTGCTTACTGTTTTTTGAAAGTTGTGTCAGATTGTCATGGTAATACAGAGTTGCATCATGTTGTCATAGTAACCAGAATTATAAAATGAATTTAAAGAGGATGAAGAGATACCCTGTGATTCCTTTAACTTTAAAGATTTTATTCTACTGGTACTTCTGTTTACTTTGCTTCCTTTTTTTGTAAAATGTGCCACACATTTTTACTTTTTGTATAAGTAGCCATGCTACATCCTCTGCATGGCTAAAGGAAATGATGGAAATGTTTACTTCTTCCCAAATGAAGAGTAGATGCATCAAAGCTTAAGTCATCCTATTCTCTTTGAGCCAGGTAAAATTCAGGGTCTGGAGCACATCAGATACATTGCTGTGTCAAACATGCCAACTCTGTGCCCGGAGGAAGTTCCACTCCGAGTGGGATGAAAAGGTATTTCACCTTTCCTGATGATTATTCATAGCTTTTCTTTCAAGCAAAAACATCCTAATCTTGCTCGAAGCAGTATTAAGCTTTGGGAGCTGATTCATCAACCTGTATCAGAATTGGGGGTACGATTGTTTTTTTCTCTTTAATTAGAATGATTTAGGTCATTGTAATTGCTCAAGAGGTTAAAATGTGACCCGTGAGGTAAAAATCTAATTTCAAGACTAAACCATTTCTATTATTCCACAAGAGGGAGAGAGAGAAAAATAAAAATAGGCTTACAAGTAAGTTGAGATTTTTGTTGCTGGAGTGCATCCAATGACTGATTCTACAAATAGTAATGATTGAAGAAAAATAAATTTGTCAACTTTGAAGGCTCACTAACATCAATGCTTTTAATATTCTTTCTCTTAGCTCTTACCCTCTTGGTGTAGCAATTTGCTTTTGTTCTTTTTGTTGCTACGTTGCCTCCTCTCGACTTGCTTTTTAGCACACTCTTTAGAGCCGTGCAAGTTGCAGCAAGTTTTAGGCATTAATAGTGGCCAGGTAGTATAATGCTATTTTTAATGAATGTCTGTTTTCTATTCTTTACTGTGCTTTCTTTGGAAAGAGGCCCACGAAACAAAGTATTAAGAAAACACACTGCTGCCCTGGAATGTGTGTATTAGCTGCAGATTATTTCCTATTAGCAGATTAGCTGCAAGGCTATTGGCTCAGAAAGGTCTTTGAGAGTATTTTGTTTTGTAACTGATTCAAGCCATGGGAGAAAATTGCCACCATGATTGGAAAGAAGAATTAGCTACTGTTGCCATGGACACTGGAGTTCACAGTCCCATTGTTAAATCTAGTGCTTCAGAATGAGATGTCCCAGCAGGAGTTCAAGTTTTGTTAATGAAATGATCGAATATATTTTTTTCAGAGCTGTGACAGAACCTTGTGAAAGATAGGTGGAATGTATTTTTTATGGAATTTAGAATTTCCTTTATAAATCAGTGTTTTCTTTCCAATAAAATAAAATAATTCCATTCTATAGCCCTCTATGAAAATTAAAGCATGCATCTATTTAAATATTTAATGACCTTTCTATTACATTCACATTTATAGCATATCTTTTAAAATTCTATGTAGTTTACATAAAATCTAATATAAAATTTCAAATGTTCAAGTCAAATGTTATAATATCCATGCCAGTATGCTTTCTAAACAATATAAATTGATGATAGTATCGCATGCTGGATGTACCTTTTAAAAAATGCTTTATAGGCCGGGCGTGGTTGCTCACATCTGTAATCCTAGCATTTTGGGCGGCTGAGACTAGTGGATCACTTGAGGTCAGGCGTTTGAGAACAGCCTGACCAACATGATGAAATGCCGTCTCTACTAAAAATACAAAATTAGCCCTGTGTCGTGGCACATGCCTGTAATCCCAGCTACTTGGGAGGTGGAGGCAAGAGAAACACTTGAACCCAGGAGGTGGAGGTTGCAGTGAGCCGAGATCATGTCATTGCCCTTCAGCCTAGGCAACAAGAGCAAAACTCTGTCTCAAAATAAATAAATAAATAAATAAAATAAATAAAAATAAAAAATGTTTTCTAGAATAGAAACAGGGTAGCATAGTACATCAACACCACCAGTATGTTTTAAAGGCTATATGCCATGTGACATACAGTAGATTCCAGTCTTTAAAAGTGGAAAGAATTCATGGAAGTTAAAAACTAGTGTCTTATTATGGTGTTCAAAGGTGGGTCACAAAATGTTTTCACTACCAGACTCTTGCTAATAGTCCAGGTGACAGATATTCAGGTGCAGGCTAGAAGTCAGGCCTAATGTTCTGCACTTCAAGAAGAACTTATAGACTTAACCAGTCTTTTAAAAGAATATCTTACAACTCCTATTCATCAAAAATGCCTTTGTCTAGGCCAGGCATGGTGGCTCACACCTGTAATCCCAGCACTTTGGGAGGCCAAGGTGAGCAAATCACTTGAGGTCTAGAGTTCAAAACTAGCCCAACCAACATGGCGAAACCCCATCTCTACAATAAAGTACAAAATTTAGCTGGATATGGTGGCACTCTCCTGCAGTCCCGGCTACTCAGGTGGCTGAGGCATGAGAATTGCTTGAACCTGGGAGGTGGAGGTTGTAGTGAGCCAAGATCTTCCCACTGCACTCCAGCCTGGATGACAGAGGGAGACCCTGTCTCAAACAAAAACAAAAACAAAACTCTTTCTCTCATTATCCTACTAACAATACTGTTTGTTCACTTACTTTTCAGAGAGACATAGAGTCCAATCATATCTTTGCCATTAACTGATCATGTGACTTTGGGTCATTTAATTACCTATGCCTCTGTTTCCTCATCTATAAACCAGAATGACAATAGCACCCACCTCATAGAGGTATTTTTTGTTGATTGAGTAAAACACACACACACAGACACACACACACACACACACACCGGACACACACACACACACAGTGCTTGGCACCCAATAAATAGCAATTGTTATATTCAATAACTTTTGGTGGCTCCCTATTTCTGACAAAATATTTAGATATTCTAACACTGGACCTTGTCTATTACTGCAGAATGATCTGCCTCTCTAACTAACTCCTGAAAACTCATCTAGTTATTGCCTGGACATATGCCAACCATATTTCCTGAACATACATCCTTTCTTACTTCTGAGTTCTTGTTTAGCGAGGTCTCCAACCAATAGCACTCTTGCCCCTCTAATTCTGCCTAAGGTCAGTATTTTCTTTAAGACCCACACTCTTTGAAGTATTTCCTGACTAACCAAACCTCACCCCTCCAGATTTTTTGTTTCTCATCTCAATAGCTTTTTTTTTTTTTTTTCAAAAATTTAAACATGTATTAGAAGCTATGAGAAAATTTGTTTGAAATTAAAAGACCCTTAACCTTTCATAATCATCAAGTCCTCCTGGGTGTATTTCATTTATGAAAAAGTTATGAAAAGAAAACCTATGTCCCTAGGATATTTGCTTTCCACAAATTTCATTTATCATAAAAGTTTGTATTAACTCATTTGTATTTGGATTCATTCAAATACAAATTGAATGAATCTGAACCTGTCATTATTTTGGTTAACTTGTTACCTAGATATTTATCATTACATAATGATTCCAGTAGCCTTATTGCTGGTGGGTTCTCAGCAACAAGTAGTTGAAAGTGGGCAGCAGTATCATGCCTTTTTTTTTTTTTTTTTTTTTTTTTTGAGAGACCCGGTCTTGCCTGCTCATGGCTCATTGTAGCCTGGAACTCCTGGGCTCAAGCAATGTTAAACAATCTTGCCACTTCAACCCCTGAGTAGCAGGGACTACAGGCATGCGTTAGCATGCTCCACTAGGTTTATCATGATTCCCTCTGGTAGCACTGATAGAAAGACTCTCAGGTTCAAGCCAAAGCTAAAAAGACAAAAGTAAGCCAACTGTACTTCAGGATGGAATGAGTAATAACCTCATGTGCTAATACCCTGTACATATTGCCACTTCTCTTTCCATTGGAATATCTTGGAATTTAAACCCCATGTAAATAAATGTAAAAACTTCCTTATTTGAAAATAAAATCTGGCAACATCAGCTACCTGTGATATTCTGAAAGAAGAAAAGAGAGAGACAAAGGTCTCCTCAAACATCATAGTGAACAACAAAGCTGCAAAAGAGGGAAATTGGAACCATCTCTGGCAAAATCGAATTATTACAAGATAAAGGGTTTAGATGTCTTCTTTGTTTATCTCCCAGTTAGCATCTCAGAAGGGGAGTAGAGAATTGTTACCATAAACTGACATCCGGAGTTAAAAATTAAAGAATTTTCTGAAAAATCAGAATTCAGAAGATATGTTCCAGTATTTTGTTTTTGGTGGTGTTTGGTCCTTCATCCTGTGTGTTTCGATAATTGTAGAAATAGAATATTACAAATGCAGAGAAGCCTTTGAGTTGTGTTTTCAAAGAGCTGTAATCTTTCCTGGATTTAATCCGAATAAAGGAGTAATCACTTACGAATTTATGAAATAATAAACCAATCTCCAAAATTCTGGGAAAACATTTTTCTATGATATTAACATAAAGGTAAGATTCTTAAGAAAATAACAGTTTCAAATTTCAAGAGATGAATTCTATGGTCTAAGACAATCGAATTATTTGGGCAGATCGACCTGTGAGCATTAACAACAGCAGTAACAGACAAAAGGAATGACAGCAGAAAGGTAGATAATTGACTGAGACTTAATATAAAAGATCAAAATGTACTGGTTGTTGAACTAAATTTATAGCTTCTTCTAGTGTAAGTATGAATTGATAATATGGAATTCCAAATTATTAGAATACTATTCATTATCCCTATTGAGAAAAAGTTACTTTCGCATGAATATAAAATTACATGTATTACAGGCATATATGTGTATATAGTAGATTTTGTGTGAATTTTAGGGTATGGATTATAATTTTTAAAGAATTGTAATACATATAATGGCATAATTAACTATATATCTTTATCCTGTTATAATAAAGGTATTTTAAATTGTCCTCACATTAAAGGAAAATTGCAATGCAAAGAGTTATTTCAGTTTTACTTTATTGCTTATTATAATTTATGGATTTGATGATAATTGAGACATTTAAGAATTCCCTGCAAAACTTGGTCTTGCCCCAGTAAAATTCCCTTGTCTTGGTAAGATAAAAAGTTTGTTTGACAGGACTCTTGTGTGTTTCTTGCACTGATAACTATGATAAAAATACAACTGTAAAACAAAATGGAATAAAATACAGAGATAACCATCAGCCAGATATCACAGACATTATTTCATTCGTGTTTTCTTCTACTCTTACATTTAGCTAAAAAAGGGACACTGAGGATCAGTAACTTTTAAAGGAAACAAATAACACAATACATTTTTATGTGCGGCATCAGAAGTGGTATATTAAAAAAGTAAGTTTAAGATAAATCAAGAAACCTATATTTGAATATTGACATTTTACCATTTAAAAATGGTAAGATATTACTTACCTGTTCTTTAAATGTT
Source organism: Ateles fusciceps (assembly GCA_036589455.1). NCBI lineage: Eukaryota > Metazoa > Chordata > Mammalia > Primates > Atelidae > Ateles > Ateles fusciceps. Next base: position 2,575,021 of record JAZHEH010000045.1, on the reverse strand, counting down.
TTTATAAAAGTGATTTGAATGTCTTTCAGAAAGCCTTAACTTTAAAAGAGTTCTTTTAAAAAGCCAAATTCATGTGAATGGGTACTCTAATAAAGTATATTTCTAATAACATTTACCATCCTCTCCAAAATGTCATGTGTACATTTTTTTCATCATGCCAAAGCCACTCTTTGCTTTGAAATTAGAACATAATGTGGCCTCAGAGCATTATAATTCATGATCTTTTGATACAAATAAATGAAAACAAAATGTACACTCTTTAATTAATGTTTAAAAGTCCAACTCTTTAGTAGTAAACCAAGAAATATGTGATTACTGAACCAAATTCTGCCAGACAATGGAATGCTATAAAATTTTTAATTGGAAACGATTTCATACTGCAGGAAAAAATTCTGTTTTTGTTTTTTTTTTCTATAAAGCAAAGTAAAAAAAAGAAAACAGTAACAACACTATTTTTCCTTAAGAGCTTGTTGTTTTTTAAGATTGGGATACAGTCCCAGTCTTTGTTTTGGTTTTGTATAATGGGAGCAACTGAACAATGTGGCCATACAAAAATAAAATGAAACAGTATGTTCCCATATGCAGTGACAAAACAAGCTGACATTTTATTAGTATCTTATAGATTGTATGTTTCTAAGTGAAAGTGTATATACCTGTAATTAGCTTGAGATCAGGTATGTAGGCCAGTTTGCATAAGAATGGGGACAGGATATGGAGGATGAGAAGGCCAAAGTAAACTATATAGATTATTTTTCAGTAGCCAAAAGATGTTATTATGATGGGGTGGGAGTTTAAAAGTCGTAAGAACTATACTACTTATTAGAAAATTTTTTAAAAAATGGAAGTAACTGTGACCTGCTAAAATGTTACATACTTTTTTATGAGAACATTTTGAAAGTATGGACATATATTAATACATAAACTAACCTCATTTATAATGTCACTAATTATATGAGCTGATTATTTTAACTCTAAATTATCAAAGTGTCTATTTTATTCTTATATATCTGTTTTCTGCCTTTTAGTATGAATTCTCCAATGTCATCTTGAGTGAGAAGGGAAAATGTGGTCTCTAAAATATTCTAGAGAAGCTCTTTGAAAAATAGCTGGGTTACTGGTAGTCTTATTTATACCACACAAGCATACCTTGGAGGTAAATGTGGTCTTGGTTCCAGACCACTGTAATAAAATAAGCATCAAAATAAAACAAATTGCATGAATATTTTGGCTTCCCAGTGTATATAAAAGTCATGTTTACATTATATGGTAGTTTATTAGGTGTGCAATAGCATTATATCTTAAGAAACAGTGTGCCTACCTTAATTTAAAAATATCTTATTGCTAAAAAGTGTTTAAAGGTTATCTAAGCCTCTAAGAACTCATAGTCATTTGTCTGGTAGAGGATGTTGCTTCGATGTTGATGCCTGCTGACTGATCAGGATGGTGTCTGTTGAAGGTTAGGGTGGCTGTGGTAGTTTCCTAAAATAACACAAGAATGAAGTTGATGCCTCAATTGACTCTTCTTTTCATGAAATATTTCCTGCAGTATGCAGTGCTATTTAATAGTGTTTTTCTCACAGTAGAACTTCTTTCAAAATTGAAGTCAACTGTCTCAAACCCTATCTCTTCTTTATCAGCTGCATTGACGTAATATGCTAAATCCTTTGTTCATTTCAACAATGTTCCCAGCATGTTCACTAGGACTAGATTTCTTCTTAAGAAACCACTTTCTTTGCTCATCCATAAGAAGCAACTCCTTATTGGTTCAAATTTCATCATGAGATGGCAGCAATCAGTTACAGCTTCAGGCTCAACTTCTAATTCTGGTTACCTTGCTATTTCCACCAAATCTATAGTTACTTCCTCCACCTGAAGGCTTAAACCCTCAAAGGCATTCTTGAGGGTTGGAATCAACTTCTTACAACTCCTGTTAGTGTTAATATTTTAACCTTCTCCCATGAATTATGAATGTTCTTAATGCTATCCAGAGTGGTGAATCCTTTCCAGAAGGTTTTCAGTTGACTTTCCCCAGATCCATCAGAGGAATCACTATCTATGGCAGCTATAGCCTTATAAAATGTATTTCTTGAATAATAAGACTTGAAAGTCCTAATTACTCTTGGGTCCACAGGCTGCAGAATAAATGTTGTCTTTGCAGGCATGAAAAAAAAAAACCCTCTAATCTCCTTGTATGTCTCCATCAGAGCTGTTGAGTAACCAGGTGCATTGTCAATAAGCGGTGATCTTTTGAAAGGAATCTTTTATTTTCTGAGCAGTAGGTCTCAACAATGGGCTTCAAATATTCAGTAAACGATGTTGTAACAGATATGCTGTCATCCAGGCTTTGGTGTCCCATTTATAGAAGATAGGCAGAGTACATTTAGCATAATTCTTAAGGGCTCCAGGAATTTTAAAATGATAATTGAGCACTAGCTTCAATTTCAAGTCGCCAGCTGTATTAGACCTTAAAAAGAGAGTCAGCGTGTCCTTTGAAGCTTTAAGTCCAGGCATTGAATTTTCTTGTCTAGCTATGAAAGCCCTAGATGCCATGTTTTTCCAATAGAAAACTGTCTCATCTCCATTGAAAATCTATTGTTTATTGCAGCTATCTTCATCAATTACCTTACCTGAAGATTCAGGATAACCTGCTGGAGTTTCTCCTTCAGGACTTGCTTCTTAACGTTGCACTTTTATATGGAGGTGGCTTCGCTCCTTCAACCTCATGAACCAGCCTCTGCTAGGTTTAGATTTTTCTTCTACAGCTTCCTCACTTCTCTCGGTCTTCATGGAACTGAAGAAAGTTAGAGCCTTGCTTTGGATTAGACTTTGGCTTAGGGAATATTGTGGCTGGTTTGAACTTCAATCCAGACCATTAAAACTTGCTTTATATTAGCAATGAGGTAATTCTGCTATTTTATCGTTTGTATATTCACATGACTAGCACTTTTAATTTCTTTCAAGAACTTTGCCTTTGCATTCATAATTTGACGTTGAGCTCAAGAGGCCTGTTTCAGTTTTTTGTTTGCTTTCCTTACGCAGCTTAATCATTTCTAGTTTTTGCTGTAAAGTGAGAAACATGCAGTTCTTCCTTTCACTTGAATATTGTAGGGATATTAGTTGGCTTAAGTTCAATATTGTCAAGTCTCAGGGAGCAGGGAGACCCAGGGAGAGGGGGAAGAGATGAGGGAATGGCTGGTCAGTGGAGCATGAAGGACACACGCAACATTTATTGATTAAGTTCACTATCTATGGGTGTGGTTCATAGCACACTGCAGTGATTACAATAGTAACATCAAAGGTTACAGATTACACATCACCATAAAATATAAGATTGATGAAAAAGTTTGAAATGTTGTGAGAATTACCAAAATGTGACACTGTGGCATGAAGTGAGCACATGCTGTTGGGAAAATGGCTCCTTTAGACTTACAGGATGCAGGCTTGTTACAGACTGTCGTTTTGTTAAAAATGCAGTACTTGTGATACACAATAAAGCAAAGCCCAGTAAACCAAAGTATGCCTGTCACTATGTAATGAAGGAGGATAATTTTATGGAGTTTTCCTACAAATGTGACATGGCTAATTTCTTCTTTTTATTTCCACTGCTCATCAGAAGCCTCTTTTCTTCTCTCCTGATTTATTGCCTACGACCTGGTCTTCTTGTTCTCTGAATTTCCTCTCTCCTGTCCATCCTGCAGTTCCAGCTAAGATCAGCTTTCCAAATCATATTATCTCTTGGTTCAAAATCATCTGAGGACTCAGACTGTAACTTGAGTTTTCAAAGAAAGTTTCCTGTATCTGTGCCTTTCCCCCTCAGCTTCACAGTAAACTCTGGAATAGATAGTGGTGAATTTTTTTTTTTTAACCATTCTCTCATGGAGTGACTATATATAGTATTGATGATATATATAGACAACATATATAGTAACTACATTGTCTGGATTTGGTATGACTCATCAAGCATGGGTACATTGTAAAACTAAAGAGACATATGTTCTATTGCTGTGTGTAACAAATTACTACGAATGTAGCAGTTTAAAATACGGCAAATTAATTATCTCAGTTTATTGTAGGGCAGGAGACTGGGCATAGCATGACTGGATGTTCTGTTCAGGGTCGTACTAGGCTGAAATTGAGATGTCAGCTGGGCTGTGGTTCTCATCTGGGCTCAGAGTACTTTTCTAAGCTCACTGGTTGTTGGCAGAATTTATTTCCTTGCATCTGTCAGACTGAGGTCCTCATTTTCCTTCTAGCTGTTGGCCAGAGACCACTGTCAGCCCCTATGGGCAGTTCCCATGTGGCCCTCACAGATGTGTGCTCTCTTTCAGGCAAGGCACATCTTTCAGGTGAGGCAGATCTCTCTGACTTCCTTTTCTGAGCCCAGCCAGACAAAACTCAGGGCTCATATGTTTAGATCAAGCCCCACTGGATAACCTCCTGTTGTAAGGTCAACTATCTGGGACTTAAATTTCATCTGTTAAAGCCCTTCAGAACAGTTCCTAGATCACTGTTATTGAATAACTAAGAGAAGGTGTATGTGCAGGAGGAGCCAGGAATCTTGGAGGCTGTCTTACAATTCTGCCGACTACAAGGAGTCCAGTATCCATAACTGCAAAAAGAAATGTCATTTTAGAGCTAATGCCTTAGGACAACTGATTCTTTAAGACCAGTGGTAGAGAAGATTATGTTCTTCATTCAAGAACTACTTCTGGAAGATATCCTAAAGTGCATTGAACACTATTGTAGCAGTTTTTAAATGTTCTGTCAATGAGATAAAATTGAAAAATTAATATATCATCTTACACCTGCTGTCAAATTTTGACGATAGCATTGTAGGACATTACATTAATTGGTGTTATTTCCAGAGGAAAAAAAAAGTAATTTTTGAAGCTCTTTTAGATGAAGCTGATTTTCTCAGAGAGAATACTTTCACAATTCATTACCAAACAGATAACAAACCCTAAATATGAAAGGAAGCAGGACAAAGGACAACTGACTTCGTGTCCTTATTTGCATCTTATAGGATGTGTTAGAGAAGTCTTCAACATCTAAGTACTATAGATATTCCTTCCATCATGGAGACATGATATTTGACTTGCCTCTCTCAAAATCTGAAAATATGAAATATTGAAGATTTAAACTTTTTTGAATCTTTAATATTTGCTACTTAAATTGAATATATTAGTCATGCTATGATACTATGCTTACCTGTATTTTGTCTAACAGAATTTTTTTTAGGCTTAAGCTAATGAAGACACACAGAATAGTTAATAGTGGTAAAGATGGGAGGAATGCTTAGATTTTCTACTTTGAATTTCGTATGCCTTATTTTGAGATACATTGATGTTGGTTTATTTTAATGGCAAAAGTGCTTTCATTATTCCAAACTACTTGATTTGTGATGACCTCATCCCATTCTGTAACAAAAATAAGATTGTCACATTTTTCTCCAGAATTATGACATTACAATGATTAATGAGGGAAGTCATATATTTTACAAAGCAACTATGAGTCAAATGCACATTTTTCCAAGAAAGCATTTTTGGAGCTGGGAAATAGCTTTTCTTTTTCTCTGTAGTATCCTGTCTGGAGAAAATACAGTTTGTCCTTTATATGCCTTTCAAAAATCACTCATCTTTAGAGGCTACTGGGAGCTGATTGTGGTGTAATTTCTTTGCTATGTTCTATTCTGTGGATCAAATTTGCAATCTGATGTGCATATGTACCTCTAGCTGGCTAATAGTTTTAGAATAGATGTAGGTAGTGCCTTTTCATACATGCCTGCAGTGTCAGTGTCTATCTACAAATGTTTGGGAATTAGACAGACCAGAATGTTAATATTGACCTTATCACTTACTTGCTGTGTGAGCTGTGGCAACACTCACTTTAACCACTTGGAGCTTAAATCTCATCTGTAAAATGGAGATGGTTATTTTTTATAGGATATACTTACGATTAATTTTTTAATTTTAATTTTATTTTTTAATTAATTTTTATTTTATTTTTTAAGACAGGGTCTCACTCTGTCACCCAGGCTGGAGTGCAGTGGTATGATCAAGCTTACTGAAGCCTTGACTTCCCAGGCTCAGGTGGTCTTCCCATGTCAGCATCCCAAGTAAACTGGGAACACAGGTGCATGCCACCATGCCTGGTTAATTTTTGTATTTTTTTTAGAGATGATATCTCACCATGTTACCCAGGCTGGTCTTATACTCCTGGGCTCAAGCGATCCACCTGCCCCAGCCTCCCAAAGTGCTGGGATTGTAGGCATGAGATACCATGCTCAGCCTAGAATTAAATTAAAAAGGCATCAGCAAAGGATCTAACATGATGCCTAGAACATTCTAATCACCAATAATTATTGTTTCTTACCTCCTTTCTCACTTTATCCATTCAGCAGAACATGACTGAGTGTTTATTCTGTGCAAGTATCTGTTTAGGTAGGTACTAGAAACATAAGGATGAATAAGATATGATGTCCACTCCTCAAAAGGACCAAGACCTACTTATATGGAATGACAATGTGCATGCATTTACAATGCAAGGCAGTTAAATAAAACTCATATGGAAATGGAAAATTACTACTGTTTATTACTAAAGATAGTAAGTTACACAACCAGTTATATTGATCACATGGAAATGATTACATTAATTTTCTTTCTGGGTTTTCCCATGTCTTTCTGTGCATTTCAGTTTCAGTTAAGGTGGGGTTCTTTTATCTAAAATGCCCACAGGATATGGATCCTCATTATTGAAGTTATATTCTTGTTTCTTTGTTACTGTAACCATGTTGATGGTCAACTGAAGCTATTTTCATACTCTCTCTAGGTTTGATCTTTGATGAAAAGAACCAAAAGAAATCAAAACAGTTACTTTGCCTTAGGGACTTCCTTCTTCTATTAAATTGATGTATCCCTTCTTTGTTGGGGTTTAAGGAACACTAAAAGCCCCATGTTTATTCAGTTTAACTTGAAAGTATGGGGACAGAGTGTGCTCTCCTAGTATTGTGATGTTTGCCCAGAGAAGATGTAGCTGTTCCTAATGATTATAATGAATAGTTGATTTTTAATTTAAGTATTTTAGATATTTATAGTAATTGAATAAGGAAAACTACTTTGTAATATAAAAAATTCACTTATTTATAACCATAAGATTTTTTTTTTTTTTTTTTTTTTTAAAGATGGGGTTTCACCATGATGGCCAGGCTGGTCTTGAACTCCTGACCTCAGGTGATCCACCCACCTCGGCCTCCCAAAGTGCTAGGATTACAGGCGTGAGCCACCGCGCCTGGCCAACCATAAGATTTTTATAGCCAAAATTTACCTACATGTTAAGTTATGATTCAGTGAAATCATTTAAATGTGTAGGTTAGATTTTGCCTTATACATCACCAAACTGCAGCAAGCTGGACTTTAAATGACTAAACATACCTATATTAATTCTCATTTGAAATCATTTGATTTTACCCTTATTGAATGGTTAGTTGTTATTAAAAGGTGTTATTCAAAGAGCAAAGCTAATGACCTGATTTTGAGAATGGCTCACTAAAACAGATCAGTTGGGGTGCTCACCGAGTCCCAGTTTCTACTCAATCTGGAATCACTTCCCCAACATCTATGTTATCTCAAGGATTCTTTTCCTCCTTTGTATTTCCTTAGCATTTTGCAAGGGACAGATGGAAGCCTCGTCCTGTTCTGCCCTCTATTCTGTTCATTTGTTCCATTATACTGTCTTCCTAATCATACTGAAATTTAATTTTCCAGGAGCTGTCTTCCATCACTATATTCTTTACTGTGCCTTTGCAGTACCTTATCTCACAGGGTACTCAGTAGAATTTTTCATAATCGAAAGCTGAAGCCAAAAGTTTGGTATTTGAATTATACCAAGATATTTTAGAAAAGCTCAGAGGGGGGGAGAAAAAAGATCACTGTCTCAGCAGATATACTTATCCAGGTTTCCACTGTGTTCCTGAAAGCAGTTCTAAACATAGTCAATCTCTGTTCCTCAAATAGTTATCCTCTTTATTTGAGATGAACGGACAGGAGCTTCTTCAAACATTGAAAGTAGTTGCTCAGATTTCAGAATGAATAGAGTTCTCATAATAGTTTTTATGCCCTAGTTTTTTGATGATCTGGTACAGTTAGATGAGGCTCTCTAGTGTTTGAATTATGAAACAATATCACTTCACTTCTGTCATATTCTAAGCCCTTGTGATCTTTAAGGACAAGTAAGTAATATAATTACTCTGTATGGGTGTTGTTGCAGGAGAGTGGTGGGGTTGATTTTTATAGTGAAGTGAGGGATCTGTAAGCCAAGTTATAAGCTCTGTTTTTTAGCACCACAAAAGTTTTGAGACAAATTGAAATTTAAACTGAGTGTGTTTGATGAATAGTACTTGGCTATGTCATAGTTTACTTCTTAGTTTCATTAATTTTTGGTGGCAGCCAGCCTTTGCAAGAGCTATTTATAAAACTGAAATGTCTGATCTGTAAACAGGCAAACAAGTCAAATCTGTGTATATCTTATTTGCCAAACCATTACCTTTTTCTCCATGTTTCATCACTCGTACTTGAAAATGGGCTTGTAGAAAGAAAAACAGCATATTTACAGGAAAGAAAAAGACAAATAACAAATTGTAAAAATATAAATGCAATCTAATACTTTCTCTTTATAATGATAAAAAGAAGGGCATTTAATATTTTGTCCTAAAGTATATCTAAATATTTTCTCGTCAACCTACTTTCTAACCAATGCTAATAATTCTGTAGACTTATTTTAATGGCTGACATGCACATAAATTTAGAGTTCATATTGAATCAAATAATTAGCATGAAAAATTACACAACAGCAAGTCCTGTTAGCTAATTATGCTAGATTGGCACTTCAGAAGAGGTTCATCAATTCAAGTATTATCATTTATAGAAAGAAATCTTTTAAAATAAGCCTTCTATTTTAAAACTTGTTAATGAAAGGGATTAAAAATAGAGATATATGTATGCCAAAAAAATGGCCCTGAGTATAATACATGCATTCTTTATATATGCATCTTTCAATGAGAGGTTTTACATTAAGAGAGACTGTTTCGCAGTTTGATATAGCCTTCCAGATACACTTCTGACCTATGGTAGCTTAGAATGAGGACAATAAAAATCAATCTTTTCCCAGGTGAAAATTCCACATACCGAAGAAGGCATCAGGTTTCTCATGTCTTATTAATACTTATCCTACTGTGAATAAATTAGCCCATTTCACACACAAATTATAACTGACATTATCTTCTATAAACTCTATAATAGAATAGACACTCTGCCTGACAGCCGTTTTAATGTTGATTTCTTTCCTCATGTTTAAACTTCTAAATATTAACAACTTACCATTACCGGGTGCTTCCTTTATGTTAGACACTCTGCTAAGTGTTTCGTATGGTATGTCATTTCATCTCCCTGTTAAAAGCTGTAGATTAGGCAGAGAAGCTCAGGGAGGTAAACTGAATTTCCTGAGATCACAAACTTCTAAATGGAATTGGGATTTGTGTTCAATTTTAGTCTGTCTGTCTTCCACAGTCATCTTCAGTATGAACAGAAGAAAATGCCTGAATACATTTGAACTGCATCATATAAGTAAAGCAAATTAAAGCAAATGCTATGTCATTTGAGTATATACAGATGAATATAATTCTATCCCTGTGAACTCTGCTGTCTTCTCCCACCTCTAATGTGTTCCACTTCTGCTTCATTGGGAAGTAAAAAACCATTTTATACCTGGGAGTTGTAAAGCTATCTGGTCCTTTTTAAAAATATAACACTTTTCTAAGGACTTTCTGATGCTGTGATCAGGTGATGCGGGGGAGAATCTTCTAAGATATATATCTGGGGCTTATGTCATATTGTCATTGATCATTCTTCTGGCTTTGCTTTCATTATTTTATTAAAAGCAAAATCTTTTACAAGTTTATTGCTTTCTATTTAAGAACGTTCGTTTGCTACTTATTTATTCTGTTGGTGTATTATTAATATACTAGCTGTCTGTAATTTGTAATGCCATTAAATATAGACATATTCATATGAAAAGGGGAATATTTAGGTACAAAATTTTATAAAAAATCCAAATGCTTTAAGAAATTAATAGACAAATCTTAGTTTTTTTGTTTGGATTTTTTTTTTTGAGGAGTGGGTAGGAGCTTGTTTTTTCCCACTGATTAGCTCCATTCTTGGAATGAAGTTATAGGGAAAATAAGCTTTATTTTGTTTCATTTTATTCTATATTTTTTACTGTGCAAAACACTGTATATTGCTTCTATTTATCAGCTTCAGATCAGATACATTTTCTCTGTGGAAGCTTTCCAACTCAAAGTAATCTTAAACTCACTTAATATTATTTCACTTGAATTATAGTTAATATCTGTTCTATTGTTGCCTCCTGTACTAGACTACAAGTTACATAAGAGCATGATCATTGTTTAATTCCATCATAGTTTTGAGTAAGTGTTCAATTAATATTTGTTTAACTCATAATTATTATTTTAATAATAAATTTATTGACTGTGTAAAGTGTTGTACTTATTGTTTAATCATTTTTAAGGTAATTGGAAAACATAAAGCCACGCCAGGAAATTATGCCTGATTTATTATTTTATCACCGCAAAATACTGGTGGCTTACAAGTAGTATATGTTCAAAACTCTTTATTAAGTTAGTTGAATAGTATATACATACATATGTGTGTATATACATATATATATATATATATATAACATACTTTTTTTTTGAGATCAAGTCTCACTCTGTTGCCCAAGCTGGAGTGCAGTGGCGTGATCTTGGCTCACTTTAACCTTCTCCTCCCAGGTTGAAGTAATTCTCCTGCCTCAGCTTCCTGAGTAGCTGAGATTACAGGCAACTGCTACCACACCTGGCTAATTTTTGTATTTTTAGTATAGAGGGGCTTTCATCATGGTGGCCAGGCTGGTCTCAAACTCCTGACCTCGAGTAGTACAGCCACCTCGGCCTCCCAAAGTGCTGGGATTACAGGCATGAGCCGCCAATCCCGGCTTTGATTAACATTTTAAAGTAGAATTATCTAACATATCCTTTGTGCTCATGTTGAAAATTTAACTGCTCCACCCGAAAGCAAGCATGGGGAAATCAAACAATGTGAAAAGGCTAGTAATATTTTTAGTTTCATGATTCAGTTTACTATGTTGAAAATTGTTTTTCGAAAAATGGAGAAATGGCACTAAAACTGAGTCAATACAATTAAAAAATGAAGAAATATATATGTCCAATAAGCATATTCTGTGAGTTTCAACATCACTATTGAGAAAAGGAATGTAAATTGGAATGAAAATGAAATTCTGTCTTTCTATATCACATTGCATAGGTGTGGGCTGGTGAGTACTTTGATGTAAATTGCTGTATCTTTTGAGGGCTGTATTTGACAATGTAGATCAGAATTTTAAATCAGCATACTTTGCCAAAAATCTATCAGGACCACTTGTAGTAATTTTGTGAAGAGAAATATCAAACAGGTATATGTTCATCACAGAGTACTGATTGTATTAGAGGAAAGAAAGGAGAAAAGGAGGAGGATTGGAAAGAGAAAGGGAGAGAAGAAGATTGGAAGCAATTGAGACATGTGATAGCATGAGATTTGCTGAATACACTATAATATACCATGACATGGAAAACCATACACACATAAAAAGAGGACAATGTAGATGAATCTATCTATTGACATGAGATGATGTTAAATGAAAAAAAGAATGTAGCTTGAAGAAACAGTCTGTATTGTAAGATCCTGTTGTCTTTTTTGAGTATTTTTCTATGCAAAGTAGCAGCCTAAGGATACAGAGATGAACACAAGAGCCTGTGTACTAATGGAACGTAGTACTATGTGACCGTGAGACTAAGGAGCTGATACAAGTTATTTTATGCCTCAAAGACATGACTTGGTTCCAAGATTATGGCTGTAAGCTGTAGAAGGATTCGTTTATTTACCATACTGAACTCTGTTGGAGATTGGAAATTCATCTCTGTGCTGGAGTTTACAATTCGGTCTTCTGTTGGAGTTTCTAATCAGCTGTGAAGAAATCATGGGATAATAGTTTAGAAATTCCTACAAAACCCTAGGTTGAAGATAAAGACACAGGAGCACTTCTAGATACTTTTGGGCCTCTACCAGTTATGAAAGAACCCTACTAGCTCAGAGCTAATGGTGCATGTGTCCTTTACATATGACAATAGGATATTGGTACCTAGTGGCACACCTATAATTATTTTATGCTCAAAAAATACATTTCTTATGCTCTTGTCACTTTCTATGACATATTTGTTTATTATAAATGTGTTATTCATCCAAGTGTCATGCTCTCTCACATTAATTACTTTTTTTCTAATTCCATATCTAGAAGTGATGACCCACAGGTATTTGTGTGCCACATTTCTTGTTTAATTCATTGAAATGTGTTTTTTTCCCACTTTATTAAATGATAAGATGTGGATGCAGAGGATACTATCTAACCTTGTGTTATTAACTGTGTTTCCATAATGAAGGCTATAAAATTGAAGCGTAATTTATGATATGATTTTTAGATAATGGCTATTATTGCTGTTTTTGAGAAATGCAAATATATGAAAGATTACCATATTTGCAATATGTTTATCAACTAGAGAACAAGTAATTATATTTGAGTGTTAAGTGCATTTTCAGAATTGGAGGGTGATATTCTTTATTCCTTGTTAAGCCTTTGGTAATCAAAGGCATGGTTTTATCTGTTGTGGCACCAGATATTTTTATGGTTCTGTCTTTTGCTTGATCATGTTGGTCCTTTTGAGACTCAAACATTTATAAAAATTCATAATTTTGTGCAAATATTGAGGACCTAAAATTGCAAAGTCTATATAAACCAAGAGCTGCTTGCTGGTTAGGCAGAAACCAAATTTCCGTCTAGCTCTGCCTTGCATTTTCAATCAGAATTGCTTGTTTGTTACAATATGATTTTCTTCAAAAATAGATGCTCTGAGGCAAAAGGGGAGCCACAGGCTATATGTGAATAGAAGGTTGATTAATTGGCCAAACTTCAGGAGTGGGAGCCCACCATGCTTCCTAGGGAAATAATTCCTTCTCTGATAGTTTGTTGTGCTAATTACTAGTCCCAATTTGAGTTCAATATTGCCAACAATTGCTTTATAGTTACTTATGAATCAGGTTCAACATTTTATGCAGAATTTCCTTGCACTTAAACAATAGAACGTATATTTTCTGAACACCTCTTTGTGGTAAAGCATGTTGTATGTTTGATAATTTACAGTTTTGTTTGTTGTTTTGTTCTTTACTTTCTGTGCTTCAAGTTTATTGAACCTAAAGTTTACTGAGCTAGACCTTTTCACAGATGGTAAATGCGGAAAACATGATAGATGTAGACCTCTTCCCACATAGAAGTGAAATAAGAGCCTACTTTTGTTTAGTAATTAATAATGTGAAGCCCTAAATGGACTATCTTCAATATGCATTCATTATAAGATACAGTCTTGGTATTATTGTAATCTCTGAGATAGCACTGCTAATGTTTACGTCTGTGGTTTACTATTTAGTGTAATTATTCTCAACTTAATAATCTTCCTGTATTATTAAATGAAATATCAGAATCTCAGAATGTTTCCTTAAAAAAAATTGTATTCAGAGTATTACCATGCATTTACTGTGACTGAACTGCTTTCTTTTCAATTTTCCTGAACCGTAAACGTCTTCCATTTTTCAGTGGTACTTACACCGTTATGATAGTTTCCAAGAAGAATTTCAAATTGGCATCAACTAAATTTCAATAGTAAGAGATCTGGGTTCTACAAGGAAGGAAAATGTAAAAGAAGCATGACTGAGTGTAATTTTGTTCATGATAAGAAACATATATATATATACACATATATATATGTGTGTATATATATATGTGAAAAATATATAGTAAAATTACCTTCCATTATCCCTAGAAGTTATTCATCTTCACTATAACCTTATAACAAGTACATAACTAAATTTGTATTTTATCGTAAGAAAAGTTTATAAAATAATGACTTTTTTGTGATATTCTTTTAAAATAACACTAATGCATTTTATGAACCTGGTTTTTCACTTAATCCTCTGTTTTATGCACTTAAGAGTTTTTAAAGTTCTGCAGTAAATATTATCATCCTTAACTTTCTATATTTTAGTTTAGAAAGAAGCATGTTCATTCTACACTTAATTTTAGTGTCTTCTTGATTCTGGGAAGCCATAATATTTTTTTCTCCTTTCCTATTGATAAAAGCCTGCATCATCACTGTTTGCTACTTTTATAACTCGTGGGCAAACAGAATATTTATCTCTAATCTTTTAAGTAAAGTATTACATCCACTTGCACAGCTTTTAAAATACTCCCACCTGCCCTTTTCAATTCATTTTTATTTCTTTACATTTTCTGCATTTGAAATTGAAATTTGCCTTATATTCAATATGTAAGTAACAGAAATACTTTTTTTCTTAATATTTTAATAAATGTAATTCAATTGGTTTGCAATACCATTGAACATAATATTACTCACTTCTGCCTGCTTTTAAATGCAGACACATTACTCTTATAGGACGGTAATCTGTTCTCTCATCTCACTGACAGTGGGACAAGAAAAAAATTTAAGCTACAGTATGAGAAGTAAAGTACACAACCCAGTTCTGTAATAGTATCATTTGCTAGAAAGAGCTTGCCCAGCACTGTGATTTTTTTTTCTTTAGAAAGTTCTCCATTTATCCTTTTCTTTTATTCATCCATCTATCCATCCATCTTAGAATATTTTCTTTTGGTCTCAGTGGATTTTTTTTATAGTCCTAAATAAAGGTAATTAACAAAACTTCTGAGGTGCTTACACTATGATCTTGACAATTCAGAGTGAACAATTATCAGTAAATATTATAGAAAACTCTGTTATTTACAGCACTTCACATTACTAAATCATTAAAAAAATTTAAAATTATTTATGTGAATGGTAGCAGGGAAATAAATGACTCTAAATTCCCTGCATTACTCACAAATACTACAAAAAAGAATATTCCCTGCTTTCTATCATTAGAAAATTTTTAGAACAGAGTATTTCATCTAAACCTAGAGTCTTCTTTTATTATTTGGGTTCTCTACTTACAACATGAATGATTTTGAAAATCCCATAGCAGAAAGCTTTGCATCATTGTCTCATTCAGAAAGACTTGATTCTAATGCTAAAAACTGAAGAATTCCTTAGGGCATGAAGTCAGAAAACAGCAGCATATTCCAGACCACTCCTCTAAATATTAATGCAACTTACATGAATCATACATAGCATATACTGTCCCTTTGTGCTGGAAAATGCCATGTTTTTATGGTTGTGGTTGTACATCTAGGATAATAGGAACCAAAGACATAAAACAGTAATTAATATATTTCAGAAGTGAAGTGTTTTGTTGGATAGATGCTAATTAAGATTGATAGATGGCAGTGATTGAAATAAGCGTAAGCCATTTGGTCAACACAAGTGAAAGGTCAGCTGTCATCTTGAATGCTTTAATTAAGGATGCTTTTATTTTTGTTTCTTCTTCCCTACTCTTCTGAATATATATAAAAAAGATGGAGAAAAAATAATAATAATTGCTTTTCGACAGGGAAACTGATGTGTTATGCATGCTTGATATGGTTTGGCTGTGTCCCCACCCACATCTCATCTTAAATTGTAGTCCCCATAATACCCACATGGGAGGGACTTGGTAGGAGGTAATTGAATCAGAGAAGCAGTTACCCCCATGCTCCCACAGAGTCCCCAAATGGGGCTGCCTAGTAGATCGATGAGAAGAGGGCCACTGTCCTCTAAAACCCAGAATGGTAGATCATGGATAGCTTGTGCCAGTCACCTAGAAAAGCTGCAGTCACTCAGTGCCAGACCATGAAGGCAGCCAGGAGTGGGGCTGTACCCTGCAAAGACACAGAGGTGGAGCTGACTAAGGCCATGGGAGCCCACCTCTTGCATCAGCATGACCTAGTTGTGACACATGGAGTTGAAGGAGATAATTTCAGAGCTTTAACGTTTGGCCACCCCAGTGGATTTCAGACTTGCATGGGGCCTGTAACCCCTTTGTTTTGGCCAATTTCTCCCAGTTGGAATAGGTATATATACCCAATGCCTGTAAGCCCATTGTATCCTGGAAATAACTAGCTTGCTTTTTTTTTTTTTTTAGATGGAGTCTTGCTCTGTTAGCCAGACTGGAGTGCAGTGGCATATGATCTCAGCTCACTGCAACCTCCGCCTCCCAGGTTCAAGCGATTCTCCTGTCTCAACCTCCTGAGTAGCTAGGATTACAGGCACGTGCCAGCACGCCCGGCTAATTTTTGTATTTTTAGTAAAGACAGGGTTTAATCACGTTGGCCAGAATGGTCTCAATCTCTTGACCTCGTGATCTCCCCCACTGGGCCTCCCAAAGTGCTGGGATTACAGGTGTAAAGCCACCACTAGCTTGCTTTTGATTTTACAGGCTTATAGGCAGAAGGAACTTGCCTTGTTTCAGATGAAACTTTGGACTTGGACTTTTGGGTTAATGCTGGATAAGACATTGGAGGACTGTTGGGAAGTCATGATTGTGTTTTGAAATGTGAGAACATGAGATTTGGGAGGGGCCAGGGACAGAATGATATGATCTGGCTATGTCCCTATCCAAATCTCATTTCAAATTATACTTTCCATAATTCTCACATGTCCTGGATGGACACAGTGAGAAGTAATTAAATGATGGGAGTGGTTACCTCCATGCTGCTGTTCTCATGATAGTGAGTGAGTCCTCACAAGATCTGATAGTTTTATAAGGAGCTTTTCCCCTCTTTGCTAGGCACTTCTTTCTGCCATCATGTGAACAAGGATATGTTGTCTTCCCCTTCCACCTCAATTGTAAATTTCTTGAGGCCTCCCCAGCTTGTGAAATTTTGAGTCAATTAAATCTCTTATCTTTGTAAATTAACTAGTCTCAAGCAGTTCTTTATAGCAGCATGAGAATAGACTAATACAATACCCTACAGCCTGAGGAGGAGGTAGATATGTGCTGAAAAATTGGATTGACCTGATTCCCCATGAAATTTCATCACACTCTGCAAACAAATACACTGGTGCCTTTGGAGGCTCTAGACCCTGGCTCAAATCAGCTCCATCTTTATGTGATATTTGCATTAATAACAGAAGCAAAACACTGTGTTGTAGAGATAACTGCTACCCACAGTTAAAGCAAAGACTCTATGCCTAGAAGTAAACTCTGAAAAATTAGAAACTAAAGATCCACTCATCTAAAGAAATGCTTAATATCTCTAAAATCATCTTAAATGCCACCTGAAATGAATGTCCAAAGAATACAGAATAGCAAAACCTAATGTATTTTCATGTCTTGTGGCATAGAGAATATGAATATTGGTATGTTAGTTCCTAACATTAATTTGGCAGCCACCTATTACCCATTTGTACATTTGTTTACCTTTTGTTGTTCTTAAATATTATATACTGCTACAGTTGTATTTAATAGAAAGATTCTTCCATTTCAGAGGCAAAGGTTAAAATACCTTAAATTATAGCCTTTGACAAAACTATATTGGCCAGATGAAACAAAGGGACTTATTTTTTAAGCCAAACTAATGTCCGATTCTAACAACACACAAGTACTTGCTATTCCTGTTGTCTTATATACATAACACTCACAAATAAGGCAACAATAAGATAAGATAGGTGAAGATCTCTTTTGAAAGTATATGCTAATATATGTAATTATATTCTTAATATGTAAAAACATGCATCCAAATGTTTTAAATAAATGGAATACAAGGATAAGCAAACAATTTCTTATTTTCAAATCTGATAGCTATCAGATCTTGCATAGAATTATTTTGATTGTGCGTTGCATTATTTCTTATTTCAATGTCTTAGTCAAAGACTGGAAAGGGCATTGAGTATAAAGCCAATATGATTGAAGCCCTCCAATTCATGGAATGTTCTACCCTGAGAGTAGAAAGGCTAATAATGCTGCTAAAACAATAAAAAAGGCAAATGCATCAATGAGAAGTGCTTAGAAAATTCTTGAGTTAGTATTCCCTGTGGCTAGAAAAACAAAGAGTAAAAAGACATTGTCCTTTAAAATTCTTGTTGCCCCATCATAGAGATAGCCAAACTGTCAAAGACCAAAGCATATGCAAGGCTGGACATGGAAATACTCACTCTGATTTCAGTAATAGCCTTTTATGAAATTAATTGGTTTTAAAAAACAAACCAGGCCAGGCGCTGTGGCTCAGGCCTGTAATCCCAGCACGTTGCAAGGCCGAGGCAGGCAGATCACCTGAGGTTAGGAGTTCAAGACTAGCCTCACCAACATAGTGAAACCCCATCTCTACTAAAAATACAAAAATGAGCCTGGCGTGGTGGCAGGTGCCTGCAGTCTCAGCTACTCGGGAGGCTGAGGCAGGAGAATCATTTGAACCTGGGAGGTGGAGGTTGCAGTGAGCCGAGATCATGCCACTGCACTCCAGCCTGGGCAACAGGGTGAGACCCTGTCTCAAAAAAAAAAAAAAAAATCCTAAAAAACCTGACTATAGACCATTGAATATTCTTTGAGGAGAAGTGGTAATATGATTGTGGCCCATTCCTTGTGGCATTATGGCAAAGCCATAGCTTTAAAAAATTTTCTTATTTAGCCAGTTTACTGAAGATAACACCAGGCTCTGTCTTCTTAGCACCAGTTAATGACGTTCTACTTCATCTGTGACTTGCACAATATCTGTTCATGCTATTGCTGCCAAGCATATTGCAGATCAAGGAGCCCGTTATGCAACTGTGAATAAGAATCTTGGGCCACTTCACACTGTTTCATCTTGTCAATTGGGAGTTTTGTTTGGTTCAGCGTGTGTGTGTGTGTGTGTGTGTGTGTGTGTGTGTGTGTGTGTGTTATTTTTTTTTTTTTTTTTTTTGAAACAGGGTCTCGCTCTGTCACCAGGCTGGAACGCAGTGACAAGATAATGGCTCACTGCAGCCTCACCCTCCGAGACTCAAGCAGTCCTCTGATTTCAACCTCCCAGTAGCTGGTACCACAAGTGTACACCACCATGCCTGGCTATTTTTAAATTTGTTTTGTAGAGAGAGGGGTTTATCTATGTTTCCCAGGCTGTTCTCAAACTCCTGGCCTCATGTGATCCATGTACCTCAGCTCCCCCAAAGTGCTGGGATTACAGACATGAGCCACTGTGCCTGGTCTTCTGACAGCTTTTAGGCAGACAAGTAATGTACTATGTATATCCCTTTTTCAAAATGTATTATGAGTTCTATAGTTTATAATTGCTTGCTGTGTGCATATATGCTTTATGGGGGTTTGGGGGAAACATCAGTATAACAAACAGTTTACTTGTTTCTCAAAGTGGTGTGCTGGTAAATTAGTCCATCTATTCTATTCTCCAGGTTTTTTTGTGTGTGTCTGCCATTGGTGGGGGTATAAAACTTTTTCAAAGTCATTTATATTTGGCTTTGGCAAGAGTTTTAATTGTTCATAAGAGCGTATCTGTAACCTCAAAATTCTCCACAACTGAGACACAGCAACCACAGAGTTAATACGTGACTCACAAAAGGCTGGAAACTGTCTACTTTCTCCACCCTGTCCCTCTAATCAGTTTTACTTCCACTTTATTCTGGGAGTTAATTATTATCAACCTTCATGCAAAAGTACTATTTGTTCATATATGCAAGGGGAATTATTTTTATTCCTAAAACATTTCTCCCTCTTAAAATCCTGGATTTGATTAAGCAAATATCCCATTTATGTAAATAAACCATTTAATTAAGCAGAGTAGGTAAGGATGTCAGAAATAATAAAACTGATAGTTTGTCAGAAACAAACTGTAGGGCGTCTGATACTTTGAAGATAATGGAAAATTCACTATTGAAAAATATTAATTAAAAATATATGGAACTCGAGTTTCAGTTACATACATTATTAAGCTATTAGTATTTTGGAAATTTAAACTCAGAAACAAAAACAGTGCTCTAGTTTGTCATTCCTCATCAGTGAAGTGTGGATTAGTGGAATCTTCATAGAGAATTTCTGTAGGCATGAAAAATCTAGAAAACCCCAGCTATGGAGGAGGCTGCCTCAGTTATTCTAATTGATGTTGTACAGCAGGACTACTCTTGGATAACATCTTTGTTGCTGCCAGGGTTATGGAGATTTTCTTGCAGTCATAGGAAGAAGCTCAAGTTATGATCAGCCTGGGAAAAATGATTACACTCCTTCCTTAGATAGAAGTTTTAGGTGTACTAGAAGTGTGTGGTTATTTACACAGTGAGCTAAGGGTAGTGATAAGAAATTTTATGTTCAGGGCTGGTTTCTTATCCTAGTGAAAGTCAGTCTCATTTCCCTTAGTGACTTTATAGCTTGCTAGCTACCAATTCCATTTTATCCTTTCATATCTGTTAACATCATTTCCAGTGCTACACCTCTAGCTTGTCCTTTTTAAAAAAGTGTCTCTTATTCTCTGGCCTGATTCCTGGATGCTTGTATCTCAATATAGGAAAGCCTAATACGTAGAAATTCACATCATAGAAAAGTTCAGAATAAATGAGCTTTATTTGGATACAAAAGGCAAAACAGAGATACTGACTTTTTTTTTTTTTAACAAAAGGCCAAATTCCTTCCTTTAAAGAGCATCCTCCATTCACACCTCAGTGCCACTGATTTCTTTCCAACACAGTGTTCCTGGAGCATTTTCAAATCATCGAGTGGGTTTTGCCATAAAGCTTACATTTGCCACTTGCCTTCCATAGGCCAGAGCTGCTTTTTTAAACAGCAAAGGGAAAGGAGTCTGCTACTTCATAGGACAGAATCAAGTAACTTGAAAATTGGAAGGCATTTTTTTTTTTTTTTGCTTTGTAATTTCCCCAAATTTTAAATAAATCAGTTCTGCTCCTTCCTTTTACATAAATGGTTTTTGTGAGAAACAAGAACCTGTTCTGGGAATATCATTCAAAATTTCTTTAAGAAAATTCAAACATTGCTTCCAATACAGGTCTATGGTGAGATCGTACCAGCCATTACAGGATAAGATTACAATGAGAAAATTATTTTTATTCCATTCTGAGGGGATGTCTATTAAAGTAGCGCATAATTTCCAGAGCAGTTCTCTTGAGATTAACTTTTTTTTTTTAATGGCAAGATGAAGCAATGTAACATAATGCAAATCGCAGTACTATTACAAAAAGGAAATTAAAGTTGGGAGAATCTGTCAAAATATTATGAAAGTTGAGGAGTTAAAGTTTATTGCTTTATTTTTAGAATTTGCAAAGATGTTCCACTGCAGAAATGCCTCGGGGCATTTGTAAAATGGGAGGGAAATGAAAAGAGCACTCACTACTCAAATGCCAGTGCATTAATTGAGCTCTTTGCTCCGCCCCCCTTCTCTTTTATCCTGCTCCCTCCTTACTCTGAGTGTTTTATCCATAGTATTTCTAGATCCATAGCCAGTATGTGTCTTAAAGGGCTTTGTGTTTTCAGAAGTTTCCTTTGACATAAACTCTTCAGCATACTAATTGTTTCTCATGTGGAAACTACACTGTGTGTCATTCCAAGCCCTTCTTCACTTTACTGTAGTCCGCATTAAGGTTTCAGAAATACTCTCAAGCTCTCTGTACATTTAGGGAAAAGAAATAAAGCACTTGCCTCAATTACATTTGTCAACAATTTTCTTTTCTGAACATGCTGAAAGTATATGATATTATAGAATTATGTTTCCCCTTTAACTTTTCAGTCAAACTATTTATACCAGTTTCTTTAAAAAATATAGTATCAGTGCTATCATCCAGTTTTTTGTTTCCTTTGCCTCTGGCATCAGAGAGGAATGAGTTAATCCATTTGAAAAAAAATGCTTTAAGTTAAGCTGAAGTTTTCTTAGCCACCACTTTCCCTCACTCCCATGTTGATTACTGAAGCCAGATTATAATTGATACATTAAATATAAAATATTGAAGAGATCATATATGCAACGTTTATAGTTTTAGGAGTTGGAGGTTTCTGGATTGAATTTGAATGCACAAGCAGTTTGTGCTACTGTGAGCTTCTTACTACCTGCATTTGTACAGGAAGCCTTCATGATCTAGAGGGACAAGCAGTGAATCTCTACTTTCAAGTTCAATAAGGTTTTCTTTTATTGTGTTTTAAAACACATATTTAATTTTAAATTTTCCTATAGATAACAGAGACTCCAATTAATTTTGTAAGTTATTGCTGTTTTCTAAGACTATAATAGATGTGAGGCGTTATAAGCTAAAAGGAGCCCTCATATTTAAGTAGATTTTGTAAATGAGAGCCCAAAGTTTCTATGTCATATTCAGTTCTTAGATATAATGAAAGATCATACTTTTGCACAGAAGTTAGGTCTGCTCTAGGATAATATTGCAGTGATTCAGTTCCTTCTCAAGCATTCAGACTTAATAATATTATCTAGGACAGTATATGTATCTTCTCAATGGAAAGATCAATAGGTGTATTTAACAGAATTTTATAGATCAATGAACATACATAAGAGACTACAGCAGACTTACTTATTTTTTTATATACATTTAAAGCTTGAGAACTTCAAGTGCTTAAAATTCAAAGCTCTGTCCCTAGTGTTTTGGAATTTCTCTTTGCTACCTAAAAATGTTGCTTTTGATGTTTCCTGTTGGCCAAGGCAGAGAGTTAAATGTAATATAAAGCTTTATATTGAAAAACTGTAATAATATGTTTAAGGACACATTTTTGATGCTAGAACTATGTGGAATTGATTTCTAAAAGCATTGGGAATTTCTTCTTAAAACTCAGAGTAATGCTTTTTGAAATATTACCCTGATTCTCCAACAAAGCATAGCAATTAGTAATAGGACACATTGTAAAGATTTTTAATTTTCCATTTGTGTTCTTACATCCTTTGGTGGTTAAGTAGTTAAAATCCCAACTCTGAAGTGAAATTGAAATGTTCTTAAGAAATCTGTTGTTACAAAGTCTAGGGTGGGAGAGAATAATTGCCCATAGCTTTTTGATAAACAGTCTAAATTGTGCTTCAAAGGACAGATGTGGCTTTAATAATCTGAAGTATTTGCATTTTCAGATTAAACTTTGCTTGATTGCATTGTACTTGATATGTATACTTAAATCTATATGTTAAATGTTATACTTTGATATGGCACATCTTGTTTGACTTTGTTCCTATGATCTGACAAGCTTCATTATATAATAAACTAGTTTAAATAAATCTTAAAGACATAAAAGTGTTCCTGACAGTAAGAAAAAATTTAAAGCACACGATATATCGGTTAGATGTTCCAGAGAGAGTCAAAGTTTTTTCATTCAAATCTTTGAACATGTGTTTTGAATAAAGCTGTAAGGCATTTTCCAGTAACCAGTGTTGTATTACAAAAATGAGTAAAGTAAAACAAAAGGAAAACATGTTTCAACATTTTATTCAGGATTGTCACATATTGTTGCACATTTCCTGCTGGAAGTAAATGTGACATTTGTAATGCTAAGTTTTCAAACCTAACCTTTTGTATTATATAAAAAATTACATGGAGTATTGTGCCCTTGTGAGACAAGCACAAATAATGAACTATACTATCAGGGTTCAAATGGTCCTAATAGTTTGAGTGTAATAGCTTGATGTAAATCCATCGCTATAGTTTCTGAATTTTCTCTACTGAATTCTATCCAGGAATAAGCAATGATAAACAGGTTACAGAGCACTTGATCCAATGGCCTAGCATTGTATAAAGTCAAATCTAGGAATTAATATCACTCCGCTTATATTGATTGCCAAGGTGGACAAAGCAGTTGGATAAAATAATATGTCAATGTAACAAAAAGCAAGAAATTTACATAAAAATAGGAAAATTTGTGCTCTATTAGTAGGCTTTTACTGTTTTATTATTGGAAATTAATTAGCTGATGTTGAAATATTAAAAAAATTAGGACAGCTATTTGATTATTTTATTTTCATTATAAACAGCTAAGCAGTAACTACTAAGAGTTAAGAATATGAAGCACTGAGCAGGTGCAAGCAATTTCAATATTTAAAGTGGAAATTGGATAGAGAGATATTTCATATTAAGCTATAAAATAGTTTATAGGAAGGCGGATATAATTTATTTCAGTGTTATATTAGTTATTTTATATTATATATTTTATTAAAATACTAGCTTTGAAACAAATCTAGCACATGTACTTTATAAGCTGTGGTTAATACCACATTTCTACTAAAGGAAGGTGTGTCCTCTGAAATAAGGAAAACTGAAATTTCATATGCAAGCTGGGAACATTTGCTTTTAAAGTATTAATTTATTAAATTATTTTTAAATTTAAATTTGTTTTAAAAATTTTTTGAATATTTGAGAGCTGAAATCAATAAAATGCTTGAAATAACCTGCTCCTTTAGCAAAGTAGTTGTTTCTTCAATGAGGGATTCCATGTTGACTGATCGTGGATGGATATTTTGTTTCATACACTGACTGAGTGTGGACAGCAGCTGGGCAGACTCCCTTGCACCACCCCATGAGGTCCCCCAAATCTGACCTCTCGGGTTAGGCATATTTACATGAATTCTGTCATTGTTGTGTCTAGGAATTTAGACAGACAATTTATGGGGAGAGTAGCAGAAGACATTGCATTTTATTTCACTCTTTCTCTGAGGATAAAATAAATAACTCAGAAAAGGGTGAACATTTTTTTTCTTCAGTTTCCAAATTGCTTATATTTGGTAAATTTAATTTTTATGTACAGGATTTGTTTTTAGGAGAGCTTATGTTCAGTACACCTAGGAGAAATTGTAGTCATGGAATAGGTTTCCACCTAAGCTCTGTGACATGTGGCTTTCATGATTCATTCCCTGCCTTGATAGATTTATGAATACTTCTAAGTGAACCTGTCTCAGCAGCCAAATGGAAGTGTTAATATCATGAATGCATTTATTTAAATGTTTTTTCAGCTTTCACAAAGCTTTGTTACAAAGGCGATTTTATTTCCTCTCACAACAACATGAAGAAGAAGGAGCAGGTATTACTGCCCTTAGTTTGCAGATGAGGAAGTTGAGACTCAAAGCCATTAAGAATTTTGTGGTAACAAAGAAGGATCTTATATTTGGTAAATTTTGGTGCAATTATGAATTTGATGTCTGTATGCCTTTCGGGCAGTATCCTTTCTGGCTTCATCATGCTATGTCCCTAGTGTCCACTACATTGACTGGTGCTTAGTAAGGTGCTCAAGGATGCAGCAAATGAATGAACAAAGACTAGAGACAGAGTTGTCCGGCCTTATTCTATTAATACCCACGCTACAGGACTGCAACAAAATATAGAGCCGTAGTGATTAGAAGACTTCAAAAGTGTGTTTTCTTTTTCCAGTTGCATGCTTCTGATTGATTTCTTGAGATGATGAAACAAAAAAAAAAAAGTGAGAGAGAGAAAATAACATCAACAAAAATTTCTTTCTTTTGTAAAATTTATTTTATTCAACCTTGGAATTGAATAAAAGCTAACATTTATTGTGCACTCATGTGTCAGATGTCTTCTGAGCATCTTACATTCATGAATTTGCTTAATCTGGTGGATACCATTTTCATCTCCATTTTATAGATTAGAAGGCTAAAATATGGGGGGAGGTTAACTGGATTGCCCAAGGTCACAAAACAGCAACAGTGGATCCAAGACCCACCTAGTAACTACTGCATTAGACTGCCCTTTGCTACACTATAAATTCTCAGTCTGTTGGTTTAAGCTATCATATGAAGAGGTGATGACTGGTCACAATGAGTTTTCTGCCCCAGTGACTGATAGATCGTCTGCAAAGATCTCCTCACCCTCTTTTCTGGGCACTGGGGTTGCTGGGGAACTATCTTGTTCCTTGAGAGCCAGTTATCACCCAGGGCATTGTTGAGACTTTGAGAGCGAGATCATATTTCCCCAGAATATCCTTGTTATGAATTTCATTCATTTCTGGCCATAGGCTTTGCTCTTTTGACACAGGAAAGATACATGTTAAATTTTGGATAGTAGCTACCTGTTGGAAAGTAGAAAGAAGAAAGGTGTTGAAGACAGGTAAACAGGAAAGCTTGCACTCTTTGGTTCTGGGTTTGGCTTGTTTGTTAGTACTTGTGTTGTTTATTTGTATTTTAAAGTTAGAATTTGTTAGATTTTACTTTCATTATATTATTTTTATTTGTGTTCAAAATAATTCCTAATTTTAAAAATTTAAGGAAAGTAAAATAGAACTGGGCCTATGGGCAATCAAAAAGCAATTTGTGACCCTGAAACTGATGGGCTCAGGAATAAAGAATGTGCAGACAACCTTTAATCTTAGCATGAAACAAAAATATTCTGATTTTTACTACTAGCTGAGGTTTTTAGAAAGTAGTTACTCGCTATAGAACTTAGAAAGAAAACTTTATGTTTCAACTTAAAAGGCCCTTAGAGACCAACTAGATTGAAAAGATCTGAGGCACAGAAATAATAATTGACTTGAGAGATGGCACAATGATAGTTGGTTCAGGTGTTCATTAGTTCAAGAAACCTTTATGGAATGCCTTCCATGGGGAAGGAAATTTAGTTGTTGCTGGGGACACATGAATGAATAAGACAGTTTCCACAAGGGATTCAGTGTCTTTAGAGGGAAGGCATCTGAGTAAACAAATAATTATAATGCAAACTATTGAGTGCTTCAACAAAAGAGGTAATTGATGGTCTGTCTATCTATCATTTGCCTATTGCCTCTATCAGATATCTACCTGTGTATGTATGTGTATATGTTTGTATGTATTATCTCTGTCTGTTTATCTTTCCATCTGTCATCAGTCTATCCTTAAGACATATAAAGCAATTAGTACAGTGCCTGGTACACAGAGAATTCTTAATAAATAGTATTTGTATGATAACTATTATTACCAATAATTCCCAGATTTTTCATTATATTGTATGACATGCAGAGGGGATTCTGCTAGAGT
Organism: Ateles fusciceps; assembly: GCA_036589455.1. Classification (NCBI taxonomy): domain Eukaryota; kingdom Metazoa; phylum Chordata; class Mammalia; order Primates; family Atelidae; genus Ateles; species Ateles fusciceps. Next base: position 2,547,994 of record JAZHEH010000045.1, on the reverse strand, counting down.
GCTTGTTAACCTTATTACTCTTATGTTTGTGAAACTGTGATACCTTCCTTGAAGCTCTCAGTCTAAGCTGTTAGCCACTATGCTATTGTAGGGCCTTGTAAATACTTCTGTAGCTATAGTTACTTGGCTGTATCTTAATTATTTGTAACATAATTCAGCTTAAACTGTGAGATAAACTCATTCTAATATCAAGATTGTCTCTTATTCATATGAGTATGCCCAGAGCTTAGAATATAGTAGGTGATCAATATGTGGTTGGCTGTTGCTTGAATGAATGCATGCTAAAAAGGTTTTGGCAAGAAGGAAAGTTTGGTTAGTTGTGCAAACTACTTCTTAGACCTTTGATTAAAGAAAAGCAGTTCTGAGTCTTGATTGAGTAGCATGGTCTTGGTTACAAAGCTTCACTCTAAGAAAAAACCCTTAAGTTTCTAGATCATGTCAGTGACTACTTTTATGATTTTACTTCTGATCTGATGCCACCGTAATTTAGTTGCAAAATTTTGTCCTAAAATAATTCCATTGTTATTGTGAATATAATTTCCAATAGTTTTATTATCTGAAAATAAAAATACTTATCTATTATTCGGGGTTTTTATAAATCCCAAGATTAAGCAGGGAAAAAAATCCCTGATTTTTTGTTTTAACTCTAGAGAAACTTGATGTTAGGATTCAAATATCAACCTTAATGTGATATATGGGCTTTTCACTAAACTTTAAATAAGCTATCAGATTTTTAATGTGGGGTGTGTTGTGTGTGTGTTACTTTAGGTACTGGGTAAACTAATATACTAACATTTCAGAAAAGGAAAATGCTTTCAATCTACAATCTGGCTAATAATAAATTTAACTGAGCAGGTGATTATGTTACAGGATGGATTATTTGAAATTCATTTATTAATATATTGAACATTTATTGAATACCACATATAAGTCACTATTTTTGGCACTTGAGATATATCAGTAAGAAAAAGATAGAGATTTCGACCAGGCGCGGTGGCTCACGCCTGTAATCCCAGCGCTTTGGGAGGCCAAGGTGGGCAGATCATGAGGTCAAGAGATCGAGACCATCCTGGACAACATGGTGAAACCCCATATCTACTAAAAATACAAAAATTAGCTGGGCGTGGTGGCACGTGCCTGTGGTCCCAGCTACTTGGGAGGCTGAAGCAGAAGAATCGCTTGAACCCAGGAGGCGGAGGTTGCAGTGAGCCGAGATTGTGCCATTGCACTCCAGCCTGGCGACAGAGCAAGACTCCGTCTCAAAAAGAAAAAAAAAAAAAGATAAAAATAGAGATTCCTTCCTAAGCAATATCTTTCTAGTAATTTAACAGTAAGCCTGAAAAGAAAACTTTAGCAGGCAGTTAATGTCTTTGACAAGAACTCACTAGTGTGTTACTGAAGTATATTATTACATATGTATTACCTACATAATTTCTTATTACATATGTATCATTTTAAACGATGTTATTATGTGATGGGCCAACTTTTTCGATGGTTTTCCTTTACTCCACTGGTCTACAAAAAAGACATGGATATCTATTTGTATAACAACATGCTGGCAAAATCCTAGCTTGAGAGACATGTGGATAACTTCAGTGGTCTGAAATTGATTATGGTCTACATATGGGAAACAATCAAAGTAATGTATAGGGATTTCATAGTGTAACTAACTACTTTAAAAGAAATGAGAACTCTGCACACCTAAGCACCTGTTCACAATTTAAAAATTCAGGCAGACAGTTGCACTTAAAAGATCACTGAATCAGCAGCCTAACAGTCTTTGGGGATCATAGTTTTATTTTCTCACTAACTTTCTTGTTTAATTTTGTCATTCCACAAACCCAAAAATTACTCGATTCTCAGCCTCTTCTGAAGATATCCTTCCTGTTTGAAGAGTGGCTCAAAACCTCGGTAAATGAGGAGCCGTCTTAGAAACATCAGCATTTGGAACTTCAGAAAATATAAGCTGGTGCACTATAAGCTATCCTTAAATGTGGCTTGGTTAAAAAATAAAAGGTAACCTTTACAACCTCCAAGATATGAACAAAATTCATTTTTTTTTAGTTAAAAGTTATTATGGATAGTTATTTTAGAAAGACAAAATAGCTATTTAATCATATATACAATGAGTGATTTTTTGAAGGTTTGATCTTAAGAATTTCAAAATATACTACAGAATATTAACTTGATCCAAAGAAATGAAATCTAATTACAACAAATATTTTCAGTTTTGTATTCCTGTTGAAGCAGAAAGACAAAGAAGAACACAATTCTGAATCTTCCGCATGAACACAGCATGCCACAGTGGTTCCTTCATGGAATACAGTCGTCACAGTGGTTCCTTCATGGAATACAGTAGCCTGCCATGCTACTCTATGTTCTATGTTAATGTGTTTCCCCGATGCCAGACACCATACTAGCAGGCTGCCTAGATGTTTGGTAAATAAATCGTTACTCTTGTTCTCAGTCACATCTGCTTGATTTTTTACAAGGAGATTGTTAAAATTTAATTTAAAGCATAGCAAAATTATTCACAGAATTATAGTCCACTAAGATGAAAAGGGCCATTAGTAGGATGCATCCAAACCTGTCTTTTTACAAATGAGACCCACAGAGGTCGCCCTGAATGACACCGCAACTGCTCACAGGGCTTGAATTTTGTCCATTTGGTTGACCTGGTCACTTCAAATTGTTATTAGTGATATGATTAGGTGTATTTATGTCTATTAAGATGACTACATGGATGGCATATCCTTTAAACTTGACTAAGTACTCACTTAAGAGAGATTTAGATTCAAATGTACCATATCCCATTTACAAAACAGTTTTTCTGAGCAATCCCATAGTGCCTCTATTTTGAGAACACCATAAACTATCTAAGAACACAACCTCCTGTGAGTTATTCTGTTATCTACCAAATTATATCCCTCGGGAATTCCATCTTTGACTGCCCCCTTCCATTTCCTCACATACAGTTGTTTGACATCAGGATTGAAAAGGAACTTAAAAGTCATATGCCCTCATTTAGTGTCAAAATTTCTCTTGAATTTGACCCCCTCCCTCATTTCGGCCTTTCCATTGTCCCTGCTTAGTCATCAGAACCTCATAGACTTCTTAAAGGGACTGCAATTTTTACTTCTCCAGTTTATATTCCACACTTCCTGTAGATGTCTACACCTAACACGCAGACAGAAGATCCAACTCAAAACTCATTAATTTCTCTCCTCATTTAAAGCAGTTAATGCCAGCCTTCTCACTGTGCCCGTCAGCATACCCTCCCGCACCCCTACTTTCCCCTAGAGGAGCCATCTACTGTCCTACCAGCTCTGCCAATCACTAGATTCGTCTTCTGTCACCACTTCCACCTTTGTAAATGTTGAATGGGGTCCAGCCTTAATGGTCTTTTGGGATTTTGTTTTTGTTTTGCTTTTTTAACCTTTAAAGCTACTAAATTTTTTAATTTTATGATTTTTTATTGTGGTAAAACACACACCACATAAAATTTACCATTTTAAATTTGAAGTGTACAACTCAATGGTATGAAATGCATTCTTAATGTTGTGTAACCATCACCAACACCCATCTCCCAAATTCTTTGATCTTCTAAAACTGAAACTCTGAACTCATTAAACAATAACTCCCCATTCCCTCCTCCCTTCAGCACCTGAAAACCACCATTCTTCTCTATCCCTATGATTTTGACTACTCCAACTACATAAGTGGAATCCTGTAGTACTTGTCTTTTTGTAACTGACTTATTTCACTTAACATAATGTCCTCAAGATTCATCCATGTTGTAGCATATGTCAGATATTTTTCATTTTTAAGGCTATATAATATTCTATTGTATGTATATACCATATTTTGCTTATCAATTCATCTTTGGATGGACAAAGCTACCTATACTTTATCTAATCAGTCTAACCACTTTTTTTTTTTTTTTGAGACAGAATTTCACTCTGTGGCCCAGGCTAGAGTGCAGTGCTGTGATCTCTGCTTACTGCAACCTCTGCCTCCCGGGTTCAAGTGATTCTCATGCCTCAGCCTCTCAAGTAGCTGGGACTACAGGTGCGTGCCACCATGCCTGGCTAATTTTTTTGTATTTTTGGTAGAGATGGGGTTTCACTGTGTTAGCCAGGATGGTTTCAATCTCCTGACCTCAGGTGATCCACCGTCTCAGCCTCCCAAAGTGCTGGGATCACAGGCATGAGCCTCCGCGTCCAGCCTTAACCACTTCTTTTTTGTGAAACTGTTTTTGGTGCACACCACACCTTTCTGTCGTTGTGGCTCGGTTAGGATAATTATGTTGTATGCACTCTTTTTTCTCCACATCATTTGAGTGGAGCATTCTGTCCCTCACTAGAATGTAAACAAAAAAGCTTGTCTAATTTGTTCCCTGCTCTGTCCCGAGCTCATAGACCCTCAATAAACAGTTATTAAATGAGAAAATTAGTTTCCTCATTAGTGGAAGCTGGATTGCACATATTTGAACCGCACAATTCTTAAAAATACATATTTCTATATATTTTATAATTAAGATTTTGCTGTCATTCTCTTAGCAAATTTCTTAATAAATGAGACCCAGATGATCCAAAATGATGAGGATTTTATCATATCAAAAGAGGAGAAGTGTGCCCATGCATGTTGCTTTGTGTTTTCTTCAGGGAGTAAAATAGAAATGCCATGTATTTTCTTAAAAATTTCTTTATGTATTTCGGCCAGGTGCGGTGGCTCATGCCTGTAATCCTAGCACTTTGGGAGACCAAGGTGGGCAGATCACAAGGTCAGGAGATCGAGACCATCCTGGCCAACATGGTGAAACCCTGTCTCTACTAAAAATACAAAAAAATCATCTGGGTGTGGTGACGCACGCCTGTAATCCCAACTATTCAGGAGGCTGAGGCAGGAGAATTGCTTGAACCCAGGAGGCAGAGATTGCAGTGAGCTGAGATCGCAATACTGCACTACAGCCTGGGGGACAGTGCGAGACTCCATCTAAAAAAAAAATTCTTTATGTATTTCTTTATGGTTTTCTTGTACATAAATATATTGAGAAATATTCCAGAAAATTTCCAATGTACGAATCTTAAGATGACCTTTGCCAAAGTGAGTAGTTTGGACAAGATATTTAATTCACTTAATGGCTAAAATATTTTTATTCTGTTACTTAGTCTTTGAGTCCTGTTATAGTAATATTATATTTTGTAAAATCGATATTATATATAGAAGATATATCTTAAAAATTAGCAATATTTTATATGTTTATTATTTAGTATACAATTCAAGTTGCAGGTCAGAGTAAGAATGGAGGGAAAAAAAGCAATGTTAAATCTGAATCATCAAGAAACAAAGGGGCTAAAAATTCTAAAGCAGTAGGGAACACCCAGAGAGGTTAAAGCATATAATTCAAGGTCAAATAGCATAAAATAGGATGTATACAGAGGTTCATGATACGTTGCCTAATTTACCTAATTTTTACTTCTTCACATTATATTCCATACTTCCTTGCACAGGTTACCTAATAAAAAACTGCAAATATTTATAAAAATACTATATATATATATAGTATGTTGTAAAAGAAAGTATTTTCTTCTTTTAGAAAGAAGCCATATGGCATAGAAAAAGAATTCCGTATTTGAGGAAAAAGGAAAAATGACCCAGGTTTGAAGCCAGTCTTGGCCTTTTACTAGGTAGATTATTTAGTCTCTCAGCTCTGTTTCAAAGTCTGGAAATTGAGTTTAGTATTACTTGTTTATGTTTGTGAATAATAAATTGATGTACAGCCCAAGCCCGATTACCTAAAACCACCTTAATTGCATGAGTCCAGTGATATCCTCACACTTCCGTCGGACCTTCTCCCCTAGCAGTTTCATTTGTTCTTTTAATTATAAACGTTGGACACTCATGCAAAGTTTGAAAAAAATGATTTTTCTGGTGTAAAAAGTGTGAGAACCACAGAAATAATGTAGAAAACTAGAAATTATTGTTCATTCACAAATTATATCTTCCATTATTAGGTAATACATGGTAAACCCTAGAAAACATTAAATACCTGAACCTCCTATTACTAAGTAGTGATCACTCAAGTAAACTGGACAAAATGTCTTCCAGAGGTACACATCTCGTGTGAAATTAAATCATGATACAGGCAGTGCTACAACCTGAGATTTTACACAGTCATATACATTTCTTTTGCCTTTGTGGCAATATGTGCCTACTCAAAATAGGTTATTATAGAACTGGGCAATGAAAACACTATACAAAATATATGCCTTAAAGTACAAGGAAGGTAATGTGACAGTACCGGCAGATATTTTGCATTATTTAAGTTAGTAATGAATTCTCAAACTCTTTGAAAACACGAAGGAACTTGGGCAGCAAGTGAGGGTATTTGATTTAATCAGCATATCATAGAAGTTCATAACAAGAAAAACAAAATCCACATGGTATCTGGAAGCCTAAGGCTTACAGAGAACTCAAGTATATCTCTGTCAACAATCTAGTAATGAATTATTATGAAGAACTTGAGGAATGGGAATACATTTTAAAAGTATACAGAGTTTTAAAATGAAATCTTTGTACCATGAAATATTTATATTTCATGCATTATAACAATTTTTGGAAAGCAGGATCTTTTAATATACTTACACTCTGTTATGTAGAGCTCTTTGTTGAAAGAACTCTATATTTCAAGGTAATTCTATGAATTTCATGAAAATGACATAATAAAATTTAACTCAGCAGGCTTCCAACCAATAGAGGGTTATAGGATTTACAAATAATTCAATCCATCATATAGCAATAATGATATCACTGTTGACTACATCAGATTGAGATTAATCAAGCATCAGTATCTTGGGCTCAGAGGAAAAAAAATTAAGTAATAGAGTATTCTATCATTGCAGTAGTGTGAATGCTGATGAAAGAAATAGGGATTCAAATTCTCTTGTGGAATTAAATATGTCAAAACAACTTATACATAATGGAGCTTATTTTGCTTAAAAGCCAAAAAACTTGAAAAACTTATAAGACAAACAATCATAGCATGGAATTACAGTAGTACAAGTAGGATAATTCAAAACATTTACTAGAAAACTATTTGAATTTTCTTAGGCTAGCCAATTTGAATGGCTGTATCTAGGTTGATATTCAAAATATGGTATTGAGTAGCCAGCGTGGAGGACACTGATGGTCCCAACAATACTGTGAGGAATGTCTCAGGTTCGCAAAGATGCACACACACACTGCAAAACTGTGGAGTGCAGGGAGGTTAAAAAGTAGATAAGTAGGCCCCAGTACCCTATAATTTCCAAGGCACCATCATAGAGTTGCTGACCTGGGGTTGAAACTCAGGCATTTATCTACTTTTTAAAAGCAGCCAAGTGAAGACTAGTGAATAGGGGTGTGGATACCACTAGATTAAACCACCTATTTCAGCTTCACTGAAGTTGAATGACCACGTGAATAAATTTCCTTACAAGTAAAGATTTCTCTCATCCAAAGTCTTCAAGTATGTCACCGTGGGCAAGACCAAATGTATACACCACAACAAAATTTTCTCTGTGTAAACAGAAATTTGTACATTTTATCTCCTCTAATTCATCCAAATCAATTGCCCGATTACAGTTTGGGTACTTTAGAAGTGGACAGTCTCTTATAACTGACGCTGCGGTAGATGCATGACTCTTTGAAGGTATTTCGGAAACCATGTTCATTTTCATGAGTTTCTAGTAGTTATTGTTGATAGATTTAAGTGGCTTTCCCAGGATGTCATGACAACGATATGTTTCACATTTTGAGCTAGCTTTCATCTTTATCTGAGACATGTGATGAATTGTCTGAAGGCAGGTGACGAACAGGTACACTGAAATATCTACACATACACATACACATGCAAACACACACATGCTCATATATACACACTCATGCAAATGCAGATACTTCTGTTAGCACATTGAGACATGGATTCACTATTGTTGACAGAATTTTTGTTT